>JAUCBN010000040.1:7270000-9733939 GCA_035048815.1 Abelmoschus esculentus | reverse complement strand
TATGCACACTTTAAGCATAACAAAAGGTCCTCAAAATGAGATTCAATCAAATTTTATGATTTCAAATAGTTAATTATTGGCCTTTGAACATGATTAATCCACTTAATCTAAATTTTAGAGCATTTTACTCAGTTTAAATCTTAATGTGCTCACTATAAAACCCATTTAGATATGCACACTTTAAACCTAACAAAATGACCGCAAAATAAGAATAAATCAGATTTCATGAGTTCAAATACTTAATTAGAAGAATTTGAAACAAATTATACAACTTGATCTCCATTTTAGAGCATTTTACCTAGTTAAAGCTACAACAGGTTCACTTAAAAGCCCGATTAGTCATAAACGCTTTAAACTAACAAACACGCACAAAATGAGATTCAATCACACTTAATAAGTTCAAATAGTTAATTATGGGCTTTTGAGTAAGATCAGCCAACTTAATCTCAATTTTAGAGCATTTTTTTCGGTTTAAATTCCAATGTGTTCACTATAAGCCCAATTAGATACGCACACTTTAAACCTAAAAAACGACCGCAAAATAAGAACAAATCAAATGTCATGAGTTCTAATAGTTAATTATGGGATTTTAAATCAAATTATACAACTTAATCTCAGTTTTAGAGCATTTTTACTCGGTTCAAATCCAAACGGCTTCACTAAAATGCCCAATTAGACATGTGCGCTTTAAACCTAACAAACAAACACAAAATGAGATTCAATCAAATTTCATGAGTTCAAATAGTTAATTATGGGTTTTTGAATATGATTAAACCACTTAGTCCCAATTTTAGAGCATTTTACTCGGTTAAATTCCAATGTGATCAACATAAGAAAACGACAGCAAAATAAGAATAAATCAAATATCCCAGTTCTAATAGTTAATTATGGGATTTTAAATCAAATTATACAACATAATCTCAGTTTTAGAGCATTTTACTCGGTTCAAATCCCAACGGCTTTACTAAAATGCCCAACTAGACGTGCGCGCTTTAAACCCAACAAAACGGCCACAAAATGAGATTTAAACAAATTTCATGATTTGAAATAGTTTATTATGGGTTTTTAAATACGATTAAAGCACTAAATCAAATTTTAGAGCATTTTACTCGGTTAAATTCAAATGTGATCATTATAAAGCTTAATTAGATATGCACAATTTAAACCTATCAAAAGGGCCGCAAAATAAGAATAAATCAAATATCATGAGTTCTTATAGTTTATTATGGAATTTTAAACGTAATTATTCAACTTAATCTCACTTTTAAAGCATTTTACTCGGTTAAAATTCCAGCGGTTTCAGTAAATGCCCAATTAGATCATTCACCCTTTAAACCCAACAAAACGACCACAAAATGAGATTTAATCAAATTTCATGAGTTCAAATAGTTAATTTTGGGTTTTTGAACATGATTAAAAAACTTAATCTTAATTTTAGAACATTTCACTCAGTTAAATTCCAGTGTGATCAATGTAAAGCCCATTTCGATATGCACACTTTAAGCATAATAAAAGGTCCGCAAAAAGAGATTCAATCAAATTTTATGATTTCAAATAGTTAATTATTGGCCTTTGAACTTGATTAATCCACTTAATCTCAATTTTAGAGCATTTTACTCAGTTTAAATCTCAATGTGCTCACTATAAAACCCATTTAGATATCCACACTTTAAACCTAACAAAATGACCGCAAAATAAGAATAAATCAAATGTCATGAGTTCTAATAGTTAATTACGGGATTTTAAATCAAATTATACAACTTAATCTCAGTTTTAGAGCATTTTACTCGGTTCAAATCCCAACGGCTTCACTAAAATGCCCAACTAGACGTGCGCGCTTTAAACCCAACAAAACGGCCACAAAATGAGATTTAAACAAATTTCATGATTTCAAATACTTTATTATGGGTTTTTAAATACGATGAAAGCAGTAACTCAAATTTTAGAGCATTTTAGTCGGTTAAATTCAAATGTGATCATTATAAAGCTCAATTAGATATGCACAATTTAAACCTAACAAAACGGCCGCAAAATAAGAATAAATCAAATATCATGAGTTCTTATAGTTTATTATGGAATTTTAAACGTAATTATTCAACTTAATCTCACTTTTAAAGCATTTTACTCGGTTAAAATTCCAGCGGTTTCACTAAATGCCCAATTAGACATTCACCCTTTAAACCCAAGAAAACGGCCACAAAATGAGATTTAATCAAATTTTATGAGTTCAAATAGCTAATTTTTGATTTTTGAACATGATTAAAAAACTTAATTTTAATTTTAGAACATTTCACTCCGTTAAATTTTAGGGTGATCACTGTAAAGCCCATTTCGATATGCACACTTTAAGCATAATAAAAGGTCCGCAAAATGAGATTCAATCAAATTTTATGATTTCAAATAGTTAATTATTGGCCTTTGAACATGATTCGTCCACTTAATCTCAATTTTAGAGCACTTTACTCAGTTTAAATCTCAATGTGCTCACTATAAAGCCCATTTAGATATGCACACTTTAAACCTAACAAAATGACCGCAAAATAAGAATAAATCAGATTTCATGAGTTCAAATACTTAATTAGAAGAATTTGAAACAATTTATACAACTTGATCTCCATTTTAGAGCATTTTACTCGGTTAAAGTTACAACGGGTTCACTTAAAAGCCCGATTATACATAAACGCTTTAAACTAACAAACACGCACAAAATGAGATTCAATCACATTTAATAAGTTCAAATAATTAATTACGGGCGTTTGAGTATGATCAGACAACGTAATCTCAATTTTAGAGCATTTTTTTGGGTTTAAATTCCAATGTGTTCACTATAAGCCCAATTAGATATGCACACTTTAAACCTAAAAAAACAGACTCAAAATAAGAATAAATCAAATGTAATGAGTTCTAATAGTTAATTATGGGATTTTAAATCAAATTATACAACTTAATATCAAATTTAGAGCATTTTACTCGTTTCAAATCCCAACGGTTTCACTAAAATGCCCAATTAGACATGCGCGCTTTAAACCCAACAAACAGACACAAAATGAGATTTAATCAAATTTCATGAGTTCAAATAGTTAATTACGGGTTTTTGAATATGATTAAACCACTTAGTCCCAATTTTAGAGCATTTTACTCGATTAAATTCCAATGTGATCACTATAAAGCTCACTTAGATATGCATACTTTAAACATAAGAAAACGACTGCAAAATAAGAATAAATCAAATTTCATGAGTTCTAATAGTTAATTACGGGATTTTAAATCAAATTATACAACTTAATCTCAGTTTTAGAGCATTTTACTCGGTTCAAATCCCAACGGCTTCACTAAAATGCCCAACTAGACGTGCGCGCTTTAAACCCAACAAAACGGCCACAAAATGAGATTTAAACAAATTTCATGATTTGAAATAGTTAATTATGGGTTTTTAAATACGATTAAAGCACTAAATCAAATTTTAGAGCATTTTACTCGGTTAAATTCAAATGTGATCATTATAAAGCTCAATTAGATATGCACAATTTAAACCTAACAAAACGGCCGCAAAATAAGAATAAATCAAATATCATGAGTTCTTATAGTTTTATTGTGGAATTTTAAACGTAATTATTCAACTTAATCTCACTTTTAAAACATTTTACTCGGTTAAAATTCCAGCGGTTTCACTAAATGCCCAATTAGACATTCACCCTTTAAACCCAACAAAACGGCCACAAAATGAGATTTAATCAAATTTCATGAGTTCAAATAGTTAATTTTGGGTTTTTGAACATGATTAAAAATCTTAATCTTAATTTTAGAACATTTCACTCAGTTAATTACTAGTGTGATCACTGTAAAGCCCATTTCGATATGCACACTTTAAGCATAACAAAAGGTCCTCAAAATGAGATTCAATCAAATTTTATGATTTCAAATAGTTAATTATTGGCCTTTGAACATGATTAATCCACTTAATCTAAATTTTAGAGCATTTTACTCAGTTTAAATCTTAATGTGCTCACTATAAAACCCATTTAGATATGCACACTTTAAACCTAACAAAGTGACCGCAAAATAAGAATAAATCAGATTTCATGAGTTCAAATACTTAATTAGAAGAATTTGAAACAAATTATACAACTTGATCTCCATTTTAGAGCATTTTACCTAGTTAAAGCTACAACAGGTTCACTTAAAAGCCCGATTAGTCATAAACGCTTTAAACTAACAAACACGCACAAAATGAGATTCAATCACACTTAATAAGTTCAAATAGTTAATTATGGGCTTTTGAGTAAGATCAGCCAACTTAATCTCAATTTTAGAGCATTTTTTTCGGTTTAAATTCCAATGTGTTCACTATAAGCCCAATTAGATACGCACACTTTAAACCTAAAAAACGACCGCAAAATAAGAACAAATCAAATGTCATGAGTTCTAATAGTTAATTATGGGATTTTAAATCAAATTATACAACTTAATCTCAGTTTTAGAGCATTTTACTCGGTTCAAATCCAAACGGCTTCACTAAAATGCCCAATTAGACATGTGCGCTTTAAACCTAACAAACAGACACAAAATGAGATTCAATCAAATTTCATGAGTTCAAATAGTTAATTATGGGTTTTTGAATATGATTAAACCACTTAGTCCCAATTTTAGAGCATTTTACTCGGTTAAATTCCAATGTGATCAACATAAGAAAACGACAGCAAAATAAGAATAAATCAAATATCCCAGTTCTAATAGTTAATTATGGGATTTTAAATCAAATTATACAACATAATCTCAGTTTTAGAGCATTTTACTCGGTTCAAATCCCAACGGCTTTACTAAAATGCCCAACTAGACGTGCGCGCTTTAAACCCAACAAAACGGCCACAAAATGAGATTTAAACAAATTTCATGATTTGAAATAGTTTATTATGGGTTTTTAAATACGATTAAAGCACTAAATCAAATTTTAGAGCATTTTACTCGGTTAAATTCAAATGTGATCATTATAAAGCTTAATTAGATATGCACAATTTAAACCTATCAAAAGGGCCGCAAAATAAGAATAAATCAAATATCATGAGTTCTTATAGTTTATTATGGAATTTTAAACGTAATTATTCAACTTAATCTCACTTTTAAAGCATTTTACTCGGTTAAAATTCCAGCGGTTTCAGTAAATGCCCAATTAGATCATTCACCCTTTAAACCCAACAAAACGACCACAAAATGAGATTTAATCAAATTTCATGAGTTCAAATAGTTAATTTTGGGTTTTTGAACATGATTAAAAAACTTAATCTTAATTTTAGAACATTTCACTCAGTTAAATTCCAGTGTGATCAATGTAAAGCCCATTTCGATATGCACACTTTAAGCATAATAAAAGGTCCGCAAAAAGAGATTCAATCAAATTTTATGATTTCAAATAGTTAATTATTGGCCTTTGAACTTGATTAATCCACTTAATCTCAATTTTAGAGCATTTTACTCAGTTTAAATCTCAATGTGCTCACTATAAAACCCATTTAGATATCCACACTTTAAACCTAACAAAATGACCGCAAAATAAGAATAAATCAAATGTCATGAGTTCTAATAGTTAATTACGGGATTTTAAATCAAATTATACAACTTAATCTCAGTTTTAGAGCATTTTACTCGGTTCAAATCCCAACGGCTTCACTAAAATGCCCAACTAGACGTGCGCGCTTTAAACCCAACAAAACGGCCACAAAATGAGATTTAAACAAATTTCATGATTTCAAATACTTTATTATGGGTTTTTAAATACGATGAAAGCAGTAACTCAAATTTTAGAGCATTTTAGTCGGTTAAATTCAAATGTGATCATTATAAAGCTCAATTAGATATGCACAATTTAAACCTAACAAAACGGCCGCAAAATAAGAATAAATCAAATATCATGAGTTCTTATAGTTTATTATGGAATTTTAAACGTAATTATTCAACTTAATCTCACTTTTAAAGCATTTTACTCGGTTAAAATTCCAGCGGTTTCACTAAATGCCCAATTAGACATTCACCCTTTAAACCCAAGAAAACGGCCACAAAATGAGATTTAATCAAATTTTATGAGTTCAAATAGCTAATTTTTGATTTTTGAACATGATTAAAAAACTTAATTTTAATTTTAGAACATTTCACTCCGTTAAATTTTAGGGTGATCACTGTAAAGCCCATTTCGATATGCACACTTTAAGCATAATAAAAGGTCCGCAAAATGAGATTCAATCAAATTTTATGATTTCAAATAGTTAATTATTGGCCTTTGAACATGATTCGTCCACTTAATCTCAATTTTAGAGCACTTTACTCAGTTTAAATCTCAATGTGCTCACTATAAAGCCCATTTAGATATGCACACTTTAAACCTAACAAAATGACCGCAAAATAAGAATAAATCAGATTTCATGAGTTCAAATACTTAATTAGAAGAATTTGAAACAATTTATACAACTTGATCTCCATTTTAGAGCATTTTACTCGGTTAAAGTTACAACGGGTTCACTTAAAAGCCCGATTATACATAAACGCTTTAAACTAACAAACACGCACAAAATGAGATTCAATCACATTTAATAAGTTCAAATAATTAATTACGGGCGTTTGAGTATGATCAGACAACGTAATCTCAATTTTAGAGCATTTTTTTGGGTTTAAATTCCAATGTGTTCACTATAAGCCCAATTAGATATGCACACTTTAAACCTAAAAAAACAGACTCAAAATAAGAATAAATCAAATGTAATGAGTTCTAATAGTTAATTATGGGATTTTAAATCAAATTATACAACTTAATATCAAATTTAGAGCATTTTACTCGTTTCAAATCCCAACGGTTTCACTAAAATGCCCAATTAGACATGCGCGCTTTAAACCCAACAAACAGACACAAAATGAGATTTAATCAAATTTCATGAGTTCAAATAGTTAATTACGGGTTTTTGAATATGATTAAACCACTTAGTCCCAATTTTAGAGCATTTTACTCGATTAAATTCCAATGTGATCACTATAAAGCTCACTTAGATATGCATACTTTAAACATAAGAAAACGACTGCAAAATAAGAATAAATCAAATTTCATGAGTTCTAATAGTTAATTACGGGATTTTAAATCAAATTATACAACTTAATCTCAGTTTTAGAGCATTTTACTCGGTTCAAATCCCAACGGCTTCACTAAAATGCCCAACTAGACGTGCGCGCTTTAAACCCAACAAAACGGCCACAAAATGAGATTTAAACAAATTTCATGATTTGAAATAGTTAATTATGGGTTTTTAAATACGATTAAAGCACTAAATCAAATTTTAGAGCATTTTACTCGGTTAAATTCAAATGTGATCATTATAAAGCTCAATTAGATATGCACAATTTAAACCTAACAAAACGGCCGCAAAATAAGAATAAATCAAATATCATGAGTTCTTATAGTTTTATTGTGGAATTTTAAACGTAATTATTCAACTTAATCTCACTTTTAAAACATTTTACTCGGTTAAAATTCCAGCGGTTTCACTAAATGCCCAATTAGACATTCACCCTTTAAACCCAACAAAACGGCCACAAAATGAGATTTAATCAAATTTCATGAGTTCAAATAGTTAATTTTGGGTTTTTGAACATGATTAAAAATCTTAATCTTAATTTTAGAACATTTCACTCAGTTAATTACTAGTGTGATCACTGTAAAGCCCATTTCGATATGCACACTTTAAGCATAACAAAAGGTCCTCAAAATGAGATTCAATCAAATTTTATGATTTCAAATAGTTAATTATTGGCCTTTGAACATGATTAATCCACTTAATCTAAATTTTAGAGCATTTTACTCAGTTTAAATCTTAATGTGCTCACTATAAAACCCATTTAGATATGCACACTTTAAACCTAACAAAGTGACCGCAAAATAAGAATAAATCAGATTTCATGAGTTCAAATACTTAATTAGAAGAATTTGAAACAAATTATACAACTTGATCTCCATTTTAGAGCATTTTACCTAGTTAAAGCTACAACAGGTTCACTTAAAAGCCCGATTAGTCATAAACGCTTTAAACTAACAAACACGCACAAAATGAGATTCAATCACACTTAATAAGTTCAAATAGTTAATTATGGGCTTTTGAGTAAGATCAGCCAACTTAATCTCAATTTTAGAGCATTTTTTTCGGTTTAAATTCCAATGTGTTCACTATAAGCCCAATTAGATACGCACACTTTAAACCTAAAAAACGACCGCAAAATAAGAACAAATCAAATGTCATGAGTTCTAATAGTTAATTATGGGATTTTAAATCAAATTATACAACTTAATCTCAGTTTTAGAGCATTTTACTCGGTTCAAATCCAAACGGCTTCACTAAAATGCCCAATTAGACATGTGCGCTTTAAACCTAACAAACAGACACAAAATGAGATTCAATCAAATTTCATGAGTTCAAATAGTTAATTATGGGTTTTTGAATATGATTAAACCACTTAGTCCCAATTTTAGAGCATTTTACTCGGTTAAATTCCAATGTGATCAACATAAGAAAACGACAGCAAAATAAGAATAAATCAAATATCCCAGTTCTAATAGTTAATTATGGGATTTTAAATCAAATTATACAACATAATCTCAGTTTTAGAGCATTTTACTCGGTTCAAATCCCAACGGCTTTACTAAAATGCCCAACTAGACGTGCGCGCTTTAAACCCAACAAAACGGCCACAAAATGAGATTTAAACAAATTTCATGATTTGAAATAGTTTATTATGGGTTTTTAAATACGATTAAAGCACTAAATCAAATTTTAGAGCATTTTACTCGGTTAAATTCAAATGTGATCATTATAAAGCTTAATTAGATATGCACAATTTAAACCTATCAAAAGGGCCGCAAAATAAGAATAAATCAAATATCATGAGTTCTTATAGTTTATTATGGAATTTTAAACGTAATTATTCAACTTAATCTCACTTTTAAAGCATTTTACTCGGTTAAAATTCCAGCGGTTTCAGTAAATGCCCAATTAGATCATTCACCCTTTAAACCCAACAAAACGACCACAAAATGAGATTTAATCAAATTTCATGAGTTCAAATAGTTAATTTTGGGTTTTTGAACATGATTAAAAAACTTAATCTTAATTTTAGAACATTTCACTCAGTTAAATTCCAGTGTGATCAATGTAAAGCCCATTTCGATATGCACACTTTAAGCATAATAAAAGGTCCGCAAAAAGAGATTCAATCAAATTTTATGATTTCAAATAGTTAATTATTGGCCTTTGAACTTGATTAATCCACTTAATCTCAATTTTAGAGCATTTTACTCAGTTTAAATCTCAATGTGCTCACTATAAAACCCATTTAGATATCCACACTTTAAACCTAACAAAATGACCGCAAAATAAGAATAAATCAAATGTCATGAGTTCTAATAGTTAATTACGGGATTTTAAATCAAATTATACAACTTAATCTCAGTTTTAGAGCATTTTACTCGGTTCAAATCCCAACGGCTTCACTAAAATGCCCAACTAGACGTGCGCGCTTTAAACCCAACAAAACGGCCACAAAATGAGATTTAAACAAATTTCATGATTTCAAATACTTTATTATGGGTTTTTAAATACGATGAAAGCAGTAACTCAAATTTTAGAGCATTTTAGTCGGTTAAATTCAAATGTGATCATTATAAAGCTCAATTAGATATGCACAATTTAAACCTAACAAAACGGCCGCAAAATAAGAATAAATCAAATATCATGAGTTCTTATAGTTTATTATGGAATTTTAAACGTAATTATTCAACTTAATCTCACTTTTAAAGCATTTTACTCGGTTAAAATTCCAGCGGTTTCACTAAATGCCCAATTAGACATTCACCCTTTAAACCCAACAAAACGGCCACAAAATGAGATTTAATCAAATTTTATGAGTTCAAATAGCTAATTTTTGATTTTTGAACATGATTAAAAAACTTAATTTTAATTTTAGAACATTTCACTCCGTTAAATTTTAGGGTGATCACTGTAAAGCCCATTTCGATATGCACACTTTAAGCATAATAAAAGGTCCGCAAAATGAGATTCAATCAAATTTTATGATTTCAAATAGTTAATTATTGGCCTTTGAACATGATTCGTCCACTTAATCTCAATTTTAGAGCACTTTACTCAGTTTAAATCTCAATGTGCTCACTATAAAGCCCATTTAGATATGCACACTTTAAACCTAACAAAATGACCGCAAAATAAGAATAAATCAGATTTCATGAGTTCAAATACTTAATTAGAAGAATTTGAAACAATTTATACAACTTGATCTCCATTTTAGAGCATTTTACTCGGTTAAAGTTACAACGGGTTCACTTAAAAGCCCGATTATACATAAACGCTTTAAACTAACAAACACGCACAAAATGAGATTCAATCACATTTAATAAGTTCAAATAATTAATTACGGGCGTTTGAGTATGATCAGACAACGTAATCTCAATTTTAGAGCATTTTTTTGGGTTTAAATTCCAATGTGTTCACTATAAGCCCAATTAGATATGCACACTTTAAACCTAAAAAAACAGACTCAAAATAAGAATAAATCAAATGTAATGAGTTCTAATAGTTAATTATGGGATTTTAAATCAAATTATACAACTTAATATCAAATTTAGAGCATTTTACTCGTTTCAAATCCCAACGGTTTCACTAAAATGCCCAATTAGACATGCGCGCTTTAAACCCAACAAACAGACACAAAATGAGATTTAATCAAATTTCATGAGTTCAAATAGTTAATTACGGGTTTTTGAATATGATTAAACCACTTAGTCCCAATTTTAGAGCATTTTACTCGATTAAATTCCAATGTGATCACTATAAAGCTCACTTAGATATGCATACTTTAAACATAAGAAAACGACCGCAAAATAAGAATAAATCAAATTTCATGAGTTCTAATAGTTAATTACGGGATTTTAAATCAAATTATACAACTTAATCTCAGTTTTAGAGCATTTTACTCGGTTCAAATCCCAACGGCTTCACTAAAATGCCCAACTAGACGTGCGCGCTTTAAACCCAACAAAACGGCCACAAAATGAGATTTAAACAAATTTCATGATTTGAAATAGTTAATTATGGGTTTTTAAATACGATTAAAGCACTAAATCAAATTTTAGAGCATTTTACTCGGTTAAATTCAAATGTGATCATTATAAAGCTCAATTAGATATGCACAATTTAAACCTAACAAAACGGCCGCAAAATAAGAATAAATCAAATATCATGAGTTCTTATAGTTTTATTGTGGAATTTTAAACGTAATTATTCAACTTAATCTCACTTTTAAAACATTTTACTCGGTTAAAATTCCAGCGGTTTCACTAAATGCCCAATTAGACATTCACCCTTTAAACCCAACAAAACGGCCACAAAATGAGATTTAATCAAATTTCATGAGTTCAAATAGTTAATTTTGGGTTTTTGAACATGATTAAAAATCTTAATCTTAATTTTAGAACATTTCACTCAGTTAATTACTAGTGTGATCACTGTAAAGCCCATTTCGATATGCACACTTTAAGCATAACAAAAGGTCCTCAAAATGAGATTCAATCAAATTTTATGATTTCAAATAGTTAATTATTGGCCTTTGAACATGATTAATCCACTTAATCTAAATTTTAGAGCATTTTACTCAGTTTAAATCTTAATGTGCTCACTATAAAACCCATTTAGATATGCACACTTTAAACCTAACAAAGTGACCGCAAAATAAGAATAAATCAGATTTCATGAGTTCAAATACTTAATTAGAAGAATTTGAAACAAATTATACAACTTGATCTCCATTTTAGAGCATTTTACCTAGTTAAAGCTACAACAGGTTCACTTAAAAGCCCGATTAGTCATAAACGCTTTAAACTAACAAACACGCACAAAATGAGATTCAATCACACTTAATAAGTTCAAATAGTTAATTATGGGCTTTTGAGTAAGATCAGCCAACTTAATCTCAATTTTAGAGCATTTTTTTCGGTTTAAATTCCAATGTGTTCACTATAAGCCCAATTAGATACGCACACTTTAAACCTAAAAAACGACCGCAAAATAAGAACAAATCAAATGTCATGAGTTCTAATAGTTAATTATGGGATTTTAAATCAAATTATACAACTTAATCTCAGTTTTAGAGCATTTTACTCGGTTCAAATCCAAACGGCTTCACTAAAATGCCCAATTAGACATGTGCGCTTTAAACCTAACAAACAGACACAAAATGAGATTCAATCAAATTTCATGAGTTCAAATAGTTAATTATGGGTTTTTGAATATGATTAAACCACTTAGTCCCAATTTTAGAGCATTTTACTCGGTTAAATTCCAATGTGATCAACATAAGAAAACGACAGCAAAATAAGAATAAATCAAATATCCCAGTTCTAATAGTTAATTATGGGATTTTAAATCAAATTATACAACATAATCTCAGTTTTAGAGCATTTTACTCGGTTCAAATCCCAACGGCTTTACTAAAATGCCCAACTAGACGTGCGCGCTTTAAACCCAACAAAACGGCCACAAAATGAGATTTAAACAAATTTCATGATTTGAAATAGTTTATTATGGGTTTTTAAATACGATTAAAGCACTAAATCAAATTTTAGAGCATTTTACTCGGTTAAATTCAAATGTGATCATTATAAAGCTTAATTAGATATGCACAATTTAAACCTATCAAAAGGGCCGCAAAATAAGAATAAATCAAATATCATGAGTTCTTATAGTTTATTATGGAATTTTAAACGTAATTATTCAACTTAATCTCACTTTTAAAGCATTTTACTCGGTTAAAATTCCAGCGGTTTCAGTAAATGCCCAATTAGATCATTCACCCTTTAAACCCAACAAAACGACCACAAAATGAGATTTAATCAAATTTCATGAGTTCAAATAGTTAATTTTGGGTTTTTGAACATGATTAAAAAACTTAATCTTAATTTTAGAACATTTCACTCAGTTAAATTCCAGTGTGATCAATGTAAAGCCCATTTCGATATGCACACTTTAAGCATAATAAAAGGTCCGCAAAAAGAGATTCAATCAAATTTTATGATTTCAAATAGTTAATTATTGGCCTTTGAACTTGATTAATCCACTTAATCTCAATTTTAGAGCATTTTACTCAGTTTAAATCTCAATGTGCTCACTATAAAACCCATTTAGATATCCACACTTTAAACCTAACAAAATGACCGCAAAATAAGAATAAATCAAATGTCATGAGTTCTAATAGTTAATTACGGGATTTTAAATCAAATTATACAACTTAATCTCAGTTTTAGAGCATTTTACTCGGTTCAAATCCCAACGGCTTCACTAAAATGCCCAACTAGACGTGCGCGCTTTAAACCCAACAAAACGGCCACAAAATGAGATTTAAACAAATTTCATGATTTCAAATACTTTATTATGGGTTTTTAAATACGATGAAAGCAGTAACTCAAATTTTAGAGCATTTTAGTCGGTTAAATTCAAATGTGATCATTATAAAGCTCAATTAGATATGCACAATTTAAACCTAACAAAACGGCCGCAAAATAAGAATAAATCAAATATCATGAGTTCTTATAGTTTATTATGGAATTTTAAACGTAATTATTCAACTTAATCTCACTTTTAAAGCATTTTACTCGGTTAAAATTCCAGCGGTTTCACTAAATGCCCAATTAGACATTCACCCTTTAAACCCAACAAAACGGCCACAAAATGAGATTTAATCAAATTTTATGAGTTCAAATAGCTAATTTTTGATTTTTGAACATGATTAAAAAACTTAATTTTAATTTTAGAACATTTCACTCCGTTAAATTTTAGGGTGATCACTGTAAAGCCCATTTCGATATGCACACTTTAAGCATAATAAAAGGTCCGCAAAATGAGATTCAATCAAATTTTATGATTTCAAATAGTTAATTATTGGCCTTTGAACATGATTCGTCCACTTAATCTCAATTTTAGAGCACTTTACTCAGTTTAAATCTCAATGTGCTCACTATAAAGCCCATTTAGATATGCACACTTTAAACCTAACAAAATGACCGCAAAATAAGAATAAATCAGATTTCATGAGTTCAAATACTTAATTAGAAGAATTTGAAACAATTTATACAACTTGATCTCCATTTTAGAGCATTTTACTCGGTTAAAGTTACAACGGGTTCACTTAAAAGCCCGATTATACATAAACGCTTTAAACTAACAAACACGCACAAAATGAGATTCAATCACATTTAATAAGTTCAAATAATTAATTACGGGCGTTTGAGTATGATCAGACAACGTAATCTCAATTTTAGAGCATTTTTTTGGGTTTAAATTCCAATGTGTTCACTATAAGCCCAATTAGATATGCACACTTTAAACCTAAAAAAACAGACTCAAAATAAGAATAAATCAAATGTAATGAGTTCTAATAGTTAATTATGGGATTTTAAATCAAATTATACAACTTAATATCAAATTTAGAGCATTTTACTCGTTTCAAATCCCAACGGTTTCACTAAAATGCCCAATTAGACATGCGCGCTTTAAACCCAACAAACAGACACAAAATGAGATTTAATCAAATTTCATGAGTTCAAATAGTTAATTACGGGTTTTTGAATATGATTAAACCACTTAGTCCCAATTTTAGAGCATTTTACTCGATTAAATTCCAATGTGATCACTATAAAGCTCACTTAGATATGCATACTTTAAACATAAGAAAACGACCGCAAAATAAGAATAAATCAAATGTCATGAGTTCTAATAGTTAATTACGGGATTTTAAATCAAATTATACAACTTAATCTCAGTTTTAGAGCATTTTACTCGGTTCAAATCCCAACGGCTTCACTAAAATGCCCAACTAGACGTGCGCGCTTTAAACCCAACAAAACGGCCACAAAATGAGATTTAAACAAATTTCATGATTTGAAATAGTTAATTATGGGTTTTTAAATACGATTAAAGCACTAAATCAAATTTTAGAGCATTTTACTCGGTTAAATTCAAATGTGATCATTATAAAGCTCAATTAGATATGCACAATTTAAACCTAACAAAACGACCGCAAAATAAGAATAAATCAAATATCATGAGTTCTTATAGTTTATTATGGAATTTTAAACGTAATTATTCAAATTAATCTCACTTTTAAAGGATTTTACTCGGTTAAAATTCCAGCGGTTTCACTAAATGCCCAATTAGACATTCACCCTTTAAACACAACAAAATGGCCACAAAATGAGATTTAATCAAATTTCATGAGTTCAAATAGTTAATTTTGGGTTTTTTGAGCATGATTAAAAAACTTAATCTTAATTTTAGAACATTTCACTCAGTTAAATTCTACTGTGATCACTGTAAAGCCCATTTCGATATGCACACTTTAAGCATAATAAAAGGTCCGCAGAATGAGATTCAATCAAATTTTATGATTTCAAATAGTTAATTATTGGCCTTCGAACACGATTAATCCACTTAATCTCAATTTTAGAGCATTTTACTCAGTTTAAATCTCAATGTGCTCACTGTAAAACCCATTTAGATATGCACACTTTAAACCTAACAAAATGATCGCAAAATGAGAATAAATCAAATTTCATGAGTTCAAATACTTAATTAGAAGAATTTAAAACAAATTATACAACTTGATCTCCATTTTAGAGCATTTTACTCGGTTAAAGCTACAACGGGTTCACTTAAAAGCCCGATTATACATAAACGCTTTAAACTAACAAACACGCACAAAATGAAATTCAATCACATTTAATAAGTTCAAATAGTTAATTATGGGCTTTTGAGTATGATCAGACAACTTAATCTCAATTTTAGAGCATTTTTTTCGGTTTAAATTCCAATGTGTTCACTATAAGCCCAATTAGATATGCACACTTTAAACCTAAAAAAACGAACTCAAAATAAGAATAAATCAAATGTAGTGAGTTTTAATAGTTAATTATGGGACTTTAAATCAATTTATATAACTTAATATCAAATTTAGAGCATTTTACTCGTTTCAAATCCAACCGGTTTCACTAAAATGCCCAATTAGACATGCGCGCTTTAAACCCAACAAACAGCCACACAATGAGATTTAATCAAATTTCATGAGTTCAAATAGTTAATTATGGGTTTTTGAATATGATTAAACCACTTAGTCCCAATTTTAGAGCATTTTACTCGGTTAAATTCCAATGTGATCACTATAAAGCTCACTTAGTTATGCATACTTTAAACATAAGAAAACGACCGCAAAATAAGAATAAATCAAATGTCATGAGTTCTAATAGTTAATTATGGGATTTTAAATCAAATTATACAACATAATCTCACTTTTAGAGCATTTTACTCGGTTCAAATCCCAACGGCTTCACTAAAATGCCCAACTGGACGTGCGCGCTTTAAACCCAACAAAACGGCCACAAAATGAGATTTAAACAAATTTCATGATTTGAAATAGTTAATTATGGGTGTTTAAATATGATTAAAGCACTAAATCAAATTTTAGAGCATTTTACTCGGTTAAATTCAAATGTGATCATTATGAAGCTCAATTAGATATGCACAATTTAAACCTAACAAAACGGCCGCAAAATAAGAATAAATCAAATATCATGAGTTCTTATAGTTTATTATGGAATTTTAAACGTAATTATTCAACTTAATATCACTTTTAAAGCATCTTACTCAGTTAAAATTCCAGCGGTTTCACTAAAACCCAATTAGACATTCACCCTTTAAACCCAGTAAAACGACCACAAAATGAGATTTAATCAAATTTCATGAGTTCAAATAGTTAATTTTGGGTTTTTGAACATGATTAAAATACTTAATCTTAATTTTAGAACATTTCACTCAGTTAAATTCCAGTGTGATCACTGTAAAGCCCATTTCGATATGCACACTTTAAGCATAATAAAAGATCCGCAAAATGAGATTCAATCAAATTTTATGATTTCAAATAGTTAATTATTGGCCTTTGAACATGATTAATCCATTTAATCTTAATTTTAGAGCATTTTACTCAGTTTAAATCTCAATGCGCTCACTATAAAACCCATTTAGATATGCACACTTTAAACCTAACAAAATGACCGCAAAATAAGAATAAATCAGATTTCATGAGTTCAAATACTTAATTAGAAGAATTTGAAACAAATTATACAACTTGATCTCCATTTTAGAGCATTTTACTCGGTTAAAGCTACAACAGGTTCACTTAAAAGCCCGATTAGTCATAAACACTTTAAACTAACAAACACGCACAAAATGAGATTCAATCACATTTAATAAGTTCAAATAGTTAATTATAGGCTTTTGAGTAAGATCAGACAACTTAATCTCAATTTTAGAGCATTTTTTCGGTTTAAATTCCAATGTGTTCACTATAAGCCCAATTAGATATGCACACTTTAAACCTAAAAAAAAACGAACTCAAAATAAGAATAAATCAAATGTAATGAGTTCTAATAGTTAATCATGAGACTTTAAATCAAAATATACAACTTAATATCAAATTTAGAGCATTTTACTTGGTTCAAATCCCAACGGCTTTACTAAAATGACCAACTAGACGTGCGCGCTTTAAACCCAACAAACCGGTCACAAAATGAGATTTAAACAAATTTCATGATTTGAAATAGTTAATTATGGGTTTTTTAATACGATTAAAGCACTAAAAAAATTTTAGAGCATTTTACTCGGTTAAATTCAAATATGATCATTATAAAGCTCAATTAGATATGCACAATTTAAACCTAGCAAAACAGCCGCAAAATAAGAATAAATCAAATATCATGAGTTCTTATAGTTTATTATGGAATTTTAAACGTAATTATTCAACTTAATCTCACTTTTAATGCATTTTACTCGTTTAAAATTCCAGCGGTTTCACTAAATGCCCAATTAGACATTCACCCTTTAAACCCAACAAAACGGCCATAAAATGAGATTTAATCAAATTTCATGAGTTCAAATAGTTAATTTTGGGTTTTTGAACATGATTAAAATACTTAATCTTAATTTTAGAACATTTCACTCAGTTAAATTCCAGTCTGTTCACTGTAAAGCCCATTTCGATATGCACACTTTAAGCATAATAAAAGGTCCGCAAAATAAGATTCAATCAAATTTTATGATTTCAAATAGTTAATTATTGGCCTTTAAACATGATTAATCCACTTAATCTCAATTTTAGAGCATTTTACTCAGTTTAAATCTCAATGTGCTCACTATAAAACCCATTTAGATATGCACACTTTAAACCTAACAAAATGACCGCAAAATAAGAATAAATCAAATTTCATGAGTTCAAATACTTAATTAGAAGAATTTGAAACAAATTATACAACTTGATCTCCATTTTAGAGCATTTTACTCGGTTAAAGTTACAAAGGGTTTACTTAAAAGCTTGATTAGACATAAACACTTTAAACTAACAAACACGCACAAAATGAGATTTAAACAAATTTCATGATTTGAAATAGTTAATTATGGGTTTTTAAATTTGATTAAATAACTAAATCAAATTTTAGAGCATTTTACTAGGTTAAATTCAAATGTGATCATTATAAAGCTCAATTAGATATGCACAATTTAAACCTAACAAAACGGCCGCAAAATAAGAATAAATCAAATATCATGAGTTCTTATAGTTTATTATGGAATTTTAAACGTAATTAGTAAACTTAATCTCACTTTTAAAGCATTTTACTCGGTTAAAATTCCAGCGGTTTCACTAAATGCCCAATTAGACATTCACCCTTTAAACCCAACAAAACGGCCACAAAATGAGATTTAATCAAATTTTATGAGTTCAAATAGCTAATTTTTGATTTTTGAACATGATTAAAAAACTTAATTTTAATTTTAGAACATTTCACTCCGTTAAATTTTAGGGTGATCACTGTAAAGCCCATTTCGATATGCACACTTTAAGCATAATAAAAGGTCCGCAAAATGAGATTCAATCAAATTTTATGATTTCAAATAGTTAATTATTGGCCTTTGAACATGATTCGTCCACTTAATCTCAATTTTAGAGCACTTTACTCAGTTTAAATCTCAATGTGCTCACTATAAAGCCCATTTAGATATGCACACTTTAAACCTAACAAAATGACCGCAAAATAAGAATAAATCAGATTTCATGAGTTCAAATACTTAATTAGAAGAATTTGAAACAATTTATACAACTTGATCTCCATTTTAGAGCATTTTACTCGGTTAAAGTTACAACGGGTTCACTTAAAAGCCCGATTATACATAAACGCTTTAAACTAACAAACACGCACAAAATGAGATTCAATCACATTTAATAAGTTCAAATAATTAATTACGGGCGTTTGAGTATGATCAGACAACGTAATCTCAATTTTAGAGCATTTTTTTGGGTTTAAATTCCAATGTGTTCACTATAAGCCCAATTAGATATGCACACTTTAAACCTAAAAAAACAGACTCAAAATAAGAATAAATCAAATGTAATGAGTTCTAATAGTTAATTATGGGATTTTAAATCAAATTATACAACTTAATATCAAATTTAGAGCATTTTACTCGTTTCAAATCCCAACGGTTTCACTAAAATGCCCAATTAGACATGCGCGCTTTAAACCCAACAAACAGACACAAAATGAGATTTAATCAAATTTCATGAGTTCAAATAGTTAATTACGGGTTTTTGAATATGATTAAACCACTTAGTCCCAATTTTAGAGCATTTTACTCGATTAAATTCCAATGTGATCACTATAAAGCTCACTTAGATATGCATACTTTAAACATAAGAAAACGACCGCAAAATAAGAATAAATCAAATGTCATGAGTTCTAATAGTTAATTACGGGATTTTAAATCAAATTATACAACTTAATCTCAGTTTTAGAGCATTTTACTCGGTTCAAATCCCAACGGCTTCACTAAAATGCCCAACTAGACGTGCGCGCTTTAAACCCAACAAAACGGCCACAAAATGAGATTTAAACAAATTTCATGATTTGAAATAGTTAATTATGGGTTTTTAAATACGATTAAAGCACTAAATCAAATTTTAGAGCATTTTACTCGGTTAAATTCAAATGTGATCATTATAAAGCTCAATTAGATATGCACAATTTAAACCTAACAAAACGACCGCAAAATAAGAATAAATCAAATATCATGAGTTCTTATAGTTTATTATGGAATTTTAAACGTAATTATTCAAATTAATCTCACTTTTAAAGGATTTTACTCGGTTAAAATTCCAGCGGTTTCACTAAATGCCCAATTAGACATTCACCCTTTAAACACAACAAAATGGCCACAAAATGAGATTTAATCAAATTTCATGAGTTCAAATAGTTAATTTTGGGTTTTTTGAGCATGATTAAAAAACTTAATCTTAATTTTAGAACATTTCACTCAGTTAAATTCTACTGTGATCACTGTAAAGCCCATTTCGATATGCACACTTTAAGCATAATAAAAGGTCCGCAGAATGAGATTCAATCAAATTTTATGATTTCAAATAGTTAATTATTGGCCTTCGAACACGATTAATCCACTTAATCTCAATTTTAGAGCATTTTACTCAGTTTAAATCTCAATGTGCTCACTGTAAAACCCATTTAGATATGCACACTTTAAACCTAACAAAATGATCGCAAAATGAGAATAAATCAAATTTCATGAGTTCAAATACTTAATTAGAAGAATTTAAAACAAATTATACAACTTGATCTCCATTTTAGAGCATTTTACTCGGTTAAAGCTACAACGGGTTCACTTAAAAGCCCGATTATACATAAACGCTTTAAACTAACAAACACGCACAAAATGAAATTCAATCACATTTAATAAGTTCAAATAGTTAATTATGGGCTTTTGAGTATGATCAGACAACTTAATCTCAATTTTAGAGCATTTTTTTCGGTTTAAATTCCAATGTGTTCACTATAAGCCCAATTAGATATGCACACTTTAAACCTAAAAAAACGAACTCAAAATAAGAATAAATCAAATGTAGTGAGTTTTAATAGTTAATTATGGGACTTTAAATCAATTTATATAACTTAATATCAAATTTAGAGCATTTTACTCGTTTCAAATCCAACCGGTTTCACTAAAATGCCCAATTAGACATGCGCGCTTTAAACCCAACAAACAGCCACACAATGAGATTTAATCAAATTTCATGAGTTCAAATAGTTAATTATGGGTTTTTGAATATGATTAAACCACTTAGTCCCAATTTTAGAGCATTTTACTCGGTTAAATTCCAATGTGATCACTATAAAGCTCACTTAGTTATGCATACTTTAAACATAAGAAAACGACCGCAAAATAAGAATAAATCAAATGTCATGAGTTCTAATAGTTAATTATGGGATTTTAAATCAAATTATACAACATAATCTCACTTTTAGAGCATTTTACTCGGTTCAAATCCCAACGGCTTCACTAAAATGCCCAACTGGACGTGCGCGCTTTAAACCCAACAAAACGGCCACAAAATGAGATTTAAACAAATTTCATGATTTGAAATAGTTAATTATGGGTGTTTAAATATGATTAAAGCACTAAATCAAATTTTAGAGCATTTTACTCGGTTAAATTCAAATGTGATCATTATGAAGCTCAATTAGATATGCACAATTTAAACCTAACAAAACGGCCGCAAAATAAGAATAAATCAAATATCATGAGTTCTTATAGTTTATTATGGAATTTTAAACGTAATTATTCAACTTAATATCACTTTTAAAGCATCTTACTCAGTTAAAATTCCAGCGGTTTCACTAAAACCCAATTAGACATTCACCCTTTAAACCCAGTAAAACGACCACAAAATGAGATTTAATCAAATTTCATGAGTTCAAATAGTTAATTTTGGGTTTTTGAACATGATTAAAATACTTAATCTTAATTTTAGAACATTTCACTCAGTTAAATTCCAGTGTGATCACTGTAAAGCCCATTTCGATATGCACACTTTAAGCATAATAAAAGATCCGCAAAATGAGATTCAATCAAATTTTATGATTTCAAATAGTTAATTATTGGCCTTTGAACATGATTAATCCATTTAATCTTAATTTTAGAGCATTTTACTCAGTTTAAATCTCAATGCGCTCACTATAAAACCCATTTAGATATGCACACTTTAAACCTAACAAAATGACCGCAAAATAAGAATAAATCAGATTTCATGAGTTCAAATACTTAATTAGAAGAATTTGAAACAAATTATACAACTTGATCTCCATTTTAGAGCATTTTACTCGGTTAAAGCTACAACAGGTTCACTTAAAAGCCCGATTAGTCATAAACACTTTAAACTAACAAACACGCACAAAATGAGATTCAATCACATTTAATAAGTTCAAATAGTTAATTATAGGCTTTTGAGTAAGATCAGACAACTTAATCTCAATTTTAGAGCATTTTTTCGGTTTAAATTCCAATGTGTTCACTATAAGCCCAATTAGATATGCACACTTTAAACCTAAAAAAAAACGAACTCAAAATAAGAATAAATCAAATGTAATGAGTTCTAATAGTTAATCATGAGACTTTAAATCAAAATATACAACTTAATATCAAATTTAGAGCATTTTACTTGGTTCAAATCCCAACGGCTTTACTAAAATGACCAACTAGACGTGCGCGCTTTAAACCCAACAAACCGGTCACAAAATGAGATTTAAACAAATTTCATGATTTGAAATAGTTAATTATGGGTTTTTTAATACGATTAAAGCACTAAAAAAATTTTAGAGCATTTTACTCGGTTAAATTCAAATATGATCATTATAAAGCTCAATTAGATATGCACAATTTAAACCTAGCAAAACAGCCGCAAAATAAGAATAAATCAAATATCATGAGTTCTTATAGTTTATTATGGAATTTTAAACGTAATTATTCAACTTAATCTCACTTTTAATGCATTTTACTCGTTTAAAATTCCAGCGGTTTCACTAAATGCCCAATTAGACATTCACCCTTTAAACCCAACAAAACGGCCATAAAATGAGATTTAATCAAATTTCATGAGTTCAAATAGTTAATTTTGGGTTTTTGAACATGATTAAAATACTTAATCTTAATTTTAGAACATTTCACTCAGTTAAATTCCAGTCTGTTCACTGTAAAGCCCATTTCGATATGCACACTTTAAGCATAATAAAAGGTCCGCAAAATAAGATTCAATCAAATTTTATGATTTCAAATAGTTAATTATTGGCCTTTAAACATGATTAATCCACTTAATCTCAATTTTAGAGCATTTTACTCAGTTTAAATCTCAATGTGCTCACTATAAAACCCATTTAGATATGCACACTTTAAACCTAACAAAATGACCGCAAAATAAGAATAAATCAAATTTCATGAGTTCAAATACTTAATTAGAAGAATTTGAAACAAATTATACAACTTGATCTCCATTTTAGAGCATTTTACTCGGTTAAAGTTACAAAGGGTTTACTTAAAAGCTTGATTAGACATAAACACTTTAAACTAACAAACACGCACAAAATGAGATTTAAACAAATTTCATGATTTGAAATAGTTAATTATGGGTTTTTAAATTTGATTAAATAACTAAATCAAATTTTAGAGCATTTTACTAGGTTAAATTCAAATGTGATCATTATAAAGCTCAATTAGATATGCACAATTTAAACCTAACAAAACGGCCGCAAAATAAGAATAAATCAAATATCATGAGTTCTTATAGTTTATTATGGAATTTTAAACGTAATTAGTAAACTTAATCTTACTTTTAAAGCATTTTACTCGGTTAAAATTCCAGCGGTTTCAGTAAATGCCCAATTAGACATTTACCCTTTAAACCGAACAAAACAGCCAAAAAATGAGATTTAATCAAATTTCATGAGTTCAAATAGTTAATTGTGGGTTTTTGAACATGATTAAAAAATTTAATCTTGATTTTAGAACATTTTACTCAGTTAAATTCCAGTGTGATATTAAAAATTCCATCAAGTTTTGCTTGTTTTCTCTCCTCTCCCTTTCTCTCTCTCCTTCTCCCTTCTTAATGCCTTACCTTTTCTTTCTTTTCTCCTTCTTTTTGGAGATCAACAATGTCTTTTTCACCATGGCGCCACCCATATCCTTTCGGGGAGAGGAAGAATCAAGCATCAACTTGTACCAACCACTCATGTTACGCTGGTTTGTATCACTATCTTTTTACATCTTTTATCATCTTTATTCTTTCTATTCCAACTTTCACAGATTGGCTTCTTATCAAGGATTCGTTGTAAGGAAATTCTTGAATCTACATTTGTTTGACTCAAGGATTTGTTTAATCTTTGATATATATATGGCTTTTTCAAGATCTGTCGTTTCTTTGATCATGTTTTCTGGATCCAATACATCAATGTCAATTGTAACCGTCATTCCTTCCAACCCTTTTTCGGGTATATTATTACCAACACATTCTTTTGTGTCCATTACCAAAACTTACCACTAATTGCTATGCCTACTCTCGACAAGTTTTATTCTTTCTTAAGAAATTGTTTGGATGACGGAATCCTTGCCGATTCAGATCCATCTGGTTGTGAAGCTATTATGATTAAGACCGCTCTTGGTCTAAAAAATGTTAGGATCACAGCAGCCACCACGTCTTCATGCTTTCGTTTTTACCATCATCAAGTCATCGTTGCTGATGGAGAACCGTCTTCCTTGACTGGACGATCTTCACTATCCTGCATCACATCTCCATTGTTGGGAGAGCAAGGAACAATCACAACGCCCTCTAAACAACATAGGTATGTTTCGATTATTTACTTTCTGATTTTCTTCCATCTATCTATTCGGATCATTTATAGATCTTTCTTAAAGATCCATGTTTTTTATTTCAATTCGTTGGAATTCTTGTTTGGTTTCTTTGTCTCTTCACCAAATCGTTCAAAATATCCCACCATTGGATATGGTGAATCACCCACAATGGGAAACATTTCACGTCGGTATATTTGGTGGTATACCCGATTGACTTGTTCTTTTTATGTTCTCTTTTAATGTTTCAATGTGTTTCTTACTATTGTCACAAGTTTTTGTTTTGCTTTCTTTGAATGCTTCACAATATATTTTCTTCTAATCTTTCTTGTCGATGTATCCTTCTTTGTTTTGCTAACTCACTTCGCTTTGTTTCATTCTATCGTTGCTTTTTTTACCTCCTTGAATGCCATCAAGAGTTATCAATATATGGCTCTTTTTGGTTTCTTTGGAAACCATATACCACCAGTCCCGTGTCCCCGCGTGGTAGGGATGGAAGTATCAACATAAACGACCATCTAGCTGTCTTGCCGACCCTTATGGGGCCATCGTCCATCCATATTGCGAGAAAGGAAGTTTCAAGCACCACGATAGAGATAAGTTGTTTATGTTCCTATCCCTATCTTTTACTTCTTTTCCATCTTATATGGTATTTAATTGTTTGGCTTTTGAATTACTGTTTTCGATTGCTTTTCCTTGTTGCCTTTGACCATTGTGTTCCTTTGATATGATCACTGCCATCAATGAACCAAAAGAATTTCCTATTGGACCTATAACTCAGTCGCTTAAAGAATTCCAGAGGCCCATCGGGAAATCTACTTACCGGCTAAAACCAAGAAATTCCAAAGCCATGAAATCTATTATTCAAGGCTGGAAATTAGAGAATGCAACACCAACTTTGTTGGAACAATATAACCTCCTACTTGTGCATGAGTTTGCATGAGTTCTTTCTTAAGTTTTTAAATTTAGTTTCAGCATGTGTGCATGAATAAATAATGCTTGATGATCATTTAAGCATGTTAGTGCAATTAAGTTCATTAGTTTAATTAATGCATGATAGTTCACTTAAAGCATGTTAGTTCTCTTTATGTTTATGAGTTCATTTAGTGCATGAGTTAATTAATTAAACTAGATCATTCAATGTAACTAGTTTCATTAATTAAACTAGCTCATTAAATTTGTTTCATGCATTCACTTTCATTTTTCTTGAATAAAGTTGTTATCTAATGGATGCTTATATATTTCAGTTAAGATATTCTTTTGGAGCAAATGACTGATCATATTCTCAGGAATGACAAGACATTTACATCAACTAAAGACCCTTGAAGACACATCAAGGTTGATTGGTTACAATGCAATTCAATGGAGCAATTACACCACTTGAAGGTTGTTATTTCCAACAATGGTTTTATGGCTTTCAAGAGAGTCTTTACATCACTTTAAGGCTGTCAGTTTCAGCAAGCAAAAAGAAAAGACATACAATGAAAGCCTTCATTATCACCACTTAAGGGAGAGTAAAGACAACAATTAAAACAACACTTAAGGAGGGAATTCAAGGAACATCACTCAACTTGTTCTCCATTTTTGGATTGGATACGAGCATATTTGAGTCTTGAGGTCTTCTTAAAACTTATTCCCCTATTACATATCTTTCCAACACACTTTGAATCACCTCAATCCGATATCAGGAGCTTAAGATATGATTAAATTATTGAAGACAATGCATGTTGGAAATTCAATACGGGAATAGTCACAAGATGCTTCTTCCAAGAATTCAAGAGACCATTCAATTGCTGAATTAAATGCTTTATCAACAGCCCCTTAAGGGAGGATAAATGACAACTTAATCAACCATCAGCCCAAGGGTTTCTACTTGTGGATGATATGTATGTCTACATTCATCCTAAGAATGTCCGCATTCATCCTTCTAGATTAAACTTTTTGGCTGTCAATAGGAGATATGATAACCTACAAATTAATAGGCCTTTAACACTAAAATAATGTGTCTTTAATCTTTGTCTAGGCCAATCAATTTGTTGTTGTCTTACACCTATAAATAGGCACTCATTCCATTGTAAAAGGGACAACTTTTGGCATATATTATAACTTGAGAGTGTTTCTCTGTTATAGTTCTTTTTGAACTTTATCGGCTTGCAAGATTGTTCTTGTGGCATTTGTCCCTTTTCATCTTTTTATATTGTTGGTTCCTAGTTCTTATAACTAGAGGGTCACAATCCATCAACCTTTCACCCAAGTCACGGTTTAAAAATTATTAAGCAACGGGTCTTCACTTTTTAGTGTTGGTTCTTCCTTTGTTTACACCGCACCATCAATTACATTCCTTTTCTTCACTTCCATCATCCATACATCCATATTTTCCATACTTCATCCTAAACAAAATAACCATCTTATCATCATTCCATTTCACCATATTATCTATCAACTCCATATCACCTTGTAAGTTTAAATTTAAAATTCCTTGATATGTGCCGGTCTTGTTGATGATGCTGAACGGAAAACTTTGATTGTAGGACCTAGGAAGTAAGCAAGTCTCTCGCAAGAAGTGGCTGCAAAATAAAGAATTAAGGATAAAGGATGAAAGGAATAGTTTAGGGATTGATTTGGAAGCGGAAGGATATGTGGTGTTGACAATGGTGAATGGATGTTTAGAACGATTTGTGATGATGACAAAGGGCCGGGAATGATGATGGAATGAGAGGATATGTAAGGATGGTGATATGGTAAAAGGGAAATAGTATCTTAAAGATACTCAAGGAAGAAACTAGGTTATAGAAAACCTAATCCCGAAACTTATATTGATCTTTAAGGGATGGTGATAAACGAACTTTGACCTTTTTAGTATATTAAACTAAAAGAACCCGAAGTATCAAGATGGATAGAAAGGGGTTGACGCCACAAGTACAAAAAAAGTACTTGATAAGTCGATAAAGTTCTAAGAAGAACTAAAGGAGAGAAAATTCTCACAAGTAATTTTATATAATCTGAATGGTGTGTTTACAAAATGAAATCCAAGTCCTATTTATAGTTTTCTAAGGGGTTTGTCCCAAATGGCCTTTAACTATTCGGATAACCATTCATTTGAATGGTGTCTCCCTCCAAATCTATTCGAAGAGTTGTAACTTTTCGATCCAGCCTGCGCAGTCTTCATAATTTGGCCATATCTCGAACTACCGATATCGGATTGATGCGATTCAACATGCGTTGAAAAAATAAGAGATAGGGGAACAACTTTTATGAAGACACCAAAACCCAGTTCTTCTTGTATCCTGCTCGAAAATGGCAAACAAGTGGACCATTATGAATCTGTCCAATGAAAAGTGCTACCTCTTTGTTTTGGCGCCCACTTCCTTTCCTCCATGATCTTGGAGCCCAATATGAATAATGGACGGACATGATGCTTGGTGAAGGGTAGGTGACCTTCGGGTGTTGAGATGGGAGTGATAGCTAGAGTTGAGGTGAGCTAATCGAGCTGGGAGTGAGCTGGATTGAACTGAGCTATCTGGCTGAAAGACTTAGCTAAAGTTTGAAGCTGAAATAAGCTAATCCAGGCTGCCTTTAGCAAAGTGAGCTGATCCATTAGCTTCCTTATACTCTCTTCTAGTGTGAGGAGTGTTTTGGAGCTAAACCAAATCTCCTAAGGCTTCATTTTGAATTATGCTTCATTTGAGCTCGTATGGAACTTGTGAGCTGACATGGAGCTATCCTTTAGTCCTTTAAGTACTGTAGGAGTGTTCCATGCATTTCCAAGCTATTCTGAAGTTGGCTCCTTGTGTTTCTAGCATTTTCTTCCGTTTAGCTTCTTCTGAGCTGACTGAGCTGACACTGAGCTACTATTTACCCCTTGAGCTGTAGGTAAGTCCTATGAAGAAAACATAATAATGGAAATAATTAGAATACTTAAAATACTTAACATGAGTTTAGAACTAAGCTAAAACATTAATCAATGTGGTTATATAACTATTCATTTTTATAGCTTAAGTAATATAACTCTTAAGTAGCTTAATATGAAGTATATAAAAGTAATAAATACTAAGATCAATAAGATAACTCCCCTTTGATCCCATGCGTGAAATGAAGCATGAAAGCATGAGATAAATGAGCAGAAATGTGCACACATCATTCCTATTTCTAATTTCAGTTACTTACTAGAATCACGATCGGGCAATCACAAGTACAAATTCGGATATTCTGCAACCGGATTCGTATCAATTGGTAATCAGAGCATTGGTGATTTTGTATGAAGATTGTTTTTTCTCTCTCTCGGGTTAGTAAAAAAAGTCGAAAAAAATTGACAAAAAAAAGAATTCAAAAAAAAAAGTTAAAGAGGGAGGGATATTATTTTTTATTCTGAAAAAATTATTCTTTTGGTAATACATAGTTTATATTGTTATTTTCTCCTTATCTTGTTATTCTACCTTATTTCTGCATATTTTTTCCTTTTTTTTAATCACTTCTTTTTAGTCGAATTCCACAAAGAATACTTGTTGAGCCTTGAGTAAGTTCTCTAAGGACTTAGAAAAGAGAGCAAGAGTGGTAAAAGGCAAGAGTGTGCATTAAGGGGAAAAGCCTATCCCGAGTGAAACACGAGTGTGAGTGCATTTTCTTTGGAGTGGAAAGGTGAGGATTTGTGCTGGTAAGGTTTAATTTTTTTTCTAATCATGTCACAAAGATCTGGTCACAATGGTGAATGAGTTCCCAATTTGCAAAACCAAGCATTTCTACAAGCAATGGCAAAGATGATTCAACACCAATTGGAGCCCTTATTAGAACGAATTGACCAACTAGAAATTTCACAAGATTATCATGGTAATGAGGAGTATCCTGAAGGGGTTGATGATGTTCATGAACATGATCAATCATCCCAACATAGTATGGCAAAACAAGGCCAAAGAGCACGTCCAAGAGTGGATGATAATCTTAGCAACATCAAGATTAACATTCCTCCTTTTCATGGAAGAACGGATCCAAAAGCATACCTTGCATGGGAAAAGAAGGTTGAACCTTTGAGTGCCATAACTATTCAGAGCTTAAAAAGGTAAAACTCACAGCCATTGAGTTTATGGATTATGAACTTATATGGTGGGATCAATTGACATCTAGTAGGAGACGCAATGGTGAACATCCTATTTCTACTTGGAATGAGATGAAAGCTATGATGCGTAGAAGATTCATTCCAACTCACTACCATAGAGAGTTTTTTAACAAGCTTCAAAACCTTTCACAAGACAATCGTAGTGTTGAGGATTATTATAAAGAAATGGAAATAGCCATGATACGAGCCAACATTGATGAAGATCGAGAAGCCACTATGGCAAGGTTTCTATCTGGTCTTGATCCTAACATTGCAGCCATTGTTGATTTGCAACATTATGTGGAAATAGAAGAAATGGTTCATATGGCCATGAAGGTGGAGAAGAGACTCAAAAGGAAAGGTGCAACCCGAGTCTATGGAGGTTCTACTTCCATATGGGGGAAAAGTAACTTAAAAAAGAATCCATCCTTTACTCCTAATGACCGAGCCGGACCATCAAAGAATATCAAATCCATCGCTGAAACCAGCAAGGGAAAGAGTCCAGCCATGCCAGTTCGATCCCGTGATGTACAATGCTTCAAGTATTTGGGGAGAGTTCACATTGCTAGCCAATGCCCTAACCGAAACACTATGTTTATCCGTGATGATGGAGAGATCGAAACTGACCAAGAGGAGGAGGAAGATGATGAAAAAGAATTTGAAGAAGAAGAAGAGTTGGAACATGCCGTAGATGGAGAGGTCCTTATTGTGAAAAGGAGCCTAAGCATGCAAGCAATTCAGGGGGATCAGCAACGCGAGAACATTTTCCATACTCGCTACCATATTAATGGAAAGGTATGCTTTGTCATTATCAATGGTGGTAGTTGCACTAACGTTGCTATTACTTTAATGGTAGATAAACTCGGCCTAGAAATAACCAAGCATCCACATCCCTACAAGTTGCAGTGGCTTAATGACGAAGGAGAACTTAAAGTGATCAAACAAGTTATTGTAACTTTTTCCATTGGCAAGTACAAAGACGAGGTGTTATGTGATGTTGTGCCAATGCACGCGGGTCATCTCTTGGTAGGAAGACCATGGCAGTTCGATAGGAGAGTCATACATGATGGTTATACCAATCGTTAGACCTTCACCCATGAAGCAAGAAAGATCACTCTAGCCTCACTTTCACTAAAGCAAGTTCACAAAGATCAACTTGATTTAAGAGAAAGCTTTGAAAAAGCCAAAGAGAGTGATATCAAAATTGAGAGAAGAGCAAAGGAGAGTGATATCAAAATTGAGAGAAGAGCAAAGGAGAGTGAGGTAACATTCGAGCGGAAAAAAGAGAGAGAAAAGGAAGAAAAAAAGAGAGTTAGCATTTTTGCTAAACAAAAAGAGATAAGAAAGAATTTGTTTTCGAAAAAGATGGTTCTTGTACTTATGTACAAGGAGAGTTATTTAAGCACTAACGATCTTGACCCAAATCTGCCATCTTTTATTGTTTCATTTGTGTAGGAATATGAATAACTATTTCCAGAAGAGATTCCAAGTGGGCTACCTCCAATTCGTGGAATAGAGCATCAAATTGACTTTGTTCCTGGTGCTATCATTCCTAACCGACCAGCTTACCGATGTAACCCCGAGGAAACTCAGGAGTTACAAAGGAAAGTTTCAGATTTGATGGAAAAAGGTTATATTAGAGAGAGCCTTAGTCCTTGTGCAGTACCTATTCTACTTATGCCTAAGAAAGGTGGTACATGGCGCATGTGTGTGGACTGTCACGCAGTTAACAAAATAACGGTAAATTATCGTCATCCTATTCCACGTTTAGATGATATGTTAGATGAACTTAGTGGTTCTAAGGTATTCTCTAAGATTGGTCTTAAAAGTGGTTACCACCAAATTCAAATGCGAGAAGGGGATGAGTGGAAAATTGCATTCAAGACTAAACAAGGATTATATGAGTGGTTGGTTATGCCGTTCGGTCTAACTAATGCACCAAGCACTTTCATGAGATTAATGAATCACATCCTTAGACAATTCTTGGGTAAGTTTTGTGTAGTGTATTTTGATGATATTCTTATCTATAGCAAGAGTTTGAATGAACATGTTCAGCATCTAAGGTCAGTGTTAGATATTTTGAGAAATGAAAGACTTTATGCTAATCTACAAAAATGCATATTTTGCACTAACAATGTTGTTTTCCTAGGTTTTGTTGTGAGTGCAGATGGATTAGAAGTTGATAGAGAGAAGGTTAAGGCAATTGAGGAATGGCCTAGACCAACAAGCATTAGCCAAGTTAGAAGCTTCCATGGTTTAGCAAGCTTCTATTGTCGGTTTTTACCTAATTTCAGCACCTTAGCTGCTCCTTTAACCGGAGTCATTAAAAAGAATTCCAACTTCTTTTGGGGTGAAGAACAAGAGAAATCCTTTAACCTGATTAAGGATTGTTTAATTAATGCACCATTGTTAACTTTACCTGATTTTAACAAAGTTTTTGAGGTTGAATGTGATGCTTCAGGTTTGGGAATTGGAGCAGTTTTATCTCAAGAACGCTCCATAGCCTACTTTACTGAGAAACTGAGTGGAGCTACACTCAATTATCCGACCTATGATAAAGACATGTATGCACTAATTCGGGCTTTGGAAACTTGGCAGCATTACCTATGGTCTAAAGAATTCATCATCCATACAGACCATGAGGCATTAAAGCACATCAAGGTTCAGCATAAGCTAAACAAGAGACATGCTAAATGGGTTGAGTTTCTTGAAGCCTTCCCTTACGTCATCAAGTATAAAAAGGGTAAGGAAAACATTGTGGCTGATGCACTATCATGTAGGTATGCCCTTCTTAACACCTTAGACTCTAAATTGTTGGGTTTTGCTTTCATTAAGGAATTATACGAGTCTGACCATGATTTTGGTGAAGTGTACAAAATTTGTGAGAAAGGTGAACATGATAAGTTTTATAAAGATGATGAATACCTATTCAAGGAAGGGAAGCTTTGCATTGTTGGGACCGCCGACACACCCCATGGAGCAGCAGAAAAAAATTACGACGGTCTTTCTAGTGATCCATGTACGTTTAATCCGAAATCGAGAGGAAGAGATGCGATGGCTTACATTGGGTTCCTTGATAAGCAGCAAAAACAACAATTGGATTTGCTACAATCATGATCGTTCGACAATTCGAATCTTTAGCCTCCACGAATATCGTCTCGGCCTCTACTCAGTTCACCCGGTTGAGAGAGCAAAATCTCGAAAAACTATTTTTCGTGATTCTAGGGTTTGGGAATTCGGAATTATCTGATGTGGCTACTAGACCAAAAGATCCTTTATATAGATGTAACCCTAGGTATAAGAGTTTGATTCCGAACTTGTTTATAGGAAATAATTACTTTAATTATTTCCTTAAATTTCGGAATTTATATTTAATTCGAATTTAAAAGGGATATAATTACTTTAATTATATCCTTTATTTAAAATTCGAGATTAAATATAATCTACTTATACTTATATATATTTTTGCTCCTTTTCAACTATTGAGTGTGACCCTGTTGGCTCATTGTAACGTTAGTAATAATATTAGAACAATTCTAATATTACAAACAATGAGTGACATCTAGCAATATATCATTGTCATCTAACTTACAAGAGATCATGATTCAATGTATCATGTCCGTGACCAGCTATCTTAATGTATTATATCCTTTTGTCCTTTTATATCTTTAATAGGCACAAGTCTTGGAATAGTCACACTTGTATAGCCTATTTTAATGTTTCTTGATATCTAGAGTTGACTACTTTTAATGAATAATTTGTGATATCTCATATCAACATATTCAAGCATGGCCATGTATTTCTAGTCCCACTCAATCAAGTGACCTTTGATATATTTTCCTATTATGTAGGAAGGACAAATCCTATCTTGATCATTCACATCTCACTACATATATTGTAATATGTCCAATGTCAGTTTTTATAGTGTAACTAATTACGAGACACGTTTAACTGCATTAAAACATAAAACAACATATGTTGAGATAGTAATAATCTCAAGTCTAAGGATCATACATATATTTGTCACTATGAGCAATATCGTGACCGTCACATAATAATCCAAGATATATGCTCATAGTGGGTCAATCCAATATATTATTCTCTACTAATATATTCATGTATTAATTCTGACATCTCTATGTCAATGACAACTCATTGTCATCAATTAATCACATGTTAGTCTTAAGCGTATTATTATTGTCCATACCCATAATAATACATATATTATTATATGAACTTTACTGTTTCTTAGTTTATGTTATATATTGACACATATATCTTAAAACAACAATGATAATGCCTTTATTCAATAAAATTGGTAAATAAAAGTATCCTTACAATCATCATATGATTAGTCTTTGGGCATACTCTAACATGCATCCCACAAGGATCCATTCAAGAGTTGCTCCTCAAGGAAGCACATGGATGAGGACTAATGGGACATTTTGGAGTAGCAAAGACGTTGAACATGCTTCAAGAGCACTTGTATTGGCCAAAGATGAAACGAGATATTGAGAGACTATGTAAGCGTTGTATCATATGTAGAAAGGCCAAGTCAAAAGTCATGCCCCATGACCTATATACCCCACTACCTATTCCTAATGCACCTTGGGTAGACATATCCATGGATTTTGTACTTGGACTGCCACGTACAAAGAATAACAAAGATTCCATCTTTGTAGTAGTGGATCGATTCTCTAAAATGGCTTATTTTATTCCTTGTAATAAGACTAATGATGCTTCACATGTTGCTAAATTATTTTTCAGGGAAATCATGAGATTGCATGGTGTTCCAAGAACTATCGTATCTGATCGAGATGTGAAGTTCTTAAGCCATTTTTGGACAACATTATGGAGCAGGATTGGAACCAAGTTGTTGTTTTCCACAACTTGCCATCCACAAACAGATGGTCAAACTGAAGTGCTGAACCGGGTGTTATCCATGTTGTTGAGGATAATCATCAAAAAGAATTTCAGGACTTGGGAGGAAAGCTTGCCACATGTGGAGTTTGCTTACAACCGATCCATTCATTCTGCCACTAAAATGTCACCATTCGAAATAGTGTATGGTTTCAATCCCTTAACTCCATTGGATTTATTACCTTTGCCCGCTGAACAAATTATGAATAAAGATAGAGGAAACAAGTTTGAATTTTTTAAGAAACTCCATCAACAGGTGCGGGACAATATTGAAAAGAGAACTAGGCAATATGAGCAACAAGCTAACAAGGGACGTAAACGAATTACATTTGAGCCGGGAGATTGGGTTTGGTTGCACATGAGAAAAGAAAGATTTAAAGTCCAACGCAAATCAAAATTGATGCCTAAAAGGGATGGTCCTTTTCAAGTGATCAAGCATGTCAATGATAATGCCTATCAATTAGACCTCCTAGGTGAGTTTAATGTCATTTCAACATTCAATGTGGCTGATTTATCTCCATTTGATGTAGGTGACGATTTGGGGACAAACCGCTCTCAAGAGGGAGGGAATGATATGATCACAGCCATCAATGAACCAGAAGAATTTCCTATTGGACCTATTACTCATACTAAAACCAAGAAATTCCAAGAGGCCATGGGAAATCTATTTATTCAAGGCTGGAAATTAGAGAATGCAACACCAACTTTGTTGGAACAATACAACCTCCTACTTGTGCATGAGTTTGCATGAGTTCTTTCTTAAGTTTTTAAATTTAGTTTCAGCATGTGTGCATGAATAAATAATGCTTGATGATAATTTAAGCATGTTAGTGCAATTAAGTTCATTAGTTTAATTAATGTATGATAGTTCACTTAAAGCATGTTAGTTCTCTTATGTTTATGAGTTCATTTAGTGTGTGAATTAATTAATTAATCTAGATCATTCAATGTAACTAGTTTCATTAATTAAACTTGCTCATTAAATTTGTTTCATGCATTCACTTTCATTTTTATTGAATAAAGTTGTTATCTAATGGTTGCTTATATATTTCAGCTAAGATATTCTTTTGGAGCAAATGACTGATCATATTTTCAAGAATGCCAAGACATTTAAATCAATTAAAGACCCTTGAAGACACAACAAGGTTGATTGGTTACAATGCAATTCAATGGAGCAATTACACCACTTGAAGGCTGTTATTTCCAACAATGGTTTTAAGGCTTTCAAGAGAGTCTTTACATCACTTTAAGGTTGTCAGTTTCAGCAAACAAGAAAGAAAAGACATGCAATGAAAGCCTTCATTATCACCACTTAAGGGAGAGTAAAGGCAACAATTAAAACAACACTTAAGGAGGGAATTCAAGGATCAGTCAACTTTTTCACCATTTTTGGATTGGATACGAGCATATTTGAGTCTTTAGTTCTTCTTCAAACTTATTCTCCTATTCCTTATCTTTCCAACGCACTTTGAATCACCTCAATCCGATATGAGGAGCCTAAGATATAATTAAATTATTGAAGATAATGCATACTGGAAATTCAATACGGGAATAGTCACAAGATGCTTCTTCCAAGAATTCAAGAGACCATTCAATTGCTGAATTAAATGATTTATCAACAGCCCCTTAAGGGAGGATGAATGACAACTTAATCAACCATCAGCCCAAGGGTTTCTACTTGTTGATGATATGTATGTCTACATTCATCCTTCTAGATCAAACATTTTGGCTGTCAATAGGAGATATGATAACCTACAAATTAATAGGCCTTTAACACTAGAATAATGAGTCTTTAATCTTTGTCTAGGCCAATCAATTTGTTGTTGTCTTACACCTATAAATAGGCACTCATTCCATTGTAAAAGGGACAACTTTTGGCATATATTATAACTTGAGAGTGTTTCTCTTTTATAGTTCTTTTTGAACTTTATCGGCTTGCAAGATTGTTCTTGTGGTATTCATCCCTTTTCATCTTTTTATATTGTTGGTTCCTAGTTCTTATAACTAGAGGGTCACAATCCATCAAACTTTCACCCAAGTCACGGTTTAAAAACTCTTAAGGAACGGGTCTTCGCTTTTTAGTGTTGGTTCTTCCTTTGTTTACACTGCACCATCAATTACATTCCTTTTCTTCACTTCCATCATCCATACATCCATATTTTCCATACTTCATTCTAAGCAAAATAACCATCTTATCATCATTCTATTTCACCATATTATCTATCAACTCCATATCACCTTGTAAGTTTAATTTTAAAATTCCTATTTCTAATTTCAGTTACTTAATAGAATCACGATCAGGCAATCACAAATACAAATTCGATATTCCGCAACCGGATTCGTATCATTCTTGGTTGAGATATAAGCATGATTTTTCTTGGTACAAGATAATATTTTCGTCATCTCACGTTCAGATCCTTGGAGTATTTCATGGGATCCTGATCACCAATCTTTCGTAGGGAACGAAAGAAGATTCTCGGTTTGCTTTCGAAATGTATGTTGTCATCTATATCTTGGTGTACAATGTTTGTTTCGGAGAACCAAGGGTTTTGTATGCCATGCTGCCGTTGGAACCAATTATGAATGATCTTTGGAGTAAGCCCCTAAGCCCTAACCGATCTGCTCATTCGGGTTTGGACTTGAATAGTATTGATAAATTTGATAACCTTTTTGATCACAAGCATACTACAATGAATACTAAGCATCTTGTACCTAGTTCTTTATACCATGCTTCTTTTATTTTTCTTTGTTAAATCCATGCATATACCACCCTTATAAAGGGATTTTTCCAACACCTTTCATGGTGAACTATTCTCAAACAAGTTTACTTGTTTTTATTATTATCCTCTTTCTTGAATTATTTTGGATTCAACCAATAATTGGAGCCTTAATGGCTCCTTTGCTAATATTGTTTTACTCCATCCTTTTCACTCACTATACTTCTTATTATTTTCTTATGTTGCATGGAACATCTATACATCAAAATAAGATCTTAATTGCTATAAGGAATCGCGTTCCTCTTATTTTCTTTGTTAACTCTATGTACATGCCACCCTGGCAATGGGATTTTACCAATAATTCTCTTGGTGTACAACCAAGAATAGGAACTTTGTTGGCTCCGTTGCTAATTTTGTTTATATCTCGTCTCCTCCATGAACCAACAAGCAAAGTCTTGGTTCTTCCCGTTCTCTTGGTAAGTCTTTCCTATCAAACTCTCCTAGTTTACCTCCAAAAACTCTGCTTTTTCTTGGTTTATACCTCTTTTCTTCTTTTACAAAAGAATACCACCAATGTTAATCTTGTCGCCAATTTTCCAAGTTTTGAATTCCTTGTGTTTCTAATCTCTAGGACTGCAACAATAATCCATCTTGGATCTCTTCTATTGGTTAGACATCCATCTGTTATTGTTGATGGCTTTCCTTCTTTTTTGTTATCCATCCTTTACCTACTTAACCACATTGTTGTCTTTCTCACTATACCACCCTTGATAGGGATCTTAACCAACACATCTCATTGTGTATTTTCTCAATTGTTAAAACTCTATCGAGATGAATCTTTTCACTTTTGCTCCATCAATAAAAAAGCATCGAAAGGTACATGGGTTTTCAAAGTTCATAGGTTCCTCTCTTTGGTTTTACTAAACAGTACGATTGTACTTGAATGTCATCTTATTGCATTCTTCTATTTTCTTGCCTCCATTGGAAGTAATATTACTTACTTACTACTAAACTTTCTAAGAGTCTTTGTTACTCTTGAAGGTTTTCTTTCGTTCTTCTTGTTCATCTACCGCTTCTTTAACCACATTGTTTTCTTTCTTACTATACTACACTTGCTTAGGATCTTATCAAACACAGCTCATTGTGTATCTTCTCAATCCCTTAAACTCAACCAAGTTGAAGCTTGGAACATATATATCCAGCCCTTGGGTAGGGATCTTTCAAACACCTTTTATGGTGTATTCTTATCAAACATGTATACTTGTTCTTTTAAACTATTACTCTTCATGAGAAGTCTAGATGATATGACGTTATGCTACTTCGTTGAACCTAATCCATCAGAAAAAAAGTATGCAAGATTTTAATCTTCCTACTTTGAAACAATCTCATACAAAGATTCCACCATCTAATGATGGAAGAAGTTCTAAACATCCCTGATCTACATCAAAATCTTCATCTAAGAAAGTTGGGATGAGCAGCGGAAAAAACTCTCCGACGGAAGTTGACGGTGATCAATCCCGCCGAGCGAAATGAAAATATTATGTTGGAACTGTCAAGGTCTTGGAAATACCCAGGCAGTTCTTTCTCTACAACGTGTTGCCTCTAAGCATGATGCCGATTTTCTTTTTCTTTGTGAAACTAGGTTAAACAGACACAATATGGACCGTATTTGGATTAAGTTACGAATGCATGGTTGCATAGCCATTGAATCCAGCCCTTCTTGTACAGGGCTTGCTGTTATTTGGAATAATAAAATTTCTATTGATTTGCTTTCTTACTCAGATCGTCATATTGATGTTATTATTTCTTTAAGACAAACATAATTCCATTTTTCTAGGTTACATGGTTTTGCTGAAACTGCGAACAAATACAAAACTTGGCAATTAATAGACACTTTACAATCAACCTCTTCCCTTCCATGGCTTTTAGGGGGGGACTTTAATGAAATCCTATATGATAATGAAAAACGAGGCGGTACCATCGTGCGCGATCGCAAATTAATAATTTTAGAGACTATCTTACTAAGAATGATCTTTTTGATTGTAAGTCAACATCAGGATAGTTTACTTGCGCTAGATATGGACATAATACAGAAACAATTATGGAAAGAATCGATAGATTCCTTGGTAATTCTTCCTGGTTTAACTCTTTTCCTAACTTCCAAGCTATACCTTTCTTTTAGGCACGTTCTGACATTGCCCTATCTTAACGGATACTAACCCATCTCGGACTCTCAGATCCAAACACTCTAAAAATCTTTTTCGCTATGAGAATTGTTGGGCTGATAGCCCGGAAGTGTCGACTCAAATTAGAGAGATTTGGTCTAACCACTCTCGCTCGACCCTTGATAAATTTAAGGACATTGGACGATTTCTAGCCTCTTGGAAAACAAACGTATTAAATCCAATGAACATGTCACTCAGCTTAATGATTTCATTAATCTTTGTCTAGGCCAATCAATTTGTTGTTGTCTTACACCTATAAATAGGCACTCATTCCATTGTAAAAGGTACAACTTTTGGCATATATTATAACTTGAGAGTGTTTCTCTTTTATAGTTCTTTTTGAACTTTATCGGCTTGCAAGATTGTTCTTGTGCCATTCATCCCTTTTCATCTTTTTATATTGTTGGTTCCTAGTTCTTATAACTAGAGGGTCACAATCCATCAAACTTTCACCCAAGTCACGGTTTAAAAACTCTTAAGGAACGGGTCTTCACTTTTTAGTGTTGGTTCTTCCTTTTTTTACACTGCACCATCAATTACATTCCTTTTCTTCACTTCCATCATCCATACATCCATATTTTCCATACTTCATTCTAAACAAAATAACCATCTTATCATCATTCCATTTCACCATATTATCTATCAACTCCATATCACCTTGTAAGTTTAATTTTAAAATTCCTATTTCTAATTTCAGTTACTTAATAGAATCACGATCAGGAAATCACAATCACAAAAGTCTAGGTGATATGATGTTATGCTACTTCGTTGAACCTAATCCATCAGAAAAAAGTATGCAAGATTTTAATCTTCCTACTTTGAGACAATCTCATACAAAGATTCCACCATCTAATGATGGAAGAAGTTCTAAACATCCCCGATCTACATCAAAATCTTCATCTAAGAAAGAGGGGATGAGCAGCGGAAAAAACTCTCCGGCGGAAGTTGACGGTGATCAACCTCGCCGAGCGAAATGAAAATATTATGTTGGAACTATCAATTCTTGGCAATACCCAGGCATTTCTTTCTCTACAACGTGTTTCCTCTAAGCATGATGTCGATTTTCTTTTTCTTTGTGAAACTAGGTTAAACAGACACAATATGGACCGTATTTGGATTAAGTTAGGAATGCATGGTTGCATAGCTATTGAATCCAGCCCTTCTTGTACAGGGCTTGCTGTTATTTGGAATAATAAATTTTCTATTGATTTGCTTTCTTACTCAGATCGTCATATTGATGTTATTATTTCTTTAAGACAAACACAATTCCATTTTTCTGGGTTACATGGTTTTGCTGAAACTGCGAACAAATACAAAACTTGGCAATTAATAGACACTTTACAATCAACCTCTTCCCTTCCATGGCTTTTAGGGGGGACTTTAATGAAATCCTATATGATAATGAAAAATGAGGCGGTACCCATCGTGCGCGATCGCAAATTAATAATTTTAGAGACTGTATTACTAAGAATGATCTTTTTGATTGTAAGCGAACATCAGGATGGTTCACTTGGACTAAATCTGGACATAATACAGAAACAATTATGGAAAGAATCGATAGATTCCTTGGTAATTCTTCCTGGTTTAACTCTTTTCCTAACTTCCAAGCTATACCTTTCTTTTAGGCACGTTCTGACATTGCCCTATCTTAACGGATACTAACCCATCTCGGGCTCTCGGATCCAAACACTCTAAAAATCTTTTTCGCTATGAGAATTGCTGGGCTGATAGCCCGGAAGTGTCAACTCGAATTAGAGAGATTTGGTCTAACCACTCTCGCTCGACCTTTAATAAATTTAAGGACATTGGGCGATTTCTAGCCTCTTGGAAAACAAACAAACGTATTAAATCCAATGAACGTGTCACTCAGCTTAATGATTTCATTAATATGTGTCTCAAATGACATCTATCTGATACGGACATCCAAAACTTTATTTCAACTAAAAGTGAGCTTCATAGCTTGCTAAATGCGAAAGAAATATATTGGGCTCAACGAGCTCGGACACACTGGTTAGAACATGGAGACAAAAATACTTGCTTTTTTCATGCCATAGCAAATAGTCGACGGCGGAAGAATCATATTGCTGGGCTTCTCAACAACCAGAATATATGGCAAATGCATACAACAAACATCATGACTAATGCTATTGACTACTTTCGAAACCTCTTTTTATCCTCCTCCCCTACTATTGCTTCTTCCATTTTGGAAAACATTCCCACTATTATTACTAAAACATTGAATCATGACCTTCTTAAGGACTTCACAGCAGATGAAGTTACCATTGCTTTTCGTGATATTGACCCACGGAAAGCTCCAAGAGCTGATGGATTCCCAAGTGGCTTCTTTAGGAAGTATTGGGATATCCTTGGCTAGGATTTTATAAACCTCTGCCTTGGACTCTTACGAGGGTCGGTTAATATGGAAGAGGTTAATTGTACTATCATTGTTCTTATACCCATGATAAGCTGCCCCACAACAATGCGTCATCTCAGACCTAATAGCCTTTGCACAGTCCTCTACAAGACAGTTGCGAAAGTACTTGTTAACCGATTGAAATCTATTATACCATTGTGCATAAGTGTTAATCAAGAGGCTTTTATTCAAGGTCGGAACATTACTGACAATATTCTCATTTCCCATGAGCTTATTCACACCTTAGATATCGATGAGACCTCGCTTGCCAAAGGTGCTAGCTTAAAGCTTGACATGGAGAAGGCCTTTGACCGTGTTGAATGGCCTTTCCTTGAACATATTATGCTTCATCTAGGTTTTAACACCCACTGGGTTTCCCTTATTATGAGATGTATATCCTTAGTTTCCTTCCAAGTACGTGTCAATGATTCTATTTCACGACCCTTCAAACCCCATAGAGGTTTACGACAAGGGGACCCTCTATATCCTTTCCTTTTTCTTTTCTGTACCCAAGGCCTTTCAGCATTGCTCAATGCTGAGCAAGCGAATGGTAATCTACCTGGGCTTTGTGCTAGCAGGAATGGGCCACGCATTAACCACCTCCTTTTCGCGGATGACTATATTTTTTTCATTAAGAATACAACTATAGAAGCTCAACGCCTTAAGGATGCTCTACATACTTATTCTACTTCGTCTGGGCAGCCGATGAACTTTGAAAAGTCTACTATTTTCTTTTCTCGGAAAACTTCCACATCGCTTCGATCGGAAATTAGTAATATCCTTCACGTAAGCGAAGTTGATGATCCAGGTATTTATGTGGGTGTCCCTCTCTTAATAGGGAAGAACAAGACAACGACCTTGGGGTTTACTAGGAAAAAAATGAATGTTCGCCTGAGTAAATGGGATAAACACCTTCTATCCTTTAGTGATAGAGAAATATTCATCAAATCAGTTATACAATCTATGCCTCAGTATGTTATGTCTTGTTACCTTTTACCCCAAAACATTATTGACGACATGACCACTTCGATAAGCCGATATTGATGGTCTAGAAAAGCTGACAAACGAGGTTGGCATATGCTCCCTTGGGACACTGTCTGTCTACCGAAAGCAGGAAGATGTATATGATTTTGTGTTCTACACCACTTCAATGTTGCTTTACTAGGAAAACAAATCTGGCGTTTGGTTTGTGAACCTGATAATCTCCTTAGTCAGGTCTACAAATGCAAGTATTACCCATCGAGTTCAATCCTTGAATCTGATCACTCTCGAAGATCTTCTTTTGCATGGAAAGGTCTTAGCATCGTTATCTCTAAACTTAGCAATAGTTTCTTCAAAAGGCCAAGCATGTCCAACCAAATCCAGATCCACTTTGACAAATGGGGAGGCTCTCAGCCTATACATCTTTATGGTGATTTTGAAGTAAATGACGAAGTTCCTCTTCGAGCAAGTACCTTCATGGTGCCTAACCTACCCTGATGGGATGAATAAAAAGTAAGAGAATACTTCTCCCATGAAGACGCCAACACCATCCTTAATGTACCCATTATTAATGACAAAAAAGACACCACCCTTTGGGGTCACCATGACTCTGGCATCTATACGGTACGATCTGGTTACCAATTTCTACAGTTGAAGACAGGGTCAGTTAATAGGCCCTCTAAACATTGGAAAATTCTATCTAAACTGCCTACTCTACCTAAGGTTCGTTCCTTTGGATGGCGTTTATGTCATGATGCACTACCTTCTGGCCACAAAATCCTCCAGGCCAATCTTGGTACGGGGGTATGTCTGATTTGCAATATGGCCATTGAAACCATCCTTCATGCTATGAGGGATTGTCCCAGTGCCAATGAGGCGCTCCAGTTGGCAGGGCTCCCTACTCGAATCTTCTTTAATACCTTTATTTCCCCCACCAGTGGCTTTTTGAAATTGCTGGTTTTCTATCCCTACATCAATTTTCATTCCTGATTACGATCCTTTAGAATTTATGGAACCGCCGTAATGACTTTGTCCATAATAACCATCTCCAACCAGTTTGGTTAACTGTTTCCAATGCACAAAAACTTTTTAATGACTATACATCAGCTAATGATGCTTCCCACCTACGCTCCCAGCTAGCTGAGCCCACTTTTGCTCAAGCTAGATGGACGAAACCGGACCTTGGCTTCGTCAAGATTAACACGGATGACGCCTTTGACCCTATGTTAAAAGGTGTTGTTGCAAGCGTCATCGCACGGGATTCATCTGGTTCTGTCCTTGGTGGTTGTTCTATGCCGCCCCTTTTCTACCTAGATCCAACTTATGTTGAGGCTCTAGCTATCTTAGAAGGTTTAAATTGGCGGTTGCTAATGGTTGGACTAACTTGATCATTGAAACTGATTTAGCTTCCATCGCCAACAAGGTTAACAACACTCATCACCAGGATCCTTCCACAGTGCAACATTTGGTGTCTCGCATCCGCTCCACTCTTGGTACTTTGCCTGATTGTAAGATTTGTTATGTACCTAGAGATGCAAATGTTGTAACCCATGTCTTACCTACTAGGGCTTTGCGTTCTTTTAATTCTTGTTCTTTTGACTTTAACTTTCTCAATTATATACGGGCTTCTGTAAATTCGGAGAGGTTTTCCTCTTCTTCTCAATAAAACCATAGGTACTCTTTTCCCCATATGGGCCAACTCACCTTTTGAGGTGACTGGCTATAGGGTTTTCTAATGAGGCCCTTTCTCTAAAAAAAATTCCAGTGTGACCACTATAAAGCCCATTTCGATATACACACTTTAAGCATAATAAAAGGTCCGCAAAAATGAGATTTAATCAAATTTCATGAGTTCAAATAGTTAATTATGGGCTTTTGAATATGATTAAAACACTTAGTCCCAATTTTAGAGCATTTTACTCGGTTAAATTCCAATGTGATCACTATAAAGCTCACTTAGATATGCATACTTTAAACATAAGAAAACGACCGCAAAATAAGAATAAATCAAATGTCATGAGTTCTAATAGTTAATTGTGGGATTTTAAATCAAATTATACAACTTAATCTCAATTTTAGGTCATTTCACTCGGTTCAAATCCCAACGGTTTCACTAAAATGCACAATTAGACGTGCGCGCTTTAAACCCAACAAAACAGCCACAAAATAAGATTTAAACAAATTTCATGAGTTGAAATAGTGAATTATGGGTCTTTAAATATGATTAGAGCACTAAATCAAATTTTAGAGCATTTTACTCGGTTAAATTCAAATGTCCGCAAAATAAGAATAAATCGAATATCATGAGTTCTTATAGTTTATTATGGAATTTTAAACGTAATTATTCAACTTAATCTCACTTTTAAAGCATTTTACTCGGTTAAAATTCCAGCGGCTACACTAAATGCCCAATTAGGCATTCACCCTTTAAACCCAACAAAACGGCCACAAAATGAGATTTAATCGAATTTCATGAGTTCAAATAGTTAATTTTGGGTTTCTGAACATGATTAAAAAACTTAATCTTAATTTTAGAACATTTTACTCAGTTAAATTCCAGTGTGACCACTATAAAGCCCATTTCGATATGCACACTTTAAGCATAATAAAAGGTCTACAACATGAGATTCAATCAAATTTTATGATATCAAATAGTTAATTATTGGCCTTTGAACATGATTAATCCACTTAATCTCAATTTTATAGTATTTTACTCAGTTTAAATTTCAATGTGCTCACTATAAAACCCATTTAGATATGCACACTTTAAACCTAACAAAATGACCATAAAATAAGAATAAATCAAATTTCATGAGTTCAAATACTTAATTAGAAGAATTTGAAACAAATGATACAACTTGATCTCCATTTTAGAGCATTTTACTCGGTTAAAGTTACAACGGGTTCACTTAAAAGCACGATTAGAGTATAAATGCTTTAAACTAACAAACACGCACGAAATGAGATTCAATCACATTTAATAAGTTGAAATAGTTAATTATGGGCTTTTGAGTATGATCAGACAACTTAATCTCAATTTTAGAGCATTTTTTCGGTTTAAAATCCAATGTGTTCACTATAAGCTCAATCAGATATGCACTGATACGCTCCAACTCTCCAAAGATGCTTGTAGAGAGAAGCTTTGATTGCCCGGACCTTAGAATGCAAGCAAACTTTGTATCATGCTTGTTTCCTGAACAAAAGAATGTTAAAAGATGCTGGAAATAAGATAATGATGATTCAAGAAGAGGTTATGGTGTTAGGGTATTGTATAGATGAATAGAAAGTTGTTTTGGTGAAGGGAATGCGTGGGGGATGTTGATGGTTGATTAGGGAAGGAAATGAAGGTGTTTAAGTGAAGTAAATGATATGGAAGGATAAGTTAAGGGTTGATGAAGAATAATGTGCGAAAATGGAAGATGGATGGTGTTTATGTGATGTTGGAATGATAGTATTCAAAGGGGCAAAGGTTGAACTTATGTTATAGGAACATAAACCCAATCCAGTTGCAACTCTGAGGGTGGTAGATGCACTTAGACCTCTTGGAAATGTAATTCCAGAAACCTGAAGTATAAAGGATGGAGGGTGACGCCACAAATCAAAGAGATGATTTGATAAGTCGATAAAGTTCTTTAAAGAACAAGAATGAGAGATTAACTCACAAACTAAATAATCTGATTCAAAGTTGTGTATTCAAATGCCAAAATGGCTACATATTTATAGGAAATGAAAAGGTGTGGACAAGGGACATTTCCATTTTAAAGGGTGGCCGAATAGTGACCTTGGTGTCTGTTCAATTGGTGGTGTCTCCCTCTTTAACCGTTCGTTTGAATGGTGTCTCCTTCCAATAATTGTTGTAACTTTTTGGTTTAAAATTCCAACCTGCACAGTCTTTAGTAAATTGGACATATCTCGAGTTCTCGATATTGGATTGATGCGATTCAATATGTGCTGGAAAGATAAAAGACAGAGGAACAACTTTCATGAAGACACCAAAGTCCAATTCTGCTTTTATCCTGCTCGAAATCGGCACACAAGTGGACCATCATGAATGTGTCCAATGAAGAGTGCTATCTCTTCGTTTTGGCGCCCAAAACATATTTCCCTCCATGGTTGGTCGGTTGTGTCTCTTGGGGAGGGAACATGTCCTTCCATGGTTGAGCTGAAGGTTGAAGGGTGAGCTAAAATGAGCTGGATGAACTAAGGTTGAGCTGAGCTAGCTAGCTGAAAGTTCACAGTCTTTGAGTGATGATTTGAGTTGAACGGTTAACCCCCTAGCTGAGTGAACTTATCCTTAGGGCCATAATACTCTCCTCAATCCATAAGAGTGTGTAGGAGCTGATCCAAATCCCATATGGATCGAAATTCACCATTTGTCGTTTTGATCTCATTCTGGATTCGTGAGCTGGAACGAAGGTAGCATTCACTTCATTGCGCTGCCTAGGAGTGTTTGGTACATTTTGGTGCTGATCGGAAGCTGGTAAGTGCCTCAAACAATGATTCTTTGTTTTGAGCTCAAATGGTACATTTGAGATAAAACGGAGCTGACCAATAGTCCCTTAAGCTGTGTTTAACATAACCTGCAAAGAAACAACTTAAACTATTAAGTAGATGTTATTAAACATGTGTTGAATATTAATTATGCATAATATAAGCTAGATAAACTTGTGGTTCAATACCAATTACTAAGTTATCAATAGTAATATAAGGAAATAAACATTATAGGTATATAATATGAGATAGCAAGCGAGTGTAGCACATGAATTAAATAAATAAAGAGTATTACGTAGAACTCCCTAATTGGAATTGTGTGACTTAGAGTATGGGCAGAAATTAAGGTTGGGCGTGCACATATCATGCACACTTTAAACCTAAAAAGACGGACTCAAAATAAGAATAAATCAAATATAATGAGTTCTAATAGTTAATTTTGGGACTTTAAATCAAATTATACAACTTAATCAATTTTAGAGCATTTTACTCGGTTAAAATCCCAACGGTTTCACTAAAATGCCCAATTAGACATGCGCGCTTTAAACGGAACAAACAACCACAAAATGAGATTTAATCCAATTTCATGAATTCAAATAGTTAATTATTGGTTTTTGAATATGATTAAACCACTTAGTCCCAAGTTTAGAGCATTTTACTCGGTTAAATTCCAATGTGATCACTATAAAGCTCACTTAGATATGCATACTTTAAACATAAGAAAACGACCGCAAAATAAGAATAAATCAAATGTCACGAGTTCTAATAGTTAATTATGAGATTTTAAATCAAATTATACAACTTAATCTCAATTTTAGTTCATTTCACTCGGTTCAAATCCCAACGGTTTCACTAGAATGCCCAATTAGACGTGCGCGTTTTAAACCCAACAAAACGGTCACAAAATGAGATTTAAACAAATTTCGTGAGTTGAAATAGTGATTTATGGGCTTTTAAATATGATTAAAGCACTAAATCAAATTTTAGAGCATTTTATTCGGTTAAATTCAAATGTCATCATTATAAAGCTCAATTAGATATGCACAATTCAAACCTAACAAAACGGCCGCAAAATAAGAATAAATCAAATATCATGAATTCTTATAGTTTATTATGGAATTTTAAACGTAATTATTCAACTTAATCTCACTTTTAAAGCATATTACTCGGTTAAAATTCCAGCGGTTTAACTAAATGCCCAATTAGGCATTCACCCTTTAAACCCAACAAAACGGTCACAAAATGATATTTAATCGAATTTCATGAGTTCAAATAGTTAATTTTGTGTTTTTGAAAAAGATTAAAAACCTTAATCTTAATTTTAGAACATTTCACTCAGTTAAATTCCAGTGTGACCAATATAATGCCATTTCGATATGCACACTTTAAGCATAATAAAAGGTCCGCAAAATGAGATTCAATCAAATTTTTTGATTTGAAATAGTTAATTATTGGTCTTTGAACATGATTAATCCACTTAATCTCAATTTTAGAGCATTGTACTCAGTTTAAATTTCAATTTCCTCACTATAAAACCCATTTAGATATGCACACTTTAAACCTAACAAAATGACCGCAAAATAAGAATAAATCAAATTTCATGAGTTCAAATACTTAATTACAAGAATTTGAAACAAATTATACAACTTGATCTCTATTTTGGAGCATTTTACTCGGTTAAAGTTACAACGGGTTAACTTAAAAGCACGATTAGACTATAAATGCTTTAAACTAACAAACAAGCACAAAATGAGATTCAGTCACATTTAATATGTTCAAATAGTTAATTATGGGCTTTTGAGTATGATCAAAAAACTTAATCTCAATTTTAGAGCATTTTTTCGGTTTAAATTCCAATGTGTTCGTTATAAGCTCAATCAGATATGCACACTTTAAACCTAAAAAAAACGGACTCAAAATAAGAATAAATCAAATGTAATGAGTGCTAATAGTTAATTATGGGACTTTAAATCAAATTATACAACTTAATATCAATTTTAGAACATTTTACTCGGTTAAAATCCCAACGGTTTCACTAAAATGCCCAATTAAACATGCGCGCTTTAAACAAAACAAACAGCCACAAAATGAGATTTAATCAAATTTCATAAGTTCAAACAGTTAATTATGGTTTTTTGAATATGATTAAACCACTTAGTCCCAATTTTAGAGCATTTTACTCGGTTAAATTTCAATGTGCTCACTATAAAACCCATTTAGATATGCACACTTTAAAGCTAACAAAATGACCGCAAAATAAGAATAAATCAAATTTCATGAGTTCAAATACTTAATTACAAGAATTTGAAACAAATTATACAACTTGATCTACATTTTAGAGCATTTTTCTCGGTTAAAGTTACAACGGGTTCACTTAAAAGCACGATTAGACTATAGATGCTTTAAACTAACAAACACACACAAAATGAGATTCAATCAAATTTAATAAGTTCAAATAGTTAATTATGGGCTTTTGAGTATGATCAGACAACTTAATCTCAATTTTAGAGCATTTTTCGGTTTAAATTCCAATGTGTTCACTATAAGCTCAATCAGATATGCACACTTTAAACCTAAAAAAACGGACTCAAAATAAGAATAAATCAAATGTAATGAGTTCTAATAGTTAATTACCCACTTTAAATCAAATTATACAACTTAATATCAATTTTAGAGCATTTTACTCGGTTAAAATCCCAACGGTTTCACTAAAATGCCCTATTAGACATGCGCGCTTTAAACCCAACAAAACGGCCACAAAATGAGATTTAATCGAATTTCATGACTTTAATTAGTTAATTATGGGTTTTTGAAAATGATTAAACCACTCAGTCCCAATTTTAGAGCATTTTACTTAGTTAAATTCCAATGTGATCACTATAAAGCTCACTTAGATTTGCATACTTTAGACATAAGAAAACGAACGCAAAATAAGAATAAATCAAATGTCATGAGTTCTAATAGTTAATTATGAGATTTTAAATCAAATTATACAACTTAATCTCAATTTTAGGTCATTTCACTCGGTTCAAATCCCAACGGTTTCACTAAAATGCCCAATTAGACGTGCGCGCTTTAAACCCAACAAAACAACCACAAAATGAGATTTAAACAAATTTCATGAGTTGAAATAGTGAATTATGGGTTTTTAAATATGATTGAAGCACTAAATCAAATTTTAGAGCATTTTACTCGGTTAAATTCAAATGTGATTATTATAAAGCTCAATTAGATATGCACAATTTAAACCTAACAAAACTGCCGCAAAATAAGAATAAATCAAATATCATGAGTTCTTATAGTTTATTATGGAATTTTAAACGTAATTATTCAACTTAATCTCACTTTTAAAGCATTTTACTCGGTTAAAATTCCAGCGGCTTCACTAAATTCCCAATTAGGCATTCACCCTTTAAACCCAACAAACAGCCACAAAATGATATTTAATCAAATTTCATGAGTTTAAATAGTTAATTATGGGTTTTTGAATATGATTAAACCACTCAGTCCCAATTTTATAGCATTTTACTCGGTGAAATTCCAATGTGATTGTCTACTACTATTAATTACTTTCAAAACCTTTTTACGTTTTCCACTCCTACTATTGCCTCTTCAATCTTGGATAACATTCCCACTATTGTTACCGAATCAATGAACTATGATCTTAATAAGGATTTCACAACAGATGAAGTAACCATTGCTTTTCGTGATATTGACCCGAGGAAAGCCCCTGGAGTTGATGGATTCCCAAGTGGCTTCTTCAGGAAGCATTGGGATATCCTTGGCCAGGACTTCACAAACCTCTGCCTCGGGCTCCTAAGAGGGTCGGTTAATATGGAAGAGGTCAATCGTACTATCATTGTTCTTATCCCCAAAATCAGCGATCCCACAACAATGCGCCATTTTAGACCTATTAGCCTTTGCACAGTCATCTACAAAACTGTATCGAAAGTACTATCAGTGGCAACCAAGCTGCATTTGTTCAAGGAAGGAACATTACTGACAACATCCTTATGGCCCATGAGCTCATCCATACTTTAAATACTGATGAAACATCTCTTGCAAAAGGTGCTAGCTTTAAGCTAGACATGGAAAAGGCTTTCGACCGTGTTGAATGACCTTTTCTAGAACAAATTATGATTCGTCTAGGATTCAACTCCAATTGGGTTTCCCTTATTATGAGGTGTGTATCCTCAGTTTCCTTTCAAGTACATATCAATGACTCCTTTTCACGACCTTTCAAACCCTACAGAGGTTTATGGCAAGGGGACCCTCTCTCTCCTTTCTTGTTTCTTTTCTGTACTCAAGGCCTTTCAGCATTTCTCAATGTTGAGCAAGCAAATGGTAACCTCCCTGGACTTTGTGCCAGCAGGAACGGGCCACGCGTCAACCACCTCCTTTTTGCGGATGATTGTGTCGTATTCATTAAAAATACAACTATAGAAGCTCAACGGCTTAAGGATGCTCTACATACTTACACTACTTCGTCTGGGTAGGTGAATTTTGAAAAATCTACTATTTTCTTTTCTCGGAAAACTTCCACGTTGCTTCGGTCGAAAATAAATGATATCCTTCATGTAAGAGCAGTGGATGATCCAGGTATTTATCTGGGAGTCCCTCTCCTAATAGGAAAGAATAAGACAACGGCCTTAGGGTTCACTAGGGAAAAAATGAATGCTCGCCTGAGTAACTGGGATAAACATCTTCTCTCCTTTAGTGGTAGAGAAATATTCATCAAATCAGTCATACAATCTATACCTCAGTATGTTTATGTCGTGCTACCTTCTACGACAAAACATTATTGGTGACATGACCACTTCGATACGCCGATATTGGTGGTCTGGGAAAGTTGACAAACGAGGTTGACATATGCTCCCCTAGGACACTATCTATCTGCCGAAAGCAGCAGGAGGTGTAGGCTTTCGTGATCTACACCACTTCAATATTGCTTTACTAGGCAAACAAATTTGGCGTTTAATTTGTGAACATGATAACCCCCATAGTCAGGTCTACAAATGCAAGTACTACCCAACGGGTTTTATACTTGAATCTGATCACACTCGGAGACCTTCCTTTGCTTGGAAAGGTCTTAGCACAGCTATCTCTAAACTTCGCAATGGTTTCTTTAAACGGCCAGGCATGTCTAGTCAAGTTCAGAAACACCTGGACAACTAGGGTGGCTCTCAGCCTGTACACCTTTATGGTGATTATGAGGTGAATGATGAAGTACCTCTTCGAGCAGGTACCTTCATGGTTCCTAACCTACCCCGTTGGGATGAATCAAAAGTAAGAGATTACTTCTCCCATGAAGATGCTAACACCATCCTTAATGTTCCGATTATTAATGACATTTAGACACCACCCTTTGGGGTTACCATGACTCTGGCATCTATACGGTACGGTCTAGTTACCAATTTTTGCAGTTGCAACTAGGGCCAGTTAATAGGCCCTCTAAACTTTAGAAAATTCTATCTAAACTGCCTACTCTACCTAAGGTTCGTTCCTTTGGATGGCGTTTATGTCATGATGCACTCTCATCTGGCCACAAAATCCTTCAAGCTAATCTTGGCACGGGGTATGCCCGATTTGCAACATGGCTATTGAAACCACGCTCCATGCTATTAGGGATTGCCCTAGTGCCAAGGAGGCTCTCTAATCGAATTTTCTCCAATACCCTTATTTCCCCCCACTAGTGGCTCTCTGAAGCAGCTGGTTTTCTTTCCTTACATCAATTTTCTTTCCTTATTACGATCCTTTGGAATTTATGGAACCGGCGTAATGACTTTATCCATAAAAACCGTCTTCAACCAGTTTGGTTAACTGTTTCCAATGCATAAAAACTATTCCATGACTATACATCAGTTAATGATGCCTCTCATCTACGTTCTCGGCTAGCTGAGCCCACTTTTGCTCAAGCTAGATGGACGAAACCGGACCCTAGTTTCGTCAAGATTAACACGGATGGTGCCTTTGACCCCGTGTTAAGGTGTGCGGCTGCAGTCATTATTGCTCGGGATTCTTCTGGTTTCGTCCTCGGTGGTTGCTCTATGCCTCTCGTCTACCCGGATCCAGCTTCTGCGGAGGCTCTTGCTATTCTGGATGGTTTAAAATTAGTTTTCGCTATTGGTTGGACAAATGTGATCATCGAAACGGATTCTGCTTCAATTTCCAACAAGGTTAACAACACTCATCACCACGATCTTTCCACAGTGCAACACTTGGTGTCTCGCATCCGCTCCACTCTTGGTACTTTGCTTGATTATAAGATTTGTTATGTACCTAGATATGCAAACGTTGTAGCCCATGTCTTGGCTACTAGGGCTTTGCGTTCTTTTCTTTCTTGTTCTTTTCATCATAACTTTCCCGATTATATTCGGGATTTTGTAAATTCGGAGAGGTTCTCCTCTTCCTCTCTATAAAATCCTAGGTACTCTTTTCCCAATAGAGGCCTTATCACCTCTCGAGGTGACTGGCTATAGGTTTTTTTAATGAGGCCCTTTCCTTCAAAAAAAAATTCCAATGTGATCACTATAAAGCTCACTTAGATTTGCATACTTTAGACATAAGAAAACGATCACAAAATAAGAATAAATCAAATGTCATGAGTTCTAATAGTTAATTATGGGATTTTAAATCAAATTATACAACATAATCTCAATTTTAGGTCATTTCACCCGGTTCAAATCCCAACGGTTTCACTAAAATGCCCAATTAGACGTGCGCGCTTTAAACCCAACAAAACGGTCACAAAATGAGATTTAAACAAATTTCATGAGTTGAAATAGTGAATTATGGGTTTTTAAATATGATTAAAGCACTAAATCAAATTTTAGAGCATTTTACTCGGTTAAATTCAAATGTGTTCATTATAAATCTTAATTAGATATGCACAATTTAAACGTAACAAAACGGCCGCAAAATAAGAATAAATCAAATATCATGATTTCTTATAGTTTATTATGGAATTTTAAACGTAATTATTCAACTTAATCTCACTTTTAAAGTATTTTACTCGGTTAAAATTCCAGCGGCTTCACTAAATGCCCAATTAGGCATTCACCCTTTAAACCCAACAAACAACCACAAAATGAGATTTAATCAAATTTATGAGGTCAAATAGTTAATTATGGGTTTTTGAACATGATTAAAAAATTAATCTTAATTTTAGAACATTTTACTCAGTTAAATTCCAGTGTGACCACTATAAAGCCCATTTCGATATGCAAACTTTAAGCATAATAAAAGGTCCTCAAAATGAGATTCAATCAAATTTTATGATTTCAAATAGTTAATTATTGGCCTTTGAACATGATTAATCCACTTAATCTCAATATTAGAGCATTTTACTCATTTTAAATATCAATGTGCTCACAATAAAACCCATTTAGATATGCACACTTTAAAGCTAACAAAATGACCACAAAATAAGAATAAATCAAATTTCATGAGTTTAAATACTTAATTAGAAGAATTTGAAACGAATTATACAACTTGATCTCCATTTTAGAGCATTTTACTCGGTTAAAGTTACAAGGGTTCACTTAAAAGCACAATTAGACTATAAACGCTTTAAACTAACAAACACGCGCAAAATGAGATTCAATCACATTTAATAAGTTCAAATAGTTAGTTATGGGCTTTTGAGTATGATCAGACAACTTAATCTGAATTTCAGAGCATTTTTTCGGTTTAAATTCCAATGTGTTCACTATAAGCTCAATCAGATATGCACACTTTAAACCTAAAAAAACAGACTCAAAATAAGAATAAATCAAATGTAATGAATTCTAATAGTTAATTATGGGACTTTAAATCAAATTATACAACTTAATATCAATTTTAGAGCATTTTACTCAATTAAGATCCCAACGGTTTCTCTAAAATGCGCAATTAGACATGCGCGCTTTAAACCCAACAAACAACCACAAAATGAGATTTAATCAAATTTCATGAGTTCAAATAGTTAATTATGGGTTTTTGCTTATGATTAAAACACTTAGTCCCAAATTTAGAGCATTTTACTCGGTTAAATTCCAATGTGATCACTATAAAGCTCACTTAGATATGCATACTTTAAACATAAGAAAACGACCGCAGAATAAGAATAAATCAAATGTCATGAGTTCTAATAGTTAATTATGGGATTTTAAATTAAATTATACAACTTAATCTCAATTTTAGGTCATTTCACTCGGTTCAAATCCCAACGGTTTCACTAAAATGCCCAATTAGACGTGTGCGCTTTAAACCCAACAAAACGGCCACAAAATGAGATTTAAACAAATTTCATAATTTGAAATAGTGAATTATGGGTTTTTAAATATGATTAAAGAACTAAATCAAATATTAAAGCATTTTACACGGTTAAATTCAAATGTGATTGTTAGAAAGCTCAATTAGATATGCACGATTTAAACCTAACAAAACGGCTGCAAATCCCATTAGAGCATCCGATCCACTCTTGGTACTTTGCTTGATTGTAAGATTTGTTATGTACCTAGAGATGCAAACGTTGTAGCCCATGTCTTGGCTACTAGGGCTTTGCGTTCTTTTCTTTCTTGTTCTTTTGATCATAACTTTCCCGATTATATTCGGGCTTTTGTAAATTCGGAGAGGTTCTCCTCTTCGTCTCTATAAAATCCTGGGTACTCTTTTCCCCATAGGGGCCTTATCACCTCTCGAGGTGACTGGCTATAGGGGTCTTTTAATGAGGCCCTTTCCTTCAAAAAAAAATTCCAATGTGATCACTATAAAGCTCACTTAGATATGCATACTTTAAACATAAGAAAATGACCGCAAAATAAGAATAAATCAAATGTCATGAGTTCTAATAGTTAATTATGGGATTTTAAATCAAATTATACAACTTAATCTCCATTTTAGAGCATTTTACTCAGTTCAAATCCCAACGGTTTCACTAAAATGCCCAATTAGACGTGCGCGCTTTAAACCCAACAAAACGACCACAAAATGAGATTTAAACAAATTTCATGAGTTGAAATAGTTAACTATGGGTTTTTAAATATGATTAAAGCACTAAATCAAATTTTAGAGCATTTTACTCGGTTAAATTGAAATGTGAGTTACTTTTTTCTCTCCTTCCCCATGCCGCCGTCTCCTCCCCTTCTCCTTTTTGGAGATCAAATTTGTCTTTGTTTCCATGATGCCACCATCCATGCAGGGAGAGGAAGAATCAAGCATCCGGTTGAATGCTTCAACCAAGGTATTACGATTTATCATGGTACCATATTTCTACCTTTTCTACTCTTTATTTTTCTGTGTGTTTTTAACCTGCAAATCAGACTTAGAATGTTGCCAATACATAAATATTGGGAGATATAGATGTTGGATCTGGTCGATTCATGACAGTGACTCAATTTCGAGCATCCCACCCGATCAACCGCAAGGTCTTTATCGACATCCTTTTTGGTTTTTCTCCTATCTTGTCATTAAGTTTCAAGTTTGTTTTTGTTTTTTCTATTGGTATCTGCGTCGTCGGAATGTGTTTCGGATCATGATGGTATTTCTCCTTGATCTTGAGGGCCTTATCTTCTTTATCGATCTAGATGCTGAATCAATGAGAAAGTTGGAGTTTTTTTTGGCTCCTTATGTATCCATTTGTTTCTCTTTGGCACCACACATCTTCATTGTCTCATTCCCTTCTACTTTTATTTTCATTGTTATAAATATCACGCTTCTCTTCAATGATCACCAAACAAGTATTTCTTTTTGGCTAGATTTTCGACATCTCGATGTTATACCACCCTTAAACAGGGTTTTGTCCAACACCTTTTCTGGTGTCATGTTATCAAGATTTTTTGAAGCTCTTTCGGGAAGTTTACGATGGTTGTTACACAAGTTAGGATTTAGATCCGTGATTATGAAAACTATCGACTTTCCCAGTTACAAGACTTCAATCTCCTCCCAGGGATGCATTTGGTTCTACCCAACAATTGACTCATTGGCTCCGATGATAGCAGCATCCGGTCAACTTGAGTTTTCTGAGGTTTATGATCAAATTCATATAACCAAGCTTTTTTTGCGGGTTTACCCTACCAGGTTTGTCACGATCGCTTTTCATGTTTCTTTTCACTATCTCTTTATTTTATATTCTCACAATTCTTTCTTTCTTTTACTTACGGTAAAGTTATTAGTGCCTCGATTCTTAATTACTTTTGGTGTTTCGCTGTCGATGGACTCATCTATTTCTTGCTTCAATCTCTGGTTAGGTATTGTGGATTGTGCGACATTCACATTTCTCTCCTTCTGCAGTTCTTCTTGCAGATGGTGATGTGTTTGGAATCCTTTTTTGGTTTATCTTTGTGTTCCCCGACTCTTTGTTGTATTATTATACAATTAGGTTGCATGTTTATACTCACCACCTGCAGGTTTTTGCCGGTCTTTTGGCTTTCATGCCTTGATCTTCATTTTGACTTTTATTTACTTGTACATGGAGGATCTTCATTGTTCTCTTTGCATGGACATTAGGGTTTTGGATCTATACTCACACATGTTTATGTGGATCTTTCCTTCCCTAAACATTCCAACAAATCTTTCAAGATTTGTTCTCTTTTATCTGGCCACCGCTGCCATTTTACCACCCCTTATGGGGACTTGTTTGTTCCTCTATGTTAAACGCTCCCTGTTTCGCTCATACCTGATGGCTTGTTATAGGGACTTCCCATCCTACATTGCCGTTATAGGGTCTGCTATCCAAACTAAACCATGGCTTCTTCATAAACCTTTTTCTCAACAGTTTCTGGCCTTCAGGACCATCTTCGCAGTCTCGATCCTTGCTAGGCTCAATGTCGGGAACCAAGTTTGGATCCAGGTTCTATTTGTTTCTTTCCATTCCTTTACATCTGGAAAGATGACGTGGACTCTTGGGTTTTGGTTAGAGTTTCATTCATGGAAGGAGTTAATCTCTAATTTAAGTTGTTTTCTTATGCTTTTTACTATATTAAAACTCTACCTCTTTACATTTTACTTCACTACCTACCAAGGGGCGAGAATGGCCAATTATTCTATTCTGTTCAAGGTTTTCATCTTACTATGCGAGGTTCTGTTTGCTTCTGCTGCAGCCTTGCATGCTACGGGTTTCCTTCGTCGTCAGGATCTCCGACTATAAGGTCTGGACCTGTCTTTTACGAGTCTCGACTCAGTTCCCTCAATCTCTTCGTTTTTCATACATTGCAGGTTAAGGTCTACTTGTCTCGCCCGGGGCGGTCTTTTCCCAGTAATGCCTCTTGACGTTTCGGCTAAATGGGGGATGGCCCATGTGACTGAAACCAAAACCAATAATGCTTTTTCCCGCCTCAGAGGTGAACGTTTTTGGATGTGGTGTTGCTGGCTACATTCACTTCGACATGTAAGTTTTTTCGATATTACAATATACTATGTGATTGTTCGATCCTGTTTCTTATACTTTGTCTCTATTGTCTTCCTCAATTTTATCTATCCTTTATACTATTACTTATTTTTTGCATCTTAATTATTTTTTTGAATATACAACCCTTGTATAGGGATTTCTCCAACACCTCTTATGGTGTTTTATTTTATCTAAACCTTTCCTACTTTGCCACTTCAACTAAGTTGGTAACGATCACTCATCGGCCTTTATATACTTGTTACAAGTCTTTTACACAAATTATAATAAGTCCTCCTAATAATACTTTTTATTAGGATTTTTGGGCTTCTTATCTATCTTTTCTCATACTCGCTTTGCTATATTGATGTTTTTATTCCTCTTTTACTTATCTTTCTACTTCTGCCTGTTCCCTTCATTTTATGTTATCCTACAATTTTTCCAACACCTTCTTTGAGTTGATGTGTATATGGGTGAGTTCTTCACGCATTGTTCTTTTTGGATCTCAAAGAACAAGGCTTGTGTTACTTGGTTTTTTCCTTTTGAACATCCTTCCTTTCCCATGCATTCTTACCAACATCTATCATGGTGTAATGTGATAAGTGCTCAACACACTATCACTTTCTCCTCCTTTTATCGGCATTTATCACCAATATATTCACCCACTTGAACCAATGCATGTGCTTAATGTGATATATTTAGAAGTTATACTTAAATAGATACTATTTATAGAAAAAGGCACGTTTTACTGCGTTTTCATATCTGTGCAGGAGAACCAGTGCCGCGGCAGAGACAAGGCCGAGGCAGGACCTGATGCTGAGGCAGCAGCAGGAAGACAGGAAGCAAAGTGATAGGCGATGGAAAGACAAAAATCCAAGGAACGTGTCTGGACTTAAAGCCCATGATTCGGAGCTGGCTAGCACAAGGAAAAGCCCAAAGGAAGACCACGCGGGAAAGCCTCCTTAGCCGAATTCAAACTTGGAAATATATTATTATTATGTACTTGACTTGTTCCCTACTCCAAGTTGTATTCTACTTAGGAAAGGTTTGCCCTAGGTCTAGCCTATATAAAGACCTAGCCACCCAATGTATCAAATATCGAAATACCTAGGGAGAGCCGACTTCTACTCTTGTTTCTTTCCTCTCCATCATGTTCTAAAACCTTCATAGGGTTTAGGTGAAGGTTGTGGAGTATTTGTGAGGAGATTGTACTTTATCTTTCATTCAATGCAATAAGAATTATCAAGGTTTGCTTATCCTTTGTTATTCCTTGTTCTTGCATTCAACCCGGGAGGGATGTTTGTGAGTAATCCATTTATCTAAGCTCGGGAGAGTTAGATTCACGAAAGGGGTAAGTACGGTGTTTCAATTGCGAAATACTAACTCGACCTAGGGATAGGTTAAGAGTTTCAGCGGCTAAAAGAAGTGTGATATTGGTTGGTGAGTATAATTGGTTCACGCCGGGAGGTATCATCAAGGACTAGTCATCAACAACACTCTGACTTAAGGATAAGCGGAGTCATTCAAGGACACTTTGCCGAACTTTGGTAAAGTCTGCCCACGAGCAAGGGATTGCCGCGGCAGACAACGTTATTGCTGCCCAGGTAGTAAACTGCAGTGCTGCCGAGGGAGAGATATACGATTGCATTGGATAAAGACAAGTCAATCAAGTCCACAATACAATACAATTGGATCCTGGCCCATCTCTCTCTCTAATATTTTGACCCTTTTATTTTTTTACCTTAGTTTAATAAATCACACCCATTCACTTGTGTTTTTATATTTCTACAGAGCAAGAAGATAAAGAAGGCATATTGAGTATACCAGTCCCTGAGGAGACGATAACTCGATAAATACTTCACTTATTACTTGCGATGTGTCCACTTGCACTAAACGCACACTTTTGACACGCGACAAGTTTTTGGCGTCGTTGCCGGGGACTGGCAACTAAATTTTGTTTTCCTTATTTTCTTGTTTATTTTTATTTTTATTTTTATTTTTATTTTTATTTTTATTTTATTTTTCTTGGTGTATGACCAGGGCCAATCCAACCAACCCCTTATACGAGTTAGATCCTGAGATTGAAAGAACAGGGTTAAGGTTGAGGAGACAAATCTGAGGTGTCATGGCAGAGGTTCAGGCAGGACAACAACATACCTGCCGACAATGAAGGTCTACCGCCGCCACCTGGGCCGCGGCAGCTGACTGTCAGAGATTTCTTGGAGGAGGACTTAAATGGACTAAACCCATGAGTCGTTACACCCGAGATTGAAGCAGCCCATTTTGAACTCAAACCTGTTATGTTCAACATGTTAAATACAATTGGACAATTTGGTGGGTCTGCAACTGAAGACGCAAGGCAACATCTCAAATCCTTCATGGAGATTTGCAACTCTTTCAAAATCCAAGGAGTCCATGAAGATGTCTTGCGGTTAAAGTTATTCCCCTATTCACTGAGGGATAGGGCGAAAGCTTGGTTGAATAGCATTCTAGTGGGATCTATTGGATCCTGGAGTGAACTATGCCGTGATTTCATTACTCATTTTAATCCTACTAATGTATATGATACAATTCGTAATGAAATTACTTCTTTTCGACAGGCTGAAGACGAACTAATGTACGAGGCATGGGAACGCTATAGAGAGCTATTGCACAAGTGTCCGATGCATGGATTTCCCTTATGGACACAAGTGACAATGTTTTACAACGCCACAAATGCCCCGACAAGGATGATGTTAGATGCCTCGGCAAACGGCACACTCCTGGACAAGCCACCCGAGGAAGCTATTGAAATTTTGAATAAACTCGCAAGGAATGACTTCCAGTTTCCCACATCTAGGCGAGGAGGAGTAAGACGCCAAGCCACGGTAAACGAATTAGATTCATCAAGTTCAGTGGCTGTACAATTGGCCTCTCTTACCAAGATGGTGCAAAACCTACAATTACAAAACAATACCCATGAGGTCAAGGTAATTGATTTATGTTGTGATTTATGTGGAGGTAACCACAGTTCTGTTGATTTCATGAATCAAGAAACCGGTATATATGTTGGAAACTACAACCGTAACAATGTGATGTCCAACACGTACAACCCCTCATGGAAGAGGCATCCAAACTTATCATGGAGCAACCCAAATAATGCCTTAAACCCAACCACCAGGATTTCAGCAGCCAATGCCGCAGCAGCAGATGCAGCAGCAACCGACCATTCATTGGAAAACACGCTAAAGGCCTTCATGATGAAAACCGAGTCATACATGGCGAAAAATAGTAATTTCATCAAGAGGACCGACGCCTTCATGAATAGGACTGAGATGAGGCTACAAAATCAAGAAGCGGCCATAAAAACTCTGGAAACTCAGGTTGGGCAGTTTGCTCAATGTATAAACACTACACCACTAGGAGGCCTACCTAGCAATACTGAGGTTGCTAAAGTACTAAGCCATGAACAGTTCAAGGCAATCACTACCAGGAGTGGTCTACAGTTGAAAGAGAAGATCCCAGAGAGCCGAACCCAACCGACGGATCAATCAAGAGAAGAGGCTGAGCAAACCGAGACTGACAACACTGCCCCGACAGCAAGCACTGCAGCGCCTGAGCAGTCTGCCGAGGCAGCAAAAATTCTAGTGGTGCCAGGTATACGATTCCAAACTAAAGAAACTCTGGATGAGATGAGACCACCACCACCTTTCCCGCAAAGGTTGAAGAAACAAAAACAGGATCAACAGTTCAAGAAGTTCCTCGATATCTTGAAGCAAGTCCACATCAACATACCATTCGTTGAGGCCATTGAACAAATGCCCAACTATGCCAAGTTCTTAAAAGATATGGTATCGAAAAGAAAACGAATAGGTGAGTTTGAGACAATGGCTGCCACCGAGGGATGCATGGCAATGCTGCATAACCGCATGCCCCAAAGTTAAAAGATCCTGGTTGCTTCACTATACCTTGTGCGATAGGAAAGATTTATGAAGGAAAGGCCCTATGCGACCTTGGATCAAGTATAAACCTCATGCCTAAATCAGTCTTCCAAAAGCTTGGAATTGGAAGGATGAAGCCTACAACAGTGATGCTCCAACTCGCAGATAGATCCTATGTGCAACCTGAAGGAAAAATCAAGGACATACTGGTAAGAGTTGACAAGTTTATTTTTCCTACCGACTTCCTTGTCCTTGATTGTGAAGCAGATGACAACGCACCGATTATCCTTGGGAGACCCTTCCTAGCAACTAGACGTACATTGATTGACGTGGAAAAAGGAGAGTTGACTATGCGGGTCAATAACCAACAAGTCAAACTCAACGCATTCCACAACTTAAAGAGGTATGACGATCCAGAGGAATGCAAGGCCATCAGCACAGTAGACAATAAGATATCCTGCCTGGGCAATCTGCTCGGCAGGATATTCGGCAAGAAAATCAAGCCCAAGAAGGATGGACAAACAGCACTAAGGAGCGGCCCACAACCGATACACAATTTGGGCCTAAGGGAGGAAATAATTTTGGCAGCAGCAGGAAGACAGGAAGCAAAGTGATAGGCGATGGAAAGACAAAAATCCAAGGAACGTGTCTGGACTTAAAGCCCATGATTCGGAGCTGGCTAGCACAAGGAAAAGCCCAAAGGAAGACCACGCAGGAAAGCCTCCTTAGCCGAATTCAAACTTGGAAATATATTATTATGTACTTGACTTGTTCCCTACTCCAAGTTGTATTCTACTTAGGAAAGGTTTGCCCTAGGTCTAGCCTATATAAAGACCTAGCCACCCAATGTATCAAATATCGAAATACCTAGGGAGAGCCGACTTCTACTCTTGTTTCTTTCCTCTCCATCATGTTCTAAAACCTTCATAGGGTTTAGGTGAAGGTTGTGGAGTATTTGTGAGAGGAGATTGTACTTTATCTTTCATTCAATGCAATAAGAATTATCAAGGTTTGCTTATCCTTTGCTATTCCTTGTTCTTGGATTTAAGCCCGGGAGGGACGCTTGTGAGTAATCCATTTATCTAAGCTCGGGAGAGTTAGATTCACGAAAGGTGTAAATACGGTGTTTCAATCGCGAAATACTAACTCGGCCTAGGGATAGGTTAAGAGTTTCAGCGTTTAAATGAAGTGTGAGATTGGTTGGTGAGTATAATTGGTTCATGCCGGGAGGTATCGTCAAGGACTAGTCATCAACAACACTCTGACTTAAGGATAAGCGGAGTCATTCAAGGACACTTTGCCGAATTTTGGTAAAGTCTGCCCACGAGCAAGGGATTGCCGCGGCAGACAACGTTATCGCTGCCCAGGCAGTAAACTGCAGTGCTGCCGAGGCAGAGATATACGATTGCATTGGATAAAGACAAGTCAATCAAGTCTACAATACAATACAACTGGATCCTGGCCCATCTCTCTCTCTAATATTTCGACCCTTTTATTTTTTTACCTTAGTTTAATAAATTACACCCATTCACTTGTGTTTTTATTTTTCTACAGAGCAAGAAGATAAAGAAGGCATATTGGGTATACCAGTCCCTGAGGAGACGATAACTCGATAAATACTTATCACTTATTACTTGCGATGTGTCCACTTGCACTAAACGCACACTTTTGACACGCGACATATTGCCTCTTACCGTAATCAATACCTCGATACGAGATGTCCATCACACTCCAAGTAGAGACACCAAGACTATTATTATGTTGAATATTTTTGATATCTTTGTGTTCATGGGTTCTTTACTCTTGAATAACCTTCCTTTAACATACTTTTTGCCAAGCATACTCACTCTCGTTAACTATGCTTATTATTATATGCCGCCCTTCCAAGGGTTTTTTACTAACATTTTCTACCTTTACCTTCTTCAAAATATTATTTTCTTTTTCATTATACCACCCTTGATAGAGATCTTAACCAATACATCTTATTGTGTATTTTCCCATTTTTTAAATCTATCTCAAATCTTGAATAAAGGTTCCAAGCGAATACTTCCTTCTGATGTGGGCAGCAAAACCAAGAGGCCTCGTCCTTCTACAAAGGCTTCTGTTGTGTGTAAAAATGGTTGCGCAATTAGTGCAAGTTGTCGTGTGTCAAAAGTGTGCGTTTAGTGCAAGTGGACACATCGCAAGTAATAAGTGATAAGTATTTATCGAGTTATCGTCTCCTCAGGGACCGATATACTTAATAGGCTCTCTTTATCTTCTTGCTCTGTAGAAAAATAAAAACACAAGTGAGTGGGTGTGATTTATTAAACTAAGGTAATTGAATAAAAATAAAAGATTCGAAATATTAGAAAGAGAGATGGGCCAGGATCCAGTTGTATTTTATTGTGGACTTGATTGACTTGTCTTTATCCAATGCAATCGCATATCCCTGCCTCGGCAGCACTGCAGTTTACTGCCTGGGCAGCGATAACACTGTCCGCCGCGGCAGTCCCTTGCTCGTGGGCAGACCTTACCAAAGTTCGGCAAAGTGTCCTTGAATGACTCCGCTTATCCCTAAGTCAGAGTGCTGTTGAAGACTAGTCCTTGATGATATATCCCGGCGTGAACCAATTATACTCACCAACCAATCTCACACTTCTTTTAGCCGCTGAAACTCTTAACCTATCCCTAGGCCGAGTTAGTATTTCGCGATTGAAACACCGTACTTACCCCTTTCGTGAATCTAACTCTCCCGAGCTTAGATAAATGGATTACTCACAAACTTCCCTCCCGGGCTTGAATGCAAGAACAAGGAATAACAAAGGATAAGCAAACCTTGATAATCTTTATTGCATTGAATGAAAGATAAAGTACAATCTCCTCTCACAAATACTCCACAACCTTCACCTAAACCCTATGAAGGTTTTAGAACATGATGGAGAGGAAAGAAACAAGAGTAGAAGTCGGCTCTCCCTAGGTATTTCGATATTTGATACATTGGTGGCTAGGTCTTTATATAGGCTAGACCTAGGGCAAACCTTTCCTAAGTAGAATACAACTTGGAGTAGGGAACAAGTCAAGTACATAATAATAATATATTTCCAAGTTTGAATTCGGCTAAGGAGGCTTTCCCACGTGGTCTTCCTTTGGGCTTTTCCTTGTGCTAGCCAGCTCCGATTCATGGGCTTCAAGTCTAGACACGTTCCTTGGATTTTTGTCTTTCCATAGCCTATCACTTTGCTTCCTGTCTTCTTGTTGCTGCCTCGGCATCAGGTCCTGCCTCGGCCTTGTCTCTGCCGCGGCACTGGTTCTCCTGCACAGATATGAAAATGCAGTAAAACGTGCCTTTTTCTATAAATAGTATCTATTTAAGTATAACTTCTAAATATATCACATTAAGCACATGCATTGGTTCAAGTGGGTGAATATTTGGTGATAAATGCCGATAAAAAGAGGAGAAAGTGATAGTGTGTTGAGCACTTATCACACCCCCAAACTCGAACTATTGCTTGTCCTCAAGCAATGCAAACCATCAATTTGCCGAACTCTATTCTCTCTCGGTCTTACATGTCCATCTATTCTCCCTACCATAGCTAGGCCTATCTTTTAAGCCTTAACCATTCGGCTACCTAAGAATTTACCTAGAAACAAACTATAGGATGTGAGTGTGTGTGTTTTTGTGGACAAGTTGATTAAAGGCTTTCTTAGATAAACTCTAAGTTCAAGACAAGTAGACATTGGTTTAAGTGCTCTCTTCTTTTTCAAACCCCAAATCTTGAGTCGGTTTCGGGCACCTCAAAGACTCGTGTTTTCATTAAAAATCTTTTTGTCTTTTTCTTTTTTTATATTCCTTAATACATACTAGAGCCAATTTCGGGCACCTCTAGCATGAAGAAAAGATTTTATAGAGCCGGTGGTAGGCACCTCTAGTTACTTTTCCAAAAATCTAAATCTTTATCACCTAAGTTCATTAAAAGAATTCCTATAATCCACAAGTCCCAAAAGTGTTTAAAATTCTTCCTATAGTAAGCTTCTAAATTTTCATCCTTAAGCATCCTAAGGTTAAGCCCTCTTAACAGAACCTAAACATGGTAAGGAGAAAGATTTCTATAGCCTTAAAGAATAAACTAAGGCAATACTGATGATGGGCAGTGCAAGAGTGTAGGCAGTTAATTCAAGTAAGGCGGGGAGCATAAAAATAAAAAAATCACTGGAATACTCCCTTTTTGGCAAGGCCACGGCAGTAGATTACTGCCTTGGCAGTGAAACTGCACCCCCAAACTCAAACCAAGCATTGTCCTCAATGCTTTATATTTGGAAGGAATAAACGGCAAAACAAAATGCGAATTATATGCAGCAAGGAAAGATAGTAAAAGCAATTGGATATTAAAATAAAGGACAAAGAATTTTAGAGCGACTCCGAAGAGCTGCTCGTAACAATTTTTCTTCGTTGCCGAGATGCCATGTGCTTTGTCCTTGGGGAGGGCGATGGTTGCGCCTTTGCTTGACTTGGCGGCTGGACTCGAGTGGGTGGGGTCCTATGCATCGGTGCTTCTACTTCTTCTCCTTCTTCAACATCCGCCATCTCTTCGGTTATCATCACGTCCGTTCCTCCTCCCATTGCAGTGGCTCCTCCGGTGTGGTGTGTGCTTGGGCCGGCGGTAGTAGAGCCTTGTTGTACATAAGCATCTATCTCGGCGGATAGACTGCCCATGATAATTGGCGATCTTGGTGGAGTGCTGAAAACGGCTCTCCGCTTGGATGGCCGTCGGCTGACAGATGAGGCCGCGGCAAAATCTGCTGGCCTAGATGGTCCGACAGCCTAGTTTTGGGGCTGAGGGTCCGGATGGAAGAACGATCGCGGTCCTCCTGGGGCTGGTGTAGTCTCGGTGTAGGGTGCGGCAGTAACGAACATATTGCTTGGGAACTCCGGGAATTGGACGCCTTGGTCCTGGAATGCGTTCATCATCATTTGGCGAGCGTTCCATTGAAGTCCCGTTGGTACTCCATGTACCGTTGTTGTCGAAGATCCATCGCTGCCATGTGCTGCAAGATTTCTTGATAAGGCTCTGCTGCGGCAGAGGTGTGGGCAGTACCAGGCATATCTGCCATGTACTGGTCCTCGACAACAGTATCGGCAGTGAACTGCTGTGGTGTTGCCTGGACAGGTTCTGCTTGTGTGATCTGCATGACTTTGTGGCAAAATTCCCTGGTTCATCCTCTTCTTGGGGGGGGTGTATTCATCGGTTTCTTCAATAGGTACACCTGCAGAAACACATAAACCCGTAATCAAGGGAAATACAATGGTCCTCGATCTTTCTTACCGCACTCGTGAATCTCTCGTAGGATAATTTCTCCAACGTTGATGGTCCTTTTGTTGATGATGGATTGGATTAACACTAATCTCTTGCGATCCACCGTGCTATTATGTGATGTTGGGATGAGGCGTCGTTTGACGAAGGTGTTCCACATCTTGGCCTTCAGCTTCAAACTTTGTCTTGTTACGGAACCCCGATGGGTACCGGTTTCCCATGGAGTGTTCGCGTAACAAAGATCGTCTTTGATCAGTTCATAGTCCTCGGCAGTGATATCTTCGAAGAAGTCCGCATGGAGATCGTTGGCCGGGGTGAGGCCGTAGAAGCTGTTGATTGTTTCGGCATCGAGTTGCATTGGCCTGCCGCGGCAGTGGACAAAGAGAGAGTCTTTGCTGGGCCCATGAGCGTAAAACTCCCGTACTATTGTGGCGTTTGCCTGGGCAGGTTGCAAACAGAATACTTCCCAATTTTGGTACTTGATTCTGTCAAACAAGTAGTGTTCGATACCATAATTCTCTTCGTCCGCGTGCTGGAACCCTTGTTCTTCCCAACGTTGCCTCGCGATGAATGATCGATTGAATCGTTCTTCAACGTTGGCTGGGGCGAATCTTTTGTAGGTTGCCATCAAGAAAGAGAGAATTTGGTTCTTAGAGGTTTTCTTGAAGAGAAACTGGAAAATCAGAAGGGATTAGTATGCAGAGAGTAATTGAGAGAGGGATTGTCAAGGATACTAAAGAAAGTAAGAGTGAATAGTTCAAGAGGAAGGAGTTTCTTATATAGGCCTCAGCTTTGTAACCGTTTCCTTTTCTGCCGCGACAGGGATCTCGGCAGACTAGTCGTTACACTTTTCTGCCCGTTGAGACTGCTGCGGCTCTGACACTGTTGTATTGCCTCGGCAGAGTTCCTGCTGTGAATTATTTTCCCCTTATCTTTGCTTTTTATTCCTAAATAAAAATTTAAACACACAAAAGAAAAATACTGAAAACGAAAATAATTAGAAAAATAAAAATAAACTACTAACCCTAATATAATAAAGAAAAGAAAAAGGGAGAGGTTAGGTTACTGGTGGAGAGCATGCGAATGCATCTCCCAAAATTATTTCCACCCTTAGGCCCAAATTGTGTATCGGTTGTGGGCCGCACCTTAGTGTTGTCTGTCCATCCATCTTGGGCTTGATTTTCTTGCCGAATATCCTGCCGAGCAGACTGCCCAGGCAGGATATCTTATTGTCTACTGTGCGGATGGCCTTGCATTCCTCTGGATCGTCATACCTCTTTAAGTTGTGGAATGCGTTGAGTTTGACTTGTTGGTCATTGACCCGCATAGTCAACTCTCCTTTTTCCATGTCAATCAATGTACGTCCAGTTGCTAGGAAGGGTCTCCCAAGGATAATCGGTGCGTTGTCATCTGCTTCACAATCAAGGACAAGGAAGTCGGCAGGAAAAATAAACTTGTCAACTCTTACCAGTATGTCCTCGATTTTTCCTTCAGGTTGCACATAGGATCTATCTGCGAGTTGGAGCATCATTGTTGTAGGCTTCGGCCTTCCAATTCCAAGCTTTTGGAAGACTGATTTAGGCATGAGGTTTATACTTGATCCAAGGTCGCATAGGGCCTTTCCTTCATAAATCTTTCCTATCGCACAAGGTATAGTGAAGCAACCAGGATCTTTTAACTTTGGTGGCATGCGGTTATGCAACATTGCCATGCATCCCTCGGTGGCAGCCACTGTCTCAAACTCACCTATTCGTTTTCTCTTCGATACCATATCTTTTAAGAACTTGGCATAGTTGGGCATTTGTTCAATGGCCTCAACGAATGGTATGTTGATGTGGACTTGCTTCAAGATATCGAGGAACTTCTTGAACTGTTGATCCTGTTTTTGTTTCTTCAACCTTTGCGGGAAAGGTGGTGGTGGTCTCATCTCATCCAGGGTTTCTTTAGTTTGGAATCGTATACCTTGTGGTCTAGTGTTTATACATTGAGCAAACTGCCCAACCTGAGTTTCTAGAGTTTTTATGGCCGCTTCTTGATTTTGTAGCCTCATCTCAGTCCTATTCATGAAGGCGTCGGTCCTCTTGATGAAATTACTATTTTCCGCCATGTATGACTCGGTTTTCATCATGAAGGCCTTTAGCGTGTTTTCCAATGAATTGACCGGTTGCTGCTGCATCTGCTGCTGCAGCATCAGTTGTTGGACTTGCTGCTGCGGCATTGGCTGCTGAAATCCTGGTGGTTGGGTGATTGGGTTTAAGGCATTATTTGGGTTGCTCTATGATAAGTTTGGATGCCTCTTCCATGAGGGGTTGTACGTGTTGGACATCACATTGTTACGGTTGTAGTTTCCAACATACATACCGGTTTCTTGATTCATGCAATCAATGAAACTGTGGTTACCTCCACATAATTCACAACATAAATCAATTACCTTGACCTCACGGGTATTGTTTTGTAATTGTAGGTTTTGCACCATCTTGGTAAGAGAGGCCAATTGTGTTGCCACTAAACTTGATGAATCTAATTCGTTTACCGTGGCTTGGCGTCTTACTCCTCCTCGCCTAGATGTAGGAAACTGGAAGTCATTCCTTGCGAGTTTATTCAAGATTTTGATAGCTTCTTCGGGTGCCTTGTCCAGGAGTGTGCCGTTTGCTGAGGCATCCAACATCATCCTTGTCGGGGCATTCGTGGCGTTGTAAAACATTGTCACTTGTGTCCATAAGGGAAATCCAAGCAGCGGACACTTGTGCAATAGCTCTTTATAGCGTTCCCATGTCTCGTACATTGGTTCGTCTTCAGCCTGTCGAAAAGAAGTAATTTCATTACGAATTCTATCATATAGATTAGTAGGATTAAAACGAGTAATGAAATCACGGCGTAATTCACTCCAGGATCCAATAGATCCCGCTGGAATGCTATTCAACCAAACTTTCGCCCTATCCCTCAGTGAATAGGGGAATAGCTTTAATCGCAAGACATCTCCATGGACTCCTTGGATTTTGAAAGAGTTGCAAATCTCCATGAAGGATTTGAGATGTTGCCTTGCGTCTTCAGTTGTAGACCCACCAAATTGTCCAATTGTGTTTAACATATTGAACATGACAGGTTTAAGTTCAAAATGGGCTGCTTCAATCTCGGGTGTAACGACTCCTGGGTTTAGTCCATTTAGGTCCTCCTCCAAGAAATCTCTGACAGTCAGCTGCCGCGGCCCAGGTGGCGGCGGTAGACCTTCATTGCCGGCAGGTATGTTTTGTCCTGCCTGAACCTCTACCATGACTCCTCGGATTTGTCTCCTCAACCTTAGCCCTGTTCTTTCGATCTCAGGATGTAACTCGTATAAGGGGTTGGTTGGATTGGCCCTGGTCATACACCAAGAAAAACAAAAGTAAAATAAAAATAAAAAGGAACAAGAAAATAAGGAAAACAAAATTTAGTTGCCAGTCCCCGGCAACGGCGCCAAAAACTTGTCGCGTGTCAAAAGTGTGCGTTTAGTGCAAGTGGACACATCGCAAGTAATAAGTGATAAGTATTTATCGAGTTATCGTCTCCTCAGGGACCGATATACTTAATAGGCTCTCTTTATCTTCTTGCTCTATAGAAAAATAAAAACACAAGTGAGTGGGTGTGATTTATTAAACTAAGGTAATTGAATAAAAATAAAAGATTCGAAATATTAGAGAGAGAGATGGGCCAGGATCCAGTTGTATTGTATTGTGGACTTGATTGACTTGTCTTTATCCAATGCAATCGCATATCTCTGCCTCGGCAGCACTGCAGTTTACTGCCTGGGCAGCGATAACGTTGTCTACCACGGCAGTCCCTTGCTCGTGGGCAGACCTTACCAATGTTCGGCAAAGTGTCCTTGAATGACTCCGCTTATCCCTAAGTCAGAGTGCTGTTGATGACTAGTCCTTGATGATACCTCCCGGCGTGAACCAATTATACTTACCAACCAATCTCACACTTCTTTTAGCCGCTGAAACTCTTAACCTATCCCTAGGCCGAGTTAGTATTTCGCGATTGAAACACCGTACTTACCCCTTTCGTGAATCTAACTCTCCCGAGCTTAGATAAATGGATTACTCACAAACTTCCCTCCCCGGCTTGAATGCAAGAACAAGGAATAACAAAGGATAAGCAAACCTTGATAATCTTTATTGCATTGAATGAAAGATAAAGTACAATCTCCTCTCACAAATACTCCACAACCTTCACCTAAACCCTATGAAGGTTTTAGAACATGATGGAGAGGAAAGAAACAAGAGTAGAAGTCGGCTCTCCCTAGGTATTTCGATATTTGATACATTGGGTGGCTAGGTCTTTATATAGGCTAGACCTAGGGCAAACCTTTCCTAAGTAGAATACAACTTGGAGTAGGGAACAAGTCAAGTACATAATAATAATATATTTCCAAGTTTGAATTCGGCTAAGGGGGCTTTCCCGCGTGGTCTTCCTTTGGGCTTTTCCTTGTGCTAGCCAGCTCCGATTCATGGGCTTCAAGTCTAGACACGTTCCTTGGATTTTTGTCTTTCCATCGCCTATCACTTTGCTTCCTGTCTTCCTGCTGCTGCCTCGGCATCAGGTCCTGCCTCGACCTTGTCTCTGCCGCGGCACTGGTTCTCCTGCACAGATATGAAAACGCAGTAAAACGTGCCTTTTCTGTAAATAGTATCTATTTAAGTATAACTTCTAAATATATCACATTAAGCATATGCATTGGTTCAAGTGGGTGAATATTTGGTGATAAATGCCGATAAAAGGAGTAGAAAGTGATAGTGTGTTGAGCACTTATCACAAGTGAACACGTCGCAAGTAATAAAGTGATAAATATCGAGTATCGTCTCCACAGGGATTGGTATACTTAATATGTTTCCTTTAATCTTCTCGCTCTGCAAAAGAAATAAAGTAAAAACACAGATTAATTGGTTGTCTTGAATTGAATGAAAATAACTTGAATAATAAAGAGAAAATAAAGAATAAAATCAGTTTGAGACAATGGGCATGATCCAGTTATGTCGTATTGTGGATTCAATCAACTTGTTTCTGTTCAACGCAACTACACTACACTGCCTCGGTAGTACTATAGTTTTACTGCCTCGACAGTGAAGGGTATGTCCACCGCGGTAATCCCTTGATCTTGGTTGGACTTATCAAGGTTCGGCAAAGTGTCCTTGGATGACCCCGCTTATCCCTAAGTCGAAGTACTGTTGATGACTAGTCCTTGATGATACCTCCCGGCGTGAATCAACTATAACTACCAACCAATCTCACACTTCTTTTAACCGCTGAAACTCTAACCTATCCCTAGGCCGAGTTAGTATTTTCCAGTTAGAAAAATACCGTACTTATTCCTTTCGTGAATCTAACTCTCCCGATGCTAGATAAATAGATCTCTCACAAACTTCTCTCCCGAGCTTGAATGTAAGAACAATGAATGGCAAAGAATAAGCAAACCTTAATATTTTATTGCATGAAACAAGAAAACAAAATTCAATATCCTCTCACAAATACTTGACAACTTTCACCTAAACCCTAAGAGAATTTAGAACACAGTGAAGAACAAAGAAATCTCTAAAAACTATTGTGAACTCTCCTTCCTCTTTTACCTTGGACGGCAGATCCTTTATATAGGCCAAAACTAGGGCAACATTAGCCTTGGAGAAGAAGTTTAGTAGGTTTGGACGTTTCCTTCCTTGAAAAGGTAAATCTCTTAATTTGGTACTTTCCATCTTTACACCATCTTCTCGAACTCCAATTGCTCTGCAAAGTGTCAAGAAAAATCCAGCTTTTATGCTCTTCAAATCGATCACAACTTTGACTTTTTGGTCTCAAGAAATTCCCCGCCTCGGTAGGATGCATCTGCTGCCCCGGCGGAGGTTTGGCTTTGAGTCTGCTTAGCTTCCATCAGTAGAAGCTCCTATCTGTGGCTGGTTCGATCAGGGTCCAAATTTACCTGCAAACGCACAAAGATGCATTAAAGCTTATATTTTCTATAAGTATCATCCTTATATGTCATGTAGGCATCTTATGCAAATATCACACATTACGCTTATGCATCAGTCCAAATAGGTGTAGATTAAGTAATTATTGTCCACGAAAGGTATAAAAGTGATAGTCTTTTTAGGACTTATCAGCTTCTACTGGAAAAAGCTGGGATGAGCAGCGGAAAAAACTCTCCGGCGGCGGTTGACGGTGATCAACCTCACCGAGCAAAATGAAAATCTTATGTTGGAACTGTCAGGGTCTCGGCAACACCCAGGCAGTTCACGCTCTACAACGTGCTATCTCCAAGCATGATGTTGATTGTCTCTTTCTTTGGGAAACTAGGTTAAACAGACACAACATGGACCGTATTAAGCTTAAGCTAGGAATGCATGGCTGTATAGCTATTGAATCCAACCCTTCTTGTACAGGGTTTGCTCTTATTTGGAATAACAAAACTACTATTGATTTGCTTTCTTACTCGGATCGTCATATTGATGTCATCATTTCTTTTGGACAACTACGATTTCATTTTTCCGGTTTACATGGTTTCCCTGAAACTACAAACAAATACAAAACTTAGAAATTAATAGATACTCTAAAATCAGCCTCTTCCATTCCCTGGCTTTTAGGGGGGATTTTAATGAAATCCTTTATGACAATGAAAAACAAGGCGGTTCTCGTCGTGCGCGATCACAAATTAATAATTTTAGAGATTGTCTTGATCAGAATGATCTTTTCGATTGTACACCAACGTCTGGATGGTTCACATGGACTAGATCTGGTCGTAATAAGGAAACCATTATCGAAAGACTCGATAGATTCCATAGTAACTCCGCCTGGTTTAATACCTTTCCTAACTATCAAGCTATTTCATTCTTTCAGGCACGTTCTGACCATTGCCCCATCTTAATGGACACTAACCCTTGACGAGCTCTCAGATCCAAACGCTCTAATAATCTTTTTCGCTATGAGAATTGATGGGCTGATGACCCGGAAGTTTTGTCTCGAATTAGAGAGATTTGGTCTAACCAATCTCGATCGACACTTCATAAAATTCAGGATATTGGACGATTCTTAGCCACTTGGCAAACTAACAAACGCATTAAATCCAATGCGCGTATGACTCAACTGAACGATTTTATTAATATGTGTCTCAAACGCCATCTATCTGATACGGAGATCCATAACTTTATTTCCGCTAAAAGTGAGCTTGATAGCTTGTTAAATGCGAAAGAAATATACTGGGCTCAACGAGCTCGGACACACTGGTTAGAATACGGTGATAAAAATACTTCCTTTTTTCATGCCAGAGCAAATAACCGACGGCGGAAGAATCATATTGCTGGACTTCTAGACAACCAGAATATATGGCAAACACATACTGACAACATCATGTCTACTGCTATTACTTACTTTCAAAACCTTTTTACGTCTTCCTATCCTACTATTGCCTCTACCATCTTGGATAACATTCTCACTATTGTTACCGAAACAATGAACAATGATCTTAATAATGATTTCACAACAGATGAAGTTACCATTGCATTTTGTGATATTGACCCGAGGAAAGCCCCGGGTGTTGATGGATTCCCAAGCGGTTTCTTCAGGAAGCATTGGGATATCCTTGGCCAGGACTTTACAAACCTCTGCCTCGGACTCCTGAGAGGGTCGGTTAATATGGAAGAGGTCAATCGTACCATCATTGTTCTTATTCCCAAAATCAGCGACCCCACTAGAATGCGCTATCTCAGACCTATTAGCCTTTGCATAGTCCTTTACAAAACTGTATCAAAATATTTGTTAACCGTCTAAAATCTATCATACCCTTATGTATCAATGGTAATCAAGGTGCTTTTGTTCAAGGAAGGAACATTACTAACAACATCCTTATTGCCCATGAGCTCATCCATACTTTAAATACTGATGAAAAATCTCTTGCCAAAGGTGCTAGCTTAAAACTCGACATAGAAAAGGCTTTCGACGTGTTGAATGGCCTTTTCTTGAACATATTATGATTCGTCTAGGATTCAACTCCAGATGGGTTTCCCTTATTATGAGGTGTGTATCCTCAGTATCCTTTCAAGTTCGTATCAACGACTCCCTTTCACGACCTTTCAAACCCCATAGAGGGTTACGGCAGGGGGACCCTCTATCCACTTTCTTGTTTCTTTTCTGTACTCAAGGCCTTTCAGCCTTGCTCAATGCTGAGCAAACAAATGGTAACCTCACTGGACTTTGTGCTAGCAGGAATGCGCCACGCGTCAACCACCTCCTTTTTTCTGATGACTGTGTCGTATTCATTAAGAATACAACTACGGAATCTCAACGCCTTTAGGATGCTCTACATACTTACACTACTTCGTCTGGGCAGGCGGTGAATTTTGAAAAGTTTACTATTTTCTTTTCTAGGAAAACTTCCACGTCGTTTCGGTCGGAAATCAATAATATCCTTCATGTAAGAGAAGTGGATGATCCAGGTATTTATTTGGGAGTCCCTTTCCTAATAGGAAAGAACAAGACAACAACCTTGGGGTTCACCAGGGATAAAATGAATGCTCGCCTAAGTAAATGGGATAAACATCTCATCTCTTTTAGTGGTAGAGAAATTTTTATTAAATCTTTCATCCATTCTATACCACAATATATTGTCTTACTACCTTTTACCCCAAAACATTATTGATGATATGACCACTTTGATATGCCGTTATTGGTGGTTTGGGAAAGCTGACAAACGAGGTTGGCATATGCTCCCTTGGGACACTGTCTGTCTGCCAAAAGTAGCAGGAGGTATAGGGTTTCGCGATCTTCACCACTTCAATGTTGCTTTACTAGGCAAAAAGATCTGGCGTCTGGTTTATGAACCTGATAATATCCTTAGTCAGGTCTACAAATGCAAGTATTACCCATCGGGTTCTATCCTCGAATCTGATCACACTTGGAGATCTTCTTTTGCTTGAAAAGGTCTTAGCATTGCTATCTCTAAGCTTCGCGATGGCTTTTTCAAACGCCCAGGTATATCCAGCCAAGTTCAAATCCACTTTGACAAATGGGGTGGCTCCCATCCTGTCAACCTTTATGGTGATTATGAGGTAAATGACGAAGTTCCTCTTCGAGCAGGTACTTTCATGTTGCCTAATTTACCCCGATGGGACGAATCAAAAGTTAGAGAATACTTCTCCCACGAACACGCTCCACTCTTAGTACTATACCTGATTGTAAGATTTGTTATGTACCTAGAGACGCAAATGTTGTAGCCCTGTCTTAGCTACTAGGGCTTTACGTTCTTTTACTTCCTGTTCTTTTGATTGTAACTTTCTCGATTTTATTTGGGCTTCTGTAAATTCTGAGAGGTTCTCTTCTTCTTCTAAATAAAACCATGGGTACTCTTTTCCCCATAGGGGCCTACTCACCACTCGAGGTGACTGGTTATAGGTTTTTTTAATGAGGCCCTTTTTTTCAAAAACAAAATTCAAATGTGATCATTATAAAGCTCAATTAGATATGCACAATTTAAACCTAACAAAACGGCCGCAAAATAAGAATAAATCAAATATCATGAGTTCTTATAGTTTATTATGGAATTTTAAACGTAATTATTCAACTTAATCTCATTTTTAAAGCATTTTACTCAGTTAAAATTCCAGTGGTTTCACTAAATGCCAAATTAGACATTCACCCTTTAAAACCAACAAAACGGCCACAAAATGAGATTTAATCAAATTTCATGAGCTCAAATAGTTAATTTTGGGTTTTTGAACATGATTAAAAAACTTAATCTTAATTTTAGAACATTAAAATTCTAATGGGTTGCTTCTTTCTCTCCTCTCTCTTTCTTTCTCACCCTCTCCTCTTTTCCCTTATGTTTCCCTTCTTCTCCGCCGCCTCTGCCTTCCCCATCCACCGATCTTCATCGCCTCCCTTCATCAGCCTACGCTCACTACCGCGACCCTCAGGAGAGAAAGAAGCAACGTCAACTTCAACCAATACTTTAAGGTATAATATCTGTCTTTTATCTTTATTTTTCTACTTATTTTTCTACTTTATCTATATACCTATGCCTTTACATTATGGAAGTCGTCTTCCCTTGTTCTTTTTGAGATCATCCTTTTTGGATCTCTTCACACTCGATCAAATATGGGTTTATACTTTAAGATTCATGATTATCCGCCTTATTGAGGACTGGCTTTTATATGTCCTCTTTCTTTTAAGCTATATGCCCACCAAATATCGAAGTTCTTATTGGCAAGATTAAGCGCTTGCCATTTGAATTCCCAAAGAACTATAGTTCTCGCCTATTCTGGATGGATTAATCTTCACAATCCAGATGGACTCCAGATTCATCTTAGACAATTTACGAAGAGGTTCTTGTTTATACGACTCTTTTTTTGTTTTTGCTTTCTTCTGAATCTTTCTTTCTGCTTAAGCAATATCATAGGTAATAAAGCCTTGGAATCTTATTATACCACTATATTAGCTTTATATTCTTTTGCAGCGTTTTTACCACCCTTACATAGGGATATTGCCAACGCCGTTAATGGTGTGTTCTTAACAATCTGGTTAGGTCCCATGTGGCCATCCTGGGTTATGATACATTCTCTCGCCCTTCGTTGCTCTAACGTAAGTTCCTCAGTCCTTCTTTATCTTTCAGTGGTTCTACTTTTTTTTGAGCCAATTTACAAGGAACGTATACAACACTACCATTGAGAGTTCTTGGTTTTTGTTATCTTGTTTGGAGCAGCAATCTTCGAAGGATTTGTCCAGGTTAACCTCTATCTCTTTGATATTTTTCTCTTTAGTACTAATCACTCTAGAGATTGTAGTTTCTTCAAACAAATCATGTACTTCTCTGCACTACCGAAACAACTGTACTCCGACTGTCCTTCTCACAGATATTCTCCTTTCTCTTGCTATTATATTGTATTTTTTCACATAGTGATCATATTTTGCGATTGGAGTCTCGTTTACTATGGAACGCTGTTTAGTTTATTCATTCTGCGAAAGAATGTTACCTCCGTCATATCTTCTTGTCTTCTTTTCTCAAGCTTTCCATTTGTTAATACACCTTGTTATCTCCTACTTCGATCGTCTACCTTTGATCCCAGTTTTGATTACCAAGACGTGCTTTTGTTCCGTACTCCGAGTCTATATCAACAAGGCGAGCCCTTTAGGGGTCTCGATCGGCGAGGTATCGATCAACAAGATATTACCTCTTACTATAGACTTGGTGCTAATATGGCTTGGGTCAACATTGGTTCAGCCCTACCACGACCTTCAAGGATGGTGCCGATAATTTCAAGAAAACTCTTGGACAACTTTGTATCTCCTAGGTTTGTTGTCATGGTTATTAGTTATTCTTACTTCTCATATCATGTTCTTCTTTTTCTCTTGCTTATTTTTATAAACATACCACCCTTGCAAAGGGACTTATCCAACATCTTTCATGATGTATTATCTTCAAACAAACTATATTGTATTGGAATTCTTATCTATTCTTTCTTTTTAAAAAAGTTTTTTATTTATCATCAAAATTATATAACCTACTCCATAGTGTTTTATTCTTATAATATACAATATAATACATCACTTAAAGTATATCTTTTCACGACTTCTAATTCTTCTCAAATGCCTAAATTGTCTCATATCAATTGCGATAAGTTATTTAATCTGACTTCTAATCATATACAAAATAATAATTTATATATTCCATATAATATTAATCTTCTTACTTACTATTTATCTTTTCTAAAATTCTTCACTTATAATCCTTGTATACTTCAAACTCTTCCTCTCCTATATATATCTATCCATCCCTCTCATAATTTCTCATCTCCAATACTCACCACACGCCTCCCTCTCTTTTTCTCTCTTCTTTGTCCCTTTACTTTTACCAACCTCTTACCCATGGATTCCAAGACCTTTCTCCAACAACTCTGAAATTTTCAATTTACTGCTGATGAGCAGGCAGCTATCTTCCAACCAAGTATCTCTTGGGATTCCTCTGAAAAGGAAGCACACTCCACCCTACTCGGAAATCTTGTATCCTCCAAAGAGATAGATGATCAAGTGATCGTCAAAGCTTTTACTGGAATCTGGACTACGATCAAGCTTGTTTCTATGCGAATCTTGAAACCACATCTATTTCTCATCTGTTTCAAAGATGAGAAGATCAAGGATGATATCCTGGCCAGGGGACCTTAGACTTACGAGGATGAATGGCTTGCTCTAACTCAGTAATCCTACTATCAGTCTTGATGAACATTCCTTTACAACGATGAATATTTGGGTACGTATCTAGAACATTCCACCCATTTTTCTTGCATCGGAGGAATCTGCCAATGATATTAGCGAATCACTAGGGACCATAATTGGAACAGTAATAAAAATCGACACTAGGAAAATTGACTTCAATATGGTTGACTACCTTCGGGTCGGACTGACGCTAGATGTTACACAACCAATTAGGCGCTGTGTTGCTATTGGTGGGGGACCTTCTACACGGTTCTGCCTAATACAATATGAACGTCTCCCTACAATTTTTCATTGTTGTGGCAGAGTTAGTCACTCTTTGGATTTTTGTCCTATCCCGATCGAATCACGACCTGAACAACTCCAATATGGCGACTGGTTACGACATGTTCCTAAAAAGAAGGATGCACAACCTACACAGAGAGGTCGTATTCGTTATATTGCCAAAGAATCCAATGCTCATCCACCGCCAACATTCTCCCAAACCTCCAATTCCAATAATAAAGACAAAGCCCCTATGTCGTCTTCTCCTTCCAATACCAATGGAAAAGGTAAAGCCCCCTATGGCACCTACTCCGGTTAATGACTACGAGTCTATTCCAAGTATCGGCCCCTCGCATAATATCCCGAAGGGATCTAGACTTCTCCCAACCGTTGCTAGTAAACTATCTGCTCGTAGATGTCCTCCACAACCATTGCAAATGGTTTTTCCTGATCAAGGCTCTAATATTACTACCCGAAAAAAGACTAATGACAATACTGGGGAGGTGAGCTTACTAGAACCTGATCTCTAAGATTTGGAGGTTGATCTAGCCAATAACCTTGATTTCCAGGAGGCAGCCGAATGGCTTGATACTGAGCCAACTCCTAAGCGAATTGTCCGCCCTTCTTCAAGCAGAGGTGCTAAGATAACTCCACCTTTAGATGAGAATAACAAACTTAAACGGCTCAGAGCGTCTAGCAAGGCACCTATTGAGAAAGCTGGGATGAGCAGCGCAAAAAACTCTTCGGCGGAGGTTGAACTTGATCAACCCCTCCGAGCAACATGATACTCTTCCGTTGGAAGTGTCTGGGTCTTGGCACCGCCCTAACAATTCATATTTTGCAACGTGCTGTCTCTAAGCATGATGTCGTTTTTCTTCTTTTCCTTTTTCTAGGTATTTCAGTTTATTGGTCTATCTTCGGATCAAGTTAGGAATGCGTGGCTACATAGTCTTTGTATTTAGGCCTTTTTATTCACGACCTTCTTTTATTTGGAATAATAATACCTTTATTGCTTTTTTTTTACTATTTATTTTATTTTGAGGTTTTTATTTCTTTCTTCTTTATCCTTATGTTGTTGAATCTTTTTGATATCTTTATGTCAATGCTTTCTTTACTATTGAACAACCTTCCTTCAACATACTTTCTACCAAGCATACTCCTTCTCGCTCACTGTGCTTGTTCTTATATGCCACCCTTCCAAGGGATTTTTACTAACAATTTCTACCTTCACCTTCTTCATAATATTATTTTCTTTTTTCATTATACCACCCTTGATAGGGATCTTAACCAACACATCTTTTTGTTTATTTTCCAATTTGTTAAATCCATACCAAATCTCGATTAGAGGTTCCAAGCGAACACTACCTTTTGATGAGGGCAACAAAACCAAGAGGCCTCGCCCTTCTACCAAGGCTTCTATTGGAAAATTTGGGATGAGCAGCGAAAAAAACTCTCCAACGGCGATTGACGGTGATCAACCCTGCCGAGCAAAATGAAAATCTTATGTTGGAACTGCTAGGGTCTTGGCAACACCCAGGCAGTTCACGCTCTACAATGTGCTACCTCCAAGCATGATGCCGATTGTCTTTTTCTTTGTGAAACTAGGCTAAACAGACATAACATGGACCGTATTAAGCTTAAGCTTGGAATGCATGGTTGCATAGCTATTGACTCCAACCCTTCTTGTACAGGGCTTGCTCTTATTTGGAATAACAAAACTTCTATTGATTTGCTTTCTTACTCGGACCGTCATATTGATGTTATTATTTCTTTTGGACAACAACGATTCCATTTTTCCGGTTTACATGGCTTCCCCGAAACTGCAAACAAATACAAAACTTGGCAATTAATAGATATGCTAAAATCATCCTCTTCCCTTCCTTGGCTTTTAGGGGGGGATTTTAATGAAATCCTTTATGACAATGAAAAACAAGGCGGTTCTCGTCGTGCGCGATCACAAATTAATAATTTTCGAGATTGTCTTGATCAGAACGATCTTTTCGATTGTAACCAACATTTGGATGGTTCACATGGACTAGATCTGGTCAAAACTCAGAAACCATTATGGAAAGACTCGATAGATTCCTTGGTAACTCCGCTTGGTTTAATACCTTTCCTAATTGCCAAGCTATATCATTTTTTCAGGCACGTTCTGATCATTGCCCCATCTTAATGGACATTAACCCATCACGCGCTCTTAGATCCAAACGCTCTAATAATCTTTTTCGCTATGAGAATTGCTGGGCTGATGAGCCGAAAGTTTTGTCTCGAATTAGAGAGATTTGGTCTAACCAATCTCGCTCGACACTTCTCAAAATTCAGGATATTGGACAATTCCTAGCCACTTGGCAAACTAACAAGCGCATTAAATCCAATGAGCGTATCATTCAACTAAACGATCTTATTAATATGTGTCTTAAGCAACATCTTTCAGATACGGAAATCCACAACTTTATTTCTGCTAAAAATGAGCTTGACAGCTTGTTAAATGCGAAAGAAATATACTGGGCCCAACGAGCTCGGACACACTGGTTAGAAAATGGTGATAAAAACACTTCCTTTTTTCATGCTAGAGCAAATAGTCGATGGCGGAAGAATCATATTGTTGGACTTCTAAACAGCCAGAATATATGGCAAACACACACAGATGACATCATGTCTACAGCTATTAATTACTTTCAAAACCTTTTTACGTCTTCCTCCCCTGCTATTGCCTCTTCCATTTTGGATAACATCCCCACTATTGTTACCGAAACAATGAACAATAATCTTAATAAGTATTTCACAACAGATGAAGTTACCATTCCTTTTCGTGATATTGACAAGAGGAAAGCCACGGGTGTTGATGGATTCCCAAGTGGTTTCATCAGGAAGCATTGGGATATCCTTGGCCAGGACTTTACAAACCACTGCCTCAGACTCCTGAGAGGGTCGGTTAATATAGAAGAGGTCAATCATACTATCATTGTTCTTATACCCAAAATCAGCGACCCCACTACAACGCGCCATCTCAGACCTATTAGCCTTTGCACAGTCCTTTACAAAACTGTATCGAAGGTACTTGTTAACCGTCTAAAATATATCATACCCTTATGTATCAGTGGCAATCAAGCTGCTTTTGTTCAAGGAAGGGACATTATTAATAACATCCTAATTGCCCATGAGCTCGCTCATCCATACTTTAAATACTGACGGAACATCTCTTGCAAAAGGTGCTAGCCTAAAACTCGACATGGAAAAGGCTTTCGACCGTGTTGAATGGCCTTTTCTTGAACAAATAATGATTCATCTAGGATTCAACTCCAGTTGGGTTTCCCTTATTATGAGGTATGTATCCTCAGTATCCTTTCAAGTACGTATCAATGACTCCCTTTCACGACCTTTCTTGTTTCTTTTCTGTATGCAAGGCCTTTCAGTCTTGCTCAATGTTGAGCAAACAAATCATAACGTCCCTGGACTTTGTGCTAGCAGGAATGGGCCACGTGTCAACCACCTCTTTTTTGTTGATGACTATGTCGTATTCATTAAGAATACAACTATGGAAGCTCAACGCCTTAAGGATGCTCTACACACTTACGCTACATCGTCTGGGCAGGCGGTGAATTTTGAAAAGTCTACTATTTTCTTTTCTCGGAAAACTTCCATGTCGCTTCGGTCGGAAATCAATGATATCCTTCATGTAAGAGAAGTGGATGATCCAGGTATTTATCTGGGAGTCCCTATCCTAATAGCAAAGAACAAGACAACAGCCTTGGGGTTCACCAGGGAAAAAATGAATGCTCGCCTGAGTAAATGGGATAAACATCTCCTCTCCTTTAGTGGTAGAGAAATTTTTATTAAATCTGTCATCCAGTCTATACCACAGTATGTTATGTCTTGCTACCTTCTACCCAAAATATTATTGATGACATGACCACTTCGATACACCGTAATTGGTGGTTTGGGAAAGCTGACAAACGAGGTTGACATATTCTCCCTTGGGACACCGTCTGTCTGCCTAAATCAGTAGGAGGTATAGGGTTTCGCGATCTTCACCACTTCAATGTTGCTTTACTAGGCAAACAGATCTGGCGTCTAGTTTGTGAACCTGATAATCTCCTTAGTCAGGTCTACAAATGCAAGTATTACCCATCGGGTTCTATCCTCGAATCTGATCACACTCGGAGATCTTCTTTCGCTTGGAAAGGCCTTAGCATTGGTTTCTCTAAGCTTCGCGATGGCTTTTTCAAACGCCCAGGTATATCCAGCCAAGTTCAAATCCACTTTGACAAATGGGGTGGCTCCCAGCCTGTCAACCTTTATGGTGATTATGAGGTAAATGACGAAGTCCCTCTTCGAACAGGTACTTTTTATGTTGCCTAATTTACCCCGATGAGATGAATCAAAAGTTAGAGAATACTTCTCTCATGAAGACGCCAACACAATCCTTAATGTACCCATTATTAATGACACAAAAGACACCACCCTTTGGGGTCACCATGACTCTGGCATGTACACGGTTCGGTCTGGTTACCAATTTTTGCAGTTACAACAAGGGTCAGTTAACAGGCCCTCCAAGATTTGGAAAATTATATCTAAATTGCCTACTCTACCTAAGCTCCGTACCTTTGGATGGCGTTTATGTTATGACGCACTCCCATTTGGCCATAAAATCCTCCAGGCTAATCTTGGTACGGGGGTATGCTCGATCTGTAACATGACCATTGAAACCACCCTCCATGCTATGCGGGACTGTCCTAGTGCCAAGGAGGCACTCCAGTTGGCAGGGCTTCCTACACGAATTTTCTCCAATACCAATGGCTTTCTGAAGTTGCTGGGTTTCTCTCCTTACATCAATTTTCTTTCCTTATCACGATCCTTTGGAATTTATGGAATCGCCAAAATGACTTTGTCCATAATAGCCATCTCCAACCGGTTTGGTTAACTGTTGCCAATGCACAAAATCTTTTTAATGACTACACATCTATTAACGATGCCTCCCATCTACGTTCCCGGCTAGCTGAGCCCACTTTTGCTCAAGCTAGATGGATGAAACCGGACCCTAGTTTCGTCAAGATTAACACGGATGGCGCCTTTGACCCCGTTTTAAGAGGTGTTTCTGCTGGCATCATTTCCAGGGATTCCTACGATGTCGTCTTGGGTGGTTGCTCTATGCCACTCATTTGCCCATACCCCGCTTTTGCTGAGGCTCTTGCCATTTTAGAAGGTCTAAAGTTTGCAGTTGCTAATGTCTGGACTCATGTAGTGTTTGAAACTGATTCATCTTCAATTCCCAACAAGGTTAACAACACTCATCATCAAGATCTTTCCATCGTGCAACATTTGGTGTCCCGCATCCGCTCCACTCTTGGTACTTTGCTTGATTGTAAGATTTGTTATGTACCTAGAGACGCAAACGTTGTAGCCCATGTCTTAGCTACTAGTGCTTTGCGTTCTTTTACTTCTTGTTCTTTTGATTGTAACTTTCCCGATTTTATTCGAGATTTTGTAAATTCAGAGAGGTTCTCCTTTTCTTCTTAATAAAACCATGGGTACTCTTATCCCCATAGGGGCCTACTCACCTCTCGAGGTGTTTTGGCTATAGGTTTTTTTTAATGAGGCCCTTTCTTTCAAAAAAAAAATTACAGTGTGATCACTATAAAGCCCATTTCGATATGCACACTTTAAGCATAATAAAAGGTCCGCAAAATAAGATTCAATAAAATTTTATGATTTCCAATAGTTAATTACTGGCCTTTGAACATGATTAATCCACTTAATATCAATTTTAGAGCATTTTACTCAGTTTAAATTTCAATGTGCTCACTATAAAAACCATTTAAATATACACACTTTAAACCTAATAAAATGACCGCAAAATAAGAATAAATCAAATTTCATGGGTTCAAATACTTAATTAGAAGAATTTGAAACAAATTATACAACTTAATCTCCATTTTAGAGCATTTTACTCGGTTAAAGTTACAACGGGTTCACTTAATAGCCAGATTAGACATAAACCTTTAAACTTACAAACACGCACAAAATGAGATTCAATCACATTTAATAAGTTCAAATAGTTAATTACGGGCTTTTGAGTATGACAGACAACTTAATCTCAATTTTAGAGCATTTTTTCGGTTTAAATTCCAATGTGTTCACTATAAGCTCAATTAGATATGCACACTTTAAACCTAAAAAAACGGATTCAAAATAAGAATAAATCAAACGTAATGAGTTCTAATAGTTAATTATGGGACTTTAAATCAAATTACACAACTTAATATCAATTTTAGAGCATTTTACTCGGTTAAAACCCCAATGGTTTCACTAAAATGTCCAATTAGACATGCGCGCTTTAAACCATACAAACAACCACAAAATGAGATTTAATCAAATTTCATGAGTTGAAATAGTTAATTATGGGTTTTTGAATATGATTAAACCACTTAGTCCCAATTTTAGAGCATTTTACTCGGTTAAATTCCAATGTGATCACTATAAAGCTCACTTAGATATGCATACTTTAAACATAGGAAAACGACTGCAAAATAAGAACAAATCAAATGTCATGAGTTCTAATAGTTAATTATGGGATTTTAATCAAATTATACAACTTAATCTCAATTTTAAGTCATTTAACTCGGTTCAAATCCCAACGGTTTCACTAAAATGCCCAATTAGACGTGCACGCTTTAAACCCAACAAAACGGCCACAAAATGAGATTTAAACAAATTTCATGAGTTGAAATAGTGAATTATGGGTTTTTAAATACGATTAAAGCACTAAATCAAAATTTTGAGCATTTTACTCGGTTAAATTCAAATGTGATCATTATAAAGCTCAATTAGATATGCACGATTCAAACCTAACAAAATGGCCGCAAAATAAGAATAAATCAAATATCACGAGTTCTTATAGTTTATTATGGAATTTTAAACGTAATTATTCAACTTAATCTCACTTTTAAAGCATTTTACTCGGTTAAAATTTCAACATTTTCACTAAATGCCCAATTAGACATTCACCCTTTAAACCTAGAAAAACGGCCACAAAATGAGATTTAATCAAATTTCATGAGTTCAAATAGTTAATTTTGGGTTTTTGAACATGATTAAAAAACTTAATCTTAATTTTAGAACATTTTACTTATTTAAATTACAGTGTGATCACTATAAAGCCCATTTCGATATGCACACTTTAAGCATAATAAAAGGTCCACAAAATGATATTCAACCAAATTTTATGATTTCAAATAGTTAATTATTGGCCTTTGAACATGACTAATCCACTTATTCTCAATTTTAGAGCATTTTACTCAGTTTAAATTTCAATGTGCTTACTATAAAACCCATTTTGATATACACACTTTAAACCTAACAAAATGACCGCAAAATAATAATAAATCAAATTTCATGAGTTCAAATACTTAATAAGAAGAACTTGAAACAAATTATACAACTTCATCTACATTTTAGAGCATTTTACTCGGTTAAAGTTACAACGGGTTCACTTAAAAGACGGATTAGACATAAACTCTTTAAACTTACAAACACGCACAAAATGAGATTCAATCACATTTAATAATATCAAATAGTTATTTATGGGCTTTTAAGTATGATCAGACAACATAAACTCAATTTTAGAGCATTTTTTCGGTTTAAATTCCAATATGTTCACAATAAGCTCAATTAGATATGCACACTTTAAACCCAAAAAACGGACTCAAAATAAGAATAAATCAAACGTAATGAGTTCTAATAGTTAATTATGGGACTTTAAATCAAATTACACAACTTAATATCAATTTTAGAGAATTTTACTCGGTTAAAACCCCAACGGTTTCACTAAAATGCCCAATTAGACATGCGCGCTTTAAACCCAACAAACAGTCACAAAATGAGATTTAATCAAATTTCATGAGTTCAAATAGTTAAATATGATTTTTTGAATATGATTAAACCACTTAGTCCCAATTTTAGAGCATTTTACTCGGTTAAATTCCAATGTGATCAATATAAAGCTCACTTAGATATGCATACTTTAAACATAAGAAAACGACCGCAAAATAAAAATATATCAAATGTCATGAGTTCTAATAGTTAATTATGGGATTTTAAATCAAATCATACAACTTAATCTCAATTTTAGAGCATTTTAATCGGTTCAAATCCCAATGGTTTCACTAAAATGCCCAATTAGACGTGCGCGCTTTAAACCCAACAAAACGGCCACAAAATGAGATTTAAACAAATTTCCTGAGTTGAAATAGTGAATTATGGGTTTTTAAATACGATTAAAGCACTAAATCAAATTTTAGAGCATTTTACTCGGTTAAATTCAAATGTGATCATTTTAAAGCTCAATTAGATATGCATAATTTAAACCTAACAAAACGGCCGCAAAATAAGAATAAATCAAATATCATGAGTTCTTATAGTTTATTATGGAATTTTAAACGTAATTATTCAACTTAATCTCACTTTTAAAGCATTTTACTCGGTTAACATTCCAGCGGTTTCACTAAATGCCCAAATAGACATTCACCCTTAAAACCCAACAAACAGCCACAAAATGAGATTTAATCAAATTTCATGAGTTCAAATAGTTAATTTTGGGTTTTTGAACATGATTAAAAAATTAATCTTAATTTTAGAACATTTTACTCAGTTAAATTACAGTGTGATTACTATAAAGTCCATTTCGATATGCACACTTTAAACATAATAAAAGGTCCAGAAAATGAGATTCAATCAAATTTTATGATTTCAAATAGTTAATTATTGGCCTTTGAACATGATTAATCCACTTAATCTCAATTTTAGAGCATTTTACTCAGTTTAAATTTCAATGTGCTCACTATAAAACCCATTTAGATATACACAATTTAAACCTAACAAAATGACCGCAAAATAAGAATAAATCAAATTTCATGGGTTCAAATACTTAATTACAAGAATTTGAAACAAATTATACAACTTAATCTCCATTTTAAAGCATTTTACTCGGTTAAATTTACAACGGGTTCACTTAATAGCCAGATTAGACATAAACCTTTAAACTTACAAACACGCACAAAATGAGATTCAATCATATTTAATAAGTTCAAATAGTTAATTACGGGCTTTTGAGTATGACAGACAACTTAATCTCAATTTTAGAGCATTTTTTCGATTTAAATTCCAATGTGTTCACTATAAGCTCAATTAGACATGCACACTTTAAACCTAAAAAAAAGACTCAAAATAAGAATAAATCAAATGTAATGAGTTCTAATAGTTAATTATGGGACTTTAAATCAAATTACACAACTTAATATCAATTTTAGAGCATTTTACTCGGTTAAAAACCCAATGGTTTCAACTAAATGTCAAATTAGACATGCGCGCTTTAAACCATACAAACAACCACAAAATGAGATTTAATCAAATTTCATGAGTTGAAATAGTTAATTATGGGTTTTTGAATATGATTAAACCACTTAGTCCCAATTTTAGAGCATTTTACTTGGTTAAATTCCAATGTGATCACTATAAAGCTCACTTAGATATGCATACTTTAAACATAAGAAAATGACCGCAAAATAAGAATAAATCAAATGTCATGAGTTCTAATAGTTAATTATGGGATTTTAAATCAAATTATACAACTTAATCTCAATTTTAAGTCATTTAACTCGGTTCAAATCCCAACGGTTTCACTAAAATGCCCAATTAGACGTGCACGCTTGAAACCCAACAAAACGGCCACAAAATGAGATTTAAACAAATTTCATGAGTTGAAATAGTGAATTATGGGTTTTTAAATATGATTAAAGCACTAAATCAAAATTTTGAGCATTTTACTCGGTTAAATTCAAATGTGATCATTATAAAGCTCAATTAGATATGCACGATTTAAACCTAACAAAACGGCCGCAAAATAAGAATAAATCAAATATCACGAGTTCTTATAGTTTATTATGGAATTTCAAACGTAATTATTCAACTTAATCTCACTTTTAAAGCATTTTACTCGGTTAAAATTCCAGCGTTTTCACTAAATGCCCAATTAGACATTCACCCTTTAAAACCAGCAAAACGGCCACAAAATGAGATTTAATCAAATTTCATGAGTTCAAATAGCAAATTTTGGGTTTTTGAACATGATTAAAAAACTTAATCTTAATTTTAGAACATTTTACTCAGTTAAATTACAGTGTGATCACTATAAAGCCCATTTCGATATGCACACTTTAAGCATACTAAAAGGTCCACAAAATGAGATTCAATCAAATTTAATGATTTCAAATAGTTAATTATTAGCCTTTGAACATGATTAATCCACTTAATCTCAATTTTAGAGCATTTTACTCAGTTTAAATTTCAATGTGCTCACTATAAAACCCATTTAGATATACACACTTTAAACCTAACAAAATGACCGCAAAATAAGAATAAATCAAATTTCATGAGTTTAAATATTTAATTAAAAGAATTTGAAACAAAATATACAACTTAATCTCCATTTTAGAGCATTTTACTCGGTTAAAGTTACAACCGGTTCACTTAAAAGCCAGATTAGACATAAACGCTTTAAACTTACAAACACCCACAAAATGAGATTCAATCACATTTAATAAGATCAAATAGTTATTTATGGACTTTTGAGTATGATCAGACAACTTAAACTCAATTTTAGAGCATTTTTTCGTTTTAAATTTCAATGTGTTCACTATAAGCTCAATTAGACATGCACACTTTAAACCTAAAAAAACGGACTCAAAATAAGAATAACTCAAACGTAATGAGTTCTAATAGTTAATTATGGGACTTTAAATCAAATTACACAACTTAATCTCAATTTTAGAGCATTTTAATCGGTTCAAATCCCAACGGTTTCACTAAAATGCCCAATTAGACGTGCGCACTTTAAACCCAACAAAACGGCCACAAAATGAGATTTAAACAAATTTCCTGAGTTGAAATAGTTAATTATGGGTTTTTAAATATGATTAAAGCACTAAATCAAATTTTAGAGCATTTTACTCGGTTAAATTCAAATGTTATCATTATAAAGCTCAATTAGATATGCATAATTTAAACCTAACAAAACGGCCGCAAAATAAGAATAAATCAAATATCATGAGTTCTTATAGTTTATTATGGAATTTTAAACGTAATTATTCAACTTAATCTCACTTTTAAAGCATTTTACTCGGTTAAAATTCCAGCGGTTTCACTAAATGCCCAAATAGACATTCACCCTTAAAACCCAACAAACAGCCACAAAATGAGATTTAATCAAATTTCATGAGTTCAAATAGTTAATTTTGGGTTTTTGAGCATGATTAAAAAACTTAATCTTAATTTTAAAACATTTTACTCAGTTAAATTACAGTGTGATCACTATAAAGCCCATTTTGATATGCACACTTTAAGCATAATAAAAGGTCCGCAAAATGAGATTCAATCAAATTTTATGATTTCAAATAATTAATTATTGGCCTTTGAACATGATTAATCCACTTAATCTCAAATTTGGAGCATTTTACTCAGTTTAAATTTCAATGTGCTCACTATAAAACCCATTTAGATATACACACTTTAAACCTAACAAAATGACCGCAAAATAATATTAAAATTCGAATAGATCTACTGTAAATCCTATTTAGACACGCACGCTTTAAACCCAACAAAAAGATCGAAAAATGATATTAAATCAAATTTTATGAGTTCAAATAGTTAATTATAGAATTTTTAACCTAATTATACAGATTCACTATAAAGACCATTTAGACACGCACGCTTTAAACATAACAAAAAGATCAAAACTGATGTTAAATCAAAATTTATGACTTCACATATTTATTTATGGATTTTTGAACCTAATTATACACCTTAATCTCAAATTTTTAGCTTTTTACTCGGTTAAAATTCGAACAGATTCACTACAAAGTCCATTTAGACAAGCACGCTTTAAACCCAACAAAAAGATCAAAAATGTATTAAATCAAATTTTATGTGTTCAAATAGTTAATTATGTACTTTTGAAACTAATTATACACCTTCGACTCAAATTTTTAACTTTTTAATCGGTTAAAATTCGAACAGATTCACTATAAAACCCATTTACACACGCACGCTTTAAACCCAACAAAAATATCGAAAAAAGATATTAAATCAAATTATATGACTTCAAATAGTTAATTATGGACTTTTGAACCTAATTAGACACCTTAATCTCAAATTTTTAGCTTTTTAATCGGTTAAAATTCGAACTGATTCACTATAAAGCCCATTTAGACACGCACGCCTTAAACCCAACAAAAAGATCAAATAATGATATTAAATCAAGTTTTATGAGTTCAAATAGTTAATTATGGACTTTTTAACCTAATTATACACCTTAATCTTAAATTTTTAGCTTTTAGTCGGTTAAAATTCGAACAGATTCACTATAAAGCCCATTTAGACACGCACGCTTTAACCAAATAAAAAGATCACAAAATGATATTAAATCAAATTTTATGAGTTCAACTAGATAATTATGGCCTTTTGAACCTAATTATACACCTTAATCTCAAATTTTTAGCTTTCTAATCAGTTAAAATTCGAACAGATTTACTATAAAGCCCATTTAGACACTCAAGCTTTAAACCCAAGAAAAAGATCAAAAAATGATATTAAACCAAATTTTATGAGTTCAAATAGTTAATTATGGACTTTTGAACCTAATTATACACCTTCATCTCAATTTTTTAGCATTTTACATGGTTAAAATTTGAACAAATTCACCACTATAAAGCCCATTTAGCCACACAAGCTTTACACCCAACAAAAAGATTAAAAAATTATAATAAATCAAATTTTATGAGTTCAAATAGTTAATTATGGACTTTTGAATCTAATTATATACCTTAATCTCATAGTTTTAGCTTTTTAATCGGTTAAAATTAGAACAGATTCACTATAAAGCCAATTTAGACACGCACGCTATAAACCCAACAAAAAAATCGAAAAATTATATTAAATCAGAATTTATGAGTTCAAATAGTTAATTATGTATTTTTGAAACTAATTATACAACTTAATCTCAAATTTTTAGCTTTTTGATTGGTTAAAATTCGAACAGATTCACTATAAAGCCTATTTAGAAACGCACGCTTTACACCCAACAAAAAGATCGAAAAATGATATTCAATCAAATTTTATGAGTTCAAATAGTTAATTAAGGATTTTTGAACCTAATTATACAACTTAATCTCAAATTTTTAGCTTTTTAATCGGTTAAACTTCAAACAAATTCACTATAAAGCCCATTTAGACGCGCACGCTTTAAACCTAACAAAAAGATAGAAAATGATATAAATACAAAATTTATGAGTTCAAATATTTAATTATGTATTTTAGAACCTAATTATACACCTTAATCTTAAATTTTTAGCTTTTTAATCGGTTAAAATTCGAACAGATTCACTATAAAGCCCATTTAGACACGCACGCTTTAAACCCAACAAAAAGATCGAAAAATAATATTAAATCAAAATTTATGAGTTGAAATACTTAATTATGTATTTTTGAACGTAATTATACACTTTAATCTCAAATTTTTAGCTTTTTAATCGTTTAAATTCGAACAGATTCACTATAAAGCCTATTTAGACACACACGCTTTAAACCCAATAAAAAGATCACAAAATGATATTAAATTAAATTTTATGATTTCAAATAGTTAATTATGGACTTTTGAACCGAATTATACTCCTTAATCTAAAATTTTTAGCTTTCTAATCGGTTGAAATTCGAATAGATTCACTAAAAAACCCATTTAGTCATGCACGCTTTATACCCAATAAATGATATTAAATCAAAATTTATGAGTTCAAATAGTTAATTATGAATTTTTGAAAGTAATTATACAAATTAATCTCAAATTTTTAACTTTTTTATCGAAAAAATTTCGAAAAGATTCACTATGAAGTCCATTTAGACACGCACGCTTTAAACCCAACAAAAAGATCGAAAAATGACATTAAATAAAATTTTATGATTTTAAATATTTAATTATGGACTTTTGAACCTAATTATACACCTTAATCTCAAATTTTTAGCTTTTTAATCGGTTAAAATTCAATCATATTCACTATAAAGCCCATTTAGACACGCACGCCTTAAACCCAACAAAAAGATCGAAAAATGATATTAAAATCAAAATTTATGAGTTCAAATATTTAATTATAGAGTTTTAAACCTAATTACACACCTTAATCTCAATTTTTTAGCTTTTTAATCTGTTAAAATTCCAACAGTTTCATTATGAAGCCCATTTAGACATGGACATTTTAAACCCATAAAAAAGATCAAAAAATGATATTAAATTAAAATTTATCAGTTCAAATAGTTAATTATGGAATTTTGAAAATAATTATACAACTTAATCTAAAAATTTTAGCTTTTTAATCGATTAAAACTCGAACAAATTCACTACAAAGCCCATGTAGACACGCACGCTTTAAACCCCACAAAAAATCAAAAAATAATATGAAATCAAATTTAAAGAGCTCAAATAGTTAATTACGGACTTTTGATCCTAATGATACAACTTAATCTTAAATTTTTAGCTTTTAACTCGATTAAAAGTCGAACAGATTCCCTATAAAGCCCATTTAGACACGCACATTTTAAACCCAACAAAAATATCGAAAAATGATATTAAATCGAATTTTATGACTTCAAATAGTTAATTATGGACTTAATCTCAAATTTTTAGCATTTTAATCGGTTAAAATTCGAACAAATTCACTATAAAGCCCATTTAGACACGCACGCTATAAACCCAATAAAAAATCAAAAAATGATATTAAATCAAAATTTATAAGTTCAAATTGTTAATTATGGATTTTTGAAACTATTTATAAAACTTAATCTCAAATTTTTAGCTTTTTAATCGGTTAAAATTCGAACAGATTCACTATAAAACCCATTTAGACACGTACGCTTTAAACCCAACAAATAGATCGAAAAATGATATTGAATCAAAATTTATGAGTTCAAATATGTAATTATGGATTTTTGAACCTAATTATACACCTTAATCTCAAATTATTAGCTTTTTAATCGGTTAAAATTCGAACAGATTCTTTATAAATCCCATTTAGACACGCATGTTCTAAACCTAACAAAAAGATCAAAAAATAATATTAAATCAAAATTTATGTGTTCAAATATTTAATAATGGATTTTTGAACCTAAATGTACACCTTAAACTCATATTTTTAGCTTTTTAATCGGTTAAAATTTGAACAGATTCACTATAAAGCCCATTTAGACATGCACGATTTAATCCCAATAAAAGATCACAAAATAATATTAAATCAAATTTTATTAGTTCAACTATTTAACTATGGACTTTTGAACCTAATTATACACCTTAATCTCAAATTTTTAGCTTTGTAATCTATTAAAATTCTAACAGATGCACTATAAAGCCCATTTAGACACACACGCTTTAAACCCAATAAAAAGATCACAAAATGATGTTTAATCAAATTTTATGAGTTCAACAATTTAATTATGGCTTTTGAAGCTAATTATAACCCTTAATGTCAAATTTTTAGATTTCGAATTGGTTAAAATTCGAACAGATTTACTATAAAGCCCATTTAGATACTCAAGCTTTAAACCCAAGAAAAAGATAAAAAATGATATTAAACCAAATTTTATGAGTTCAAATAGTTAATTATATACTTTTGAACCTAATTATACACCTTCATCTCAAATTTTTAGCTTTTTACATGGTTAAAATTTGAACAGATTCACTATAAAGCCCATTTAGCCACGCACGCTTTAAACCCAACAAAAAGATCATAAAATTATAATAAATCAAATTTTATGAGTTCAAATAGTTAATTATGGGTTTTTGAATCTAATTATACACCTTAATCTCAAATTTATAGCTTTTTAATCGCTTAAAATTAGAACAGATTCACTATAAAGCCAATTTAGACACGCACGCTATTAACCCAACAAAAAATCAAAAATTTATATTAAATCAAAATTTAAGAGTTCAAATAGTTAATTATCTATTTTGGAAACTAATTATACAACTTAATCTCAAATTTTTTTTCTTTTTAATCGGTTAAAATTCGAACAGATGCACTACAAAGCCTATTTAGACACGCACGCTTTACACCCAACCAAAAGATCGAAAAATGATATTAAATCAAATTTTATGAGTTAAAATAGTTAATTAAGGATTTTTGAACCTAATTATACACCTTATTCTCAAATTTTTAGCTTTTTACTTGGTTAAAATTCGAACAGATTCACTATAAGCCAATTTAGACACACACACTCTATAAACCCAACAAAAAAAAATCAAAAAATGATATTAAATCAAAATTTATGATTTCAAATATTTAATTATGGATTTTTAAAACTAATTATACAACTTAATCTCAAATTTTTAGCTTTTTAATCGGCTAAAATTCAAACAAATTCACTATAAAACCCATTTAGACGCGCACGCTTTAAACCCAACAAAAAGATCAAAAAATAATATTAAAAAAAAATTGTGAGTTCAAATATTTAATTATGGACTTTTGAAACTAATTATACACCTTAATCTAAATTTTTTAGCTTTTTAATCGGTTAAAATTCGAAGAGATTCTCTATAAAGCCCATTTAGACACGCACGATTTAAACCCAACAAAAAATCGAAATATGATATCAAATCAAATTTTATGAGTTCAAATAGTTAATTATGGACTTTTGAACCTAATTATACACCTTAATCTCAAATTTTTAGCTTTTTAATCGGTTAAAATTCGAACAGATTTACAATAAAGCCCATTTAGACACGCACGCTTTAAACCCAATAAAAAATCGAAAATTATATTAAATCAAATTTTATGAGTTCAAATAGTTAATTATGGACTTTTGAACCTATTTATACACCTTAATCTCAAATTTTTAGCTTTTAACTCGATTAAAATTCGAACAGATTCACTATACAGCCAATTTAGTCAGGCACGCTTTAAACCCAACAAAAAGATCGAAAAATGATAGTAAATCAAATTTTATGAGTTCAAATAGTTAATTATGGATTTGGAACTTAATTATACACCTTAATCTCAAATTTTTAGCTTTTTAATAGGTTAAAATTCGAACAAATTCACTATAAAGCCCATTTAGAAACGAACGCCTTAAACCGAACAAAAAGAACAAAAAATGATATTAAAATCAAAATTTATGAGTTCAAATATTTAATTATGGATTTTTGAGCAAAATTATAAACCTTAATCTCAAATTTTTAGCTTTTTAAACGGTTAAAATTTGAATAGATTCACAATAAAAATCATTTAGACACGTACGCTATAAACTCAACATAAAAATCGAAAAATGATATTAAATCAAAATTTATGAGTTTAAATATTTAATTATGGATTTTTTAACCTAATTAAACACCTTAATCTCAAATTTTTATGTAACCCCCTTAGCCCGGCCTGGACGGAACCGGCACTAACGGGTCACACGGGGAATATCGAACTAAACCCCTTAGCCCGGCCTGAAACCGATATGTTTTTCTCTTTCTAGATGCATAATTAAGTTCCTATGTGTGTCGAGGTCATGCGAAACGAAAAATGGAAACATTCGATTCACGATTGATCTATTCAATTCGCATATCAGTACACAAGGATCAAAACGCAAATAATTCTTAATTCCAACAATAAACCGGTAATGCAATCTACCATAGTTCAATTATACATGCATAGCATACTCATAACAAAGTTCAGATCAAACGGACCATTATTGCATCGTCAATTTCATGTTTCATACAATAGGGACCTAATTGTAAAGCTCACAATATTATAGGGACTAAAACCAACATTAATTTACCAATGCGAATTCAAGTTAACATCATGCATCTTGGTGATATTACAACTCTCAATATTATTCATTGCATCTATATTCGATCGTGGAAAGACATCCGACTCTAAACGTAATTTTCCGCGCTTAAAATGTCATTTTTGGGTCAGGGGTATCGATACCCTAAGTCTCGGTATCGATACCCTATCGTGAGACTTAGTCTAATTGCACTTCGAAGGCTCTTGGTATCGATACCCCCATGGGTGGTATCGATACCCAAACGTCCAGTAGGGTAATTGCATCGAACCATGATTCGAACCACCCCAAATTAAGCCTTGGGTATCGATACCCTTACCAGAGGTATCGATACCCTCTGTGCAATTCAACAAATTATAACATTCTAAGTTAATTCCACCCATTCAAACATATCCATTAATCACCCCTACCTATATGCATAATTTCCTAAGCACAAAGAACAATTTAAAGCATTCATTTACCACATCAAAGACCCCAAACATTCTATAGGCATGCTTCCTAAAATAAGATTTAAAATCAAAAATGTTCATGCATGTACATTCTTCAACAATCCAAGCAACACCATAGTCCATCAATTAATAATCCAAAACATTATAGGTCTTATTACAACATTAACCCAAGCAAAACTCACACACTTCACATGGGTTTGATTTACACATTGCCAAGCCCCGAATTATTTGCCAAAACATACCAAAAATTGAGATAACCTTCCCCTTGGTTCCCTTGCTCCGAACGTAGCCTCGAATGTCACTATTTGTCTACAAAGATGAGAGGAGAGCTTAAGCAAAACATGCTTAGTGAGGAAGCTCTAACATGATCATCAATGCATCAATTTAAAACCATAATTAAAACCATAACTTGTAATGCCTTTCTAAAACCAAACATGCTTAACTATCATGTTCATGTTCAATACTAAAAACCTTCCTTGAGTATGCATGGCATTATCAATTCATTTCACAAATGATGCGCAATGTTCCAAATATTTTCATGTTTGTATATTGGCTTCCTAGTGATCACTTAATGTGAACCTTAAGTTCACCGAATACACGGATCCATTGATTAGAGACCTTTAGTCTCGTCATGACACAAAGTCACCATTGACATGACACGAAGTCACCATTATCAAGCTCTACCACGCACGGTTGGACACAGAGTCACCCTTGTTACGTGTAGGCATTTTTCCTTTATTTTCATAATATTTATAGTGCACTCAATCCTAATGACATGTCATTTGTATTCAAATCTAAAGTAGTGTCACTAAGCCAATATCAAGTCCAAGTATGCATGCTAATTTGCTGCTCATAATGCATCCATAATGTGTTCAACAAATGAACCAATAGTCATGCCCAATGGCACCATCATATGTAAGGCAAATAACCATATCATATTCCACTTCATTTTTCTTGTTTTCATAAACCATGGATGTCTTTATAAACCATGCATTTCCAGCAATTAACACATGCATGCATAACATTGTTCACATATATGTCATTACCGAAAATAACCGAAAATCGAGGTAATGCATCAACATCATTTAAAACACTTACTCTTGAACTATGGAAAGTTTTCACACTATTCCATAGCCCCCAAAACAGAACTGAATCTTTGCGAAACACTTTAAAACCCGAAATCACTCACCGACAAGCGAAACGAGCCCTCGCCGATGCTCCGATGGCAACGCCTACGCATCGAAAACCTTGCCAAAAAGACTGAAAACTAAGCCGAAACGCATCCAAAACACAACAGCCCAAAACCTAATGAATCTAACATCTAATCCACCTCAATTATGAACCAAAAACACTTACAAACCATCCTTATACGTCCAGCAACATTAGAACACTTAAAACAGCCCCTAAAACAACCGAAAACCACCTTAAAACAACACCGATTGCATTATTCCGGGATTAAATTAATGTGCTCAAATTTTTTGCTTTTTAATCGGTTAAAATTCGAACAAATTCACTACAAAGCCCATTTAGACACGCACGCTTTAAACCCAACAAAAAGATCGAAAAATGATATTTAATCAAATTTTATGAGTTCAAATAGTTAATAATGGATTTTTGAAACTAATTATACAAATTAATCTCAAATTTTTTAGCTTTTTAATCGGTTAAAATTTGAACAGATTCACTATAAATCCCATTTAGACACGCACGCTATAAACCCAATAAAAAAAATCGAAAATTGATATTAAATAAAAATTTATGAGTTCAAATAGTTAATTATGGATTTTTGAAACTAATTATACAACTTAATCTCAAATATTTAGCTTTTTAATCGGTTAAAATTCGAACAGATTCACTACAAAGCCCATTTAGACATGCACGCTTTTAACCCAACAAAAAGATCGAAAAATGATATTAAATCAAATTTTTTGAGTTCAAATAGTTAATTATGGATTTTTGAACCTAATTATACACCTTAATCTCAAATTTTTATCTTTTTAATAGGTTAAAATTCGAACAGATTCACTATAAAGTCCATTTTGACACGCACGCTTTTAACCCAACAAAAAGATCAAAAAATGATATTAAATCAAACTTTATGAGTTCAAATAGTTAATTATGGATTTTTGAAACTAATTATACAACTTAATCTCAAATTTTTAGCTTTTTAATCGGTTAAAATTCAAACAAATTCTATATAAAGGCCATTTAGGCACGCACGCTTTAAACCCAACAAAAAATCAAAAAATGATATTAAATCAAATTTTATGAGTTCAAATAGTTAATTATTGACTTTTGAACCTAATTATAGACCTTAATCTCAAATTTTTAGCTTTCTAATCGGTTAAAATTCGAACAAATTCGCTACAAAGCCCATTTAGACACGCACGCTATAAACTCAACAAAAAAAATCGAAAAATGATATTAAATAAAAATTTTATAAGTTCAAATAGTTAATTATGTATTTTTGAAACTTATTGTACAACTTAATCTCAAATTTTTAGCTTTTTAATCTTTTAAAATTCGAACAGATTCAGTATAAAGCCCATTTAAACACGCACGCTTTGAACCCAACAAAAAGATCAAATTAATTGTACACCTTAATCTAAATTTTTTTAGCATTTTAATCGGTTAAAATTCGAACAGATTCACTATAAACCCATTTAGACACGAACGTTTTAAACCCAATGAAAAGATCACCAAAAGATATTAAATCAAATTTTATAAGTTTAAATAGTTAATTATGGACTTTTGAACCTAATTATACAACTTAATCTCAAATTTTTAGCTTTCTAATCGGTTAAAATACAAACAGATTTACTATAAAGCCCATTTAGACACATAAACTTTAAACCCAACAAAAAGATCAAAAAACTATATTGAATCAAATTTTATGAGTTCAAATAGTTAATTATGTAATTTTGAATCAAATTATACACCTTAATCTCAAATTTTTAGCTTTTTAATCGGTTAAAGTTCAAACATACTCACTACAACGCCCATTTAGACACGTACGATATAAACCCAATAAAAAGATCGCAAAATGATATTAAATCAACTTTTATGTGTTCATATAGTTAATTATGGATTTTTGAATCTAATTATACACCTTAATCTTAAATTTTTAGCTTTTTAATCGGTTAAAATTGGAACAAATTTACTATAAAGCCTATTTAGACACATAAACTTTAAACCGAAGAAAAAGATCCAAAAATGATATTAAATCAAATTTTATGAGTTCAAATAGTTAATTATGGACTTTAGAATCTAATTATACACCTTAATCTCAAATTTTTAGCTTTTTACTCGAATAAAATTCGAACAGATTCACTACAAAGTCCATTTAGACACGTACGATTTTAAACCCAACAAAAAAAAAATCAAAAAATGATATTAAATCAAATTTTATGAGTTCAAACAGTTAATTATGGACTTTTGAACCTAATTATACAGCCTAATCTCAATTTTTTAGTTTTTTACTCGGTTAAAATTTGAACATATTTACTATAAAGCCCATTTAGACACACAAGCTTTAAACCCACGAAAAAGATCAAAAAAATGATATTAAATCAAATTTTATGAGTTCAAAAAGTTAATAATGGACTTTTGAAACTAATTATACACCTTAATCTCAAATTTATATATTTTAAATTGGTTAAAATTTGAACAGATTCACTATAAAGCCCATTTAGGCACGCACGTTTTAAACCCAACAAAAAGATCGAAATATGATATTAAAACAAAATTTATGAGTTCAAATATTAAATTATGGATTTTTGAACCTAATTATACAGCTTGACCTCAAATTTTTAGCTTTTTATTCGGTTAATATTCGAAGAGATTCACTATAAAACCCATTTAGAAACTCACGCTTTAAACCCAACAAAAAGATCGAAAAATGATATTAAATCAAATTTTATGAGTTCAAACAGTTAATTATGGACTTTTGAACCTAATTATACAGCCTAATCTCAAATTTTTAGTTTTTTAGTCGGCGAAAATTTCAACAGATTTACTATAAAGCCCATTTAGACACGCAAGCTTTAAACCAAAGAAAAAGATAAAAAAATGATATTAAATCCAATTTTATGAGTTCAAACAGTTAATTATGGACTTTTGAACCTAATTATACATCTTAATCTCAAATTTTTAGCTTTTTACTCGGTTAAAATTCGAGTAGATTCAGTATAATGCCCATTTAGACACGCACGCTTTAAACCCAACAAAAAGTTAAATTATGATATTAAATCAAATTTTATGAGTTCAAATAGTTAATTATGGACTTTGCAACCTAATTATAAAACTTAATCTCAAATTTTAACTTTTTACTCAATTAAAATTAGAATAGATTTACTATATAGCCCATATAGACACGCACGTTTTAAACCCAACAAAAAGATCGAAAAATGATATTAAATCAGATTTTATGAGTTCAAATAGTTAATTATGGACTTTTGAACCTAATTATACACCTTAATCTAATATTTTTAGCTTTTTACTCTATTAAAATTCGAACAGATTCACTACAAAGCCCATTTAGACACGCACGCTTTAAACCCAACCAAATGATCAAAAAATGATATTAAATCAAATTTTATGAGTTCAAATAGTTAACTATGGACTTTTGAACCCAATTATCCAGCTTAATCACAATTTTTTTTGCTTTTTACTCGGTTAAAATTCGAATAGATTTACTTTAAAGCCCATTTAGACACACACGATTTAAACCCAACAAAAAGATCGAAAAATGATACTAAATCAAATTTTATGAGTTCAAACAGTTAATTATGGACTTTTGAACCTAATAATACAGCCTAATCTCAAATTTTTAGTTTTTTACTCGGTTAAAATTTGAACAGATTTACTATAAAGCCCATTTACACACGCAAGCTTTAAACCCAAGAAAAAGAACAAAAAAATGATATTAAATCAAATTTTATGAGTTCAAATAGTTAATTATGGACTTTTGAAACTAATTATACACCTTAATCTCAAATTTTTATATTTTTAATTGGTTAAAATTTGAACAGATTCACTATAAAGCCCATTTAGACACGCACGTTTTAAAACAATCAAAAAGATCGAAAAATGATATTAAAACAAAATTTATGAGTTCAAATATTTAATTATGGATTTTTGAACCTAATTATACAGCTTAATCTCAAATTTTTAGCTTTTTATTCGGTTAATATTCGAAGAGATTCACTATAAAGCCCATTTAGACACGCACTCTTTAAACCCAACAAAAAGATCGAAAAATGATACTAAATCAAATTTTATGAGTTCAAATAGTTAATTATGGACTTTTGAACCTAATTATACAGCCTAATCTCAAATTTTTAGTCTTTTACTCGGTTAAAATTTGAACAGATTTACTATAAAGCCTATTTACACACGCAAGCTTTAAACCCAAGAAAAAGAACAAAAAAATGATATTAAATCAAATTTTATGAGTTCAAATAGTTAATTATGGACTTTTGAAACTAATTATACACCATAATCTCAAATTTTTATATTTTTAATTGGTTAAAATTCGAACAGTTTCACTATAAAGCCCATTTAGACACGCACGTTTTAAAACAATCAAAAAGATCGAAAAATGATATTAAAACAAAATTTATGAGTTCAAATATTTAATTATGGATTTTTGAACCTAATTATACAGCTTAATCTCAAATTTTTAGCTTTTTATTCGGTTAATATTCGAAGAGATTCACTATAAAGCCCATTTAGACACGCACGCTTTAAATCCAACAAAAAGATCGAAAAATTATATTAAATCAAATTTTATGAGTTCAAACAGTTAATTATGTACTTTTGAACCTAATTATAAAGCCTAATCTCAAATTTTTAGTTTTTTACTCGGCTAAAATTTCAACAGATTTACAATAAAGCCCATTTAGACACGCAAGCTTTAAACCAAAGAAAAGGATAAAAAAAATGATATTAAATCCAATTTTATGAGTTCAAACAGTTAATTATGGAGTTTTGAACCTAATTATACATCTTAATCTAAAATTTTTAGCTTTTTACTCGGTTAAAATTCGAGTAGATTCACTATAATGCCCATTTAGACACGCACGCTTTAAACCCAACAAAAAGTTAAATTATGATATTAAATCAAATTTTATGAGTTCAAATAGTTAATTATGGACTTTGCAACCTAATTATAAAACTTAATCTCAAATTTTAACTTTTTACTCGGTTAAAATTAGAATAGATTTATTATATAGCCCATATAGACACGCACGTTTTAAACCCAACAAAAAGATCGAAAAATGATATTAAATCAGATTTTATGAGTTCAAATAGTTAAGAATAGACTTTTGAACCTAATTATACACTTTAATCTAAAATTTTTAGCTTTTTACTCTGTTAAAATTCGAACAGATTCACTACAAAGCCCATTTAGACACGCACGCTTTAAACCCAACCAAATGATCAAAAAATGATATTAAATCAAATTTTATGAATTCAAATAGTTAACTATGGACTTTTGAACCCAATTATCCAGCTTAATCACAATTTTTTTTGCTTTTTACTCGGTTAAAATTCGAATAGATTTACTTTAAAGCCCATTTAGACACACACGATTTAAACCCAACAAAAAGATCGAAAAATGATACTAAATCAAATTTTATGAGTTCAAACAGTTAATTATGGACTTTTGAACCTAATAATACAGCCTAATCTCAAATTTTTAGTTTTTTACTCGGTTAAAATTTGAACAGATTTACTATAAAGCCCATTTACACACGCACGCTTTAAACCCAAGAAAAAGAACAAAAAAATGATATTAAATCAAATTTTATGAGTTCAAATAGTTAATTATGGACTTTTGAAACTAATTATACACTTTAATCTCAAATTTTTATATTTTTAATTGGTTAAAATTTGAACAGATTCACTATAAAGCCCATTTAGACACGCACGTTTTAAACCAATCAAAAAGATCGAAAAATGATATTAAAACAAAATTTATGAGTTCAAACAGTTAATTATGGACTTTTGAACCTAATAATACAGCCTAATCTCAAATTTTTAGTTTTTTACTCGGTTAAAATTTGAACAGATTTACTATAAAGCCCATTTACACACGCAAGCTTTAAACCCAAGAAAAAGAACAAAAAAATGATATTAAATCAAATTTTATGAGTTCAAATAGTTAATTATGGACTTTTGAAACTAATTATACACCTTAATCTCAAATTTTTATATTTTTAATTGGTTAAAATTTGAACAGATTCACTATGAAGCCCATTTAGACACGCACGTTTTAAAACAATCAAAAAGATCGAAAAATGATATTAAAACAAAATTTATGAGTTCAAATACTTAATTATGGATTTTTGAACCTAATTATACAGCTTAATCTCAAATTTTTAGCTTTTTATTTGGTTAATATTCGAAGAGATTCACTATAAAGCCCATTTCGACACGCACGCTTTAAACCCAACAAAAAGATCGAAAAATGATACTAAATCAAATTTTATGAGTTCAAACAGTTAATTATGGACTTTTGAACCTAATTATACAGCCTAATCTCAAATTTTTAGTTTTTTACTCGGTTAAAATTTGAACAGATTTACTATAAAGCCCATTTACACACGCAAGCTTTAAACCCAATAAAAAGAACAAAAAAATGATATTAAATCAAATTTTATGAGTTTAAATAGTTAATTATGGACTTTTGAAACTAATTATACACCATAATCTCAAATTTTTATATTTTTAATTGGTTAAAATTCGAACAGATTCACTATAAAGCCCATTTAGACACGCACGTTTTAAACCAATCAAAAAGATCGAAAAATGATATTAAAACAAAATTTATGAGTTCAAATATTTAATTATGGATTTTTGAACCTAATTATACATCTTAATATCAAATTTTTAGCTTTTTATTCGGTTAATATTCGAAGAGATTCACTATAAAGCCCATTTAGACACGCACGCTTTAAACCCAATAAAAAGATCGAAAAATGATATTAAAATCAAATTTTATGAGTTCAAACAGTTAATTATGGACTTTTGAACCTAATTATACAGCCTAATCTCAAATTTTTAGTTTTTTACTCGGCTAAAATTTCAACAGATTTACTATAAAGCCCATTTAGACACGCACGCTTTAAACCAAAGAAAAAGATAAAAAAAATGATATTAAATCCAATTTTATGAGTTCAAACAGTTAATTGTGGACTTTTGAACCTAATTATACATCTTAATCTAAAATTTTTAGCTTTTTACTCTGTTAAAATTCGAGTAGATTCACTATAATGCCCATTTAGACACGCACGCTTTAAACCCAACAAAAAGTTAAATTATGATATTAAATCAAATTTTATGAGTTCAAATAGTTAATTATGGACTTTGCAACCTAATTATAAAACTTAATCTCAAATTTTAACTTTTTACTCGGTTAAAATTAGAATAGATTTACTATATAGCCCATATAGACACGCACGTTTTAAACCCAACAAAAAGATCGAAAAATGATATTAAATCAGATTTTATGAGTTCAAATAGTTAAGTATGGACTTTTGAACCTAATTATACACCTTAATCTAAAATTTTTAGCTTTTTACTCTGTTAAAATTCGAACAGATTCACTACAAAGCCCATTTAGACACGCACGTTTTAAACCCAACCAAATGATCAAAAAATGATATTAAATCAAATTTTATGAGTTAAATAGTTAACTATGGACTTTTGAACCCAATTATCCAGCTTAATCACAATTTTTTTTGCTTTTTACTCGGTTAAAATTCGAATAGATTTACTTTAAAGCCCATTTAGACACACACGATTTAAACCCAACAAAAATATTGAAAAATGATACTAAATCAAATTTTATGAGTTCAAACAGTTAATTATGGACTTTTGAACCTAATAATACAGCCTAATCTCAAATTTTTAGTTTTTAACTCGGTTAAAATTCAAACATATTCACTATAAAGCCCATTTAGACACGCACGTTTTAAAACAATCAAAAAGAACAAAAAATGATATTAAATCAAATTTTATGAGTTCAAATAGTTAATTATGAACTTTTGAACCTAATTATACAGCTTAATCTCAAATTTTTAGCTTTTTACTTGGTTAAAAATCTAATAGATTCACTATAATGCCCATTTAGACACGGACGCTTTAAACCCAACAAAAAGATCAAAAAATGATATTGAATCAAATTTTATGTGTTCAAATAGTTTATTATGGACTTTTAAACTCATAAAATTTGATTTAACATCATTTTTCGATCTTTTTGTTGGGATTAAAGCTTGCATGTCTTAAAGGGCTTTATAGTAAATCTATTCGAATTTTAATCGAGTAAAAAGTTAAAATTTGATATTAAGTTTTATAATTAGGTTCCAAAGTCCATAATTAACTATTTGAACTCATAAAATTTGATTTAATATCATAATTTAACTTTTGGTTAGGTTTAAAGCGTGCGTTACTAAATGGGCTTTGTAGTGAATTTGTTCAAATTTTAACCGAGTAAGAAGCTAAAAATTTGAGATTAAGCTGTATAATTAGGTTTAAAAGTCCATAATAAACTATTTGAACACACAAAATTTGATTCAATATCATTTTTTGATCTTTTTGTTTGGTTTAAAGCGTGCGTGTCTAAATGGGCATTATAGTGAATCTATTCGATTTTAACCGAGTAAAAAGCTAAAAATTTGAGATTAAGCTGTATAATTAGGTTCAAAAGTCCATAATTAACTATTTGAACTCATAAAATTTGATTTAATATCATTTTTTTGATCTTTTTCTTGGATTTAAAGCTTGCGTGTCTAAATGGGCTTTATAGTAAATTTGTTCAAATTTTAACCGAGTAAAAAACTAAATATTTGAGATTAGGCTGTATAATTAGGTTCAAAAGTCCATAATTAAGTGTCTGAACTCATAAAATTTGATTTAATATCATTTTTCGATCTTTTTAAACCCAACAAAAAGATCGAAAAATGATATTAAATCAGATTTTATGAGTTCAAATAGTTAAGTATGGACTTTTGAACCTAATTATACACCTTAATCTAAAATTTTTAGCTTTTTACTCTGTTAAAATTCGAACAGATTCACTACAAAGCCCATTTAGACACGCACGCTTTAAACCCAACCAAATGATCAAAAAATGATATTAAATCAAATTTTATGAGTTCAAATATTTAATTATGGACTTTTGAACCCAATTATCCAGCTTTATCTCAAATTTTTTGCTTTTTACTCAGTTAAAATTCGAATAGATTTACTTTAAAGCCCATTTAGACACATGATTTAAACCCAACAAAAAGATCGAAAAATGATATTAAATCAAATTTTATGAGTTCAAACAGTTAATTATGGACTTTTGAACCTAATTAAACAGCCTAATCTCAAATTTTTAGTTTTTTACTTGGTTAAAATTTGAACAGGTTTACTATAAAGCACTTTAAGACACGCAAGCTTTAAACGCAAGAAAAAGATCAAAAAATGATATTAAATCAAATTTTATGAGTTCAAATAGTTAATTATGGACTTTGGAACCTAATTGTAAAACTTAATCTCAAATTTTAACTTTTTACTCGATTAAAATTCGAATAGATTTGCTATATAGCCCATATAGACACGCACGTTTTAAACCCAACAAAAAGATCGAAAAATGATATTAAATCAAATTTTATGAGTTCAAATAGATAATTATGGATTTTTGAACCTAATTATACACCTTAAACTCAAATTTTTAGCTTTTTAATTGGTTAAAATTCGAACAGATTCACTATAAAGCCTATTTAGACACGCAAGCTTTAAACCCAACCAAATGATCAAAAAATGATATTAAATCAAATTTTATGAGTTCAAATATTTAATTATGGACTTTTAAACACAATTATCCAGCTTAATCTCAAATTTTTTTATTTTTACTCATTTAAAATTCGAATAGATTTACTTTAAAGCCCATTTAGACACACACGATATAAACCCAACAAAAAGATCGAAAAATGATATTAAATCAAATTTTATGAATTCAAATAGTTAACTATGGACTTTTGAACCTAATTATACAGCCTAATCTCAAATTTTTAGTTTTTTACTCGGTTAAAATTTGAACAGATTTACTATAAAGCCCATTTAGGCACACAAGCTTTAAACCCAAGAAAAAGATCAAAAAAATGATATTAAATCCAATTTTATGAGTTTAAACAGTTAATTATGGACTTTTGAACCTAATTATATAGCTTAATCTCAAATTTTTAGCTTTTACTCGGTTAAAATTCGAATAGATTCACAATAATGCCCATTTAGACACGAACGCTTTAAACCAAACAAAAAGATCAAAAAATGATTTTGAATCTAATTTTATGTGTTCAAATAGTTTATTATGGACTTTTAAACCTAATTATACAACTTAATCTCAAATTTTTAGCTTCTTGGTTAAAATTTGAACAAATTCACCACAAAGCCCAGTTAGAAACGCACGCTTTAAACAAAACAAAAAGTTAAATTATGATATTAAATCAAATTTTATGAGTTCAAATAGTTAATTATGGACTTTGGAACCTAATTATAAAACTTAATATCAAATTTTAACTTTTTACTCGAATAAAATTCGAATAGATTTACTATATAGCCCATATAGACATGCACGTTTTAAACCCAACAAAAAGATCGAAAAATGATATTAAATCAAATTTTATGAGTTCAAATAGTTAATTATGGACTTTTGAACCTAATTATAAACCTTAATCTCAATTTTTTTGCTTTTTAATCGGTTAAAATTCAAACAGATTCACTATATAGCCCATTTAGACACGCACGCTTTAAACCCAACAAAAAGATCGATAAATAATATAAAATCAAATTTTATGAGTTTAAATTGTTTATTACGGACTTTTAAACCTAATTATAAACCCAAGAAAAAGATCAAAAAATGATATTAAATCCAATTTTATGAGTTGAAACTGTTAATTATGGACTTTTGAACCTAATTATATAGCTTAATCTCAAATTTTTAGCTTTTACTCGGTTAAAATTCGAATAGATTCACAATAATGCCCATTTAGACACGCACGCTTTAAACCCAACAAAAAGATCGAAAAATGATATTAAATCAAATTTTATGAGTTCAAACAGTTAATTATGGACTTTTGAACCTAATTATACAGCCTAATCTCAAATTTCTAGTTTTTTACTCGGTTAAAATTTGAACAGATTTACTATAAAGCCCATTTAGGCACGCAAGCTATAAACCCAAGAAAAAGATCAAAAAATGATATTAAATCCAATTTTATGAGTTCAAACAGTTAATTATGGACTTTTGAACCTAATTATATAGCTTAATCTCAAATTTTTAGCTTTTACTCGGTTAAAATTCGAATAGATTCACAATAATGCCCATTTAGACACGCACGCTTTAAACCCAACAAAAAGATTGAAAAATGATATTAAATCAAATTTTATGAGTTCAAACAGTTAATTATGGACTTTTGAACCTAATTATACAACTTAATCTCAAATTTTTAGCTTTTTACTCGGTTAACTTTCGAACAAATTCACAACACATCCCATTTTGACACGCACGCTTTAAACCCAATAAAAAGATCGTAAAATGATATTAAATCAAATTTAATGAGTTCAAATAATTAATTATGGATTTTTGAACCTAATTATACACCTTAATCTAAAACTTTTAGCTTTTTAATCGGTTAAAATTCGAACAGATTCACTATAATTCCCATTTAGACACGCACACTTTAAACTCAACAAAAAGATCGAAAAATGATATTAAATCAAATTTTATGAGTTCAAATAGTTAATTATGGACTTTTGAACCAAATTATACAATTTCATCTCAAATTTTTAGCATTTTACTCGGTTAAAATTCGAAGAGATTCACTACAAATCCCATTTAAACAAGCACGCTTAAAACCCAATAAAAAGATCGCAAAATGATATTAAATCAACTTTTATGAGTTCAAATAGTTAATTATGGACTTTTGAACCTAATTATACACCTTAATCTCAAACTTTTAGCTTTTTACTCGGTTAAAATTCGAACAAATTCACTATAAAGCCCATGTAGACACGCACGCTTTAAACCCAACAAAAAGATCAATAAATGATATTAAATCAAATTTAATGAGTTCAAATAGTTAATTATGGATTTTTGAAACTAATTATACAACTTAATCTCAAACTTTTAGCTTTTTAATCGGTTAAAATTTAAACAGATTCACTATAAAGCCCATTTAGACACGCACGCTTTAAACCCAACAAAAAGATCGAAAAATGATATTAAATCAAAATTTATGAGTTCAAATATTTAATTATGGATTTTTGAACCTAATTGTACACCTTAATCTCAAATTTTTAGCATTTTAATCGGTTAAAATTTGAACAGATTCACTATAAAGCCCATTTAGACAAGCACGCTTTAAACCCAATGAAAAGATCAAAAAAAATATATTAAATCAAATTTTATGAGTTCAAAAAGTTAATTATAGACTTTTAACCTAATTATATACCTTAATCTCAAATTTTTAGCTTTTTAATCGGTTAAAATTCAAACAGATTCACTATAAAATCCATTTAGACACGCACGATTTAAGCCCAATAAAAAGATGACAGAATGATATTAAATCAAATTTTATGAGTTGAAATAGTTAATTATGGACTTTTGAACCTAATTATACACCTTAATCTCAAATTTTTAGCTTTTTAATTGTCTAAAATTCGAACAGATTCACTATAAAGTACATTTTGACACGCACAATCTAAACCCAACAAAAAAATCGAAAAACTATACTAAATCAAAATTTATGAGTTCAAATAGTTAATTATGGATTTTTGAAACTAATTATACAACTTAATCTCAAATTTTTAGCTTTTTAATCGGTTAAAATTCAAACTGATTCACTATAAAGCCCATTTAGACACGCACGCTTTAAATCCAACAAAAAATCAGAAAATGATATTAAATCAAATTTTATGAGTTCAAATAGTTAATTATGGACTTTTGAACCTAATTATATTCCTTAATCTCAAATTTTTAGCTTTCTAATCTATTAAAATTCGAACAGATTTACTATAAATGTAACACCCCGACCCGGATGTCACATTGGGCCTCCGGCCCAAAACCTGTATTTCAAATTTCTTTCGAAAGCCCAACAAATAAAATCCAGTTCAAGTCCAAAATACTATTCATTAAATCCATTAAAGTTAAAACATAAGCCCAAAATAATATATAGTAATCGGAGCTCCAAATATTACAAATTCATTTAAAACATTCTACCCAAATAATTAATAGAGTTACAAAATACATAAAGGGTTCGACTAAGCACTAGCCCACTGCATCTAATACATGTACTCTGACAACAAAGTCAATGCTGAAATCCAAACCTCGATGGTGCTCCACAGGAACCGGCTTCACCTAACCTACGCACGAAAACACATTTCGAAACACTGAGCTACAAAAGCTCAGTGGGTACCCCGAACTCGGCCAAAATCATGCATAACATAAGCAGTAAAGCATAACATATAAAATATCGTGCATGATATGATGATCTAGCATGCTTGCCTACCACATGGCATAAACAATGTATAATATCGTACACAGCATATACATGTCACATCACAAAATAACACACAAGATTGAGGCCCGCGTCCACACAGCATCGGGATCCTACACTCAGGATTGAGGTCGCCCATATATCCTATGCCCGGAATGTTACATCGGACATCTTCGAACGAGGCCGCCCAACCAACCCCATGCTCGGAATGTTACATCGAACATCTTCGAGTGAGGCCGCCCAACACTCAGAATAAAAGTCTTCAAAACATCATCCGACATGTTACATCGGATGGCCTTCAACGTGTTGCAACACTTTTGGATATCCGGATTTCCATCAAACAAGGACTCGATACACACAAATGATCCACCTAGGATCCTCACATCAAAACACATCAAGACTTAACATAACTTAGTCGTTCGGGGTTATAACATCAATCTTGTGTCTACAATTCATTTCATTAATTTTAAGATCCATTATAACCTTTAATTCTCTTATCGAACCTCAAACAATACTTATCTTGTCAAGTTTTCGCGGGGGTATCGATACCCTTATATGGGGTATCGAACCACCCTGCCTCGATGCCCACCCAAAGAAGGTATCTAACCATGGGTATCGATACCAATATCGATACCCTTTGACTATTTCCAAAGTCAACGAAAGAGGACCCTCTAGCATCGATACTGGTATCGATGCCATTATGCCACTGGAGGTCCCGGTATCGAACCATGGTTCGATACACCTGGCCACTTAGCCTATTTCCACTCATGGGTATCGATACCGGTAGCCCGTGTATCGATACCCCTGCACGAAATGCAGGTCTGTACTTAGAAATTTCTAAGGATTCATTCCCAAACTTGATCGAATCAATCCTAAAGTGTTCCTACACATTTTTAGGAGTGTTTAGGATAATTTAACATCATTTTCAAGTCATTTAGCACATAAATCCGAATTTCACCATTAATTATTCTTAAAGCTTCAACCAAACACTCATGCATAGAAATCTATATGTATGCACACTAAAATGATATGGATGATGGTAGGAAGAGTTGGGAGTACCAACCTCTTGCAGGCAACAACAAATACATCCTCTTCTCTTCTCTTCTCTTCAAGCTTTCTCTTTACTCAAGCTCTTGGAAGATTCTCCCACTTGTTTCTCTACAAAGGGGAAGATAAGAAGTGAATTAGACACCAAGATGATGATTCTTAGAGTCTAAAACACTAGAGAAACTAGGGTTTACACTCTCTAAAACCTATTCCCAAACTTAACCTAAACCCCCACTAAAACCTCTTTTTCCACCAAACTTGGCAAACCAAACTTTGTTTTATAGATCCATTTCAGCTCTACAACTTTCTCTTCATCATAAAAACGATATTTTAAACCAAATTCACCAAGATCATACCTTTTTATTCACCTTAAACTTTGGTTGAAGAAGATGATAGGAAAAAGAAAAATCTCTTGCACTTATGACCTCACTTCTGCAGAAATAACACCCCCAAACCCCTCTATTCAATTTATTTTGGCATTTACCAAAATGTCCTCAGCCCATAACTTAAGCCCAACACAACCACTCAAGACCCAACAAACTAGGCCTAAACCACTCCACTCGGGGACCAATACCGAAGCCCAAACTCTCGGATTAACCCGACGCTCGAATCCGAAATCCGGGTCGTTACGATAATGCCCATTTAGACACGCAAGTTGTAAACCCAAGAAAAAGATAAAAAATGATATTAAACCAAATTTATTGAGGTCAAATAGTTAATTATGGACTTTTGAACATAATTATACACCTTAATCTCAAATTTTTAGCTTTTTACACGGTTAAAATTGGAACAGATTCACTATAAAGCCAATTTAGTCAAGAACGCTTTACACCCAACAAAAAGATAAAAAAAAATTACATTAAATCAAATTTTATGAGTTAAAATAGTTATTTATGGACTTTTGAATCTAATTATACACCTTAATCTCAAATTTTTTGCTTCTTACTCGGTTAAAATTCGAACAAATTCACTACAAAGCCCATTTAGACACGCACGCTATAAACTCAACAAAAAAATCGAAAAATGATATTGAATCAAAATTTTATAAGTTCAAATAGTTAATTATGTACTAATTATACACCTTAATCTGAAATTTTTAACTTTACACTCGGTTAAAATTTGAACAAACTCACTAAAAAGCCCATTTAGACATGCACGCTTTAAACCCAACAAAAAGATCGAAAAATAATATTAAATCAACTTTTATGAGTTCAAATATTTAATTATGGATTTTTGAACCTAATTATACACCTTAATCTCGAATTTTTAGCTTTTTAATCGGTTAAAATTTGAAAAAATTCACTATAAAGCCTATTTAGACACGCACATTTTAAACCCAACAAAAAGATCAAAAAATGATATTAAATAAAAATTTATGAGTTCAAATATTTAATTATGGATTTTTGAACCTAATTATACACCTTAATCTCAAATTTTTAGCTTTTTAATCGGTTAAAATTCGAACAGATTCACTATAAAGCCCATGTAGACACGAATGGTTTAAACCCAACAAAAAGATCACGAAATGATATTAAATAAAAATCTATGAGTTGAAATAGTTAATTATGGATTTTTGAACCTAATTATACACCTTAATCTCGAATTTTTAGCTTTTTAATCGTTTAAAATTCGAACAGATTCACTATAAAGCCCATTTAGACACATACGCTTTAAACCCAACAAAAAGATCAAAAAAATTATATTAAATCAAATTTTACATGTTCAAATAGTTTATTATGGACTTTTTAACCTAATTATACATCTTAATCTCAAATCTTTAGCTTTTTACTCAGTTAAAATTTGAACAAATTCACTACAAAGCCCATTTAGACACGCACGCTTTAAACCCAACCAAAAGATCAAAAAGTGATATTAAAAATCAAATTTTATGAGTTCAAATAGTTAATTACGGACTTTTGATCCGAATTATACCGCTTAATCTCAAAATTTTTAGCGTTTTATTAAGTTAAAATTCAAACAGATTTACTATAAAGCCCATTTAGACACATAAGCTTTAAAACCAACAAAAAGATCAAAAAATGATATATAATAAAATTTTAAGAGTTCAAATAGTTAATTATGGAATTTTGAACCTAATTATACATCATAATCTAAAATTTTTAGCTTTTAACTCGGTTAAAATTCCAACAGATTCACTATAAAGCCCATTTAGACACGCACTATTTAAACCCAACAAAAGGATCGAAAAATGATATTAAATCGAATTTTATGAGTTCAAATAGTTAATTATGGACTTTTCAACCTAATTATACAGCTTAATCTCAAATTTTTTGCTTTTTAATCGATTAAAAACGAACAAATTCACTATAAAGCCCATTTAGACACACATGCTTTAAACTCAACAAAAAGATCGAAAAATGATATTAAATCAAAATTTATAAGTTCAAATATTTAATTATGGATTTTTGAACCTAATTATACACCTTAATCTCAATTTTTTAGCTTTTTAATCGTTTAAAATTCAAACAGATTCACTATAAAGCCCATTTAGACACGCACACTTTAAACCCAACCAAAAGATCAAAAAATTATATTCAATCAAATTTTACGTGTTCAAATAGTTAATTATGGACTTTTGAACCTAATAATACAGCCTAATCTCAAATTTTTAGTTTTTTACTCGGTTAAAATTTGAACAGATTTACTATAAAGCCCATTTACACACGCAAGCTTTAAACCCAACAAAAAGATCAAAAAATGATATTGAATCAAATTTTATGACTTCAAATAGTTAGTTATGGACTTTTGAACCTAATTATACAGCTTAATCTCAAATTTTTAGCTTTTTACTCGATTAAAATTCGAATAGATTTACTGTAAAGCCCATTTAGACACGCACGCTTTAAACCCAACAAACAGATCGAAAAATGATATTAAATCAAATTTAATGACTTCAAATAGTTAATTATAGAATTTTCAACCTAATTATACAGCTTAATCTCTAATATTTAGCTTTTTACACGATTAAAATTCGAATAGATTTACTGTAAAGCCCATTTAGATACGCACTCTTTGAACCCAACAAAAAGATCAAAAAATGATAGTAAATCAAATTTTATGATTTCAAATAGTTAGTTATGGATTTTTGAACCTAATTATATCACTTAATCTCAAATTTTTAGCTTTTTACTTGGATAAAATTCAAACAGATTTACAATAATGCCCATTTAGACACACAAGCTTTAAACCCAACAGAAAGATCGAAAAATGATATTAATTCAAATTTTATGAGTTCAAATAGTTAATTATGGACTTTTTAACCTAATTATACACCTTAATCTCAAATTTTTTGCTTTTTAATCGGTTAAAATTCGATCAAATTCACTATAAAGCCCATTTAGATACGCACGCTATAAACCCAACAAAAAAATCGAAAAATGATATTAAATCAAAATTTATGAGTTCAAATAGTTAATTAAGGACTTTTGAACCTAATTATACACCTTCATCTCAAATTTTTAGCTTTTCAATCGGTTAAAATTCGAATAGATTCACTATAAAGGCCATTTAGATACGCACGCTATAAACCCAACAAAAAATCTAAAAAAATATTAAATCAAAATTTACGAGTTCGAATAGTTAATTATGTATATTTAAAACTAATTATACAAATTAATCTCAAATTTTTAGCATTTTAATCGGTTAAAATTTGAACAGATTCACTATAAATCCCAATTAGACACGCACGCTTTTTACTCGCTTAAAATTCGAACAGATTTACTATAAAGCCCATTTAGACACGCAAGCTTTAAACCCAACAGAAAGATCGAAAAATGATATTAAATCAAATTTTATGAGTTCATATAGTTAATTATGTACTTTTTAACCTAATTATACACCTTAATCTCAAATTTTTTGCTTTTTAATCGGTTAAAATTCGAACAAATTCACTACAAAGCCCATTTAGACACGCACGCTTTAAACCCAACAAAAAGATCGAAAAATGATATTTAATAAAATTTTATGAGTTGAAATAGTTAATAATGGATTTTTGAAACTAATTATAGAAATTAATCTCAAATTTTTTAGCTTTTTAATCGGTTAAAATTCGAACAGATTCACTATAAATCCCATTTAGACACGCACGCTATAAACCCAACAAAAAAAATCGAAAATTGATGTTAAATAAAAATTTATGAGTTCAAATAGTTAATTATGGATTTTTGAAACTAATTATACAACTTAATCTCAAATTTTTAGCTTTTTAATCGGTTAAAATTCGAACAAATTCAATATAAAGACCATTTAGACACGCACGCTTTAAACCCAACAAAAAATCAAAAAATGATATTAAATCAAATTTTATGAGTTCAAATAGTTAATTATTGACTTTTGAACCTAATTATAGACCTTAATCTCAAATTTTTAGCTTTCTAATCGGTTAAAATTCGAACAAATTCGCTACAAAGCCCATTTAGACACGCACGCTATAAACTTAACAAAAAAAATCGAAAAATGATATTAAATAAAAATTTTATAAGTTCAAATAGTTAATTATGTATTTTTGAAACTTATTATACAACTTAATCTCAAATTTTTAACTTTTTAATCTTTTAAAATTCGAACAGATTCACTATAAAGCCCATTTAAACACGCACGCTTTAAACCCCCCCAAAAGATCAAATTAATTGTACACCTTAATCTAAATTTTTTTAGCATTTTAATCGGTTAAAATTCGAACAGATTCACTATAAACCCATTTAGACACGAACGTTTTAAACCCAATGAAAAGATCACCAAAAGATATTAAATCAAATTTTATAAGTTTAAATAGTTAATTGTGGACTTTTGAACCTAATTATACACCTTAATCTCAAATTTTTAGCTTTCTAATCGGTTAAAATTCAAACATATTTACTATAAAGCCCATTTAGACACATAAACTTTAAACCTAACAAAAAGATCAAAAAACTATATTGAATCAAATTTTATGAGTTCAAATAGTTCATTATGTAATTTTGAATCAAATTATACACCTTAATCTCAAATTTTTAGCTTTTTAATCGGTTAAAATTCGAACATATTCACTACAACGCCCATTTAGACACGTACGCTATAAACCCAATAAAAAGATCGCAAAATGATATTAAATTAACTTTTATGTGTTCATATAGTTAATTATGGATTTTTGAATCTAATAATTCACCTTAATCTTAAATTTTTAGCTTTTTAATCGGTTAAAATTGGAACAAATTTACTATAAAGCCCATTTAGACACATAAACTTTAAACCGAAGAAAAAGATCCCAAAATGATATTAAATAAAATTTTATGAGTTCAAATAGTTAATTATGGACTTTAGAATCCAATTATACACCTTAATCTCAATTTTTTAGCTTTTTACTCGATTAAAATTCGAACAGATTCACTACAAAGTCCATTTAGACACTACGATTTTAACCCAACAAAAAAAATCAAAAAATGATATTAAATCAAATTTTATAAGTTCAAATTGTTAATTATGGACTTTTGAACCTATTTATACAGCTTAATCTCAAATTTTTAGCTTTTTACTCGCTTAAAATTCAAACAGATTTACTGTAAAGCCCATTTAGATACGCACGCTTTAAACCTAACAAAAAAATCGAAAAATGATATTAAATCAAATTTTATGAGTTCCAATAGTTAATTACGGATTTTTGAACCTAAATATACACCTTAATCTCAAAATTTTAGCTTTTTAAACAGTTAAAATTCGAATAGATTCATTATAAAGCCCATTTAGAGACGCACACTATAAACCCAACAAAAAAACCGAAAAATGATATTAAATCAAGATTTATGAGTTCAAATAGTTAATTATGGATTTTTGAAAATAATTATACAGCTTAATCTAAAATTTTTAGCTTTTTTACTAGGTTAAAATTCAAACAGATTTACTGTAAAGCCCATTTAGACATGCACGGTTTAAACTCAACAAAAAGATCGAAAAATGATATTAAATCAAATTTTATGAGTTCAAATAGTTAATTATGGATTTTTTAACCTAACTATACACCTTAATTACAAATTTTTAGCTTTTTACTCGGTTAAAATTCGAACAGATTCACTATAAAGCCCATGTAGACAAGCAAGCTTTAAACCCAACAAAAAGATCAAAAAATTTGATATTAAATCAAATTTAATGAGTTCAAATTGTTAATTATGGACTTTTGAACCTAATTATACACCTTAATCTCAAATTTTTATCTTTTTAATCGGTTAAAATTCGAGCATATTCACTATAAAGACCATTTAGACATGCTCGTTATAAACCCAACAAAAAAATAGAAAAATGATATTAAATCAAAATTTTTGAGTTAAAATAGTAAATTATGGATTTTAAACCTAACAAAAAGATAAAATTATGATATTAAATCAAATTTTATGAGTTCAAACAGTTAATTATGGACTTTTGAACCTAATTATACAGCCTAATCTCAAATTTTTAGTTTTTTACTCAGTTAAAATTTGAACAGATTTACTATAAAGCCCATTTAGACACGCAAGCTTTAAACCCAACAAAAAGATCAAAAAAATGATATTAAATCAAATTTTATGAGTTCAAATAGTTAATTATGGACTTTTGAACCTAATTATACAGCTTAATCTCAAATTTTTAGCTTTTTACTCGGTTAAAATTCGAATAGATTCACTATAATGCCCATTTAGACACGCACGCTTTAAACCCAACAAAAAGATCAAAAAATGATATTTAATCAAATTTTATGTGTTCAAATAGTTTATTATGGACTTTTATACCTAATTATACAGCTTAATCGCAATTTTTTTTTGCTTTTTACTCGGTTAAAATTCGAATACATTTACTTTAAAGCCCATTTAGACACACACGATTTAAACCTAACGAAAAGATCGAAAAATGATATTAAATCAAATTTTATGATCTCAAACAGTTAATTATGGACTTTTGAACCTAATTATACAGCCTAATCTAAAATTTTTAGTGTTTTACTCGGTTAAAATTTGAACAGATTTACTATAAAGCCCATTTAGACACGCAAGCTTTAAACCCAAGAAAAAGATCAAAAAAATGATATTAAATCAAATTTTATGAGTTCAAATTGTTAATTATCGACTTTTGAAACTAATTATACACTTTAATCTCAAACTTTTATATTTTTAATTGGTTAAAATTCGAACAGCTTCACTATAAAGCCCATTTAGACACACACATTTTAAACCAAACAAAAAGATCGAAAAATGATATTAAAACAAAATTTATGAGTTTAAATATTTAATTATGGATTTTTGAACCTAATTAAACAGCTGAAACTCAAATTTTTAGCTTTTTATTCGGTTAATATTCGAAGAGATTCACTATAAAGCCCATTTAGACACGCACGCTTTAAACCCAACAAAAAGATCGAAAAATGATATTAAATCAGATTTTATGAGTTCAAAAAGTTAATTATGGACTTTTGAACCTAATTATACAGCCTAATCTTAAATTTTTAGTTTTTTACTCGGTTAAAATTTGAACAGATTTACTATAAAGCCCATTTAGACACGCAAGCTTTAAACCAAAGAAAAAGATAAAAAAATGATATTAAATCCAATTTTATGAGTTCAAATAGTTAATTAAGGACTTTTGAACCTAATTATACAGCTTAATCTCAAATTTTTAGCTTTTTACTCGGTTAAAATTCGAGTAGATTCACTATAATGCCCACTTAGACACGCACGCTTTAAACCCAACCAAATGATAAAAAAATGATATTAAATCAAATTTTATGAGTTCAAACAGTAAATTGTGCACTTTTGAACCCAGTTATCCAGCTTTATCTCAAATTTTTTGCTTTTTACTCGGTTAAAATTCGAATAGATTTACTTTAAAGCCCATTTAGACACACACGATTTAAACCCAACAAAAAGATCGAAAAATGATATTAAATCAAATTTTATGAGTTCAAACAGTTAATTATGGACTTTTGAACCTAATTATACACCTTAATCTAAAATTTTTAGCTTTTTACTCAGTTAAAATTCGAACAAATTCACTACAAAGCCCATTTAGACACGCACGCTTTAAACCCTAATTATAAACCTTAATCTCATTTTTTTGCTTTTTAATAACTTAAAATTCAAACAGATTCACTATAAAGCCAATTTAGAAACGCACGCTTTAAACCCAACAAAAAGATCGATAAATGATATAAAATCAAATTTTATGAGTTCAAATTGTTTATTATGGACTTTTGAACCTAATTATACGCCTTAATCTAAAATTTTTAGCTTTTTACTCGGTTAAAAAAAATCAAAAAAAATGATATTAAATCAAAATTTATGAGATCAAATAGTTAATTATAGATTTTTGAAACTAATTATATAACTTAATCTCAAATTTTTAGCTTTTTAATCGACTAAAACTCAAACAGATTCATTATAAAGCCCAAATAGACACGCACGCTTTAAACCCAACAACAAATCATAAAATGATATTAAATCAAATTTTATGAGTTTAAATAGTTAATTATGGTCTTTTGAACCTAATTATACAACTTAATCTCAAATTTTTAGCTTTTAACTCGATTAAAATTCGAACAGATTCACTATAAAGCCAATTTAGTCACACACGCCTTACACCCAACTAAAAGATCAAAAAATGATATTAAATCAAATTTATGAGTTCAAATAGTTAATTATGGATTTTTGAACCTAATTATACACCTTAATCTCAAATTTTTTGCTTTTTAATCGGTTAAAATTCGAACAGATTCACTATAAAGCCTATTTAGACACGCACGCTTTAAACCCAACAAAAAGATCGAAAAATAATATTAAATCAAAATTTATGAGTTCAAATATTTAATTATGGATTTTTGAACCTAATTATACACCTTAATCTCAAATTTTTAGCTTTTTAATCGGTTAAAATTCGAACAGTTTCACATTAAAGCCCATTTAGACATGCACGTTTTAATTCCAACAAAAAGATAGAAAAATGATATTAAATCAAATTTTATGAGTTCAAATAGTTAATTATGGACTTTTAAACCTAATTATACACCTTAATCGTCAAATTTTTAGCTTTCTAATCAGTTAAAATTTGAACAGATTTACTATAAAGCTCATTTAGACACGCAAGTTGTAAACCCAACCAAATGATAAAAAAATAATATTAGATCAAATTTTATGAGTTTAAATAGATAATTATGGACTTTTGAGCCTAATTATACAGCTTAATGTCAAATTTTTAGCTCTTACTCGGTTAAAATTCGAATAGATTCATATAAAGACCATTTAAACACGCACGCTTTAAACCCAACAAAAAATAAAAAATGATATTAAATCAAATTTTATGAGTTCAAATGGTTAATTATGGACTTTTGAACGTAATTATACAACTTAATCTCAAATTTTTAGCTTTTAACTCGATTAAAATTCGAACAGATTCACTATAAAGCTAATTTAGTCACGCACGCTTTACACCCAACAAAAAGATCGAAAAATGATATTAAATCAAATTTTATGAGTTCAAATAGTTAATTATGGATTTTTGAACCTAATTATACACCTTAATCTCAAATTTTTAGCTTTATAATCGGTTAAAATTAGAACAGATTTACTATAAAGCAAATTTAGACACGCACGCCTTAAACCCAACAAAAAGATCGAAAAATGATATTAAAATCAAAATTTATGAGTTCAAATATTTAATTATGGATTTTTGAACCTAATTATACACCTTAATGTCAAATTTTTAGCATTTTAATCGGTTAAAATTCGAACTGATTCACAATAAAGCCTATTTGGACTCGCACGTTTTAAACCCAACAAAAAATCAAAAAATGATATTAAGTCAAATTTTATGAGTTCAAATAATTAATTAAGGATTTTTGAAACTAACTATACAACTTAATCTCAAATTTTTAGCTTTTCAATCGGTTAAAATTCGAACAAAGTCACTACAAAGCCCATTTAGACACACACGCTTTAAACCAAACAAAAAATCAAAAAATGATATTAAATCAAATTTTATGAGTTCAAATAGTTAATTATGGATTTTTGAAGCTAATTATACACCTTAATCTCAATTTTTTTAGCTTTTCAATCGGTTAAAATTCGAACAAATTCACAACAAAGCCCATTTAGACACACACGCTTTAAACTCAACAAAAAATCAAAAATTGATATTAAACCAAATTTTATGAGTTCAAAAAGTTAATTATGGATTTTCGAACCTAATTATACACCTTAATCTCAAATTTTTAGCTTTTAATCGGTTAAATTTCGAACAGATTCACTATAAATCCCATTTAAATATGCACGCTATAAACCCATCATGAAAATCGAAAATTGATATTAAATCAACTTTTATGGTTTTAAATAGTTAATTATGGATTTTTGAACCTAATTGTACACCTTAATCTCAAATTTTTAGCTTTTTAATCGGTTAAAATTCGAACAGATTCACTATAAAGCCCATTTAGATATGCACGCTATAAACCCATCAAAAAATCGAAAAATGATATTAAATCAAAATTTATGTGTTCAAATAGTTAATTATGGATTTTTGAACCTAATTAAACAACTTAATCTCAAATATTTAGCTTTTAAATTGGTTAAAATTTGAACAGATTCACAATAAAGCCCATTTAGAAATGCACGCTTTAAACCCAACAAAAAGATCGAAAAATAATATTAGATCAAAATTTATGAGTTCAAATAGTTAATTATGGATTTTTGAAGCAAATTATACAAATTAATCTCAAAATTTTAGCTTTTTAATCGGTTAAAATTTGAACAGATTCACTGTAAAGCCCATTTAGACACACACGCTTTAAAACCAACAAAAAAATCGAACAATGATATTAAATCGAATTTTATGAGTTCAAATAGTTAATTATGGACTTTTGAACCTAATTATACAGCTTAATCTCAAATTTTTAGCTTTTTACTCGTTTAAAATTCGAACAAATTCACTATAAAGCACATTTAGACACGCATGCTTTAAACCCAACAAAAAAATCGAACAATGATATTAAATCAAATATTATGAGTTCAAATAGTTAATTATGGATTTTTGAACCAAATTATACAATTTAATCTCAAATTTTTAGCTTTTTAGTTGGCTAAAATTCGAACAGATTAACTATAAAGCCCATTTAAACACGCACGCTTTAGCCACACAAGATTTAAACAACTTAATCTCTAATTTTTAGCTTTTTACTTGGTTAAAAGTCAAACAAATTCACTATAAAGCCCATTTAGCCACACGAGATTTAAACCTAACCAAAAGATCAAAAAATGATATTGAATCATATTTTATGACTTGAAATAGTTAGTTATGGACTTTTGAACCTAATTATAAAGCTTAATCTAAATTTTTTAGGTTTTTAATCGGTTAAAATTTGAACAGATTTACTATAAAAGCCCATTTAGACACGCACGCTTTAAAACCAACAAAAAGATTGAAAAATAATTTAAATCAAATTTTATGAGTTCCAATAGTTAATTATGGATTTTTAAACCTAATTATACACCTTAATCTAAATTTTTTAGCTTTTCAATCGATTAAAATTCGAACAAATTCACAACAAAGCCCATTTAGACACACACGCTTTAAACCAATCAAAAAATGATATTAAATCAAATTTTATGACTTCAAATAGTTAATTATGGACTTTTGAACCTAATTATACAGCTTAATCTTAAATTTTTAGCTTTTTTATCGGCTAAAATTCGAACAGATTCACTATATAGCCCATTTAGACACGCACGCTTTAAACCCAACAAAAAGATCGAAAAAAAAATATTAAATCAAAATTTATGAGTTCAAATATTTAATTATGGATTTTTGAATCTAATTATACACCTTAATCTCAATTTTTTAGCTTTTTGATCGAAAAAATTCGAACAGATACACTATAAAGCCCACTTAGACACGCACGCTTTAAACCCAACAAAAAGATCGAGAAATGATATTAATTCAAATTTTATGATTTTAAATAGTTAGTTATGGACTTTTGAACCTAATTATACAGCTTAATCTCAAATTTTTAGCTTTCTAATCGGCTAAAATTCGAATAGATTCACTATAAATCCCATTTAGACATGCGCATTTTATACCCGACTAAAAGATCGAAATATGATATTAAATCAAATATTATGATTTCAAATAGTTAATTATGGAATTTTGAACCTAATTATACACCTTATTCTTCAAATTTTAGCTTTTTAATCGATTAAAATTCGAATAATTTTACTATAAAGCCCATTTAGACATGCATGTTATAAACCCAACAAAAAGATCGAAAAATGATATTAAATCAAATTTTATAAATTGAAATAGTTAATTGTGGACTTTTGAACCTAATTATACGGCTTAATCTCAAACTTTTAGCTTTTTAATCGATTAAAATTCGAACAGATTCACTATAAAGTCAATTAAGTCACGCACGCTTTACACCTAACAAAAAGATCGAAAAATGATATTAAAATCAAAATTTATGAGTTCAAATATTTATTATGGATTTTTTAACCTAATTATACACCATAATCTCAAATTTTTAGCTTTTTAATCAGTTAAAATTCGAACAGTTTTACTATAAAGCTTATTTAGACATGCACGTTTTAAGCCCAACAAAAAGATCGCAAAATGATATTAAATCAAATTTTATGAGTTCAAATAGTTAATTATGGATTTTTGAACCTAATAATACACCTTAATCTCAAACTTTTAGCTTTTTAATCGGTTAAAATTCAAACAGATTCACTATAATGGCCATTTAGTCACGCACGCTTTAAACTCAACAAAAAGTTCGAAAAATGATGTTAAATCAAATTTTATGAGTTCAAATAGCTAATTATGAAATTTTGAACCTAATTATACAATTTCATCTCAAATTTTAAGCCTTTTACTAAGTTAAAATTCGAATAGATTCATTACAAAGCCCATTTAGACACGCACGTTTGAAACCCAATAAAAAGTTCGCAAACTTATCTTAAATCAAATTTTATTAGATAAAATTGTTAATTATGGAATTTTGAACCTAATTATACAGCTTAATCTCAAATTTTTAGCTTCTTACTCGGTTAAAATTTGAACAAATTCATTACAAAGCCCCTTTAGGAACGCACGCTTTAAACCCAACAAAAAGATCAAAAAATGATATTGAATCGAATTTTATGACTTCAAATAGTTATTTATGGACTTTTGAACCTAATTGTACACCTTAATCTCAAATTTTTAGCTTTTTAATCGGTTAAAATTCCAACAGATTCACTATAAAGCCCATTTAGATATGCAAGTTATAAACCCATCAAAAAAACGAAAAATGATATTAAATCAACTTTTATGAGTTCAAATAGTTAATTATGGATTTTTGAACCTAATTGTACACCTTAATCTCAATTTTTTAGCTTTTTAATCGGTTAAAATTCTAACAGATTCATTATAAAGCCCATTTAGATATGCACACTATAAACCCTTCAAAAAGATATAAATTAAATTAAATCAAAATTTGTGATTTCAAATAGATAATTATGGATTTTTGAACCTAATTATTCAAATTAATCTCAAATATTTAGCTTTTTAATAGGTTAAAATTCGAACAGATTCACAATAAAGCCCATTTAGACATGCACGCTTTAAACCGAACAAAAATATCAAAAATAATATTAAATCAAAATTTATGAGTTCAAATATTTAATTATGGATTTTTGAGACTAATTATACACCTTAATCTCAAATTTTTAGCTTTTTAATCGGTTAAAATTCGAACAAATTCACTATAAAGCCCATTTAGCCACGCACGCTTTAAACCTAATAAAAATATCACAAAATGGTATTAAATCAAATTTTATGCGTTTAAATAATTAATTATGGACTTTTGAACCTAATTATGCACCTTAACCTCAAATTCTTAGAATTTTAATCGATTAAAATTCGAACAGATTCACTGTAAAGCCCATTTAGACACGCACGCTTTAAACTCAACAAAAAGATTGAAAAATGATATTAAATCAAAATTTATAAGTTCAAATATTTAATTATGGATTTTGGAACCTAATTATACACCTTAATCTCAAATTTTTAGCTTTTTAATTGTTTAAAATTCGAACAGATTCACTATAAGGCCCATTCAGACACGCACACTTTAAATCCAACCAAAAGATCAAAAAATTATATTAAATCAAATTTTACGTGTTCGAATAGTTAATTATGGACTTTTTGAACCAAATTATACAGCTTAATCTCAAATTTTTAGTTTTTTACTCGGTAAAAATTAGAATAGATTCAATATAAAGCCCATTTAGACACGCATGCTTCAAACCAAAAAAAAATCAAAAAATGATATTGAATCGAATTTTATGACTTCAATTAGTTAGTTATGGACTTTTGAACCTAATTGTACAGCTTAATCTCAAATTTTTAGCTTTTTACTCAATTAAAATTCGAATAGATTTACAATAAAGCCCATTTAGACACGCACACTTTAAACCCAACAAAAAGATCGAAAAAATGATATCAAATCAAATTTTATGAGTTCAAATAGTTAATTATAGACTTTTGAACATAATTATACAGCTTAATCTCTAATATTTAGCTTTTTACTCGATTAAAATTCGAATAGATTTACTGTAAAGCCCATTTAGACACGCACGCTTTAAACCCAACAAAAAGATCAAAAAATAACATTAAATCAAAATTTATGAGTTCAAATATTTAATTATGGATTTTTGAACCTAATTGTACACCTTAATATCAAATTTTTAGCATTTTAATCGGTTAAAATTCAAACAGATTCACTATAAAACCCATTTAGACACGCACGCTTTAAACCCAATGAAAAGATCGAAAAATAATATTAAATCAAAATTTATGAGTTCAAATATTTAGTTATGGATTTTTGAACCTAATTATAAAACTTAATCTCAAATTCTTAGCTTTTTACTCGGTTAAAATTAGAATAGATTCACTATAAAGCCCATTTAGACACGCACGCTTTAAACCCAACAAAAAGATCAAAAAATGATATTGAATCAAATTTTATGACTTCAAATAGTTATTTATGGACTTTTGAACCTAATTATACAGCTTAATCTCAAATTTTTTTATCTTTTTACTCGATTAAAATTCGAATAGATTTACTGTAAAGCCCATTTAGACACACACACTTTAAACCCAACAAAAAGATCAAAAAATGATATTAAATCAAATTTTATGAGTTCAATTAGTTAATAATAGACTTTTGAACCTAATTATACAGCTTAATATCTAATATTTAGCTTTTTACTCGATTAAAATTCGAATAGATTTACTGTAAAGCCGATTTAGACATGTACGCTTTAAACCCAACAAAAAAATCAAAAAATGATATTGAATGAAATTTTATGAGTTCAAATAGTTAATTATGGTCTTTTGAACCTAATTATACAGCATAATCTCCAATTTTTAGCTTTTTACTTGGTTAAAATTCGAACAGATTCACTATAAAGCCCATTTAGACATGCACGATTTAATCCCAATAAAAAGATCAAAAAATGATATTAAATCAAATTTTATGAGTTCAACTAGTTAATTATGGACTTTTGAACCTAATTATACACCTTAATCTCTAATTTTTACCTTTCTAATCAATTAAAATTGGAACAGATTTACTATGAAGACCATTTAGACATGCAAGCTTTAAACCCAAGAAAAAGATTAAAAAATCATATTAAACCTAATTATACAGTTCAAATAGTTTATTATAGACTTTTGAACCTAATTATACACCTTCATCTCAAATTTTTAGCTTTTTACATAGTTAAAATTTGAAAAGATTCAATATAAAGCCCATTTAGCCACGCACGCTTTAAACCCAACAAAAAGATCAAAAAATTATAATAAATCAAATTTTATGAGTTCAAATAGTTAATTATGGACTTTTGAATCTAATTATACACCTTAATCTAGACATGCACGTTTTAAACCCAACAAAAAGATCGAAAAATGATATTAAATAAATTTTATGAGTTCAAATAGTTAAATCAAATATCATGAGTTCTTATAGTTTATTATGGAATTTTAAACGTAATTATTCAACTTAATCTCACTTTTAAAGCATTTTACTCGGTTAAAATTCCAGCAGTTTCACTAAATGCCCGATTAGACATTCTCCATTTAAACCCAACAAAACGGCCACAAAATGAGATTTAATCAAATTTCATGACTTCAAATCGTTAATTTTGGGTTTTTGAACATGATTAAAAAACTTAATCTTAATTTTAGAAGATTTCACTCAGTTAAATTCCAGTGTGATCACTGTAAAACCCATTTCGATATGCAAACTTTAAACACAATAAAAGGTCCGCAAAATGAGATTCAATCAAATTTTATGATTTCAAATAGTTAATTATTGGCCTTTGAACATGATTAATCCACTTAATCTCAATTTTAGAGCATTTTACTCAGTTTAAATCTCAATGTGCTTACTATAAAACTCATTTAGATATGCACACTTTAAACCTAACAAAATGACCGCAAAATAAGAATAAATCAAGTTTCATGAGTTCAAATACTTAATTAGAAGAATTTGAAACAAATTATACAACTTGATCTCCATTTTAGAGCATTTTACTCGGTTAAAGTTACAACGGGTTCACTTAAAAGCCCGATTAGACATAAACGTTTTAAACTAACAAACACGCACAAAATGAGATTCAATCACATTTAATAAGTTCAAATAGTTAATTATGGGCTTTTGAGTATGATCAGACAACTTAATCTCAATGTTAGAGCATTTTTTCGGTTTAAATTCCAATGTGTTCACTATAAGCCCAATTAGATATGCACACTTTAAACCTACAAAAAACGGACTCATAATAAAAATAAATCAAATTTAATGAGTTCTAATAGTTAATTATGAGACTTTAAATCAATTTATACAACTTAATATCAAATTTAGAGCATTTTAATCGGTTCAAATCCCAACGGTTTCACTAAAATGCCCAAGTAGACATGCGCACTTTAAACCTAACAAACAGCCACAAAATGAGATTTAATCAAATTTCATGAGTTCAAATAGTTAATTATGGGTTTTTGAGTATGATTAAACCACTTAGTCCCAATTTTAGAGCATTTTACTCGGTTAAATTCCAATGTGATCACTATAAAGCTTACTTAGATATGCATACTTTAAACATAAGAAAACGACCGCAAAATAAGAATAAATCAAATGTCATGAGTTCTAATAGTTAATTATGGGATTTTAAATCAAATTATACAAACTTAATCTCAGTTTTAGAGCATTTTACTCGGTTCAAATCCCAACGACTTCACAAAAATGCCCAACTAGACGTGCGCGCTTTAAACCCAACAAAACGGCGAGAAAATGAGATTTAAACAAATTTCGTGATTTGAAATAGTTTATTACGGGTTTTTAAATACGATTAAAGCACTAAATCAAATTTTAGAGCATTTTACTCGATTAAATTCAAATGTGATCATTATAAAGCTCAATTAGATATGCACAATTTAAACCTAACAAAACGGCCGCAAAATAAGAATAAATCAAATATCATGAGTTCTTATAGTTTATTATGGAATTTTAAACGTAATTATTCAACTTAATCTCACTTTTAAATCATTTTACTTGGTTAAAATTCCAGCGGTTTCACTAAATGCCCAATTATACATTCACCCTTTAAGCCCAACAAAACGGCCACAAAATGAGATTTAATCAAATTTCATGAGTTCAAATAGTTAATTTAGGGTTTTTGAACATGATTAAAAAACTTAATCTTAATTTTAGAAGATTTCACTCAGTTAAATTCTAGTGTGATCACTGTAAAGCCCATTTCGATATGCAAACTTTAAACATAATAAAAGGTCCGCAAAATGAGATTCAATCAAATTTTATGATTTTAAATAGTTAATTATTGGCCTTTGAACATGATTAATCCACTTAATCTCAATTTTAGAGCATTTTACTCAGTTTAAATCTCAATGTGCTCACTATAAAACCCATTTAGATATGCACACTTTATACCTAACAAAATGACCGCAAAATAAGAATAAATCAAATTTCATGAGTTCAAATACTTAATTAGAAGAATTTGAAACAAATTATGCAACTTGATCTCCATTTTAGAGCATTTTACTCGGTTAAAGCTACAACGGGTTCACTTAAAACCCAATTAGACATAAACGCTTTAAACTAACAAACACGCACAAAATGAGATTCAATCATATTTAATAAGTTCAAATAGTTAATTATGGGCTTTTGAGTATGATCAGACAACTTAATCTCAATGTTAGAGCATTTTTTTTCGGATTAAATTCCAATGTGTTCATTATAAGCCCAATTAGATATGCACACTTTAAACATAAAAAAACGGACTCAAAATAAGAATAAATCAAATGTAATGAGTTCTAATAGTTAATTATGAGACTTTAAATCAATTTATACAACTTAATATCAAATTTAGAGCATTTTAATCGGTTCAAATCCCAACGGTTTCACTAAAATACCCAATTAGACATGCGCGCTTTAAACCCAACAAACAACCACAGAATGAGATTTAATCAAATTTCATGAGTTCAAATAGTTAATTATGGGTTTTTGAATATGATTAAACCACTTAGTCCCAATTTTAGAGCATTTTACTCGGTTAAATTCCAATGTGATCACTATAAAGCTCACTTAGATATGCATACTTTAAACATAAGAAAACGACCGCAAAATAAGAATAAATCAAATGTCATGAGTTCTAATAGTTAATTATGGGATTTTAAATCAAATTATACAACTTAATCTCAGTTTTAGAGTATTTTACTCGGTTCAAATCCCAACGGCTTCACTAAAATGCCCAACTAGACGTGCGCGCTTTAAACCCAACAAAACGGCCACACAATGAGATTTAAACAAATTTCATGATTTGAAATAGTTTACTATGGGTTTTTAAATACGAGTAAAGCACAAAATCAAATGTTAGAGCATTTTACTCGGTTAAATTCAAATGTGATCATTATAAAGCTCAATTAGATATGCACAATTTAAACCTAACAAAACGGCCGCAAAATAAGAATAAATCAAATATCATGAGTTCTTATAGTTTATTATGGAATTTTAAAAGTAATTATTAACCTTAATCTCACTTTTAAAGCATTTTACTCGGTTAAAATTCCAGCGGTTTCACTAAATGCCCAATTATACATTCACCCTTTAAGCCCAACAAAACGGCCACAAAATGAGATTTAATCAAATTTCATGAGTTCAAATAGTTAATTTTGGGTTTTTGAACATGATTAAAAAACTTAATCTTAATTTTAGAAGATTTCACTCAGTTAAATTCCAGTGTGATCACTGTAAAGCCCATTTCGATATGCACACTTTAAGCATAATAAAAGGTCCGCAAAATGAGATTCAATCAAATTTTATGATTTCAAATAGTTAATTGTTGGACTTTGAACATGATTAATCCACTTAATCTCAATTTTAGAGCATTTTACTCAGTTTAAATCTCATTGTGCTCACTATAAAACCCATTTAGACATGCACACTTTAAACCTATCAAAATGACCACAAAATAAGAATAAATCAAATTTCATGAGTTCAAATACTTAATTAGAAGAATTTGAAACAAATTATACAACTTGATCTCCATTTTAGAGAATTTTACTCGGTTATAGTTACAACGGGTTCACTTAAAAGCCCGATTAGACATAAACGCTTTAAACTAACAAACACGCACAAAATGAGATTCAATCACATTTAATAAGTTCAAATAGTTAATTATGGGCTTTTGAGTATGATCAGACAACTTAATCTCAATGTTAGAGCATTTTTTCGGTTTAAATTCCAATGTGTTCACTATAAGCCCAATTAGATATGCACACTTTAAAACTAAAAAAACGGACTCAAAATAAGACTAAATCAAATGTAATGAGTTCTAATAGTTAATTATGAGACTTTAAATCAATTTATACAAATTAATATCAAATTTTGAGCATTGTACTCGGTTCAAATCCCAACGTTTTCACTAAAATGCCCAATTAGACATGCGCGCTTTAAACCCAACAAACAACCACAAAATGAGATTTAATCAAATTTCATGAGTTCAAATAGTTAATTATGGATTTTTGAATATGATTAACCCACTTAGTCCCAATTTTAGACCATTTTACTCGGTTAAATTCCAATGTGATCACTATAAAGCTCACTTAGATATGCATACTTTAAACATAAGAAAACGACCGCAAAATAAGAATAAATCAAATGTCATGAGTTCTAATGTTAATTATGTGATTTTAAATCAAATTATACAACTTAATCTCAGTTTTAGAGCATTTTACTCGGTTCAAATCCCAACGGCTTCACTAAAATGCCCAACTAGACTTGCGCGCTATAAACCCAACAAAACGGCCACAAAATGACATTTAAACAAATTTCATGATTTGAAATAGTTTATTATGGGTTTTTAAATACGATTAAAGCAATAAATCAAATTTTAGAGCATTTTCCTCGGTTAAATTCAAATGTGATCATTCTAAAGCTCAATTAGATATGCACAATTTAAACCTAACAAAACGGCCGCAAAATAAGCATAAATCAAATATCATGAATTCTTATAGTTTATTATGGAATTTTAAACGTAATTATTCAACTTAATCTCACTTTTAAATCATTTTACTCGGTTAAATTTCCAGCGGTTTCACTAAATGCCCAATTATACATTCACCCTTTAAACCCAACAAAACGGCCACAAAATGAGATTTGATCAAATTTCATGAGTTCAAATAGTTAATTTTGGTTTTTTGAGCATGATTAAAACACTTAATCTTAATTTTAGAACATTTCACACAGTTAAATTCCAGTGTGATCACTGTAAAGCCCATTTCGATATGCACACTTTAAGAATAATAAAAGGTCCGCAAAATGAGATTCAATCAAATTTTATGATTTCAAATAGTTAATTATTGGACTTTGAACATGATTAATTCACTTAATCTCAATTTTAAAGCATTTTACTCAGTTTAAATCTCAATGTGCTCACTATAAAACCCATTCAGATATGCACACTTTAAACCTAACAAAATGACCGCAAAATAAGAATAAATCAAATTTCATGAGTTCAAATACTTAATTAGAAGAATTTGAAACAAATTATACAACTTGATCTCCATTTTAGAGCATTTTACTCGGTTAAAGTTACAACGGGTTCACTTAAAAGCCCGATTAGACATAAACACTTTAAACTAACAAACACGTACAAAATGAGATTCAATCACATTTAATAAGTTCAAATAGTTAATTATGGGCTTTTGAGTATGATCAGACAACTTAATCTCAATTTTAGAGCATTTTTTCGGTTTAAATTCCAATGTGTTCACTGTAAGCCCAATTAGATATGCACACTTTAAACCTAAAAAAAACGGACTCAAAATAAGAATAAATCAAATGTAATGAGTTCTAATAGTTAATTATGGGATTTTAAATCAAATTATACAACTTAATCTTAGTTTTAGAGCATTTTACTCGGTTCAAATCCCAACGGCTTCACTAAAATGCCCAACTAGGCGTGCGCGCTTTAAACCCAACAAAACGGCCTCAAAATGAGATTTATACAAATTTCATGATTTGAAATAGTTTATTATGGGTTTTTAAATACGATTAAAGCACTAAATCAAATTTTAGTGCATTTTAATCAGTTAAATTCAAATGTGATCATTATAAAGCTCAATTAGATATGCACAATTTAAACCTAACAAAACGGCCGCAAAATAAGAATAAATCAAATATCATGAGTTCTTATAGTTTATTATGGAATTTTAAACGTAATTATTCAACTTAATCTCACTTTTAAATCATTTTACTCGGTTAAAATTCCAGCAGTTTCACTAAATGCCCAATTAGACATTCACCCTTTAAACCCAACAAAACGGCCACAAAATGAGATTTAATCAAATTTCATGAGTTCAAATAGTTAATTTTGGGTTTTTGAACATGATTAAAAAACTTAATCTTGATTTTAGAACATTTTACTCAGTTAAATTCCAGTGTGATATTAAAAATTCCATCAAGTTGTTGCTTGTTTTCTCTCCTCTCCCTTTCTCTCTCTCCTTCTCCCTTCTTAATGCCTTACCTTTTCTTTCTTTTCTCCTTCTTTTTGGAGATCAACAATGTCTTTTTCACCATGGCGCCACCCATATCCTTTCGGGGAGAGGAAGAATCAAGCATCAACTTGTACCAACCATTCATGTTACGCTGGTTTGTATCACTATCTTTTTACATCTTTTATCATCTTTATTCTTTCTATTCCAACTTTCACAGATTGGCTTCTTATCAAGGATTTGTTGTAAGGAAATTCTTGAATATCCATTTGTTTGACTCAAGGATTTGTTTAATCTTTGATATATATGGCTTTTTCAAGATCTGTCGTTTCTTTGATCATGTTTTTTGGATCCAATACATCAATGTCAATTGTAACCGTCATTCTTTCCAACCCTTTTTCGGGTATATTATTACCAACACATTCTTTTGTGTACATTACCAAAACTTACCACTAATTGCTATGCCTACTCTCGACAAGTTTTATTCTTTCTTAAGAAATTGTTTGGATGACGGAATCCTTGCCGATTCAGATCCATCTAGTTGTGAAGCTATTATGATTAAGACCGCTCTTGGTCTAAAAAATGTTAGGATCACAGTAGCCACCACGTCTTCATGCTTTCGTTTTTACCATCATCAAGTCGTCGTTGCTGATGTAGAACCGTCTTCCTTGACTGGACGATCTTCACCATTCTGCATCACATCTCCATTGTTGGGAGAGCAAGGAACAATCACAACGCCCTCTAAACAACATAGGTATGTTTCGATTATTTACTTTCCGATATTCTTCCATCTATCTATTCAGATCATTTATAGATCTTTTTTAAAGATCCATGTTTTTTATTTCAATTCGTTGGAATTCTTGTTTGGTTTCTTTGTCTCTTCACCAAATCATTCAAAATATCCCACCATGGGAGATGGTGAATCACCCACAATAGGAAACATTTCACGTCGGTATATTTGGTGGTATACCCGATTGACTTGTTCTTTCTTATGTTCTCTTTTAATGTTTCAGTGTGTTTCTTACTATTGTCACAAGTTTTTGTTTTGCTTTCTTGGAATGCTTCACAATATATTTTCTTCTAATCTTTCTTGTCGATGTATTCTTCTTTGTTTTGCTAACTCACTTCGCTTTGTTTCATTCTATCGTTACTTTTTTATCTCCTTGAATGCCATCAAGAGTTATCAATATATGGCTCTTTTTGGTTTCTTTGGAAACCATATACCACCATTCCCGTGTCCCCGCGTGGTAGGGATGGAAGTATCAACATAAACGACCTTCTAGCCGTCTTGCCGACCCTTATGGGGCCACCGTCCATCCATATTGCGAGAAAGGAAGTTTCAAGCACCACGATATAGATAAGTTGCTTATGTTCCTATCCCTATCTTTTACTTCTTTTCCATCTTATATGTTATTTAATTGTTTGGCTTTTGAATTACTGTTTTCGATTGCTTTTCCTTGTTGCCTTCGACCATTGTGTTCCTTTGATATGATCACTGCCATCAATGAACCAGAAGAATTTCCTATTGGACCTATAACTCGTGCTAAACCCAAGAAATTCCAAGAGGCCATGGGAAATCTATTTATTCAAGGCTGGAAATTAGAGAATGCAACACCAACTTTGTTGGAACAATATAACCTCCTACTTGTGCATGAGTTTGCATGAGTTCTTTCTTAAGTTTTTAAATTTAGTTTCAGCATGTGTGCATGAATAAATAATGCTTGATGATCATTTAAGCATGTTAATGCAATTAAGTTCATTAGTTTATTTAATGCATGATAGTTCACTTAAAGCATGTTAGTTCTCTTATGTTTATGAGTTCATTTAGTGTGTGAGTTAATTAATTAAACTAGATCATTCAATGTAACTAGTTTCATTAATTAAACTAGCTCATTAAATTTATTTCATGCATTCACTTTCATTTTTATTGAATAAAGTTGTTATCTAATGGTTTCTTATATATTTCAGCTAAGATATTCTTTTGGAGCAAATGACTGATCATATTCTCAGGAATGACAAGACATTTACATCAATTAAAGACCCTTGAAGACACATCAAGGTTGATTGGTTACAATGCAATTCAATGGAGCAATTACACCACTTGAAGGTTGTTATTTCCAACAATGGTTTTAAGGCTTTCAAGAGAGTCTTTACATCACTTTAAGGCTCTCAGTTTCAGCAAGCAAGAAACAAAAGACATACAATGAAAGCCTTCATTATCACCCCTTAAGGGAGAGTAAAGGCAGCAATTAAAACAACACTTAAGGAGAGAATTCAAGGAATATCACTCAACTTGTTCTCTATTTTTGAATTGGATACGAGCATATTTAAGTCTTGAGGTCTTCTTAAAACTTATTCCCCTATTACTTATCTTTCCAACACACTTTGAATCACCTCAATCCGATATCAGGAGCTTAAGATATGATTAAATTATTGAAGACAATGCATGTTGGAAATTCAATACGGGAATAGTCACAAGATGCTGCTTCCAAGAATTCAAGAGACCATTTAATTGCTGAATTAAATGCTTTATCAACAGCCCCTTAAAGGAGGATAAATGACAACTTAATCAACCATCAGCGCAAGGGTTTATACTTGTGGATGATATGTAAGTCTACATTCATCCTAAGAATGTTCGTATTCATCCTTCTAGATCAAACTTTTTGGCTGTCAATAGGAGATATGATAACCTACAAATTAATAGTCCTTTAACACTAGAATAATGAGTCTTTAATCTTTGTCTAGGCCAATCAATTTGTTGTTGTCTTACACCTATAAATAGGCACTCATTCCATTGTAAAAGGTACAACTTTTGGCATATATTATAACTTGAGAGTGTTTCTCTGTTATAGTTCTTTTTGAACTTTATCGGCTTGCAAGATTTTTCTTGTGGCATTTGTCCCTTTTCATGTTTTTATATTGTTGGTTCCTAGTTCTTATAATTAGAGGGTCACAATCCATCAACCTTTTACCCAAGTCACGGTTTTAAAATTCTTAAGGAACGGGTCTTCACTTTTTAGTGTTGGTTCTTCCTTTGTTTACACCGCACCATCAATTACATTCCTTTTCTTCACTTCCATCATCCATACATCCATATTTTCCATACTTCATCCTAAACAAAATAACCATCTTATCATCATTCCATTTCACCATATTATCTATCAAATCCATATCACCTTGTAAGTTTAATTTTAAAATTCCTTGATATGTGCCGATCTTGTTGATGATGCTGAACGGAAAACTTTGATTGTAGGACCTAGGAAGTAACCAAGTCTCTCGCAAGAAGTGGCTGCAAAATAAAGAATTAAGGATAAAGGATGAAAGGAATAGTTTAGGGACTGATTTGGAAGCGGAAGGATATGTGGTGTTGACAATGGTGAATGGATGTTTAGAACGATTTGTGATGATGACAAAGGGGCGAGAATGATGATGGAATGAGAGGATATGTAAGGTTGGTGATATGGTAAAAGGGAAATAGTATCTTAAAGATACTCAAGGAAGAAACTATGTTATAGAAAACCTAATCCCGAATCTTATATTGATCTTTAAAGGATGGTGATAAACGGACTTTGACCCTTTTAGTATATTAAACTAAAAGAACCCGAAGTATCAAGATGGATAGAAAGGGGTTGACGCCACAAGTACAAAAAAATTATTTGATAAGTCGATAAAGTTCTAAGAAGAACTAAACGAGAGAAAATTCTCACAAGTAATTTTATATAATCTGAATGGTGTGTTTACAAAATGAAATCCAAGTCCTATTTATAGTTTTCTAAGGGGTTTGGCCCAAATGGCCTTTAACTATTCGGATAACCATTCATTTGAATGGTGTCTCCCTCCAAATCTATTCGAAGAGTTGTAACTTTTCGGTCCAGCCTGCGCAGTCTTCATAATTTGGCCATATCTCGAACTACCGATATCGGATTGATGCGATTCAACATGCGTTGAAAAAAATAAGAGATAGGGGAACAACTTTTATGAAGACTTAGCTAAAGTTTGAAGCTGAAATAAGCTAATCCAGGCTGCCTTTAGCAAAGTGAGCTGATCCATTAGCTTCCTTATACTCTCTTCTAGTGTGAGGAGTGTTTTGGAGCTAAACCAAATCTCCTAAGGCCTCATTTTGAGTTATGCTTCATTTGAGCTCGTATGGAACTTGTGAGCTGACATGGAGCTATCCTTTAGTCCTTTAAGTACTGTAGGAGTGTTCCATGCATTTCCAAGCTATTCTGAAGTTGGCTCCTTGTGTTTCTAGCATTTTCTTCCGTTTAGCTTCTTCTGAGCTGACTGAGCTGACACTGAGCTACTATTTACCCCTTGAGCTGTAGGTAAGTCCTATGAAGAAAACATAATAATGGAAATAATTAGAATACTTAAAATACTTAACATGAGTTTAGAACTAAGCTAAAACATTAATCAATGTGGTTATATAACTATTCATTTTTATAGCTTAAGTAATATAACTCTTAAGTAGCTTAATATGAAGTATATAAAAGTAATAAATACTAAGATCAATAAGATAACTCCCCTTTGATCCCATGCGTGAAATGAAGCATGAAAGCATGAGATAAATGAGCAGAAATGTGTACACATCATTCCTATTTCTAATTTCAGTTACTTACTAGAATCACGATCGGGCAATCACAAGTACAAATTCGGATATTCCGCAACCAGATTCGTATCAATTGGTAATCAGAGCATTGGTGATTTTGTATGAAGATTGTTTTTTCTCTCTCTCGGGTTAGTAAAAAAAGTCGAAAAAAATTGACAAAAAAAAAGAATTCAAAAAAAAAGTTAAAGAGGGAGGGATATTATTTTTTATTCTGAAAAAATTATTCTTTTGGTAATACATAGTTTAGATTGTTATTTTCTCCTTATCTTGTTATTCTACCTTATTTCTGCATATTTTTTCCTTTTTTTTAATCACTTCTTTTTAGCCGAATTCCACAAAGAATACTTGTTGAGCCTTGAGTAAGTTCTCTAAGGACTTAGAAAAGAGAGCAAGAGTGGTAAAAGGCAAGAGTGTGCATTAAGGGGAAAAGCCTATCCCGAGTGAAACACGAGTGTGAGTGCATTTTCTTTGGAGTGGAAAGGTGAGGATTTGTGCTGGTAAGGTTTAATTTTTTTTTCTAATCATGTCACAAAGATCTGGTCACAATGGTGAAGGAGTTCCCAATTTGCAAAACCAAGCATTTCTACAAGCAATGGCAAAGATGATTCAACACCAATTGGAGCCCTTATTAGAACGAATTGACCAACTAGAAATTTCACAAGATTATCATGGTAATGAGGAGTATCCTGAAGGGGTTGATGATGTTCATGAACATGATCAATCATCCCAACATAGTATGGCAAAACAAGGCCAAAGAGCACGTCCAAGAGTGGATGATAATCTTAGCAACATCAAGATTAACATTCCTCCTTTTCATGGAAGAACGGATCCAAAAGCATACCTTGCATGGGAAAAGAAGGTTGAACCTTTGAGTGCCATAACTATTCAGAGCTTAAAAAGGTAAAACTCACAGCCATTGAGTTTATGGATTATGAACTTATATGGTGGGATCAATTGACATCTAGTAGGAGACGCAATGGTGAACATCCTATTTCTACTTGGAATGAGATGAAAGCTATGATGCGTAGAAGATTCATTCCAACTCACTACCATAGAGAGTTTTTTAACAAGCTTCAAAACCTTTCACAAGACAATCGTAGTGTTGAGGATTATTATAAAGAAATGGAAATAGCCATGATACGAGCCAACATTGATGAAGATCGAGAAGCCACTATGGCAAGGTTTCTATCTGGTCTTGATCCTAACATTGCAGCCATTGTTGATTTGCAACATTATGTGGAAATAGAAGAAATGGTTCATATGGCCATGAAGGTGGAGAAGAGACTCAAAAGGAAAGGTGCAACCCGAGTCTATGGAGGTTCTACTTCCATATGGGGGCAAAGTAACTTAAAAAAGAATCCATCCTTTACTCCTAATGACCGAGCCGGACCATCAAAGAATATCAAATCCATCGCTGAAACCAGCAAGGGAAAGAGTCCAGCCATGCCAGTTCGATCCCGTGATGTACAATGCTTCAAGTATTTGGGGAGAGTTCACATTGCTAGCCAATGCCCTAACCGAAACACTATGTTTATCCGTGATGATGGAGAGATCGAAACTGACCAAGAGGAGGAGGAAGATGATGAAAAAGAATTTGAAGAAGAAGAAGAGTTGGAACATGCCGTAGATGGAGAGGTCCTTATTGTTAAAAGGAGCCTAAGCATGCAAGCAATTCAGGGGGATCAGCAACGCGAGAACATTTTCCATACTCGCTACCATATTAATGGAAAGGTATGCTTTGTCATTATCAATGGTGGTAGTTGCACTAACGTTGCTATTACTTTAATGGTAGATAAACTCGGCCTAGAAATAACCAAGCATCCACATCCCTACAAGTTGCAGTGGCTTAATGACGAAGGAGAACTTAAAGTGATCAAACAAGTTATTGTAACTTTTTCCATTGGCAAGTACAAAGACGAGGTGTTATGTGATGTTGTGCCAATGCACGCGGGTCATCTCTTGGTAGGAAGACCATGGCAGTTCGATAGGAGAGTCATACATGATGGTTATACCAATCGTTAGACCTTCACCCATGAAGCAAGAAAGATCACTCTAGCCTCACTTTCACTAAAGCAAGTTCACAAAGATCAACTTGATTTAAGAGAAAGCTTTGAAAAAGCCAAAGAGAGTGATATCAAAATTGAGAGAAGAGCAAAGGAGAGTGAGGTAACACTCGAGCGGAAAAAAGAGAGAGAAAAGGAAGAAAAAAAGAGAGTTAGCATTTTTGCTAAAGAAAAAGAGATAAGAAAGAATTTGTTTTCGGAAAAGATGGTTCTTGTACTTATGTACAAGGAGAGTTATTTAAGCACTAACAATCTTGACCCAAATCTGCCATCTTTTATTGTTTCATTGTTGTAGGAATATGAATAACTATTTCCAGAAGAGATTCCAAGTGGGCTACCTCCAATTCGTGGAATAGAGCATCAAATTGACTTTGTTACTGGTGCTATCATTCATAACCGACCAGCTTACCGATGTAACCCCGAGGAAACTAAGGAGTTACAAAGGCAAGTTTCAGATTTGATGGAAAAAGGTTATATTAGAGAGAGCCTTAGTCCTTGTGCAGTACCTGTTCTACTTGTGCCTAAGAAAGATGGTACATGGCGCATGTGTGTGGACTGTCACGCAGTTAACAAAATAACGATAAATTATCGTCATCCTATTCCACGTTTAGATGATATGTTGGATGAACTTAGTGGTTCTAAGGTATTCTCTAAGATTGATCTTAAAAGTGGTTACCACCAAATTCGAATGCGAGAAGGGGATGAGTGGAAAATTGCATTCAAGACTAAACAAGGATTATATGAGTGGTTGGTTATGCCGTTCGGTCTAACTAATGCACCAAGCACTTTCATGAGATTAATGAATCACATCTTTAGACAATTCTTGGGTAAGTTTTGTGTAGTGTATTTTGATGATATTCTTATCTATAGCAAGAGTTTGAATGAACATGTTCAGCATCTAAGGTCAGTGTTAGATATTTTGAGAAATGAAAGACTTTATGCTAATCTACAAAAATGCATATTTTGCACTAACAATGTTGTTTTCCTAGGTTTTGTTGTGAGTGCAGATGGATTAGAAGTTCATAGAGAGAAGGTTAAGGCAATTGAGGTGAGGAATGGCCTAGACCAACAAGCATTAGCCAAGTTAGAAGCTTCCATGGTTTAGCAAGCTTCTATTGTTGGTTTTTACCTAATTTCAGCACCTTAGCTGCTCCTTTAACCGGAGTCATTAAAAAGAATTTCAACTTCTTTTGGGGTGAAGAACAAGAGAAATCCTTTAACCTGATTAAGGATTGTTTAATTAATGCACCATTGTTAATTTTACCTGATTTTAACAAAGTTTTTGAGGTTGAATGTGATGCTTCAGGTTTGGGAATTGGAGCAGTTTTATCTCAAGAACGCCCCATAGCCTACTTTAGTGAGAAATTGAGTGGAGCTACACTCAATTATCCGACCTATGATAAAGAGATGTATGCACTAATTCGGGCTTTGGAAACTTGGCAGCATTACCTATGGTCTAAATAATTCATCATCCATACAGACCATGAGGCATTAAAGCACATCAAGGTTCAGCATAAGCTAAACAAGAGACATGCTAAATGGGTTGAGTTTCTTGAAGCCTTCCCTTACGTCATCAAGTATAAAAAGGGTAAGGAAAACATTGTGGCTGATGCACTATCATGTAGGTATGCCCTTCTTAACACCTTAGACTCTAAATTGTTGGGTTTTGCTTTCATTAAGGAATTATACGAGTCTGACCATGATTTTGGTGAAGTGTACAAAATTTGTGACAAAGGTGAACATGATAAGTTTTATAGAGATGATGAATACCTATTCAAGGAAGGGAAGCTTTGCATTGTTGGGACCGCCGACACACCCCATGGAGCAGCAGAAAAAAATTACGACGGTCTTTCCAGTGATCCATGTACGTTTAATCCGAAATCGAGAGGAAGAGATGCGATGAATTACATTGGGTTCCTTGATAAGCAGCAAAAACAACTGGATTTGCTACAATCATGATCGTTCGACAATTCGAATCTTTAGCCTCCACGAATATCGTCTCAGCCTCTACTCAGTTCACTCGGTTGAGAGAGCAAAATCTCGAAAAACTGTTTTTCGTGATTCTAGGGTTTGGGAATTCGGAATTATCTGATGTGGCTGCTAGACCAAAAGATCCTTTATATAGGTGTAACCCTAGGTATAAGAGTTTGATTCCGAATTTGTTTATAGGAAATAATTACTTTAATTATTTCCTTAAATTTCGGAATTTATATTTAATTCGAATTTAAAAGGGATATAATTACTTTAATTATATCCTTTATTTAAAATTCAAGATTAAATATAATTCACTTATACTTATATATATTTTTTGCTCCTTTTCAACTATTCGGTGTGACCCTGTAGGCTCATTGTAACGTTAGTAATAATATTAGAACAATTCTAATATTACAAACAATGAGTGACATCTAGCAATATATCATTGTCATCTAAGTTACAAGAGATCATGATTCGATGTATCATGTCCGTGACCAACTATCTTAATGTATTATATCCTTTTGTCCTTTTATATCTTTAATAGGCACAAGTCTTGGAATACTCATAGTTGTATAGCCTATTTTAATATTTCTTGATATCTAGAGTGGACTACTTTTAATGAATAATTTGTGATATATCATATCAACATATTCAAGCATGGCCATGTATTTCTAGTCTCACTCAATCAAGTAGCCTTTGATATATTTTCCTATTATGTAGGAAGGACAAATCCTATCTTGATCATTCACATCTCACTACATATATTGTAATATGTCCAATGTTAGTTTTTATAGTGTAACTAATTACGAGACACGTTTAACTGCATCAAAACATAAAACAACATATGTTGAGATAGTAATAATCTCAAGTCTAAGGATCATACATATAGTTGTCACTATGAGCAATATCGTGACCGTCACATAATAATCCAAGATATATGCTCATAGTGGGTCAATCCAATATATTATTCTCTACTAATATATTCATGTATTAATTCTGACATCTCTATGTCAACGAGAACTCATTGTCATCAATTAATCACATGTTAGTCTGAAGCGTATTATTATTGTCCATACCCATAATAATACATATATTATTATATGAACCTTATTGTTTCTCAGTTTATGTTATATATTGACACATATATCTGAAAACAACAATGGCAATGCCTTTATTCAATAAAATTGGTAAATAAAAGTATCCTTACAATCATCATATGATTAGTCTTTGGGCATACTTTAACATGCATCCCACAAGGATCCATTCGAGAGTTGCTCCTCAAAGAAGCACATGGATGAGGACTAATGGGACATTTTGGAGTAGCAAAGACGTTGAACATGCTTCAAGAGCGTATTGGCCAAAGATGAAACGAGATATTGAGAGACTATGTGAGCGTTGTATCATATGTAGAAAGGCCAAGTCAAAAGTCATGCCCCATAACCTATATACCCCACTACCTATTCCTAATGCACCTTGGGTAGACATATCCATGGATTTTGTACTTGGACTGCCACGTACAAAGAATAACAAAGATTCCATCTTTGTAGTAGTGGATCGATTCTCTAAAATGGCTTATTTTATTCCTTGTAATAAGACTAATGATGCTTCACATGTTGCTAAATTATTTTTCAGGGAAATCATGAGATTGCATGGTGTTCCAAGAACTATCGTATCTGATCGAGATGTGAAGTTCTTAAGCCATTTTTAGACAACATTATGGAGCAGGATTGGAACCAAGTTGTTGTTTTCCACAACTTGCCATCCACAAACAGATGGTCAAACTGAAGTGCTGAACCGGGTGTTATCCATGTTGTTGAGGATAATCATCAAAAAGAATTTCAGGACTTGGGAGGAAAGCTTGCCACATGTGGAGTTTGCTTACAACCGATCCATTCATTCTGCCACTAAAATGTCACCATTCGAAATAGTGTATGGTTTCAATCCCTTAACTCCATTGGATTTATTACCTTTGCCCGCTGAACAAATTATGAATAAAGATGGAGGAAACAAGTTTGAATTTTTCAAGAAACTCCATCAACAACTGCGGGACAATATTGAAAAGAGAACTAGGCAATATGAGCAACAAGCTAACAAGGGACGTAAACGAATTACATTTGAGCCGGGAGATTGGGTTTGGTTGCACATGAGAAAAGAAAGATTTAAAGCCCAACGCAAATCAAAATTGATGCCTAAAAGGGATGGTCCTTTTCAAGTGATCAAGCATGTCAATGATAATGCCTATCAATTAGACCTCCTAGGTGAGTTTAATGTCATTGCAACATTCAATGTGGCTGATCTATCTCTATTTGATGTAGGTGACGATTTGGGGACAAACCGCTCTCAAGAGGGAGGGAATGATATGATCACAGCCATCAATGAACCAGAAGAATTTCCTATTGGACCTATTACTCATACTAAAACCAAGAAATTCCAAGAGGCCATGGGAAATCTATTTATTCAAGGCTGGAAATTAGAGAATGCAACACCAACTTTGTTGGAACAATACAACCTCCTACTTGTGCATGAGTTTGCATGAGTTCTTTCTTAAGTTTTTAAATTTAGTTTCAGCATGTGTGCATGAATAAATAATGCTTGATGATAATTTAAGCATGTTAGTGCAATTAAGTTCATTAGTTTAATTAATGTATGATAGTTCACTTAAAGCATGTTAGTTCTCTTATGTTTATGAGTTCATTTAGTGTGTGAATTAATTAATTAATCTAGATCATTCAATGTAACTAGTTTCATTAATTAAACTTGCTCATTAAATTTGTTTCATGCATTCACTTTCATTTTTATTGAATAAAGTTGTTATCTAATGGTTGCTTATATATTTCAGCTAAGATATTCTTTTGGAGCAAATGACTGATCATATTTTCAGGAATGACAAGACATTTAAATCAATTAAAGACCCTTGAAGACACAACAAGGTTGATTGGTTACAATGCAATTCAAAGGAGCAATTACACCACTTGAAGGCTGTTATTTCCAACAATGGTTTTAAGGCTTTCAAGAGAGTCTTTACATCACTTTAAGGTTGTCAGTTTCAGCAAACAAGAAAGAAAAGACATGCAATGAAAGCCTTCATTATCACCACTTAAGGGAGAGTAAAGGCAACAATTAAAACAACACTTAAGGAGGGAATTCAAGGAATATCAGTCAAATTTTTCACCATTTTTGGATTGGATACGAGCATATTTGAGTCTTTAGTTCTTCTTCAAACTTATTCCCCTATTCCTTATCTTTCCAACGCCCTTTGAATCACCTCAATCCGATATCAGGAGCCTAAGATATGATTAAATTATTGAAGATAATGCATGCTGGAAATTCAATACGGGAATAGTCACAAGATGCTTCTTCCAAGAATTCAAGAGACCATTCAATTGCTGAATTAAATGATTTATCAACAGCCCCTTAAGGGAGGATGAATGACAACTTAATCAACCATCAGCCCAAGGGTTTCTACTTGTTGATGATTTGTATGTCTACATTCATCCTTCTAGATCAAACATTTTGGTTGTCAATAGGAGATATGATAACCTACAAATTAATAGGCCTTTAACACTAGAATAATGAGTCTTTAATCTTTGTCTAGGCCAATCAATTTGTTGTTGTCTTACACCTATAAATAGGCACTCATTCCATTGTAAAAGGGACAACTTTTGGCATATATTATAACTTGAGAGTGTTTCTCTTTTATAGTTCTTTTTGAACTTTATCGGCTTGCAAGATTGTTCTTGTGGTATTCATCCCTTTTCATCTTTTTATATTGTTGGTTCCTAGTTCTTATAACTAGAGGGTCACAATCCATCAAACTTTCACCCAAGTCACGGTTTAAAAACTCTTAAGGAACGGGTCTTCACTTTTTAGTGTTGGTTCTTCCTTTGTTTACACTGCACCATCAATTACATTCCTTTTCTTCACTTCCATCATCCATACATCCATATTTTCCATACTTCATTCTAAGCAAAATAACCATCTTATCATCATTCCATTTCACCATATTATCTATCAACTCCATATCACCTTGTAAGTTTAATTTTAAAATTCCTATTTCTAATTTCAGTTACTTAATAGAATCATGATCAGGCAATCACAAATACAAATTCGATATTCCGCAACCGGATTCGTATCATTCTTGGTTGAGATATAAGTATGATTTTTCTTGGTACAAGATAATATTTTCGTCATCTCACGTTGAGATCCTTGGAGTATTTCATGGGATCCTGATCACCAATCTTTCGTAGGGAACGAAAGAAGATTCTTGGTTTGCTTTCGAAATGTATGTTGTCATCTATATCTTGGTGTACAATGTTTGTTTCGGAGAACCAAGGGTTTTGTATGCCATGCTGCCGTTGGAACCAATTATGAATGATCTTTGGAGTAAGCCCCTAAGCCCTAACCGATCTGCTCATTCGGGTTTGGACTTGAATAGTATTGATAAATTTGATAACCTTTTTGATCACAAGCATACTACAATGAATACTAAGCATCTTGTACCTAGTTCTTAGTTAAATCCATGCATATACCACCCTTATAAAGGGATTTTTCCAACACCTTTCATGGTGAACTATTCTCAAACAAGTTTACTTGTTTTTATTATTATCCTCTTTCTTGAATTATTTTGGATTCAACCAATAATTGGAGCCTTAATGGCTCCTTTGCTAATATTGTTTTACTCCATCCTTTTCACTCACTATACTTCTTATTATTTTCTTATGTTGCATGGAACATCTATACATCAAAATAAGATCTTAATTGCTATAAGGAATCGCGTTCCTCTTATTTTCTTTGTTAACTCTATGTACATGCCACCCTGGCAATGGGATTTTACCAATACTTCTCTTGGTGTACAACCAAGAATAGGAACTTTGTTGGCTCCGTTGCTAATTTTGTTTATATCTCGTCTCCTCCATGAACCAACAAGCAAAGTCTTGGTTCTTCCCGTTCTCTTGGTAAGTCTTTCCTATCAAACTCTCCTAGTTTACCTCCAAAAACTCTGCTTTTTCTTGGTTTATACCTCTTTTCTTCTTTTACAAAAGAATACCACCAATGTTAATCTTGTCGCCAATTTTCCAAGTTTTGAATTCCTTGTGTTTCTAATCTCTAGGACTGCAACAATAATCCATCTTTGATCTCTTCTATTGGTTAGACATCCATCTGTTATTGTTGATGGCTTTCCTTCTTTTTTGTTATCCATCCTTTACCTACTTAACCACATTGTTGTCTTTCTCACTATACCACCCTTGATAGGGATCTTAACCAACACATCTCATTGTGTATTTTCTCAATTGTTAAAACTCTATCGAGATGAATCTTTTCACTTTTGCTCCATCAATAAAAAAGCATCGAATGGTACATGGGTTTTCAAAGTTCATAGGTTCCTCTCTTTGGTTTTACTAAACAGTATGATTGTACTTGAATGTCATCTTATTGCATTCTTCTATTTTCTTGCCTCCATTGGAAGTAATATTACTTACTTACTACTAAACTTTCTAAGAGTCTTTGTTACTCTTGAAGGTTTTCTTTCGTTCTTCTTGTTCATCTACCGCTTCTTTAACCACATTGTTTTCTTTCTTACTATACTACACTTGCTTAAGATCTTATCAAACACAGCTCATTGTGTATCTTCTCAATCCCTTAAACTCAACCAAGTTGAAGCTTGGAACATATATATCCAGCCCTTGGGTAGGGATCTTTCAAACACCTTTTATGGTGTATTCTTATCAAACATGTATACTTGTTCTTTTAAACTATTACTCTTCATGAAAAGTCTAGATGATATGACGTTATGCTACTTCGTTGAACCTAATCCATCAGAAAAAAAGTATGCAAGATTTTAATCTTCCTACTTTGAAACAATCTCATACAAAGATTCCACCATCTAATGATGGAAGAAGTTCTAAACATCCCCGATCTACATCAAAATCTTCATCTAAGAAAGCTGGGATGAGCAGCGGAAAAAACTCTCCGGCGGAAGTTGACGGTGATCAATCCCGCCGAGCGAAATGAAAATATTATGTTGGAACTGTCAAGGTCTTGGAAATACCCAGGCAGTTCTTTCTCTACAACGTGTTGCCTCTAAGCATGATGTCGATTTTCTTTTTCTTTGTGAAACTAGGTTAAACAGACACAATATGGACCGTATTTGGATTAAGTTACGAATGCATGGTTGCATAGCCATTGAATCCAGCCCTTCTTGTACAGGGCTTGCTGTTATTTGGAATAATAAAATTTCTATTGATTTGCTTTCTTACTCAGATCGTCATATTGATGTTATTATTTCTTTAAGACAAACATAATTCCATTTTTCTGGGTTACATGGTTTTGCTGAAACTGCGAACAAATACAAAACTTGGCAATTAATAGACACTTTACAATCAACCTCTTCCCTTCCATGGCTTTTAGGGGGGGACTTTAATGAAATCCTATATGATAATAAAAACGAGGCGGTACCATCGTGCGCGATCGCAAATTAATAATTTTAGAGACTATCTTACTAAGAATGATCTTTTTGATTGTAAGTCAACATCAGGATAGTTTACTTGCGCTATATATGGACATAATACAGAAACAATTATGGAAAGAATCGATAGATTCCTTGGTAATTCTTCCTGGTTTAACTCTTTTCCTAACTTCCAAGCTATACCTTTCTTTTAGGCACGTTCTGACATTGCCCTATCTTAACGGATACTAACCCATCTCGGACTCTCAGATCCAAACACTCTAAAAATCTTTTTCGCTATGAGAATTGTTGGGCTGATAGCCCGGAAGTGTCGATTCGAATTAGAGAGATTTGGTCTAACCACTCTCGCTCGACCCTTGATAAATTTAAGGACATTGGACGATTTCTAGCCTCTTGGAAAACAAACAAACGTATTAAATCCAATGAACATGTCACTCAACAACCAGAATATATGGCAAACGCATACAACAGACATCATGACTAATGCTATTGACTACTTTCGAAACCTCTTTTTATCCTCCTCCCCTACTATTGCTTCTTCCATTTTGGAAAACATTCCCACTATTATTACTAAAACATTGAATCATGACCTTCTTAAGGACTTCACAGCAAATGAAGTTACCATTGCTTTTCGTGATATTGACCCACGGAAAGCTCCAAGAGCTGATGGATTCCCAAGTGGCTTCTTTAGGAAGTATTGGGATATCCTTGGCTAGGATTTTATAAACCTCTGCCTTGGACTCTTACGAGGGTCGGTTAATATGGAAGAGGTTAATTGTACTATCATTGTTCTTATACCCATGATAAGCTGCCCCACAATAATGCGTCATCTCAGACCTAATAGCCTTTGCACAGTCCTCTACAAGACAGTTGCGAAAGTACTTGTTAACCGATTGAAATCTATTATACCATTGTGCATAAGTGGTAATCAAGAGGCTTTTATTCAAGGTCGGAACATTACTGACGATATTCTCATTGCCCATGAGCTTATTCACACCTTAGATATCGATGAGACCTCGCTTGCCAAAGGTGCTAGCTTAAAGCTTGACATGGAGAAGGCCTTTGACCGTGTTGAATGGTCTTTCCTTGAACATATTATGCTTTATCTAGGTTTTAACACCCACTGGGTTTCCCTTATTATGAGATGTATATCCTCAGTTTCCTTCCAAGTACGTGTCAATGATTCTCTTTCACGGCCCTTCAAACCCCATAGAGGTTTACGGCAAGGGGACCCTCTATCTCCTTTCCTTTTTCTTTTCTGTACCCAAGGCCTTTCAACATTGCTCAATGTTGAGCAAGCGAATGGTAGAGCAATGTTGAGCAAGCGAATGGTAATCTACCTGGGCTTTGTGCTAGCAGGAATGGGCCACGCATTAACCACCTCCTTTTCGCGGATGACTATATTGTTTTCATTAAGAATACAACTATAGAAGCTCAACGCCTTAAGGATGCTCCACATACTTATTCTACTTCGTCTGGGCAGCCGGTGAACTTTGAAAAGTCTACTATTTTCTTTTCTCGGAAAACTTCCACGTCGCTTCGATCGGAAATTAGTAATATCCTTCAGGTAAGAGAAGTTGATGATCCAGGTATTTATGTGGGTGTCCCTCTCTTAATAGGGAAGAACAAGACAACGACCTTGGGGTTTACCAGGGAAAAAATGAATGCTCGCCTGAGTAAATGGGATAAACACCTTCTATCCTTTAGTGATAGAGAAATATTCATCAAATCAGTTATACAATCTATGCCTCAGTATGTTATGTCTTGTTACCTTTTACCCCAAAACATTATTAACGACATGACCACTTCGATAAGCCGATATTGATGGTCTAGAAAAGCTGACAAACGAGGTTGGCATATGCTCCCTTGGGACACTGTCTGTCTACCGAAAGCAGGAGGAGGTATATGATTTCGTGATCTTCACCACTTCAATGTTTCTTTACTAGGCAAACAAATCTGGCGTTTGGTTTGTGAACCTGATAATCTCCTTAGTCAGGTCTATAAATGCAAGTATTACCCATCGAGTTCAATCCTTGAATCTGATCACTCTCGAAGATCTTCTTTTGCATGGAAAGGTCTTAGCATCGTTATCTCTAAACTTCGCAATAGTTTCTTCAAAAGGCCAAGCATGTCCAACCAAATCCAGATCCACTTTGACAAATGGGGAGGCTCTCAGCCTATAATCTTTATGGTGATTATGAGGTAAATGACGAAGTTCCTCTTCGAGCAAGTACCTTCATGGTGCCTAACCTACCCCGATGGGACGAATAAAAAGTAAGAGAATACTTCTCCCATGAAGACGCCAACACCATCCTTAATGTACCCATTATTAATGACACAAAAGACACCACCCTTTGGGGTCACCATGACTCTGGCATCTATACGGTACGATCTGGTTACCAATTTCTACAGTTGTAGCCAGGGTTAGTTAATAGGACCTCTAAACATTGGAAAATTCTATCTAAACTGCCTACTCTACCTAAGGTTCGTTCCTTTGGATGGTGTTTATGTCATGATGCACTACCTTCTTGCCACAAAATCCTCCAGGCCAATCTTGGTACGGGGGTATGTCTGATTTGCAATATGGCCATTGAAACCATCCTTCATGCTATGAGGGATTGTCCCAGTGCGAAGGAGGCGCTCCAGTTGGTAGGGCTCCCTACTTGAATCTTCTTTAATACCTTTATTTCCCCCCACCAGTGGCTTTTTGAAATTGTTGGTTTTCTATCCCTACATCAATTTTCATTCCTGATTACGATCCTTTGGAATTTATGGAACCGCTGTAATGACTTTGTCCATAATAACCATCTCCAACCGGTTTGGTTAACTGTTTCCAATGCACAAAAACTTTTTAATGACTATACATCAGCTAATGATGCTTCCCACCTACGCTCCCAGCTAGCTGAGCCCACTTTTGCTCAAGCTAGATGGACGAAACCGGACCTTGGCTTCGTCAAGATTAACACGGATGGCGCCTTTGACCCTGTGTTAAAAGGTGCTGTTGCAAGCGTCATCGCACGGGATTCTTCTGGTTTTGTCCTTGGTGGTTGTTCTATGCCGCCCGTTTTCTACCCAGATCCAGCTTATTTTGAGGCTCTAGCTATCTTAGAAGGTTTAAAATTGGCGGTTGCTAATGGTTGGACTAACTTGATCATTGAAACTGATTTAGCTTCCATCGCCAACAAGGTTAACAACACTCATCACTAGGATCCTTCCACAGTGCAACATTTGGTGTCTCGCATCCGTTCCAGTCTTGGTACTTTGCCTAATTGTAAGATTTGTTATGTACCTAGAGACGCAAACGTGTAGCCCATGTCTTAGCTACTAGGGCTTTGCGTTCTTTTAATTCTCGTTCTTTTGACTTTAACTTTCTCGATTATATACGGGCTTCTGTAAATTCGGAGAGGTTTTCCTCTTCTTCTCAATAAAACCATAGGTACTCTTTTCCCCATAGGGGCCAACTCACCTTTTGAGGTGACTGGCTATAGGGTTTTTTAATGAGGCCCTTTCTCTAAAAAAAATTCCAGTGTGACCACTATAAAGCCCATTTCGATATACACACTTTAAGCATAATAAAAGGTACACAAAATGAGATTTAATCAAATTTCATGAGTTCAAATAGTTAATTATGGGTTTTTGAATATGATTAAACCACTTTGTCCCAATTTTAGAGCATTTTACTCGGTTAAATTCCAATGTGATCATTATAAAGCTCACTTAGATATGCATACTTTAAACATAAGAAAACGACCGCAAAATAAGAATAAATCAAATGTCATTAGTTCTAATAGTTAATTGTGGGATTTTAAATCAAATTATACAACTTAATCTCAATTTTAGGTCATTTCACTCGGTTCAAATCCCAATGGTTTCACTAAAATGCACAATTAGATGTGCGCGCTTTAAACCCAACAAAACAGCCACAAAATGAGATTTAAACAAATTTCATGAGTTGAAATAGTGAATTATGGGTCTTTAAATATGATTAAAGCACTAAATCAAATTTTAGAGCATTTTACTCGGTTAAATTCAAATGTGATTATTATAAAGCTCAATTAGATATGCACAATTTAAACCTAACAAAACGGCCGCAAAATAAGAATAAATCAAATATCATGAGTTTTTATAGTTTATTATGGAATTTTAAATGTAATTATTCAACTTAATCTCACTTCTAAAGCATTTTACTCGGTTAAAATTCCAGCGGTTTCATTAAATGCCCAATTAGGCATTCACCCGTTAAACCCAACAAAACGGCCAGAAAATGAGATTTAATCGAATTTCATGAGTTCAAATAGTTAATTTTGGGTTTTTGAACAAGATTAAAAAACTTAATCTTAATTTTAGAACATTTCACTCAGTTAACTTCCAGTGTGACCAATATAAAGCCCATTTCGATATGCACACTTTAAGCATAACAAAAGGTTCGCAAAATGAGATTCAATCAAATTTTATGATTTCAATTAGTTAATTATTGGCCTTTGAACATGATTAATCCATTTAATCTCAATTTTAGAGCATTTTACTCAGCTAATTATGGGACTTTAAATCAAATTATACAACTTAATCTCAATTTTAGAGCATTTTATTCGGTTAAAATCCCAACGGTTTCACTAAAATGCCCAATTAGACATGCGCGCTTTAAACCGAACAAACAGCCACAAAATGAGATTTAATCAAATTTCATGAGTTCAAATAGTTAATTATGGGTTTTTGAATATGATTAAACCACTTAGTCCCAATTTTAGAGCATTTTACTCGGTTAAATTCCAATATGATCCTTATAAAGCTCACTTAGATTTGCATACTTTAGACATAAGAAAACGACCGCAAAATAAGAATAAATCAAATGTCATGAGTTGTAATAGTTAATTATGGGATTTTAAATCAAATTATACAACTTAATCTCAGTTTTAGGTCATTTCACTCGGTTCAAATCCCAACGGTTTCACTAAAATACCTAATTAGACGTGTGCGCTTTAAACCCAACAAAATGAGATTTAAACAAATTTCATGAGTTGAAATAGTGAATTATGGGTTTTTAAATATGATTGAAGCACTAAATCAAATTTTAGAGCATTTTACTCGGTTAAACTCAAATATGATCATTATAAAGCTCAATTTGCACAATTTAAACCTAACAAAACGGCCGCAAAATAAGAATAAATCAAATATCATGAGTTCTTATAGTTTATTATGGAATTTTAAACGTAATTATTCAACTTAATCTCACTTTTAAAGCATTTTACTCGGTTAAAATTCCAGCGGTTTCACAAAATGCCCAATTAGGCATTCACCCTTTAAACCCAACAAAACGACCACAAAATGAGATTTAATCGAATTTCATGAGTTCAAATAGTTAATTTTGGGTTTCTGAACATGATTAAAAAACTTAATCTTAATTTTAGAACATTTTACTCAGTTAAATTCCAGTGTGACCACTATAAAGCCCATTTCGATAAGCACACTTTAAGCATAATAAAAGGTCTGCAACATGAGATTCAATCAAATTTTATGATATCAAATAGTTAATTATTGGCCTTTGAACATGATTAATCCACTTAATCTCAATTTTAGAGTATTTTACTCAGTTTAAATTTCAATGTGCTCACTATAAAACCCATTTAGATATGCACACTTTAAACCTAACAAAATGACCGCAAAATAAGAATAAATCAAATTTCATGAGTTCAAATACTTAATAAGAAGAACTTGAAACAAATTATACAACTTCATCTACATTTTAGAGCATTTTACTCGGTTAAAGTTACAACGGGTTCACTTAAAAGCACGATTAGACTATAAATGCTTTAAACTAACAAGCACTCACGAAATGAGATTCAATCACATTTAATTAGTTCAAATAGTTAATTATGGGCTTTTGAGTATGATCAGACAACTTAATCTCTATTTTAGAGCCTTTTTTCGGTTTAAATTCCAATGTGTTCACTATAAGCTCAATCAGATATGCACTGATACGCTCCAACTCTCCGAAGATGCTTGTAGAGAGAAGCTTTGATTGCCCGGACCTTAGAATGCAAGCAAACCTTGTATCACGCTTGTTTCCTGAACAAAAGAATGTTAAAAGATGCTGGAAATAAGATAAGGATGATTCAAGAAGAGGTTATGGTGTTAGGGTATTGTTTAGATGAATAGAAAGCTGTTTTGGTGAAGAGAATGCGTGGGGGATGTTGATGGTTGATTAGGGAAGGAAATGGAGGTGTTTAAGTGAAGTAAATGATATGGAAGGATAAGTTAAGGGCTGGTGAAGAATAATGGGCGAAAATGGAAGATGGATGGTGTTTATGTGATGTTGGAATGATAGTATTCAAAGGGGCAAAGGTTGAACTTATGTTATAGGAACATAAACCCTATCCAGTTGCAACTCTGAGGGTGATAGATGCACTTAGACCTCTTGGAAATGAAATTCCAGAAGCCTGAAGTATAAAGGATGGAGGGTGACGCCACAAATCAAAGAGATGATTTGATAAGTCGATAAAGTTCTTAAAAGAACAAGAATGAGAGATTAACTCACAAACTAAATAATCTGATTCAAAGTTGTATATTCAAATGCCAAAATGGCTACATATTTATAGGAAATGAAAAGGTGTGGACAAGGGACATTTCCCTTTTAAAGGGTGGCCGAATAGTGACCTTGGTGTCTGTTCAATTGGTGGTGTCTCCCTCTTTAACCGTTCGCTTGAATGGTGTCTCCTTCCAGTAATTGTTGTAACTTTTCGGTTTAAAATTCCAACCTGCACAGTCTTTAGTAAATTGGACATATCTTGAGTTATCGATATTGGATTGATGCAATTCAACATGTGATGGAAAGATAAAAGACAGAGGAACAACTTTCATGAAGACACCAAAGTCCAATTCTGCTTTTATCCTGCTCGAAATCGGCACACAAGTGGACCATCATGAATCTGTCCAATGAAGAGTGCTATCTCTTCGTTTTGGCGCCCAAAACATGTTTCCCTCCATGGTTGGTCGGTTGTGTCTCTTGGGGAGGGAACATGTCCTTCCATGGTTGAGCTGAAGGTTGAAGGGTGAGCTAAAATGAGCTGGATGAACTAAGGTTGAAGGGTAGCTGAAAGTTCACCGTCTTTGAGTGATGATTTGAGTTGAACGGCTAACCCCCTAGTTGAGTGAGCTTATCCTTAGCGCCATTATACTCTCCTCAATCCATAAGAGTGTGTAGGAGCTTATCCAAATCCCATATGGATCGAAATTCACAATTTGTCGTTTTGATCTCATTTTGGATTCGTGAGCTGGAACGAAGGTAGCATTCACTTCATTGCGCTGCCTAGGAGTGTTTGGTACATTTTGGTGCTGATCGGAAGCTGGTAAGTGCCTCAAACAACGATTTTTTGTTTTGAGCTCAAATGGTGCATTTGAGCTAAAACGGAGCTGACCAATAGTCCCTTAAGCTGTGTTTAACGTAACCTGCAAAGAAACAACTTAAACTATTAAGTAGATGTTATTAAACATGTGTTGAATATTAATTATGCATAATATAAGCTAGATAAACTTGTGGTTCAATACCAATTACTAAGTTAACAATAGTAATATAAGGACATAAACATTATAGGTATATAATATGAGATAGCAAGCGAGTGTAGCACATAAATTAAATAAATAAAGAGTATTAAGTAGAACTCCCTGATTGGAATTGTGTGACTTAGAGTATGGGCAGAAATTAAGGTTGGGCGTGCACATATCATGCACACTTTAAACCTAAAAAAACGGACTCAAAATAAGAATAAATCAAATATAATGAGTTCTAATAGTTAATTATGGGACTTTAAATCAAATTATACAACTTAATATCAATTTTAGAGCATTTTACTCGATTAAAATCCCAACGGTTTCACTAAAATGCCCAATTAGACATGCGCGCTTTAAACCGAACAAACAGCCACAAAATGAGATTTAATCAAATTTCATGAGTTCAAATAGTTAATTATGGGTTTTTGAATATGATTAAACCACTTAGTCCCAATTTTAGAGCATTTTACTCGGTTAAATTCCAATGTGATCACTATAAAGCTCACCTAAATATGCATACTTTAAACATAAGAAAACGACCACAAAATAAGAATAAATAAAATGTCATGAGTTCTAATAGTTAATTATGGGATTTTAAATCAAATTATACAACATAATCTCAATTTTAGGTCATTTCACTCGGTTCAAATCCCAACGGTTTCACTAAAATGCCCAATTAGACGTGCACGCTTTAAACCCAACAAAACAACCACAAAATGAAATTTAAACAAATTTCATGAGTTGACATAGTGAATTATGGGTTTTTAAATATGATTGAAGCACTAAATCAAATTTTAGAGCATTTTACTCGGTTAAATTCAAATGTGATCATTATAAAGCTCAATTAGATATGCACAATTTAAACCTAACAAAACGGCCACAAAATAAGAATAAATCAAATATCATGAGTTCTTATAGTTTATTATGGAATTTTAAACGTAATTATTCAACTTAATCTCACTTTTATAGCATTTTACTCGGTTAAAATTCCAGCGGTTTCACTAAATGCCCAATTAGGCATTCACCCTTTAAACCCAACGAACAGCCACAAAATGAGATTTAATCAAATTTCACGAGTTCAAATAGTTAATTATGGGTTTTTGAATATGATTAAACCACTCAGTCCCAATTTTAGAGCATTTTACTCGGTTAAATTCTAATGTGATTGTCTACTGCTATTAATTACTTTCAAAACGTTTTTACGTCTTCCACTCCTACTATTGCCTCTTCCATCTTGGATAACATTCCCACTATTGTTACCGAATCAATGAACTATGATCTTAGTAAGGATTTCACAACAGTTGAAGTAACCATTGCTTTTCGTGATATTGACCCGAGGAAAGCCCCTGGAGTTGATGGATTCCCAAGTGGCTTCTTCAGGAAGCACTGGGATATCCTTGGCCAGGACTTCACAAACCTCTGCCTCGGGCTCCTAAGAGGGTCGGTTAATATGGAAGAGGTCAATTGTACTCTCATTGTTCTTATCCCCAAAATCAGCGCCCACTACAATGCGCCATTTCAGACCTATTAGCCTTTGCACAGTCATCTACAAAACTTTATCGAAAGTACTTGTTAACCGTCTCAAATCTATCATACCCTTATGTATCAGTGGCAATCAAGCTGCATTTGTTCAAGGAAGGAACATTACTGACAACATCCTTATTGCCTATGAGCTCATCCATACTTTAAATACTGATGAAACATCTCTTGCAAAAGGTGCTAGCTTTAAGCTAGACATGGAAAAGGCTTTCGACTATGTTGAATGGCCTTTTCTAGAACAAATTATGACTCCGTCTAGGATTCAACTCCAATTGGGTTTCCCTTATTATGAGGTGTGTATCCTCAGTTTCCTTTCAAGTATGTATCAACGACTCCGTTTCACGACCTTTCAAACCCTACAGAGGTTTATGGCAAGGGGACCCTCTCTCTCCTTTCTTGTTTCTTTTCTGTACTCAAGACCTTTCAGCATTGCTCAATGCTGAGCAAGCAAATGGTAACCTCCCTGGACTTTGTGCCAGCAGGAACGGGCCACGCGTCAACCACCTCCTTTTTGCGGATGACTGTGTCGTATTCATTAAAACTACAACTATAGAAGCTCAATGGCTTAAGGATGCTCTACATACTTACACTACTTCATCTGGGCAGGCGGTGAATTTTGAAAAAATCTACTATTTTCTTTTCTCGGAAAACTTTCACGTTGCTTCGGTCGGAAATAAATGATATCCTACATGTAAGAGCAGTGGATGATCCAGGTATTTATCTGGGAGTCCCTCTCCTAATAGGATAGAATAAGACAACGGCCTTAGGGTTCACTAGGGAAAAAATGAATGCTCGCCTGAGTAACTGGGATAAACATCTCCTCTCCTTTAGTGGTAGAGAAATATTCATCAAATCAGTCATACAATCTATACCTCAGTATGTTATGTCGTGGTACCTTCTACCACAAAACATTATTGATGACATGACCACTTCGATACGCCGATATTGGTGGTCTGGGAAAGCTGACAAACGAGGTTGGCATATGCTCCCCTAGGACACTATCTATCTGCCGAAAGCAGCAGGAGGTGTAGGCATTCATGATCTACACCACTTCAATATTGCTTTACTAGGCAAACAAATTTGGCGTTTAATTTGTGAACATGATAACCTCCTTAGTCAGGTCTACAAATGCAAGTACTACCCAACGGGTTCTATACTTGAATCTGATCACACTCGGAGATCTTCCTTTGCTTGGAAAGGTCTTAGCATAGCTATCTCTAAACTTCGCAATGGTTTCTTTAAACGGCCAGGCATGTCTAGTCAAGTTCAGATTCACCTGGACAACTAGGGTGGCTCTCAGCCTGTACACCTTTGTGGTGATTATGAGGTGAATGATGAAGTCCCTCTTCGAGCAGGTACCTTCATGGTTCCTAACCTACCCCGTTGGGATGAATCAAAAGTAAGATATTACTTCTCCCATGAAGATGCTAACACCATCCTTAATGTTCCGATTATTAATGACATTTAGACACCACCCTTTGGGGTTACCATGACTCTGGCATCTATACGGTACGGTCTAGTTACCAATTTTTGCAGTTGCAACTAGGTCCAGTTAATAGGCCCTCTAAACTTTGGAAAATTCTATCTAAACTGCCTACTCTACCTAAGGTTCGTTCCTTTGGATGGCGTTTAAGTCATGATGCACTCCCATCTGGCCACAAAATCCTTCAGGCTAATCTTGGCACGGGGGTATGCCCGATTCGCAACATGGCTATTGAAACCACGCTCCATGCTATTAGGGATTGCCCTAGTGCCAAGGAGGCTCTCTAGTTAGCAAGGCTCTCTAATCAAATTTTCTCCAATACCCTTATTTCCCCCCACCAGTGGCTCTCTGAAGCAGCTGGTTTTCTTTCCTTACATCAATTTTCTTTCCTTATTACGATCCTTTGGAATTTATAGAACCGGTGTAATGACTTTGTCCATAAAACCGTCTCCAACCGGTTTGGTTAACTGTTTCCAATGCACAAAAACTATTCCATGACTATACATCAGTTAGTGATGCCTCTCATCTACGTTCTCGGCTAGCTGAGCCCACTTTTGCTCAAGCTAGATGGACGAAAATGGACCCTGATTTCGTCAAGATTAACACGGATGGTGCCTTTGACCCCGTGTTAAGGTGTGCGACTGCAGGCATTATTGCTTGGGATTCTTCTGGTTCCGCCCTCGGTGGTTGCTCTATGCCTCTCGTCTGCCCGGATCTAGCTTCTGCGGAGGCTCTTGCTATTCTGGAAGGTTTAAAATTAGTTGTTGCTAATGGGTGGACAAATGTGATCATCGAAACTGATTCTACTTCAATTGCCAACAAGGTTAACAACACTCATCACCACGATCTTTCCACAGTGCAACACTTGGTGTCTCGCATCCGCTCCACTCTTGGTACTTTGCTTGATTGTAAGATTTGTTATGTACCTAGAGATGCAAACGTTGTAGCCCATGTCTTGGCTTCTAGGGCTTTGCGCTCTTTTCTTTCTTGTTCTTTTGATCATAACTTTCCCGATTATATTCGGGCTTTTGTAAATTCGGAGAGGTTCTCCTCTTCCTCTCTATAAAATCCTGGGTACTCTTTTCCCCATAGGGGCCTTATCACCTCACGAGGTGACTGGCTATAGGGTTTTTTTAATGAGGCCCTTTCCTTCAAAAAAAATTCCAATGTGATCACTATAAAGCTCACTTAGATTTGCATACTTTAGACATAAGAAAACGACCACAAAATAAGAATAAATAAAATATCATGAGTTCTAATAGTTAATTATGGGATTTTAAATCAAATTATACAACATAATCTAAATTTTAGGTCATTTCACTCGGTTCAAATCCCAACGGTTTCACTAAAATGCCCAATTAGACGTGCGCGCTTTAAACCCAACAAAACGGCCACAAAATGAGATTTAAACAAATTTCATGAGTTGAAATAGTGAATTATGGGTTTTTAAATATGATTAAAGCACTAAATCAAATTTTAGAGCATTTTACTCGGTTAAATTCAAATGTGATCATTATAAAGCTTAATTAGATATGCACAATTTAAACCTAACAAAACGGCCGCAAAATAAGAATAAATCAAATATCATGAGTTCTTATAGTTTATTATGGAATTTTAAACGTAATTATTCAACTTAATCTCACTTTTAAAGCATTTTACTCGGTTAAAATTCCAGCGGCTTCACTAAATGCCCAATTAGGCATTCACCCTTTAAACCCAACAAACAGCCACAAAATGAGATTTAATCAAATTTCATGAGTTCAAATAGTTAATTATGGGTTTTTGAACATGATTAGAAAATTAATCTTAATTTTAGAACATTTTACTCAGTTAAATTCCAGTGTGACCACTATAAAGCCCATTTCGATATGCACACTTTAAGCATAATAAAAGGTCCTCAAAATGAGATTCAATCAAATTTTATGATTTCAAATAGTTAATTATTGGCCTTTGAACATGATTAATCCACTTAATCTCAATTTTAGAGTATTTTACTCATTTTAAATATCAATGTGCTCACTATAAAACCCATTTAGATATGCACACTTTAAACCTAACAAAATGACCGCAAAATAAGAATAAATCAAATTTCATGAGTTTAAATACTTAATTAGAAGAATTTGAAATGAATTATACAACTTGATCTCCATTTTAGAGCATATTACTCGGTTAAAGTTACAAGGGTTCACTTAAAAGCACGATTAGACTATAAACGCTTTAAACTAACAAACACGCGTAAAATGAGATTCAATCACATTTAATAAGTTCAAATAGTTAATTATGGGATTTTGAGTATGATCAGACAACTCAATCTCAATTTCAGAGCATTTTTTCGGTTTAAATTCCAATGTGTTCACTATAAGCTCAATTAGATATGCACACTTTAAACCTAAAAAAACAGACTCAAAATAAGAACAAATCAAATGTAATGAGTTATAATAGTTAATTATGGGACTTTAAATCAAATTATACAACTTAATATCAATTTTAGAGCATTTTACTCAGTTAAGATCCCAACGGTTTCTCTAAAATACGCAATTAGACATGCGCGCTTTAAACCCAACAAACAACCACAAAATGAGATTTAATCAAATTTCATGAGTTCAAATAGTTAATTATGGGTTTTTGCCTATCATTAAACCGCTTAGTCCCAAATTTAGAGCATTTTACTCTGTTAAATTCCAATGTGATCACTATAAAGCTCACTTAGATATGCATACTTTAAACAAAAGAAAACGACCGCAGAATAAGAATAAATCAAATGTCATGAGTTATAATAGTTAATTATGGAATTTTAAATCAAATTATACAATTTAATCTCAATTTTAGGTCATTTCACTCGGTTCAAATCCCAACGGTTTCACTAAAATGCCCAATTAGACGTGCGCGCTTTAAAGCCAACAAAACGGCCACAAAATGAGATTTAAACAAATTTCATAATTTGAAATAGTGAATTATGGGTTTTTAAATATGATTAAAGAACTAAATCAAATATTAAAGCATTTTACACGGTTAAATTCAAATGAGATCGTTATAAAGCTCAATTAGATATGCACGATTTAAACCTAACAAAACGGCTGCAAAATAAGAATAAATCAAATATCATGAGTTCTTATAGTTTATTATGAAATTTTAAACGTAATTATTCAACTTAATCTCACTTTTAAAACATTTTACTCGGTTAAAGTTCCAGCGGTTTCACTAAATGCCCAATTAGGCATTCACCCTTTAAACCCAACAAAACGATCACAAAATGAGATTTAATCAAATTTCATGAGTTCAAATAGTTAATTTTGGGTTTCTGAACACGATAAAAAAACTTAATCTTAATTTTAGAACATTTTACTCAATTAAATTCCAGTGTGACCACTGTAAAGCCCATTTTAATATGCACACTTTAAGCATAATAAAAGGTCCGCAAAATGAGATTCAATCAAATTTTATGATTTCAAATAGTTAATTATTCCCTTTTGAACATAATTAATCCACTTAATCTCAATTTTAGAGCATTTTACTCAGTTTAAATTTCAATGTGCTCACTATAAAACCCATTTAGATATGCACACTTTAAAGCTAACAAAATGAACGCAAAATAAGAATAAATCAAATTTCTTGAGTTCAAATACTTAATTAGAAAAATTTGAAACAAATTATACAACTTGATCTCCATTTTAGAGCATTTTACTCGGTTAAAGTTACAACGGGTTCACTTAAAAGCACGATTAGACTATAAATGCTTTAAACTAACAAACACGCACAAAATGAGATTCAATCACATTTAATAAGTTTAAATAGTTAATTATGGACTTTTGAGTATGATCAGACAACTTAATCTCAATTTTAGAGTATTTTTTCGGTTTAAATTCCAATGTGTTCACTATAAGTTCAATCAGATATGCACACTTTAAACCTAAAAAAACGGACTCAAAATAAGAATAAATCAAATGTAATAAGTTCTAATAGTCAATTATGGGACTTTAAATCAAATTATACAACTTAATATCAATTTTAGAGCATTTTACTCGGTTAAAATCCCAAAGGTTTCACTAAAATGCCCAATTAGACATGTACGCTTTAAACCCAAGAGACAACCACAAAATGAGATTTAATCAAATTTCATGAGTTCAAATAGTTAATTATGGATTTTTGAATATGATTAAACCACTTAGTCCCAGTTTTAGAGCATTTTACTTGGTTAAATTTCAATGTGATCACTATAAAGCTCACATAGATATGCATACTATAAACATAAGAAAACGACCGGAAAATAAGAATAAATCAAATTTCATGAGTTCTAATAGTTAATTATGGGATTTTAAATCAAATTATACAACTTAATCTCAATTTTAGAGCATTTTACTCGCTTCAAATCCCAACAGTTTCACTAAAATGCCCAATTAGACATGCGTGCTTTAAACCCAACAAAACGGCAAAAAAAAGAGATTTAAACAAATTTTAGTGCATTTTACTCGGTTAAATTCAAATGTGATCATTATAAAGCTGAATTAGACATGCACAATTTAAACCTAACAAAACGACCGCAAAATAAGAATAAATCAAATATCATGAGTTCTTATTGTTTATTATGGAATTTTAAACGTAATTATTCAACTTAATCTCACTTTTAAAGCATTTTACTCGGTTAAAATTTCAGCGGTTTCAATAAATGCCCAATTAGACATTCACCCTTTAAACTTACAAACACGCACAAAATGAGATTCAATCACATTTAATAAGTTCAAATAGTTAATTATGGGCTTTTGAGTATGATCAGACAACTTAGTCTTAATTTTAGAGCATTTTTTCGGTTTAAATTCCAATGTGTTCACTATAAGCTCAATTAGATATGCACACTTTAAACCTAAAAAAACGGACTCAAAATAAGAATATATCAAATGTAGTGAGTTCTAATAGTTAATTATGAGACTTTAAATCAAATTACACAACTTAATATGATATGATCACAACCATCAATGAACCAGAAGAATTTCCTATTGGTCCTATGACTCGTGCTAAAACCAAGAAATTCCAAGAAGCCATGAGAAATCTATTTATTCAAGGCTGGAAATTAGAGAATGCAACACCAACTTTGTTGGAACAATAGAACCTCCTACTTGTGCATGAGTTTGCATGAGTTCTTTCTTAAGTTTTTAAATTTAGTTTCAGCATGTGTGCATGAATAAATAATGCTTGATGATCATTTAAGCATGTTAGTGCAATTAAGTTCATTAGTTTAATTAATGCATGATAGTTCACTTAAAGCATGTTCGTTCTCTTATGTTTATGAGTTCATTTAGTGTGTGAGTTAATTAATTAAACTAGATCATTCAATGTAACTAGTTTCATTAATTAAACTAGCTCATTAAATTTGTTTCATGCATTCACTTTCATTTTTATTGAATAAAGTTGTTATCTAATGGTTGCTTATATATTTCAGCTAAGACATTCTTTTGGAGCAAATGGCTGATCATATTCTCAGGAATGACAAGGCATTTACATCAATTAAAGACCCTTGAAGACGCATCAATGTTGATTGGCTACAATGCAATTCAGTGGAGCAATTACACCACTTGAAGGTTGTTATTTCCAGCAATGGTTTTAAGGCTTTCAAGAGAGTCTTTACATCACTTTAAGGCTGTCAGTTTCAGCAAGCAAGAAAGAAAAGACATGCAATGAAAGCCTTCATTATCACCACTTAAGGGAGAGTAAAGGCAGCAATTAAAACAACACTTAAGGAGGGAATTCAAGGAATATCAGTCAACTTGTTCGCCATTTTTGGATTGGATACGAGTATATTTGAGTCTTGAGGTCTTCTTCAAACTTATTCCCCTATTCCTTATCTTTCCAACGCACTTTGAATCACCTCAATCCGATATCAGGAGCTTAAGGTAGGATTAAATTATTGAAGATAGTGCATGTTGGAAATTCAATATGAGAATAGTCACAAGATGCTTCTTCCAAGAATTCAAGAGACCATTCAATTGCTGAATTAAATGCTTTATCAACAGCCCCTTAAGGGAGGATAAATGACAACTTAATCAACCATCAGCCCAACGGTTTGTACTTGTGGATGATATGTATGTCTACATTCATCCTAAGAATGTCCACATTCATCCTTCTAGATCAAACTTTTTGGCTGTCAATAGGAGATATGATAACCTACAATTAATAGGCCTTTAACACTAGAATAATGAGTCTTTAATCTTTGTCTAGGCCAATCAATTTGTTGTTGTCTTACACCTATAAATAGGCACTCATTCCATTGTAAAAGGGACAACTTTTGGCATATATTATAACTTGAGAGAGTTTCTCTTTTATAGTTCTTTTTGAACTTTATCGGCTTGCAAGATTGTTCTTGTGGCATTCATCCCTTTTCATCTTTTTATATTGTTGGTTCCTAGTTCTTATAACTAGAGGGTAACAATCCATCAACCTTTCACCCATGTCACGGTTTAAAAACTCTTAAGGAACGGGTCTTCACTTTTTAGTGTTGGTTCTTCCTTTGTTTACACCGCACCATCAATTACATTCCTTTTCTTCACTTTCATCATCCATACATCCATATTTTCCATACTTCATCCTAAACAAAATAATCATCTTATCATCATTCCATTTCATCATATTATCTATCAACTCCATCTCACCATGTAACTTTAATTTTAAAATTCCTATTTCTAATTTCAGTTACTTACTAGAATCACGATCGAGCAATCACAAATACAAATTCGGATATTCCGAAACCGGATTCGTATTATAATATCAATTTTAGAGCATTTTACTCGGTTAAAACCCCAACGGTTTCACTAAAATGCCCTATTAGACATGCACGCTTTAAACCCAACAAATAGCCACAAAATGAGATTTAATCAAATTTCATGAGTTCAAATAGTTAATTATGGGTTTTGAATATGATTAAACCACTTAGTCCCAATTTTAGAGCATTTTACTCGGTTAAATTCCAATATGATCACTATAAAGCTCACTTAGATATGCATACTTTAACATAAGAAAACGACCGCAAAATAAGAATAAATCAAATGTCATGAGTTCTAATAGTTAATTATGAGATTTTAAATCAAATTATACAACTTAATCTCCATTTTAGAGCATTTTACTCGGTTCAAATCCCAAGGGTTTCACTAAAATGCCTAATTAGACGTGCGCGCTTTAAACCCAACAAAACGGCCACAAAATGAGATTTAAACAAATTTCATAAGTTGAAATAGTGAATTATGGTTTTTAAATATGATTAAAGCACTAAATCAAATTTTAGAGCATTTTACTCAGTTAAATTCAAATGTGATCATTATAAAGCTCAATTAGATATGCACGATTTAAACCTAACAAAACGGCCGCAAAATAAGAATAAATCAAATATCATGAGTTCTTATAGTTTATTATGGAATTTTAAACGTAATTATTCAACTTAATCTCACTTTTAAAGCATTTTACTCGGTTAAAATTCCAGCGGTTTCAATAAATGCCCAATTAGACATTCACCCTTTAAACCCAACAAAACGGCCACAAAATGAGATTTAATCAAATTTCATGAGTTCAAATAGTTAATTTTAGGTTTTTGAACATAATTAAAAAACTTAATCTTAATTTTAGAATATTTTACTCAGTTAAATTCTAGTGTGATCAGTATAAAGCCCATTTCGATATGCACACTATAAGCTTAATAAAAGGTCCGCAAAATGAGATTCAATCAAATTTTATGATTTCAAATAGTTAATTATTGGCCTTTGAACATGATTAATCCACTTAATCTCAATTTTAGAGCATTTTACTCAGTTTAAATTTCACTGTGCTCACTATAAAACCCATTTAGATATGCACACTTTAAAGCTAACAAAATGACCGCAAAATAAGAATAAATCAAATTTCATGAGTTCAAATACTTAATTAGAAGAATTTGAAACAAATTATACAACTTAATCTCCATTTTAGAGCATTTTACTCGGTTAAAGTTACAACGGGTTCACTTAAATGCCCGACTAGACATAAACCTTTAAACTTACAAACACGCACAAAATGAGATTCAATCACATTTAATAAGTTCAAATAGTTAATTATGGGCTTTTGAGTATGATCAGACAACTTAATCTCAATTTTAGAGCATTTTTTCGGTTTAAATTCCAATGTGTTCACTATAAGCTCAATTAGAAATGCACACTTTAAACCTAAGAAAACGGACTCAAAAGAATAAATCAAATGTAATGAGTTCTAATAGTTAATTATGGGACTTTAAATCAAATTACACAACTTAATATAAATTTTAGAGCATTTTGCTCGGTTAAAACCCCAACGGTTTCACTAAAATGCCCAATTAGACATGCACGCACTTTAAACCCAACAAACAGCCACAAAATGAGATTTAATCAAATTTCATGAGTTCAAATAGTTAATTATGGGTTATTGACTATGATTAAACCACTTAGTCCCAATTTTAGAGCATTTTACTCGGTTAAATTCCAATGTGATCACTATAAAGCTCACTTAGATATGCATACTTTAAACATAAGAAAACGACCGCAAAATAAGAATAAATCAAATGTCATGAGTTCTAATAGTTAATTATGGAATTTTAAATCAAAATATACAACTTAATCTCAATTTTAGAGCATTTTACTCGGTTAAAATCCCAACGGTTTCACTGAAATGCCCAATTAGACGTGCGCGCTTTAAACCCAACAAAACGACCAAAAAATGAGATTTAAACAAATTTCATGAGTTGAAATAGTTAACTATGGGTTTTTAAATATGATTAAAGCACTAAATCAAATTTTAGAGCATTTTACTCAGTTAAATTCAAATGTGAGTTGCTTTTTTCTCTCCTTCCCCATGCCGCCGTCTCCTCCCCTTCTCCTTTTTGGAGATCAACTTTGTCTTTGTTTCCATGATGCCACCATCCATGCAGGGAGAGGAAGAATCAAGCATCCGGTCGAATGCTTCAACCAAGGTATTACGATTTATCATGGTACCATATTTCTACCTTTTCTACTCTTTGGTTTCTTTTTATTTTTCTGTGTGTTTTTTAACCTGCAAATCAGACTTAGAATGTTGCCAATACATGAATCTTGGGAGATATAGATTTTGGATCTGGTCGATTCATGACAGTGACTCAATTTCGAGCATCCCACCCGATCAACCGCAAGGTCTTTATCGACATCCTTTTTGGTTTTTCTCCTATCTTGTCATTAAGTTTCAAGTTTTTTTTTCTATTGGTATCTACATCGTCGGAATGTGTTTCGGATCATGATGGTCTTTTTCCTTGATCTTGAGGGCCTTATCTTCTTTATCGATCTGGATGCTGAATCAATGAGAAAGTTGGAGTTTTTTTTGGCTCCTTGTGTATCCGTTTGTTTCTCTTTGGCACCACACATCTTCATTGTCTCATTCCCTTCTACTTTTATTTTCATTGTTATAAATATCACGCTTCTCTTTAATGATCACCAAACAAATATTTCTCTTTGGCTAGATTTTCGACATCTCGATGTTATACCACCCTTAAACAGGGTTTTGTCCAACACCTTTTCTGGTGTCATGTTATCAAGCTTTTTTGAAGCTCTTTCGGGAAGTTTACGATGGTTGTTACACAAGTTAGGATTTAGATCCGTGATTATGAAAACTATCGACTTTCCTAGTTACAAGACTTCAATCTGCTCCCAGGGATGCATTTGGTTCTACCCAACAATTGACTCATTGGCTCTGATGATAGCAGCATCCGGTCAACCTGATCTTTCTGAGGTTTATGATCAAATTCATATAACCAAGCTTTTTTTGCGGGTTTACCCTACCAGGTTTGTCACGATCGCTTTTCATGTTTCTTTTCACTATCTCTTTATTTTATATTCTCACAATTCTTTCTTTCCTTTACTTACGGTAAAGTTATTAGTGCCTCGATTCTTAATTACTGTTGGCGTTTTGCTGTCGATGGACTCATCTATTTCTTGCTTTAATCTCTGGTTAGGTATTGTGGATTGTGCGACATTCACATTTCTCTCCTTCTGCAGTTCTTCTTGCAGATGGTGCTGTGTTTGGAATCCTTTTTTGGTTTATCTTTGTGTTCCCCGACTCTCTATTGTATTATTATACAATTAGGTTGCATGTTTATACTCACCACCTGCAGGTTTTTGCCGGTCTTTTGGCTTTCATGCCTTGACCTTCATTTTCACTTTTATTTACTTGTACATGGAGGATCTTCATTGTTCTCTTTGCATGGACATTAGGGTTTTGGATCTATACTCACACATGTTTATGTAGATCTTTCCTTCCCTAAACATTCCAACAAATCTTTCAAGATTTGTTCTCTTTTATCTGGCCACCGCTGCCATTTTACCACCCCCTATGGGGACTTGTTTGTTTCTCTATGTTAAACGCTCCCTGTTTCGCCCATACCTGATGGCTTGTTATAGGGACTTCCCATCCTACATTGTCGTTATAGGGTCTGCTATCCAAACTAAACCATGGCTTCTTCATAAACCTTTTTCTCAACAGTTTCTGGCCTTTAGGACCATCTTCGCAGTCTCGATCCTTGCTAGGCTCAATGTCGGGAACCAAGTTTGGATCAAGGTTCTATTTGTTTCTTTCCATTCCTTTACATCTGGAAAGATGACGTGGACTCTTGGGTTTTGGTTAGAGTTTCATTCATGGAAGGAGTTAATCTCTAATTTAAGCTATTTTCTTATGCTTTTTACTATATTAAAACTCCACCTCTTTACATTTTACTTCACTACCTACCAAGGGGCGAGAATGGCCAATTGTTCTATTCTGTTCAAGGTTTGCATCTTACTATGCGAGGTTCTGTTTGCTTCTGCTGCAGCCTTGCATGCTACGGGTTTCCTTCGTCGTCAGGATCTCCGACTACAAGGTCTGGACCTGTCTTTTATGAGTCTCGACTCAGTGCCCTCAATCTCTTCGTTTTTCATACATTGCAGGTTAAGGTCTACTTGTCTCACCTGGGGCGGTTTTGCCCCAGTAATGCCTCTTGACGTTTCGGCTCAATGGGGGATGGCCCATGTGACTGAAACCAAAACAAATAATGCTTTTTCCTGCCTCAGAGGTGAACGTTTTTGGATGTGGTGTTGCTGGCTACTTTCACTTCGACATGTAAGTTTTTTCGATATTACCATATACTATGTGATTGTTCGATCCTGTTTCTTATACTTTGTCTCTATTGTCTTCATCAATTTTATCTATCCTTTATACTATTACTTATTTTTTGCATCTTAATTATTTTTTTGAATATACAACCCTTGTATAGGGATTTCTCCAACACCTCTTATGGTGTTTTATTTTATCTAAACCTTTCCTGGTTCTACTTTGCCACTTCAACTAAGTTGGTAACGATCACTCATCGGCATTTATATACTTGTTACAAGTCTTTTACACAAATTATAATAAGTCCTCCTAATAATACTCTTTTTATTAGGATTTTTGGGCTTCTTATCTATCTTTTCTCTTACTCGCTTTGCTATATTGATGTTTTTATTCCTCTTTTACTTATCTTTCTACTTCTGCCTGTTCCCTTCATTTTATGTTATCCTACAATTTTTTCCAACACCTTCTTTGAGTTGATGCGTATATGGGTGAGTTCTTCACGCATTGTTCTTTTTGGATCTCAAAGAACACGGCTTGTGTTACTTGGTTTTTTCCTTTTGAACATCCTTCCTTTCCCATGCATTCTTACCAACATCTATCATGGTGTAATGCCTCTTAACATAATCAATACCTCGATACGAGATGTCCATCATACTCCAAGTAGAGACCCCAAGACTATTATTATGTTGAATATTTTTGATATCTTTGTGTTCATGGGTTCTTTACTCTTGAATAACCTTCTTTTAACATACTTTCTGCCAAGCATACTCACTCTCATTAACTATGCTTATTATTATATGCCACCCTTCCAAGGGTTTTTTACTAACATTTTCTACCTTTACCTTCTTCAAAATATTATTTTCTTTTTCATTATACCACCCTTGATAGGGATCTTAACCAATACATCTTATTGTGTATTTTCCCATTTTTTAAATCTATCTCAAATCTTGAATAGAGGTTCCAAGCGAATACTTCCTTCTGATGTGGGCAACAAAACCAAGAGGCCTCGTCCTTCTACCAAGGCTTCTGTTGCATGTAAAGAGGGTTGCGCAATTAGTGCAAGTGAACACGTCGCAAGTAATAAAGTGATAAATATCGAGTATCGTCTCCACAGGGATTGGCATGATCCAGTTATGTCGTATTGTGGATTCAATCGACTTGTTTCTGTTCAATGCAACTACACTACACTGCCTCGGTAGTACTGTAGTTTTACTGCCTCGACAGTGAAGGGTATGTCCACCGCGGTAATCCCTTGATCTTGGTTAGACTTATCAAGGTTCGACAAATTGTCCTTGGATGACCCCACTTATCCCTAAGTCGAAGTACTGTTGATGACTAGTCCTTGATGATACCTCCCGGCGTGAATCAACTATAACTACCAACCAATCTCACACTTCTTTTAGCCGCTGAAACTCTAACCTATCCCTAGGCCGAGTTAGTATTTTCCATCTAGAAAAATACCGTACTTATTCCTTTCGTGAATCTAACTCTCCTGATGCTAGATAAATAGATCTTTCACAAACTTCTCTCCCGAGCTTGAATGCAAGAATAATGAATGGAAAAGAATAAGCAAACCTTAATATTTTATTGCATGAAACAAGAAAACAAAATTCAATATCCCCTCAAAAATACTCGACAACTTTCACCTAAACCCTAAGAGAATTTAGAACATAGTGAAGAACAAAGAAATCTCTAAAAACTATTGTGAACTCTCCTTCCTCTTTTACCTTGGACGGCAGATCCTTTATATAAGCCAAAACTAGGGCAACATCAGCCTTGGAGAAGAAGTTTAGCAGGTTTGGACGTTTCCTTCCTTGAAAAGGTAAATCTCTTAATTTGGTACTTTCCATCTTTACACCATCTTCTCGAACTCCAATTGCTCTGCAAAGTGTCCAGAAAAATCCAGCTTTTATGCTCTTCAAATCGATCACAACTTTGACTTTTTGGTCTCAAGAAATTCCCCGCCTCGGCGGAGGTCTGGCTTTGAGTCTGCTTAGCTTCCATCAGTAGAAGCTCCTATCTGTGGCTGGTTCGATCAGGGTCCAAATTTACCTGCAAACGCACAAAGATGCATTAAAGCTTATATTTTCTATAAATATCATCCTTATATGTCATGTAGGCATCTTATGCAAATATCACACATTACGCTTATACATCAGTCCAAATAGGTGTAGATTAAGTAATTATTGTCCATGAAAGGTATAAAAGTGATAGTCTTTTGAGAACTTATCACACCCCTAAACTTGAACTATTGTTTATCCTCAAGCAATGCAAACCATCAAATTGCCATAACTTATTCCCTATTGGTCTCCCTTGTTCATCTATTCTTCCCACCATGACCATGCCTATTCTAAGTCTTAACCTTTCGGCTACCCAAGGACTTACCTGGGATCGAGCTATAAGATTTTGTGAGTGTGTGAGTTTTTGTGGACAAGTTTGATTAAAGGCTTTCTTAGACAAACTTTAAGTTCAAGACAAATAGACGTGGAATTTATGATCTCTTCTTATAACAACAAATACTTGAACCAATTTCGGGCACCTCAAGGATTATGTTTCATCATCAAGATCTTTTGCATGCATACTAAGTTTTTTTTTTGTGTGTGTGCATACTAGATCCAATTTCGGGCACCTCTAGCATGAAGAAGAATGAGTCCTAGAGCCGGTAATAGGCACCTCTACTCATTATTCCAAAAATCTAAGCCTTTATCACCTAAGTTCATCAAAAGAATTCCTATAGTCAAACAAGTCCCAAAACTGTTTTTAGATTCAATCCTATAGCAAGCTTCTAAGTTTTAGTCCTTAAGCACCTTAAGGTTTATCCTTCTAAACAGGACCTAGCCATGGTAAGGAGAAAGATTTCTATAGTCCAAGGAGAATAAACTAGGCAGTAATGATGTAAAGTAGTGCAAAAGTATAGGCAATAATTCAAGTAAGTTGGTAGACGAAAAAAATTCAAAATAAATTTAATTTGCTTCCTTTCAGGACAGGGTCGCGGCAACGGGTTGCCTCGACAGTGCATCTACACCCCCAAACTCGAACTGAGCATTGTCCCCAATGCTTAAATACATGCAGAAGACAGGAAACAAGCATGAAGATTTATCAAGTAAAAAAAATCAAAACAGCATATAGATATGAAAAGGATTAAAAATCCTTCGAAGAACTACTGCGGATAACAAGTTTCCTTGGCCTTGCTGCTGACAGTTTAAGTTTGGATCCCTGTGCTGGTGATTGCTGAGTTTTGGTTGTTCGAGGTGGCTGGATTCTTGTAGGTGGCATTCTTTGCAAAGGGGCATTGACTACTTCTCCTTCTTCCTCGTCCATAATTTCTTTGGTTGTCATGATTCCTGTCCCACCCGCATCATCAGCTTCCATGTCATCTGCTCAGGCGGGTTGTGTGCTGGGCCCGACAGTGAAGTAAGGTTGTTGCATGAAGCAGTCCATCTTTGACGAGAAACTTCTAATGATTACTAGAGAGCCCGCTGCTCTCCTCTTGGATGGCCTTCTGCTGGCAGATGATGCCGCGGCAGGCTCTTGTGGCGGAGGTGGTCCTGCTGCGTAGAATGGTTGTGATGGTCCAATGGCGTAGAACGGCCTCGGTCCTCATGGTGCTGGAGTTGTGTCGGTGTACGGTGCAGCCGTGACAAACATATCCGGGGGAAGTCGGGGAACTACACCCCTTGGGTTGGGAAGTTAGTGACCATCATCTGGGCTAGGTTGTTGTTGAAATCCCTCTGGTACTCCATGTAACTTTGCTATCTCAAATCCATGGCTGCCATCTGCTGGAGTATCTCTTGGTAAGCATCCGCTATGGTAGTACTGTGGGAGGCAGTAGGTATGTCTACCGTGTATTGGGCCCCAATAGAAGTATCGGTTGTGCCTGGCATTGGAGTTGCTTGGATTGGTTCTGCCTGGGTTATTTGCATAACTTTGTGGCAGAATTCCCTTGTCCATCCGCGCCTATGGACGGTGATCTCATCTATACCTCTATTGGGACACCGACAACAGTGCAAAGTCCCGTGATTAAACATGGGAAGTACAACGACCCTCTTTCCTTCCTACCATATTCATAGATTTCTTGTAGGATCAACTCTCCCACATTGATACTCCTTTTGTTGATGATGGATTGGATGAGAACCAATCTCCTCTTGTCTACCGTGCTGTTGTGGGATGATAAGAGGGCTCCTTGTTGAGGACGCCTTCTTGATTGTTTCGGATCTAGGATTGAAGTAAGATGTCTCCTGCAATAAGCATGGCTGCAAATTGGTGTTTAAAAGGGCTGAAAAATTTAGGTAGACAGAATGTAGAAGATGAAGGCTCGGAGAAGTTGACAATGGTGGAACGTTGAAAGTATTGGTTTGGTTATGGCTAGGTTTGGTCTTTGGTGAGGTGACTGGTGAGAAATGAAGTTTCTGACAAGGTTGAAAAATAGGATGCAAGGGGTAGTACGAAAATGAAATAAAAACAAGGAAAAGAAATAAAATGAAACAAACTCCAAGGATGAACTCGAACAATCTGTTGAACGAACCCGAACCTTATCTTGAACTTGCTTCAGACGGACTTGGACCCTTCGATTATCTACAACCGAGAACCCAAAGTATCAAAGGGGTTGACCACGCAAGCAACGAACTTGAGAAGTCAGAAAGTTCTCAAAAGAACCGAAATGAGAGAAATTCTCACAAAAGTAAATTTCATTCAAATTGTCTTTTTTTTTCACATTACAAAGTATACATATATATAGGCTAGTACAAGGGAGTTGGCGCCTAGAATACTTGGCCAGAATTGAATTGGAAGTTTCAGATGAGTGGCTGAAATGTAAGCACAATTAACATGTGTTAATTATGTTAAATGTGGATGAGAAAACTACTCATCCTTATCCTTTGTGGCCGGCTGGTTTTGGAGGGAGGGAAGACTGAATTTCAAACATTTAACACATGTGTTTTATGTGTGAAATTCAAAGGAAATAACTCCTTGTCCTTATCTTACTTTGACGCCAACTTCAAGGAGGGAAATCTTGAAATTTGAATCTGCCACATGCCATGCACATGCTTGGAAGGATGGTGGACGCCCCTCATGCTGGTCACATGACCATGACACACTCTCCCACGTGGAGGACACCTTTGAGCTATCCCGGGACTCACCAGCTTGAGTTGAGCTAGTAGAGCTGGAGTTGAGCTGAATGGAGCTGAGTTGAGCTGAATTCAGCTAGCTGAAGTGTTGAGGATTAGTTGAGCTGAAACGAGCTGCTAGAAATCCATTGAGCTTTTCCCGAGCTAAGGTGAAGTCCTTCATTTGGTACTCTTCCTTGTGCCTATGAGAAAACAAAAGTTATACCATCATAAGTATTGTAAACTTATTAAAGAAAGTTAAAACAAGCTGAAAAACATAGTTATCATATTGGAAAACATGTAACAAGCTAAAGAAACATGGTAAACATGATTATGAGCTTGTGTTCTTATTGAACTTATTGAAAACACACCTATTTACATGCTTAATAAACACAATACTAGCTTAAGTACTATATAATTACAAGATGTTACACATCAGTATGTAACATAGTGTAAAGTTTATTCTCTAAGGCATATGCATTATTAAGGGATTCTGAGACTTGTAAACATTTAAGAATAAGAACTTCCCTGAATTGCTTAGCCTTTGATCGAGTGATGGGTCCTGATGGTAAGACCTCCGGATCAGCTGTTTGAGCTAGTGTAGATGTGCTCACATCATCCCCCCCTTCTTGAAAAGGATTTGTCCTCAAATCTGCAGAATCATTAAAAGGGGATAAGTCGGAAACATTAAATGTAGCACTTACATTGTATTCACCCGGCAAGTTCAACTTGTAAGCATTGTCGTTCACTTTCTCAACCACTTGAAAAGGACCATCTCCTCGTGGTAACAGCTTGGACCGTCGTTGGGTTGGAAAACGTTCCTTTCGGAAGTGAATCCAAACCCAATCTCCAACATCGAAGGTAACTCGCTTACGTCCTTTGTTCGCTTGCTTCTCGTATTGTTGAGTCCTTCGTTCAAGGTTATCTTTAACCTGTTGATGCAACTTCTTTACATAATCAGCCTTGGATTGTCCGTCCCTATTCGTCACTTGTTCATATGGCAAAGGCAACATATCGAGAGGAGTGATAGGATTAAATCCATAAACAACCTCAAAAGGTGACATTTTAGTAGCAGAATGAACGGCATGGTTATATGCAAATTCAACATGCGGCAAACAATCTTCCCACGTCTTAATATTCTTTTTGATGATGGAACGGAGTAAAGTAGATAAAATACGATTAACAACCTCAGTTTGTCCATCAGTTTGGGGATGACAAGTAGTAGAAAACATAAGTTTCGTACCTAATTTGCTCCAAAGAGTCCTCCAGAAGTGACTCAAGAATTTTACATCCCTGTCAGAAACAATCGACCTAGGAATACCATGTAAACGCACAATTTCCTTAAAGAACAAGTTAGCCACATTAACAGCATCATCGGTCTTATGACACGCAATGAAGTGTGCCATCTTTGAGAACCTGTCAACCACAACAAAGATACTATCTCTACCTGTCCTAGTCCTAGGCAATCCCAACACAAAATCCATAGATATATCAGTCCAGGGGGAGTCGGGAATAGGTAAAGGTAAGTACAAACCGTGTGGTAATACCTTCGACTTTGCTTTCTTACATGTCACGCATCGTTCACACATCCTTTCGACGTCTCGTCGCATCTTTGGCCAGAATAGGTGCTCCTTGAGAATGTGTAACGTCTTGGTGACTCCAAAGTGTCCCATAAGTCCTCCTTCATGAGCTTCTCGAATTAGGACCTCTCGAATTGACCCTTGAGGAATGCAGAGTCTTCCTTCTTTGAAAAGATAATCATCATGTCGATAAAATTTCTCATCTGCACCCTTTTCACACAATGTATATCTTTCTCCAAAATCAGGGTCAGTAGCATATAATTCTTTGATATAGGCAAACCCAATCAAATGAGAGTCTAAGTAATTCAGAAGTGCATACCTACGGGATAAGGCATCTGCTACAACGTTGTCTTTACCTTTCTTATATCGAATGACATAAGGAAAAGATTCTAGAAATTCAACCCACTTAGCATGCCTTTTATTCAACTTATGCTGACCTGTTATGTGCTTCAAAGCTTCGTGATCGGTGTGAATTACGAATTCTTTCGGTAAGAGATAGTGCTGCCATGTTTCAAGAGCTCGAATCAATGCATACATCTCTTTGTCGTACACTGGATAATTCAAGGTAGCACCACTTAACTTCTCGCTGAAATAGGCAATAGGTCGCTTCTCCTGTGATAAAACGGCTCCAATTCCTATTCCTGAAGCATCACACTCAATCTCGAACATTTTATCAAAGTTAGGTAAGGCTAACACTGGGGCCTTAGTCAAATAATCCTTAATTTTCAAGAAGGCTTCTTCCTGTTCATCACCCCAATTGAGGACTGAATTCTTCTTTATAATCCCGGTTAAGGGGGCGGTAATGGAACTGAAATTAGGTACAAACCGACGATAAAAACTAGCTAAACCATGAAAAGATCTAACCTGACTTATTGATGTCGGTCGAGGCCAATCCTGAATCGCCTTCACCTTTTCTGGATCGACTTCCACACCCTGTGCAGTCACGATAAAACCAAGAAAGGTAACCTTATCAGTACAAAACATACATTTCTTCAGATTACCAAATAACCTTTCTTTTCTCAATGTGCCAAGAACATTCCTCAAGTGTTCCTCGTGATCCTGCAAAGACTTGCTGTATATAAGAATGTCATCAAAGTACACAACACAATATTTTCCAATGTAAGATCGTAAAACATGATTCATCAGACGCATAAAGGTGCTAGGTGCGTTAGTTAAACCGAAAGGCATCACTAACCACTCGTACAGACCCAATTTCGTTTTGAAGGCTGTCTTCCATTCGTCGCCTTCTCGCATCCGAATCTGATGATATCCACTCTTTAAATCAATTTTGGAAAATATGGTCGCACCACACAACTCATCTAGCATGTCATCAAGACGAGGAATGGGATGCCTATACTTGATGGTAATCTGATTCACCGCTCGGCAATCAACACACATTCTCCATGTTCCGTCTTTCTTGGGTACTAAAAGCACTGGTACAGCGCACGGACTTAAACTTTCCCGAATGTAACCCTTTTCCATCAACTCGGTGATTTGTTTTTGAAGTTCCTTTGTTTCTTCTGGATTACTTCGATATGCTGGCCGATTTGGAATGGTAGCTCCCGGAATGAAATCAATTTGATGTTCTATACCTCGAATAGGTGGCAACCCACTCGGTGTCTCATCCGGAAACACGTCTTCAAACTCCTGCAAAAGAGACGTAATAGATGTAGGCAAATCATTAGGAATATCAGATAACAAACAATACTCCTTATACATTAAAATAAGTAAAGTTTGTTGAGAGGAAAGACATTTCCTGATATCCTTGCCGCTCGCATATACGTTCGTCTTCTTCCTTTCTGTTTTGGCTTCCTCGACATTCTTTCTCAATCGAACCTGATCTTCTTGCACTTGACTCGGTGTCAAAGGTGCTAAGGTGATCTTCTTACCTGCATGTGTAAAAGAATATCGATTTGTAATTCCATCATGCAACGTACCTTTGTCGTATTGCCATGGACGTCCCAAAAGTAGGTGACACGCATCCATTGAGACGACATCACAAAGGATTTCATCTTTATACCTCCCTATGGTAAATGGTACCGAAACTTGTCTAGTAACTCGTACTTCTCCGCCATCATTTAACCATTGAAGACGGTATGGTTTGGGATGCTTCTTCGTCTTTAAGCCTAACTTATCAACCATGAAAGAACTTGCAACATTAGTACAACTACCACCATCAATAATGACAACACATACCTTGTCGTTAATGAGGCATCTAGTATGGAAGATGTTTTCTCGTTGCTGGTCGTCTTGTGTAGGTGTAGCATTTAGACTTCTTTTTATGACAAGTGCTTCACCGGTCATGTATGTATCCAAGGCATCATCCGCATCATCCTTGTCTTCCTCGTGTAAAGGTTCATGTTCTTCATTGTCGGATTCAGACTCAATCTCTCCGTTTTCTAACATCAACATAGTCTTCCGATTAGGACATTGGCTTGCAATATGTCCTCTTCCAAGACACTTAAAGCATTGAATATCCCTTGAGCGTTCTGGACGTTCTGGTTGTGCATTTTGCTTCCCACGCCCAACATCTACAATCGGGGCCTTTGGCTTGCTCGTTTCACCCTTCTCTTTGTTTTGAAACGGTACTTGTTTCCTGAAATTGTTAGAAGGATTGAAAACAGAATTGGAAGGAGGTCTGAAAGAATTATTACCTCGGGATGACGACATCTTTCTTCGTTGCTGCCTCTCAACCTTAATTGCCATTTGCACCATTTCGTCTAATTCGACGTAATGTTGCAATTCAACAGCATTGGCAATGTCGGTGTTCAAACCTGAAAGGAATCGCGCCATGGTTGCTTCTCGGTCTTCCTCAATGTTAGCACGCATCATGGCCATCTCCATGTCTTTAAAATAATCTTCGACGCTTCGATTTCCTTGTTTCAAAGTTTGTAACCTTTGAAATAGGTCTCGATGGTAATGGGATGGTACAAATCTCTTTCTCAAAATTCTTTTCATCTCTGCCCATGTATTGATTGGACCTTCACCGGTTCGTCTTCTACTTAGAATCAATTGATCCCACCAAATTAAGGCATAGTCAACGAACTCCATCGCTGCCAATTGAACCTTCTTCTGGTCAGAATAATTGTAGCAATCAAAGACGTGCTCCACCTTGCTTTCCCACGCAAGATATGCATCCGGATCTGATCGTCCTTGAAAAGGGGGTATGGCAACTTTGATGTTGTTCAAATTGTCATCCAGTTGTGCCTGGTGTTGTACACGCCTCCCATTTGTTCTAGGAGCATTCTGCCTCGGTTCTTGCACTTCTTCAACGTCATCATTGTTGTCATCATGGGAATTGTTTTGAGATCCCTCGATCTTGTCCATTCTCACGTGCAATTGTTCAATCTCTGATTGCACTACTCTTCGGACTTCTCGAAGCATGGCTTGCATCATAAGGCTTGGTTGAACGTCGTTTTGTTGTTGATCATCACGATCTCCATTTGAACCTGCCATTGTTAGTAAAGAACAAACAACACAAAATAAAATAAGGATAAATGGACCTCACAAAGTACACACACAAGATCCTCACAAGTTCACTCCAAAGAAAAATAAAAATGGCACTTCAACACTCGTGTTTCACTCGGGAATACTTGAATGGCTCTTTTGATTCCCCTTCTGATCTCACACACACAAATGCCTTTTACCACTCCTTCTCTCGTTATAAGTTCTTTAGAGGACTAGCGTAGACTTTCTTCAAATCTGTCACAAGTGTTAGTCTTTAACAACAACGGTTAGTGACAATCGAAATGTAAGGTTCTGTCCAAAACAAATTCGGTTAGTGTTAAATGGAAAGAAAAGTGATGTAAAGTAAGGTAAAGGTTAGAAAGAAAGAAAAAGAAAAAAAAAAAAAAATGGATTACTTACTACAAAGAAACACTTACTACTCTCCTTTCACCGAACAATCAATTCTTCATGCCCGGTTGATTATGGTAGTGTTTGATGCTGTAGAACACATTAAACTTGCATTTTCTTTCATCTTTTCAATACCATGAAGTGCTTTTCTTTCAACTATTGATATTCTGATTTTTTTTTGAATTTTCGAAATTTTTTTTTTTAACTAGAGTTGACTTTGACTTTTTTTTTTTTTGACTTTTTTTTTTGTTTTTTGATTGTTTTTGCACTCACGAAGATGATTCTTACTTGTAATCCAACCTAGGCTCTGATTACCACATGATAAGAGGGCTCCTTGTTGAGGACGCCTTCTTGATTGTTTCGGATCTAGGATTGAAGTAAGATGTCTCCTGCAATAAGCATGGCTGCAAATTGGTGTTTAAAAGGGCTGAAAAATTTAGGTAGACAGAATGTAGAAGATGAAGGCTCGGAGAAGTTGACAATGGTGGAACGTTGAAAGTATTGGTTTGGTTATGGCTAGGTTTGGTCTTTGGTGAGGTGACTGGTGAGAAATGAAGTTTCTGACAAGGTTGAAAAATAGGATGCAAGGGGTAGTACGAAAATGAAATAAAAACAAGGAAAAGAAATAAAATGAAACAAACTCCAAGGATGAACTCGAACAATCTGTTGAACGAACCCGAACCTTATCTTGAACTTGCTTCAGACGGACTTGGACCCTTCGATTATCTACAACCGAGAACCCAAAGTATCAAAGGGGTTGACCACGCAAGCAACGAACTTGAGAAGTCAGAAAGTTCTCAAAAGAACCGAAATGAGAGAAATTCTCACAAAAGTAAATTTCATTCAAATTGTCTTTTTTTTTCACATTACAAAGTATACATATATATAGGCTAGTACAAGGGAGTTGGCGCCTAGAATACTTGGCCAGAATTGAATTGGAAGTTTCAGATGAGTGGCTGAAATGTAAGCACAATTAACATGTGTTAATTATGTTAAATGTGGATGAGAAAACTACTCATCCTTATCCTTTGTGGCCGGCTGGTTTTGGAGGGAGGGAAGACTGAATTTCAAACATTTAACACATGTGTTTTATGTGTGAAATTCAAAGGAAATAACTCCTTGTCCTTATCTTACTTTGACGCCAACTTCAAGGAGGGAAATCTTGAAATTTGAATCTGCCACATGCCATGCACATGCTTGGAAGGATGGTGGACGCCCCTCATGCTGGTCACATGACCATGACACACTCTCCCACGTGGAGGACACCTTTGAGCTATCCCGGGACTCACCAGCTTGAGTTGAGCTAGTAGAGCTGGAGTTGAGCTGAATGGAGCTGAGTTGAGCTGAATTCAGCTAGCTGAAGTGTTGAGGATTAGTTGAGCTGAAACGAGCTGCTAGAAATCCATTGAGCTTTTCCCGAGCTAAGGTGAAGTCCTTCATTTGGTACTCTTCCTTGTGCCTATGAGAAAACAAAAGTTATACCATCATAAGTATTGTAAACTTATTAAAGAAAGTTAAAACAAGCTGAAAAACATAGTTATCATATTGGAAAACATGTAACAAGCTAAAGAAACATGGTAAACATGATTATGAGCTTGTGTTCTTATTGAACTTATTGAAAACACACCTATTTACATGCTTAATAAACACAATACTAGCTTAAGTACTATATAATTACAAGATGTTACACATCAGTATGTAACATAGTGTAAAGTTTATTCTCTAAGGCATATGCATTATTAAGGGATTCTGAGACTTGTAAACATTTAAGAATAAGAACTTCCCTGAATTGCTTAGCCTTTGATCGAGTGATGGGTCCTGATGGTAAGACCTCCGGATCAGCTGTTTGAGCTAGTGTAGATGTGCTCACATCATGGGATGCTGGGATGAGGCGGCGTTTCACGAACGTATTCCACAACTTTGCCTTGGGCCTTAGATTTTGTCTTGCCACGGATCCTTTATGGGATCTGGTTTCCCACTGTGTGTTATCATAACAAAGATCATCTTTGATGAGTTCGTAGTCTTCGTTACTGATGTCTTCTAGAAACGCTGCATGGTCATCACGGGCAGGTTGGAGGCCATAGAACAAATTGATGGTGTTGGCATCAAGTTGAACTGGTCTGCCCCGGCAGTGAACATAGATTGAATCTTCGCTTGCCCCATGCACGTAAAACTCTCGTACAATTGTGGCGTTGGCTTGGGCAGGTTGTAGGCAAAAGATTTGCCATTCGTGATATGCTATCTTATCGAACAAGTAATGCTCGATTCCATAGTTCTCTGCATCTGAGTGCTGGAATCCTTGTTCTTCCCACAATTGCCTTGCAACGAAAGATCTGTTAAAGCATTCTTCAACAGCGGTGGGTGCGAATCTTTTGTAGGTTGCCATTGGTAGATATAAGCAAAGAAGGTTGTGAAAGTTGTTAAGAAATTCGCGAGAGATAAGCAAAGAATTCTAAGAAATCAAGAATGCAAAAGTGAATAGTTCAAACTGAGAATAGGTTTATATAGGCCTTGGCCTTGTACTGCCATGTTGTAATCCAACTAGTCATTTTCTAGCCGTTGGCATTGACTGCCACGGCTAAAATCACGCCAAACTAGCCGTTGGGCACTTTTTCCCGTTGTAACTGCTGCGGCCCTGACACTGTTCACTACTGCGGCAGTGGATCTTCTCTTAAATGTCTTCACTTTCAATCTTGATTCCTGTCCTAAATAAAATAAATACCAATAATAAAAATTAAAAATAAACAATAAAAGAAAGACAAATGCTAAACTAAATCTAATCCTAAAAATGTAATAAAATAAAGATAAGAGAAAGAAATTAAGTCACGATAGGAGTGTATACAAGTGCATCTCCTAAGGTGATAGTCTCAATAATCCTCATGTCATGTAGGTCATAATAGTGCTTCAAGCGTTGGCCATTCACTTTGAACTCATGTCCATCCTTTTTTGATTTGATCACTACTGCACCATGTGGAAGGGCCTGAACAACTTCGAATGGGCCTGACCATCTGGACTTTAGTTTGCCTGGGAACAGTTTGAGTCTGGAATTAAAAAGGAGGACTTGCTTCCCTGGCAGGAACTGCCCCGGCAGTAGCTTACGGTCATGCCATCTTTTAGTCTTTTCTTTGTATATCTTGGCATTTTCATAGGCTGCTTCTCTGAATTCCTTTATCACATTGAGGTCTAACAGTCTTTTCTAGCCAACTCTCTCCCATTCCATGTTCAAATTTTTCACTTCCCAATAAGCTTTGTGCTCGATTTCCACAGGCAAATGGCATGCTTTTACAAATACAAGCCTGTATGGAGATGTTCCCAATGGGGTCTTGTATGTTGTCCTATATGCCCACAGGGCATCGTCAAGATGATGAGACCAATCCTTTCGAGATGGGTTTACCACCTTTTCAGGGATTTGCTTTAATTCCTTGTTTGATATTTCAGCTTGCCCATTTGTCTGCGGGTGGTAGGCCGTAGCAATTATGTGCGTGACACCTAATTTCTTTAAGGCCGCGGCAATAAGTCTATTGTCGAAGTGTTTACCTTCATCACTAATTATTGCTCTAGGTACGCCAAATCTAGTAAAGATATTTTTGTTTAGAAATTTCTTAACAGTCTTGGCATCATTGTGTGGTGTGGCAATTGCTTCGACCCATTTTGATACATAATCCATAACTACTAGGATGTAGAGATTCCCTAGAGATGATGTGAATGGTCCCATAAAGTCTATGCCCCAAACATCAAATAGTTCTACTTTCAATATGGGCTGCAATGGCATCTCATTACGTCTAGAGATATTGCTCGTACGTTGGCATCGATCACAGTGTTTGTAGTAAAGTTGTGCATCCTTGAAGAGTGTGGGCCAATAAAGGCCTGATTGAAGCACTTTGGCGGCTGTTCTATTACCTCCAAAATGTCCACCACAGGGTGAATCATGGCATTGCCTGAGCACTTCTTTTTGCTCATCCTCCGAAACACATCTTCTTATAATCTGTTCTACACATTGCTTAAACAGAAGAGGGTCGTCTAAAAAATACTGCTTCGCATTATGCAGTAACCTCATTTTCTCATTATGGTTAAGGTTATAAGGCAGAACACCAATAGCTAAGTAATTGACAAGATCAGCATACCAGGGAGTGGTTGAAACTGCAGCAATGTCTTCTATCAATGTTGCCAAAATATAACTAGGTATTGCCATGGCACCACATTTGTATACTACCATGGTCTCTGCCTCGGCAGGTTCTTCTGCTACTTTCGAGATCTGCAATATGTGTTCATCTGAGAATGTGTCCTGTATTTCGTTTAATGTGATGTTTTTTCCCCAGCTTCTAATCTGGAAAGATGATCGGCTACCTGGTTTTTCGTACCTTTTCTGTCCTTGATTTCTATGTCAAATTCTTGCAAAAGAAGAATCCATCTAATGAGTCTAGGCTTGGCATCCTTCTTGGAAAACAGGTACTTGATTGCCTAATGGTAGGTATGGACAGTCACTTTGGTTCCAATAAGGTAGGATCGAAACTTATCAAAGACAAAGACCACTGCTAGTAATTCCTTCTCCGTGGTGGTGTAATTGATCTGGGCATCATTGAGGGTTTTACTAGCATAGTAAATAACATGGAATAGTTTATTCTTTCTCTGCCCTAGTGCTGCCCCGACAGCATGATCACTGGCATCACACATTATTTCAAAAGGTAGGGCCCAATCTGGTGGGACTACAATTGGTGCAGTAATCAACTTCTCCTTAAGGGCTTTAAATGCTTCAGTGCATTCCTTGCTAAACTCAAATTTTTTGTTTTGTTCAAGCAAATTACAAAGGGGTTTAGAAATTTTGGAAAAGTTAACAATAAACCTCCTGTAGAAACCTGCATGACCCAAGAAGCTTCTAACTCCTTTGACTGAAATTGGTGGGGGCAATTTCTTTATCACGTCTATCTTAGCCTTGTCAACTTCAATTCCTTGTGATGAGATTTTGTGGCTCAAAACTATGCCTTCATTCACCATAAAGTGACATTTTTCCCAATTGAGAACTAAATTGGATTCCTCACATCTTTGCAGCACCTTCTCTAAATTGCCGAGGCACTGGGTAAAAGTGTCTCCAAAAACTGAGAAATCATCCATGAATATCTCCAAGAAGTCTTCAACCATGTCGTGAAAAATTGCCATCATGCATCTCTGAAATATTGTCGGGGCATTGCACAGGCCGAACGACATTCTTCTAAATGCATATGTCCCATACGGGCAAGTGAAGGTAGTTTTTGCCTGGTCTTTAGGGTCTATGGCAATCTGATTATAACCTAAATATCCATCAAGAAAACAGTAAAAGGGCTTACCAGCAAGTCTATCAAGCATTTCATCAATGAAGGGCAACGGAAAATGATCCTTCTTTGTTGCCTTATTTATTTTGCGGTAATCCATACAAACCTTCCAACCGGTCACAGTCCTGGTTGGGATCAATTCATTGTTTTCATTGGTTATTACCGTCATGCCACCTTTCTTGGGTACACATTGTATCGAGCTTACCCATGCACTGTCAGAGATAGGGTAGATGATTACAGCATCAAGCCATTTGATTATTTCCTTACGTACTACCTCTTTCATGGCATGGTTAAGTCTCCTCTGGGCCTCAATAGTGGGCTTGTGTTCTTCCTCTAAAATGATTTTATGCATGCAAACGGCTGGGCTTATCCCCTTCAAGTCATCAATTGACCACCCAATGGCCTTCTTGTGCTACCGCAGCATCTCTATCAAGCTTTGTTCCTGTTCTAGCTGCAACTCAGAAGAAATAATTACGGGCATTGTGTGGTTGGATCCCAAATAAACATATTTCAATTTGTCAGGTAAAGGTTTTAATTCAATAACTATTGGTTCCTCACCTGAAGGTTTTGCATCCTTACTTGGGTAATTTAAAGGTTCGAAGTACTTACCTGGAAGGTGTGTTGTCCAGCTAATCTCCTCTACCTCCTGAGTTTCAACTTTATCATCTTTGGGCAGACTGTCCAAGATTCTGTTGTAACAGTCTTCAATTGTACTGCCGAGGTAGCGCTGTGAAGTATTGCCGAGACTACTACCAAGACAATGATTGCTGAGACAGGGTATCGCGCTGTCTGTATCTGTGGTGTGAATTACCTGGCTTTCCTCTGGATCATCATGTCTTTTCAGCATCTGGAAAACATTGAGTTTGACTTGCTGGTCGTTAACCCTCATTGTCAATTCTCCTTTTTCCACATCAATAAGAGTGCGTCCAGTAGCTAGAAAAGGTCTCCCCAGGATGATCGGTGCATTGTCATCTGCTTCACAATCAAGAATAAGAAAGTCAGCTGGAAAAATAAATTTATCCACCCTTACCAATACATCCTCGATCTTTCCTTCATGATGCACATATGATCTATCTGCGAATTGGAGCATCATAGTTGTAGGTTTTGCCATTCTTATTCCAAGCTTTTGGAAGACGGATTTCGACATCAAGTTTATACTTGCTCCAAGATCACATAGGGCCTTTCCTTCATAGTGATTTCCAATTGCACATGGTATGGTGAAACATCCACGATCCTTAAATTTAGGGGGCATGCGATTATGAAGCATAGCCATGCATCCTTCTGTCGCGACAACAGTTTCAAACTCACTAAGCCTTCTCATTTTGGACATAATATCTTTTAGGAATTTAGCATAATTTGGCATCTGTTCTATTGCCTCAACTAATGGCAAATTAATGTGGACTTGCTTCAGGATGTCTAAGAACTTTTTAAACTGATACTCCTGCTTTTGCCTTTTCAACCTCTGTGGAAAAGGTGGTGGGGGTCGCATTTCCTCTAATGTTTCATTAGTTTCGAATTTAATACCTGGTACCACTAGTTTGTCTTCTGCTTCAGCTGCTGGCCGTGGGACTGTCGATTACTCTGTCGAGGCATGTGCCTTCTGCTGGGATCGATTTGCCTACTGTTGCATGATCACTTAATTCAGCATCTATGTCCTCTCTATCTGGTTCTTCTTGTTCCACTATTGGGACTTTGTCTGTCGAACTGCTTGTTACCTCTTTAAGTTGTAAACCACTCCTAGTAGTGATTGCCTTACATTGCTCATGGCCCATTCCCCTTGCAACTTCATTATTGCTGGGTAATCCTCCTTGTGGTCTAGTGTTCAGATTTTGAGCGAACTGCCCAACTTGAGTTTCCAGTGTTTTAATGGCTGCCTCTTGGTTTTGCAACCTCATCTCAGTTCTATTCATGAAAGCATCAGTTCTCTTAATGAAGTTACTATTCTCAGCCATATATGATTCAGTTTTCATCATAAATGCTTTAAGAGAATTTTCCAATGAACTTGTAGACTGCTACTGAGGCATCTGCTGCGGCGGTGGATTTAGGGTATTATTAGGATTACTCCATGAGAGATTTGGATGCCTCTTCCATGCCGGATTATATGTATTGGACATCATGTTGTTCCGGTTGTAATTTCCCACATACAGGGTAGATTCTTGATCCTGCATGCACTCGGAAGAACTATGGTTACCTCCGCATAAATTACAAGAAGAATCGATTACCTTGACCTCATGGGTATTATTTTGCATTTGCATATTTTGAACCAACTTGGTAAGAGCGGCTAATTGTGCTGCCACAGAATTTGATGTTTCTAACTCATTTACTATGGGTTGGCATCTCACCCCTCCTCTCCTAGATGTAGGGAATTGGAAGTCATTCTTTGCAAGTTTGTTCAAAATTTCTATAGATTCCTCTGGTGGTTTTTCAAGGAGTGTCCCATTGGCAAAAGCGTCTAACATCATCCTTGTTGGGGCATTGGTTGCATTGTAAAACATAGTCACTTGTGTCCACAGTGGAAATCCATGCAAAGGACACTTGTGTAATAGCTCCCTATATCGCTTTCATGCCTCATACATCGGTTCATTATCTGCCTGCCGAAAAGAAGTAATTTCTTACGTATACGATCATATAGATTAGTAGGATTGAAACGTGCAATGAAATCACGGCATAGTTCACTCTAAAATCATTTCTTACGTATCGTCATATTGATGTCATCATTTCTTTTGGACAACTACGATTTCATTTTTCCGGTTTACATGGTTTCCCTGAAACTAAAAACAAATACAAAACTTAGAAATTAATAGATACTCTAAAATCAACCTCTTCCATTCCCTGGCTTTTAGGGGGGATTTTAATGAAATCCTTTATGACAATGAAAAACAAGGCGGTTCTCGTCGTGCGCGATCACAAATTAATAATTTTAGAGACTGTCTTGATCAGAATGATCTTTTCGATTGTACACCAACGTCTGGATGGTTCACATGGACTAGATCTGGTCGTAATACGGAAACCATTATCGAAAGACTCGATAGATTCCTTGGTAACTCCGCCTGGTTTAATACCTTTCCTAACTATCAAGCTATTTCGTTCTTTCAGGCACGTTCTGACCATTGCCCCATCTTAATGGACACTAACCCTTCAAGAGCTCTCAGATCCAAACGCTCTAATAATCTTTTTCGCTATGAGAATTGTTGGGCTGATGACCCGGAAGTTTTGTCTCGAATTAGAGAGATTTGGTCTAACCAATCTCGATCGACACTTCATAAAATTCAGGATATTGGACGATTCCTAGCCACTTGGCAAACTAACAAACGCATTAAATCCAATGTGCGTATGATTCAACTGAACGATTTTATTAATATGTGTCTCAAACGCCATCTATCTGATACAGAGATCCATAACTTTATTTCTGCTAAAAGTGAGCTTGATAGCTTGTTAAATGCGAAAGAAATATACTAGGCTCAACGAGCTCGGACACACTGGTTAGAATACGGTGATAAAAATACTTCCTTTTTTCATGCCAGAGCAAATAGCCGACGGCGAAAGAGTCATATTGTTGGACTTCTAGACAACCAGAATATATGGCAAACACATACAGACAACATCATGTCTACTGCTATTACTTACTTTCAAAACCTTTTTACGTCTTCCTATCCTACTATTGCCTCTACCATCTTGGATAACATTCTCACTATTGTTACCGAAACAATGAACAATGATCTTAATAATGATTTCACAACAGATGAAGTTACCATTGCATTATGTGATATTGACCCGAGGAAAGCCCCGCGTGTTGATGGATTCCCAAGGGGTTTCTTCAGGAAGCATTGGGATATCCTTGGCCAGGACTTTACAAACCTCTGCCTCGGACTCCTTAGAGGGTCGGTTAATATGGAAGAGGTCAATCGTACCATCATTGTTCTTATTCCCAAAATCAGCGACCTCACTACAATGCGCTATCTCAGACCTATTAGCCTTTGCATAGTCCTTTACAAACTGTATCGAAAGTATTTGTTAACCGTCTAAAATCTATCATACCCTTATGTATCAGTGGTAATCAAGGTGCTTTTGTTCAAGGAAGGAACATTACTAACAACATCCTTATTGCCCATGAGCTCATCCATACTTTAAATACTGATGAAACATCTCTTTCCAAAGGTGCTAGCTTAAAACTCAACATAGAAAAGGCTTTCAACGTGTTGAATGACCTTTTCTTGAACATATTATGATTCGTCTAGGATTCAACTCCAGATGGGTTTCCCTTATTATGAGGTGTGTATCCTCAGTATCCTTTCAAGTTCGTATCAACGACTCCCTTTCACGACATTTCAAACCCCATAGAGGGTTACGGCAAGGGGACCCTCTATCCACTTTCTTGTTTCTTTTCTGTAATCAAGGCCTTTCATCCTTGCTCAATGCTGAGCAAACAAATGGTAACCTCCCTGGACTTTGTGCTAGCAGGAATGGGCCACGCGTCAACCACCTCCTTTTTGCTGATGACTGTGTCGTATTCATTAAGAATACAACTAAGGAATCTCAACGCCTTTAGGATGCTCTACATACTTACGCTACTTCGTCTGGGCAGGCGGTGAATTTTGAAAAGTTTACTATTTCTTTTCTCGGAAAACTTCCGCGTCGCTTCGGTCGGAAATCAATAATATCCTTCATGTAAGAGAAGTGGATGATCCAAGTATTTATCTGGGAGTCCCTCTCCTAATAGGAAAGAACAAGACAACAACCTTGGGGTTCACCAGGGATAAAATGAATGCTCGCCTAAGTAAATGGGATAAACAGCTCATCTCTTTTAGAGGTAGAGAAATTTTTATTAAATCTGTCATCCAGTCTATACCACAATATGTTGTCTTACTACCTTTTACCCCAAAACATTATTGATGATATGACCACTTTGATACGCCGTTATTGGTGGTCTGGGAAAGCTGACAAACGAGGTTGGCATATGCTCCCTTGGGACACCGTCTGTCTGCCAAAAGTAGCAGGAGGTATAGGGTTTCGCGATCTTCACCACTTCAATGTTGCTTTACTAGGCAAAAAGATCTGGCGTCTGGTTTATGAACCTGATAATATCCTTAGTCAGGTCTACAAATGCAAGTATTACCCATCGGGTTCTATCCTCGAATCTGATCACACTCAGAGATCTTCTTTTGCTTGAAAAGGTCTAAGCATTGCTATCTCTAAGCTTCGCGATGGCTTTTTCAAACGCCCAGGTATATCCAGCCAAGTTCAAATCCACTTTGACAAATGGGGTGGCTCCCATCCTGTCAACCTTTATGGTGATTATGAGGTAAATGACGAAGTTCCTCTTCGAGCAGGTACTTTCATGTTGCCTAATTTACCCCGATGGGACGAATCAAAAGTTAGAGAATACTTCTCCCACGAACACGCTCCACTCTTAGTACTATACCTGATTGTAAGATTTGTTATGTACCTAGAGACGCAAACGTTGTAGCTCTGTCTTAGCTACTAGGGCTTTATGTTCTTTTACTTCCTGTTCTTTTGATTGTAACTTTCTCGATTTTATTTGGGCTTCTGTAAATTCTGAGAGGTTCTCTTCTTCTTCTAAATAAAACCATGGGTACTCTTTTCCCCATAGGGGCCTACTCACCACTCGAGGTGACTGGCTATAGCTTTTTTAATGAGGCCCTTTTTTTCAAAAACAAAATTCAAATGTGATCATTATAAAGCTCAATTAGAGATGCACAATTTAAACTTAACAAAACGGCCGCAAAATAAGAATAAATCAAATATCATGAGTTCTTATAGTTTATTATGGAATTTTAAACGTAATTATTCAACTTAATCTCATTTTTAAAGCATTTACTCGGTTAAAATTCCAGTGGTTTCACTAAATGCCCAATTAGACATTCACCCTTTAAAACCAACAAAACGGCCACAAAATGAGATTTAATCAAATTTCATGAGCTCAAATAGTTAATTTTGGGTTTTTGAACATGATTAAAAAACTTAATCTTAATTTTAGAACATTAAAATTCTAATGGGTTGCTTCTTTCTCTCCTCTCTCTTTCTTTCTCACCCTCTCCTCTTTTCCCTTATGTTTCCCTTCTTCTCCGCCGCCTCTGCCTTCCCCATCCACCGATCTTCATCGCCTCCCACTACCACGACCCTCAGGAGAGAAAGAAGCAACGTCAACTTCAACCAATACTTTAAGGTATAATATATGTCTTTTATCTTTATTTTTTTACTTATTTTTCTACTTTAGCTATATACCTATGCCTTTACATTATGGAAGTCGTCTTCCCTTGTTCTTTTTGAGATCATCCTTTTTGGATCTCTTCACACTCGATCAAATATGGGTTTATAATTTAAGATTCATGATTATCCGCCTTATTGAGGACTGACTTTTATATGTCCTCTTTCTTTTAAGCTATGCCCACCGAATATCGAAGTTCTTATTGGCAAGATTAAGCGCTTGCCATTTGAATTCCCAAAGAACTATAGTTCTCTCCTATTCTGGATGGATTAATCTTCACAATCCAGATGGACTCCAGATTCATCTTAGACAATTTACGAAGAGGTTCTTGTTTATACGACTCTTTTTTTGTTTTCGCTTTCTTCTGAATCTTTCTTTCTGCTTAAGCAAGATCATAGGTAATAAAGCCTTGGAATCTTATTATACCACTATATTAGCTTTATATTCTTTTGCAGCGTTTTTACCACCCTTACATAGGATATTGCCAACGCCGTTAATGGTGTGTTCTTAACAATCTGGTTAGGTCCCATGTGGCCATCTAGGGTTATGATACATTCTCTCGCCCTTCGTTGCTCTAACGTAAGTTCCTCAGTCCTTCTTTATCTTTCAGAGGTTCTACTTTTTTTTGAGCCAATTTACAAGGAACGTATACAACACTACCATTGAGAGTTGTTGGTTTTTGTTATCTTGTTTGGAGCAGCAATCTTCGAAGGATTTGTCCAGGTTAACCTCTATCTCTTTGATATTTTTCCCTTTAGTACTAATCACTCTAGAGATTGTAGTTTCTTCAAACAAATCATGTACTTCTCTGCACTACTGAAATAGCTGTACTCCGACTCCGACTGTCCTTCTCACAGATATTCTCCTTTCTCTTGCTATTATATTGTATTTTTTCACATAGTGATCATATTTTGCGATTGGAGTCTCGTTTACTATGGAACGCTGTTTAGTTTATTCATTCAGCGAAAGAATGTTACCTCTGTCATATCTTCTTGTCTTCTTTTCACAAGCTTTCCATTTGTTAATACACCTTGTTATCTCCTACTTCGATCGTCTACCTTTGATCCCAGTTTTGATTACCAAGACGTGCTTTTGTTCCGTACTCCGAGTCTATATCAACAAGGCGAGCCCTTTAGGGATCTCGATCGGCGAGGTATCGATCGACAAGATATTACCTCTTACTATAGACTTGGTGCTAATACATTGGTTCAGCCCTACCACGACCTTCAAGGATGGTGCCGATAATTTCAAGAAGACGCTTGGACAACTTTGTATCTCCTAGGTTTGTTGTCATGGTTTTTAGTTATTCTTACTTCTCATATCATGTTCTTCTTTTTCTCTTGCTTATTTTTATAAACATACCACCCTTGCAAAGGGACTTATCCAACATCTTTCATGATGTATTATCTTCAAACAAACTATATTGTATTGGAATTCTTATCCATTCTTTCTTTTTAAAAAAGTTTTTTATTTATCATCAAAATTATATAACCTACTCCATAATGTTTTATTCTTATAATATACAATATAATACATCACTTAAAGTATATCTTTTCACGACTTCTAATTCTTCTTAAATGCCTAAATTGTCTCATATCAATTGCGATAAGTTATTTATTCTGACTTCTAATCAATCATATACAAAATAATAATTTATATATTCCATATAATATTAATCTTCTTACTTACTATTTATCTTTTCTAAAATTCTTCACTTATAATCCTTGTATACTTCAAACTCTTCCTCTCCTATATATATCTATCCATCCCTCTCATATTTTCTCATCTCCAATACTCACCACACGCCTCCCTCTCTTTTTCTCTCTTCTTTGTCCCTTTACTTTTACCAACCTCTTACCCATGGATTCCAAGACCTTTCTCCAACAACTCTAAAATTTTCAATTTACTGCTGATGAGCAGGCAACTATCTTCCAACCAAGTATCTCTTGGGATTCCTCTGAAAAGGAAGCACACTCCACCCTACTCGGGAATCTTATATCCTCCAAAGAGATAGATGATCAAGTGATCGTCAAAGCTTTTACTGGAATCTGGACTACGATCAAGCTTGTTTCTATGTGAATCTTGAAACCACATCTATTTCTCATCCGTTTCAAAGATGAGAAGATCAAGGATGATAACCTGGCCAGGGTCCTTGGACTTACGAGGATGAATGGCTTGCTCTAACTCAATAATCCTACTATCAGTCTTGATGAACATTCCTTTACAACGATGAATATTTGGGTACGTATCTACAACATTCCACCCATTTTTCTTGCATTGGAGGAATCTGCCAATGATATTGGCGATCACTAGGGACCATAATTGGAACAGTAATAAAAATCGACACTAGGAAAATTGACTTCAATATGGTTGACTACCTTCGGGTCGGACTGATGCTAGATGTTACACAACCAATTAGGCGATGTGTTGCTATTGGTGGGGGACCTTCTACACGGTTTTGCCTACTCCAATATGAACGTCTCCCTACAATTTGTCATTGTTGTGGCAGAGTTACTCACTCATTGGATTTTTTTCCTATCCCAATCGAATCACGACCTGAACAACTCCAATATGGCGACTGGTTACGACATGTTCCTAAAAAGAAGGATGCACAACCTACACAAAGAGGTCGTATTCGTTATATTGCCAAAGAATCCAATGCTCATCCACCGCCAACATTCTCCCAAACCTCCAATTCCAATAATAAAGACAAAGCCCCTATGTTGTCTTCTCCTTCCAACACCAATGGAAAAGGTAAAGCCCCTATGGCACCTACTCCGGTTAATGACTACGAGTCTATTCCAAGTATCGACCCCTCACATAATATCCCGAAGGGATCTAGACTTCTCCCAACCGTTGCTAGTAAACTATCTGCTCGTAGATGTCCTCCATAACCATTGCAAATGGTTTTTCCTGATCAAGGCTCTAATATTACTACCCGACAAAAGACTAATGACAATACTGGGGAGGTGAGCTTACTAGAACATGATCTCCAAGATTTGGAGGCTGATCTAGCCAATGACCTTGATTTCCAGGAGATAGCCGAATGGCTTGATACTGAGCCAACTCCTAAGCGAATTGTCCGCCCTTCTTCAAGCAAAGGTGTTAAGATAACTCCACCTTCAGATGAGAATAACAAACTTAAATGGCTCAGAGCGTCTAGCAAGGCACCTATTGAGAAAGCTGGGATGAGCAGCGCAAAAAACTCTTCGGCGGAGGTTGAACTTGATCAACCCCTTCGAGCAACATGATACTCTTCCGTTGGAACTGTCTGGGTCTTGGCACCGCCCTAACAATTCATATTTTGCAACGTGTTGTCTCTAAGCATGATGTCGTTTTTCTTCTTTTCCTTTTTCTAGGTATTTTAGTTTATTGGTCTATCTTCGGATCAAGTTAGGAATGCATGGCTACATAGCCTTTGTTTTTAGGCCTTTTTATTCACGACCTTCTTTTATTTGGAATAATAATACCTTTATTGCTTTGTTTTTTTACTATTTATTTTATTTTGAGGTTTTTATTTCTTTCTTCTTTATCCTTATGTTGTTGAATCTTTTTGATATCTTTATGTCAATGCTTTCTTTACTATTGAACAACCTTCCTTCAACATACTTTCTACCAAGCATACTCCTTCTCGCTCACTGTGCTTATTCTTATATGCCACCCTTCCAAGGGATTTTTACTAATAATTTCTACCTTCACCTTCTTCATAATATTATTTTCTTGTTCATTATACCACCCTTGATAGGGATCTTAACCAACACATCTTTTTGTTTATTTTACAATTTGTTAAATCCTTACCAAATCTCGATTAGAGGTTCCAAGCGAACACTACCTTCTGATGAGGGCAACAAAACCAAGAGGCCTCGTCCTTCTACCAAGGCTTCTACTGGAAAATCTGGGATAAGCAGCGAAAAAAACTCTCCAACGACGATTGACGGTGATCAACCCCGCCGAGCAAAATGAAAATCTTATGTTGGAACTGCTAGGGTCTTGGCAACACCCAAGAAGTTCACGCTCTACAATGTGCTACCTCCAAGCATGATGCCGATTGTCTTTTTCTTTGTGAAACTAGGCTAAACAGACATAACATGGACCGTATTAAGCTTAAGCTTGGAATGCATGGCTGCATAGCTATTGACACCCAGGAAGTTCACGCTCTATAACAAAACTTCTATTGATTTGCTTTCTTACTCGGACCGTCATATTGATGTTATTATTTCTTTTGGACAACAACGATTCCATTTTTCCGGTTTACATGGCTTCCCCGAAACTGCAAACAAATAAAAAACTTGGCAATTAATAGATATGCTAAAATCATCCTCTTCCCTTCCCTGGCTTTTAGGGGGAATTTTAATGAAATCCTTTATGACAATGAATAACAAGGCGGTTCTCGTCGTGCGCGATCACAAATTAATAATTTTTGAGATTGTCTTGATTAGAACAATCTTTTCGATTGTAACCAACATTTGGATGGTTCACATGGACTAGATCTGGTCAAAACTCAAAAACCATTATGGAAAGACTCGATAGATTCCTCGGTAACTCCGCTTGGTTTAATACCTTTCCTAATTGCAAAGCTATATCATTCTTTCAGGCACGTTCTGATCATTGCCCCACCTTAATGGATATTACCCATCACGCGCTCTCAGATCCAAACGCTCTAATAATCTTTTTCGCTATGAGAATTACTGGGATGATGAGCCGAAAGTTTTGTCTCGAATTAGAGAGATTTGGTCTAACCAATCTCGCTCGACACTTCTCAAAATTCAGGATATTGGACGATTCCTAGCCACTTGGCAAACTAACAAGCGCATTAAATCCAATGAGCGTATCATTCAACTAAACGATCTTATTAATATGTGTCTTAAGCAACATCTTTCATATACGGAAATCCACAACTTTATTTCTACTAAAAATGAGCTTGACAGCTTGTTAAATGCGAAAGAAATATACTGGGCCCAACGAGCTCGGACACACTTGTTAAAACATGGTTAGAGTTTCATTCATGGAAGGAGTTAATCTCTAATTTAAGTTGTTTTCTTATGCTTTTTACTATATTAAAACTCTACCTCTTTACATTTTACTTCACTACCTACCAAGGGGCGAGAATGGCCAATTATTCTATTCTGTTCAAGGTTTTCATCTTACTATGCGAGGTTCTGTTTGCTTCTGCTGCAGCCTTGCATGCTACGGGTTTCCTTCGTCGTCAGGATCTCCGACTATAAGGTCTGGACCTGTCTTTTACGAGTCTCGACTCAGTTCCCTCAATGCAATAAGAATTATCAAGGTTTGCTTATCCTTTGTTATTCCTTGTTCTTGCATTCAAGCCCGGGAGGGATGTTTGTGAGTAATCCATTTATCTAAGCTCGGGAGAGTTAGATTCACGAAAGGGGTAAGTACGGTGTTTCAATTGCGAAATACTAACTCGGCCTAGGGATAGGTTAAGAGTTTCAGCGGCTAAAAGAAGTGTGATATTGGTTGGTGAGTATAATTGGTTCACGCCGGGAGGTATCATCAAGGACTAGTCATCAACAACACTCTGACTTAAGGATAAGCGGAGTCATTCAAGGATAAGCGGACTAATCCCTTCTAATTCTCCAGTTTCTCTTTAAGAAAACCTCCAAGAACTCAATTTTCTCTTTCTTGATGGCAACTTACAAAAGATTCGCCCCAGCCAACGTTGAAGAACGATTCAATCGATCTTTCATCGCAAGGCAACTATGGGAAGAACAAGGGTTCCAGCACGCGGATGAAGAGAATTACGGCATTGAACACTACTTGTTCGATAGAATAAAGTACCAGAAATGGGAAATATTCTGTTTACAACCTGCCCAGGCAAACGCCAAAATCGTGCGGGAGTTCTACGCTCATGGGCCCAACAAAGACTCTCTCTTTGTTCATTGCCGCGGCAGGCCTGTGCAACTCGATGCCGAGACGATCAACAGCTTCTACGGCCTCACACCGGACAATGATCTCCATGCTGATTTCTTGGAAGATATCACTGCCGAAGACTATGAACTTATCAAAGACGATCTTTGTTACGCGAACACTCCATGGGAAACCGGTACCCATCGGAGTTCCGTAACAAGACAAAGTTTGAAGCCGGAGGCGAAGATGTGGAACACCTTCGTCAAACGATGCCTCATCCCAACATCACATAATAGCACGGTGGATCGCAAGAGATTGGTGCTTATCTAATCCATCATCAACAAAAGGACCATCAACGTTGGAGAAATTATCCTACGGGAGATTCACGAGTGCGGTAAGAAAGATCGAGGACCATTGTATTTCCCTTGCTTGATTATGGGTTTATGTGTTTCTGCAGGTGTACCCATTAAAGAAACCGATGAATACACACCCCCAAGAAGAGGATGGACCAGGGAATTCTACCACAAAGTCATGCAGATCACACAAGAAGAACCTGTCCAGGCAACACCGCAGCAGTTCACTACCGATACTGCTGTCGGGGCCTAGTACACGGCAGATATGGCTGGTACTGCCCACACCTCTGCCGCAGTAGACCCGTATCAAGAAATCTTGCAGCGCATGGCCGCGATGGATCTTCGACAACAACGGTACATGGAGTACCAACGGGAATTCAATGGAACGCTCGCCCAAATGATGATGCACGCATTCCCGGACTAAGGCGTCAAATTCCCGGAGTTCCCAAGCAATATGTTCGTTACTGCCGCACCCTACACCGAGACTACACCAGCCCCACGAGGACCGCGACCGTTCTTCCATCTGGACCCTCAGCCCCAATACCAGGCTGCTGGACCATCTAGGCCAGCAGATTCTGCCGCAGCCTCATCTGTCAGCCGAAGGCCATCCAAGCAGAGAGCCGTTTTCAGCACTCCACCAAGATCGCCAATTATCATGGGCAGTCTATCCGCCGAGATAGATGCTTATGTACACCAAGGCTCCCCTACCGCCGGCCCAAGCACACACCACACCGGAGGAGCAACTACGATGGGAGGAGGAACGGACGTGATGATAACCGAAGAGATGGCGGATGTTGAAGAAGGAGAAGAAGTAGAAGCCCCAATGCATAGGACCCCACCCACTCGAGTCCAGCCGCCGAGGCAAGCAAAGGCGTAACCATCGCCCTCCCCAAGGACAAAGCACATGGCATCTAGGCAACGAAGAAAAATTGTTACAGCAGCTCTTCGGAGTCGCTCTAAAATTCTTTTTCCTTTATTTCTATATTCAATTGCTTTTACTATCTTTCATTGCTGCATATAATTCATATTCTGTTTTGCCGCTTATTCCTTCCAAATATAAAAGCATTGAGGACAATGCTTGGTTTGAGTTTGGGGGTGCAGATTCACTGCCAAGGCAGCAATCTACTGCCGCGGCCTTGCCAAAAAGGGAGTATTCCAGTGATTTTTTTTTAATTTTTATGCTCCCCGCATTACTTGAATTAACTGCATACACTCCTACACTGCTCATCATCAGTATTGCCTTAGTTTATTCTTTAAGGTTATAGAAATCTTTCTCCTTACCATGTTTAGGTTCTGTTAAGAGGGCTTAACCTTAGGATGCTTAAGGATGAAAATTTAGAAGCTTACTATAGGAAGAGTTTTAAACACTTTTGGGACTTGTGGATTATAGGAATTCTTTTAATGAACTTAGGTGATAAAGACTTAGATTTTTGGAAAAGTAACTAGAGGTGCCTACCACCGGCTCTATAAAATCTTTTCTTCATGCTAGAGGTGCCCGAAATTGGCTCTAGTATGTATTAAGGAATATAAAAAAAGAAAAAGACAAAAAGATTTTTAATGAAAACACGAGTCTTTGAGGTGCCCGAAACCGACTCAAGATTTGGGGTTTGAAAAAGAAGACAGCACTTAAACCAATGTCTACTTGTCTTGAACTTAGAGTTTATCTAAGAAAGCCTTTAATCAACTTGTCCACAAAAACGCACACACTCACGAATCCTATAGTTTGTTTCTAGGTAAATTCTTAGGTAGCCGAATGGTTAAGGCTTAAAAGATAGGCCTAGCTATGGTGGGGAGAATATATGGACATGTAAGATCGAGAGAGAATAGAGTTCGATAAATTGATGGTTTGCATTGCTTGAGGACAAGCAATAGTTCGAGTTTGGGGGTGTGATAAGTGCTCAACACACTATCACTTTATACTCCTTTTATCGGCATTTATCACCAAATATTCACCCACTTGAACCAATGCTTGTGCTTAATGTGATATATTTAGAAGTTATACTTAAATAGATAATATTTATAGAAAAAGGCACGTTTTACTGCGTTTTCATATCTGTGCAGGAGAACCAGTGCCGCGGCAGAGACAAGGCCGAGGCAAGACCTGATGCCGAGGCAGCAGCAGGAAGACAGGAAGCAAAGTGATAGGCGATGGAAAGAAAAAAATCCAAGGAACGTGTCTGGACTTAAAGCCCATGATTCGGAGCTGGCTAGCACAAGGAAAAGCCCAAAGGAAGACCACGCGGGAAAGCCTCCTTAGCCGAATTCAAACTTGGAAATATATTATTATTATGTACTTGACTTGTTCCCTACTCCAAGTTGTATTCTACTTAGGAAAGGTTTGCCCTAGGTCTAGCCTATATAAAGACCTAGCCACCCAATGTATCAAATATCGAAATACCTAGGGAGAGCCGACTTCTACTCTTGTTTCTTTCCTCTCCATCATGTTCTAAAACCTTCATAGGGTTTAGGTGAAGGTTGTGGAGTATTTGTGAGAGGAGATTGTACTTTATCTTTCATTCAATGCAATAAGAATTATCAAGGTTTGCTTATCCTTTGCTATTCCTTGTTCTTGGATTTAAGCCCGGGAGAGACGCTTGTGAGTAATCCATTTATCTAAGCTCGGGAGAGTTAGATTCACAAAAGGGGTAAGTACGGTGTTTCAATCGCGAAATACTAACTCGGCCTAGGGATAGGTTAAGAGTTTCAGCGTTTAAATGAAGTGTGAGATTGGTTGGTGAGTATAATTGGTTCACGCTGGGAGGTATCGTCAAGGACTAGTCATCAACAACACTCTGACTTAAGGATAAGCGGAGTCATTCAAGGACACTTTGCCGAATTTTGGTAAAGTCTGCCCACGAGCAAGGGATTGTCGCGGCAGACAACGTTATCGCTGCCCAGGCAGTAAACTGCAGTGCTGCCGAGGCAGAGATATACGATTGCATTGGATAAAGACAAGTCAATCAAGTCCACAATACAATACAACTAGATCCTGGCCCATCTCTCTCTCTAATATTTCCACCCTTTTATTTTTTTACCTTAGTTTAATAAATCACACCCATTCACTTGTGTTTTTATTTTTCTACAGAGCAAGAAGATAAAGAAGGCATATTGGGTATACCAGTCCCTGAGGAGACGATAACTCGATAAATACTTATCCCTTATTACTTGCGATGTGTCCACTTGCACTAAACGCACACTTTTGACACGCGACATATTGCCTCTTACCGTAATCAATACCTCGATACGAGATGTCCATCACACTCCAAGTAGAGACACCAAGACTATTATTATGTTGAATATTTTTGATATCTTTGTGTTCATGGGTTCTTTACTCTTGAATAACCTTCCTTTAACATACTTTCTGCCAAGCATACTCACTCTCGTTAACTATGCTTATTATTATATGCCGCCCTTCCAAGGGTTTTTTACTAACATTTTCTACCTTTATCTTCTTCAAAATATTATTTTCTTTTTCATTATACCACCCTTGATAGGGATCTTAACCAATACATCTTATTGTGTATTTTCCCATTTTTTAAATCTATCTCAAATCTTGAATAGAGGTTCCAAGCGAATACTTCCTTCTGATGTGGGCAGCAAAACCAAGAGGCCTCGTCCTTCTACCAAGGCTTCTGTTGTGTGTAAAAATGGTTGCGCAATTAGTGCAAGTTGTCGTGTGTCAAAAGTGTGCGTTTAGTGCAATGGACACATCGCAAGTAATAAGTGATAAGTATTTATCGAGTTATCGTCTCCTCAGGGACCGGTATACTTAATATGCTCTCTTTATCTTCTTGCTCTGTAGAAAAATAAAAACACAAGTGAGTGGGTGTGATTTATTAAACTAAGGTAATTGAATAAAAATAAAAGATTCGAAATATTAGAAAGAGAGATGGGACAGGATCCAGTTGTATTTTATTGTGGACTTGATTGACTTGTCTTTATCCAATGCAATCGCATATCCCTGCCTCGGCAGCACTGCAGTTTACTGCCTGGGCAGCGATAACGCTGTCCGCCGCGGTAGTCCCTTGCTCGTGGGCAGACCTTACCAAAGTTCGGCAAAGTGTCCTTGAATGACTCCGCTTATCCCTAAGTCAGAGTGTTGTTGAAGACTAGTCCTTGATGATATATCCCGGCGTGAACCAATTATACTCACCAACCAATATCACACTTCTTTTAGCCGCTGAAACTCTTAACCTATCCCTAGGCCGAGTTAGTATTTCGCGATTGAAACACCGTACTTACCCCTTTCGTGAATCTAACTCTCCCGAGCTTAGATAAATGGATTACTCACAAACTTCCCTCCCGGGCTTGAATGCAAGAACAAGGAATAACAAAGGATAAGCAAACCTTGATAATCTTTATTGCATTGAATGAAAGATAAAGTACAATCTCCTCTCACAAATACTCCACAACCTTCACCTAAACCCTATGAAGGTTTTAGAACATGATGGAGAGGAAAGAAACAAGAGTAGAAGTCGGCTCTACCTAGGTATTTCCATATTTGATACATTGGGTGGCTAGGTCTTTATATAGGCTAGACCTAGGGCAAACCTTTCCTAAGTAGAATACAACTTGGAGTAGGGAACAAGTCAAGTACATAATAATAATATATTTCCAAGTTTGAATTCGGCTAAGGGGGTTTTCCCGCGTGGTCTTCCTTTGGGCTTTTCCTTGTGCTAGCCAACTCCGATTCATGGGCTTCAAGTCCAGACACGTTCCTTGGATTTTTGTCTTTCCATAGCCTATCACTTTGCTTCCTGTCTTCCTGCTGCTGCCTCGGCATCAGGTCCTGCCTCGGCCTTGTCTCTGCCGCGGCACTGGTTCTCCTGCACAGATATGAAAACGCAGTAAAACGTGCCTTTTTCTGTAAATAGTATCTATTTAAGTATAACTTCTAAATATATCACATTAAGCATATGCATTGGTTCAAGTGGGTGAATATTTGGTGATAAATGCCGATAAAAGGAGGAGAAAGTGATAGTGTGTTGAGCACTTATCACACCCCCAAACTCGAACTATTGCTTGTCCTCAAGCAATGCAAACCATCAATTTGCCGAACTCTATTGTCTCTCGGTCTTACATGTCCATCTATTCTCCCTACCATAGCTAGGCCTATCTTTTAAGCCTTAACCATTCGGCTACCTAAGAATTTACCTAGAAACAAACTATAGGATGTGAGTGTGTGTGTTTTTGTGGACAAGTTGATTAAAGGCTTTCTTAGATAAACTCTAAGTTCAAGACAAGTAGACATTGGTTTAAGTGCTGTCTTCTTTTTCAAACCCCAAATCTTGAGTCGGTTTCGGGCACCTCAAAGACTCGTGTTTTCATTAAAAATCTTTTTGTCTTTTTCTTTTTTTATATTCCTTAATACATACTAGAGCCAATTTCGGGCACCTCTAGCATGAAGAAAATATTTTATAGAGCCGGTGGTAGGCACCTCTAGTTACTTTTCCAAAAATCTAAGTCTTTATCACCTAAGTTCATTAAAAGAATTCCTATAATCCACAAGTCCCAAAAGTGTTTAAAATTCTTCCTATAGTAAGCTTCTAAATTTTCATCCTTAAGCATCCTAAGGTTAAGCCCTCTTAACAGAACCTAAACATGGTAAGGAGAAAGATTTCTATAGCCTTAAAGAATAAACTAAGGCAATACTGATGATGGGCAGTGCAAGAGTGTAGGCAGTTAATTCAAGTAAGGCGGGGAACATAAAAATAAAAAAATCACTGGAATACTCCCTTTTTGGCAAGGCCACGGCAGTAGATTACTGCCTTGGCAGTGAAACTGCACCCCCAAACTCAAACCAAGCATTGTCCTCAATGCTTTATATTTGGAAGGAATAAACGGCAAACCAGAATGCGAATTATATGCAGCAAGGAAAGATAGTAAAAGCAATTGGATATTGAAATAAAGGACAAAGAATTTTAGAGCGACTCCGAAGAGCTGCTCGTAACAATTTTTCTTCGTTGCCGAGATGCCATGTGCTTTGTCCTTGGGGAGGGCGATGGTTGCGCCTTTGCTTGACTCGGCGGCTGGACTCGAGTGGGTGGGGTCCTATCCGGTGTGGTGTGTGCTTGGGCCGGCGGTAGTAGAGCCTTGTTGTACATAAGCATCTATCTCGGCGGATAGACTGCCCATGATAATTGGCGATCTTGGTGGAGTGTTGAAAACGGCTCAACGCTTGGATGGCCGTCGGCTGACAGATGAGGCCGCGGCAAAATCTGCTGGCCTAGATGGTCCGACAGCCTGGTTTTGGGGCTGAGGGTCCGGATGGAAGAACGGTCGCGGTCCTCCTGGGGCTGGTGTAGTCTCGGTGTAGGGTGCGGCAGTAACGAACATATTGCTTGGGAACTCCGGGAATTGGACGCCTTGGTCCTGGAATGCGTTCATCATCATTTGGCGAGCGTTCCATTGAAGTCCCGTTGGTACTCCATGTACCGTTGTTGTCGAAGATCCATCACTGCCATGTGCTGCAAGATTTCTTAATAAGGCTCTGCTGCGGCAGAGGTGTGGGCAGTACCAGGCATATCTGCCATGTACTGGTTCCCGGCAACAGTATCGGCAATGAACTGCTGCGGTGTTGCCTGGACAGGTTCTGCTTGTGTGATCTGCATGACTTTGTGGCAAAATTCCCTGGTTCATCCTCTTCTTGGGGGGTGTATTCATCGGTTTCTGCAATAGGTACACCTGCAGAAACACATAAACCCGTAATCAAGGGAAATACGATGGTCCTCGATCTTTCTTACCGCACTCGTGAATCTCTCGTAGGATAATTTCTCCAACGTTGATGGTCCTTTTGTTGATGATGGATTGGATTAACACTAATCTCTTGCGATCCACCGTGCTATTATGTGATGTTGGGATGAGGCGTCGTTTGACGAAGGTGTTCCACATCTTGGCCTTCGGCTTCAAACTTTGTCTTGTTACGGAACCCCGATGGGTACCGGTTTCCCATGGAGTGTTCGCGTAACAAAGATCGTCTTTGATCAGTTCATAGTCCTCGGCAGTGATATCTTCGAAGAAGTCCGCATGGAGATCGCTGGCCGGGGTGAGGCCGTAGAAGCTGTTGATTGTTTCGGCATTGAGTTGCACTGGCCTGCCGCGGCAGTGGACAAAGAGAGAGTCTTTGCTGGGCCCATGAGCGTAAAACTCCCGTACTATTGTGGCGTTTGCCTGGGCAGGTTGCAAACAGAATACTTCCCAATTTTGGTACTTGATTCTGTCGAACAAGTAGTGTTCGATACCATAATTCTCTTCGTCCGCGTGCTGGAACCCTTGTTCTTCCCAAAGTTGCCTCGCGATGAATGATCGATTGAATCGTTCTTCAACGTTGGCTGGGGCGAATCTTTTGTAGGTTGCCATCAAGAAAGAGAGAATTTGGTTCTTGGAGGTTTTCTTGAAGAGAAACTGGAAAATCAGAAGGGATTAGTATGCAGAGAGTAATTGAGAGAGGGATTGTCAAGGATACTAAAGAAAGTAAGAGTGAGTAGTTCAAGAGGAAGGAGTTTCTTATATAGGCCTCAACCTTGTAACCGTTTCCTTTTCTGCCGCGACAGGGATCTCGGCAGACTAGCCGTTACACTTTTCTGCCCGTTGAGACTGCTGCGGCTCTGACACTATTGTATTGCCTTGGCAGAGTTCCTGCTGTGAACTATTTTCCCCTTATCTTTACTTTTTATTCCTAAATAAAAATTTAAACACACAAAAGAAAAATACTGAAAACGAAAATAATTAGAAAAATAAAAATAAACTACTAACCCTAATATAATAAAGAAAAGAAAAAGGGAGAGGTTAGGTTACTGGTGGAGAGCATGCGAATGCATCTCCCAAAATTATTTCCTCCCTTAGGCCCAAATTGTGTATTGGTTGTGGGCCGCTCCTTAGTGTTGTCTGTCCATCCATCTTGGGCTTGATTTTCTTGCCGAATATCCTGCCGAGCAGACTGCCCAGGCAGGATATCTTATTGTCTACTGTGCGGATGGCCTTGCATTCCTCTGGATCGTCATACCTCTTTAAGTTGTGGAATGCGTTCAGTTTGACTTGTTGGTCATTGACCCGCATAGTCAACTCTCCTTTTTCCACGTCAATCAATGTACGTCCAGTTGCTAGGAAGGGTCTCCCAAGGATAATCGGTGCGTTGTCATCTGCTTCACAATCAAGGACAAGGAAGTCGGCAGGAAAAATAAACTTGTCAACTCTTACCATATGTCCTCGATTTTTCCTTCAGGTTGCACATAGGATCTATCTGCGAGTTGGAGCATCACTGTTGTAGGCTTCGGCCTTCCAATTCCAAGTTTTTGGAAGACTGATTTAGGCATGAGGTTTATACTTGCTCCAAGGTCGCATAGGGCCTTTCCTTCATAAATCTTTCCTATCGCACAAGGTATAGTGAAGCAACCAGGATCTTTTAACTTTGGTGGCATGCGGTTATGCAACATTGCCATGCATCCCTCGGTGGCAGCCACTGTCTCAAACTCACCTATTCGTTTTCTCTTTGATACCATATCTTTTAAGAACTTGGCATAGTTGGGCATTTGTTCAATGGCCTCAACGAATGGTATGTTGATGTGGACTTGCTTCAAGATATCGAGGAACTTCTTGAACTGTTGATCCTGTTTTTGTTTCTTCAACCTTCGCGGGAAAGGTGGTGGTGGTCTCATCTCATCCAGGGTTTCTTTAGTTTGGAATCGTATACCTGGCACCACTAGAATTTTTGCTGCCTCGGTAGACTGCTCAGGCGCTGCAGTGCTTGCTGCCAGGGTAGTGTTGTCAGTCTCGGTTTGCTCAGCCTCTTCTCTTGATTGATCCGTCGGTTGGGTTTGGCACTCTGGGATCTTCTCTTTCAACTGTAGACCACTCCTGGTAGTGATTGCCTTGCACTGTTCATGGCTTAGTACCTTAGCAACCTCAGTATTGCTAGGTAGGCCTCCTTGTGGTCTAGTGTTTATACATTGAGCAAACTGCCCAACCTGAGTTTCTAGAGTTTTTATGCCGCTTCTTGATTTTGTAGCCTCATCTCAGTCCTATTCATGAAGGCGTCGGTCCTCTTGATGAAATTACTATTTTCCGCCATGTATGACTCGGTTTTCATCATGAAGGCCTTTAGCGTGTTTTCCAATGAATTGACCGGTTGCTGCTGCATCTGCTGCTGCAACATCGGTTGTTGGACTTGCTGCTGTGGCATTGGCTGCTGAAATCCTGGTGGTTGGGTGATTGGGTTTAAGGCATTATTTGGGTTGCTCTATGATAAGTTTGGATGCCTCTTCCATGAGGGGTTGTACGTGTTGGACATCACATTGTTACAGTTGTAGTTTCCAACATACATACCGGTTTCTTGATTCATGCAATCAATGAAACTGTGGTTACCTCCACATAATTCACAACATAAATCAATTACCTTGACCTCACGGGTATTGTTTTGTAATTATAGGTTTTGCACCATCTTGGTAAGAGAGGCCAATTGTGTTGCCACTGAACTTGATGAATCTAATTCGTTTACCGTGGCTTGGCGTCTTACTCCTCCTCGCCTAGATGTAGGAAACTGGAAGTCATTCCTTGCGAGTTTATTCAAGATTTTGATAGCTTCTTCGGGTGCCTTGTCCAGGAGTGTGCCGTTTGCTGAGGCATCCAACATCATCCTTGTCGGGGCATTCGTGGCGTTGTAAAACATTGTCACTTGTGTCCATAAGGGAAATCCAAGCAGCGGACACTTGTGCAATAGCTCTTTATAGCGTTCCCATGCCTCGTACATTGGTTCGTCTTCAGCCTGTCGGAAAGAAGTAATTTCATTACGAATTCTATCATATAGATTAGTAGGATTAAAACGAGTAATGAAATCACGGCGTAAATCACTCCAGGATCCAATAGATCCTGCTGGAATGCTATTCAACCAAGCTTTCGCCCTATCCCTCAGTGAATAGGGGAATAGCTTTAATCGCAAGACATCTCCATGGACTCCTTGGATTTTGAAAGAGTTGCAAATCTCCATGAAGGATTTGAGATGCTGCCTTGCGTCTTCAGTTGCAGACCCACCAAATTGTCCAATTGTGTTTAACATATTGAACATGACAGGTTTAAGTTCAAAATGGGCTGCTTCAATCTCGGGTGTAACGACTCCTGGGTTTAGTCCATTTAGGTCCTCCTCCAAGAAATCTCTGACAGTCAGCTGTCGCGGCCCAGGTGGCGGCGGTAGACCTTCATTGCCGGCAGGTATGTTTTGTCCTGCCTGAACCTCTTCCATGACTCCTCGGATTTGTCTCCTCAACCTTAGCCCTGTTCTTTCGATCTCAGGATCTAACTCGTATAAGGGGTTGGTTGGATTGGCCCTGGTCATACACCAAGAAAAACAAAAGTAAAATAAAAATAAAAAGGAACAAGAAAATAAGGAAAACAAAATTTAGTTGCCAGTCCCCGGCAACGGCGCCAAAAACTTGTCGCGTGTCAAAAGTGTGCGTTTAGTGCAAGTGGACACATCGCAAGTAATAAGTGATAAGTATTTATCGAGTTATCGTCTCCTCAGGGACCGATATACTTAATAGGCTCTCTTTATCTTCTTGCTCTATAGAAAAATAAAAACACAAGTGAGTGGGTGTGATTTATTAAACTAAGGTAATTGAATAAAAATAAAAGATTCGAAATATTAGAGAGAGAGATGGGCCAGGATCCAGTTGTATTGTATTGTGGACTTGATTGACTTGTCTTTATCCAATGCAATCGCATATCTCTGCCTCGGCAGCACTGCAGTTTACTGCCTGGGCAGCAATAACGTTGTCTGCCACGGCAGTCCCTTGATCGTGGGCAGACCTTACCAATGTTCGGCAAAGTGTCCTTGAATGACTCCCTTATCCCTAAGTCAGAGTGCTGTTGATGACTAGTCCTTGATGATACCTCCCGGCGTGAACCAATTATACTTACCAACCAATCTCACACTTCTTTTAGCCGCTGAAACTCTTAACCTATCCCTAGGCCGAGTTAGTATTTTGCGATTGAAACACCGTACTTACCCCTTTCGTGAATCTAACTCTCCCAAGCTTAGATAAATGGATTACTCACAAACTTCCCTCCCGGGCTTGAATGCAAGAACAAGGAATAACAAAGGATAAGCAAACCTTGATAATCTTTATTGCATTGAATGAAAGATAAAGTACAATCTCCTCTCACAAATACTCCACAACCTTCACCTAAACCCTATGAAGGTTTTAGAACATGATGGAGAGGAAAGAAACAAGAGTAGAAGTCGGCTCTCCCTAGGTATTTCGATATTTGATACATTGGGTGGCTAGGTCTTTATATAGGCTAGACCTAGGGCAAACCTTTCCTAAGTAGAATACAACTTGGAGTAGGGAACAAGTCAAGTACATAATAATAATATATTTCCAAGTTTGAATTCGGCTAAGGGGGCTTTCTCGTGTGGTCTTCCTTTGGGCTTTTCCTTGCGCTAGCCAGCTCCGATTCAAGGGCTTCAAGTCCAGACACGTTCCTTGGATTTTTGTCTTTCCATCGCCTATCACTTTGCTTCCTGTCTTCCTGCTGCTGCCTCGGCATCAGGTCCTGCCTCGGCCTTGTCTTTGCCGCGGCACTAGTTCTCCTGCACAGATATGAAAACGCAGTAAAACGTGGCTTTTCTGTAAATAGTATCTATTTAAGTATAACTTCTAAATATATCACATTAAGCATATGCATTGGTTCAAGTGGGTGAATATTTGGTGATAAATGCCGATAAAAGGAGTAGAAAGTGATAGTGTGTTGAGCACTTATCACAAGTGAACACGTCGCAAGTAATAAAGTGATAAATATCGAGTATCGTCTCCACAGGGATTGGTATACTTAATATGTTTCCTTTAATCTTCTCGCTCTGCAAAAGAAATAAAGTAAAAACACAGATTAATTGGTTGTCTTGAATTGAATGAAAATTACTTAAATAATAAAGAGAAAATAAAGAATAAAATCAGTTTGAGACAATGGGCATGATCCAGTTATGTCGTATTGTGGATTCAATCAACTTGTTTCTGTTCAACGCAACTACACTACACTGCCTCGGTAGTACTATAGTTTTACTGCCTCGCCAGTGAAGGCTATGTCCACCGCGGTAATCCCTTGATCTTGGTTGGACTTATCAAGGTTCGGCAAAGTGTCCTTGGATGACCCCGCTTATCCCTAAGTCGAAGTACTGTTGATGACTAGTCCTTGATGATACCTCCCGGCGTGAATCAACTATAACTACCAACCAATCTCACACTTCTTTTAACCGCTGAAACTCTAACCTATCCCTAGGCCGAGTTAGTATTTTCCAGCTAGAAAAATACCTTACTTATTCCTTTCGTGAATCTAACTCTCCCGATGCTAGATAAATAGATCTCTCACAAACTTCTCTCCTGAGCTTGAATGCAAGAACAATGAATGGCAAAGAAGCAAACCTTAATATTTTATTGCATGAAACAGGAAAATAAAATTCAATATCCTCTCACAAATACTTGACAACTTTCACCTAAACCCTAAGAGAATTTAGAACACAGTGAAGAAGAACAAAGAAATCTCTAAAAACTATTGTGAACTCTCCTTCCTCTTTTACCTTGGACGGCAGATCCTTTATATAGGCCAAAACTAGGGCAACATCAGCCTTGGAGAAGAAGTTTAGTAGGTTTGGACGTTTCCTTCCTTGAAAAGGTAAATCTCTTAATTTGGTACATTCCATCTTTACACCATCTTCTCGAACTACAATTGCTCTGCAAAGTGTCAAGAAAAATCCAGCTTTTATGCTCTTCAAATCGATCACAACTTTGACTTTTTGGTCTCAAGAAATTCCCCGCCTCGGTAGGATGCATCTGCTGCCCCGGTGGAGGTTTGGCTTTGAGTCTACTTAGCTTCCATCAGTAGAAGCTCCTATCTGTGGCTGGTTCGATCAGGGTCCAAATTTACCTACAAACGCACAAAGATGCATTAAAGCTTATATTTTCTATAAATATCATCATTATATGTCATGTAGGCATCTTATGCAAATATCACACATTACGCTTATGCATCAGTCCAAATAGGTGTAGATTAAGTAATTATTGTCCATGAAAGGTATAAAAGTGATAGTCTTTTGAGGTCTTATCACACCCCTAAACTTGAACTATTGCTTGTCCTCAAGTAATGCAAACCATCAAATTGCCATAACTTATTCCCTATTGGTCTCCCTTGTTCATCTATTCTTCCCACCATGACCATGCCTATTCTAAGTCTTAACCTTTCGGCTACCCAAGGACTTACCTGGAATCGAGCTATAAGATTTTGTGAGTGTGTGAGTTTTTGTGGACAAGTTTGATTAAAGGCTTTCTTAGACAAACTTTAAGTTCAAGACAAATAGACGTGGAATTTATGATCTCTTCTTATAACAACAAAAATACTTGAACCAATTTCGGGCACCTCAAGGATTGTGTTTCATCATCAAGATCTTTTGTGTGCATACTAAGTTTTTTTGTGTGTGTGCATACTAGAGCCAATTTCGGGCACCTCTAGCATGAAGAAGAATGAGTCCTAGAGCCAGTAATAGGCACCTCTAGTCATTATTCCAAAAATCTAAGCTTTTATCACCTAAGTTCATCAAAAGAATTCCTATAGTCAAACAAGTCCCAAAAGTGTTTTTAGATTCAATCCTATAGCAAGCTTCTAAGTTTTAGTCCTTAAGCACCCTAAGGTTTATCCTTCTAAATAGGACCTAGCCATGGTAAGGAGAAAGATTTCTATAGTCCAAGGAGAATAAACTAGGCAGTAATGATGTAAAGGAGTGCAAAAGTATAGGCAATAATTCAAGTAAGTTGGTAGACGAAAAAATTCAAAATAAATTTAATTTGCTTCCTTTCAGGACAGGGTCGCGACAATGGGTTGCCTCGGCAGTGCATCTACACCCCCAAACTCGAACTGAGCATTGTCCCCAATGCTTAAATACATGCAGAAGACAGGAAACAAACATGAAGATTTATCAAGTAAAAAAAATCAAAACAGCATATAGATATGAAAAGGATTAAAAATCCTTCGAAGAACTGCTGCGGATAACAAGTTTCCTTGGCCTTGCTGCTGACAGTTTAAGTTTGGATCCCTGTGCTGGTGATTGCCGAGTTTTGGCTGTTCGAGGTGGCTGGATTCTTGTAGGTGGCATTCTTTGCAAAGGGGCATTGAATACTTCTCCTTCTTCCTCGTCCCCAATTTCTTCGGTTGTCATGATTTTTGTCCCACCCGCATCATCAGCTTCCATGTCATCTGCTCGGGCGGGTTGTGTGCTGGGCCCGACAGTGAAGTAAGGTTGCTGCATGAAGGAGTCCATCTCTGACGAGAAACTTCTAATGATTACTAGAGAGCCCGCTGCTCTCCTCTTGGATGGCCTTCTGCTGGCAGATGATGCCGCGGTAGGCTCTTGTGGCGGAGGTGGTCCTGCGGCGTAGAATGGCTGTGATGGTCCAATGGCGTAGAACGGCCTCGGTCCTCATGGTGCTGGAGTTGTGTCGGTGTACGGTGCAACCGTGACAAACATATCCGGGGGGAAGTCGGGGAACTACACCCCTTGGGTTGGGAAGTTAGTGACCATCATCTGGGCTAGGGTGTTGTTGAAATCCCTCTGGTACTCCATGTAACTTTGCTGTCTCAAATCCATGGCTGCCATCCGCTGGAGTATCTCCTGGTAAGCATCCGCTGTGGTAGTACTGTGGGAGGCAGTTGGTATGTCTACCGTGTATTGGGCCCCGGTAGAGGTATCGGTTGTGCCTGGCATTGGAGTTGCTTGGACTGGTTCTGCCTGGGTTATTTGCATAACTTTGTGGCAGAATTCCCTTGTCTATCCGCGCCTATGGACGGTGATCTCATCTATATCTTCGATTGGGACACCGACAACAGTGCAAAGTCCCGTGATTAAACATGGGAAGTACAACGACCCTCTTTCCTTCCTACCATATTCATAGATTTCTTGTAGGATCAACTCTCCCACATTGATACTCCTTTTGTTGATGATGGATTGGATGAGAACCAATCTCCTCTTGTGTACCGTGCTGTTGTGGGATGTTGGGATGAGGTAGCGTTTCACGAACGTATTCCACAACTTTGCCTTGGGCCTTAGATTTTGTCTTGCCATGGAGCCTTTATGGGATCCGGTTTCCCACTGTGTGTTATCATAACAAAGATCATCTTTGATGAGTTCGTAGTCTTCGTTACTGATGTCTTCTAGAAACGTTGCATGGTCATCATGGGCAGGTTGGAGGCCATAGAACAAATTGATGGTGTTGGCATCAAGTTGAACTGGTCTGCCCCGGCAGTGAACATAGAGTGAATCTTCGCTTGCCCCATGCGCGTAAAACTCTCGTACAATTGTGGTGTTGGCTTGGGCAGGTTGTAGGCAGAAGATTTGCCATTCGTGATATGCTATCTTATCGAACAAGTAATGCTCGATTCCATAGTTCTCTGCATCTGAGTGTTGGAATCCTTGTTCTTCCCACAATTGCCTTGCAACGAAAGATCTGTTAAAGCGTTCTTCAACAGCGGCGGGTGCGAATCTTTTGTAGGCTGCCATTGGTAGATATAAGCAAAGAAGGTTGTGAAAGTTGTTAAGAAATTCGAGAGAGATAAGCAAAGAATTCTAAGAAATCAAGAATGCAAAAGTGAATAGTTCAAAGTGAGAATGGGTTTAAATAGGCCTTGGCCTTGTACTGCCATGTTGTAATCCAACTAGTCGTTTTCTAGCCGTTGGCATTGACTACCACAGCTAAAATCACGCCAAACTAGCCGTTGGGCACTTTTGCCCGTTGTAACTATTGCGGCCCTAACACTGTTCACTGCTGCGGTAGTTGATCTTCTCTTGAATGTCTTCACTTTCAATCTTGATTCCTGTCCTAAATAAAATAAATACCAATAATAAAAATTAAAAATAAACAATAATAGAAAGACAAATGCTAAACTAAATCTAATCCTAAAAATGTAATAAAATAAAGATAAGAGAAAGAAATTAAGTCACGATAGGAGTGTATACAAGTGCATCTCCTAAGGTGATACTCTCAATAATCCTCATGTCATGTAGGTCATAATAAAGCTTCAAGCGTTGGCCCATTCACTTTAAACTCATGTCCATCCCTTTTTGATTTGATCACTACTGCACCATGTGGAAGGGCCTGAACAACTTCGAATGGGCCTGACCATCTGGACTTGAGTTTGCCTGGGAACAGTTTGAGTCTGGAATTAAAAAGGAGGACTTGCTGCCCTGGCAGGAATTGCCTCGGCAGTATCTTACGGTCATGCCATCTTTTAGTCTTTTCTTTGTATATCTTGGCATTTTCATAGGCTGCTTCTCTGAATTCCTTTATCACATTGAGGTCTAACAGTCTTTTCTAGCCAACTCTCTCCCATTCCATGTTCAAATTTTTCACTGCCCAATAAGCTTTGTGCTCGATTTCCACAGGCAAATGGCATGCTTTTACAAATACAAGCCTGTATGGAGATGTTCCCAATGGGGTCTTGTATGTTGTCCTATATGCCCACAGGGCATCGTCAAGATGATGAGACCAATCCTTTCGAGATGGGTTACCACCTTTTCAAGGATTTGCTTTAATTCCTTGTTTGATATTTCAGCTTGCCCATTTGTCTACGGGTGGTAGGCCGTAGCAATTCTGTGCATGACAACTAATTTCTTTAAGGCCGCGACAATAAGTCTATTGTCGAAGTGTTTACCTTTATCATTAATTATTGCTCTAGGTACGCAAATCTAGTAAAGATATTTTTGTTTAGAAATTTCTTAACAGTCTTGGCATCATTGTGTGGTGTGGCAATTGCTTCGACCCATTTTGATACATAATCCACTGCTACTAGGATGTAGAGATTCCCTAGAGATGATGTGAATGGTCCTATAAAGTCTATGCCCCAAACATCAAATAGTTCTACTTTTAATATGGGATGCAATGGCATCTCATTACATCTAGAGATATTGCCCGTGCGTTGGCATCGATCACAGTGCTTGTAGTAAAGTAGTGCATCCTTGAAGAGTGTGGGCCAATAAAGGCCTGATTGAAGCACTTTGGCGGTTGTTCTATTTCCTCCAAAATGTCCACCACAAGGTGAATCATGGCATTGCCTGAGCACTTCTTTTTGCTCATCCTCCGAAACACATCTTCTTATAACCTGATCTACACATTGCTTAAACAGAAGAGGGTCGTCCAAAAAATACTGCTTTGCATTATGCAGGAACCTCATTTTCTCATTATGGTTAAGGTTATAAGACAGAACACCAATAGCTAAGTAATTGACAAGATCAGCATACCAAGGAGTGGTTGAAACTGCAACAATGTCTTCTATCAATGTTGCTAAAATATAACTAGGTATTGCCATGGCACCACATTTGTGTACTGCCATGGTCTCTACCTCGGTAGGTTCTTCTGCTACTTTCGAGATCTGCAATGTGTTCGACTGAGAATGTGTCCTGTATTTCGTTTAATGTGATGTTTTTTCCCCAGCTTCTAATCTGGAAAGATGATCGGCTACCTGGTTTTCCGTACCTTTTCTGTCCTTGATTTTTATGTCAAATTCTTGCAAAAGAAGAATCCATCTAATCAGTATAGGCTTGGCATCCTTCTTGGAAAACAGGTACTTGATTGCCGAATGGTCGGTATGGACAGTCACTTTGGTTCCAATAAGGTAGGATCGGAACTTATCAAAGACAAAGACCACTGCTAGTAATTCCTTCTCCGTGGTGGTGTAATTGATCTGGGCATCATTGAGGGTTTTACTAGCATAGTAAATAACATGGAATAGGTTATTCTTTCTCTGCCCTAGTGCTGCCCCGACAACATGATCACTGGCATCACACATTATTTCAAAAGGTAGGGCCCAATCTGGTGGGACTACAATTGGTGCAGTAATCAGCTTCTCTTTAAGGGCTTCAAATGCTTTAGTGCATTCCTTGCTAAACTCAAATTTTTTGTTTTGTTCAAGCAAATTACAAAGGGGTTTAGAAATTTTGGAAAAGTTAGCAATAAACCTCCTGTAGAAACCTGCATGACCCAAGAAGCTTCTAACTCCTTTGACTGAAATTGGTGGGGGCAATTTCTTTATCACGTCTATCTTAGCCTTGTCAACTTCAATTCCTTGTGATGAGATTTTGTGGCTCAAAACTATGCCCTCATTCACCATAAAGTGACATTTTTCCCAATTGAGAACTAAATTGGATTCCTCACATCTTTGCAGCACCTTCTCTAAATTGCCGAGGCACTGGGTAAAAGTGTCTCCAAAAACTGAGAAATCATCCATGAATATCTCCAAGAAGTCTTCAACCATGTCGTGAAAAATTGCCATCATGCATCTCTGAAATGTTGTCGGGGCATTGCACAGGCCGAACGACATTCTTCTAAATGCATATGTCCCATACGGGAAAATGAAGGTAGTTTTTGCATGGTCTTTAGGGTCTATGACAATCTGATTATAACCTGAATATCCATCAAGAAAACAGTAAAAGGGCTTACCAGCAAGTATATCAAGCATTTCATCAATGAAGGGCAACGGAAAATGATCCTTCTTTGTTGCCTTATTTAATTTGCGGTAATCCATACAAACCTTCCAACCGGTCACAGTCCTGGTTGGGATCAATTCATTGTTTTCATTGGTTATTACCGTCATGCCACCTTTCTTGGGTACACATTGTATCGAGCTTACCCATGCACTGTCAGAGATAGGGTAGATGATTCCAGCATCAAGCCATTTGATTATTTCCTTACGTACTACCTCTTTCATGGCATGGTTAAGTCTCCTCTGGGCCTCAACAGTGGGCTTGTGTTCTTCCTCTAAAATGATTTTATGCATGCAAATGGTTGGGCTTATCCCCTTCAAGTCATCAATTGACCACCCAATGACCTTCTTGTGCTACCGCAGCATCTCTATCAAGCTTTGTTCTTGTTCTAGCTGCAACTCAGAAGAAATAATTACGGGCATTGTGTGGTTGGATCCCAAATAAACATATTTCAATTTGTCAGGTAAAGGTTTTAATTCAATAACTACTGGTTCCTCACCTGAAGGTTTTGCATCCTTACTTGGGTAATTTAAAGGTTCGAAGTACTTACCTGGAAGGTGTGCTGTCCAGCTAATCTCCTCTACGTCTTGAGTTTCAACTTTATCATCTTTGGGCAGACTGTCCAAGATTCTGCTGTAACAGTCTTCAACTGTACTGCCGAGGTAGCGCTGTGAAGTATCGCCGAGACTACTGCCAAGACAATGATTGTTGAGACAGGGTATCACGCTGTCTGTATCTGTGGTGTGAATTACCTGGCATTCCTCTGGATCATCATGTCTTTTCAGCATCTGGAAAACATTGAGTTTGACTTGCTGGTCGTTAACCCTCATTGTCAATTCTCCTTTTTCCACATCAATAAGAGTGCATCCAGTAGCTAGAAAAGGTCTCCCCAGGATGATCGGTGCATTGTCATCTGCTTCACAATCAAGAATAAGAAAGTCAGCTGGAAAAATAAATTTATCCACCCTTACCAATATATCCTTGATCTTTCCTTCAGGATGCGCATATGATCTATCTGCGAATTGGAGCATCACAATTGGAGGTTTTGCCATTCTTATTCCAAGCTTTTGGAAGACGGATTTCGACATCAAGTTTATACTTGCTCCAAGATCACATAGGGCCTTTCCTTCATAGTGATTTCCAATTGCACATGGTATGGTGAAACATCCAGGATCCTTGAATTTAGGGGGCATGCGATTATGAAGCATAGCCATGCATCCTTCTGTCGCGGCAACATTTTCAAACTCACTAAGCCTTCTCCTTTTGGACATAATATCTTTTAGGAATTTAACATAGTTTGGCATCTGTTCTATTGCCTCAACTAATGGCAAATTAATGTGGACTTGCTTCAGGATGTCTAAGAACTTTTTAAACTGATACTCCTGTTTTTGCCTTTTCAACCTCTGTGGAAAAGGTGGTGGGGGTCGCATTTCCTCTAATGTTTCATTAGTTTCGAATTTAAGACCTGGTACCACTGGTATGTCTTCTGCTTCAGCTGCTAGCCGTGGGACTTCCGATTTCTCTGTCGAGGCATGTGCCTTCTGCTGGGATCGATTTGCCTACTATTGCATGATCACTTAATTCAGCATCTATGTCCTCTCTATCTGGTTCTTCTTGTTCCACTAGTGGGACTTCGTCTGCCGAACTGCTTGTTACCTCTTTAAGTTGTAAACCACTCCTAGTAGTGATTGCCTTACATTTCTCATGGCCCATTCCCCTTGGAACTTCATTATTGCTGGGTAATCCACCTTGTGTTCTAGTGTTCAGATTTTGAGCGAACTGCCCAACTTGAGTTTCCAGTGTTTTAATGGCTGCCTCTTGGTTTTGCAACCTCATCTCAGTTCTGTTCATGAAAGCATCAATTCTCTTAATGAAGTTACTATTCTCAGCCATATATGATTCAATTTTCATCATAAATGCTTTAAGAGAATTTTCCAATGAACTTGCAGATTGCTACTGAGGCATCTGCTGCTGCAGCAGTGGTTGCTGTCCCTGCTGTGGCGGCGGATTTAGGGTATTATTAGGATTACTCCATGAGAGATTTAGATGCCTCTTCCATGCTGGATTATATGTATTGCACATCATGTTGTTCCGGTTGTAATTTCCCACATACAGGGTAGATTCTTGATCCTGCATGCACTCGGAAGAACTATGGTTACCTCCGCATAAATTACAAGAGCGGCTAATTGTGCTGCCACAGAATTTGATGTTTCTAACTCATTTAATATGGGCTAGCGTCTCACCCCTCCTCTCCTAGATGTAGGGAATTGGAAGTCATTCTTTGCAAGTTTGTTCAAAATTTCTATAGATTCCTCTGGTGGTTTGTCAAGGAGTGTCCCATTGGCAAAAGCGTCTAACATCATCCTTGTTGGGGCATTGGTTGCATTGTAAAACATAGTCACTTGTGTCCACAGTGGAAATCCATGCAAAGGACACTTGTGTAATAGCTCCCTATATCGCTCCCATGCCTCATACATCGGTTCATTATCCGCCTGCCGAAAAGAAGTAATTTCTTACGTATACGATCATATAGATTAGTAGGATTGAAACGTGTAATGAAATCACGGCATAGTTCACTCCAAGATCCTATAGATCCTGCTAGAATGCTATTTAACCAAGTCTTTGCCCTATCCCTCAATGAATAGGGAAACAATTTAAGTCTCAAAACATCTTCATGTACTCCTTGGATTTTGAATGAATTGCATATCTCCATGAACGATTTGAGGTGTTGCCCGGCATCTTCAGTGACTGGCCAACTAAATTGTCCAATGGTATTGAGCATATTAAACATGACAAGTTTTAGCACAAAGTGGGTTGCTTCGATCTCTGGTGTAACAACTCCTGGATTTAACCCATTCAAATCCTCTACCAAGAAATCCCGAACTATAAGCTGCCGCGGCAGTGGTGGCTGCGGAAGTCCTCCATTGCCAGCGGGTAAATTCTGGTCTATTGGAATATTTGCCATAACTGCTCAGATTTTTCTTCTCAACCTTTGTTGTGTTCGTTCAATCTCTGGATCTAACTCGTACACAGGATGGCTTGGGTTGGCCCTGGTCATACACCAGTAAAAACCGAAGTTAAATAAAACTGACTTAAGATGCGAGAAAAATAAAGATAACAAAATTTAGTTGCCAATCCCCGGCAACGGCGCTAAAAACTTGTTGCGTGTAAAGAGGGTTGCGCAATTAGTGCAAGTGAACACGTCGCAAGTAATAAAGTGATAAATATCGAGTATCGTCTCCACAGGGATTGGTATACTTAATATGTTTCCTTTAATCTTCTCACTCTGCAAAAGAAATAAAGTAAAAACACAGATTCATTGGTTGTCTTGAATTGGATGAAAATAACTTGAATAATAAAGAGAAAATAAAAAATAAAATCAGTTTGAGAGAATGGGCAGGATCCAGTTATGTCGTATTGTGGATTCAATCGACTTGTTTCTGTTCAATGCAACTACACTATACTGCCTCGACAGTGAAGGGTATGTCCGTCACGGTAATCCCTTGCTCTTGGTTGGACTTATCAAGGTTCGGCAAAGTGTCCTTGGATAACCCCGCTTATCCCTAAGTCGAAGTACTGTTGATGACTAGTCCTTGATGATACCTCTCGGCGTGAATCAACTATAACCACCAACCAATCTCACACTTCTTTTAGCCGTTGAAACTCTAACCTATCCCTAGGCCGAGTTAGTATTTTCAAGCTAGAAAAATACCATACTTATTCCTTTTGTGAATCTAACTCTCCCGATGCTAGATAAATAGATCTCTCACAAACTTCTCTCCCGAGCTTGAATGCAAGAACAATGAATGGCAAAGAATAAGCAAACCTTAATATTTTATTGCATGAAACAAGAAAACAAAATTCAATATCCTCTCACAAATACTAGACAACTTTCACCTAAACCCTAAGAGAATTTAGAACATAATGAAGAACAAAGAAATCTCTAAAAACTATTGTGAACTCTCTTCCATCTTTTCCCTTGGACGGTACATCCTTTATATAGGCCAAAACTAGGGCAACATCAGCCTTGGTGAAAGAAGTTTAGTAGGTTTGGACGTTTCCTTCCTTGAAAAGGTAAATCTCTTAATTTGGTACTTTCCATCTTTACACCATCTTCTCGGACTCCAATTACTCTGCAAAGTTTCCATAAAAATCCAACTTTTTATGCTCTTCAAATCGATCACCCCTTTGACTTTTTGGTTTCAAGAAATTCCCCGCCTCGGCAGGATGCATCTGCTGCCCCGACGGAGGTCTAGATTTGAGTCTGCTTAGCTTCCATCAGTAGAAGCTCCTATCTGTGGCTGGTTTAATCAGGGTCCAAATTTACCTGCAAACGCACAAAGATGCATTAAAGCTTATATTTTCTATAAATATCATCCTTATACGTCATGTAGGCATCTTATGCAAATATCACACATTAGGCTTATGCATCAGTCCAAATAGGTGTAGATTAAGTAATTATTGTCCATGAAAGGTATAAAAGTGATAATCTTTTTAGGACTTATCAGCTTCTACTGGAAAAAGCTGGGATGAGCAGCGGAAAAAACTCTCCGGCGGCGGTTGACGGTGATCAACCTCGCCGAGCAAAATGAAAATCTTATGTTGGAACTGTCAGGGTCTCGGCAACACCCAGGCAGTTCACGCTCTACAACGTGCTATCTCCAAGCATGATGTTGATTGTCTCTTTCTTTGTGAAACTAGGTTAAACAGACACAACATGGACCGTATTAAGCTTAAGCTAGGAATGCATGGTTGCATAGCTATTGAATCCAACCCTTCTTGTACAGGGTTTGCTCTTATTTGGAATAACAAAACTACTATTGATTTGCTTTCTTACTCGGATCGTCATATTGATGTCATCATTTCTTTTGGACAACTACGATTTCATTTTTCCGGTTTACATGGTTTCCCTGAAACTACAAACAAATACAAAACCTAGAAATTAATAGATACTCTAAAATCAGCCTCTTCCATTCCCTGGCTTTTAGGGGGGATTTTAATGAAATCCTTTATGACAATGAAAAACAAGGCGGTTCTCGTCGTGCGCGATCACAAATTAATAATTTTAGAGATTGTCTTGATCAGAATGATCTTTTTGATTGTACACCAACGTCTGGATGGTTCACATGGATTAGATCTCGTCGTAATAAGGAAACCATTATCGAAAGACTCGATAGATTCCTTAGTAACTCCGCCTGGTTTAATACCTTTCCTAACTATCAAGCTATTTCGTTCTTTCAGGCACGTTCTGACCATTGCCCCATCTTAATGGACACTAACCCTTGACGAGCTCTCAGATCCAAACGCTCTAATAATCTTTTTCGCTATGAGAATTGATGGGCTGATGACCCGAAAGTTTTGTCTCGAATTAGAGAGATTTGGTCTAACCAATCTCGATCGACACTTCATAAAATTCAGGATATTGGACGATTCTTAGCCACTTGGCAAACTAACAAACGCATTAAATCCAATGCGCGTATGACTCAACTGAACGATTTTATTAATATGTGTCTCAAACGCCATCTATCTGATACGGAGATCCATAACTTTATTTCCGCTAAAAGTGAGCTTCATAGCTTGTTAAATGCGAAAGAAATATACTGGGCTCAATGAGCTCGGATACACTGGTTAGAATACGGTGATAAAAATACTTCCTTTTTTCATGCCAGAGCAAATAACCGACGGCGGAAGAATCGTATTGTTGGACTTCTAGACAACCAGAATATATGGCAAACACATACTGACAACATCATGTCTACTGCTATTACTTACTTTCAAAACCTTTTTACGTCTTCCTATCCTACTATTGCCTCTACCATCTTGGATAACATTCTCACTATTGTTACCGAAACAATGAACAATGATCTTAATAATGATTTCACAACAGATGAAGTTACCATTGCATATTTGTGATATTGACCCGAGGAAAGCCCCGGGTGTTGATGGATTCCCAAGCGGTTTCTTCAGGAAGCATTGGGATATCATTGGCCAGGACTTTACAAACCTCTGCCTCGGACTCCTGAGAGGGTCGGTTAATATGGAAGAGGTCAATCGTACCATCATTGTTCTTATTCCCAAAATCAGCGACCCCACTACAATGCGCTATCTCAGACCTATTAGCCTTTGCATAGTCCTTTACAAAACTGTATCGAAATATTTGTTAACCGTCTAAAATCTATCATACCCTTATGTATCAGTGGTAATCAAGGTGCTTTTGTTCAAGGAAGGAACATTACTAACAACATCCTTATTGCCCATGAGCTCATCCATACTTTAAATACTGATGAAAAATCTCTTGCCAAAGGTGCTAGCTTAAAACTCGACATAGAAAAGGCTTTCGACGTGTTGAATGGCCTTTTCTTGAACATATTATGATTCGTCTAGGATTCAACTCCAGATGGGTTTCCCTTATTATGAGGTGTGTATCCTCAGTATCCTTTCAAGTTCGTATCAACGACTCCCTTTCACGACCTTTCAAACCCCATAGAGGGTTACGGCAGGGGGACCCTCTATCCACTTTCTTGTTTCTTTTCTGTACTCGAGGCCTTTCAGCCTTGCTCAATGCTGAGCAAACAAATGGTAACCTCACTGGACTTTGTGCTAGCAGGAATGCGCCACGCGTCAACCACCTCCTTTTTTCTGATGACTGTGTCGTATTCATTAAGAATACAACTACGGAATCTCAACGCCTTTAGGATGCTCTACATACTTACACTACTTCGTCTGGGCAGGCGGTGAGTTTTGAAAAGTTTACTATTTTCTTTTCTAGGAAAACTTCCACGTCGTTTCGGTCGAAAATCAATAATATCCTTCATGTAAGAGAAGTGGATGATCCAGGTATTTATTTGGGAGTCCCTTTCCTAATAGGAAAGAACAAGACAACAACCTTGGGGTTCACCAGGGATAAAATGAATGCTCGCCTAAGTAAATGGGATAAACATCTCATCTCATTTAGTGGTAGAGAAATTTTTATTAAATCTTTCATCCATTCTATACCACAATATATTGTCTTACTACCTTTTACCCCAAAACATTATTGATGATATGACCACTTTGATATGCCGTTATTGGTGGTTTGGGAAAGCTGACAAACGAGGTTGGCATATGCTCCCTTGGGACACTGTCTGTCTGCCAAAAGTAGTAGGAGGTATAGGGTTTCGCGATCTTCACCACTTCAATGTTTCTTTACTAGGCAAAAAGATCTGGCGTCTGGTTTATGAACCTGATAATATCCTTAGTCAGGTCTACAAATGCAAGTATTACCCATCGGGTTCTATCCTCGAATCTGATCACACTCGGAGATCTTCTTTTGCTTGAAAAGGTCTTAGCATTGCTATCTCTAAGCTTCGCAATGGCTTTTTCAAACGCCCAGGTATATCCAGCCAAGTTCAAATCCACTTTGACAAATGGGGTGGCTCCCATCCTGTCAACCTTTATGGTGATTATGAGGTAAATGACGAAGTTCCTCTTCGAGCAGGTACTTTCATGTTGCCTAATTTACCCCGATGGGACGAATCAAAAGTTAGAGAATACTTCTCCCACGAACACGCTCCACTCTTAGTACTATACCTGATTGTAAGATTTGTTATGTACCTAGAGACGCAAACGTTGTAGCCCTGTCTTAGCTACTAGGGCTTTATGTTCTTTTACTTCCTGTTCTTTTGATTGTAACTTTCTCGATTTTATTTGGGCTTCTATAAATTCTGAGAGGTTCTCTTCTTCTTCTAAATAAAACCATGGGTACTCTTTTCCCCATAGGGGCCTACTCACCACTCGAGGTGACTGGCTATAGCTTTTTTAATGAGGCCCTTTTTTTCAAAAACAAAATTCAAATGTGATCATTATAAAGCTCAATTAGATATGCACAATTTAAACCTAACAAAACGACCGCAAAATAAGAATAAATCAAATATCATGAGTTCTTATAGTTTATTATGGAATTTTAAACGTAATTATTCAACTTAATCTTATTTTTAAAGCATTTTACTCAGTTAAAATTCCAGTGGTTTCACTAAATGCCCAATTAGACATTCACCCTTTAAAACCAACAAAACGGCAACAAAATGAGATTTCATCAAATTTCATGAGCTCAAATAGTTAATTTTGGGTTTTTGAACATGATTAAAAAACTTAATCTTAATTTTAGAACATTAAAATTCTAATGGGTTGCTTCTTTCTCTCCTCTCTCTTTCTTTCTCACCCTCTCCTCTTTTCCCTTATGTTTCCCTTCTTCTCCGCCGCCTCTGCCTTCCCCATCCATCGATCTTCATTGCCTCCCTTCATCAGCCTACGCTCACTACCGCGACCCTCAGGAGAGAAAGAAGCAACGTCAACTTCAACCAATACTTTAAGGTATAATATCTGTCTTTTATCTTTATTTTTCTACTTATTTTTCTACTTTATCTATATACCTATGCCTTTACATTATGGAAGTCGTCTTCCCTTGTTCTTTTTGAGATCATCCTTTTTGGATCTCTTCACACTCGATCAAATATGGGTTTATACTTTAAGATTCATGATTATCCGCCTTATTGAGGACTGGCTTTTATATGTCCTCTTTCTTTTAAGCTATGCCCACCAAATATCGAAGTTCTTATTGGCAAGATTAAGCGCTTGCCATTTGAATTCCCAAAGAACTATAGTTCTCGCCTATTCTGGATGGATTAATCTTCACAATCCAGATTCATCTTAGACAATTTACGAAGAGGTTCTTGTTTATACGACTCTTTTTTTGTTTTCGCTTTCTTCTGAATCTTTCTTTCTGCTTAAGCAAGATCATAGGTAATAAAGCCTTGGAATCTTATTATACCACTATATTAGCTTTATATTCTTTTGCAGCGTTTTTACCACCCTTACATAGGGATATTGCCAACGCCGTTAATGGTGTGTTCTTAACAATCTGGTTAGGTCCCATGTGGCCATCCTGGGTTATGATACATTCTCTCGCCCTTCGTTGCTCTAACGTAAGTTCCTCAGTCCTTCTTTATCTTTCAGTGGTTCTACTTTTTTTTGAGCCAATTTACAAGGAACGTATACAACACTACCATTGAGAGTTGTTGGTTTTTGTTATCTTGTTTGGAGCAGCAATCTTCGAAGGATTTGTCCAGGTTAACCTCTATCTCTTTGATATTTTTCTCTTTAGTACTAATCACTCTAGAGATTGTAGTTTCTTCAAACAAATCATGTACTTCTCTGCACTACTGAAACAACTGTACTCCGACTGTCCTTCTCACAGATATTCTCCTTTCTCTTGCTATTATATTGTATTTTTTCACATAGTGATCATATTTTGCGATTGGAGTCTCGTTTACTATGGAACGCTGTTTAGTTTATTCATTCTGCGAAAGAATGTTACCTCCGTCATATCTTCTTGTCTTCTTTTCACAAGCTTTCCATTTGTTAATACACCTTGTTATCTCCTACTTCGATCGTCTACCTTTGATCCCAGTTTTGATTACCAAGACGTGCTTTTGTTCCGTACTCCGAGTCTATATCAACAAGGCGAGCCCTTTAGGGGTCTCGATCGGCGAGGTATCGATCGACAAGATATTACCTCTTACTATAGACTTGGTGCTAATATGGCTTGGGTCAACATTGGTTCAGCCCTACCACGACCTTCAAGGATGGTGCCGATAATTTCAAGAAAACGCTTGGACAACTTTGTATCTCCTAGGTTTGTTGTCATGGTTATTAGTTATTCTTACTTCTCATATCATGTTCTTCTTTTTCTCTTGCTTATTTTTATAAACATACCACCCTTGCAAAGGGACTTATCCAACATCTTTCATGATGTATTATCTTCAAACAAACTATATTGTATTGGAATTCTTATCTATTCTTTCTTTTTAAAAAAGTTTTTTATTTATCATCAAAATTATATAACCTACTCCATAGTGTTTTATTCTTATAATATACAATATAATACATCACTTAAAGTATATCTTTTCACGACTTCTAATTCTTCTCAAATGCCTAAATTGTCTCATATCAATTGCGATAAGTTATTTATTCTGACTTCTAATCATATACAAAATAATAATTTATATATTCCATATAATATTAATCTTCTTACTTACTATTTATCTTTTCTAAAATTCTTCACTTATAATCCTTGTATACTTCAAACTCTTCCTCTCCTATATATATCTATCCATCCCTCTCATAATTTCTCATCTCCAATACTCACCACACGCCTCCCTCTCTTTTTCTCTCTTCTTTGTCCCTTTACTTTTACCAACCTCTTACCCATGGATTCCAAGACCTTTCTCCAACAACTCTGAAATTTTCAATTTACTGCTGATGAGCAGGCAGCTATCTTCCAACCAAGTATCTCTTGGGATTCCTCTGAAAAGGAAGCACACTCCACCCTACTCGGAAATCTTGTATCCTCCAAAGAGATAGATGATCAAGTGATCGTCAAAGCTTTTACTGGAATCTGAACTACGATCAAGCTTGTTTCTATGCGAATCTTGAAACCACATCTATTTCTCATCCGTTTCAAAGATGAGAAGATCAAGGATGATATCCTGGCCAGGGGACCTTGGACTTACGAGGATGAATGGCTTGCTCTAACTCAGTAATCCTACTATCAGTCTTGATGAACATTCCTTTACAATGATGAATATTTGGGTACGTATCTAGAACATTCCACCCATTTTTCTTGCATCGGAGGAATCTGCCAATGATATTAGCGAATCACTAGGGACCATAATTGGAACAGTAATAAAAATCGACACTAGGAAAATTGACTTCAATATGGTTGACTACCTTCGGGTCGGACTGACGCTAGATGTTACACAACCAATTAGGCGCTATGTTGCTATTGGTGGGGGACCTTCTACACGGTTCTGCCTAATACAATATGAACGTCTCCCAACAATTTTTCATTGTTGTGGCAGAGTTAGTCACTCATTGGATTTTTTTCCTATCCCGATCGAATCACGACCTGAACAACTCCAATATGGCGACTGGTTACGACATGTTCCTAAAAAGAAGGATGCACAACCTACACAGAGAGGTCGTATTCGTTATATTGCCAAAGAATCCAATGCTCATCCACCGCCAACATTCTCCCAAACCTCCAATTCCAATAATAAAGACAAAGCCCCTATCTCGTCTTCTCCTTCCAATACCAATGGAAAAGGTAAAGCCCCTATGGCACCTACTCCGGTTAATGACTACGAGTCTATTCCAAGTATCGGCCCCTCGCATAATATCCCGAAGGGATCTAGACTTCTCCCAACCGTTGCTAGTAAACTATCTGCTCGTAGATGTCCTCCACAACCATTGCAAATGGTTTTTCCTGATCAAGGCTCTAATATTACTACCCGACAAAAGACTAATGACAATACTGGGGAGGTGAGCTTACTAGAACCTGATCTCTAAGATTTGGAGGTTGATCTAGCCAATAACCTTGATTTCCAGGAGGCAGCCGAATGGCTTGATACTGAGCCAACTCCTAAGCGAATTGTCCGCCCTTCTTCAAGCAGAGGTGCTAAGATAACTCCACCTTCAGATGAGAATAACAAACTTAAACGGCTCAGAGCGTCTAGCAAGGCGCCTATTGAGAAAGCTGGGATGAGCAGCGCAAAAAACTCTTCGGCGGAGGTTGAACTTGATCAACCCCTCCGAGCAACATGATACTCTTCCGTTGGAACTGTCTGGGTCTTGGCACCGCCCTAACAATTCATATTTTGCAACGTGCTGTCTCTAAGCATGATGTCGTTTTTCTTCTTTTCCTTTTTCTAGGTATTTCAGTTTATTGGTCTATCTTCGGATCAAGTTAGGAATGCGTGGCTACATAGCCTTTGTATTTAGGCCTTTTTATTCACGACCTTCTTTTATTTGGAATAATAATACCTTTATTGCTTTTTTTTTACTATTTATTTTATTTTGAGGTTTTTATTTCTTTCTTCTTTATCCTTATGTTGTTGAATCTTTTTGATATCTTTATGTCAATGCTTTCTTTACTATTGAACAACCTTCCTTCAACATACTTTCTACCAAGCATACTCCTTCTCGCTCACTGTGCTTATTCTTATATGCCACCCTTCCAAGGGATTTTTACTAACAATTTCTACCTTCACCTTCTTCTTAATATTATTTTCTTGTTCATTATACCACCCTTGATAGGGATCTTAACCAACACATCTTTTTGTTTATTTTCCAATTTGTTAAATCCATACCAAATCTCGATTAGAGGTTCCAAGCGAACACTACCTTTTGATGAGGGCAACAAAACCAAGAGGCCTCTCCCTTCTACCAAGGCTTCTACTGGAAAATCTGGGATGAGCAGCGAAAAAAACTCTCCAACGGCGATTGACGGTGATCAACCCCGCCGAGCAAAATGAAAATCTTATGTTGGAACTGCTAGGGTCTTGGCAACACCCAGGCAGTTCACGCTCTACAATGTGCTACCTCCAAGCATGATGCCGATTGTCTTTTTCTTTGTGAAACTAGGCTAAACAGACATAACATGGACCGTATTAAGCTTAAGCTTGGAATGCATGGCTGCATAGCTATTGACTCCAACCCTTCTTGTACAGGGCTTGCTCTTATTTGGAATAACAAAACTTCTATTGATTTGCTTTCTTACTCGGACCGTCATATTGATGTTATTATTTCTTTTGGACAACAACGATTCCATTTTTCCGGTTTACATGGCTTCCCCGAAACTGCAAACAAATACAAAACTTGGCAATTAATAGATATGCTAAAATCATCCTCTTCCCTTCCTTGGCTTTTAGGGGGGGATTTTAATGAAATCCTTTATGACAATGAAAAACAAGGCGGTTCTCGTCGTGCGCGATCACAAATTAATAATTTTCGAGATTGTCTTGATCAGAACGATCTTTTCGATTGTAACCAACATTTGGATGGTTCACATGGACTAGATCTGGTCAAAACTCAAAAACCATTATGGAAAGACTTGATAGATTCCTTGGTAACTCCGCTTGGTTTAATACCTTTCCTAATTGCCAAGCTATATCATTTTTTCAGGCACGTTCTGATCATTGCCCCATCTTAATGGACATTAACCCATCACGCGCTCTTAGATCCAAACGCTCTAATAATCTTTTTCGCTATGAGAATTGCTGGGCTGATGAGCCGAAAGTTTTGTCTCGAATTAGAGAGATTTGGTCTAACCAATCTCGCTCGACACTTCTCAAAATTCAGGATATTGGACAATTCCTAGCCACTTGGCAAACTAACAAGCGCATTAAGTCCAATGAGCGTATCATTCAACTAAACGATCTTATTAATATGTGTCTTAAGCAACATCTTTCAGATACGGAAATCCACAACTTTATTTCTGCTAAAAATGAGCTTGACAGCTTGTTAAATGCGAAAGAAATATACTGGGCCCAACGAGCTCGGACACACTGGTTAGAAAATGGTGATAAAAACACTTCCTTTTTTCATGCCAGAGCAAATAGTCGACGGCTGAAGAATCATATTGTTGGACTTCTAAACAGCCAGAATATATGGCAAACACACATAGATGACATCATGTCTACAGCTATTAATTACTTTCAAAACCTTTTTACGTCTTCCTCCCCTGCTATTGCCTCTTCCATTTTGGATAACATCCCCACTATTGTTACCGAAACAATGAACAATAATCTTAATAAGTATTTCACAACAGATGAAGTTACCATTCCTTTTCGTGATATTGACAAGAGGAAAGCCACGGGTGTTGATGGATTCCCAAGTGGTTTCATCAGGAAGCATTGGGATATCCTTGGCCAGGACTTTACAAACCACTGCCTCAGACTCCTGAGAGGGTCGGTTAATATAGAAGAGGTCAATCATACTATCATTGTTCTTATACGCAAAATCAGCGACCCCACTACAACGCGCCATCTCAGACCTATTAGCCTTTGCACAGTCCTTTACAAAACTGTATCGAAAGTACTTGTTAACCGTCTAAAATATATCATACCCTTATGTATCAGTGGCAATCAAGCTGCTTTTGTTCAAGGAAGGGACATTATTAATAACATCCTTATTGCCCATGAGCTCGCTCATCCATACTTTAAATACTGACGAAACATCTCTTGCAAAAGGTGCTAGCCTAAAACTCGACATGGAAAAGGCTTTCGACCGTGTTGAATGGCCTTTTCTTGAACAAATTATGATTCATCTAGGATTCAACTCCAGTTGGGTTTCCCTTATTATGAGGTATGTATCCTCAGTATCCTTTCAAGTACGTATCAATGACTCCCTTTCACGACCTTTCTTGTTTCTTTTTTGTACGCAAGGCCTTTCAGTCTTGCTCAATGTTGAGCAAACAAATCATAACGTCCCTGGACTTTGTGCTAGCAGGAATGGGCCACGTGTCAACCACCTCTTTTTTGTTGATGACTGTGTCGTATTCATTAAGAATACAACTATGGAAGCTCAACGCCTTAAGGATGCTCTACACACTTACGCTACATCGTCTGGGCAGGCGGTGAATTTTGAAAAGTCTACTATTTTCTTTTCTCGGAAAACTTCCATGTCGCTTCGGTCGGAAATCAATGATATCCTTCATGTAAGAGAAGTGGATGATCCAGGTATTTATCTGGGAGTCCCTATCCTAATAGCAAAGAACAAGACAACAGCCTTGGGGTTCACCAGGGAAAAAATGAATGCTCGCCTGAGTAAATGGGATAAACATCTCCTCTCCTTTAGTGGTAGAGAAATTTTTATTAAATCTGTCATCCAGTCTATACCATAGTATGTTATGTCTTGCTACCTTCTACCCAAAATATTATTGATGACATGACCACTTCGATACACCGTAAATGGTGGTCTGGGAAAGCTGACAAACGAGGTTGACATATTCTCCCTTGGGACACCGTCTGTCTGCCTAAATCAGTAGGAGGTATAGGGTTTCGCGATCTTCACCACTTCAATGTTGCTTTACTAGGCAAGCAGATCTGGCGTCTGGTTTGTGAACCTGATAATCTCCTTAATCGGTTAAAATTCGAACAGATTAACTATAAAGCTCATTTAGACACGCCCGCTTTAAACCCAATGAAAAGATCACAAAAAGATATTAAATCAAGTTTTATGAGTTCAAATAGTTAATTATGGACTTTTTAACCTAATTATACACCTTAATCTTAAATTTTTAGCTTTTAGTCGGTTAAAATTCGAACAGATTCACTATAAAGCCCATTTAGACACGCACGCTTTAACCAAATAAAAAGATCACAAAATGATATTAAATCAAATTTTATGAGTTCAACTAGATAATTATGGCATTTTGAACCTAATTATACACCTTAATCTCAAATTTTTAGCTTTCTAATCAGTTAAAATTCGAACAGATTTGCTATAAAGCCCATTTAGACACTCAAGCTTTAAACCCAAGAAAAAGATCAAAAAATGATATTAAACCAAATTTTATGAGTTCAAATAGTTAATTATGGACTTTTGAACCTAATTATACACCTTCATCTCAATTTTTTAGCGTTTTACATGGTTAAAATTTGAACAAATTCACAATAAAGCCCATTTAGCCACACACGCTTTAAACCCAACAAAAAGATTAAAAAAATTATAAAAAATCAAATTTTATGAGTTCAAATAGTTAATTATGGACTTTTGAATCTAATTATACACCTTAATCTCACAGTTTTAGCTTTTTAATCGGTTAAAATTAGAACAGATTCACTATAAAGCCAATTTAGACACGCACGCTATAAACCCAACAAAAAAATCGAAAAATTATATTAAATCAGAATTTATGAGTTCAAATAGTTAATTATGTATTTTTGAAACTAATTATACAACTTAATCTCAAATTTTTAGCTTTTTGATCGGTTAAAATTCGAACACATTCACTATAAAGCCTATTTAGAAATGCACGCTTTACACCAAACAAAAAGATCGAAAAATGATATTCAATCAAATTTTATGAGTTCAAATAGTTAATTAAGGATTTTTGAACCTAATTATACAACTTAATCTCAAATTTTTAGCTTTTTAATCGGTTAAACTTCAAACAAATTCACTATAAAGCCCATTTAGACGCGCACGCTTTAAACCTAACAAAAAGATAGAAAATGATATAAATACAAAATTTATGAGTTCAAATATTTAATTATGTATTTTAGAACCTAATTATACACCTTAATCTTAAATTTTTAGCTTTTTAATCGGTTAAAATTCGAACAGATTCACTATAAAGCCTATTTAGACAGACACGCTTTAAACCCAATAAAAAGATCACAAAATGATATTAACTTAAATTTTATGATTTAAAATATTTAATTATGGACTTTTGAACCTAATTATACTCCTTAATCTAAAAATTTTAGCTTTCTATTCGGTTAAAATTCGAATAGATTCACTAAAAACCCATTTAGTCACGCACGCTTTATACCCAATAAATGATATTAAATTATATTAAATCAAAATTTTTGAGTTCAAATATTTAATTATGAATTTTTGAAACTAATTATACAACTTAATCTCAAATTTTTAGCTTTTTAATCGGTTAAAATTCAAACAAATTCACTATAATGCCCATTTACACGCGCACACTTTAAACCCAACAAAAAGATCGAAAAATAATATTAAATCAAAATTTATGAGTTCAAATACTTAATTATGTATTTTTGAACCTAATTATACACCTTAATCTCAAATTTTTAGCTTTTTAATCGGTTAAATTCGAACAGATTCACTATAAAGCCTATTTAGACACACACGCTTTAAACCCAATAAAAAGATCACAAAATGATATTAAATTAAATTTTATGATTTCAAATAGTTAATTATGGACTTTTGAACCGAATTATACTCCTTAATCTAAAATTTTTAGCTTTCTAATTGGTTGAAATTCGAATAGATTCACTAAAAAACCCATTTAGTCATGCACGCTTTATACCCAATAAATGATATTAAATCAAAATTTATGAGTTCAAATAGTTAATTATGAATTTTTGAAAGTAATTATACAAATTAATCTCAAATTTTTAACTTTTTTATCGAAAAAATTTCGAAAAGATTCACTATGAAGCCTATTTAGACACGCACGCTTTAAACCCAACAAAAAGATCGAAAAATGATATTAAATAAAATTTTATGATTTTAAATATTTAATTATGGACTTTTGAACCTAATTATACACCTTAATCTCAAATTTTTAGCTTTTTAATTGGTTAAAATTCAATCATATTCACTATAAAGCCCATTTAGACACGCACGCCTTAAACCCAACAAAAAGATCGAAAAATGATATTAAAATCAAAATTTATGAGTTCAAATATTTAATTATAGAGTTTTAAACCTAATTACACACCTTAATCTCAAATTTTTAGCTTTTTAATCTGTTAAAATTCCAACAGTTTCATTATGAAGCCCATTTAGACATGGACATTTTAAACCCATAAAAAAGATCGAAAAATGATATTAAATTAAAATTTATCAGTTCAAATAGTTAATTATGGAATTTTGAAAATAATTATACAACTTAATCTAAAAATTTTAGCTTTTTAATCGGTTAAAACTAGAACAAATTCACTACAAAGCCCATGTAGACACGCATGCTTTAAACCCCACAAAAAATCAAAAAATAATATGAAATCAAATTTAAAGAGCTCAAATAGTTAATTACGGACTTTTGATCCTAATGATACAACTTAATCTTAAATTTTTAGCTTTTAACTCGATTAAAAGTCGAACAGATTCCCTATAAAGCCCATTTAGACACGCACGTTTTAAACCCAACAAAAATATCGAAAAATGATATTAAATCAAATTTTATGACTTCAAATAGTTAATTATGGACTTAATCTCAAATTTTTAGCATTTTAATCGGTTAAAATTGAACAAATTCACTATAAAGCCCATTTAGACACGTACGCTATAAACCCAATAAAAAAAATCAAAAAATGATATTAAATCAAGATTTATAATTTCAAATAGTTAATTATGGATTTTTGAAACTATTTATAAAACTTAATCTCAAATTTTTAGCTTTTTAATCGGTTAAAATTCGAACAGATTCACTATAAAACCCATTTAGACACGTACGCTTTAAACCCAACAAATAGATCGAAAAATGATATTGAATCAAAATTTATGAGTTCAAATATGTAATTATGGATTGTTGAACCTAATTGTACACCTTAATCTCAAATTTTTAGCTTTTTAATCGGTTAAAATTCTAACAGATTCACTATAAAGCCCATTTAGACACCCACGCTTTAAACCCAATGAAAATATCACAAAAAAGATATTAAATCAAATTTTACGAGTTCAAATATTTAATGATGGACTTTTTAACCTAATTATACACCTTAATCTCAAATTTTTAGATTTTTAGTCGGTTAAAATTTGAACAGATTCACTATAAAGCCCATTTAGACACGCACGCTTTAACCAAATAAAAAGATCATAAAATGATGATATTAAATCAAATTTTATGAGTTCAACTAGTTAATTATGGACTTTTGAACCTATTTATATACCTTAATCTAAAATTTTTAGCTTTCTAATCGGTTAAAATTCGAACAGATTTACTATAAAGCCCATTTAAACATGCACGCTTTAAACCCAAGAAAAAGATCAAAAAATGATATTAAACCAAATTTTATAAGTTCAAATAGTTAGTTATGGAATTTTGAACCTAATTATACACCTTCATCTCAAATTTTTAGCTTTTTACACGGTTAAAATTCGAACAAATTCACTATAAAGCCCATTTAGCCACGCACACTTTAATCCCAACAAAAAGATCAAAAAATTATATTAAATCAAATTTTATGAGTTAAATAGCTAATTATGGACTTTTGAATCTAATTATACACCATAATCTCAATTTTTAGCTTTTTAATCGGATAAAATTCGAACAAATTCACTATCAAGCCCATTTAGACACGCACGCTTTAAAACCACCAGAAAGATCGAAAAATGATATTAAATCAAATTTTATGAATTCAAATAGTTAATTATGGATTTTTGAACCTAATTATACACCTTAATCTCAAATTTTTAGCTTTTTAATCGGTTAAAAATCTAACAGATTCACTATAAAGCCCATTTAGACACGCACGCTATAAACTCAATAATAAAATCGAAAAATGATATTAAATAAAAATTTATGATTTCAAAATGTTAATTATGGATTTTTGAAACAAATTATACAACTTAATCTCAAATTTTTAGCTTTTTAATCGGTTAAAATTCGAAAAGATTCACAATAAAGCCCATTTAGACACGCACGCTATAAACTCAATAATAAAATCGAAAAATGATATTAAATAAAAATTTATGATTTCAAAATGTTAATTATGGATTTTTGAAACAAATTATACAACTTAATCTCAAATTTTTAGCTTTTTAATCGGTTAAAATTCGAAAAGATTCACAATAAAGCCCATTTTGACACGGACGCTATAAACCCAACAAAAAAATCAAAAAATGATATTAAATCAAAATTTATGAGTTCAAAAAGTTAATTATGGATTTTTGAACCTAATTATACACCTTAATCTCAAATTATTAGCTTTTTAATCGGTTAAAATTCGAACAGATTCTTTATAAATCCCATTTAGACACGCATGTTCTAAACCTAACTAAAAGATCAAAAAATAATATTAAATCAAAATTTATGTGTTCAAATATTTAATAATGGATTTTTGAACCTAAATGTACACCTTAAACTCATATTTTTAGCTTTTTAATCGGTTAAAATTTGAACAGATTCACTATAAAGCCCATTTAGACATACACGATTTAATCCCAATAAAAGATCACAAAATAATATTAAATCAAATTTTATGAGTTCAACTATTTAATTATGGACTTTTGAACCTAATTATACACCTTAATCTCAAATTTTTAGCTTTGTAATCTATTAAAATTCTAACAGATGCACTATAAAGCCCATTTAGACACACACGCTTTAAACCCAATAAAATTATCACAAAATGATGTTTAATCAAATTTTATGAGTTCAACTATTTAATTATGGCTTTTGAAGCTAATTATAACCCTTAATGTCAAATTTTTAGATTTTGAATTGGTTAAAATTCGAACAGATTTACTATAAAGCCCATTTAGACACTCAAGCTTTAAACCCAAGAAAAAGATCAAAAATGATATTAAACCAAATTTTATGAGTTCAAATAGTTAATTATATACTTTTGAACCTAATTATACACCTTCATCTCAAATTTTTAGCTTTTTACATGGTTAAAATTTGAACAGATTCACTATAAAGCCCATTTAGCCACGCACGCTTTAAACCCAACAAAAAGATCATAAAATTATAATAAATCAAATTTTATGAGTTCAAATAGTTAATTATGGGTTTTTGAATCTAATTATACACCTTAATCTCAAATTTATAGCTTTTTAATCGGTTAAAATTAGAACAGATTCACTATAAAGCCAATTTAGACACGCACGCTATTAACCCAACAAAAAATTAAAAATTTATATTAAATCAAAATTTTTAAGAGTTCAAATAGTTAATTATGTATTTTGGAAACTAATTATACAACTTAATCTCAAATTTTTGTCCTTTTAATCGGTTAAAATTCGAACAGATGCACTACAAAGCCTATTTCGACACGCACGCTTTACACCCAACCAAAAGATCGAAAAATGATATTAAATCAAATTTTATGAGTTAAAATAGTTAATTAAGGATTTTTGAACCTAATTATACACCTTATTCTCAAATTTTTAGCTTTTTACTTGGTTAAAATTCGAACAGATTCACTATAAGCCAATTTAGACACACACACTCTATAAACCCAACAAAAAAAATCAAAAAATGATATTAAATCAAAATTTATGATTTCAAATATCTAATTATGGATTTTTAAAACTAATTATACAACTTAATCTCAAATTTTTAGCTTTTTAATCGGCTAAAATTCAAACAAATTCACTATAAAACCCATTTAGACGCGCACGCTTTAAACCCAACAAAAAGATCAAAAAATAATATTAAAAAAAAAATGTGAGTTCAAATATTTAATTATGGACTTTTGAAACTAATTATACACCTTAATCTAAATTTTTTAGCTTTTTAATTGGTTAAAATTCGAAGAGATTCTCTATAAAGCCCATTTAGACACGCACGATTTAAACCCAACAAAAAATCGAAATATGATATCAAATCAAATTTTATGAGTTCAAATAGTTAATTATGGACTTTTGAACCTAATTATACACCTTAATCTCAAATTTTTAGCTTTTTAATCGGTTAAAATTCGAACAGATTCACTATAAAGCCCGTTTAGACACGCACGCTTTAAACCCAATAAAAAATCGAAAAATGATATTAAATCAAATTTTATGAGTTCAAATAGTTAATTATGGACTTTTGAACCTATTTATACACCTTAATCTCAAATTTTTAGCTTTTAACTCGATTAAAATTCGAACAGATTCACTATAAAGCCAATTTAGTCAGGCACGCTTTAAACCCAACAAAAAGATCGAAAAATGATAGTAAATCAAATTTTATGAGTTCAAATAGTTATTTATGGATTTTGAACCTAATTATACACCTTAATCTCAAATTTTTAGCTTTTTAATAGGTTAAAATTCGAACAAATTCACTATAAAGCCCATTTAGAAACGAACGCCTTAAACCCAACAAAAAGAACGAAAAATGATATTAAAATCAAAATTTATGAGTTCAAATATTTAATTATGGATTTTTGAGCAAAATTATAAACCTTAATCTCAAATTTTTAGCTTTTTAAACGGTTAAAATTTGAATAGATTCACAATAAAAATCATTTAGACACGTACGCTATAAACTCAACATAAAAATCGAAAAATGATATTAAATCAAAATTTATGAGTTCAAATATTTAATTATGGATTTTTGAACCTAATTATACACCTTAATCTCAAATTTTTATGTAACCCCCTTATCCCGGCCTGGACGGAACCGGCACTAACGGGTCACACGGGGAATATCGAACTAAACCCGTTAAGGTCCAATTCGATAAACAACCCTGAAACCGATATGTTTTTTTCTTTCTAGATGCATAATTAAGTTCCTATGTGTGTCGAGGTCATGCGAAACGAAAAATGGAAACATTCGATTCACGATTGATCTATTCAATTCGCATATCAGTACACAAGGATCAAAACGCAAATAATTCTTAATTCCAACAATAAACCGGTAATGCAATCTACCATAGTTCAATTATACATGCATAGCATACTCATAACAAAGTTCAGATCAAACGGACCATTATTGCATCGTCAATTTCATGTTTCATACAATAGGGACCTAATTGTAAAGCTCACAATATTATAGGGACTAAAACCAACATTAATTTACCAATGCGAATTCAAGTTAACATCATGCATCTTGGTGATATTACAACTCTCAATATTATTCATTGCATCTATATTCGATCGTGGAAAGACATCCGACTCTAAACGTAATTTTCCGCGCTTAAAATGTCATTTTTGGGTCAGGGGTATCGATACCCTAAGTCTCGATATCGATACCCTATCGTGAGACTTAGTCTAATTGCACTTCGAAGGCTCTTGGTATCGATACCCAAACGTCCAGTAGGGTAATTGCATCGAACCATGATTCGAACCACCCCAAATTAAGCCTTGGGTATCGATACCCTTACCAGAGGTATCGATACCCCCTGTGCAATTCAACAAATTATAACATTCTAAGTTAATTCCACCCATTCAAACATATCCATTAATCACCCCTACCTATATGCATAATTTCCTAAGCATAAAGAACAATTTAAAGCATTCATTTACCACATCAAAGACCCCAAACATTCTATAGGCATGCTTCCTAAAATAAGATTTAAAATCAAAAATGTTCATGCATGTACATTCTTCAACAATCCAAGCAACACCATAGTCCATCAATTAATAATCCAAAACATTATAGGTCTTATTACAACATTAACCCAAGCAAAACTCACACACTTCACATGGGTTTGATTTACACATTGCCAAGCCCCGAATTATTTGCCAAAACATACCAAAAATTGAGATAACCTTCCCCTTGGTTCCCTTGCTCCGAACGTAGCCTCGAATGTCACTATTTGTCTGCAAAGATGAGAGGAGAGCTTAAGCAAAACATGCTTAGTGAGGAAGCTCTAACATGATCATCAATGCATCAATTTAAAACCATAATTAAAACCATAACTTGTAATGCCTTTCTAAAACCAAACATGCTTAACAATCATGTTCATGTTCAATACTAAAAACCTTCCTTGAGTATGCATGGCATTATCAATTCATTTCACAAATGATGCGCAATGTTCCAAATATTTTCATGTTTGTATATTGGCTTCCTAGTGATCACTTAATGTGAACCTTAAGTTCACCGAATACACGGATCCATTGATTAGAGACCTTTAGTCTCGTCATGACACAAAGTCACCATTGACATGACACGAAGTCACCATTGACATGACACGAAGTCACCATTATCAAGCTCTACCACGCACGGTTGGACACAGAGTCACCCTTGTTACGTGTAGGCATTTTTTCTTTATTTTCATAATATTTATAGTGCACTCAATCCTAATGACATGTCATTTGTATTCAAATCTAAAGTAGTGTCACTAAGCCAATATCAAGTCCATGTATGCATGCTAATTTGCTGCTCATAATGCATCCATAATGTGTTCAACAAATGAACCAATAGTCATGCCCAATGGTACCATCATATGTAAGGCAAATAACCATATCATATTCCACTTCATTTTTCTTGTTTTCATAAACCATGGATGTCTTTATAAACCATGCATTTCCAGCAATTAACACATGCATGCATAACATTGTTCACATATATGCCATTACCGAAAATAACCGAAAATCGAGGTAATGCATCAACATCATTTAAAACACTTACTCTTGAACTATGGAAAGTTTTCACACTATTCCATAGCCCCCAAAACAGAACCGAATCTTTGCGAAACACTTTAAAACCCGAAATCACTCATCGACAAGCGAAACGAGCCCTCGCCGATGCTCCGATTGCAACGCCTACGCATCGAAAACCTTGCCGAAAAGACCGAAAACTAAGCCGAAACGCATCCAAAACACAACAGCCCAAAACCTAATGAATCTAACATCTAATCCACCTCAATTATGAACCAAAAACACTTACAAACCATCCTTATACGTCCAGCAACATTAGAACACTTAAAACAGCCCCTAAAACAACCGAAAACCACCTTAAAACAACACCGATTGCATTATTCTGGGATTAAATTAATGTGCTCAAATTTTTTGCTTTTTAATCGGTTAAAATTCGAACAAATTCACTACAAAGCCCATTTAAACACGCACGCTTTAAACCCAACAAAAAGATCGAAAAATGATATTTAATCAAATTTTATGAGTTCAAATAGTTAATAATGGATTTTTGAAACTAATTATACAAATTAATCTCAAATTTTTTAGCTTTTTAATCGGTTAAAATTCGAACAGATTCACTATAAATCTCATTTAGACACGCACGCTATAAACCCAACAAAAAAAATCGAAAATTGATATTAAATAAAAATTTATGAGTTCAAATAGTTAATTACGGATTTTTGAAACTAATTATACAACTTAATCTCAAATATTTAGCTTTTTAATCGGTTAAAATTCGAACAGATTCACTACAAAGCCCATTTAGACATGCACGCTTTTAACCCAACAAAAAGATCGAAAAATGATATTAAGTCAAATTTTTTGAGTTCAAATAGTTAATTATGGATTTTTGAACCTAATTATACACCTTAATCTCAAATTTTTAGCTTTTTAATAGGTTAAAATTCGAACAGATTCACTATAAAGTCCATTTTGACACGCACGCTTTTAACCCAACAAAAAGATCGAAAAATAATATTAAATCAAATTTTTTGAGTTCAAATAGTTAATTATGGATTTTTGAAACTAATTATACAACTTAATCTCAAATTTTTAGCTTTTTAATCGGTTAAAATTCAAACAAATTCAATATAAAGGCCATTTAGACACGCACGCTTTAAACCCAACAAAAAATCAAAAAATGATATTAAATCAAATTTTATGAGTTCAAATAGTTAATTATTGACTTTTGAACCTAATTATAGACCTTAATCTCAAATTTTTAGCTTTCTAATCGGTTAAAATTCGAACAAATTGGCTACAAAGCCCATTTAGACACGCACGCTATAAACTCAACAAAAAAAATCGAAAAATGATATTAAATAAAAATTTTATAAGCTCAAATAGTTAATTATGTATTTTTGAAACTTATTGTACAACTTAATCTCAAATTTTTAGCTTTTTAATCTTCTAAAATTCGAACAGATTCACTATAAAGCCCATTTAAACACGCACGCTTTGAACCCAACAAAAAGATCAAATTAATTGTACACCTTAATCTAAATTTTTTTAGCATTTTAATAAGTTAAAATTCGAACAAATTCACTATAAACCCATTTAGACACGAACGTTTTAAACCCAATGAAAAGATCACCAAAAGATATTAAATCAAATTTTATAAGTTTAAATAGTTAATTATGGACTTTTGAACCTAATTATACAACTTAATCTCAAATTTTTAGCTTTCTAATCGGTTAAAATTCAAATAGATTTACTATAAAGCCCATTTAGACACATAAACTTTAAACCCAACAAAAAGATCAAAAAACTATATTGAATCAAATTTTATGAGTTCAAATAGTTAATTATGTAATTTTGAATCAAATTATACACCTTAATCTCAAATTTTTAGCTTTTTAATCGGTTAAAATTCAAACATATTCACTACAATGCCCATTTAGACACGTACGATATAAACCCAATAAAAAGATCGCAAAATGATATTAAATCAACTTTTATGTGTTCATATAGTTAATTATGGATTTTTGAATCTAATTATACACCTTAATCTTAAATTTTTAGCTTTTTAATCGGTTAAAATTGGAACAAATTTACTATAAAGCCTATTTAGACACATAAACTTTAAACCGAAGAAAAAGATCCAAAAATGATATTAAATAAAATTTTATGAGTTCAAATAGTTAATTATGGACTTTAGAATCTAATTATACACCTTAATCTCAAATTTTTAGCTTTTTACTCGAATAAAATTCGAACAGATTCACTACAAAGTCCATTTAGACACGTACGATTTTAAACCCAACAAAAAAAAATCAAAAAATGATATTAAATCCAATTTTATGAGTTCAAACAGTTAATTATGGACTTTTGAACCTAATTATACAGCCTAATCTCAATTTTTTAGTTTTTTACTCGGTTAAAATTTGAACATATTTACTATAAAGCCCATTTAGACACACAAGCTTTAAACCCAAGAAAAAGATCAAAAAAATGATATTAAATCAAATTTTATGAGTTCAAAAAGTTAATAATGGACTTTTGAAACTAATTATACACCTTAATCTCAAATTTATATATTTTAAATTGGTTAAAATTTGAACAGATTCACTATAAAGCCCATTTAGACACGCACGTTTTAAACCCAACAAAAAGATCGAAATATGATATTAAAACAAAATTTATGAGTTCAAATATTAAATTATGGATTTTTGAACCTAATTATACAGCTTGACCTCAAATTTTTAGCTTTTTATTCGGTTAATATTCGAAGAGATTCACTATAAAGCCCATTTAGACACTCACGCTTTAAACCCAACAAAAAGATCGAAAAATGATATTAAATCAAATTTTATGAGTTCAAACAGTTAATTATGGACTTTTGAACCTAATTATACAGCCTAATCTCAAATTTTTAGTTTTTTACTCGGCTAAAATTTCAACAGATTTACTATAAAGCCCATTTAGACACGCAAGCTTTAAACCAAAGAAAAAGATAAAAAAAATGATATTAAATCCAATTTTATGAGTTCAAACAGTTAATTATGGACTTTTGAACTTAATTATACATCTTAATCTCAAATTTTTAGCTTTTTACTCGGTTAAAATTCGAGTAGATTCAGTATAATGCCCATTTAGACACGCACGCTTGAAACCCAACAAAAAGTTAAATTATGATATTAAATCAAATTTTATGAGTTCAAATAGTTAATTATGGACTTTGCAACCTAATTATAAAACTTAATCTCAAATTTTAACTTTTTACTCGGTTAAAATTAGAATAGATTTACTATATAGCCCATATAGACACGCACGTTTTAAACCCAACAAAAAGATCGAAAAATGATATTAAATCAGATTTTATGAGTTCAAATAGTTAATTATGGACTTTTGATCCTAATTATACACCTTAATCTAAAATTTTTAGCTTTTTACTCTATTAAAATTCGAACAGATTCACTACAAATCCCATTTAGACACGCACGCTTTAACCCCAACCAAATGATCAAAAAATGATATTAAATCAAATTTTATGAGTTCAAATAGTTAACTATGGACTTTTGAACCCAATTATCCAGCTTAATCACAATTTTTTTTGCTTTTTACTCGGTTAAAATTCGAATAGATTTACTTTAAAGCCCATTTAGACACACACGATTTAAACCCAACAAAAAGATCGAAAAATGATACTAAATCAAATTTTATGAGTTCAAACAGTTAATTATAGACTTTTGAACCTAATAATACAGCCTAATATCAAATTTTTAATTTTTTACTCGGTTAAATTTGAACAGATTTACTACAAAGCCCATTTACACACGCAAGCTTTAAACCCAAGAAAAAGAACAAAAAAATGATATTAAATCAAATTTTATGAGTTCAAATAGTTAATTATGGACTTTTGAAACTAATTATACACCTTAATCTCAAATTTTTATATTTTTAATTGGTTAAAATTTGAACAGATTCACTATAAAGCCCATTTAGACACGCACGTTTTAAACCAATCAAAAAGATCGAAAAATGATATTAAAACAAAATTTATGAGTTCAAATATTTAATTATGGATTTTTGAACCTAATTATACATCTTAATCTCAAATTTTTAGCTTTTTATTCGGTTAATATTCGAAGAGATTCACTATAAAGCCCATTTAGACACGCACGCTTTAAACCCAACAAAAAGATCGAAAAATGATATTAAAATCAAAATTTATGAGTTCAAATATTTAATTATAGATTTTTTAACCTAATTATACAGCCTAATCTCAAATTTTTAGTCTTTTACTCGGTTAAAATTTGAACAGATTTACTATAAAGCCCATTTACACACGCAAGCTTTAAACCCAAGAAAAAGAACAAAAAGATAATATTAAATCAAATTTTATGAGTTTAAATAGTTAATTATGGACTTTTGAAACTAATTATACACCATAATCTCAAATTTTTATATTTTTAATCGGTTAAAATTCGAACAGTTTCACTATAAAGCCCATTTAGACACGCATGTTTTAAACCAATCAAAAAGATCGAAAAATGATATTAAAACAAAATTTATGAGTTCAAATATTTAATTATGGATTTTTGAACCAAATTATACAGCTTAATCTCAAATTTTTAGCTTTTTATTCGGTTAATATTCGAAGAGATTCACTATAAAGCCCATTTAGACACGCACGCTTTAAACCCAACAAAAAGATCGAAAAATGATATTAAATCAAATTTTATGAGTTCAAACAGTTAATTATGTACTTTTAAACCTAATTATACAGCCTAATCTCAAATTTTTAGTTTTTTACTCGGCTAAAATTTCAACAGATTTACAATAAAGCCCATTTAGACACGCAAGCTTTAAACCAAAGAAAAAGATAAAAAAAAATGATATTAAATCCAATTTTATGAGTTCAAACAGTTAATTATGGACTTTTGAACCTAATTATACATCTTAATCTCAAATTTTTAGCTTTTTACTCGGTTAAAATTCGAGTAGATTCAGTATAATGCCCATTTAGACACGCAAGCTTGAAACCCAACAAAAAGTTAAATTATGATATTAAATCAAATTTTATGAGTTCAAATAGTTAATTATGGACTTTGCAACCTAATTATAAAACTTAATCTCAAATTTTAACTTTTTACTCGGTTAAAATTAGAATAGATTTACTATATAGCCCATATAGACACGCACGTTTTAAACCCAACAAAAAGATCGAAAAATGATATTAAATCAGATTTTATGAGTTCAAATAGTTAAGTATGGACTTTTGAACCTAATTATACACCTTAATCTAAAATTTTTAGCTTTTTACTCTGTTAAAATTCGAACAGATTCACTACAAAGCCCATTTAGACACGCATGCTTTAAACCCAACCAAATGATCAAAAAATGATATTAAATCAAATTTTATGAGTTCAAATAGTTAACTATGGACTTTTGAACCCAATTAAACAGCCTAATCTCAATTTTTTTGTTTTTTACTTGGTTAAAATTTGAACATATTTACTATAAAGCCCTTTAAGACACGCAAGCTTTAAACCCAAGAAAAAGATCAAAAAATGATATTAAATCAAATTTTATGAGTTCAAATAGTTAATTATGGACTTTGGAACCTAATTATAAAACTTAATCTCAAATTTTAACTTTTTACTCGATTAAAATTCGAATAGATTTGCTATATAGCCCATATAGACACGCACGTTTTAAACCCAACAAAAAGATCGAAAAATGATATTAAATCAAATTTTATGAGTTCAAATAGATAATTATGGATTTTTGAACCTAATTATACACCTTAAACTCAAACTTTTAGCTTTTTAATTGGTTAAAATTCGAACAGATTCACTATAAAGCCCATTTAGACACGCAAGCTTTAAACCCAAGAAAAAGATCAAAAAAATGATATTAAATCAAATTTTATGAGTTCAAATTGTTAATTATGAACTTTTGAACCTAATTATACACCTTAATCTCATTTTTTTGCTTTTTAATCGGTTAAAATTTAAACGGATTCACTATAAAGCCAATTTAGACACGCACGCTTTAAACCCAACAAAAAGAACGAAAAATAATATAAAATCAAATTTTATGAGTTCAAATTGTTTATTTTGGACTTTTGAACCTAATTATACACCTTAATTTAAATTTTTAGCTTTTTTACTCGGTTAAAATTCAAACAGATTCACTACAAAGCCCAGTTAGACACGCACGCTTTAAACCCAACCAAATGATCAAAAAATGATATTAAATCAAATTTTATAAGTTCAAATAGTAAATTATGGACTTTTGAACCCAGATATCCAGCTTTATCTCAAATTTTTTGCTTTTTACTGAGTTAAAATTCGAATAGATTTACTTTAAAGCCCATTTAGACACACACGATTTAAACCCAACAAAAAGATCGAAAAATGATATTAAATCAAATTTTATGAGTTCAAACAGTTAATTATGGACTTTTGAACCTAATTATACAGCCTAATCTCAAATTTTTAGTTTTTTACTCGATTAAAATTTGAACAAATTTACTATAAAGCCCATTTACACACGAAAGCTTTAAACCCAAGAAAAAGATCAAAAAAATGATATTAAATCAAAATTTATGAATTCAAATAGATAATTATGGACTTTTGAACCTAATTATACAGTCTAATCTCAAATTTTTAGTTTTTTACTCGGTTAAAATTTGAGCAGATTTACTATAAAGCCCATTTAGACACGCAAGCTTTAAACCCAAGAAAAAGATCAAAAAAATGATATTAAATCAAATTTTATGAGTTCAAATAGTTAATTATGGAATTTTGAAACTAATTATACACCTTAATCTCAAATTTTTATATTTTTAATTGGTTAAAATTCGAACAGATTCACTATAAAGCCCATTTAGACACACACATTTTAAACCCAACAAAAAGATCGAAAAATGATATTAAAACAAAATTTATGAGTTCAAATATTTAATTATGGATTTTTGAACCTAATTATACATCTTAATCTCAAATTTTTAGCTTTTTACTCGGTTAAAATTCGAATAGATTCACTATAATGCCCATTTAGACACGCACGCTTTAAACCCAACAAAAAGATCAAAAAATGATATTGAATCAAATTTTATGTGTTCAAATAGTTTATGATGGACTTTTAAACCTAATTATACAGCTTAATCTCAAATTTTTAGCTTCTTACTCGGTTAAAATTTGAACAAATTCACTACAAAGCCCATTTAGAAACGCACGCTTTAAACCCAACCAAAAGTTAAATTATGATATTAAATCAAATTTTATGAGTTCAAATAGTTAATTATGGACTTTGGAACCTAATTATAAAATTTAATATCAAATTTTAACTTTTTACTCGATTAAAATTCGAATAGATTTACTATATAGCCCATATAGACACGCACATTTTAAACCCAACGAAAAGATCGAAAAATGATATTAAATCAAATTTTCTGAGTTCAAATAGTTAATTATGGACTTTTGAACCTAATTAGAAACCTTAATCTCAATTTTTTTTGCTTTTTAATCGGTTAAAATTCAAACAGATTCACTATATAGCGCATTTAGACACGCACGCTTTAAACCCAACAAAAAGATCGATAAATAATATAAAATCAAATTTTATGAGTTCAAATTGTTTATTATGGACTTTTGAACCTAATTATACACCTTAATATAAAAATTTTAGCTTTTTACTCGGTTAAAATTCGAATAGATTCACTACAAAGCCCATTTAGACACGCACGCTTTAAACCCAACCAAATGATCAAAAAATGATATTAAATCAAATTTTATGAGTTCAAATAGTTAATTATGGACTTTTGAACCTAATTATACACCTTAATCTCAAATTTTTAGCTTTTTAATCGGTTAAAATTCGAACAGATTCACTATAAAGCCCGTTTAGACACGCACGCTTTAAACCCAATAAAAAATCGAAAAATGATATTAAATCAAATTTTATGAGTTCAAATAGTTAATTATGGACTTTTGAACCTATTTATACACCTTAATCTCAAATTTTTAGCTTTTAACTCGATTAAAATTCGAACAGATTCACTATAAAGCCAATTTAGTCAGGCACGCTTTAAACCCAACAAAAAGATCGAAAAATGATAGTAAATCAAATTTTATGAGTTCAAATAGTTATTTATGGATTTTGAACCTAATTATACACCTTAATCTCAAATTTTTAGCTTTTTAATAGGTTAAAATTCGAACAAATTCACTATAAAGCCCATTTAGAAACGAACGCCTTAAACCCAACAAAAAGAACGAAAAATGATATTAAAATCAAAATTTATGAGTTCAAATATTTAATTATGGATTTTTGAGCAAAATTATAAACCTTAATCTCAAATTTTTAGCTTTTTAAATGGTTAAAATTTGAATAGATTCACAATAAAAATCATTTAGACACGTACGCTATAAACTCAACATAAAAATCGAAAAATGATATTAAATCAAAATTTATGAGTTCAAATATTTAATTATGGATTTTTGAACCTAATTATACACCTTAATCTCAAATTTTTATGTAACCCCCTTATCCCGGCCTGGACGGAACCGGCACTAACGGGTCACACGGGGAATATCGAACTAAACCCGTTAAGGTCCAATTCGATAAACAACCCTGAAACCGATATGTTTTTTTCTTTCTAGATGCATAATTAAGTTCCTATGTGTGTCGAGGTCATGCGAAACGAAAAATGGAAACATTCGATTCACGATTGATCTATTCAATTCGCATATCAGTACACAAGGATCAAAACGCAAATAATTCTTAATTCCAACAATAAACCGGTAATGCAATCTACCATAGTTCAATTATACATGCATAGCATACTCATAACAAAGTTCAGATCAAACGGACCATTATTGCATCGTCAATTTCATGTTTCATACAATAGGGACCTAATTGTAAAGCTCACAATATTATAGGGACTTAACCAACATTAATTTACCAATGCGAATTCAAGTTAACATCATGCATCTTGGTGATATTACAACTCTCAATATTATTCATTGCATCTATATTCGATCGTGGAAAGACATCCGACTCTAAACGTAATTTTCCGCGCTTAAAATGTCATTTTTGGGTCAGGGGTATCGATACCCTAAGTCTCGATATCGATACCCTATCGTGAGACTTAGTCTAATTGCACTTCGAAGGCTCTTGGTATCGATACCCCCATGGGTGGTATCGATACCCAAACGTCCAGTAGGGTAATTGCATCGAACCATGATTCGAACCACCCCAAATTAAGCCTTGGGTATCGATACCCTTACCAGAGGTATCGATACCCCCTGTGCAATTCAACAAATTATAACATTCTAAGTTAATTCCACCCATTCAAACATATCCATTAATCACCCCTACCTATATGCATAATTTCCTAAGCACAAAGAACAATTTAAAGCATTCATTTACCACATCAAAGACCCCAAACATTCTATAGGCATGCTTCCTAAAATAAGATTTAAAATCAAAAATGTTCATGCATGTACATTCTTCAACAATCCAAGCAACACCATAGTCCATCAATTAATAATCCAAAACATTATAGGTCTTATTACAACATTAACCCAAGCAAAACTCACACACTTCACATGGGTTTGATTTACACATTGCCAAGCCCCGAATTATTTGCCAAAACATACCAAAAATTGAGATAACCTTCCCCTTGGTTCCCTTGCTCCGAACGTAGCCTCGAATGTCACTATTTGTCTGCAAAGATGAGAGGAGAGCTTAAGCAAAACATGCTTAGTGAGGAAGCTCTAACATGATCATCAATGCATCAATTTAAAACCATAATTAAAACCATAACTTGTAATGCCTTTCTAAAACCAAACATGCTTAACAATCATGTTCATGTTCAATACTAAAAACCTTCCTTGAGTATGCATGGCATTATCAATTCATTTCACAAATGATGCGCAATGTTCCAAATATTTTCATGTTTGTATATTGGCTTCCTAGTGATCAATTAATGTGAACCTTAAGTTCACCGAATACACGGATCCATTGATTAGAGACCTTTAGTCTCGTCATGACACAAAGTCACCATTGACATGACACGAAGTCACCATTATCAAGCTCTACCACGCACGGTTGGACACAGAGTCACCCTTGTTACGTGTAGGCATTTTTCCTTTATTTTCATAATATTTATAGTGCACTCAATCCTAATGACATGTCATTTGTATTCAAATCTAAAGTAGTGTCACTAAGCCAATATCAAGTCCAAGTATGCATGCTAATTTGCTGCTCATAATGCATCCATAATGTGTTCAACAAATGAACCAATAGTCATGCCCAATGGCACCATCATATGTAAGGCAAATAACCATATCATATTCCACTTCATTTTTCTTGTTTTCATAAACCATGGATGTCTTTATAAACCATGCATTTCCAGCAATTAACACATGCATGCATAACATTGTTCACATATATGCCATTACCGAAAATAACCGAAAATCGAGGTAATGCATCAACATCATTTAAAACACTTACTCTTGAACTATGGAAAGTTTTCACACTATTCCATAGCCCCCAAAACAGAACCGAATCTTTGCGAAACACTTTAAAACCCGAAACCACTCACCGACAAGCGAAACGAGCCCTCGCCAATGCTCCGATTGCAACGCCTACGCATCGAAAACCTTGCCGAAAAGACCGAAAACTAAGCCGAAACGCATCCAAAACACAACAGCCCAAAACCTAATGAATCTAACATCTAATCCACCTCAATTATGAACCAAAAACACTTACAAACCATCCTTATACGTCCAGCAACATTAGAACACTTAAAACAGCCCCTAAAACAACCGAAAACCACCTTAAAACAACACCGATTGCATTATTCCGGGATTAAATTAATGTGCTCAAATTTTTTGCTTTTTAATCGGTTAAAATTCGAACAAATTCACTACAAAGCCCATTTAAACACGCACGCTTTAAACCCAACAAAAAGATCGAAAAATGATATTTAATCAAATTTTATGAGTTCAAATAGTTAATAATGAATTTTTGAAACTAATTATACAAATTAATCTCAAATTTTTTAGCTTTTTAATCGGTTAAAATTCGAACAGATTCACTATAAATCTCATTTAGACACGCACGCTATAAACCCAACAAAAAAAATCGAAAATTGATATTAAATAAAAATTTATGAGTTCAAATAGTTAATTACGGATTTTTGAAACTAATTATACAACTTAATCTCAAATATTTAGCTTTTTAATCGGTTAAAATTCGAACAGATTCACTACAAAGCCCATTTAGACATGCACGCTTTTAACCCAACAAAAAGATCGAAAAATGATATTAAGTCAAATATTTTGAGTTCAAATAGTTAATTATGGATTTTTGAACCTAATTATACACCTTAATCTCAAATTTTTAGCTTTTTAATAGGTTAAAATTCGAACAGATTCACTATAAAGTCCATTTTGACACGCACGCTTTTAACCCAACAAAAAGATCGAAAAATAATATTAAATCAAATTTTTTGAGTTCAAATAGTTAATTATGGATTTTTGAAACTAATTATACAACTTAATCTCAAATTTTTAGCTTTTTAATCGGTTAAAATTCAAACAAATTCAATATAAAGGCCATTTAGACACGCACGCTTTAAACCCAACAAAAAATCAAAAAATGATATTAAATCAAATTTTATGAGTTCAAATAGTTAATTATTGACTTTTGAACCTAATTATAGACCTTAATCTCAAATTTTTAGCTTTCTAATCGGTTAAAATTCGAACAAATTGGCTACAAAGCCCATTTAGACACGCACGCTATAAACTCAACAAAAAAAATCGAAAAATGATATTAAATAAAAATTTTATAAGCTCAAATAGTTAATTATGTATTTTTGAAACTTATTGTACAACTTAATCTCAAATTTTTAGCTTTTTAATCTTCTAAAATTCGAACAGATTCACTATAAAGCCCATTTAAACACGCACGCTTTGAACCCAACAAAAAGATCAAATTAATTGTACACCTTAATCTAAATTTTTTTAGCATTTTAATAAGTTAAAATTCGAACAAATTCACTATAAACCCATTTAGACACGAACGTTTTAAACCCAATGAAAAGATCACCAAAAGATATTAAATCAAATTTTATAAGTTTAAATAGTTAATTATGGACTTTTGAACCTAATTATACAACTTAATCTCAAATTTTTAGCTTTCTAATCGGTTAAAATTCAAATAGATTTACTATAAAGCCCATTTAGACACATAAACTTTAAACCCAACAAAAAGATCAAAAAACTATATTGAATCAAATTTTATGAGTTCAAATAGTTAATTATGTAATTTTGAATCAAATTATACACCTTAATCTCAAATTTTTAGCTTTTTAATCGGTTAAAATTCAAACATATTCACTACAATGCCCATTTAGACACGTACGATATAAACCCAATAAAAAGATCGCAAAATGATATTAAATCAACTTTTATGTGTTCATATACTTAATTATGGATTTTTGAATCTAATTATACACCTTAATCTTAAATTTTTAGCTTTTTAATCGGTTAAAATTGGAACAAATTTACTATAAAGCCTATTTAGACACATAAACTTTAAACCGAAGAAAAAGATCCAAAAATGATATTAAATAAAATTTTATGAGTTCAAATAGTTAATTATGGACTTTAGAATCTAATTATACACCTTAATCTCAAATTTTTAGCTTTTTACTCGAATAAAATTCGAACAGATTCACTACAAAGTCCATTTAGACACGTACGATTTTAAACCCAACAAAAAAAATCAAAAAATGATATTAAATCCAATTTTATGAGTTCAAACAGTTAATTATGGACTTTTGAACCTAATTATACAGCCTAATCTCAATTTTTTAGTTTTTTACTCGGTTAAAATTTGAACATATTTACTATAAAGCCCATTTAGACACACAAGCTTTAAACCCAAGAAAAAGATCAAAAAAATGATATTAGATCAAATTTTATGAGTTCAAAAAGTTAATAATGGACTTTTGAAACTAATTATACACCTTAATCTCAAATTTATATATTTTAAATTGGTTAAAATTTGAACAGATTCACTATAAAGCCCATTTAGACACGCACGTTTTAAACCCAACAAAAAGATCGAAATATGATATTAAAACAAAATTTATGAGTTCAAATATTAAATTATGGATTTTTGAACCTAATTATACAGCTTGACCTCAAATTTTTAGCTTTTTATTCGGTTAATATTCGAAGAAATTCACTATAAAGCCCATTTAGACACTCACGCTTTAAACCCAACAAAAAGATCGAAAAATGATATTAAATCAAATTTTATGAGTTCAAACAGTTAATTATGGACTTTTGAACCTAATTATACAGCCTAATCTCAAATTTTTAGTTTTTTACTCGGCTAAAATTTCAACAGATTTACTATAAAGCCCATTTAAACACGCAAGCTTTAAACCAAAGAAAAAGATAAAAAAAATGATATTAAATCCAATTTTATGAGTTCAAACAGTTAATTATGGACTTTTGAACCTAATTATACATCTTAATCTCAAATTTTAGCTTTTTACTCGGTTAAAATTCGAGTAGATTCAGTATAATGCCCATTTAGACACGCACGCTTGAAACCCAACAAAAAGTTAAATTATGATATTAAATCAAATTTTATGAGTTCAAATAGTTAATTATGGACTTTGCAACCTAATTATAAAACTTAATCTCAAATTTTAACTTTTTACTCGGTTAAAATTAGAATAGATTTACTATATAGCCCATATAGACACGCACGTTTTAAACCCAACAAAAAGATCGAAAAATGATATTAAATCAGATTTTATGAGTTCAAATAGTTAATTATGGACTTTTGAACCTAATTATACACCTTAATCTAAAATTTTTAGCTTTTTACTCTATTAAAATTCGAACAGATTCACTACAAATCCCATTTAGACACGCACGCTTTAACCCCAACCAAATGATCAAAAAATGATATTAAATCAAATTTTATGAGTTCAAATAGTTAACTGTGGACTTTTGAACCCAATTATCCAGCTTAATCACAATTTTTTTTGCTTTTTACTCGGTTAAAATTCGAATAGATTTACTTTAAAGCCCATTTAGACACACACGATTTAAACCCAACAAAAAGATCGAAAAATGATACTAAATCAAATTTTATGAGTTCAAACAGTTAATTATAGACTTTTGAACCTAATAATACAGCCTAATATCAAATTTTTAATTTTTTACTCGGTTAAATTTGAACAGATTTACTATAAATCCCATTTACACACGCAAGCTTTAAACCCAAGAAAAAGAACAAAAAAATGATATTAAATCAAATTTTATGAGTTCAAATAGTTAATTATGGACTTTTGAAACTAATTATACACCTTAATCTCAAATTTTTATATTTTTAATTGGTTAAAATTTGAACAGATTCACTATAAAGCCCATTTAGACACGCACGTTTTAAACCAATCAAAAAGATCGAAAAATGATATTAAAACAAAATTTATGAGTTCAAATATTTAATTATGGATTTTTGAACCTAATTATACATCTTAATCTCAAATTTTTAGCTTTTTATTCGGTTAATATTCGAAGAGATTCACTATAAAGCCCATTTAGACACGCACGCTTTAAACCCAACAAAAAGATCGAAAAATGATATTAAAATCAAAATTTATGAGTTCAAATATTTAATTATAGATTTTTTAACCTAATTATACAGCCTAATCTCAAATTTTTAGTCTTTTACTCGGTTAAAATTTGAACAGATTTACTATAAAGCCCATTTACACACGCAAGCTTTAAACCCAAGAAAAAGAACAAAAAAATGATATTAAATCAAATTTTATGAGTTCAAATAGTTAATTATGGACTTTTGAAACTAATTATACACCATAATCTCAAATTTTTATATTTTTAATCGGTTAAAATTCGAACAGTTTCACTATAAAGCCCATTTAGACACGCATGTTTTAAACCAATCAAAAAGATCGAAAAATGATATTAAAACAAAATTTATGAGTTCAAATATTTAATTATGGATTTTTGAACCTAATTATACAGCTTAATCTCAAATTTTTAGCTTTTTATTCGGTTAATATTCGAAGAGATTCACTATAAAGCCCATTTAGACACGCACGCTTTAAACCCAACAAAAAGATCGAAAAATGATATTAAATCAAATTTTATGAGTTCAAACAGTTAATTATGTACTTTTAAACCTAATTATACAGCCTAATCTCAAATTTTTAGTTTTTTACTCGGCTAAAATTTCAACAGATTTACAATAAAGCCCATTTAGACACGCAAGCTTTAAACCAAAGAAAAAGATAAAAAAATGATATTAAATCCAATTTTATGAGTTCAAACAGTTAATTATGGACTTTTGAACCTAATTATACATCTTAATCTCAAATTTTTAGCTTTTTACTCGGTTAAAATTCGAGTAGATTCAGTATAATGCCCATTTAGACACGCAAGCTTGAAACCCAACAAAAAGTTAAATTATGATATTAAATCAAATTTTATGAGTTCAAATAGTTAATTATGGACTTTGGAACCTAATTATAAAACTTAATCTCAAATTTTAACTTTTTACTCGATTAAAATTCGAATAGATTTGCTATATAGCCCATATAGACACGCACGTTTTAAACCCAACAAAAAGATCGAAAAATGATATTAAATCAAATTTTATGAGTTCAAGTAGATAATTATGGATTTTTGAACCTAATTATACACCTTAAACTCAAACTTTTAGCTTTTTAATTGGTTAAAATTCGAACAGATTCACTATAAAGCCCATTTAGACACGCAAGCTTTAAACCCAAGAAAAAGATCAAAAAAATGATATTAAATCAAATTTTATGAGTTCAAATTGTTAATTATGAACTTTTGAACCTAATTATACACCTTAATCTTATTTTTTTGCTTTTTAATCGGTTAAAATTCAAACGGATTCACTATAAAGCCAATTTAGACACGCACGCTTTAAACCCAACAAAAAGAACGAAAAATAATATAAAATCAAATTTTATGAGTTCAAATTGTTTATTTTGGACTTTTGAACCTAATTATACACCTTAATTTAAATTTTTAGCTTTTTTACTCGGTTAAAATTCAAACAGATTCACTACAAAGCCCAGTTAGACACGCACGCTTTAAACCCAACCAAATGATCAAAAAATGATATTAAATCAAATAGTAAATTATGGACTTTTGAACCCAGATATCCAGCTTTATCTCAAATTTTTTGCTTTTTACTCAGTTAAAATTCGAATAGATTTACTTTAAAGCCCATTTAGACACACACGATTTAAACCCAACAAAAAGATCGAAAAATGATATTAAATCAAATTTTATGAGTTCAAACAGTTAATTATGGACTTTTGAACCTAATTATACAGCCTAATCTCAAATTTTTAGTTTTTTACTCGATTAAAATTTGAACAAATTTACTATAAAGCCCATTTAGACACGCAAGCTTTAAACCCAAGAAAAAGATCAAAAAAATGATATTAAATCAAAATTTATGAATTCAAATAGATAATTATGGACTTTTGAACCTAATTATACAGTCTAATCTCAAATTTTTAGTTTTTTACTCGGTTAAAATTTGAGCAGATTTAATATAAAGCCCATTTAGACACGCAAGCTTTAAACCCAAGAAAAAGATCAAAAAAATGATATTAAATCAAATTTTATGAGTTCAAATAGTTAATTATGGAATTTTGAAACTAATTATACACCTTAATCTCAAATTTTTATATTTTTAATTGGTTAAAATTCGAACAGATTCACTATAAAGCCCATTTAGACACACACATTTTAAACCCAACAAAAAGATCGAAAAATGATATTAAAACAAAATTTATGAGTTCAAATATTTAATTATGGATTTTTGAACCTAATTATACATCTTAATCTCAAATTTTTAGCTTTTTACTCGGTTAAAATTCGAATAGATTCACTATAATGCCCATTTAGACACGCACGCTTTAAACCCAACAAAAAGATCAAAAAATGATATTGAATCAAATTTTATGTGTTCAAATAGTTTATGATGGACTTTTAAACCTAATTATACAGCTTAATCTCAAATTTTTAGCTTCTTACTCGGTTAAAATTTGAACAAATTCACTACAAAGCCCATTTAGAAACGCACGCTTTAAACCCAACCAAAAGTTAAATTATGATATTAAATCAAATTTTATGAGTTCAAATAGTTAATTATGGACTTTGGAACCTAATTATAAAATTTAATATCAAATTTTAACTTTTTACTCGATTAAAATTTGAATAGATTTACTATATAGCCCATATAGACACGCACGTTTTAAACCCAACGAAAAGATCGAAAAATGATATTAAATCAAATTTTCTGAGTTCAAATAGTTAATTATGGACTTTTGAACCTAATTATAAACCTTAATCTCAATTTTTTTTGCTTTTTAATCGGTTAAAATTCAAACAGATTCACTATATAGCGCATTTAGACACGCACGCTTTAAACCCAACAAAAAGATCGATAAATAATATAAAATCAAATTTTATGAGTTCAAATTGTTTATTATGGACTTTTGAACCTAATTATACACCTTAATATAAAAATTTTAGCTTTTTATTCGGTTAAAATTCGAATAGATTCACTACAAAGCCCATTTAGACACGCACGCTTTAAACCCAACCAAATGATCAAAAAATGATATTAAATCAAATTTTGAGTTCAAATATTTAATTATGGACTTTTGAACACAATTATCCAACTTAATCTCAATTTTTTTTTGCTTTTTACTCGGTTAAAATTCGAATAGATTTACTTTAAAGCCCATTTAGACACACGATTTAAACCCAACAAAAAGATCGAAAAATTATATTAAATCAAATTCTATGAGTTCAAACAGTTAATTATGGACTTTTGAACCTAATTATACAACCTAATCTCAAATTTTTAGTTTTTTAATTGGTTAAAATTTGAAAAGATTTACTATAAAGCCCATTTAGACATGCAAGCTTTAAACCCAAGAAAAAGATCAAAAAAATGATATTAAATCAAATTTTATGAGTTCAAATACTTAATTATGGACTTTTGAAACTAATTATACACCTTAATCTCAAATTTTTATATTTTTAATTGGTTAAAATTCGAACAGATTCACTATAAAGCCCATTTAGACACACACATTTTAAACCCAACAAAAAGATCGAAAAATGATATTGAATCAAAATTTATGAGTTCAAATATTTAATTATGGTTTTTTGAACCTAATTATACATCTTAATCTCAAATTTTTAGCTTTTTATTCGGTTAATATTCGAAGAGATTCACTATAAAGCCCATTTAGGCACGCAAGCTTTAAACCCAAGAAAAAGATCAAAAAAAATGATATTAAATCCAATTTTATGACTTCAAACAGTTAATTATGGACTTTTGAACCTCATTATATAGCTTAATCTCAAATTTTTAGCTTTTACTCGGTTAAAATTCGAATAGATTCACAATAATGCCCATTTAGACACGCACGCTTTAAACCCAACAAAAAGATCAAAAAATGATATTGAATCAAAATTTATGAGTTCAAATATTTAATTATGGTTTTTTGAACCTAATTATACATCTTAATCTCAAATTTTTAGCTTTTTATTCGGTTAATATTCGAACAAATTCACTATAAAGCCCATTTAGGCACGCAAGCTTTAAACCCAAGAAAAAGATCAAAAAAATGATATTAAATCCAATTTTATGAGTTCAAACAGTTAATTATGGACTTTTGAACCTAATTATATAGCTTAATCTCAAATTTTTAGCTTTTACTCGGTTAAAATTCGAATAGATTCACAATAATGCCCATTTAGACACGCACGCTTTAAACCCAACAAAAAGATCAAAAAATGATATTGAATCAAAATTTATGAGTTCAAATATTTAATTATGGTTTTTTGAACCTAATTATACATCTTAATCTCAAATTTTTAGCTTTTTATTCGGTTAATATTCGAACAAATTCACTATAAAGCCCATTTAGGCACGCAAGCTTTAAACCCAAGAAAAAGATCAAAAAAATGATATTAAATCCAATTTTATGAGTTCAAACAGTTAATTATGGACTTTTGAACCTAATTATATAGCTTAATCTCAAATTTTTAGCTTTTACTCGGTTAAAATTCGAATAGATTCACAATAATGCCCATTTAGACACGCACGCTTTAAACCCAACAAAAAGATCAAAAAATGATATTGAATCAAAATTTATGAGTTCAAATATTTAATTATGGTTTTTTGAACCTAATTATACATCTTAATCTCAAATTTTTAGCTTTTTATTCAGTTAATATTCGAAGAGATTCACTATAAAGCCCATTTAGGCACGCAAGCTATAAACCCAAGAAAAAGATCAAAAAAATGATATTAAATCCAATTTTATGACTTCAAACAGTTAATTATGGACTTTTGAACCTAATTATATAGCTTAATCTCAAATTTTTAGCTTTTACTCGGTTAAAATTCGAATAGATTCACAATAATGCCCATTCAGACACGCACGCTTTAAACCCAACAAAAAGATCAGAAAATGATATTGAATCAAAATTTATGAGTTCAAATATTTAATTATGGTTTTTTGAACCTAATTATACATCTTAATCTCAAATTTTTAGCTTTTTATTCGGTTAATATTCGAACAAATTCACTATAAAGCCCATTTAGACACACACATTTTAAACCAAACAAAAAGATCGAAAAATGATATTAAAACAAAATTTATGAGTTCAAATATTTAATTATGGATTTTTGAACCTAATTATACATCTTAATCTCAAATTTTTAGCTTTTTACTCGGTTAAAATTCGAATAGATTCACTATAATGCCCATTTAGACACGCACGCTTTAAACCCAACAAAAAGATCAAAAAATGATATTGAATCAAATTTTATGTGTCAAATAGTTTATTATGGACTTTTAAACCTAATTATACAGCTTAATCTCAAATTTTTAGCTTCTTACTCGGTTAAAATTTGAACAAATTCACTACAAAGCCCATTTAGAAACGCACGCTTTAAACCTAACCAAAAGTTAAATTATGATATTAAATCAAATTTTATGAGTTCAAATAGTTAATTATGGACTTTGGAACCTAATTATAAAACTTAATATCAAATTTTAACTTTTTACTCGATTAAAATTCGAATAGATTTACTATATAGCCCATATAGACACGCACGTTTTAAACCCAACAAAAAGATCAAAAAATGATATTAAATCAAATTTTCTGAGTTCAAATAGTTAATTATGGACTTTTGAACCTAATTATAAACCTTAATCTCAATTTTTTTTGCTTTTTAATCGGTTAAAATGCAAACAGATTCACTATATAGCGCATTTAGACACGCGAGCTTTAAACCCAAAAAAAAATCGATAAATAATATAAAATCAAATTTTATGATTTCAAATTGTTTATTATGGACTTTTGAACCTAATTATACACCTTAATATAAAATTTTTAGCTTTTTACTCGGTTAAAATTCGAATAGATTCACTACAAAGCCCATTTAGACACGCACGCTTTAAACCCAACCAAATGATCAAAAAATGATATTAAATCAAATTTTATGAGTTCAAATAGTTAATTATGGACTTTGAACACAATTATCCAACTTAATCTCAATTTTTTTTGCTTTTTACTCGGTTAAAATTCGAATAGATTTACTTTAAAGCGCATTTAGACAAGCACGCTTTAAACCCAATGAAAAGATCAAAAAAAATATATTAAATCAAATTTTATGAGTTCAAAAAGTTAATTATAGACTTTTAACCTAATTATATACCTTAATCTCAAATTTTTAGCTTTTTAATCGGTTAAAATTCAAACAGATTCACTATAAAATCCATTTAGACACGCACGATTTAAGCCCAATAAAAAGATCACAGAATGATATTAAATCAAATTTTATGAGTTGAAATAGTTAATTATGGACTTTTGAACCTAATTATACACCTTAATCTCAAATTTTTAGCTTTTTAATTGTCTAAAATTCGAACAGATTCACTATAAAGTACATTTTGACACGCACAATCTAAACCCAACAAAAAAAATCGAAAAACTATACTAAATCAAAATTTATGAGTTCAAATAGTTAATTATGGATTTTTGAAACTAATTATACAACTTAATCTCAAATTTTTAGCTTTTTAATCGGTTAAAATTCAAACTGATTCACTATAAAGCCCATTTAGACACGCACGCTTTAAATCCAACAAAAAAATCAGAAAATGATATTAAATCAAATTTTATGAGTTCAAATAGTTAATTATGGACTTTTGAACCTAATTATACTCCTTAATCTCAAATTTTAAGCTTTCTAATCTGTTAAAATTCGAACAGATTTACTATAAATGTAACACCCCGACCCGGATGTCACATTGGGCCTCCGGCCCAAAACCTGTATTTCAAATTTCTTTCGGAAGCCCAACAAATAAAATCCAGTTCAAGTCCAAAATACTATTCATTAAATCCATTGAAGTTAAAACATAAGCCCAAAATAATATATAGTAATCAGAGCTCCAAATATTACAAATTCATTTAAAACATTCGACCCAAATAATAAATAGAGTTACAAAATACATAAAGGGTTCGACTAAGCACTAGCCCACTACATCTAATACATGTACTCTGACAACAAAGTCGATGCTGAAATCCAAACCTCGATGGTGCTCCACAGGAACCGGCTTCACCTAACCTACGCACGAAAACACATTTCGAAACGCTGAGCTACAAAAGCTCAGTGGGTACCCCGAACTCGGCCAAAATCATGCATAACATAAGCAGTAAAGCATAACATATAAAATATCGTGCATGATATGATGATCTAGCATGCTTGCCTACCACATGGCATAAACAATGTATAATATCGTACACAGCATATACATGTCACATCACAAAATAACACACAAGATTGAGGCCCGCGTCCACACAGCATCGGGATCCTACACTCAGGATTGAGGTCGCCCATATATCCTATGCCCAGAATGTTACATCGGACATCTTCGAACGAGGCCGCCCAACGTTCGGAAAGGGGTGGAGGCCGCCCAACCAACCCCATGCTCGGAATGTTACATCGAACATCTTCGAGTGAGGCCGCCCAACACTCAGAATAAAAGTCTTCAAAACATCATCCGACATGTTACATCGGATGGCCTTCAACGTGTTGCAACACTTTTGGATATCCGGATTTCCATCAAACAAGGACTCGATACACACAAATGATCCACCTAGGATCCTCACATCAAAACACATCAAGACTTAACATAACTTAGTCGTTCGGGGTTATAACATCAATCTTGTGTCTACAATTCATTTCATTAATTTTAAGATCCATTATAACCTTTAATTCTCTTATCGAACCTCAAACAATACTTATCTTGTCAAGTTTTCGCGGGGGTATCGATACCCTTATATGGGGTATCGAACCACCCTACCTCGATGCCCACCCAAAGAAGGTATCTAACCATGGGTATCGATACCAATATCGATACCCTTTGACTATTTCCAAAGTCAACGAAAGAGGACCCTCTAGCATCGATACTGGTATCGATGCCATTATGCCACTGGAGGTCCCGGTATCGAACCATGGTTCGATACACCTGGCCACTTAGCCTATTTCCACTCATGGGTATCGATACTGGTAGCCTGTGTATCGATACCCCTGCACGAAATGCAGGTCTGTACTTAGAAATTTCTAAGGATTCATTCCCAAACTTGATCGAATCAATCCTAAAGTGTTCCTACACATTTTTAGGAGTGTTTAGGATAATTTAACATCATTTTCAAGTCATTTAGCACATAAATCCGAATTTCACCATTAATTATTCTTAAAGCTTCAACCAAACACTCATGCATAGAAATCTATATGTATGCACACTAAAATGATATGGATGATGGTAGGAAGAGTTGGGAGTACCAACCTCTTGCAAGCAACAACAAATACGTCCTCTTCTCTTCTCTTCTCTTCAAGCTTTCTCTTTACTCAAGCTCTTGGAAGATTCTCCCACTTGTTTCTCTACAAAGGGGAAGATAAGAAGTGAATTAGACACCAAGATGATGATTCTTAGAGTCTAAAACACTAGAGAAACTAGGGTTTACACTCTCTAAAACCTATTCCCGAACTTAACCTAAACCCCCATTAAAACCTCTTTTTCCACCAAACTTGGCAAACCAAACTTTGTTTTATAGATCCATTTCAGCTCTACAACTTTCTCTTCATCCTAAAAACGATATTTTAAACCAAATTCACCAAGATCATACCTTTTTCTTCACCTTAAACTTTGGTTGAAGAAGATGATAGGAAAAAGAAAAATCTCTTGCACTTATGACCTCACTTCTGCAGAAATAACACCCCCAAACCCCTCTATTCAATTTATTTTGGCATTTACCAAAATGTCCTCAGCCCATAACTTAAGCCCAACACAACCACTCAAGACCCAACAAACTAGGCCTAAACCACTCCACTCGGGGACCAAAACCGAAGCCCAAACTCTCGGATTAACCCGACGCTCGAATCCGAAATCCGGGTCGTTACGATAATGCCCATTTAGACACGCAAGTTGTAAACCCAAGAAAAAGATAAAAAATGATATTAAACCAAATTTATTGAGGTCAAATAGTTAATTATGGACTTTTGAACATAATTATACACCTTAATCTCAAATTTTTAGCTTTTTACACGGTTAAAATTGGAACAGATTCACTATAAAGCCAATTTAGTCAAGAACGCTTTACACCCAACAAAAAGATAAAAAAAATTACATTAAATCAAATTTTATGAGTTAAAATAGTTATTTATGGACTTTTGAATCTAATTATACACCTTAATCTCAAATTTTTTGCTTCTTACTCGGTTAAAATTTGAACAAATTCACTACAAAGCCCATTTAAACACGCACGCTATAAACTCAACAAAAAAATCGAAAAATGATATTGAATCAAAATTTTATAAGTTCAAATAGTTAATTATGTACTAATTATACACCTTAATCTGAAATTTTTAACTTTACACTCGGTTAAAATTCGAACAAACTCACTAAAAAGCCCATTTAGACATGCACGCTTTAAACCCAACAAAAAGATCGAAAAATAATATTAAATCAACTTTTATGAGTTCAAATATTTAATTATGGATTTTTGAACCTAATTATACACCTTAATCTCAAATTTTTAGCTTTTTAATCGGTTAAAATTTGAAAAAATTCACTATAAAGCCTATTTAGACACGCACATTTTAAACCCAACAAAAAGATCAAAAAATGATATTAAATAAAAATTTCTGAGTTCAAATATTTAATTATGGATTTTTGAACCTAATTATACACCTTAATCTCAAATTTTTAGCTTTTTAATCGTTTAAAATTCGAACAGATTCACTATAAAGCCCATTTATACACATACGCTTTAAACCCAACAAAAAGATCAAAAAAATTATATTAAATCAAATTTTACATGTTCAAATAGTTTATTATGGACTTTTAAACCTAATTATACATCTTAATCTCAAATCTTTAGCTTTTTACTCAGTTAAAATTTGAACAAATTCACTACAAAGCCCATTTAGACACGCACGCTTTAAACCCAACCAAAAGATCAAAAAGTGATATTAAAAATCAAATTTTATGAGTTCAAATAGTTAATTATGGACTTTTGATCCGAATTATACCGCTTAATCTCAAATTTTTAGCGTTTTATTAAGTTAAAAGTCAAACAGATTTACTATAAAGCCCATTTAGACACATAAGCTTTAAAACCAACAAAAAGATCGAGAAAATGACATATAATAAAATTTTAAGAGTTCAAATAGTTAATTATGGAATTTTGAACCTAATTATACATCATAATCTAAAATTTTTAGCTTTTAACTCGGTTAAAATTCAAACAGATTCACTACAAAGCCCATTTAGACACGCACTCTTTAAACCCAACAAAAGGATCGAAAAATGATATTAAATCGAATTTTATGAGTTCAAATAGTTAATTATGGACTTTTCAACCTAATTATACAGCTTAATCTCAAATTTTTTGCTTTTTAATCGATTAAAAACGAACAAATTCACTATAAAGCCCATTTAGACACACACGCTTTAAACTCAACAAAAAGATCGAAAAATGATATTAAATCAAAATTTATAAGTTCAAATATTTAATTATGGATTTTTGAACCTAATTATACACCTTAATCCATATTTTATCTTTTTAATCGTTTAAAATTCAAACAGATTCACTATAAAGCCCATTTAGACACGCACACTTTAAACCCAACCAAAAGATCAAAAAATTATATTCAATGAAATTTTACGTGTTCAAATAGTTAATTATGGACTTTTTCAACCAAATTACACAGCTTAATCTCAAATTTTTAGCTTTTTACTTGGTTAAAAATAAAATAGATTCACTATAAAGCCCATTTAGACACGCACGCTTTAAACCCAACAAAAAGATCAAAAAATGATATTGAATCAAATTTTATGACTTCAAATAGTTAGTTATGGACTTTTGAACCTAATTATACAGCTTAATCTCAAATTTTTAGCTTTTTACTCAATTAAAATTCGAATAGATTTACTGTAAAGCCCATTTAGACACGCACGCTTTAAACCCAACAAAAAGATCGAAAAATGATATTAAATCAAATTTAATGACTTCAAATAGTTAATTATAGAATTTTCAACCTAATTATACAGCTTAATCTCTAATATTTAGCTTTTTACACGATTAAAATTCGAATAGATTTACTGTAAAGCCCATTTAGATACGCACTCTTTGAACCCAACAAAAAGATCAAAAAATGATAGTAAATCAAATTTTATGATTTCAAATAGTTGGTTATGGATTTTTGAACCTAATTATATCTCTTAATCTCAAATTTTTAGCTTTTTACTTGGTTAAAATTCAAACAGATTTACAATAATGCCCATTTAGACACACAAGCTTTAAACCCAACAGAAAGATCGAAAAATGATATTAATTCAAATTTTATGAGTTCAAACAGTTAATTATGGACTTTTTAACCTAATTATACACCTTAATCTCAAATTTTTTGCTTTTTAAGTGGTTAAAATTCGATCAAATTCACTATAAAGCCCATTTAGATACGCACGCTACAAACCCAACAAAAAAATCGAAAAATGATATTAAATCAAAATTTATGAGTTGAAATAGTTAATTAAGGACTTTTGAACCTAATTATACACCTTCATCTCAAATTTTTAGCTTTTTAATCGGTTAAAATTCGAATAGATTCACTATATAGGCCATTTAGATACGCACGCTATAAACCCAACAAAAAATCTAAAAAAATATTAAATCAAAATTTACAAGTTCGAATAGTTAATTATGTATTTTTGAAACTAATTATACAAATTAATCTCAAATTTTTAGCATTTTAATCGGTTAAAATTTGAACAGATTCACTATAAATCCCAATTAGACACGCACGCTTTTTACTCGCTTAAAATTCGAACAGATTTACTATAAAGCCCATTTAGACACGCAAGCTTTCAACCCAACAGAAAGATCGAAAAATGATATTAAATCAAATTTTATGAGTTCATATAGTTAATTATGTACTTTTTAACCTAATTATACACCTTAATCTCAAATTTTTTGCTTTTTAATCGGTTAAAATTCGAGCAAATTCACTACAAAGCCCATTTAGACACGCACGTTTTAAACCCAACAAAAAGATCGAAAAATGATATTTAATCAAATTTTATGAGTTTAAATAGTTAATAATGGATTTTTGAAACTAATTATAGAAATTAATCTCAAATTTTTTAGCTTTTTAATCGGTTAAAATTCGAACAAATTCACTATAAATCCCATTTAGACACGCACGCTATAAACCCAACAAAAAAATCGAAAATTGATATTAAATAAAAATTTATGAGTTCAAATAGTTAATTATGGATTTTTGAAACTAATTATACAACTTAATCTCAAATTTTTAGCTTTTTAATCGGTTAAAATTCGAATAAATTCAATATAAAGCCCATTTAGACACGCACGCTTTAAACCCAACAAAAAATCAAAAAATGATATTAAATCAAATTTTATGAGTTCAAATAGTTAATTATTGACTTTTGAACCTAATTATAGACCTTAATCTCAAATTTTTAGCTTTCTAATCGGTTAAAATTCGAACAAGTTCGCTACAAAGCCCGTTTAAACACGCACGCTATAAACTCAACAAAAAAATCGAAAAATGATATTAAATAAAAATTTTATAAGTTCAAATAGTTAATTATGTATTTTTGAAACTTATTGTACAACTTAATCTCAAATTTTTAGCTTTTTAATCTTTTAAAATTCGAACAGATTCACTATAAAGCCCATTTAAACACGCACGCTTTAAACCCCCCAAAAAGATCAAATTAATTGTACACCTTAATCTAAATTTTTTTAGCATTTTAATCGGTTAAAATTCGAACAGATTCACTATAAACCCATTTAGACACGAACGTTTTAAACCCAATGAAAAGATCACCAAAAGATATTAAATCAAATTTTATAAGTTTAAATAGTTAATTGTGGACTTTTGAACCTAATTATACACCTTAATCTCAAATTTTTAGCTTTCTAATCGGTTAAAATTCAAACAGATTTACTATAAAGCCCATTTAGACACATAAACTTTAAACCCAACAAAAAGATCAAAAAACTATATTGAATCAAATTTTATGAGTTCAAATAGTTAATTATGTAATTTTGAATCAAATTATACACCTTATTCTCAAATTTTTAGCTTTTTAATCGGTTAAAATTCGAACATATTGACTACAACGCCCATTTAGACACGTACGCTATAAACCCAATAAAAAGATCGCAAAATGATATTAAATTAACTTTTATGTGTTCATATAGTTAATTATGGATTTTTGAATCTAATAATTCACCTTAATCTTAAATTTTTAGCTTTTTAATCGGTTAAAATTGGAACAAATTTACTATAAAGCCCATTTAGACACAAACTTTAAACCGAAGAAAAAGATCCAAAAATGATATTAAATAAAATTTTATGAGTTCAAATAGTTAATCATGGACTTTAGAATCCAATTATACACCTTAATCTCAATTTTTTAGCTTTTTACTCGATTAAAATTCGAACAGATTCACCACCAAGTCCATTTAGACACTACGATTTTAACCCAACAAAAAAAATCAAAAAATGATATTAAATCAAATTTTATAAGTTCAAATTGTTAATTATGGACTTTTGAACCTATTTATACAGCTTAATCTCAAATTTTTAGCTTTTTACTCGCTTAAAATTCAAACAGATTTACTGTAAAGCCCATTTAGACACGCACGCTTTAAACCTAACAAAAAAATCGAAAAATGATATTAAATCAAATTTTATGAGTTCCAATAGTTAATTACGGATTTTTGAACCTAAATATACACCTTAATCTCAAAATTTTAGCTTTTTAAACAGTTAAAATTCGAATAGATTCATTATAAAGCCCATTTAGAGACGCACACTATAAACCCAACAAAAAAATCGAAAAATGATATTAAATCAAGATTTATGAGTTCAAATAGTTAATTATGGATTTTTGAAAATAATTATACAGCTTAATCTAAAATTTTTAGCTTTTTTACTAGGTTAAAATTCAAACAGATTTACTGTAAAGCCCATTTAGACATGTACGATTTAAACTCAACAAAAAGATCGAAAAATGATATTAAATCAACTTTTATGAGTTCAAATAGTTAATTATGGATTTTTTAACCTAACTATACACCTTAATTACAAATTTTTAGCTTTTTACTCGGTTAAAATTCGAACAGATTCACTATAAAGCCCATGTAGACAAGCAAGCTTTAAACCCAACAAAAAGATCAAAAAATGATATTAAATCAAATTTAATGAGTTCAAATTGTTAATTATGGACTTTTGAACCTAATTATACACCTTAATCTCAAATTTTTATCTTTTTAATCGGTTAAAATTCGAGCATATTCACTATAAAGACCATTTAGACATGCCCGTTATAAACCCAACAAAAAAATAGAAAAATGATATTAAATCAAAATTTTTGAGTTAAAATAGTAAATTATGGGTTTTAAACCCAACAAAAAGATAAAATTATGATATTAAATCAAATTTTATGAGTTCAAACAGTTAATTATGGACTTTTGAACCTAATTATACAGCCTAATCTCAAATTTTTAGTTTTTTACTCAGTTAAAATTTGAACAGATTTACTATAAAGCCCATTTAGACATGCAAGCTTTAAAGCCAAGAAAAAGATCAAAAAAATTATATTAAATCCAATTTTATGAGTTCAAACAGTTAATTATGGACTTTTGAACCAAATTATACAACTTAATCTCAAATTTTTATATTTTTAATTGGTTAAAATTCGAACAGATTCACTATAAAGCCCATTTAGACACGCACGTTTTAAACCAAACAAAAAGATAGAAAAATGATATTAAAACAAAATTTATGAGTTCAAATATTTAATTATGGATTTTTGAACCTAATTATACAGCTTAATCTCAATTTTTTTAGCTTTTTATTCGGTTCTTATTCGAAGAGACTCACTATAAAGCCCATTTAGACACGCACACTTTAAACCCAACAAAAAGATCGAAAAATGGTATTAAATCAAATTTTATGAGTTCAAACAGTTAATTATGGACTTTTGAACCTAATTATACAGCTTAATCTCAAATTTTTAGCTTTTTACTCGGTTAAAATTCGAATAGATTCACTATAATGCCCATTTAGACAGGCACGCTTTAAACCCAACAAAAAGATCAAAAAATGATATTGAATCAAATTTTATGTGTTCAAATAGTTTATTATGGACTTTTAAACCTAATTATACAGCTTAATCTCAAATTTTTAGCTTCATACTCGGTTAAAATTTGAACAAATTCACTACAAAGCCCATTTAGGAACGCACGCTTTAAAATCAACCAAAAGATCAAATTATGATATTAAATCAAATTTTATGAGTTCAAATAGTTAATTATGAACTTTGGAACCTAATTATAAAACTTAATCTCAAATTTAAACTTTTTACTCGATTAAAATTCGAATAGATTTACTATATAGCCCATATAGACACACACGTTTTAAACCCAACAAAAAGATCGAAAAATGATATTAAATAAAATTTTATGAGTTCAAATAGTTAATGATGGACTTTTGAACCTAATTGTACACCTTAATCTCATTTTTTTTGGTTTTTAATCGGTTAAAATTCAAACAGATTCACTATAAAACCAATTTAGACACGCACGGTTTAAAACCAACAAAAACATCGAAAAATAACATAAAATCAAATTTTATGAGTTCAAATTGTTTATTATGGACTTTTGAACCTAATTATACACCTTAATCTAAAATTTTTATCTTTTTACTCGGTAAAAATTCGAACAGATTCACTACAAAGCACATTTAGACATGATCGCTTTAAACCCAACCAAAAGATAAAAAAATGATATTAAATCAAATTTTTTGATTTCAAACAGTTAATTATGAACTTTTGAACCTAATTATACAGCCTAATCTCAAATTTTTAGTTTTTTACTCGGTTAAAATTTGAACAGATTTACTATAAAGCCCATTTAGACACGCAAGCTTTAAACCAAAGAAAAAGATAAAAAAAATGATATTAAATCCAATTTTATGAGTTCCAACAGTTAATTATGGACTTTTGAACCTAATTATACAGCTTAAGATCAAATTTTTAGCTTTTTACTCGGTTAAAATTTGAATATATTCACTATAATGCCCATTTAGACACGCACGCTTTAAACCCAACAAAAAGTTAAATTATGATATTAAATCAAATTTTATGAGTTCAAATAGTTAAAATGGACTTTGCAACCTAATTATAAAACTTAATCTCAAATTTTAACTTTTTACTCGATTAAAATTAGAATAGATTTACTATATAGCCCATATAGACACGCACGTTTTAAACCCAACAAAAAGATCGAAAAATGATATTAAATCAGATTTTATTAATTCAAATAGTTAATTATGGACTTTTGAACATAATCATACACCTTATTCTCAAATTTTTAGCTTTTTACTCGGTTAAAATGCGAACAGATTCACTACAAAGCTCATTTAGATACGCACGCTTAAAACCAACTATCCAGTTCAAATAGTTAACTATGGACTTTTGAACCCAATTATCCAGCTTAAACACAAATTTTTTTGCTTTTTACTCGGTTAAATTTCGAATAGATTTACTTTAAAGCCCATTTAGACACACACGATTTAAACCCAACAAAAAGATCGAAAAATGATACTAAATCAAATTTTATGAGTTCAAACAGTTAATTATGGACTTTTGAACCTAATTATACAGCCTAATCTCAAATTTTTAGTTTTTTACTCGGTTAAAATTTGAACAGATTTACTATAAAGCCCATTTACACACGCAGCATTAAACCCAAGAATAAGATCGAAAAAATGATATTAAATCAAATTTTATGAGTTCAAATAGTTAATTATGGACTTTTGAAACTAATTATACACCTTAATCTCAAATTTTTATATTTTTAATTGGTTAAAATTCGAACAGATTCACTATAAAGCCCATTTAGACACGCAAGCTTTAAACCCAATAAAAAGATCAAAAAATGATATTAAATCCAATTTTATGAGTTCAAACAGTTAATTATGGACTTTTGAACCTAATTATATAGCTTAATCTCAAATTTTTAGCTTTTACTCGGTTAAAATTCGAATAGATTCACAATAATTCCCATTTAGACACGCACGCTTTAAACCCAACCAAATGACCAAAAAATGATATTAAATCAAATTTTATGAGTTCAAATATTTAATTATAGATTTTTTAACCTAATTATACAGCCTAATCTCAAATTTTTAGTCTTTTATTCGGTTAAAATTTGAACAGATTTACTATAAAGCCCATTTACACACGCAAGCTTTAAACCCAAGAAAAAGAACAAAACGATAATATTAAATCAAATTTTATGAGTTCAAATAGTTAATTATGGACTTTTGAAACTAATTATACACCATAATCTCAAATTTTTATATTTTTAATCGGTTAAAATTCGAACAGTTTCACTATAAAGCCCATTTAGACACTCATGTTTTAAACCAATCAAAAAGATCGAAAAATGATATTAAAACAAAATTTATGAGTTCAAATATTTAATTATGGATTTTTGAACCTAATTATACAGCTTGACCTCAAATTTTTAGCTTTTTATTCGGTTAATATTCGAAGAAATTCACTATAAAGCCCATTTAGACACTCACGCTTTAAACCCAACAAAAAGATCGAAAAATGATATTAAATCAAATTTTATGAGTTCAAACAGTTAATTATGGACTTTTGAAACTAATTATACACCTTAATCTCAAATTTTTATATTTTTAATTGGTTAAAATTCGAACAGATTCACTATAAAGCCCATTTAGACACGCAAGCTTTAAACCCAATAAAAAGATCAAAAAATGATATTAAATCCAATTTTATGAGTTCAAATAGTTAATTATGGACTTTTGAACCTAATTATACACCTTAATCTCAATTTTTTTTTGCTTTTTAATCGGTTAAAATTTAAACAGATTCAGTATAAAGCCCATTTAGACACGCACGCTTTAAACCCAACAAAAAGATCGATAAATAATATAAAATCAAATTTTATGAGTTCAAATTGTTTATTATGGAATTTTGAACCTAATTATACAACCTTAATCTAAAATTTTTAGCTTTTTACTCGGTTAAAATTCGAACAGATTCACTACAAAGCCCATTTAGACACGCACGCTTTAAACCCAACCAAATGATCGAAAAATGATATTAAATCAAATTTTATGAGTTCAAATAGATAATTATGGATTTTTGAACCTAATTATACACCTTAATCTCAAATTTTTAGCTTTTTAATTGGTTAAAATTCGAACAGATTCACTATAAAGCCCATTTAGACACGCAAGCTTTAAACCCAAGAAAAAGATCAAAAAAATGATATTAAATCAAATTTTATGAATTCAAATTGTTAATTATGAACTTTTGAACCTAATTCTACACCTTAATCTCAATTTTTTTGCTTTTTAATCGGTTAAAATTCAAACGGACTCACTATAAAGCCCATTTAGACACGCACGCTTTAAACCCAACAAAAAGAACAAAAAATAATATAAAATCAAATTTTATGAGTTCAAATTGTTTATTTTGGACTTTTGAACATAATTATACACCTTAATTTAAATTTTTAGCTTTTTACTCGGTTAAAATTCAAACAGATTCACTACAAAGCCCATTTAGACACGCACGCTTTAAACCCAACCAAATGATCAAAAAATGATATTAAATCCAATTTTACGAGTTCAAATAGTTAATTATGGACTTTTGAACCCACTTATCCAGCTTAATCTCAATTTTTTTTGCTTTTTACTCGGTTAAAATTCGAATAGATTTACTTTAAAGCCCATTTAAACACACACGATTTAAACCCAACAAAAAGATCGAAAAATGATATTAAATCAAATTTTATGAGTTCAAACAGTTAATTATGGACTTTTGAACCTAATTATACAGCCTAATCTAAAATTTTTAGTTTTTTACTCGGTTAAAATTTGAATAGATTTACTATAAAGCCCATTTAGACACGCAAGCTTTAAACCCAAGAAAAAGATCAAAAAAAATGATATTAAATCAAATTTTATGAGTTCAAACAATTAATTATGGACTTTTAAACTGAATTATAAAACTTAATCTCAAATTTTAACTTTTTACTTGATTAAAATTCGAATAGATTTACTATTTAGCCCATATAGATACACACGTTTTAAACCCAACAAAAAGATCGAAAAATGATATTAAATCAAATTTTATGAGTTCAAATAGTTAATTATGAACTATTGAACCTAATTACACACCTTAATCTCAATTTTTTTTTGCTTTTTAATCGGTTAAAATTCAAACAGATTCACCATAAAGCCCATTTAGACACGCACACTTTAAACCCAACAAAAAGATCGATAAATAATATAAAATCAAATTTTATGAGTTCAAATTGTTTATTATGGAATTTTGAACCTAATTATACACCTTAATCTAAAATTTTTAGCTTTTTACTCGGTTAAAATTCGAACAGATTCACTACAAAGCCCATTTAGACACGCACGCTTTAAACCCAACCAAATGATCAAAAAATGATATTAAATCAAATTTTATGAGTTCAAATAGATAATTATGGACTTTTGAACCTAATTATACATCCTAATCTCAATTTTTTTAGTTTTTTACTCGGTTAAAATTTGAATATATTTACTATAAAGCCCATTTAGACACAAGAGCTTTAAACCCAAGAAAAAGATCAAAAAAATGATATTAAATCAAATTTTACGAGTTCAAAAAGTTAATAATGGACTTTTGAAACTAATTATACACCTTAATCTAAAATTTATATATTTTAAATTGGTTAAAATTTGAACAGATTCACTATAAAGCCCATTTAGACACGCACGTTTTAAACCCAACAAAAAGATCGAAAAATTATATTAAAACAAAATTTATGAGTTCAAATATTTAATTATGGATTTTTGAACCTAATTATACAGCTTGATCTCAAATTTTTAGCTTTTATTCGGTTAATATTCGAAGAGATTTACTATAAAGCCCATTTGGACACGCACACTTTAAACCCAACAAAAAGATCGAAAAATTATATTAAATCAAATTTTATGAGTTCAAACAGTTAATTATGGACTTTTGAACCTAATTATACAGCCTAATCTCAAATTTTTAGTTTTTTACTCGGTTAAAATTTGAACATATTTACTATAAAGCCCATTTAGACACGCAAGCTTTAAACCAAAGAAAAAGATAAAAAAAATGATATTAAATCAAATTTTATGAGTTCCAATAGTTAATTAAGGACTTTTGAACCTAATTATACAGCTTAATCTCAAATTTTTAGCTTTTTACTCGGTTAAAATTCGAACAGATTCACTACAAAGCCCATTTAGACACGCACGCTTTAAACCCTAATTATAAACCTTAATCTCATTTTTTTGCTTTTTAATCACTTAAAATTCAAACAGATTCACTATAAAGCCCATTTAGAAATGCACGCTTTAAACCCAACAAAAAGATCGATAAATGATATAAAATCAAATTTATGAGTTCAAATTGTTTATTATGGACTTTTGAACCTAATTAATTATACACCTTAATCTAAAATTTTTAGCTTTTTACTCTGTTAAAAAAAATCAAAAAAATGATATTAAATCAAAATTTATGAGATCAAATAGTTAATTATAGATTTTTGAAACTAATTATATAACTTAATCTCAAATTTTTAGCTTTTTAATTGACTAAAACTCAAACAGATTCACTATAAAGCCCAAATAGACACGCACGCTTTAAACCCAACAACAAATCATAAAATGATATTAAATCAAATTTTATGAGTTTAAATAGTTAATTATGGTCTTTTGAACCTAATTATACAACTTAATCTCAAATTTTTAGCTTTTAACTCGATTAAAATTCGAACAGATTCACTATAAAGCCAATTTAGTCACACACGCTTTACACCCAACTAAAAGATCAAAAAATGTTATTAAATCAAATTTATGAGTTCAAATAGTTAATTATGGATTTTTGAACCTAATTATACACCTTAATCTCAAATTTTTTGCTTTTTAATCGGTTAAAATTCGAACAGATTCACTATAAAGCCTATTTAGACACGCACGCTTTAAACCCAACAAAAAGATCGAAAAATAATATTAAATCAAAATTTATGAGTTCAAATATTTAATTATGGATTTTTGAACCTAATTATACACCTTAATCTCAAATTTTTAGCTTTTTAATCGGTTAAAATTCGAACAGTTTCACATTAAAGCCCATTTAGACATGCACGTTTTAATTCCAACAAAAAGATCGAAAAATGATATTAAATCAAATTTTATGAGTTCAAATAGTTAATTATGGACTTTTGAACCTAATTATACACCTTAATCTTCAAATTTTTAGCTTTCTAATCAGTTAAAATTCGAACAGATTTACTATAAAGCCCATTTAGACACGCAAGTTGTAAACCCAACCAAATGATAAAAAAATGATATTAGATCAAATTTTATGAGTTTAAATAGTTAATTATGGACTTTTGAACCTAATTATACGGCTTAATGTCAATTTTTTAGCTCTTACTCGGTTAAAATTCGAATAGATTCATATAAAGACCATTTAAACACGCACGCTTTAAACCCAACAAAAAATAAAAAATGATATTAAATCAAATTTTATGAGTTCAAATGGTTAATTATGGACTTTTGAAAGTAATTATACAACTTAATCTCAAATTTTTAGCTTTTAACTCGATTAAAATTCGAACAGATTCACTATAAAGCCAATTTAGTCACGCACGCTTTACACCCAACGAAAAGATCGAAAAATGATATTCAATCAAATTTTATGAGTTCAAATAGTTAATTATGGATTTTTGAACCTAATTATACACCTTAATCTCAAATTTTTAGCTTTATAATCGGTTAAAATTAGAACAGATTTACTATAAAGCAAATTTAGACACGCACGCTTTAAACCCAACAAAAAGATCGAAAAATGATATTAAAATCAAAATTTATGAGTTCAAATATTTAATTATGGATTTTTGAACCTAATTATACACCTTAATCTTAAATTTTTAGCTTTTTAATCTGTTAAAAGTCGAACAAATACACAACAAAGCCCATTTAGACACACACAATTTAAACCCAACAAAAAATCAAAAAATGATATTAAGTCAAATTTTAGGAGTTCAAATAATTAATTAAGGATTTTTGAAACTAACTATACAACTTAATCTCAAATTTTTAGCTTTTCAATCGGTTAAAATTCGAACAAAGTCACTACAAAGCCCATTTAGACACATACGATTTAAACCAAACAAAAAATCAAAAAATGATATTAAATCAAATTTTATGAGTTCAAATAGTTAATTATGGATTTTTGAAGCTAATTATACTCCTTAATCTTAATTTTTTTAGCTTTTCAATCGGTTAAAATTCGAACAAATTCACAACAAAGCCCATTTAGACACACATGCTTTAAACTCAACAAAAAATCAAAAATTGATATTAAACCAAATTTTATGAGTTCAAAAAGTTAATTATGGATTTTCGAACCTAATTATACACCTTAATCTCAAATTTTTAGCTTTTAATCGGTTAAAATTCGAACAGATTCACTATAAATCCCATTTAAATATGCACGCTATAAACCTATCATGAAAATCGAAAATTGATATTAAATCAACTTTTATGGTTTTAAATAGTTAATTATGGATTTTTGAACCTAATTGTACACCTTAATCTCAAATTTTTAGCTTTTTAATCGGTTAAAATTCGAACAGATTCACTATAAAGCCCATTTAGATATGCACGCTATAAACCCATCAAAAAATCGAAAAATGATATTAAATCAAAATTTATGTGTTCAAATAGTTAATTATGGATTTTTGAACCTAATTAAACAACTTAATCTCAAATATTTAGCTTTTAAATTGGTTAAAATTTGAACAGATTCACAATAAAGCCCATTTAGAAATGCACGCTTTAAACCCAACAAAAAGATCGAAAAATAATATTAGATCAAAATTTATGAGTTCAAATAGTTAATTATGGATTTTTGAAGCAAATTATACAAATTAATCTCAAAATTTTAGCTTTTTAATCGGTTAAAATTTGAACAGATTCACTGTAAAGCCCATTTAGACACACACGCTTTAAAACCAACAAAAAAATCGAACAATGATATTAAATCGAATTTTATGAGTTCAAATAGTTAATTATGGACTTTTGAACCTAATTATACAGCTTAATCTCAAATTTTTAGCTTTTTACTCGTTTAAAATTCGAACAAATTCACTATAAAGCACATTTAGACACGCATGCTTTAAACCCAACAAAAAAATCGAACAATGATATTAAATCAAATATTATGAGTTTAAATAGTTAATTATGTATTTTGAACCAAATTATACAATTTAATCTCAAATTTTTAGCTTTTTAGTTGGCTAAAATTCGAACAAATTAACTATAAAGCCCATTTAAACACGCACGCTTTAGCCACGCGAGATTTAAACAACTTAATCTCTAATTTTTAGCTTTTTACTCGGTTAAAAGTCAAACAAATTCACTATAAAGCCCATTTAGCCACACGATATTTAAACCCAACCAAAAGATCAAAAAATGATATTGAATCATATTTTATGACTTGAAATAGTTAGTTATGGACTTTTGAACCTAATTATAAAGCTTAATCTAAATTTTTTAGGTTTTTAATCGGTTAAAATTTGAACAGATTTACTATAAAAGCCCATTTAGACACGCATGCTTTAAAACCAACAAAAAGATCGAAAAATAATTTAAATCAAATTTTATGAGTTCCAATAGTTAATTATGGATTTTTAAACCTAATTATACACCTTAATCTAAATTTTTTAGCTTTTCAATCGATTAAAATTCGAACAAATTCACAACAAAGCCCATTTAGACACACACGCTTTAAACCAATCAAAAAATCAAAAAAATGATATTAAATCATATTTTATGACTTCAAATAGTTAATTATGGACTTTTGAACCTAATTATACAGCTTAATCTTAAATTTTTAGCCTTTTTATCGGCTAAAATTCGAACAGATTCACTATATAGCCCATTTAGACACGCACGCTTTAAACCCAACAAAAAGATCGAAAAAAAATATTAAATCAAATTTTATGAGTTCAAATAGTAAATTATGGATTTTTGAATCTAATTATACACCTTAATCTCAATTTTTTAGCTTTTTGATCGAAAAAAATTCGAACAAATACACTATAAAGCCCACTTAGACATGCACGCTTTAAACCCAACAAAAAGATCGAGAAATGATATTAATTCAAATTTTATGATTTTAAATAGTTAATTATGGACTTTTGAACCTAATTATACAGCTTAATCTCAAATTTTTAGCTTTTTAATCGGCTAAAATTCGAACAGATTCACTATAAATCCCATTTAGACATGCGCGTTTTATACCCGACTAAAAGATCGAAAAATGATATTAAATCAAATATTATGATTTCAAATAGTTAATTATGGAATTTTGAACCTAATTATACACCTTATTCTTGAAATTTTAGCTTTTTAATCGGTTAAAATTCGAATAATTTTACTATAAAGCCCATTTAGACATGCACGTTATAAACCCAACAAAAAGATCGAAAAATGATATTAAATCAAATTTTATAAATTGAAATAGTTAATTGTGGACTTTTGAACCTAATTATACGGCTTAATCTCAAATTTTTAGCTTTTTAATCGATTAAAATTCAAACAGATTCACTATAAAGTCAATTAAGTCACGCACGCTTTACACCTAACAAAAAGATCGAAAAATGATATTAAATCAAAATTTATGAGTTCAAATATTTATTATCGATTTTTTAACCTAATTATACACCATAATCTCAAATTTTTAGCTTTTTAATCAGTTAAAATTCGAACAGTTTTACTATAAAGCCCATTTAGACATGCACGTTTTAAGCCCAACAAAAAGATCGCAAAATGATATTAAATCAAATTTTATGAGTTCAAATAGTTAATTATGGATTTTTGAACCTAATAATACACCTTAATCTCAAACTTTTAGCTTTTTAATCGGTTAAAATTCAAACAGATTCACTATAATGGCCATTTAGACACGCACGCTTTAAACTCAACAAAAAGTTCGGAAAATGATGTTAAATCAAATTTTATGAGTTCAAATAGCTAATTATGAAATTTTGAACCTAATTATACAATTTCATCTCAAATTTTAAGCCTTTTACTAAGTTAAAATTCGAATAGATTCATTACAAAGCCCATTTAGACACGCACGTTTGAAACCCAATAAAAAGTTCGCAAACTTATCTTAAATCAAATTTTATTAGATAAAATTGTTAATTATGGAATTTTGAACCTAATTATACAGCTTAATCTAAAATTTTTAACTTCTTACTCGGTTAAAATTTGAACAAATTCATTACAAAGCCCATTTAGGAACGCACGCTTTAAACCCAACAAAAAGATCAAAAAATGATATTGAATCGAATTTTATGACTTCAAATAGTTATTTATGGACTTTTGAACCTAACTGTACACCTTAACCTCAAATTTTTAGCTTTTTAATCGGTTAAAATTCCAACAGATTCACTATAAAGCCCATTTAGATATGCAAGTTATAAACCCATCAAAAAAAATCGAAAAATGATATTAAATCAACTTTTATGAGTTCAAATAGTTAATTATGGATTTTTGAACCTAATTGTACACCTTAATCTCAAATTTTTAGCTTTTTAATCGGTTAAAATTCTAACAGATTCATTATAAAGCCCATTTAGATATGCACACTATAAACCCTTCAAAAAAATATAAATTAAATTAAATCAAAATTTGTGATTTCAAATAGATAATTATGGATTTTTGAACCTAATTATACAAATTAATCTCAAATATTTAGCTTTTTAATAGGTTAAAATTCGAACAGATTCACAATAAAGCCCATTTAGACATGCACGCTTTAAACCGAACAAAATATCAAAAATAATATTAAATCAAAATTTATGAGTTCAAATATTTAATTATGGATTTTTGAGACTAATTATACACCTTAATCTCAAATTTTTAGATTTTTAATCGGTTAAAATTCGAACAAATTTACTATAAAGCCCATTTAGCCACGCACGCTTTAAACCTAATAAAAATATCACAAAATGGTATTAAATCAAATTTTATGCGTTCAAATAATTAATTATGGACTTTTGAACCTAATTATGCACCTTAACCTCAAATTCTTAGATTTTTAATCGATTAAAATTCGAACAGATTCACTGTAAAGCCCATTTAGACACGCACGCTTTAAACTCAACAAAAAGATTGAAAAATGATATTAAATCAAAATTTATAAGTTCAAATATTTAATTATGGATTTTGGAACCTAATTATACACCTTAATCTCAAATTTTTAGCTTTTTAATCGTTTAAAATTCGAACAGATTCACTATAAGGCCCATTCAGACACGCACACTTTAAATCCAACCAAAAGATCAAAAAATTATATTAAATCAAATTTTACGTGTTCGAATAGTTAATTATGGACTTTTTGAACCAAATTATACAGCTTAATCTCAAATTTTTAGTTTTTTACTTGGTAAAAATTAGAATAGATTCAATATAAAGCCCATTTAGACACGCACGCTTTAAACCAAAAAAAAATCAAAAAATGATATTGAATCGAATTTTATGACTTCAATTAGTTAGTTATGGACTTTTGAACCTAATTATACAGCTTAATCTCAAATGTTTAGCTTTTTACTCAATTAAAATTCGAATAGATTTACAATAAAGCCCATTTAGACACGCACACTTTAAACTCAACAAAAAGATCGAAAAAATGATATCAAATCAAATTTTATGAGTTCAAATTGTTAATTATAGACTTTTGAACATAATTATACAGCTTAATATCTAATATTTAGCTTTTTACTCGATTAAAATTCGAATAGATTTACTGTAAAGCCCATTTAGACACACACACTTTAAACCCAACAAAAAGATCGAAAAATGATATTAAAATTCCAGCAGTTTCACTAAATGCCCGATTATACATTCTCCCTTTAAACCCAACAAAACGGCCACAAAATGAGATTTAATCAAATTTCATGACTTCAAATCGTTAATTTTGGGTTTTTGAACATGATTAAAAAACTTAATCTTAATTTTAGAACAATTCACTCAGTTAAATTCCAGTGTGATCACTGTAAAGCCCATTTCGATATGCACACTTTAAGCATAATAAAAGGTTCGCAAAATGAGATTCAATCAAATTTTATGATTTCAAATAGTTAATTATTGGACTTTGAACATGATTAATCCACTTAATCTCAATTTTAGAGCATTTTACTCAGTTTAAATCTCAATGTGCTCACTATAAAACCCATTTAGACATGCACACTTTAAACCTATCAAAATGACCGCAAAATAAGAATAAATCAAATTTCATGAGTTCAAATACTTAATTAGAAGAATTTGAAACAAATTATACAACTTGATCTCCATTTTAGAGAATTTTACTCGGTTAAAGTTACAACGGGTTCACTTAAAAGCCTGATTAGACATAAACGCTTTAAACTAACAAACACGCACAAAATGAGATTCAATCACATTTAATAAGTTCAAATAATTAATTATGGGCTTTTGAGTATGATCAGACAACTTAATCTCAATGTTAGAGCATTTTTTCGGTTTAAATTCCAATGTGTTCACTATAAGCCCAATTAGATATGCACACTTTAAAACTAAAAAAACGGACTCAAAATAAGAATAAATCAAATGTAATGAGTTCTAATAGTTAATTATGAGACTTTAAATCAATTTATACAACTTAATATCAAATTTTGAGCATTTTACTCGGTTCAAATCACAACGTTTTCACTAAAATGCCCAATTAGACATGCGCGCTTTAAACCCAACAAACAACCACAAAATGAGATTTAATCAAATTTCATGAGTTCAAATAGTTAATTATGGATTTTTGAATATGATTAAACCACTTAGTCCCAATTTTAGACCATTTTACTCGGTTAAATTCCAATGTGATCACTATAAAGCTCACTTAGATATGCATACTTTAAACATAAGAAGACGACCGCAAAATAAGAATAAATCAAAAGTCATGAGTTCTAATAGTTAATTAGGGGATTTTAAATCAAATTATACAACTTAATCTCAGTTTTAGAGCATTTTACTCGTTTCAAATCCCAACGGCTTTACTAAAATGCCCAACTAGACGTGCGCGCTTTAAACCCAACAAAACGGCAAAATGAGATTTAAACAAATCTCATGATTTGAAATAGTTTATTATGGGTTTTTAAATACGATTAAAGCACTAAATCAAATTTTAGAGCATTTTACTTGGTTAAATTCAAATGTGATCATTATAAAGCTCAATTAGATATGCAGAATTTAAACCTAACAAAACGGCCGCAAAATAAGAATAAATCAAATATCATGAGTTCTTATAGTTTATTATGGAATTTTAAACGTAATTATCAACTTAATCTCATTTTTAAAGCATTTTACTCGGTTAAAATTCCAGCGGTTTCACTAAATGCCCAATTAGACATTCTCCCTTTAAACCCAACAAAACGACCACAAAATGAGATTTAATCAAATCTCATGAGTTCAAATAGTTAATTTTGGGTTTTTGAACATGATTAAAAAACTTAATCTTAATTTTAGAAGAATTCACTCAGTTAAATTCCAGTGTGATCACTGTAAAGCCCATTTCGATATGCACACTTTAAGCATAATAAAAGGTCCGCAAAATGAGATTCAATCAAATTTTATGATTTCAAATAGTTAATTATTGGACTTTGAACATGATTAATCCACTTAATCTCAATTTTAGAGCATTTTACTCAGTTTAAATCTCAATGTGCTCACTATAAAACCCATTTAGACATGCACACTTTAAACCTATCAAAATGACCGCAAAATAAGAATAAATCAAATTTCATGAGTTCAAATACTTAATTAGAAGAATTTGAAACAAATTATACAACTTGATCTCCATTTTAGAGAATTTTACTCGGTTAAAGTTACAACGGGTTCACTTAAAAGCCCGATTAGACATAAACGCTTTAAACTAACAAACACGCACAAAATGAGATTCAATCACATTTAATAAGTTCAAATAATTAATTATGGGCTTTTGAGTATGATCAGACAACTTAATCTCAATGTTAGAGCATTTTTTCGGTTTAAATTCCAATGTGTTCACTATAAGCCCAATTAGATATGCACACTTTAAAACTAAAAAAACGGACTCAAAATAAGAATAAATCAAATGTAATGAGTTCTAATAGTTAATTATGAGACTTTAAATCAATTTATACAACTTAATATCAAATTTTGAGCATTTTACTCGGTTCAAATCACAACGTTTTCACTAAAATGCCCAATTAGACATGCGCGCTTTAAACCCAACAAACAACCACAAAATGAGATTTAATCAAATTTCATGAGTTCAAATAGTTAATTATGGATTTTTGAATATGATTAAACCACTTAGTCCCAATTTTAGACCATTTTACTCGGTTAAATTCCAATGTGATCACTATAAAGCTCACTTAGATATGCATACTTTAAACATAAGAAGACGACCGCAAAATAAGAATAAATCAAAAGTCATGAGTTCTAATAGTTAATTAGGGGATTTTAAATCAAATTATACAACTTAATCTCAGTTTTAGAGCATTTTACTCGTTTCAAATCCCAACGGCTTTACTAAAATGCCCAACTAGACGTGCGCGCTTTAAACCCAACAAAACGGCCACAAAATGAGATTTAAACAAATCTCATGATTTGAAATAGTTTATTATGGGTTTTTAAATACGATTAAAGCACTAAATCAAATTTTAGAGCATTTTACTTGGTTAAATTCAAATGTGATCATTATAAAGCTCAATTAGATATGCAGAATTTAAACCTAACAAAACGGCCGCAAAATAAGAATAAATCAAATATCATGAGTTCTTATAGTTTATTATGGAATTTTAAACGTAATTATCAACTTAATCTCATTTTTAAAGCATTTTACTCGGTTAAAATTCCAGCGGTTTCACTAAATGCCCAATTAGACATTCTCCCTTTAAACCCAACAAAACGACCACAAAATGAGATTTAATCAAATCTCATGAGTTCAAATAGTTAATTTTGGGTTTTTGAACATGATTAAAAAACTTAATCTTAATTTTAGAAGAATTCACTCAGTTAAATTCCAGTGTGATCACTGTAAAGCCCATTTCGATATGCACACTTTAAGCATAATAAAAGGTCCGCAAAATGAGATTCAATCAAATTTTATGATTTCAAATAGTTAATTATTGGACTTTGAACATGATTAATCCACTTAATCTCAATTTTAGAGCATTTTACTCAGTTTAAATCTCAATGTGCTCACTATAAAACCCATTTAGACATGCACACTTTAAACCTATCAAAATGACCGCAAAATAAGAATAAATCAAATTTCATGAGTTCAAATACTTAATTAGAAGAATTTGAAACAAATTATACAACTTGATCTCCATTTTAGAGAATTTTACTCGGTTAAAGTTACAACGGGTTCACTTAAAAGCCCGATTAGACATAAACGCTTTAAACTAACAAACACGCACAAAATGAGATTCAATCACATTTAATAAGTTCAAATAATTAATTATGGGCTTTTGAGTATGATCAGACAACTTAATCTCAATGTTAGAGCATTTTTTCGGTTTAAATTCCAATGTGTTCACTATAAGCCCAATTAGATATGCACACTTTAAAACTAAAAAAACGGACTCAAAATAAGAATAAATCAAATGTAATGAGTTCTAATAGTTAATTATGAGACTTTAAATCAATTTATACAACTTAATATCAAATTTTGAGCATTTTACTCGGTTCAAATCACAACGTTTTCACTAAAATGCCCAATTAGACATGCGCGCTTTAAACCCAACAAACAACCACAAAATGAGATTTAATCAAATTTCATGAGTTCAAATAGTTAATTATGGATTTTTGAATATGATTAAACCACTTAGTCCCAATTTTAGACCATTTTACTCGGTTAAATTCCAATGTGATCACTATAAAGCTCACTTAGATATGCATACTTTAAACATAAGAAGACGACCGCAAAATAAGAATAAATCAAAAGTCATGAGTTCTAATAGTTAATTAGGGGATTTTAAATCAAATTATACAACTTAATCTCAGTTTTAGAGCATTTTACTCGTTTCAAATCCCAACGGCTTTACTAAAATGCCCAACTAGACGTGCGCGCTTTAAACCCAACAAAACGGCCACAAAATGAGATTTAAACAAATCTCATGATTTGAAATAGTTTATTATGGGTTTTTAAATACGATTAAAGCACTAAATCAAATTTTAGAGCATTTTACTTGGTTAAATTCAAATGTGATCATTATAAAGCTCAATTAGATATGCAGAATTTAAACCTAACAAAACGGCCGCAAAATAAGAATAAATCAAATATCATGAGTTCTTATAGTTTATTATGGAATTTTAAACGTAATTATCAACTTAATCTCATTTTTAAAGCATTTTACTCGGTTAAAATTCCAGCGGTTTCACTAAATGCCCAATTAGACATTCTCCCTTTAAACCCAACAAAACGACCACAAAATGAGATTTAATCAAATCTCATGAGTTCAAATAGTTAATTTTGGGTTTTTGAACATGATTAAAAAACTTAATCTTAATTTTAGAAGAATTCACTCAGTTAAATTCCAGTGTGATCACTGTAAAGCCCATTTCGATATGCACACTTTAAGCATAATAAAAGGTCCGCAAAATGAGATTCAATCAAATTTTATGATTTCAAATAGTTAATTATTGGACTTTGAACATGATTAATCCACTTAATCTCAATTTTAGAGCATTTTACTCAGTTTAAATCTCAATGTGCTCACTATAAAACCCATTTAGACATGCACACTTTAAACCTATCAAAATGACCGCAAAATAAGAATAAATCAAATTTCATGAGTTCAAATACTTAATTAGAAGAATTTGAAACAAATTATACAACTTGATCTCCATTTTAGAGAATTTTACTCGGTTAAAGTTACAACGGGTTCACTTAAAAGCCCGATTAGACATAAACGCTTTAAACTAACAAACACGCACAAAATGAGATTCAATCACATTTAATAAGTTCAAATAATTAATTATGGGCTTTTGAGTATGATCAGACAACTTAATCTCAATGTTAGAGCATTTTTTCGGTTTAAATTCCAATGTGTTCACTATAAGCCCAATTAGATATGCACACTTTAAAACTAAAAAAACGGACTCAAAATAAGAATAAATCAAATGTAATGAGTTCTAATAGTTAATTATGAGACTTTAAATCAATTTATACAACTTAATATCAAATTTTGAGCATTTTACTCGGTTCAAATCACAACGTTTTCACTAAAATGCCCAATTAGACATGCGCGCTTTAAACCCAACAAACAACCACAAAATGAGATTTAATCAAATTTCATGAGTTCAAATAGTTAATTATGGATTTTTGAATATGATTAAACCACTTAGTCCCAATTTTAGACCATTTTACTCGGTTAAATTCCAATGTGATCACTATAAAGCTCACTTAGATATGCATACTTTAAACATAAGAAGACGACCGCAAAATAAGAATAAATCAAAAGTCATGAGTTCTAATAGTTAATTAGGGGATTTTAAATCAAATTATACAACTTAATCTCAGTTTTAGAGCATTTTACTCGTTTCAAATCCCAACGGCTTTACTAAAATGCCCAACTAGACGTGCGCGCTTTAAACCCAACAAAACGGCCACAAAATGAGATTTAAACAAATCTCATGATTTGAAATAGTTTATTATGGGTTTTTAAATACGATTAAAGCACTAAATCAAATTTTAGAGCATTTTACTTGGTTAAATTCAAATGTGATCATTATAAAGCTCAATTAGATATGCAGAATTTAAACCTAACAAAACGGCCGCAAAATAAGAATAAATCAAATATCATGAGTTCTTATAGTTTATTATGGAATTTTAAACGTAATTATCAACTTAATCTCATTTTTAAAGCATTTTACTCGGTTAAAATTCCAGCGGTTTCACTAAATGCCCAATTAGACATTCTCCCTTTAAACCCAACAAAACGACCACAAAATGAGATTTAATCAAATCTCATGAGTTCAAATAGTTAATTTTGGGTTTTTGAACATGATTAAAAAACTTAATCTTAATTTTAGAAGAATTCACTCAGTTAAATTCCAGTGTGATCACTGTAAAGCCCATTTCGATATGCACACTTTAAGCATAATAAAAGGTCCGCAAAATGAGATTCAATCAAATTTTATGATTTCAAATAGTTAATTATTGGACTTTGAACATGATTAATCCACTTAATCTCAATTTTAGAGCATTTTACTCAGTTTAAATCTCAATGTGCTCACTATAAAACCCATTTAGACATGCACACTTTAAACCTATCAAAATGACCGCAAAATAAGAATAAATCAAATTTCATGAGTTCAAATACTTAATTAGAAGAATTTGAAACAAATTATACAACTTGATCTCCATTTTAGAGAATTTTACTCGGTTAAAGTTACAACGGGTTCACTTAAAAGCCCGATTAGACATAAACGCTTTAAACTAACAAACACGCACAAAATGAGATTCAATCACATTTAATAAGTTCAAATAATTAATTATGGGCTTTTGAGTATGATCAGACAACTTAATCTCAATGTTAGAGCATTTTTTCGGTTTAAATTCCAATGTGTTCACTATAAGCCCAATTAGATATGCACACTTTAAAACTAAAAAAACGGACTCAAAATAAGAATAAATCAAATGTAATGAGTTCTAATAGTTAATTATGAGACTTTAAATCAATTTATACAACTTAATATCAAATTTTGAGCATTTTACTCGGTTCAAATCACAACGTTTTCACTAAAATGCCCAATTAGACATGCGCGCTTTAAACCCAACAAACAACCACAAAATGAGATTTAATCAAATTTCATGAGTTCAAATAGTTAATTATGGATTTTTGAATATGATTAAACCACTTAGTCCCAATTTTAGACCATTTTACTCGGTTAAATTCCAATGTGATCACTATAAAGCTCACTTAGATATGCATACTTTAAACATAAGAAGACGACCGCAAAATAAGAATAAATCAAAAGTCATGAGTTCTAATAGTTAATTAGGGGATTTTAAATCAAATTATACAACTTAATCTCAGTTTTAGAGCATTTTACTCGTTTCAAATCCCAACGGCTTTACTAAAATGCCCAACTAGACGTGCGCGCTTTAAACCCAACAAAACGGCCACAAAATGAGATTTAAACAAATCTCATGATTTGAAATAGTTTATTATGGGTTTTTAAATACGATTAAAGCACTAAATCAAATTTTAGAGCATTTTACTTGGTTAAATTCAAATGTGATCATTATAAAGCTCAATTAGATATGCAGAATTTAAACCTAACAAAACGGCCGCAAAATAAGAATAAATCAAATATCATGAGTTCTTATAGTTTATTATGGAATTTTAAACGTAATTATCAACTTAATCTCATTTTTAAAGCATTTTACTCGGTTAAAATTCCAGCGGTTTCACTAAATGCCCAATTAGACATTCTCCCTTTAAACCCAACAAAACGACCACAAAATGAGATTTAATCAAATCTCATGAGTTCAAATAGTTAATTTTGGGTTTTTGAACATGATTAAAAAACTTAATCTTAATTTTAGAAGAATTCACTCAGTTAAATTCCAGTGTGATCACTGTAAAGCCCATTTCGATATGCACACTTTAAGCATAATAAAAGGTCCGCAAAATGAGATTCAATCAAATTTTATGATTTCAAATAGTTAATTATTGGACTTTGAACATGATTAATCCACTTAATCTCAATTTTAGAGCATTTTACTCAGTTTAAATCTCAATGTGCTCACTATAAAACCCATTTAGACATGCACACTTTAAACCTATCAAAATGACCGCAAAATAAGAATAAATCAAATTTCATGAGTTCAAATACTTAATTAGAAGAATTTGAAACAAATTATACAACTTGATCTCCATTTTAGAGAATTTTACTCGGTTAAAGTTACAACGGGTTCACTTAAAAGCCCGATTAGACATAAACGCTTTAAACTAACAAACACGCACAAAATGAGATTCAATCACATTTAATAAGTTCAAATAATTAATTATGGGCTTTTGAGTATGATCAGACAACTTAATCTCAATGTTAGAGCATTTTTTCGGTTTAAATTCCAATGTGTTCACTATAAGCCCAATTAGATATGCACACTTTAAAACTAAAAAAACGGACTCAAAATAAGAATAAATCAAATGTAATGAGTTCTAATAGTTAATTATGAGACTTTAAATCAATTTATACAACTTAATATCAAATTTTGAGCATTTTACTCGGTTCAAATCACAACGTTTTCACTAAAATGCCCAATTAGACATGCGCGCTTTAAACCCAACAAACAACCACAAAATGAGATTTAATCAAATTTCATGAGTTCAAATAGTTAATTATGGATTTTTGAATATGATTAAACCACTTAGTCCCAATTTTAGACCATTTTACTCGGTTAAATTCCAATGTGATCACTATAAAGCTCACTTAGATATGCATACTTTAAACATAAGAAGACGACCGCAAAATAAGAATAAATCAAAAGTCATGAGTTCTAATAGTTAATTAGGGGATTTTAAATCAAATTATACAACTTAATCTCAGTTTTAGAGCATTTTACTCGTTTCAAATCCCAACGGCTTTACTAAAATGCCCAACTAGACGTGCGCGCTTTAAACCCAACAAAACGGCCACAAAATGAGATTTAAACAAATCTCATGATTTGAAATAGTTTATTATGGGTTTTTAAATACGATTAAAGCACTAAATCAAATTTTAGAGCATTTTACTTGGTTAAATTCAAATGTGATCATTATAAAGCTCAATTAGATATGCAGAATTTAAACCTAACAAAACGGCCGCAAAATAAGAATAAATCAAATATCATGAGTTCTTATAGTTTATTATGGAATTTTAAACGTAATTATCAACTTAATCTCATTTTTAAAGCATTTTACTCGGTTAAAATTCCAGCGGTTTCACTAAATGCCCAATTAGACATTCTCCCTTTAAACCCAACAAAACGACCACAAAATGAGATTTAATCAAATCTCATGAGTTCAAATAGTTAATTTTGGGTTTTTGAACATGATTAAAAAACTTAATCTTAATTTTAGAAGAATTCACTCAGTTAAATTCCAGTGTGATCACTGTAAAGCCCATTTCGATATGCACACTTTAAGCATAATAAAAGGTCCGCAAAATGAGATTCAATCAAATTTTATGATTTCAAATAGTTAATTATTGGACTTTGAACATGATTAATCCACTTAATCTCAATTTTAGAGCATTTTACTCAGTTTAAATCTCAATGTGCTCACTATAAAACCCATTTAGACATGCACACTTTAAACCTATCAAAATGACCGCAAAATAAGAATAAATCAAATTTCATGAGTTCAAATACTTAATTAGAAGAATTTGAAACAAATTATACAACTTGATCTCCATTTTAGAGAATTTTACTCGGTTAAAGTTACAACGGGTTCACTTAAAAGCCCGATTAGACATAAACGCTTTAAACTAACAAACACGCACAAAATGAGATTCAATCACATTTAATAAGTTCAAATAATTAATTATGGGCTTTTGAGTATGATCAGACAACTTAATCTCAATGTTAGAGCATTTTTTCGGTTTAAATTCCAATGTGTTCACTATAAGCCCAATTAGATATGCACACTTTAAAACTAAAAAAACGGACTCAAAATAAGAATAAATCAAATGTAATGAGTTCTAATAGTTAATTATGAGACTTTAAATCAATTTATACAACTTAATATCAAATTTTGAGCATTTTACTCGGTTCAAATCACAACGTTTTCACTAAAATGCCCAATTAGACATGCGCGCTTTAAACCCAACAAACAACCACAAAATGAGATTTAATCAAATTTCATGAGTTCAAATAGTTAATTATGGATTTTTGAATATGATTAAACCACTTAGTCCCAATTTTAGACCATTTTACTCGGTTAAATTCCAATGTGATCACTATAAAGCTCACTTAGATATGCATACTTTAAACATAAGAAGACGACCGCAAAATAAGAATAAATCAAAAGTCATGAGTTCTAATAGTTAATTAGGGGATTTTAAATCAAATTATACAACTTAATCTCAGTTTTAGAGCATTTTACTCGTTTCAAATCCCAACGGCTTTACTAAAATGCCCAACTAGACGTGCGCGCTTTAAACCCAACAAAACGGCCACAAAATGAGATTTAAACAAATCTCATGATTTGAAATAGTTTATTATGGGTTTTTAAATACGATTAAAGCACTAAATCAAATTTTAGAGCATTTTACTTGGTTAAATTCAAATGTGATCATTATAAAGCTCAATTAGATATGCAGAATTTAAACCTAACAAAACGGCCGCAAAATAAGAATAAATCAAATATCATGAGTTCTTATAGTTTATTATGGAATTTTAAACGTAATTATCAACTTAATCTCATTTTTAAAGCATTTTACTCGGTTAAAATTCCAGCGGTTTCACTAAATGCCCAATTAGACATTCTCCCTTTAAACCCAACAAAACGACCACAAAATGAGATTTAATCAAATCTCATGAGTTCAAATAGTTAATTTTGGGTTTTTGAACATGATTAAAAAACTTAATCTTAATTTTAGAAGAATTCACTCAGTTAAATTCCAGTGTGATCACTGTAAAGCCCATTTCGATATGCACACTTTAAGCATAATAAAAGGTCCGCAAAATGAGATTCAATCAAATTTTATGATTTCAAATAGTTAATTATTGGACTTTGAACATGATTAATCCACTTAATCTCAATTTTAGAGCATTTTACTCAGTTTAAATCTCAATGTGCTCACTATAAAACCCATTTAGACATGCACACTTTAAACCTATCAAAATGACCGCAAAATAAGAATAAATCAAATTTCATGAGTTCAAATACTTAATTAGAAGAATTTGAAACAAATTATACAACTTGATCTCCATTTTAGAGAATTTTACTCGGTTAAAGTTACAACGGGTTCACTTAAAAGCCCGATTAGACATAAACGCTTTAAACTAACAAACACGCACAAAATGAGATTCAATCACATTTAATAAGTTCAAATAATTAATTATGGGCTTTTGAGTATGATCAGACAACTTAATCTCAATGTTAGAGCATTTTTTCGGTTTAAATTCCAATGTGTTCACTATAAGCCCAATTAGATATGCACACTTTAAAACTAAAAAAACGGACTCAAAATAAGAATAAATCAAATGTAATGAGTTCTAATAGTTAATTATGAGACTTTAAATCAATTTATACAACTTAATATCAAATTTTGAGCATTTTACTCGGTTCAAATCACAACGTTTTCACTAAAATGCCCAATTAGACATGCGCGCTTTAAACCCAACAAACAACCACAAAATGAGATTTAATCAAATTTCATGAGTTCAAATAGTTAATTATGGATTTTTGAATATGATTAAACCACTTAGTCCCAATTTTAGACCATTTTACTCGGTTAAATTCCAATGTGATCACTATAAAGCTCACTTAGATATGCATACTTTAAACATAAGAAGACGACCGCAAAATAAGAATAAATCAAAAGTCATGAGTTCTAATAGTTAATTAGGGGATTTTAAATCAAATTATACAACTTAATCTCAGTTTTAGAGCATTTTACTCGTTTCAAATCCCAACGGCTTTACTAAAATGCCCAACTAGACGTGCGCGCTTTAAACCCAACAAAACGGCCACAAAATGAGATTTAAACAAATCTCATGATTTGAAATAGTTTATTATGGGTTTTTAAATACGATTAAAGCACTAAATCAAATTTTAGAGCATTTTACTTGGTTAAATTCAAATGTGATCATTATAAAGCTCAATTAGATATGCAGAATTTAAACCTAACAAAACGGCCGCAAAATAAGAATAAATCAAATATCATGAGTTCTTATAGTTTATTATGGAATTTTAAACGTAATTATCAACTTAATCTCATTTTTAAAGCATTTTACTCGGTTAAAATTCCAGCGGTTTCACTAAATGCCCAATTAGACATTCTCCCTTTAAACCCAACAAAACGACCACAAAATGAGATTTAATCAAATCTCATGAGTTCAAATAGTTAATTTTGGGTTTTTGAACATGATTAAAAAACTTAATCTTAATTTTAGAAGAATTCACTCAGTTAAATTCCAGTGTGATCACTGTAAAGCCCATTTCGATATGCACACTTTAAGCATAATAAAAGGTCCGCAAAATGAGATTCAATCAAATTTTATGATTTCAAATAGTTAATTATTGGACTTTGAACATGATTAATCCACTTAATCTCAATTTTAGAGCATTTTACTCAGTTTAAATCTCAATGTGCTCACTATAAAACCCATTTAGACATGCACACTTTAAACCTATCAAAATGACCGCAAAATAAGAATAAATCAAATTTCATGAGTTCAAATACTTAATTAGAAGAATTTGAAACAAATTATACAACTTGATCTCCATTTTAGAGAATTTTACTCGGTTAAAGTTACAACGGGTTCACTTAAAAGCCCGATTAGACATAAACGCTTTAAACTAACAAACACGCACAAAATGAGATTCAATCACATTTAATAAGTTCAAATAATTAATTATGGGCTTTTGAGTATGATCAGACAACTTAATCTCAATGTTAGAGCATTTTTTCGGTTTAAATTCCAATGTGTTCACTATAAGCCCAATTAGATATGCACACTTTAAAACTAAAAAAACGGACTCAAAATAAGAATAAATCAAATGTAATGAGTTCTAATAGTTAATTATGAGACTTTAAATCAATTTATACAACTTAATATCAAATTTTGAGCATTTTACTCGGTTCAAATCACAACGTTTTCACTAAAATGCCCAATTAGACATGCGCGCTTTAAACCCAACAAACAACCACAAAATGAGATTTAATCAAATTTCATGAGTTCAAATAGTTAATTATGGATTTTTGAATATGATTAAACCACTTAGTCCCAATTTTAGACCATTTTACTCGGTTAAATTCCAATGTGATCACTATAAAGCTCACTTAGATATGCATACTTTAAACATAAGAAGACGACCGCAAAATAAGAATAAATCAAAAGTCATGAGTTCTAATAGTTAATTAGGGGATTTTAAATCAAATTATACAACTTAATCTCAGTTTTAGAGCATTTTACTCGTTTCAAATCCCAACGGCTTTACTAAAATGCCCAACTAGACGTGCGCGCTTTAAACCCAACAAAACGGCCACAAAATGAGATTTAAACAAATCTCATGATTTGAAATAGTTTATTATGGGTTTTTAAATACGATTAAAGCACTAAATCAAATTTTAGAGCATTTTACTTGGTTAAATTCAAATGTGATCATTATAAAGCTCAATTAGATATGCAGAATTTAAACCTAACAAAACGGCCGCAAAATAAGAATAAATCAAATATCATGAGTTCTTATAGTTTATTATGGAATTTTAAACGTAATTATCAACTTAATCTCATTTTTAAAGCATTTTACTCGGTTAAAATTCCAGCGGTTTCACTAAATGCCCAATTAGACATTCTCCCTTTAAACCCAACAAAACGACCACAAAATGAGATTTAATCAAATCTCATGAGTTCAAATAGTTAATTTTGGGTTTTTGAACATGATTAAAAAACTTAATCTTAATTTTAGAAGAATTCACTCAGTTAAATTCCAGTGTGATCACTGTAAAGCCCATTTCGATATGCACACTTTAAGCATAATAAAAGGTCCGCAAAATGAGATTCAATCAAATTTTATGATTTCAAATAGTTAATTATTGGACTTTGAACATGATTAATCCACTTAATCTCAATTTTAGAGCATTTTACTCAGTTTAAATCTCAATGTGCTCACTATAAAACCCATTTAGACATGCACACTTTAAACCTATCAAAATGACCGCAAAATAAGAATAAATCAAATTTCATGAGTTCAAATACTTAATTAGAAGAATTTGAAACAAATTATACAACTTGATCTCCATTTTAGAGAATTTTACTCGGTTAAAGTTACAACGGGTTCACTTAAAAGCCCGATTAGACATAAACGCTTTAAACTAACAAACACGCACAAAATGAGATTCAATCACATTTAATAAGTTCAAATAATTAATTATGGGCTTTTGAGTATGATCAGACAACTTAATCTCAATGTTAGAGCATTTTTTCGGTTTAAATTCCAATGTGTTCACTATAAGCCCAATTAGATATGCACACTTTAAAACTAAAAAAACGGACTCAAAATAAGAATAAATCAAATGTAATGAGTTCTAATAGTTAATTATGAGACTTTAAATCAATTTATACAACTTAATATCAAATTTTGAGCATTTTACTCGGTTCAAATCACAACGTTTTCACTAAAATGCCCAATTAGACATGCGCGCTTTAAACCCAACAAACAACCACAAAATGAGATTTAATCAAATTTCATGAGTTCAAATAGTTAATTATGGATTTTTGAATATGATTAAACCACTTAGTCCCAATTTTAGACCATTTTACTCGGTTAAATTCCAATGTGATCACTATAAAGCTCACTTAGATATGCATACTTTAAACATAAGAAGACGACCGCAAAATAAGAATAAATCAAAAGTCATGAGTTCTAATAGTTAATTAGGGGATTTTAAATCAAATTATACAACTTAATCTCAGTTTTAGAGCATTTTACTCGTTTCAAATCCCAACGGCTTTACTAAAATGCCCAACTAGACGTGCGCGCTTTAAACCCAACAAAACGGCCACAAAATGAGATTTAAACAAATCTCATGATTTGAAATAGTTTATTATGGGTTTTTAAATACGATTAAAGCACTAAATCAAATTTTAGAGCATTTTACTTGGTTAAATTCAAATGTGATCATTATAAAGCTCAATTAGATATGCAGAATTTAAACCTAACAAAACGGCCGCAAAATAAGAATAAATCAAATATCATGAGTTCTTATAGTTTATTATGGAATTTTAAACGTAATTATCAACTTAATCTCATTTTTAAAGCATTTTACTCGGTTAAAATTCCAGCGGTTTCACTAAATGCCCAATTAGACATTCTCCCTTTAAACCCAACAAAACGACCACAAAATGAGATTTAATCAAATCTCATGAGTTCAAATAGTTAATTTTGGGTTTTTGAACATGATTAAAAAACTTAATCTTAATTTTAGAAGAATTCACTCAGTTAAATTCCAGTGTGATCACTGTAAAGCCCATTTCGATATGCACACTTTAAGCATAATAAAAGGTCCGCAAAATGAGATTCAATCAAATTTTATGATTTCAAATAGTTAATTATTGGACTTTGAACATGATTAATCCACTTAATCTCAATTTTAGAGCATTTTACTCAGTTTAAATCTCAATGTGCTCACTATAAAACCCATTTAGACATGCACACTTTAAACCTATCAAAATGACCGCAAAATAAGAATAAATCAAATTTCATGAGTTCAAATACTTAATTAGAAGAATTTGAAACAAATTATACAACTTGATCTCCATTTTAGAGAATTTTACTCGGTTAAAGTTACAACGGGTTCACTTAAAAGCCCGATTAGACATAAACGCTTTAAACTAACAAACACGCACAAAATGAGATTCAATCACATTTAATAAGTTCAAATAATTAATTATGGGCTTTTGAGTATGATCAGACAACTTAATCTCAATGTTAGAGCATTTTTTCGGTTTAAATTCCAATGTGTTCACTATAAGCCCAATTAGATATGCACACTTTAAAACTAAAAAAACGGACTCAAAATAAGAATAAATCAAATGTAATGAGTTCTAATAGTTAATTATGAGACTTTAAATCAATTTATACAACTTAATATCAAATTTTGAGCATTTTACTCGGTTCAAATCACAACGTTTTCACTAAAATGCCCAATTAGACATGCGCGCTTTAAACCCAACAAACAACCACAAAATGAGATTTAATCAAATTTCATGAGTTCAAATAGTTAATTATGGATTTTTGAATATGATTAAACCACTTAGTCCCAATTTTAGACCATTTTACTCGGTTAAATTCCAATGTGATCACTATAAAGCTCACTTAGATATGCATACTTTAAACATAAGAAGACGACCGCAAAATAAGAATAAATCAAAAGTCATGAGTTCTAATAGTTAATTAGGGGATTTTAAATCAAATTATACAACTTAATCTCAGTTTTAGAGCATTTTACTCGTTTCAAATCCCAACGGCTTTACTAAAATGCCCAACTAGACGTGCGCGCTTTAAACCCAACAAAACGGCCACAAAATGAGATTTAAACAAATCTCATGATTTGAAATAGTTTATTATGGGTTTTTAAATACGATTAAAGCACTAAATCAAATTTTAGAGCATTTTACTTGGTTAAATTCAAATGTGATCATTATAAAGCTCAATTAGATATGCAGAATTTAAACCTAACAAAACGGCCGCAAAATAAGAATAAATAAAATATCATGAGTTCTTATAGTTTATTATGGAATTTTAAACGTAATTATCAACTTAATCTCATTTTTAAAGCATTTTACTCGGTTAAAATTCCAGCGGTTTCACTAAATGCCCAATTAGACATTCTCCCTTTAAACCCAACAAAACGACCACAAAATGAGATTTAATCAAATCTCATGAGTTCAAATAGTTAATTTTGGGTTTTTGAACATGATTAAAAAACTTAATCTTAATTTTAGAAGAATTCACTCAGTTAAATTCCAGTGTGATCACTGTAAAGCCCATTTCGATATGCACACTTTAAGCATAATAAAAGGTCCGCAAAATGAGATTCAATCAAATTTTATGATTTCAAATAGTTAATTATTGGACTTTGAACATGATTAATCCACTTAATCTCAATTTTAGAGCATTTTACTCAGTTTAAATCTCAATGTGCTCACTATAAAACCCATTTAGACATGCACACTTTAAACCTATCAAAATGACCGCAAAATAAGAATAAATCAAATTTCATGAGTTCAAATACTTAATTAGAAGAATTTGAAACAAATTATACAACTTGATCTCCATTTTAGAGAATTTTACTCGGTTAAAGTTACAACGGGTTCACTTAAAAGCCCGATTAGACATAAACGCTTTAAACTAACAAACACGCACAAAATGAGATTCAATCACATTTAATAAGTTCAAATAATTAATTATGGGCTTTTGAGTATGATCAGACAACTTAATCTCAATGTTAGAGCATTTTTTCGGTTTAAATTCCAATGTGTTCACTATAAGCCCAATTAGATATGCACACTTTAAAACTAAAAAAACGGACTCAAAATAAGAATAAATCAAATGTAATGAGTTCTAATAGTTAATTATGAGACTTTAAATCAATTTATACAACTTAATATCAAATTTTGAGCATTTTACTCGGTTCAAATCACAACGTTTTCACTAAAATGCCCAATTAGACATGCGCGCTTTAAACCCAACAAACAACCACAAAATGAGATTTAATCAAATTTCATGAGTTCAAATAGTTAATTATGGATTTTTGAATATGATTAAACCACTTAGTCCCAATTTTAGACCATTTTACTCGGTTAAATTCCAATGTGATCACTATAAAGCTCACTTAGATATGCATACTTTAAACATAAGAAGACGACCGCAAAATAAGAATAAATCAAAAGTCATGAGTTCTAATAGTTAATTAGGGGATTTTAAATCAAATTATACAACTTAATCTCAGTTTTAGAGCATTTTACTCGTTTCAAATCCCAACGGCTTTACTAAAATGCCCAACTAGACGTGCGCGCTTTAAACCCAACAAAACGGCCACAAAATGAGATTTAAACAAATCTCATGATTTGAAATAGTTTATTATGGGTTTTTAAATACGATTAAAGCACTAAATCAAATTTTAGAGCATTTTACTTGGTTAAATTCAAATGTGATCATTATAAAGCTCAATTAGATATGCAGAATTTAAACCTAACAAAACGGCCGCAAAATAAGAATAAATCAAATATCATGAGTTCTTATAGTTTATTATGGAATTTTAAACGTAATTATCAACTTAATCTCATTTTTAAAGCATTTTACTCGGTTAAAATTCCAGCGGTTTCACTAAATGCCCAATTAGACATTCTCCCTTTAAACCCAACAAAACGACCACAAAATGAGATTTAATCAAATCTCATGAGTTCAAATAGTTAATTTTGGGTTTTTGAACATGATTAAAAAACTTAATCTTAATTTTAGAAGAATTCACTCAGTTAAATTCCAGTGTGATCACTGTAAAGCCCATTTCGATATGCACACTTTAAGCATAATAAAAGGTCCGCAAAATGAGATTCAATCAAATTTTATGATTTCAAATAGTTAATTATTGGACTTTGAACATGATTAATCCACTTAATCTCAATTTTAGAGCATTTTACTCAGTTTAAATCTCAATGTGCTCACTATAAAACCCATTTAGACATGCACACTTTAAACCTATCAAAATGACCGCAAAATAAGAATAAATCAAATTTCATGAGTTCAAATACTTAATTAGAAGAATTTGAAACAAATTATACAACTTGATCTCCATTTTAGAGAATTTTACTCGGTTAAAGTTACAACGGGTTCACTTAAAAGCCCGATTAGACATAAACGCTTTAAACTAACAAACACGCACAAAATGAGATTCAATCACATTTAATAAGTTCAAATAATTAATTATGGGCTTTTGAGTATGATCAGACAACTTAATCTCAATGTTAGAGCATTTTTTCGGTTTAAATTCCAATGTGTTCACTATAAGCCCAATTAGATATGCACACTTTAAAACTAAAAAAACGGACTCAAAATAAGAATAAATCAAATGTAATGAGTTCTAATAGTTAATTATGAGACTTTAAATCAATTTATACAACTTAATATCAAATTTTGAGCATTTTACTCGGTTCAAATCACAACGTTTTCACTAAAATGCCCAATTAGACATGCGCGCTTTAAACCCAACAAACAACCACAAAATGAGATTTAATCAAATTTCATGAGTTCAAATAGTTAATTATGGATTTTTGAATATGATTAAACCACTTAGTCCCAATTTTAGACCATTTTACTCGGTTAAATTCCAATGTGATCACTATAAAGCTCACTTAGATATGCATACTTTAAACATAAGAAGACGACCGCAAAATAAGAATAAATCAAAAGTCATGAGTTCTAATAGTTAATTAGGGGATTTTAAATCAAATTATACAACTTAATCTCAGTTTTAGAGCATTTTACTCGTTTCAAATCCCAACGGCTTTACTAAAATGCCCAACTAGACGTGCGCGCTTTAAACCCAACAAAACGGCCACAAAATGAGATTTAAACAAATCTCATGATTTGAAATAGTTTATTATGGGTTTTTAAATACGATTAAAGCACTAAATCAAATTTTAGAGCATTTTACTTGGTTAAATTCAAATGTGATCATTATAAAGCTCAATTAGATATGCAGAATTTAAACCTAACAAAACGGCCGCAAAATAAGAATAAATAAAATATCATGAGTTCTTATAGTTTATTATGGAATTTTAAACGTAATTATCAACTTAATCTCATTTTTAAAGCATTTTACTCGGTTAAAATTCCAGCGGTTTCACTAAATGCCCAATTAGACATTCTCCCTTTAAACCCAACAAAACGACCACAAAATGAGATTTAATCAAATCTCATGAGTTCAAATAGTTAATTTTGGGTTTTTGAACATGATTAAAAAACTTAATCTTAATTTTAGAAGAATTCACTCAGTTAAATTCCAGTGTGATCACTGTAAAGCCCATTTCGATATGCACACTTTAAGCATAATAAAAGGTCCGCAAAATGAGATTCAATCAAATTTTATGATTTCAAATAGTTAATTATTGGACTTTGAACATGATTAATCCACTTAATCTCAATTTTAGAGCATTTTACTCAGTTTAAATCTCAATGTGCTCACTATAAAACCCATTTAGACATGCACACTTTAAACCTATCAAAATGACCGCAAAATAAGAATAAATCAAATTTCATGAGTTCAAATACTTAATTAGAAGAATTTGAAACAAATTATACAACTTGATCTCCATTTTAGAGAATTTTACTCGGTTAAAGTTACAACGGGTTCACTTAAAAGCCCGATTAGACATAAACGCTTTAAACTAACAAACACGCACAAAATGAGATTCAATCACATTTAATAAGTTCAAATAATTAATTATGGGCTTTTGAGTATGATCAGACAACTTAATCTCAATGTTAGAGCATTTTTTCGGTTTAAATTCCAATGTGTTCACTATAAGCCCAATTAGATATGCACACTTTAAAACTAAAAAAACGGACTCAAAATAAGAATAAATCAAATGTAATGAGTTCTAATAGTTAATTATGAGACTTTAAATCAATTTATACAACTTAATATCAAATTTTGAGCATTTTACTCGGTTCAAATCACAACGTTTTCACTAAAATGCCCAATTAGACATGCGCGCTTTAAACCCAACAAACAACCACAAAATGAGATTTAATCAAATTTCATGAGTTCAAATAGTTAATTATGGATTTTTGAATATGATTAAACCACTTAGTCCCAATTTTAGACCATTTTACTCGGTTAAATTCCAATGTGATCACTATAAAGCTCACTTAGATATGCATACTTTAAACATAAGAAGACGACCGCAAAATAAGAATAAATCAAAAGTCATGAGTTCTAATAGTTAATTAGGGGATTTTAAATCAAATTATACAACTTAATCTCAGTTTTAGAGCATTTTACTCGTTTCAAATCCCAACGGCTTTACTAAAATGCCCAACTAGACGTGCGCGCTTTAAACCCAACAAAACGGCCACAAAATGAGATTTAAACAAATCTCATGATTTGAAATAGTTTATTATGGGTTTTTAAATACGATTAAAGCACTAAATCAAATTTTAGAGCATTTTACTTGGTTAAATTCAAATGTGATCATTATAAAGCTCAATTAGATATGCAGAATTTAAACCTAACAAAACGGCCGCAAAATAAGAATAAATCAAATATCATGAGTTCTTATAGTTTATTATGGAATTTTAAACGTAATTATCAACTTAATCTCATTTTTAAAGCATTTTACTCGGTTAAAATTCCAGCGGTTTCACTAAATGCCCAATTAGACATTCTCCCTTTAAACCCAACAAAACGACCACAAAATGAGATTTAATCAAATCTCATGAGTTCAAATAGTTAATTTTGGGTTTTTGAACATGATTAAAAAACTTAATCTTAATTTTAGAAGAATTCACTCAGTTAAATTCCAGTGTGATCACTGTAAAGCCCATTTCGATATGCACACTTTAAGCATAATAAAAGGTCCGCAAAATGAGATTCAATCAAATTTTATGATTTCAAATAGTTAATTATTGGACTTTGAACATGATTAATCCACTTAATCTCAATTTTAGAGCATTTTACTCAGTTTAAATCTCAATGTGCTCACTATAAAACCCATTTAGACATGCACACTTTAAACCTATCAAAATGACCGCAAAATAAGAATAAATCAAATTTCATGAGTTCAAATACTTAATTAGAAGAATTTGAAACAAATTATACAACTTGATCTCCATTTTAGAGAATTTTACTCGGTTAAAGTTACAACGGGTTCACTTAAAAGCCCGATTAGACATAAACGCTTTAAACTAACAAACACGCACAAAATGAGATTCAATCACATTTAATAAGTTCAAATAATTAATTATGGGCTTTTGAGTATGATCAGACAACTTAATCTCAATGTTAGAGCATTTTTTCGGTTTAAATTCCAATGTGTTCACTATAAGCCCAATTAGATATGCACACTTTAAAACTAAAAAAACGGACTCAAAATAAGAATAAATCAAATGTAATGAGTTCTAATAGTTAATTATGAGACTTTAAATCAATTTATACAACTTAATATCAAATTTTGAGCATTTTACTCGGTTCAAATCACAACGTTTTCACTAAAATGCCCAATTAGACATGCGCGCTTTAAACCCAACAAACAACCACAAAATGAGATTTAATCAAATTTCATGAGTTCAAATAGTTAATTATGGATTTTTGAATATGATTAAACCACTTAGTCCCAATTTTAGACCATTTTACTCGGTTAAATTCCAATGTGATCACTATAAAGCTCACTTAGATATGCATACTTTAAACATAAGAAGACGACCGCAAAATAAGAATAAATCAAAAGTCATGAGTTCTAATAGTTAATTAGGGGATTTTAAATCAAATTATACAACTTAATCTCAGTTTTAGAGCATTTTACTCGTTTCAAATCCCAACGGCTTTACTAAAATGCCCAACTAGACGTGCGCGCTTTAAACCCAACAAAACGGCAAAATGAGATTTAAACAAATCTCATGATTTGAAATAGTTTATTATGGGTTTTTAAATACGATTAAAGCACTAAATCAAATTTTAGAGCATTTTACTTGGTTAAATTCAAATGTGATCATTATAAAGCTCAATTAGATATGCAGAATTTAAACCTAACAAAACGGCCGCAAAATAAGAATAAATCAAATATCATGAGTTCTTATAGTTTATTATGGAATTTTAAACGTAATTATCAACTTAATCTCATTTTTAAAGCATTTTACTCGGTTAAAATTCCAGCGGTTTCACTAAATGCCCAATTAGACATTCTCCCTTTAAACCCAACAAAACGACCACAAAATGAGATTTAATCAAATCTCATGAGTTCAAATAGTTAATTTTGGGTTTTTGAACATGATTAAAAAACTTAATCTTAATTTTAGAACAATTCACTCAGTTAAATTCCAGTGTGATCACTGTAAAGCCCATTTCGATATGCACACTTTAAGCATAATAAAAGGTTCGCAAAATGAGATTCAATCAAATTTTATGATTTCAAATAGTTAATTATTGGACTTTGAACATGATTAATCCACTTAATCTCAATTTTAGAGCATTTTACTCAGTTTAAATCTCAATGTGCTCACTATAAAACCCATTTAGACATGCACACTTTAAACCTATCAAAATGACCGCAAAATAAGAATAAATCAAATTTCATGAGTTCAAATACTTAATTAGAAGAATTTGAAACAAATTATACAACTTGATCTCCATTTTAGAGAATTTTACTCGGTTAAAGTTACAACGGGTTCACTTAAAAGCCCGATTAGACATAAACGCTTTAAACTAACAAACACGCACAAAATGAGATTCAATCACATTTAATAAGTTCAAATAATTAATTATGGGCTTTTGAGTATGATCAGACAACTTAATCTCAATGTTAGAGCATTTTTTCGGTTTAAATTCCAATGTGTTCACTATAAGCCCAATTAGATATGCACACTTTAAAACTAAAAAAACGGACTCAAAATAAGAATAAATCAAATGTAATGAGTTCTAATAGTTAATTATGAGACTTTAAATCAATTTATACAACTTAATATCAAATTTTGAGCATTTTACTCGGTTCAAATCACAACGTTTTCACTAAAATGCCCAATTAGACATGCGCGCTTTAAACCCAACAAACAACCACAAAATGAGATTTAATCAAATTTCATGAGTTCAAATAGTTAATTATGGATTTTTGAATATGATTAAACCACTTAGTCCCAATTTTAGACCATTTTACTCGGTTAAATTCCAATGTGATCACTATAAAGCTCACTTAGATATGCATACTTTAAACATAAGAAGACGACCGCAAAATAAGAATAAATCAAAAGTCATGAGTTCTAATAGTTAATTAGGGGATTTTAAATCAAATTATACAACTTAATCTCAGTTTTAGAGCATTTTACTCGTTTCAAATCCCAACGGCTTTACTAAAATGCCCAACTAGACGTGCGCGCTTTAAACCCAACAAAACGGCAAAATGAGATTTAAACAAATCTCATGATTTGAAATAGTTTATTATGGGTTTTTAAATACGATTAAAGCACTAAATCAAATTTTAGAGCATTTTACTTGGTTAAATTCAAATGTGATCATTATAAAGCTCAATTAGATATGCAGAATTTAAACCTAACAAAACGGCCGCAAAATAAGAATAAATAAAATATCATGAGTTCTTATAGTTTATTATGGAATTTTAAACGTAATTATCAACTTAATCTCATTTTTAAAGCATTTTACTCGGTTAAAATTCCAGCGGTTTCACTAAATGCCCAATTAGACATTCTCCCTTTAAACCCAACAAAACGACCACAAAATGAGATTTAATCAAATCTCATGAGTTCAAATAGTTAATTTTGGGTTTTTGAACATGATTAAAAAACTTAATCTTAATTTTAGAAGAATTCACTCAGTTAAATTCCAGTGTGATCACTGTAAAGCCCATTTCGATATGCACACTTTAAGCATAATAAAAGGTCCGCAAAATGAGATTCAATCAAATTTTATGATTTCAAATAGTTAATTATTGGACTTTGAACATGATTAATCCACTTAATCTCAATTTTAGAGCATTTTACTCAGTTTAAATCTCAATGTGCTCACTATAAAACCCATTTAGACATGCACACTTTAAACCTATCAAAATGACCGCAAAATAAGAATAAATCAAATTTCATGAGTTCAAATACTTAATTAGAAGAATTTGAAACAAATTATACAACTTGATCTCCATTTTAGAGAATTTTACTCGGTTAAAGTTACAACGGGTTCACTTAAAAGCCCGATTAGACATAAACGCTTTAAACTAACAAACACGCACAAAATGAGATTCAATCACATTTAATAAGTTCAAATAATTAATTATGGGCTTTTGAGTATGATCAGACAACTTAATCTCAATGTTAGAGCATTTTTTCGGTTTAAATTCCAATGTGTTCACTATAAGCCCAATTAGATATGCACACTTTAAAACTAAAAAAACGGACTCAAAATAAGAATAAATCAAATGTAATGAGTTCTAATAGTTAATTATGAGACTTTAAATCAATTTATACAACTTAATATCAAATTTTGAGCATTTTACTCGGTTCAAATCACAACGTTTTCACTAAAATGCCCAATTAGACATGCGCGCTTTAAACCCAACAAACAACCACAAAATGAGATTTAATCAAATTTCATGAGTTCAAATAGTTAATTATGGATTTTTGAATATGATTAAACCACTTAGTCCCAATTTTAGACCATTTTACTCGGTTAAATTCCAATGTGATCACTATAAAGCTCACTTAGATATGCATACTTTAAACATAAGAAGACGACCGCAAAATAAGAATAAATCAAAAGTCATGAGTTCTAATAGTTAATTAGGGGATTTTAAATCAAATTATACAACTTAATCTCAGTTTTAGAGCATTTTACTCGTTTCAAATCCCAACGGCTTTACTAAAATGCCCAACTAGACGTGCGCGCTTTAAACCCAACAAAACGGCCACAAAATGAGATTTAAACAAATCTCATGATTTGAAATAGTTTATTATGGGTTTTTAAATACGATTAAAGCACTAAATCAAATTTTAGAGCATTTTACTTGGTTAAATTCAAATGTGATCATTATAAAGCTCAATTAGATATGCAGAATTTAAACCTAACAAAACGGCCGCAAAATAAGAATAAATCAAATATCATGAGTTCTTATAGTTTATTATGGAATTTTAAACGTAATTATCAACTTAATCTCATTTTTAAAGCATTTTACTCGGTTAAAATTCCAGCGGTTTCACTAAATGCCCAATTAGACATTCTCCCTTTAAACCCAACAAAACGACCACAAAATGAGATTTAATCAAATCTCATGAGTTCAAATAGTTAATTTTGGGTTTTTGAACATGATTAAAAAACTTAATCTTAATTTTAGAAGAATTCACTCAGTTAAATTCCAGTGTGATCACTGTAAAGCCCATTTCGATATGCACACTTTAAGCATAATAAAAGGTCCGCAAAATGAGATTCAATCAAATTTTATGATTTCAAATAGTTAATTATTGGACTTTGAACATGATTAATCCACTTAATCTCAATTTTAGAGCATTTTACTCAGTTTAAATCTCAATGTGCTCACTATAAAACCCATTTAGACATGCACACTTTAAACCTATCAAAATGACCGCAAAATAAGAATAAATCAAATTTCATGAGTTCAAATACTTAATTAGAAGAATTTGAAACAAATTATACAACTTGATCTCCATTTTAGAGAATTTTACTCGGTTAAAGTTACAACGGGTTCACTTAAAAGCCCGATTAGACATAAACGCTTTAAACTAACAAACACGCACAAAATGAGATTCAATCACATTTAATAAGTTCAAATAATTAATTATGGGCTTTTGAGTATGATCAGACAACTTAATCTCAATGTTAGAGCATTTTTTCGGTTTAAATTCCAATGTGTTCACTATAAGCCCAATTAGATATGCACACTTTAAAACTAAAAAAACGGACTCAAAATAAGAATAAATCAAATGTAATGAGTTCTAATAGTTAATTATGAGACTTTAAATCAATTTATACAACTTAATATCAAATTTTGAGCATTTTACTCGGTTCAAATCACAACGTTTTCACTAAAATGCCCAATTAGACATGCGCGCTTTAAACCCAACAAACAACCACAAAATGAGATTTAATCAAATTTCATGAGTTCAAATAGTTAATTATGGATTTTTGAATATGATTAAACCACTTAGTCCCAATTTTAGACCATTTTACTCGGTTAAATTCCAATGTGATCACTATAAAGCTCACTTAGATATGCATACTTTAAACATAAGAAGACGACCGCAAAATAAGAATAAATCAAAAGTCATGAGTTCTAATAGTTAATTAGGGGATTTTAAATCAAATTATACAACTTAATCTCAGTTTTAGAGCATTTTACTCGTTTCAAATCCCAACGGCTTTACTAAAATGCCCAACTAGACGTGCGCGCTTTAAACCCAACAAAACGGCAAAATGAGATTTAAACAAATCTCATGATTTGAAATAGTTTATTATGGGTTTTTAAATACGATTAAAGCACTAAATCAAATTTTAGAGCATTTTACTTGGTTAAATTCAAATGTGATCATTATAAAGCTCAATTAGATATGCAGAATTTAAACCTAACAAAACGGCCGCAAAATAAGAATAAATCAAATATCATGAGTTCTTATAGTTTATTATGGAATTTTAAACGTAATTATCAACTTAATCTCATTTTTAAAGCATTTTACTCGGTTAAAATTCCAGCGGTTTCACTAAATGCCCAATTAGACATTCTCCCTTTAAACCCAACAAAACGACCACAAAATGAGATTTAATCAAATCTCATGAGTTCAAATAGTTAATTTTGGGTTTTTGAACATGATTAAAAAACTTAATCTTAATTTTAGAACAATTCACTCAGTTAAATTCCAGTGTGATCACTGTAAAGCCCATTTCGATATGCACACTTTAAGCATAATAAAAGGTTCGCAAAATGAGATTCAATCAAATTTTATGATTTCAAATAGTTAATTATTGGACTTTGAACATGATTAATCCACTTAATCTCAATTTTAGAGCATTTTACTCAGTTTAAATCTCAATGTGCTCACTATAAAACCCATTTAGACATGCACACTTTAAACCTATCAAAATGACCGCAAAATAAGAATAAATCAAATTTCATGAGTTCAAATACTTAATTAGAAGAATTTGAAACAAATTATACAACTTGATCTCCATTTTAGAGAATTTTACTCGGTTAAAGTTACAACGGGTTCACTTAAAAGCCCGATTAGACATAAACGCTTTAAACTAACAAACACGCACAAAATGAGATTCAATCACATTTAATAAGTTCAAATAATTAATTATGGGCTTTTGAGTATGATCAGACAACTTAATCTCAATGTTAGAGCATTTTTTCGGTTTAAATTCCAATGTGTTCACTATAAGCCCAATTAGATATGCACACTTTAAAACTAAAAAAACGGACTCAAAATAAGAATAAATCAAATGTAATGAGTTCTAATAGTTAATTATGAGACTTTAAATCAATTTATACAACTTAATATCAAATTTTGAGCATTTTACTCGGTTCAAATCACAACGTTTTCACTAAAATGCCCAATTAGACATGCGCGCTTTAAACCCAACAAACAACCACAAAATGAGATTTAATCAAATTTCATGAGTTCAAATAGTTAATTATGGATTTTTGAATATGATTAAACCACTTAGTCCCAATTTTAGACCATTTTACTCGGTTAAATTCCAATGTGATCACTATAAAGCTCACTTAGATATGCATACTTTAAACATAAGAAGACGACCGCAAAATAAGAATAAATCAAAAGTCATGAGTTCTAATAGTTAATTAGGGGATTTTAAATCAAATTATACAACTTAATCTCAGTTTTAGAGCATTTTACTCGTTTCAAATCCCAACGGCTTTACTAAAATGCCCAACTAGACGTGCGCGCTTTAAACCCAACAAAACGGCAAAATGAGATTTAAACAAATCTCATGATTTGAAATAGTTTATTATGGGTTTTTAAATACGATTAAAGCACTAAATCAAATTTTAGAGCATTTTACTTGGTTAAATTCAAATGTGATCATTATAAAGCTCAATTAGATATGCAGAATTTAAACCTAACAAAACGGCCGCAAAATAAGAATAAATCAAATATCATGAGTTCTTATAGTTTATTATGGAATTTTAAACGTAATTATCAACTTAATCTCATTTTTAAAGCATTTTACTCGGTTAAAATTCCAGCGGTTTCACTAAATGCCCAATTAGACATTCTCCCTTTAAACCCAACAAAACGACCACAAAATGAGATTTAATCAAATCTCATGAGTTCAAATAGTTAATTTTGGGTTTTTGAACATGATTAAAAAACTTAATCTTAATTTTAGAACAATTCACTCAGTTAAATTCCAGTGTGATCACTGTAAAGCCCATTTCGATATGCACACTTTAAGCATAATAAAAGGTTCGCAAAATGAGATTCAATCAAATTTTATGATTTCAAATAGTTAATTATTGGACTTTGAACATGATTAATCCACTTAATCTCAATTTTAGAGCATTTTACTCAGTTTAAATCTCAATGTGCTCACTATAAAACCCATTTAGACATGCACACTTTAAACCTATCAAAATGACCGCAAAATAAGAATAAATCAAATTTCATGAGTTCAAATACTTAATTAGAAGAATTTGAAACAAATTATACAACTTGATCTCCATTTTAGAGAATTTTACTCGGTTAAAGTTACAACGGGTTCACTTAAAAGCCCGATTAGACATAAACGCTTTAAACTAACAAACACGCACAAAATGAGATTCAATCACATTTAATAAGTTCAAATAATTAATTATGGGCTTTTGAGTATGATCAGACAACTTAATCTCAATGTTAGAGCATTTTTTCGGTTTAAATTCCAATGTGTTCACTATAAGCCCAATTAGATATGCACACTTTAAAACTAAAAAAATGGACTCAAAATAAGAATAAATCAAATGTAATGAGTTCTAATAGTTAATTATGAGACTTTAAATCAATTTATACAACTTAATATCAAATTTTGAGCATTTTACTCGGTTCAAATTACAACGTTTTCACTAAAATGCCCAATTAGACATGCGCGCTTTAAACCCAACAAACAACCACAAAATGAGATTTAATCAAATTTCATGAGTTCAAATAGTTAATTATGGATTTTTGAATATGAATAAACCATTTAGTCCCAATTTTAGACCATTTTACTCGGTTAAATTCCAATGTGATCACTATAAAGCTCACTTAGATATGCATACTTTAAACATAAGAAAACGACCGCAAAATAAGAATAAATCAAATGTCATGAGTTCTAATGTTAATTATGTGATTTTAAATCAAATTATACAACTTAATCTCAGTTTTAGAGCATTTTACTCGGTTCAAATCCCAACGGCTTCACTAAAATGCCCAACTAGACGTGCGCGCTATAAACCCAACAAAACGGCCACAAAATGACATTTAAACAAATTTCATGATTTGAAATAGTTTATTATGGGTTTTTAAATACGATTAAAGCAATAAATCAAATTTTAGAGCATTTTCCTCGGTTAAATTCAAATGTGATCATTCTAAAGCTCAATTAGATATGCACAATTTAAACCTAACAAAACGGCCGCAAAATAAGAATAAATCAAATATCATGAGTTCTTATAGTTTATTATGGAATTTTAAACGTAATTATTCAACTTAATCTCACTTTTAAATCATTTTACTCGGTTAAATTTCAAGCGGTTTCACTAAATGCCCAATTATACATTCACCCTTTAAACCCAACAAAACGGCCACAAAATGAGATTTGATCAAATTTCATGAGTTCAAATAGTTAATTTTGGTTTTTTGAGCATGATTAAAACACTTAATCTTAATTTTAGAACAATTCACTCAGTTAAATTCCAGTGTGATCACTGTAAAGCCATTTCGATATGCACACTTTAAGCATAATAAAAGGTCCGCAAAATGAGATTCAATCAAATTTTATGATTTCAAATAGTTAATTATTGGACTTTGAACATGATTAATCCACTTAATCTCAATTTTAGAGCATTTTACTCAGTTTAAATCTCAATGTGCTCACTATAAAACCCATTTAGACATGCACACTTTAAACCTATCAAAATGACCGCAAAATAAGAATAAATCAAATTTCATGAGTTCAAATACTTAATTAGAAGAATTTGAAACAAATTATACAACTTGATCTCCATTTTAGAGAATTTTACTCGGTTAAAGTTACAACGGGTTCACTTAAAAGCCCGATTAGACATAAACGCTTTAAACTAACAAACACACACAAAATGAGATTCAATCACATTTAATAAGTTCAAATAATTAATTATGGGCTTTTGAGTATGATCAGACAACTTAATCTCAATGTTAGAGCATTTTTTCGGTTTAAATTCCAATGTGTTCACTATAAGCCCAATTAGATATGCACACTTTAAAACTAAAAAAACGGACTCAAAATAAGAATAAATCAAATGTAATGAGTTCTAATAGTTAATTATGAGACTTTAAATCAATTTATACAACTTAATATCAAATTTTGAGCATTTTACTCGGTTCAAATCACAACGTTTTCACTAAAATGCCCAATTAGACATGCGCGCTTTAAACCCAACAAACAACCACAAAATGAGATTTAATCAAATTTCATGAGTTCAAATAGTTAATTATGGATTTTTGAATATGATTAAACCACTTAGTCCCAATTTTAGACCATTTTACTCGGTTAAATTCCAATGTGATCACTATAAAGCTCACTTAGATATGCATACTTTAAACATAAGAAGACGACCGCAAAATAAGAATAAATCAAAAGTCATGAGTTCTAATAGTTAATTAGGGGATTTTAAATCAAATTATACAACTTAATCTCAGTTTTAGAGCATTTTACTCGTTTCAAATCCCAACGGCTTTACTAAAATGCCCAACTAGACGTGCGCGCTTTAAACCCAACAAAACGGCCACAAAATGAGATTTAAACAAATCTCATGATTTGAAATAGTTTATTATGGGTTTTTAAATACGATTAAAGCACTAAATCAAATTTTAGAGCATTTTACTTGGTTAAATTCAAATGTGATCATTATAAAGCTCAATTAGATATGCAGAATTTAAACCTAACAAAACGGCCGCAAAATAAGAATAAATCAAATATCATGAGTTCTTATAGTTTATTATGGAATTTTAAACGTAATTATCAACTTAATCTCATTTTTAAAGCATTTTACTCGGTTAAAATTCCAGCGGTTTCACTAAATGCCCAATTAGACATTCTCCCTTTAAACCCAACAAAACGACCACAAAATGAGATTTAATCAAATCTCATGAGTTCAAATAGTTAATTTTGGGTTTTTGAACATGATTAAAAAACTTAATCTTAATTTTAGAAGAATTCACTCAGTTAAATTCCAGTGTGATCACTGTAAAGCCCATTTCGATATGCACACTTTAAGCATAATAAAAGGTCCGCAAAATGAGATTCAATCAAATTTTATGATTTCAAATAGTTAATTATTGGACTTTGAACATGATTAATCCATTTAATCTCAATTTTAGAGCATTTTACTCAGTTTAAATCTCAATGTGCTCACTATAAAACCCATTTAGACATGCACACTTTAAACCTATCAAAATGACCGCAAAATAAGAATAAATCAAATTTCATGAGTTCAAATACTTAATTAGAAGAATTTGAAACAAATTATACAACTTGATCTCCATTTTAGAGAATTTTACTCGGTTAAAGTTACAACGGGTTCACTTAAAAGCCCGATTAGACATAAACGCTTTAAACTAACAAACACGCACAAAATGAGATTCAATCACATTTAATAAGTTCAAATAATTAATTATGGGCTTTTGAGTATGATCAGACAACTTAATCTCAATGTTAGAGCATTTTTTCGGTTTAAATTCCAATGTGTTCACTATAAGCCCAATTAGATATGCACACTTTAAAACTAAAAAAACGGACTCAAAATAAGAATAAATCAAATGTAATGAGTTCTAATAGTTAATTATGAGACTTTAAATCAATTTATACAACTTAATATCAAATTTTGAGCATTTTACTCGGTTCAAATCACAACGTTTTCACTAAAATGCCCAATTAGACATGCGCGCTTTAAACCCAACAAACAACCACAAAATGAGATTTAATCAAATTTCATGAGTTCAAATAGTTAATTATGGATTTTTGAATATGATTAAACCACTTAGTCCCAATTTTAGACCATTTTACTCGGTTAAATTCCAATGTGATCACTATAAAGCTCACTTAGATATGCATACTTTAAACATAAGAAGACGACCGCAAAATAAGAATAAATCAAAAGTCATGAGTTCTAATAGTTAATTAGGGGATTTTAAATCAAATTATACAACTTAATCTCAGTTTTAGAGCATTTTACTCGTTTCAAATCCCAACGGCTTTACTAAAATGCCCAACTAGACGTGCGCGCTTTAAACCCAACAAAACGGCAAAATGAGATTTAAACAAATCTCATGATTTGAAATAGTTTATTATGGGTTTTTAAATACGATTAAAGCACTAAATCAAATTTTAGAGCATTTTACTTGGTTAAATTCAAATGTGATCATTATAAAGCTCAATTAGATATGCAGAATTTAAACCTAACAAAACGGCCGCAAAATAAGAATAAATAAAATATCATGAGTTCTTATAGTTTATTATGGAATTTTAAACGTAATTATCAACTTAATCTCATTTTTAAAGCATTTTACTCGGTTAAAATTCCAGCGGTTTCACTAAATGCCCAATTAGACATTCTCCCTTTAAACCCAACAAAACGACCACAAAATGAGATTTAATCAAATCTCATGAGTTCAAATAGTTAATTTTGGGTTTTTGAACATGATTAAAAAACTTAATCTTAATTTTAGAACAATTCACTCAGTTAAATTCCAGTGTGATCACTGTAAAGCCCATTTCGATATGCACACTTTAAGCATAATAAAAGGTCCGCAAAATGAGATTCAATCAAATTTTATGATTTCAAATAGTTAATTATTGGACTTTGAACATGATTAATCCACTTAATCTCAATTTTAGAGCATTTTACTCAGTTTAAATCTCAATGTGCTCACTATAAAACCCATTTAGACATGCACACTTTAAACCTATCAAAATGACCGCAAAATAAGAATAAATCAAATTTCATGAGTTCAAATACTTAATTAGAAGAATTTGAAACAAATTATACAACTTGATCTCCATTTTAGAGAATTTTACTCGGTTAAAGTTACAACGGGTTCACTTAAAAGCCCGATTAGACATAAACGCTTTAAACTAACAAACACGCACAAAATGAGATTCAATCACATTTAATAAGTTCAAATAATTAATTATGGGCTTTTGAGTATGATCAGACAACTTAATCTCAATGTTAGAGCATTTTTTCGGTTTAAATTCCAATGTGTTCACTATAAGCCCAATTAGATATGCACACTTTAAAACTAAAAAAACGGACTCAAAATAAGAATAAATCAAATGTAATGAGTTCTAATAGTTAATTATGAGACTTTAAATCAATTTATACAACTTAATATCAAATTTTGAGCATTTTACTCGGTTCAAATCACAACGTTTTCACTAAAATGCCCAATTAGACATGCGCGCTTTAAACCCAACAAACAACCACAAAATGAGATTTAATCAAATTTCATGAGTTCAAATAGTTAATTATGGATTTTTGAATATGATTAAACCACTTAGTCCCAATTTTAGACCATTTTACTCGGTTAAATTCCAATGTGATCACTATAAAGCTCACTTAGATATGCATACTTTAAACATAAGAAGACGACCGCAAAATAAGAATAAATCAAAAGTCATGAGTTCTAATAGTTAATTAGGGGATTTTAAATCAAATTATACAACTTAATCTCAGTTTTAGAGCATTTTACTCGTTTCAAATCCCAACGGCTTTACTAAAATGCCCAACTAGACGTGCGCGCTTTAAACCCAACAAAACGGCCACAAAATGAGATTTAAACAAATCTCATGATTTGAAATAGTTTATTATGGGTTTTTAAATACGATTAAAGCACTAAATCAAATTTTAGAGCATTTTCCTCGGTTAAATTCAAATGTGATCATTCTAAAGCTCAATTAGATATGCACAATTTAAACCTAACAAAACGGCCGCAAAATAAGAATAAATCAAATATCATGAGTTCTTATAGTTTATTATGGAATTTTAAACGTAATTATTCAACTTAATCTCACTTTTAAATCATTTTACTCGGTTAAATTTCAAGCGGTTTCACTAAATGCCCAATTATACATTCACCCTTTAAACCCAACAAAACGGCCACAAAATGAGATTTGATCAAATTTCATGAGTTCAAATAGTTAATTTTGGTTTTTTGAGCATGATTAAAACACTTAATCTTAATTTTAGAACAATTCACTCAGTTAAATTCCAGTGTGATCACTGTAAAGCCATTTCGATATGCACACTTTAAGCATAATAAAAGGTCCGCAAAATGAGATTCAATCAAATTTTATGATTTCAAATAGTTAATTATTGGACTTTGAACATGATTAATCCACTTAATCTCAATTTTAGAGCATTTTACTCAGTTTAAATCTCAATGTGCTCACTATAAAACCCATTTAGACATGCACACTTTAAACCTATCAAAATGACCGCAAAATAAGAATAAATCAAATTTCATGAGTTCAAATACTTAATTAGAAGAATTTGAAACAAATTATACAACTTGATCTCCATTTTAGAGAATTTTACTCGGTTAAAGTTACAACGGGTTCACTTAAAAGCCCGATTAGACATAAACGCTTTAAACTAACAAACACGCACAAAATGAGATTCAATCACATTTAATAAGTTCAAATAATTAATTATGGGCTTTTGAGTATGATCAGACAACTTAATCTCAATGTTAGAGCATTTTTTCGGTTTAAATTCCAATGTGTTCACTATAAGCCCAATTAGATATGCACACTTTAAAACTAAAAAAACGGACTCAAAATAAGAATAAATCAAATGTAATGAGTTCTAATAGTTAATTATGAGACTTTAAATCAATTTATACAACTTAATATCAAATTTTGAGCATTTTACTCGGTTCAAATCACAACGTTTTCACTAAAATGCCCAATTAGACATGCGCGCTTTAAACCCAACAAACAACCACAAAATGAGATTTAATCAAATTTCATGAGTTCAAATAGTTAATTATGGATTTTTGAATATGATTAAACCACTTAGTCCCAATTTTAGACCATTTTACTCGGTTAAATTCCAATGTGATCACTATAAAGCTCACTTAGATATGCATACTTTAAACATAAGAAGACGACCGCAAAATAAGAATAAATCAAAAGTCATGAGTTCTAATAGTTAATTAGGGGATTTTAAATCAAATTATACAACTTAATCTCAGTTTTAGAGCATTTTACTCGTTTCAAATCCCAACGGCTTTACTAAAATGCCCAACTAGACGTGCGCGCTTTAAACCCAACAAAACGGCCACAAAATGAGATTTAAACAAATCTCATGATTTGAAATAGTTTATTATGGGTTTTTAAATACGATTAAAGCACTAAATCAAATTTTAGAGCATTTTACTTGGTTAAATTCAAATGTGATCATTATAAAGCTCAATTAGATATGCAGAATTTAAACCTAACAAAACGGCCGCAAAATAAGAATAAATAAAATATCATGAGTTCTTATAGTTTATTATGGAATTTTAAACGTAATTATCAACTTAATCTCATTTTTAAAGCATTTTACTCGGTTAAAATTCCAGCGGTTTCACTAAATGCCCAATTAGACATTCTCCCTTTAAACCCAACAAAACGACCACAAAATGAGATTTAATCAAATCTCATGAGTTCAAATAGTTAATTTTGGGTTTTTGAACATGATTAAAAAACTTAATCTTAATTTTAGAAGAATTCACTCAGTTAAATTCCAGTGTGATCACTGTAAAGCCCATTTCGATATGCACACTTTAAGCATAATAAAAGGTCCGCAAAATGAGATTCAATCAAATTTTATGATTTCAAATAGTTAATTATTGGACTTTGAACATGATTAATCCACTTAATCTCAATTTTAGAGCATTTTACTCAGTTTAAATCTCAATGTGCTCACTATAAAACCCATTTAGACATGCACACTTTAAACCTATCAAAATGACCGCAAAATAAGAATAAATCAAATTTCATGAGTTCAAATACTTAATTAGAAGAATTTGAAACAAATTATACAACTTGATCTCCATTTTAGAGAATTTTACTCGGTTAAAGTTACAACGGGTTCACTTAAAAGCCCGATTAGACATAAACGCTTTAAACTAACAAACACGCACAAAATGAGATTCAATCACATTTAATAAGTTCAAATAATTAATTATGGGCTTTTGAGTATGATCAGACAACTTAATCTCAATGTTAGAGCATTTTTTCGGTTTAAATTCCAATGTGTTCACTATAAGCCCAATTAGATATGCACACTTTAAAACTAAAAAAACGGACTCAAAATAAGAATAAATCAAATGTAATGAGTTCTAATAGTTAATTATGAGACTTTAAATCAATTTATACAACTTAATATCAAATTTTGAGCATTTTACTCGGTTCAAATCACAACGTTTTCACTAAAATGCCCAATTAGACATGCGCGCTTTAAACCCAACAAACAACCACAAAATGAGATTTAATCAAATTTCATGAGTTCAAATAGTTAATTATGGATTTTTGAATATGATTAAACCACTTAGTCCCAATTTTAGACCATTTTACTCGGTTAAATTCCAATGTGATCACTATAAAGCTCACTTAGATATGCATACTTTAAACATAAGAAGACGACCGCAAAATAAGAATAAATCAAAAGTCATGAGTTCTAATAGTTAATTAGGGGATTTTAAATCAAATTATACAACTTAATCTCAGTTTTAGAGCATTTTACTCGTTTCAAATCCCAACGGCTTTACTAAAATGCCCAACTAGACGTGCGCGCTTTAAACCCAACAAAACGGCAAAATGAGATTTAAACAAATCTCATGATTTGAAATAGTTTATTATGGGTTTTTAAATACGATTAAAGCACTAAATCAAATTTTAGAGCATTTTACTTGGTTAAATTCAAATGTGATCATTATAAAGCTCAATTAGATATGCAGAATTTAAACCTAACAAAACGGCCGCAAAATAAGAATAAATAAAATATCATGAGTTCTTATAGTTTATTATGGAATTTTAAACGTAATTATCAACTTAATCTCATTTTTAAAGCATTTTACTCGGTTAAAATTCCAGCGGTTTCACTAAATGCCCAATTAGACATTCTCCCTTTAAACCCAACAAAACGACCACAAAATGAGATTTAATCAAATCTCATGAGTTCAAATAGTTAATTTTGGGTTTTTGAACATGATTAAAAAACTTAATCTTAATTTTAGAACAATTCACTCAGTTAAATTCCAGTGTGATCACTGTAAAGCCCATTTCGATATGCACACTTTAAGCATAATAAAAGGTTCGCAAAATGAGATTCAATCAAATTTTATGATTTCAAATAGTTAATTATTGGACTTTGAACATGATTAATCCACTTAATCTCAATTTTAGAGCATTTTACTCAGTTTAAATCTCAATGTGCTCACTATAAAACCCATTTAGACATGCACACTTTAAACCTATCAAAATGACCGCAAAATAAGAATAAATCAAATTTCATGAGTTCAAATACTTAATTAGAAGAATTTGAAACAAATTATACAACTTGATCTCCATTTTAGAGAATTTTACTCGGTTAAAGTTACAACGGGTTCACTTAAAAGCCCGATTAGACATAAACGCTTTAAACTAACAAACACGCACAAAATGAGATTCAATCACATTTAATAAGTTCAAATAATTAATTATGGGCTTTTGAGTATGATCAGACAACTTAATCTCAATGTTAGAGCATTTTTTCGGTTTAAATTCCAATGTGTTCACTATAAGCCCAATTAGATATGCACACTTTAAAACTAAAAAAACGGACTCAAAATAAGAATAAATCAAATGTAATGAGTTCTAATAGTTAATTATGAGACTTTAAATCAATTTATACAACTTAATATCAAATTTTGAGCATTTTACTCGGTTCAAATCACAACGTTTTCACTAAAATGCCCAATTAGACATGCGCGCTTTAAACCCAACAAACAACCACAAAATGAGATTTAATCAAATTTCATGAGTTCAAATAGTTAATTATGGATTTTTGAATATGATTAAACCACTTAGTCCCAATTTTAGACCATTTTACTCGGTTAAATTCCAATGTGATCACTATAAAGCTCACTTAGATATGCATACTTTAAACATAAGAAGACGACCGCAAAATAAGAATAAATCAAAAGTCATGAGTTCTAATAGTTAATTAGGGGATTTTAAATCAAATTATACAACTTAATCTCAGTTTTAGAGCATTTTACTCGTTTCAAATCCCAACGGCTTTACTAAAATGCCCAACTAGACGTGCGCGCTTTAAACCCAACAAAACGGCCACAAAATGAGATTTAAACAAATCTCATGATTTGAAATAGTTTATTATGGGTTTTTAAATACGATTAAAGCACTAAATCAAATTTTAGAGCATTTTCCTCGGTTAAATTCAAATGTGATCATTCTAAAGCTCAATTAGATATGCACAATTTAAACCTAACAAAACGGCCGCAAAATAAGAATAAATCAAATATCATGAGTTCTTATAGTTTATTATGGAATTTTAAACGTAATTATTCAACTTAATCTCACTTTTAAATCATTTTACTCGGTTAAATTTCAAGCGGTTTCACTAAATGCCCAATTATACATTCACCCTTTAAACCCAACAAAACGGCCACAAAATGAGATTTGATCAAATTTCATGAGTTCAAATAGTTAATTTTGGTTTTTTGAGCATGATTAAAACACTTAATCTTAATTTTAGAACAATTCACTCAGTTAAATTCCAGTGTGATCACTGTAAAGCCATTTCGATATGCACACTTTAAGCATAATAAAAGGTCCGCAAAATGAGATTCAATCAAATTTTATGATTTCAAATAGTTAATTATTGGACTTTGAACATGATTAATCCACTTAATCTCAATTTTAGAGCATTTTACTCAGTTTAAATCTCAATGTGCTCACTATAAAACCCATTTAGACATGCACACTTTAAACCTATCAAAATGACCGCAAAATAAGAATAAATCAAATTTCATGAGTTCAAATACTTAATTAGAAGAATTTGAAACAAATTATACAACTTGATCTCCATTTTAGAGAATTTTACTCGGTTAAAGTTACAACGGGTTCACTTAAAAGCCCGATTAGACATAAACGCTTTAAACTAACAAACACGCACAAAATGAGATTCAATCACATTTAATAAGTTCAAATAATTAATTATGGGCTTTTGAGTATGATCAGACAACTTAATCTCAATGTTAGAGCATTTTTTCGGTTTAAATTCCAATGTGTTCACTATAAGCCCAATTAGATATGCACACTTTAAAACTAAAAAAACGGACTCAAAATAAGAATAAATCAAATGTAATGAGTTCTAATAGTTAATTATGAGACTTTAAATCAATTTATACAACTTAATATCAAATTTTGAGCATTTTACTCGGTTCAAATCACAACGTTTTCACTAAAATGCCCAATTAGACATGCGCGCTTTAAACCCAACAAACAACCACAAAATGAGATTTAATCAAATTTCATGAGTTCAAATAGTTAATTATGGATTTTTGAATATGATTAAACCACTTAGTCCCAATTTTAGACCATTTTACTCGGTTAAATTCCAATGTGATCACTATAAAGCTCACTTAGATATGCATACTTTAAACATAAGAAGACGACCGCAAAATAAGAATAAATCAAAAGTCATGAGTTCTAATAGTTAATTAGGGGATTTTAAATCAAATTATACAACTTAATCTCAGTTTTAGAGCATTTTACTCGTTTCAAATCCCAACGGCTTTACTAAAATGCCCAACTAGACGTGCGCGCTTTAAACCCAACAAAACGGCCACAAAATGAGATTTAAACAAATCTCATGATTTGAAATAGTTTATTATGGGTTTTTAAATACGATTAAAGCACTAAATCAAATTTTAGAGCATTTTACTTGGTTAAATTCAAATGTGATCATTATAAAGCTCAATTAGATATGCAGAATTTAAACCTAACAAAACGGCCGCAAAATAAGAATAAATAAAATATCATGAGTTCTTATAGTTTATTATGGAATTTTAAACGTAATTATCAACTTAATCTCATTTTTAAAGCATTTTACTCGGTTAAAATTCCAGCGGTTTCACTAAATGCCCAATTAGACATTCTCCCTTTAAACCCAACAAAACGACCACAAAATGAGATTTAATCAAATCTCATGAGTTCAAATAGTTAATTTTGGGTTTTTGAACATGATTAAAAAACTTAATCTTAATTTTAGAAGAATTCACTCAGTTAAATTCCAGTGTGATCACTGTAAAGCCCATTTCGATATGCACACTTTAAGCATAATAAAAGGTCCGCAAAATGAGATTCAATCAAATTTTATGATTTCAAATAGTTAATTATTGGACTTTGAACATGATTAATCCACTTAATCTCAATTTTAGAGCATTTTACTCAGTTTAAATCTCAATGTGCTCACTATAAAACCCATTTAGACATGCACACTTTAAACCTATCAAAATGACCGCAAAATAAGAATAAATCAAATTTCATGAGTTCAAATACTTAATTAGAAGAATTTGAAACAAATTATACAACTTGATCTCCATTTTAGAGAATTTTACTCGGTTAAAGTTACAACGGGTTCACTTAAAAGCCCGATTAGACATAAACGCTTTAAACTAACAAACACGCACAAAATGAGATTCAATCACATTTAATAAGTTCAAATAATTAATTATGGGCTTTTGAGTATGATCAGACAACTTAATCTCAATGTTAGAGCATTTTTTCGGTTTAAATTCCAATGTGTTCACTATAAGCCCAATTAGATATGCACACTTTAAAACTAAAAAAACGGACTCAAAATAAGAATAAATCAAATGTAATGAGTTCTAATAGTTAATTATGAGACTTTAAATCAATTTATACAACTTAATATCAAATTTTGAGCATTTTACTCGGTTCAAATCACAACGTTTTCACTAAAATGCCCAATTAGACATGCGCGCTTTAAACCCAACAAACAACCACAAAATGAGATTTAATCAAATTTCATGAGTTCAAATAGTTAATTATGGATTTTTGAATATGATTAAACCACTTAGTCCCAATTTTAGACCATTTTACTCGGTTAAATTCCAATGTGATCACTATAAAGCTCACTTAGATATGCATACTTTAAACATAAGAAGACGACCGCAAAATAAGAATAAATCAAAAGTCATGAGTTCTAATAGTTAATTAGGGGATTTTAAATCAAATTATACAACTTAATCTCAGTTTTAGAGCATTTTACTCGTTTCAAATCCCAACGGCTTTACTAAAATGCCCAACTAGACGTGCGCGCTTTAAACCCAACAAAACGGCAAAATGAGATTTAAACAAATCTCATGATTTGAAATAGTTTATTATGGGTTTTTAAATACGATTAAAGCACTAAATCAAATTTTAGAGCATTTTACTTGGTTAAATTCAAATGTGATCATTATAAAGCTCAATTAGATATGCAGAATTTAAACCTAACAAAACGGCCGCAAAATAAGAATAAATAAAATATCATGAGTTCTTATAGTTTATTATGGAATTTTAAACGTAATTATCAACTTAATCTCATTTTTAAAGCATTTTACTCGGTTAAAATTCCAGCGGTTTCACTAAATGCCCAATTAGACATTCTCCCTTTAAACCCAACAAAACGACCACAAAATGAGATTTAATCAAATCTCATGAGTTCAAATAGTTAATTTTGGGTTTTTGAACATGATTAAAAAACTTAATCTTAATTTTAGAACAATTCACTCAGTTAAATTCCAGTGTGATCACTGTAAAGCCCATTTCGATATGCACACTTTAAGCATAATAAAAGGTTCGCAAAATGAGATTCAATCAAATTTTATGATTTCAAATAGTTAATTATTGGACTTTGAACATGATTAATCCACTTAATCTCAATTTTAGAGCATTTTACTCAGTTTAAATCTCAATGTGCTCACTATAAAACCCATTTAGACATGCACACTTTAAACCTATCAAAATGACCGCAAAATAAGAATAAATCAAATTTCATGAGTTCAAATACTTAATTAGAAGAATTTGAAACAAATTATACAACTTGATCTCCATTTTAGAGAATTTTACTCGGTTAAAGTTACAACGGGTTCACTTAAAAGCCCGATTAGACATAAACGCTTTAAACTAACAAACACGCACAAAATGAGATTCAATCACATTTAATAAGTTCAAATAATTAATTATGGGCTTTTGAGTATGATCAGACAACTTAATCTCAATGTTAGAGCATTTTTTCGGTTTAAATTCCAATGTGTTCACTATAAGCCCAATTAGATATGCACACTTTAAAACTAAAAAAATGGACTCAAAATAAGAATAAATCAAATGTAATGAGTTCTAATAGTTAATTATGAGACTTTAAATCAATTTATACAACTTAATATCAAATTTTGAGCATTTTACTCGGTTCAAATTACAACGTTTTCACTAAAATGCCCAATTAGACATGCGCGCTTTAAACCCAACAAACAACCACAAAATGAGATTTAATCAAATTTCATGAGTTCAAATAGTTAATTATGGATTTTTGAATATGAATAAACCATTTAGTCCCAATTTTAGACCATTTTACTCGGTTAAATTCCAATGTGATCACTATAAAGCTCACTTAGATATGCATACTTTAAACATAAGAAAACGACCGCAAAATAAGAATAAATCAAATGTCATGAGTTCTAATGTTAATTATGTGATTTTAAATCAAATTATACAACTTAATCTCAGTTTTAGAGCATTTTACTCGGTTCAAATCCCAACGGCTTCACTAAAATGCCCAACTAGACGTGCGCGCTATAAACCCAACAAAACGGCCACAAAATGACATTTAAACAAATTTCATGATTTGAAATAGTTTATTATGGGTTTTTAAATACGATTAAAGCAATAAATCAAATTTTAGAGCATTTTCCTCGGTTAAATTCAAATGTGATCATTCTAAAGCTCAATTAGATATGCACAATTTAAACCTAACAAAACGGCCGCAAAATAAGAATAAATCAAATATCATGAGTTCTTATAGTTTATTATGGAATTTTAAACGTAATTATTCAACTTAATCTCACTTTTAAATCATTTTACTCGGTTAAATTTCAAGCGGTTTCACTAAATGCCCAATTATACATTCACCCTTTAAACCCAACAAAACGGCCACAAAATGAGATTTGATCAAATTTCATGAGTTCAAATAGTTAATTTTGGTTTTTTGAGCATGATTAAAACACTTAATCTTAATTTTAGAACAATTCACTCAGTTAAATTCCAGTGTGATCACTGTAAAGCCATTTCGATATGCACACTTTAAGCATAATAAAAGGTCCGCAAAATGAGATTCAATCAAATTTTATGATTTCAAATAGTTAATTATTGGACTTTGAACATGATTAATCCACTTAATCTCAATTTTAGAGCATTTTACTCAGTTTAAATCTCAATGTGCTCACTATAAAACCCATTTAGACATGCACACTTTAAACCTATCAAAATGACCGCAAAATAAGAATAAATCAAATTTCATGAGTTCAAATACTTAATTAGAAGAATTTGAAACAAATTATACAACTTGATCTCCATTTTAGAGAATTTTACTCGGTTAAAGTTACAACGGGTTCACTTAAAAGCCCGATTAGACATAAACGCTTTAAACTAACAAACACGCACAAAATGAGATTCAATCACATTTAATAAGTTCAAATAATTAATTATGGGCTTTTGAGTATGATCAGACAACTTAATCTCAATGTTAGAGCATTTTTTCGGTTTAAATTCCAATGTGTTCACTATAAGCCCAATTAGATATGCACACTTTAAAACTAAAAAAACGGACTCAAAATAAGAATAAATCAAATGTAATGAGTTCTAATAGTTAATTATGAGACTTTAAATCAATTTATACAACTTAATATCAAATTTTGAGCATTTTACTCGGTTCAAATTACAACGTTTTCACTAAAATGCCCAATTAGACATGCGCGCTTTAAACCCAACAAACAACCACAAAATGAGATTTAATCAAATTTCATGAGTTCAAATAGTTAATTATGGATTTTTGAATATGATTAAACCATTTAGTCCCAATTTTAGACCATTTTACTCGGTTAAATTCCAATGTGATCACTATAAAGCTCACTTAGATATGCATACTTTAAACATAAGAAAACGACCGCAAAATAAGAATAAATCAAATGTCATGACTTCTAATGTTAATTATGTGATTTTAAATCAAATTATACAACTTAATCTCAGTTTTAGAGCATTTTACTCGGTTCAAATCCCAACGGCTTCACTAAAATGCCCAACTAGACGTGCGCGCTATAAACCCAACAAAACGGCCACAAAATGACATTTAAACAAATTTCATGATTTGAAATAGTTTATTATGGGTTTTTAAATACGATTAAAGCAATAAATCAAATTTTAGAGCATTTTCCTCGGTTAAATTCAAATGTGATCATTCTAAAGCTCAATTAGATATGCACAATTTAAACCTAACAAAACGGCCGCAAAATAAGAATAAATCTAATATCATGAGTTCTTATAGTTTATTATGGAATTTTAAACGTAATTATTCAACTTAATCTCACTTTTAAATCATTTTACTCGGTTAAATTTCCAGCGGTTTCACTAAATGCCCAATTATACATTCACCCTTTAAACCCAACAAAACGGCCACAAAATGAGATTTGATCAAATTTCATGAGTTCAAATAGTTAATTTTGGTTTTTTGAGCATGATTAAAACACTTAATCTTAATTTTAGAACATTTCACACAGTTAAATTCCAGTGTGATCACTGTAAAGCCCATTTCGATATGCAAACTTTAAGAATAATAAAAGGTCCGCAAAATGAGATTCAATCAAATTTTATGATTTCAAATAGTTAATTATTGGACTTTGAACATGATTAATTCACTTAATCTCAATTTTAAAGCATTTTACTCAGTTTAAATCTCAATGTGCTCACTATAAAACCCATTCAGATATGCACACTTTAAACCTATCAAAATGACCGCAAAATAAGAATAAATCAAATTTCATGAGTTCAAATACTTAATTAGAAGAATTTGAAACAAATTATACAACTTGATCTCCATTTTAGAGAATTTTACTCGGTTAAAGTTACAACGGGTTCACTTAAAAGCCCGATTAGACATAAACGCTTTAAACTAACAAACACGCACAAAATGAGATTCAATCACATTTAATAAGTTCAAATAATTAATTATGGGCTTTTGAGTATGATCAGACAACTTAATCTCAATGTTAGAGCATTTTTTCGGTTTAAATTCCAATGTGTTCACTATAAGCCCAATTAGATATGCACACTTTAAAACTAAAAAAATGGACTCAAAATAAGAATAAATCAAATGTAATGAGTTCTAATAGTTAATTATGAGACTTTAAATCAATTTATACAACTTAATATCAAATTTTGAGCATTTTACTCGGTTCAAATTACAACGTTTTCACTAAAATGCCCAATTAGACATGCGCGCTTTAAACCCAACAAACAACCACAAAATGAGATTTAATCAAATTTCATGAGTTCAAATAGTTAATTATGGATTTTTGAATATGAATAAACCATTTAGTCCCAATTTTAGACCATTTTACTCGGTTAAATTCCAATGTGATCACTATAAAGCTCACTTAGATATGCATACTTTAAACATAAGAAAACGACCGCAAAATAAGAATAAATCAAATGTCATGAGTTCTAATGTTAATTATGTGATTTTAAATCAAATTATACAACTTAATCTCAGTTTTAGAGCATTTTACTCGGTTCAAATCCCAACGGCTTCACTAAAATGCCCAACTAGACGTGCGCGCTATAAACCCAACAAAACGGCCACAAAATGACATTTAAACAAATTTCATGATTTGAAATAGTTTATTATGGGTTTTTAAATACGATTAAAGCAATAAATCAAATTTTAGAGCATTTTCCTCGGTTAAATTCAAATGTGATCATTCTAAAGCTCAATTAGATATGCACAATTTAAACCTAACAAAACGGCCGCAAAATAAGAATAAATCAAATATCATGAGTTCTTATAGTTTATTATGGAATTTTAAACGTAATTATTCAACTTAATCTCACTTTTAAATCATTTTACTCGGTTAAATTTCAAGCGGTTTCACTAAATGCCCAATTATACATTCACCCTTTAAACCCAACAAAACGGCCACAAAATGAGATTTGATCAAATTTCATGAGTTCAAATAGTTAATTTTGGTTTTTTGAGCATGATTAAAACACTTAATCTTAATTTTAGAACAATTCACTCAGTTAAATTCCAGTGTGATCACTGTAAAGCCATTTCGATATGCACACTTTAAGCATAATAAAAGGTCCGCAAAATGAGATTCAATCAAATTTTATGATTTCAAATAGTTAATTATTGGACTTTGAACATGATTAATCCACTTAATCTCAATTTTAGAGCATTTTACTCAGTTTAAATCTCAATGTGCTCACTATAAAACCCATTTAGACATGCACACTTTAAACCTATCAAAATGACCGCAAAATAAGAATAAATCAAATTTCATGAGTTCAAATACTTAATTAGAAGAATTTGAAACAAATTATACAACTTGATCTCCATTTTAGAGAATTTTACTCGGTTAAAGTTACAACGGGTTCACTTAAAAGCCCGATTAGACATAAACGCTTTAAACTAACAAACACGCACAAAATGAGATTCAATCACATTTAATAAGTTCAAATAATTAATTATGGGCTTTTGAGTATGATCAGACAACTTAATCTCAATGTTAGAGCATTTTTTCGGTTTAAATTCCAATGTGTTCACTATAAGCCCAATTAGATATGCACACTTTAAAACTAAAAAAACGGACTCAAAATAAGAATAAATCAAATGTAATGAGTTCTAATAGTTAATTATGAGACTTTAAATCAATTTATACAACTTAATATCAAATTTTGAGCATTTTACTCGGTTCAAATTACAACGTTTTCACTAAAATGCCCAATTAGACATGCGCGCTTTAAACCCAACAAACAACCACAAAATGAGATTTAATCAAATTTCATGAGTTCAAATAGTTAATTATGGATTTTTGAATATGATTAAACCATTTAGTCCCAATTTTAGACCATTTTACTCGGTTAAATTCCAATGTGATCACTATAAAGCTCACTTAGATATGCATACTTTAAACATAAGAAAACGACCGCAAAATAAGAATAAATCAAATGTCATGACTTCTAATGTTAATTATGTGATTTTAAATCAAATTATACAACTTAATCTCAGTTTTAGAGCATTTTACTCGGTTCAAATCCCAACGGCTTCACTAAAATGCCCAACTAGACGTGCGCGCTATAAACCCAACAAAACGGCCACAAAATGACATTTAAACAAATTTCATGATTTGAAATAGTTTATTATGGGTTTTTAAATACGATTAAAGCAATAAATCAAATTTTAGAGCATTTTCCTCGGTTAAATTCAAATGTGATCATTCTAAAGCTCAATTAGATATGCACAATTTAAACCTAACAAAACGGCCGCAAAATAAGAATAAATCTAATATCATGAGTTCTTATAGTTTATTATGGAATTTTAAACGTAATTATTCAACTTAATCTCACTTTTAAATCATTTTACTCGGTTAAATTTCCAGCGGTTTCACTAAATGCCCAATTATACATTCACCCTTTAAACCCAACAAAACGGCCACAAAATGAGATTTGATCAAATTTCATGAGTTCAAATAGTTAATTTTGGTTTTTTGAGCATGATTAAAACACTTAATCTTAATTTTAGAACATTTCACACAGTTAAATTCCAGTGTGATCACTGTAAAGCCCATTTCGATATGCAAACTTTAAGAATAATAAAAGGTCCGCAAAATGAGATTCAATCAAATTTTATGATTTCAAATAGTTAATTATTGGACTTTGAACATGATTAATTCACTTAATCTCAATTTTAAAGCATTTTACTCAGTTTAAATCTCAATGTGCTCACTATAAAACCCATTCAGATATGCACACTTTAAACCTAACAAAATGACCGCAAAATAAGAATAAATCAAATTTCATGAGTTCAAATACTTAATTTGAAGAATTTGAAACAAATTATACAACTTGATCTCCATTTTAGAGCATTTTACTCGGTTAAAGTTACAACGGGTTCACTTAAAAGCCCGATTAGACATAAACACTTTAAACTAACAAACACGCACAAAATGAGATTCAATCACATTTAATAAGTTCAAATAGTTAATTATGGGCTTTTGAGTATGATCAGACAACTTAATCTCAATTTTAGAGCATTTTTTCGGTTTAAATTCCAATGTATTCACTGTAAGCCCAATTAGATATGCACACTTTAAACCTAAAAAAAAGGGACTCAAAATAAGAATAAATCAAATGTCATGAGTTCTAATAGTCAATTATGGGATTTTAAATCAAATTATACAACTTAATCTTAGTTTTAGAGCATTTTACTCGGTTCAAATCCCAACGGCTTCACTAAAATGCCCAACTAGGCGTGCGCGCTTTAAACCCAACAAAACGGTCTCAAAATGAGATTTATACAAATTTCATGATTTGAAATAGTTTATTATGGGTTTTTAAATACGATTAAAGCACTAAATCAAATTTTAGTGCATTTTAATCGGTTAAATTCAAATGTGATCATTATAAAGCTCAATTAGATATGCACAATTTAAACCTAACAAAACGGCCGCAAAATAAGAATAAATCAAATATCATGAGTTCTTATAGTTTATTATGGAATTTTAAACGTAATTATTCAACTTAATCTCACTTTTAAATCATTTTACTCGGTTAAAATTCCAGCAGTTTCACTAAATGCCCAATTAGACATTCACCCTTTAAACCCAACAAAACGGCCACAAAATGAGATTTAATCAAATTTCATGAGTTCAAATAGTTAATTTTGGGTTTTTGAACATGATTAAAAAAACTTAATCTTGATTTTAGAACATTTTACTCAGTTAAATTCCAGTGTGATATTAAAAATTCCATCAAGTTGTTGCTTGTTTTCTCTCCTCTCCCTTTCTCTCTCTCCTTCTCCCTTCTTAATGCCTTACCTTTTCTTTCTTTTCTCCTTCTTTTTGGAGATCAACAATGTCTTTTTCACCATGGCGCCACCCATATCCTTTCGGGGAGAGGAAGAATCAAGCATCAACTTGTACCAACCATTCATGTTATTCTGGTTTGTATCACTATCTTTTTACATCTTTTATCATCTTTATTCTTTCTATTCCAACTTTCACAGATTGGCTTCTTATCAAGGATTCGTTGTAAGGAAATTCTTGAATATCCATTTGTTTGACTCAAGGATTTGTTTAATCTTTGATATATATGGCTTTTTCAAGATCTGTCGTTTCTTTGATCATGTTTTTTGGATCCAATACATCAATGTCAATTGTAACCGTCATTCTTTCCAACCCTTTTTCGGGTATATTATTACCAACACATTCTTTTGTGTACATTACCAAAACTTACCACTAATTTCTATGCCTACTCTCGACAAGTTTTATTCTTTCTTAAGAAATTGTTTGGATGACAGAATCCTTACCGATTCAGATCCATCTAGTTGTGAAGCTATTATGATTAAGACCGCTCTTGGTCTAAAAAATGTTAGGATCACAGTAGCCACCACGTCTTCATGGTTTCGTTTTTACCATCATCAAGTCGTCGTTGCTGATGTAGAACCGTCTTCCTTGACTGGACGATCTTCACCATTCTGCATCACATCTCCATTGTTGGGAGAGCAAGGAACAATCACAACGCCCTCTAAACAACATAGGTATGTTTCGGTTATTTACTTTCCGATATTCTTCCATCTATCTATTCAGATCATTTATAGATCTTTTTTAAAGATCCATGTTTTTTATTTCAATTCGTTGGAATTCTTGTTTGGTTTCTTTGTCTCTTCACCAAATCGTTCAAAATATCCCACCATGGGAGATGGTGAATCACCCACAATAGGAAACATTTCACGTCGGTATATTTGGTGGTATACCCGATTGACTTGTTCTTTCTTATGTTCTCTTTTAATGTTTCAGTGTGTTTCTTACTATTGTCATAAGTTTTTGTTTTGCTTTCTTGGAATGCTTCACAATATATTTTCTTCTAATCTTTCTTGTCGATGTATTCTTCTTTGTTTTGCTAACTCACTTCGCTTTGTTTCATTCTATCGTTACTTTTTTTATCTCCTTGAATGCCATCAAGAGTTATCAATATATGGCTCTTTTTGGTTTCTTTGGAAACCATATACCACCAGTCCCGTGTCCCCGCGTGGTAGGGATGGAAGTATCAACATAAACGACCTTCTAGCCGTCTTGCCGACCCTTATGGGGCCACCGTCCATCCATATTGCGAGAAAGGAAGTTTCAAGCACCACGATATAGATAAGTTGTTTATGTTCCTATCCCTATCTTTTACTTCTTTTCCATCTTATATGTTATTTAATTGTTTGGCTTTTGAATTATTGTTTTCGATTGCTTTTCCTTGTTGCCTTCGACCATTGTGTTCCTATGATATGATCACTGCCATCAATGAACCAGAAGAATTTCCTATTGGACCTATAACTCGTGCTAAAACCAAGAAATTCCAAGAGGCCATGGGAAATCTATTTATTCAAGGCTGGAAATTAGAGAATGCAACACCAACTTTGTTGGAACAATATAACCTCCTACTTGTGCATGAGTTTGCATGAGTTCTTTCTTAAGTTTTTAAATTTAGTTTCAGCATGTGTGCATGAATAAATAATGCTTGATGATCATTTAAGCATGTTAATGCAATTAAGTTCATTAGTTTATTTAATGCATGATAGTTCACTTAAAGCATGTTAGTTCTCTTATGTTTATGAGTTCATTTAGTGCGTGAGTTAATTAATTAAACTAGATCATTCAATGTAACTAGTTTGATTAATTAAACTAGCTCATTAAATTTATTTCATGCATTCACTTTCATTTTTATTGAATAAAGTTGTTATCTAATGGTTGCTTATATATTTCAGCTAAGATATTCTTTTGGAGCAAATGACTGATCATATTCTCAGGAGTGACAAGACATTTACATCAATTAAAGACCCTTGAAGACACATCAAGGTTGATTGGTTACAATGCAATTCAATGGAGCAATTACACCACTTGAAGGTTGTTATTTCCAACAATGGTTTTAAGGCTTTCAAGAGAGTCTTTACATCACTTTAAGGCTCTCAGTTTCAGCAAGCAAGAAACAAAAGACATACAATGAAAGCCTTCATTATCACCCCTTAAGGGAGAGTAAAGGCAGCAATTAAAACAACACTTAAGGAGAGAATTCAAGGAATATCACTCAACTTGTTCTCTATTTTTGGATTGGATACGAGCATATTTAAGTCTTGAGGTCTTCTTAAAACTTATTCCCCTATTACTTATCTTTCCAACGCACTTTGAATCACCTCAATCCGATATCAGGAGCTTAAGATATGATTAAATTATTGAAGACAATGCATGTTGGAAATTCAATACGGGAATAGTCACAAGATGCTTCTTCCAAGAATTCAAGAGACCATTCAATTGCTGAATTAAATGCTTTATCAATAGCCCCTTAAAGGAGGATAAATGACAACTTAATCAACCATCAGCGCAAGGGTTTATACTTGTGGATGATATGTAAGTCTACATTCATCCTAAGAATGTTCGTATTCATCCTTCTAGATCAAACTTTTTGGTTGTCAATAGGAGATATGATAACCTACAAATTAATAGTCCTTTAACACTAGAATAATGAGTCTTTAATCTTTGTCTAGGCCAATCAATTTGTTGTTGTCTTACACCTATAAATAGGCACTCATTCCATTGTAAAAGGTACAACTTTTGGCATATATTATAACTTGAGAGTGTTTCTCTGTTATAGTTCTTTTTGAACTTTATCGGCTTGCAAGATTTTTCTTGTGGCATTTGTCCCTTTTCATGTTTTTATATTGTTGGTTCCTAGTTCTTATAATTAGAGGGTCACAATCCATCAACCTTTTACCCAAGTCACGGTTTTAAAATTCTTAAGGAACGGGTCTTCACTTTTTAGTGTTGGTTCTTCCTTTGTTTACACCGCACCATCAATTACATTCCTTTTCTTCACTTCCATCATCCATACATCCATATTTTCCATACTTCATCCTAAACAAAATAACCATCTTATCATCATTCCATTTCACCATATTATCTATCAAATCCATATCACCTTGTAAATTTAATTTCTAAATTCCTTGATATGTGCCGATCTTGTTGATGATGCTGAACGGAAAACTTTGATTGTAGGACCTAGGAAGTAACCAAGTCTCTCGCAAGAAGTGGCTGCAAAATGAAGAATTAAGGATAAAGGATGAAAGGAATAGTTTAGGGGCTGATTTGGAAGCGGAAGGATATGTGGTGTTGACAATGGTGAATGGATGCTTAGAACGATTTGTGATGATGACAAAGGGGCGAGAATGATGATGGAATGAGAGGATATGTAAGGTTGGTGATATGGTAAAAGGGAAATAGTATCTTAAAGATACTCAAGGAAGAAACTATGTTATAGAAAACCTAATCCCGAATCTTATATTGATCTTTAAAGGATGGTGATAAACGGACTTTGACCCTTTTAGTATATTAAACTAAAAGAACCCGAAGTATCAAGATGGATAGAAAGGGGTTGACGCCACAAGTACAAAAAAATTATTTGATAAGTCGATAAAGTTCTAAGAAGAACTAAACGAGAGAAAATTCTCACAAGTAATTTTATATAATCTGAATGGTGTGTTTACAAAATGAAATCCAAGTCCTATTTATAGTTTTCTAAGGGGTTTGGCCCAAATGGCCTTTAACTATTCGGATAACCATTCATTTGAATGGTTTCTCCCTCCAAATCTATTCGAAGAGTTGTAACTTTTCGGTCCAGCCTGCGCAGTCTTCATAATTTGGCCATATCTCGAACTACCAATATCGGATTGATGCGATTCAACATGCGTTGAAAAAAATAAGAGATAGGGGAACAACTTTTATGAAGACACCAAAACCCAGTTCTTCTTGTATCCTGCTCGAAAATGGCAAACAAGTGGACCATTATGAATCTGTCCAATGAAAAGTGCTACCTCTTTGTTTTGGCGCCCACTTCCTTTCCTCCATGATCTTGGCGCCCAATATGAATAATGGACGGACATGATGCTTGGTGAAGGGTAGGTGACCTTCGGGTGTTGAGATGGGAGTGATAGCTAGAGTTGAGGTGAGCTAATCGAGCTGGGAGTGAGCTGGATTGAACTGAGCTATCTGGCTGAAAGACTTAGCTAAAGTTTGAAGCTGAAATAAGCTAATCCAGGCTGCCTTTAGCAAAGTGAGCTGATCCATTAGTGTGAGGAGTGTTTTGGAGCTAAACCAAATCTCCTAAGGCCTCATTTTGAATTATGCTTCATTTGAGCTCGTATGGAACTTGTGAGCTGACATGGAGCTATCCTTTAGTCCTTTAAGTACTGTAGGAGTGTTCCATGCATTTCCAAGCTATTCTGAAGTTGGCTCCTTGTGTTTCTAGCATTTTCTTCCGTTTAGCTTCTTCTGAGCTGACTGAGTTGACACTAAGCTACTATTTACCCCTTGAGCTGTAGGTAAGTCCTATGAAGAAAACATAATAATGGAAATAATTAGAATACTTAAAATACTTAACATGAGTTTAGAACTAAGCTAAAACATTAATCAATGTGGTTATATAACTATTCATTTTTATAGCTTAAGTAATATAACTCTTAAGTAGCTTAATATGAAGTATATAAAAGTAATAAATACTAAGATCAATAAGATAACTCCCCTTTGATCCCATGCGTGAAATGAATCATGAAAGCATGAGATAAATGAGCAGAAATGTGCACACATCATTCCTATTTCTAATTTCAGTTATTTACTAGAATCACGATCGGGCAATCACAAGTACAAATTCGGATATTCCGCAACCGGATTCGTATCAATTGGTAATCAGAGCATTGGTGATTTTGTATGAAGATTGTTTTTTCTCTCTCTTGGGTTAGTAAAAAAAGTCGAAAAAAAATTGACAAAAAAAAGAATTCAAAAAAAAGTTAAAGAGGGAGGGATATTATTTTTTATTCTGAAAAAATTATTCTTTTGGTAATACATAGTTTAGATTGTTATTTTCTCCTTATCTTGTTATTCTACCTTATTTCTGCATATTTTTTCCTTTTTTTTAATCACTTCTTTTTAGCCGAATTCCACAAAGAATACTTGTTGAGCCTTGAGTAAGTTCTCTAAGGACTTAGAAAAGAGAGCAAGAGTGGTAAAAGGCAAGAGTGTGCATTAAGGGGAAAAGCCTATCCCGAGTGAAACACGAGTGTGAGTGCATTTTCTTTGGAGTGGAAAGGTGAGGATTTGTGCTGGTAAGGTTTAATTTTTTTTTCTAATCATGTCACAAAGATCTGGTCACAATGGTGAAGGAGTTCCCAATTTGCAAAACCAAGCATTTCTACAAGCAATGGCAAAGATGATTCAACACCAATTGGAGCCCTTATTAGAACGAATTGACCAACTAGAAATTTCACAAGATTATCATGGTAATGAGGAGTATCCTGAAGGGGTTGATGATGTTCATGAACATGATCAATCATCCCAACATAGTATGGCAAAACAAGGCCAAAGAGCACGTCCAAGAGTGGATGATAATCTTAGCAACATCAAGATTAACATTCCTCCTTTTCATGGAAGAACGGATCCAAAAGCATACCTTGCATGGGAAAAGAAGGTTGAACCTTTGAGTGCCATAACTATTCAGAGCTTAAAAAGGTAAAACTCACAGCCATTGAGTTTATGGATTATGAACTTATATGGTGGGATCAATTGACATCTAGTAGGAGACGCAATGGTGAACATCCTATTTCTACTTGGAATGAGATGAAAGCTATGATGCGTAGAAGATTCATTCCAACTCACTACCATAGAGAGTTTTTTAACAAGCTTCAAAACCTTTCACAAGACAATCGTAGTGTTGAGGATTATTATAAAGAAATGGAAATAGCCATGATACGAGCCAACATTGATGAAGATCGAGAAGCCACTATGGCAAGGTTTCTATCTGGTCTTGATCCTAACATTGCAGCCATTGTTGAGTTGCAACATTATGTGGAAATAGAAGAAATGGTTCATATGGCCATGAAGGTGGAGAAGAGACTCAAAAGGAAAGGTGCAACCCGAGTCTATGGAGGTTCTACTTCCATATGGGGGCAAAGTAACTTAAAAAAGAATCCATCCTTTACTCCTAATGACCGAGCCGGACCATCAAAGAATATCAAATCCATCGCTGAAACCAGCAAGGGAAAGAGTCCAGCCATGCCAGTTAGATCCCGTGATGTACAATGCTTCAAGTATTTGGGGAGAGTTCACATTGCTAGCCAATGCCCTAACCGAAACACTATGTTTATCCGTGATGATGGAGAGATCGAAACTGACCAAGAGGAGGAGGAAGATGATGAAAAAGAATTTGAAGAAGAAGAAGAGTTGGAACATGCCATAGATGGAGAGGTCCTTATTGTTAAAAGGAGCCTAAGCATGCAAGCAATTCAGGGGGATCAGCAACGCGAGAACATTTTCCATACTCGCTACCATATTAATGGAAAGGTATGCTTTGTCATTATCAATGGTGGTAGTTGCACTAACGTTGCTATTACTTTAATGGTAGATAAACTCGGCCTAGAAATAACCAAGCATCCACATCCCTACAAGTTGCAGTGGCTTAATGACGAAGGAGAACTTAAAGTGATCAAACAAGTTATTGTAACTTTTTCCATTGGCAAGTACAAAGACGAGGTGTTATGTGATGTTGTGCCAATGCACGCGGGTCATCTCTTGGTAGGAAGACCATGGCAGTTCGATAGGAGAGTCATACATGATGGTTATACCAATCGTTAGACCTTCACCCATGAAGCAAGAAAGATCACTCTAGCCTCACTTTCACTAAAGCAAGTTCACAAATATCAACTTGATTTAAGAGAAAGCTTTGAAAAAGCCAAAGAGAGTGATATCAAAATTGAGAGAAGAGCAAAGGAGAGTGAGGTAACATTCGAGCGGAAAAAAGAGAGAGAAAAGGAAGAAAAAAAGAGAGTTAGCATTTTTGCTAAAGAAAAAGAGATAAGAAAGAATTTGTTTTCGGAAAAGATGGTTCTTGTACTTATGTACAAGGAGAGTTATTTAAGCACTAACAATCTTGACCCAAATCTGCCATCTTTTATTGTTTCATTGTTGTAGGAATATGAATAACTATTTCCAGAAGAGATTCCAAGTGGGCTACCTCCAATTCGTGGAATAGAGCATCAAATTGACTTTGTTCCTGGTGCTATCATTCATAACCGACCAGCTTACCGATGTAACCCCGAGGAAACTAAGGAGTTACAAAGGCAAGTTTCAGATTTGATGGAAAAAAGGTTATATTAGAGAGAGCCTTAGTCCTTGTGCAGTACCTGTTCTACTTGTGCCTAAGAAAGATGGTACATGGCGCATGTGTGTGGACTGTCACGCAGTTAACAAAATAACGATAAATTATCGTCATCCTATTCCACGTTTAGATGATATGTTGGATGAACTTAGTGGTTCTAAGGTATTCTCTAAGATTGATCTTAAAAGTGGTTACCACCAAATTCGAATGCGAGAAGGGGATGAGTGGAAAATTGCATTCAAGACTAAACAAGGATTATATGAGTGGTTGGTTATGCCGTTCGGTCTAACTAATGCACCAAGCACTTTCATGAGATTAATGAATCACATCTTTAGACAATTCTTGGGTAAGTTTTGTGTAGTGTATTTTGATGATATTCTTATCTATAGCAAGAGTTTGAATGAACATGTTCAGCATCTAAGGTCAGTGTTAGATATTTTGAGAAATGAAAGACTTTATGCTAATCTACAAAAATGCATATTTTGCACTAACAATGTTGTTTTCCTAGGTTTTGTTGTGAGTGCAGATGGATTAGAAGTTCATAGAGAGAAGGTTAAGGCAATTGAGGTGAGGAATGGCCTAGACCAACAAGCATTAGCCAAGTTAGAAGCTTCCATGGTTTAGCAAGCTTCTATTGTTGGTTTTTACCTAATTTCAGCACCTTAGCTGCTCCTTTAACCGGAGTCATTAAAAAGAATTTCAACTTCTTTTGGGGTGAAGAACAAGAGAAATCCTTTAACCTGATTAAGGATTGTTTAATTAATGCACCATTGTTAATTTTACCTGATTTTAACAAAGTTTTTGAGGTTGAATGTGATGCTTCAGGTTTGGGAATTGGAGCAGTTTTATCTCAAGAACGCCCCATAGCCTACTTTAGTGAGAAATTGAGTGGAGCTACACTCAATTATCCGACCTATGATAAAGAGATGTATGCACTAATTCGGGCTTTGGAAACTTGGCAGCATTACCTATGGTCTAAATAATTCATCATCCATACAGACCATGAGGCATTAAAGCACATCAAGGTTCAGCATAAGCTAAACAAGAGACATGCTAAATGGGTTGAGTTTCTTGAAGCCTTCCCTTACGTCATCAAGTATAAAAAGGGTAAGGAAAACATTGTGGCTGATGCACTATCGTGTAGGTATGCCCTTCTTAACACCTTAGACTCTAAATTGTTGGGTTTTGCTTTCATTAAGGAATTATACGAGTCTGACCATGATTTTAGTGAAGTGTACAAAATTTGTGACAAAGGTGAACATGATAAGTTTTATAGAGATGATGAATACCTATTCAAGGAAGGGAAGCTTTGCATTGTTGGGACCGCCGACACACCCCATGGAGCAGCAGAAAAAAATTACGACGGTCTTTCCAGTGATCCATGTACATTTAATCCGAAATCGAGAGGAAGAGATGCGATGAATTACATTGGGTTCCTTGATAAGCAGCAAAAACAACTGGATTTGGTACAATCATGATCGTTCGACAATTCGAATCTTTAGCCTCCATGAATATCGTCTCGGCCTCTACTCAGTTCACCCGGTTGAGAGAGCAAAATCTCGAAAAACTGTTTTTCGTGATTCTAGGGTTTGGGAATTCGGAATTATCTGATGTGGCTGCTAGACCAAAAGATCCTTTATATAGGTGTAACCCTAGGTATAAGAGTTTGATTCCGAATTTGTTTATAGGAAATAATTACTTTAATTATTTCCTTAAATTTCGGAATTTATATTTAATTCGAATTTAAAAGGGATATAATTACTTTAATTATATCCTTTATTTAAAATTCAAGATTAAATATAATTCACTTATACTTATATATATTTTTTGCTCCTTTTCAACTATTCGGTGTGACCCTGTAGGCTCATTGTAACGTTAGTAATAATATTAGAACAATTCTAATATTACAAACAATAAGTGACATCTAGCAATATATCATTGTCATCTAAGTTACAAGAGATCATGATTCGATGTATCATGTCCGTGACCAACTATCTTAATGTATTATATCCTTTTGTCCTTTTATATCTTTAATAGGCACAAGTCTTGGAATACTCATAGTTGTATAGCCTATTTTAATATTTCTTGATATCTAGAGTGGACTACTTTTAATGAATAATTTGTGATATATCATATCAACATATTCAAGCATGGCCATGTATTTCTAGTCTCACTCAATCAAGTGGCCTTTGATATATTTTCCTATTATGTAGGAAGGACAAATCCTATCTTGATCATTCACATCTCACTACATATATTGTAATATGTCCAATGTTAGTTTTTATAGTGTAACTAATTACGAGACACGTTTAACTGCATCAAAACATAAAACAACATATGTTGAGATAGTAATAATCTCAAGTCTAAGGATCATACATATAGTTGTCACTATGAGCAATATCGTGACCGTCACATAATAATCCAAGATATATATGCTCATAGTGGGTCAATCCAATATATTATTCTCTACTAATATATTCATGTATTAATTCTGACATCTCTATGTCAACGAGAACTCATTGTCATCAATTAATCACATGTTAGTCTGAAGCGTATTATTATTGTCCATACCCATAATAATACATATATTATTATATGAACCTTATTGTTTCTCAGTTTATGTTATATATTGACACATATATCTGAAAACAACAATGACAATGCCTTTATTCAATAAAATTGGTAAATAAAAGTATCCTTACAATCATCATATGATTAGTCTTTGGGCATACTTTAACATGCATCCCACAAGGATCCATTCGAGAGTTGCTCCTCAAGGAAGCACATGGATGAGGACTAATGGGACATTTTGGAGTAGCAAAGACGTTGAACATGCTTCAAGAGCACTTGTATTGGCCAAAGATGAAACGAGATATTGAGAGACTATGTGAGCGTTGTATCATATGTAGAAAGGCCAAGTCAAAAGTCATGCCCCATGACTTATATACCCCACTACCTATTCCTAATGCACCTTGGGTAGACATATCCATGGATTTTGTACTTGGACTGCCACGTACAAAGAATAACAAAGATTCCATCTTTGTAGTAGTGGATCAATTCTCTAAAATGGCTTATTTTATTCCTTGTAATAAGACTAATGATGCTTCACATGTTGCTAAATTATTTTTCAGAGAAATCATGAGATTGCATGGTGTTCCAAGAACTATCGTATCTGATCGAGATGTGAAGTTCTTAAGCCATTTTTGGACAACATTATGGAGCAGGATTGGAACCAAGTTGTTGTTTTCCACAACTTGCCATCCACAAACAGATGGTCAAACTGAAGTGCTGAACCGGGTGTTATCCATGTTGTTGAGGATAATCATCAAAAAGAATTTCAGGACTTCGGAGGAAAGCTTGCCACATGTGGAGTTTGCTTACAACCGATCCATTCATTCTGCCACTAAAATGTCACCATTCGAAATAGTGTATGGTTTCAATCCCTTAACTCCATTGGATTTATTACCTTTGCCCGCTGAACAAATTATGAATAAAGATGGAGGAAACAAGTTTGAATTTTTCAAGAAACTCCATCAACAAGTGCGGGACAATATTGAAAAGAGAACTAGGCAATATGAGCAACAAGCTAACAAGGGACGTAAACGAATTACATTTGAGCCGGGAGATTGGGTTTGGTTGCACATGAGAAAAGAAAGATTTAAAGCCCAACGCAAATCAAAATTGATGCCTAAAAGGGATGGTCCTTTTCAAGTGATCAAGCCTGTCAATGATAATGCCTATCAATTAGATCTCCTAGGTGAGTTTAATGTCATTGCAACATTCAATGTGGCTGATTTATCTCCATTTGATGTAGGTGACGATTTGGGGACAAATCGCTCTCAAGAGGGAGGGAATGATATGATCACAACCATCAATGAACCAGAAGAATTTCCTATTGGACCTATTACTCATACTAAAACCAAGAAATTCCAAGAGGCCATGGGAAATCTATTTATTCAAGGCTGGAAATTAGAGAATGCAACACCAACTTTGTTGGAACAATACAACCTCCTACTTGTGCATGAGTTTGCATGAGTTCTTTCTTAAGTTTTTAAATTTAGTTTCAGCATGTGAGTTTAAGCATGTTAGTGCAATTAAGTTCATTAGTTTAATTAATGTATGATAGTTCACTTAAAGCATGTTAGTTCTCTTATGTTTATGAGTTCGTTTAGTGTGTGAATTAATAAATTAATCTAGATCATTCAATGTAACTAGTTTCATTAATTAAACTTGCTCATTAAATTTGTTTCATGCATTCACTTTCATTTTTATTGAATAAAGTTGTTATCTAATGGTTACTTATATATTTCAGCTAAGATATTCTTTTGGAGCAAATGACTGATCATATTTTCAGGAATGACAAGACATTTAAATCAATTAAAGACCCTTGAAGACACAACAAGGTTGATTGGTTACAATGCAATTCAATGGAGCAATTACACCACTTGAAGGTTGTTATTTCCAACAATGGTTTTAAGGCTTTCAAGAGAGCCTTTACATCACTTTAAGGTTGTCAGTTTCAGCAAACAAGAAAGAAAAGACATGTAATGAAAGCCTTCATTATCACCACTTAAGGGAGAGTAAAGGCAACAATTAAAACAACACTTAAGGAGGGAATTCAAGGAATATCAGTCAACTTTTTCACCATTTTTGGATTGGATACGAGCATATTTGAGTCTTTAGTTCTTCTTCAAACTTATTCCCATATTCCTTATCTTTCCAACGCACTTTGAATCACCTCAATCCGATATCAGGAGCCTAAGATATGATTAAATTATTGAAGATAATGCATGCTGGAAATTCAATACGGGAATAGTCACAAGATGCTTCTTCCAAGAATTCAAGAGACCATTCAATTGCTGAATTAAATGATTTATCAACAGCCCCTTAAGGGAGGATGAATGACAACTTAATCAACCATCAGCCCAAGGGTTTCTACTTGTTGATGATATGTATGTCTACATTCATCCTTCTAGATCAAACATTTTGGCTGTCAATAGGAGATATGATAACCTACAAATTAATAGGCCTTTAACACTAGAATAATGAGTCTTTAATCTTTGTCTAGGCCAATCAATTTGTTGTTGTCTTACACCTATAAATAGGCACTCATTCCATTGTAAAAGGGACAACTTTTGGCATATATTATAACTTGAGAGTGTTTCTCTTTTATAGTTCTTTTTGAACTTTATCGGCTTGCAAGATTGTTCTTGTGGTATTCATCCCTTTTCATCTTTTTATATTGTTGGTTCCTAGTTCTTATAACTAGAGGGTCACAATCCATCAAACTTTCACCCAAGTCACGGTTTAAAAACTCTTAAGGAACGGGTCTTCACTTTTTAGTGTTGCTTCTTCCTTTGTTTACACTGCACCATCAATTACATTCCTTTTCTTCACTTCCATCATCCATACATCCATATTTTCCATACTTCATTCTAAGCAAAATAACCATCTTATCATCATTCCATTTCACCATATTATCTATCAACTCCATATCACCTTGTAAGTTTAATTTTAAAATTCCTATTTCTAATTTCAGTTACTTAATAGAATCACGATCAGACAATCACAAATACAAATTCGATATTCCGCAATCGGATTCGTATCATTCTTGGTTGAGATATAAGCATGATTTTTCTTGGTACAAGATAATATTTTCGTCATCTCACGTTGAGATCCTTGGAGTATTTCATGGGATCCTGATCACCAATCTTTCGTAGGGAACGAAAGAAGATTCTCGGTTTGCTTTCGAAATGTATGTTGTCATCTATATCTTGGTGTACAATGTTTGTTTCGGAGAACCAAGGGTTTTGTATGCCATGTTGCCGTTGGAACCAATTATGAATGATCTTTGGAGTAAGCCCCTAAGCCCTAACCGATCTGCTCATTTGGGTTTGGACTTGAATAGTATTGATAAATTTGATAACCTTTTTGATCACAAGCATACTACAATGAATACTAAGCATCTTGTACCTAGTTCTTTATACCATGCTTCTTTTATTTTCTTTGTTAAATCCATGCATATACCACCCTTATAAAGGGATTTTTCCAACACCTTTCATGGTGAACTATTCTCAAACAAGTTTACTTGTTTTTATTATTATCCTCTTTCTTGAATTATTTTGGATTCAACCAATAATTGGAGCCTTAATGGCTCCTTTGCTAATATTGTTTTACTCCATCCTTTTCACTCACTATACTTCTTATTATTTTCTTATGTTGCATGGAACATCTATACATCAAAATAAGATCTTAATTGCTATAAGGAATCGCGTTCCTCTTATTTTCTTTGTTAACTCTATGTACATGCCACCCTGGCAATGGGATTTTACCAATACTTCTCTTGGTGTACAACCAAGAATAGGAACTTTGTTGGCTCCGTTGCTAATTTTGTTTATATCTCGTCTCCTCCATGAATCAACAAGCAAAGTCTTGGTTCTTCCCGTTCTCTTGGTAAGTCTTTCCTATCAAACTCTCCTAGTTTACCTCCAAAAATTCTGTTTTTTCTTGGTTTATACCTCTTTTCTTCTTTTACAAAAGAATACCACCAATGTTAATCTTGTCGCCAATTTTCCAAGTTTTGAATTCCTTGTGTTTCGAATCTCTAGGACTGCAACAATAATCCATCTTTGATCTCTTCTATTGGTTAGACATCCATCTGTTATTGTTGATGGCTTTCCTTCTTTTTTGTTATCCATCCTTTACCTACTTAACCACATTGTTGTCTTTCTCACTATACCACCCTTGATAGGGATCTTAACCAACACATCTCATTGTGTATTTTCTCAATTGTTAAAACTCTATCGAGATGAATCTTTTCACTTTTGCTCCATCAATAAAAAAGCATCGAAAGGTACATGGGTTTTCAAAGTTCATAGGTTCCTCTCTTTGGTTTTACTAAACAGTACGACTGTACTTGAATGTCATCTTATTGCATTCTTCTATTTTCTTGCCTCCATTGGAAGTAATATTACTTACTTACTACTAAACTTTCTAAGAGTCTTTGTTACTCTTGAAGGTTTTCTTTCGTTCTTCTTGTTCATCTACCGCTTCTTTAACCACATTGTTTTCTTTCTTACTATACTACACTTGCTTAGGATCTTATCAAACACAGCTCATTGTGTATCTTCTCAATCCCTTAAACTCAACCAAGTTGAAGCTTGGAACATATATATCCAGCCCTTGGGTAGGGATCTTTCAAACACCTTTTATGGTGTATTCTTATCAAACATGTATACTTGTTCTTTTAAACTATTACTCTTCATGAAAAGTCTAGATGATATGACGTTATGCTACTTCGTTGAACCTAATCCATCAGAAAAAAAGTATGCAAGATTTTAATCTTCCTACTTTGAAACAATCTCATACAAAGATTCCACCATCTAATGATGGAAGAAGTTCTAAACATCCCCGATCTACATCAAAATCTTCATCTAAGAAAGCTGGGATGAGCAGCGGAAAAAACTCTCCGACGGAAGTTGATGGTGATCAATCCCGTCGAGCGAAATGAAAATATTATGTTGGAACTGTCAAGGTCTTGGAAATACCCAGGCAGTTCTTTCTCTACAACGTGTTGCCTCTAAGCATGATGCCGATTTTCTTTTTCTTTGTGAAACTAGGTTAAACAGACACAATATGGACCGTATTTGGATTAAGTTACGAATGCATGGTTGCATAGCCATTGAATCCAGCCCTTCTTGTGCAGGGCTTGCTGTTATTTGGAATAATAAAATTTCTATTGATTTGTTTTCTTACTCAGATCGTCATATTGATGTTATTATTTCTTTAAGACAAACATAATTCCCTTTTTCTGGGTTACATGGTTTTGCTGAAACTGCGAACAAATACAAAACTTGGCAATTAATAGACACTTTACAATCAACCTCTTCCCTTCCATGGCTTTTAGGGGGGGACTTTAATGAAATCCTATATGATAATGAAAAACGAGGCGGTACATCGTGCGCGATCGCAAATTAATAATTTTAGAGACTATCTTACTAAGAATGATCTTTTTGATTGTAAGCCAACATCAGGATAGTTTACTTGCGCTAGATATGGACATAATACAGAAACAATTATGGAAAGAATCGATAGATTCCTTGGTAATTCTTCCTGGTTTAACTCTTTTCCTAACTTCCAAGCTATACCTTTCTTTTAGGCACGTTCTGACATTGCCCTATCTTAACGGATACTAACCCATCTCGGACTCTCAGATCCAAACACTCTAAAAATCTTTTTCGCTATGAGAATTGTTGGGCTGATAGCCCGGAAGTGTCGACTCGAATTAGAGAGATTTGGTCTAACCACTCTCGCTCGACCCTTGATAAATTTAAGGACATTGGACGATTTCTAGCCTCTTGGAAAACAAGCAAACGTATTAAATCCAATGAACATGTCACTCAGCTTAATGATTTCATTAATATGTGCCTCAAATGACATCTATCTAGTACGGACATCCAAAACTTTATTTCAACTAAAAGTGAGCTTGATAGCTTGCTAAATGCGAAAGAAATATATTGGGCTCAACGAGCTCGGACACACTGGTTAGAACACGGAGACAAAAATACTTGTTTTTTTCATGCCATAGCAAATATTCGACTGCGGAAGAATCATATTGCTGGGCTTCTCAACAACCAGAATATATGGCAAACGCATACAACAGACATCATGACTAATGCTATTGACTACTTTCGAAACCTCTTTTTATCCTCCTCCCCTACCATTGCTTCTTCCATTTTGGAAAACATTCCCACTATTATTACTAAAACATTGAATCATGACCTTCTTAAGGACTTCACAGCAGATGAAGTTACCATTGCTTTTCGTGATATTGACCCACGGAAAGCTCCAAGAGCTGATGGATTCCCAAGTGGCTTCTTTAGGAAGTATTGGGATATCCTTGGCTAGGATTTTATAAACCTCTGCCTTGGACTCTTACGAGGGTCGGTTAATATGGAAGAGGTTAATTGTACTATCATTGTTCTTATACCCATGATAAGCTGCCCCACAACAATGCGTCATCTCAGACCTAATAACCTTTGCACAGTCCTCTACAAGACAGTTGCGAAAGTACTTGTTAACCGATTGAAATCTATTATACCATTGTGCATAAGTGGCAATCAAGAGGCTTTTATTCAAGGTCAGAACATTACTGACAATATTCTCATTGCCCATGAGCTTATTCACACCTTAGATATCGATGAGACCTCGCTTGCCAAAGGTGCTAGCTTAAAGCTTGACATGGAGAAGGCCTTTGACCGTGTTGAATGGCCTTTCCTTGAACATATTATGCTTTATCTAGGTTTTAACACCCACTGGGTTTCCCTTATTATGAGATGTATATCCTCAGTTTCCTTCCAAGTACGTGTCAATGATTCTCTTTCACGGCCCTTCAAAACCCATAGAGGTTTACGGCAAGGGGACCCTCTCCTTTCCTTTTTCTTTTCTGTACCCAAGGCCTTTCAGCATTGCTCAATGTTGAGCAAGCGAATGGTAATCTACCTGGGCTTTGTGCTAGCAGGAATGGGCCACGCATTAACCACCTCCTTTTCGCGGATGACTATATTGTTTTCATTAAGAATACAACTATAGAAGCTCAACGCCTTAAGGATGCTCCACATACTTATTCTACTTCGTCTGGGCAGCCGGTGAACTTTGAAAAGTCTACTATTTTCTTTTCTCGGAAAACTTCCACGTCGCTTCGATCGGAAATTAGTAATATCCTTCAGGTAAGAGAAGTTGATGATCCAGGTATTTATGTGGGTGTCCCTCTCTTAATAGGGAAGAACAAGACAACGACCTTGGGGTTTACCAGGGAAAAAATGAATGCTCGCCTGAGTAAATGGGATAAACACCTTCTATCCTTTAGTGATAGAGAAATATTCATCAAATCAGTTATACAATCTATGCCTCAGTATGTTATGTCTTGTTACCTTTTACCCCAAAACATTATTGACGACATGACCACTTCGATAAGCCGATATTGATGGTCTAGAAAAGCTGACAAACGAGGTTGGCATATGCTCCCTTGGGACACTGTCTGTCTACCGAAAGCAGGAGGAGGTATATGATTTCGTGATCTTCACCACTTCAATGTTTCTTTACTAGGCAAAGAAATCTGGCGTTTGGTTTGTGAACCTGATAATCTCCTTAGTCAGGTCTACAAATGCAAGTATTACCCATCGAGTTCAATCCTTGAATCTGATCACTCTCGAAGATCTTCTTTTGCATGGAAAGGTCTTAGCATCGTTATCTCTAAACTTCGCGATAGTTTCTTCAAAAGGCCAAGCATGTCCAACCAAATCCAGATCCACTTTGACAAATGGGGAGGCTCTCAGCCTATAATCTTTATGGTGATTATGAGGTAAATGACGAAGTTCCTCTTCGAGCAAGTACCTTCATGGTGCCTAACCTACCCCGATGGGACGAATAAAAAGTAAGAGAATACTTCTCCCATGAAGACGCCAACACCATCCTTAATGTACCCATTATTAATGACACAAAAGACACCACCCTTTGGGGTCACCATGACTCTGGCATCTATACGGTACGATCTGGTTACCAATTTCTACAGTTGTAGCCAGGGTCAGTTAATAGGACCTCTAAACATTGGAAAATTCTATCTAAACTGCCTACTCTACCTAAGGTTCGTTCCTTTGGATGGCGTTTATGTCATGATGCACTACCTTCTTGCCACAAAATCCTCCAGGCCAATCTTGGTACGGGGGTATGTCTGATTTGCAATATGGCCATTGAAACCATCCTTCATGCTATGAGGGATTGTCCCAGTGCGAAGGAGGCGCTCCAGTTGATAGGGCTCCCTACTTGAATCTTCTTTAATACCTTTATTTCTCCCCACCAATGGCTTTTTGAAATTGTTGGTTTTCTATCCCTACATCAATTTTCATTCCTGATTACGATCCTTTGGAATTTATGGAACCGCCGTAATGACTTTGTCCATAATAACCATCTCCAACCGGTTTGGTTAACTGTTTCCAATGCACAAAAACTTTTTAATGACTATACATCAGCTAATGATGCTTCCCACCTACGCTCCCAGCTAGCTGAGCCCACTTTTGCTCAAGCTAGATGGACGAAACCGGACCTTGGCTTCGTCAAGATTAACACGGATGGCGCCTTTGACCCTGTGTTAAAAGGTGTTGTTGCAAGCATCATCGCACGGGATTCTTCTGGTTCTGTCCTTGGTGGTTGTTCTATGCCGCCCGTTTTCTACCCAGATCCAGCTTATTTTGAGGCTCTAGCTATCTTAGAAGGTTTAAAATTGGCGGTTGCTAATGGTTGGACTAACTTGATCATTGAAACTGATTTAGCTTCCATCGCCAACAAGGTTAACAACACTCATCACTAGGATCCTTCCACAGTGCAACATTTGGTGTCTCGCATCCGTTCCAGTCTTGGTACTTTGCCTAATTATAAGATTTGTTATGTACCTAGAGACGCAAACGTGTAGCCCATGTCTTAGCTACTAGGGCTTTGCGTTCTTTTAATTCTTGTTCTTTTGACTTTAACTTTCTCGATTATATACGGGCTTCTGTAAATTCGGAGAGGTTTTCCTCTTCTTCTCAATAAAACCATAGGTACTCTTTTCCCCATAGGGGCCAACTCACCTTTTGAGGTGACTGGCTATAGGGTTTTTTAATGAGGCCCTTTCTCTAAAAAAAATTCCAGTGTGACCACTATAAAGCCCATTTCGATATACACACTTTAAGCATAATAAAAGGTCCACAAAATGAGATTTAATCAAATTTCATGAGTTCAAATAGTTAATTATGGGTTTTTGAATATGATTAAACCACTTTGTCCCAATTTTAGAGCATTTTACTCGGTTAAATTCCAATGTGATCACTATAAAGCTCACTTAGATATGCATACTTTAAACATAAGAAAACGACCGCAAAATAAGAATAAATCAAATGTCATGAGTTCTAATAGTTAATTGTGGGATTTTAAATCAAATTATACAACTTAATCTCAATTTTAGGTCATTTCACTCGGTTCAAATCCCAATGGTTTCACTAAAATGCACAATTAGACGTGCGCGCTTTAAACCCAACAAAACAGCCACAAAATGAGATTTAAACAAATTTCATGAGTTGAAATAGTGAATTATGGGTCTTTAAATATGATTAAAGCACTAAATCAAATTTTAGAGCATTTTACTCGGTTAAATTCAAATGTGATTATTATAAAGCTCAATTAGATATGCACAATTTAAACCTAACAAAATGGCTGCAAAATAAGAATAAATCAAATATCATGAGTTCTTATAGTTTATTATGGAATTTTAAATGTAATTATTCAACTTAATCTCACTTCTAAAGCATTTTACTCGGTTAAAATTCCAGCGGTTTCATTAAATGCCCAATTAGGCATTCACCCGTTAAACCCAACAAAACGGCCAGAAAATGAGATTTAATCGAATTTCATGAGTTCAAATAGTTAATTTTGGGTTTTTGAACAAGATTGAAAAACTTAATCTTAATTTTAGAACATTTCACTCAGTTAACTTCCAGTGTGACCAATATAAAGCCCATTTCGATATGCACACTTTAAGCATAACAAAAGGTTCGCAAAATGAGATTCAATCAAATTTTATGATTTCAATTAGTTAATTATTGGCCTTTGAACATGATTAATCCATTTAATTTCAATTTTAGAGCATTTTACTCAGCTAATTATGGGACTTTAAATCAAATTATACAACTTAATCTCAATTTTAGAGCATTTTATTCGGTTAAAATCCCAACGGTTTCACTAAAATGCCCAATTAGATATGCGCGCTTTAAACCGAACAAACAGCCACAAAATGAGATTTAATCAAATTTCATGAGTTCAAATAGTTAATTATGGGTTTTTGAATATGATTGAACCACTTAGTCCCAATTTTAGAGCATTTTACTCGGTTAAATTCCAATATGATCCTTATAAAGCTCACTTAGATTTGCATACTTTAGACATAAGAAAACGACCGCAAAATAAGAATAAATCAAATGTCATGAGTTGTAATAGTTAATTATGGGATTTTAAATCAAATTATACAACTTAATCTCAATTTTAGGTCATTTCACTCGGTTCAAATCCCAACGATTTCACTAAAATGCACAATTAGACGTGCGCGCTTTAAACCCAACAAAACAGCCACAAAATGAGATTTAAACAAATTTCATGAGTTGAAATAGTGAATTATGGGTCTTTAAATATGATTAAAGCACTAAATCAAATTTTAGAGCATTTTACTCGGTTAAATTCAAATGTGATTATTATAAAGCTCAATTAGATATGCACAATTTAAACCTAACAAAACGGCCGCAAAATAAGAATAAATCAAATATCATGAGTTCTTATAGTTTATTATGGAAATTTAAACGTAATTATTCAACTTAATCTCACTTTTAAAGCATTTTACTCGGTTAAAATTCCAGCGGTTTCACAAAATGCCCAATTAGGCATTCACCCTTTAAACCCAACAAAACGACCACAAAATGAGATTTAATCGGATTTCATGAGTTCAAATAGTTAATTTCGGGTTTCTGAACATGATTAAAAAACTTAATCTTAATTTTAGAACATTTTACTCAGTTAAATTCCAGTGTGACCACTATAAAGCCCATTTCGATAAGCACACTTTAAGCATAATAAAAGGTCTGCAACATGAGATTCAATCAAATTTTATGATATCAAATAGTTAATTATTGGCCTTTGAACATGATTAATCCACTTAATCTCAATTTTAGAGTATTTTACTCAGTTTAAATTTCAATGTGCTCACTATAAAACCCATTTAAATATGCACACTTTAAACCTAACAAAATGACCGCAAAATAAGAATAAATCAAATTTCATGAGATCAAATACATAATTACAAGAATTTGAAATAGATTATACAACTTGATCTTCAATTTAGAGCATTTTACTCGGTTAAAGTTACAACGGGTTCACTTAAAAGCACGATTAGACTATAAATGCTTTAAACTAACAAACACTCGCGAAATGAGATTCAATCACATTTAATAAGTTCAAATAGTTAATTATGGGCTTTTGAGTATGATCAGACAACTTAATCTCTATTTTAGAGCCTTTTTTCGGTTTAAATTCCAATGTGTTCACTATAAGCTCAATCAGATATGCACTGATACGCTCCAACTCTCCGAAGATGCTTGTAGAGAGAAGCTTTGATTTCCCGGACCTTAGAATGCAAGCAAACCTTGTATCACGCTTGTTTCCTGAACAAAAGAATGTTAAAAGATGCTGGAAATAAGATAAGGATGATTCAAGAAGAGGTTATGGTGTTAGGGTATTGTTTAGATGAATAGAAAGCTGTTTTGGTGAAGAGAATGCGTGGGGGATGTTGATGGTTGATTAGGGAAGGAAATGGAGGTGTTTAAGTGAAGTAAATGATATGGAAGGATAAGTTAAGGGCTGGTGAAGAATAATGGGCGAAAATGGAAGATGGATGGTGTTTATGTGATGTTGGAATGATAGTATTCAAAGGGGCAAAGGTTGAACTTATGTTATAGGAACATAAACCCTATCCAGTTGCAACTCTGAGGGTGATAGATGCACTTAGACCTCTTGGAAATGAAATTCCAGAAGCCTGAAGTATAAAGGATGGAGGGTGACGCCACAAATCAAAGAGATGATTTGATAAGTCGATAAAGTTCTTAAAAGAACAAGAATGAGAGATTAACTCACAAACTAAATAATCTGATTCAAAGTTGTGTATTCAAATGCCAAAATGGCTACATATTTATAGGAAATGAAAAGGTGTGGACAAGGGACATTTCCCTTTTAAAGGGTGGCCGAATAGTGACCTTGGTGTCTGTTCAATTGGTGGTGTCTCCCTCTTTATCCGTTCGCTTGAATGGTGTCTCCTTCCAGTAATTGTTGTAACTTTTCGGTTTAAAATTCCAACCTGCAGTCTTTAGTAAATTGGACATATCTTGAGTTATCGATATTGGATTGATGCAATTCAACATGTGCTAGAAAGATAAAAGACAGAGGAACAACTTTCATGAAGACACCAAAGTCCAATTCTGCTTTTATCCTGCTCGAAATCGGCACACAAGTGGACCATCATGAATCTGTCCAATGAAGAGTGCTATCTCTTCGTTTTGGCGCCCAAAACATGTTTCCCTCCATGGTTGGTCGGTTGTGTCTCTTGGGGAGGGAACATGTCCTTCCATGGTTGAGCTGAAGGTTGAAGGGTGAGCTAAAATGAGCTGGATGAACTAAGGTTGAGCTGGGTTGAGCTGAGCTAGCTAGCTAATTTAGGTAGCTGAAAGTTCACCGTCTTTGAGTGATGATTTGAGTTGAACGGCTAACCCCCTAGTTGAGTGAGCTTATCCTTAGGGCCATTATACTCTCCTCAATCCATAAGAGTGTGTAGGAGCTTATCCAAATCCCATATGGATCGAAATTCACAATTTGTCGTTTTGATCTCATTTTGGATTCGTGAGCTGGAACGAAGGTAGCATTCACTTCATTGCGCTGCCTAAGAGTGTTTGGTACATTTTGGTGCTGATCGGAAGTTGGTAAGTGCCTCAAACAACGATTCTTTGTTTTGAGCTCAAATGGTGCATTTGAGCTAAAACGGAGCTGACCAATAGTCCCTTAAGGTGTGTTTAACGTAACCTGCAAAGAAACAACTTAAACTATTAAGTAGATGTTATTAAACATGTGTTGAATATTAATTATGCATAATATAAGCTAGATAAACTTGTGGTTCAATACCAATTACTAAGTTAACAATAGTAATATAAGGACATAAACATTATAGGTATATAATATGAGATAGCAAGCGAGTGTAGCACATGAATTAAATAAATAAAGAGTATTAAGTAGAACTCCCTAATTGGAATTGTGTGACTTAGAGTATGGGCAGAAATTAAGGTTGGGCGTGCACATATCATGCACACTTTAAACCTAAAAAAAGGGACTCAAAATAAGAATAAATCAAATATAATGAGTTCTAATAGTTAATTATGGGACTTTAAATCAAATTATACAACTTAATATCAATTTCAGAGCATTTTACTCGATTAAAATCCCAACGGTTTCACTAAAATGCCCAATTAGACATGCGCGCTTTAAACCGAACAAACAGCCACAAAATGAGATTTAATCAAATTTCATGAGTTCAAATAGTTAATTATGGGTTTTTGAATATGATTAAACCACTTAGTCCCAATTTTAGAGCATTTTACTCGGTTAAATTCCAATGTGATCACTATAAAGCTCACCTAGATATGCATACTTTAAACATAAGAAAACGATCACAAAATAAGAATAAATAAAATGTCATGAGTTTTAATAGTTAATTATGGGATTTTAAATCAAATTATACAACTTAATCTCAATTTTAGGTCATTTCACTCGGTTCAAATCCCAACGGTTTCACTAAAATGCCCAATTAGACGTGCACGCTTTAAACCCAACAAAACAACCACAAAATGAAATTTAAACAAATTTCATGAGTTGACATAGTGAATTATGGGTTTTTAAATATGATTGAAGCACTAAAACAAATTTTAGAGCATTTTACTCGGTTAAATTCAAATGTGATCATTATAAAGCTCAATTAGATATGCACAATTTAAACCTAACAAAACGGCCACAAAATAAGAATAAATCAAATATCATGAGTTCTTATAGTTTATTATGGAATTTTAAACGTAATTATTCAACTTAATCTCACTTTTATAGCATTTTACTCGGTTAAAATTCCAGCGGTATCACTAAATGCCCAATTAGGCATTCACCCTTTAAACCCAACGAACAGCCACAAAATGAGATTTAATCAAATTTCACGAGTTCAAATAGTTAATTATGGGTTTTTGAATATGATTAAACCACTCAGTCCCAATTTTAGAGCATTTTACTCGGTTAAATTCCAATGTGATTGTCTACTGCTATTAATTACTTTCAAAACGTTTTTACGTCTTCCACTCCTATTATTGCCTCTTCCATCTTGGATAACATTCCCACTATTGTTACCGAATCAATGAACTATGATCTTAGTAAGGATTTCATAGCAGTTGAAGTAACCATTGCTTTTCGTGATATTGACCCGAGGAAAGCCCCTGGAGTTGATGGATTCCCAAGTGGCTTCTTCAGGAAGCATTGGGATATCCTTGGCCAGGACTTCACAAACCTCTACCTTGGGCTCCTAAGAGGGTCGGTTAATATGGAAGAGGTCAATTGTACTCTCATTGTTCTTATCCCCAAAATCAGCGATCCCACTACAATGCGCCATTTTAGACCTATTAGCCTTTGCACAGTCATCTACAAAACTTTATCGAAAGTACTTGTTAACCGTCTCAAATCTATCATACCCTTATGTATCAGTGGCAATCAAGCTGCATTTGTTCAAGGAAGGAACATTATTGACAACATCCTTATTGCCTATGAGCTCATCCATACTTTAAATACTGATGAAACATCTCTTGCAAAAGGTGCTAGCTTTAAGCTAGACATGGAAAAGGCTTTCGACCGTGTTGAATGGCCTTTTCTAGAACAAATTATGACTCGTCTAGGATTCAACTCCAATTGGGTTTCCCTTATTATGAGGTGTGTATCCTCAGTTTCCTTTCAAGTATGTATCAACGACTCCGTTTCACGACCTTTCAAACCCTACAGAGGTTTACAGCAAGGGGACCCTCTCTCTCCTTTCTTGTTTCTTTTCTGTACTCAAGGCCTTTCAGCATTGCTCAATGCTGAGCAAGCAAATGGTAACCTCCCTGGACTTTGTGCCAGCAGGAACGGGCCACGCATCAACCACCTCCTTTTTGCGGATGACTGTGTCGTATTCATTAAAAATACAACTATAGAAGCTCAATGGCTTAAGGATGCTCTACATACTTACACTACTTCATCTGGGCAGGCGGTGAATTTTGAAAAATCTACTATTTTCTTTTCTCGGAAAACTTCCACGTTGCTTCGGTCGGAAATAAATGATATCCTACATGTAAGAGCAGTGGATGATCCAGGTATTTATCTGGGAGTCCCTCTCCTAATAGGATAGAATAAGACAACGGCCTTAGGGTTCACTAGGGAAAAAATGAATGCTCGCCTGAGTAACTGGGATAAACATCTCCTCTCCTTTAGTGGTAGAGAAATATTCATCAAATCAGTCATACAATCTATACCTCAGTATGTTATGTCGTGGTACCTTCTACCACAAAACATTATTGATGACATGACCACTTCGATACGCCGATATTGGTGGTCTGGGAAAGCTGACAAACGAGGTTGGCATATGCTCCCCTAGGACACTATCTATCTGCCGAAAGCAGCAGGAGGTGTAGGCATTCATGATCTACACCACTTCAATATTGCTTTACTAGGCAAACAAATTTGGCGTTTAATTTGTGAACATGATAACCTCCTTAGTCAGGTCTACAAATGCAAGTACTACCCAACGGGTTCTATACTTGAATCTGATCACACTCGGAGATCTTCCTTTGCTTGGAAAGGTCTTAGCATAGCTATCTCTAAACTTCGCAATGGTTTCTTTAAACGGCCAGGCATGTCTAGTCAAGTTCAGATTCACCTGGACAACTAGGGTGGCTCTCAGCCTGTACACCTTTGTGGTGATTATGAGGTGAATGATGAAGTCCCTCTTCGAGCAGGTACCTTCATGGTTCCTAACCTACCCCGTTGGGATGAATCAAAAGTAAGATATTACTTCTCCCATGAAGATGCTAACACCATCCTTAATGTTCCGATTATTAATGACATTTAGACACCACCCTTTGGGGTTACCATGACTCTGGCATCTATACGGTACGGTCTAGTTACCAATTTTTGCAGTTGTAACTAGGGCCAGTTAATAGGCCCTCTAAACTTTGGAAAATTCTATCTAAACTGCCTACTCTACCTAAGGTTCGTTCCTTTGGATGGCGTTTAAGTCATGATGCACTCCCATCTGGCCACAAAATCCTTCAGGCTAATCTTGGCACGGGGGTATGCCCGATTCGCAACATGGCTATTGAAACCACTCTCCATGCTATTAGGGATTGCCCTAGTGCCAAGGAGGCTCTCTAGTTAGCAAGGCTCTCTAATCAAATTTTCTACAATACCCTTATTTCCCCCCACCAGTGGCTCTCTGAAGCAGCTGGTTTTCTTTCCTTACATCAATTTTCTTTCCTTATTACGATCCTTTGGAATTTATAGAACCGGCATAATGACTTTGTCCATAAAACCGTCTCCAATCGGTTTGGTTAACTGTTTCCAATGCACAAAAACTATTCCATGACTATACATCAGTTAGTGATGCCTCTCATCTACATTCTCGGCTAGCTGAGCCCACTTTTGCTCAAGCTAGATGGACGAAAATGGACCCTGATTTCGTCAAGATTAACACGGATGGTGCCTTTGACCCCGTGTTAAGGTGTGCGGCTGCAGGCATTATTGCTCGGGATTCTTCTGGTTCCGTCCTCGGTGGTTGCTCTATGCCTCTCGTCTTCCCGGATCTAGCTTCTGCGGAGGCTCTTGCTATTCTGGAAGGTTCAAAATTAGTTGTTGCTAATGGGTGGACAAATGTGATCATCGAAACTGATTCTACTTCAATTGCCAACAAGGTTAACAACACTCATCACCACGATCTTTCCAAAGTGCAACACTTGGTGTCTCGCATCCGCTCCACTCTTGGTACTTTGCTTGATTGTAAGATTTGTTATGTACCTAGAGATGCAAACGTTGTAGCCCATGTCTTGGCTTCTAGGGCTTTGCGTTCTTTTCTTTCTTGTTCTTTTGATCATAACTTTCCCGATTATATTCGGGCTTTTGTAAATTCGGAGAGGTTCTCCTCTTCCTCTCTATAAAATCCTGGGTACTCTTTTCCCCATAGGGGCCTTATCACCTCACGAGGTGACTGGCTATAGGGTTTTTTTAATGAGGCCCTTTCCTTCAAAAAAAATTTCAATGTGATCACTATAAAGCTCACTTAGATTTGCATACTTTAGACATAAGAAAACGACCACAAAATAAGAATAAATAAAATATCATGAGTTCTAATAGTTAATTATGGGATTTTAAATCAAATTATACAACATAATCTAAATTTTAGGTCATTTCACTCGGTTCAAATCCCAACGGTTTCACTAAAATGCCCAATTAGACGTGCGCGCTTTAAACCCAACAAAACGGCCACAAAATGAGATTTAAACAAATTTCATGAGTTGAAATAGTGAATTATGGGTTTTTAAATATGATTAAAGCACTAAATCAAATTTTAGAGCATTTTACTCGGTTAAATTCAAATGTGATCATTATAAAGCTTAATTAGATATGCACAATTTAAACCTAACAAAACGGCCGCAAAATAAGAATAAATCAAATATCATGAGTTCTTATAGTTTATTATGGAATTTTAAACGTAATTATTCAACTTAATCTCACTTTTAAAGCATTTTACTCGGTTAAAATTCCAGCGGCTTCACTAAATGCACAATTAGGCATTCACCCTTTAAACCCAACAAACAGCCACAAAATGAGATTTAATCAAATTTCATGAGTTCAAATAGTTAATTATGGGTTTTTGAACATGATTAAAAAATTAATCTTAATTTTAGAACATTTTACTCAGTTAAATTCCAGTGTGACCACTATATAAAGCCCATTTCGATATGCACACTTTAAGCATAATAAAAGGTCCTCAAAATGAGATTCAATCAAATTTTATGATTTCAAATAGTTAATTATTGGCCTTTGAACATGATTAATCCACTTAATCTAAATTTTAAAGCATTTTACTCATTTTAAATATCAATGTGCTCACTATAAAACCCATTTAGATATGCACACTTTAAACCTAACAAAATGACCGCAAAATAAGAATAAATCAAATTTCATGAGTTTAAATACTTAATTAGAAGAATTTGAAATGAATTATACAACTTGATCTCCATTGTAGAGCATATTACTCGGTTAAAGTTACAAGGGTTCACTTAAAAGCACGATTAGACTATAAACGCTTTAAACTAACAAACACGCGTAAAATGAGATTCAATCACATTTAATAAGTTCAAATAGTTAGTTATGGGATTTTGAGTATGATCAGACAACTCAATCTCAATTTCAGAGCATTTTTTCGGTTTAAATTCCAATGTGTTCACTATAAGCTCAATTAGATATGCACACTTTAAACCTAAAAAAACAGACTCAAAATAAGAATAAATCAAATGTAATGAGTTATAATAGTTAATTATGGGACTTTAAATCAAATTATACAACTTAATATCAATTTTAGAGCATTTTACTCAGTTAAGATCCCAACGGTTTCTCTAAAATACGCAATTAGACATGCGCACTTTAAACCCAACAAACAACCACAAAATGAGATTTAATCAAATTTCATGAGTTCAAATAGTTAATTATGGGTTTTTGCCTATGATTAAACCACTTAGTCCCAAATTTAGAGCATTTTACTCTGTTAAATTCCAATGTGATCACTATAAAGCTCACTTAGATATGCATACTTTAAACAAAAGAAAACGACCGCAGAATAAGAATAAATCAAATGTCATGAGTTCTAATAGTTAATTATGGAATTTTAAATCAAATTATACAATTTAATCTCAATTTTAGGTCATTTCACTTGGTTCAAATCCCAACGGTTTCACTAAAATGCCCAATTAGACGTGCGCGCTTTAAAGCCAACAAAACGGCCACAAAATGAGATTTAAACAAATTTCATAATTTGAAATAGTGAATTATGGGTTTTTAAATATGATTAAAGAACTAAATCAAATATTAAAGCATTTTACACGGTTAAATTCAAATGTGATCGTTATAAAGCTCAATTAGATATGCACGATATAAACCTAACAAAACGGCTGCAAAATAAGAATAAATCAAATATCATGAGTTCTTATAGTTTATTATGAAATTTTAAACGTAATTATTCAACTTAATCTCACTTTTAAAACATTTTACTCGGTTAAAATTCCAGCAGTTTCACCAAATGCCCAATTAGGCATTCACCCTTTAAACCCAACAAAACGATCACAAAATGAGATTTAATCAAATTTTATGAGTTCAAATAGTTAATTTTGGGTTTCTGAACATGATAAAAAAACTTAATCTTAATTTTAGAACATTTTACTCAGTTAAATTCCAGTGTGACCACTGTAAAGCCCATTTTAATATACACACTTTAAGCATAATAAAAGGTCCGCAAAATGAGATTCAATCAAATTTTATGATTTCAAATAGTTAATTATTCCCTTTTGAACATAATTAATCCACTTAATCTCAATTTTAGAGCATTTTACTCAGTTTAAATTTCAATGTGCTCACTATAAAACCCATTTAGATATGCACACTTTAAAGCTAACAAAATGACCGCAAAATAAGAATAAATCAAATTTCTTGAGTTCAAATACTTAATTAGAAAAATTTGAAACAAATTATACAACTTGATCTCCATTTTAGAGCATTTTACTCGGTTAAAGTTACAACGGGTTCACTTAAAAGCACGATTAGACTATAAATGCTTTAAACTAACAAACACGCACAAAATGAGATTCAATCACATTTAATAAGTTCAAATAGTTAATTATGGACTTTTGAGTATGATCAGACAACTTAATCTCAATTTTAGAGTATTTTTTCGGTTTAAATTCCAATGTGTTCACTATAAGTTCAATCAGATATGCACACTTTAAACCTAAAAAAACGGACTCAAAATAAGAATAAATCAAATGTAATGAGTTCTAATAGTCAATTATGGGACTTTAAATCAAATTATACAACTTAATATCAATTTTAGAGCATTTTACTCGGTTCAAATCCCAACATTTTCACTAAAATGCCCAATTAGACATGCGCGCTTTAAACCCAACAAACAACCACAAAATGAGATTTAATCAAATTTCATGAGTTCAAATAGTTAATTATGGATTTTTGAATATGATTAAACCACTTAGTCCCAATTTTAGAGCATTTTACTTGGTTAAATTTCAATGTGATCACTATAAAGCTCACATAGATATGCGTACTATAAACATAAGAAAACGACCGGAAAATAAGAATAAATCAAATTTCATGAGTTCTAATTGTTAATTATGGGATTTTAAATCAAATTATACAACTTAATCTCAATTTTAGAGCATTTTACTCGGTTCAAATCCCAACAGTTTCACTAAAATGCCCAATTAGACATGCGTGCTTTAAACCCAACAAAACGGCAAAAAAAAGAGATTTAAACAAATTTTAGTGCATTTTACTCGGTTAAATTCAAATGTGATCATTATAAAGCTGAATTAGACATGCACAATTTAAACCTAACAAAACGACCGCAAAATAAGAATAAATCAAATATCATGAGTTCTTATTGTTTATTATGGAATTTTAAACGTAATTATTCAACTTAATCTCACTTTTAAAGCATTTTACTCGGTTAAAATTCCAGCGGTTTCAATAAATGCCCAATTAGACATTCACCCTTTAAACCCAACAAAACAACCACGAAATGAGATTTAATCAAATTTCATGAGTTCGAATAGTTAATTTTGGGTTTTTGAACATGATTAAAAACTTTAATCTTAATTTTAGAATATTTTACTCAGTTAAATTCTAGTGTGATCAATATAAAGCCCATTTCGATATGCACACTATAAGCTTAATAAAAGGTCCGCAAAATGAGATTCAATCAAATTTTATGATTTCAAATAGTTAATTATTGGCCTTTGAACATGATTAATCCACTTAATATCAATTTTAGAGCATTTTATTCAGTTTAAATTTCAATGTGCTCACTATAAAACCCATTTAGATATGCACACTTTAAAGCTAACAAAATGACCGCAAAATAAGAATAAATCAAATTTCATGAGTTCAAATACTTAATTAGAAGAATTTGAAACAAATTATTCAACTTAATCTCCATTTTAGAACATTTTACTCGGTTAAAGTTACAACGGGTTCACTTAAAAGCCCGATTAGACATAAACCTTTAAACTTACAAACACGCACAAAATGAGATTCAATCACATTTAATAAGTTCAAATAGTTAATTATGGGCTTTTGAGTATGATCAGACAACTTAGTCTTAATTTTAGAGCTTTTTTTCGGTTTAAATTCCAATGTGTTCACTATAAGCTCAATTAGATATGCACACTTTAAACCTAAAAAAACGGACTCAAAATAAGAATATATCAAATGTAATGATTTCTAATAGTTAATTATGAGACTTTAAATCAAATTACACAACTTAATATGATATGATCACAACCATCAATTAACCAGAAGAATTTCCTATTGGTCCTATGACTCGTGCTAAAACAAAGAAATTCCAAGAGGCCATGAGAAGTCTATTTATTCAAGGCTGGAAATTAGAGAATGCAACACCAACTTTGTTGGAACAATACAACCTCCTACTTGTGCATGAGTTCTTTCTTAAGTTTTTAAATTTAGTTTCAGCATGTGTGCATGAATAAATAATGCTTGATGATCATTTAAGCATGTTAGTGCAATTAAGTTCATTAGTTTAATTAATGCATGATAGTTCACTTAAAGCATGTTCGTTCTCTTATGTTTATGAGTTCATTTAGTGTGTGAGTTAATTAATTAAACTAGATCATTCAATGTAACTAGTTTCATTAATTAAACTAGCTCATTAAATTTGTTTCATGCATTCACTTTCATTTTTATTGAATAAAGTTGTTATCTAATGGTTGCTTATATATTTCAGCTAAGACATTCTTTTGGAGCAAATGGCTGATCATATTCTCAGGAATGACAAGGCATTTACATCAATTAAAGACCCTTGAAGACGCATCAATGTTGATTGGTTACAATGCAATTCAGTGGAGCAATTACACCACTTGAAGGTTGTTATTTCCAGCAATGGTTTTAAGGCTTTCAAGAGAGTCTTTACATCACTTTAAGGCTGTCAGTTTCAGCAAGCAAGAAAGAAAAGACATGCAATGAAAGCCTTCATTATCACCACTTAAGGGAGAGTAAAGGCAGCAATTAAAACAACACTTAAGGAGGGAATTCAAGGAATATCAGTCAACTTGTTCGCCATTTTTGGATTGGATACGAGTATATTTGAGTCTTGAGGTCTTCTTCAAAGTTATTCCCCTATTCCTTATCATTCCAACGCACTTTGAATCACCTCAATCCGATATCAGGAGCTTAAGGTAGGATTAAATTATTGAAGATAGTGCATGTTGGAAATTCAATATGAGAATAGTCACAAGATGCTTCTTCCAAGAATTCAAGAGACCATTCAATTGCTGAATTAAATGCTTTATCAACAGCCCCTTAAGGGAGGATAAATGACAACTTAATCAACCATCAGCCCAACGGTTTGTACTTGTGGATGATATGTATGTCTACATTCATCCTAAGAATGTCCACATTCATCCTTCTAGATCAAACTTTTTGGCTGTCAATAGGAGATATGATAACCTACAAATTAATAGGCCTTTAACACTAGAATAATGTCTTTAATCTTTGTCTAGGCCAATCAATTTGTTGTTGTCTTACACCTATAAATAGGCACTCATTCCATTGTAAAAGGGACAACTTTTGGCATATATTATAACTTGAGAGAGTTTCTCTTTTATAGTTCTTTTTGAACTTTATCGGCTTGCAAGATTGTTCTTGTGGCATTCATCCCTTTTCATCTTTTTATATTGTTGGTTCCTAGTTCTTATAACTAGAGGGTAACAATCCATCAACCTTTCACCCATGTCACGGTTTAAAAACTCTTAAGGAACGGGTCTTCACTTTTTAGTGTTGGTTCTTCCTCTGTTTACACCACACCATCAATTACATTCCTTTTCTTCACTTTCATCATCCATACATCCATATTTTCCATACTTAATCCTAAACAAAATAATCATCTTATCATCATTCCATTTCATCATATTATCTATCAACTCCATCTCACCATGTAACTTTAATTTTAAAATTCCTATTTCTAATTTCAGTTACTTACTAGAATCACGATCGAGCAATCACAAATACAAATTCGGATATTCTGAAACTGGATTGGTATCATAAAATCAATTTTAGAGCATTTTACTCGGTTAAAACACCAACGGTTTCACTAAAATGCCCTATTAGACATGCACGCTTTAAACCCAACAAATAGCCACAAAATGAGATTTAATCAAATTTCATGAGTTCAAATAGTTAATTATGGGTTTTGAATATGATTAAACCACTTAGTCCCAATTTTAGAGCATTTTACTCGGTTAAATTCCAATATGATCACTATAAAGCTCACTTAGATATGCATACTTTAACATAAGAAAATCGCAAAATAAGAATAAATCAAATGTCATGAGTTCTAATAGTTAATTATGGGATTTTAAATCAAATTATACAACTTAATCTCCATTTTAGAGCATTTTACTCGGTTCAAATCCCAACGGTTTCACTAAAATGCCTAATTAGACGTGCGCGCTTTAAACCCAACAAAACGGCCACAAAATGAGATTTAAACAAATTTCATAAGTTGAAATAGTGAATTATGGTTTTTAAATATGATTAAAGCACTAAATCAAATTTTAGAGCATTTTACTCGGTTAAATTCAAATGTGATCATTATAAAGCTCAATTAGATATGCACGATTTAAACCTAACAAAACGGCCGCAAAATAAGAATAAATCAAATATCATGAGTTCTTATAGTTTATTATGGAATTTTAAACGTAATTATTCAACTTAATCTCACTTTTAAAGCATTTTACTCGGTTAAAATTCCAGCGGTTTCAATAAATGCCCAATTAGACATTCACCCTTTAAACCCAACAAAACGACCACAAAATGAGATTTAATCAAATTTCATGAGTTCAAATAGTTAATTTTAGGTTTTTGAACATAATTAAAAAACTTATCTTAATTTTAGAATATTTTACTCAGTTAAATTCTAGTGTGATCAGTATAAAGCCCATTTCGATATGCACACTATAAGCTTAATAAAAGGTCCGCAAAATGAGATTCAATCAAATTTTATGATTTCAAATAGTTAATTATTGGCCTTTGAACATGATTAATCCACTTAATCTCAATTTTAGAGCATTTTACTCAGTTTAAATTTCACTGTGCTCACTATAAAACCCATTTAGATATGCACACTTTAAAGCTAACAAAATGACCGCAAAATAAGAATAAATCAAATTTCATGAGTTCAAATACTTAATTAGAAGAATTTGAAACAAATTATACAACTTAATCTCCATTTTAGAGCATTTTACTCGGTTAAAGTTACAACGGGTTCACTTAAATGCCCGATTAGACATAAACCTTTAAACTTACAAACACGCACAAAATGAGATTCAATCACATTTGATAAGTTCAAATAGTTAATTATGGGCTTTTGAGTATGATCAGACAACTTAATCTCAATTTTAGAGCATTTTTTCGGTTTAAATTCCAATGTGTTCACTATAAGCTCAATTATATATGCACACTTTAAACCTAAGAAAACGGACTCAAAAGAATAAATCAAATGTAATGAATTCTAATAGTTAATTATGGGACTTTAAATCAAATTACACAACTTAATATAAATTTTAGAGCATTTTGCTCGGTTAAAACCCCAACGGTTTCACTAAAATGCCCAATTAGACATGCACGCACTTTAAACCCAACAAACAGCCACAAAATGAGATTTAATCAAATTTCATGAGTTCAAATAGTTAATTATGGGTTATTGACTATGATTAAACCACTTAGTCCCAATTTTAGAGCATTTTACTCGGTTAAATTCCAATGTGATCACTATAAAGCTCACTTAGATATGCATACTTTAAACATAAGAAAACGACCGCAAAATAAGAATAAATCAAATGTCATGAGTTCTAATAGTTAATTATGGAATTTTAAATCAAAATATACAACTTAATCTCAATTTTAGAGCATTTTACTCGGTTAAAATCCCAACGATTTCACTGAAATGCCCAATTAGACGTGCGCGCTTTAAACCCAACAAAACGACCAAAAAATGAGATTTAAACAAATTTCATGAGTTGAAATAGTTAACTATGGGTTTTTAAATATGATTAAAGCACTAAATCAAATTTTAGAGCATTTTACTCGGTTAAATTCAAATGTGAGTTGCTTTTTTCTCTCCTTCCCCATGCCGCCGTCTCCTCCCCTTCTCCTTTTTGGAGATCAACTTTGTCTTTGTTTCCATGATGCCACCATCCATGCAGGGAGAGGAAGAATCAAGCATCCGGTCGAATGCTTCAACCAAGGTATTACGATTTATCATGGTACCATATTTCTACCTTTTCTACTCTTTGGTTTCTTTTTATTTTTCTGTGTGTTTTTTAACCTGCAAATCAGACTTAGAATGTTGCCAATACATGAATCTTGGGAGATATAGATTTTGGATCTGGTCGATTCATGACAGTGACTCAATTTCGAGCATCCCACCCGATCAACCGCAAGGTCTTTATCGACATCCTTTTTGGTTTTTCTCCTATCTTGTCATTAAGTTTCAAGTTTTTTTTCTATTGGTATCTACATCGTCGGAATGTGTTTCGGATCATGATGGTCTTTCTCCTTGATCTTGAGGGCCTTATCTTCTTTATCGATCTGGATGCTGAATCAATGAGAAAGTTGGAGTTTTTTTTGGCTCCTTGTGTATCCGTTTGTTTCTCTTTGGCACCACACATCTTCATTGTCTCATTCCCTTCTACTTTTATTTTCATTGTTATAAATATCACGCTTCTCTTTAATGATCACCAAACAAGTATTTCTTTTTGGCTAGATTTTCGACATCTCGATGTTATACCACCCTTAAACAGGGTTTTGTCCAACACCTTTTCTGGTGTCATGTTATCAAGCTTTTTTGAAGCTCTTTCGGGAAGTTTACGATGGTTGTTACACAAGTTAGGATTTAGATCCGTGATTATGAAAACTATCGACTTTCCTAGTTACAAGACTTCAATCTGCTCCCAGGGATGCATTTGGTTCTACCCAACAATTGACTCATTGGCTCCGATGATAGCAGCATCCGGTCAACCTGATCTTTCTGAGGTTTATGATCAAATTCATATAACCAAGCTTTTTTTTGCGGGTTTACCCTACCAGGTTTGTCACGATCGCTTTTCATGTTTCTTTTCACTATCTCTTTATTTTATATTCTCACAATTCTTTCTTTCCTTTACTTACGGTAAAGTTATTAGTGCCTCGATTCTTAATTACTGTTGGCGTTTCGCTGTCGATGGACTCATCTATTTCTTGCTTTAATCTCTGGTTAGGTTTTGTGGATTGTGCGACATTCACATTTCTCTCCTTCTACAGTTCTTCTTGCAGATGGTGTTGTGTTTGGAATCCTTTTTTGGTTTATCTTTGTGTTCCCTGACTCTCTATTGTATTATTATACAATTAGGTTGCATGTTTATACTCACCACCTGCAGGTTTTTGCCGGTCTTTTGGCTTTCATGCCTTGACCTTCATTTTGACTTTTATTTACTTGTACACGGAGGATCTTCATTGTTCTCTTTGCATGGATATTAGGGTTTTGGATCTATACTCACACATGTTTATGTAGATCTTTCCTTCCCTAAACATTCCAACAAATCTTTCAAGATTTGTTCTCTTTTATCTGGCTACCGCAGCCATTTTACCACCCCCTATGGGGACTTGTTTGTTTCTCTATGTTAAACGCTCCCTGTTTCGCCCATACCTGATGGCTTGTTATAGGGACTTCCCATCCTACATTGTCGTTATAGGGTCTGCTATCCAAACTAAACCATGGCTTCTTCATAAACCTTTTTCTCAACAGTTTCTAGCCTTTAGGACCATCTTCGCAGTCTCGATCCTTGCTAGGCTCAATGTCGGGAACCAAGTTTGGATCCAGGTTCTATTTGTTTCTTTCCATTCCTTTACATCTGGAAAGATGACGTGGACTCTTGGGTTTTGGTTAGAGTTTCATTCATGGAAGGAGTTAATCTCTAATTTAAGCTATTTTCTTATGCTTTTTACTATATTAAAACTCTACCTCTTTACATTTTACTTCACTACCTACCAAGGGGCGAGAATGGCCAATTGTTCTATTCTGTTCAAGGTTTTCATCTTACTATGCGAGGTTCTGTTTGCTTCTGCTGCAGCCTTGCATGCTACGGGTTTCCTTCGTCGTCAGGATCTCCGACTACAAGGTCTGGACCTGTCTTTTACGAGTCTCGACTCAGTGCCCTCAATCTCTTCGTTTTTCATACATTGCAGGTTAAGGTCTACTTGTCTCGCCTGGGGCGGTTTTGTCCCAGTAATGCCTCTTGACGTTTCGGCTCACTGGGGGATGGCCCTTGTGACTGAAACCAAAACAAATAATGCTTTTTCCTGCCTCGGAGGTGAACGTTTTTGGATGTGGTGTTGCTGGCTACTTTCACTTCGACATGTAAGTTTTTTCGATATTACCATATACTATGTGATTGTTCGATCCTGTTTCTTATACTTTGTCTCTATTGTCTTCATCAATTTTATCTATCCTTTATACTATTACTTATTTTTTGCATCTTAATTATTTTTTTGAATATACAACCCTTGTATAGGGATTTCTCCAACACCTCTTATGGTGTTTTATTTTATCTAAACCTTTCCTGGTTCTACTTTGCCACTTCAACTAAGTTGGTAACGATCACTCATTGGCATTTATATACTTGTTACAAGTCTTTTACACAAATTATAATAAGTCCTCCTAATAATACTCTTTTTATTAGGATTTTTGGGCTTCTTATCTATCTTTTCTCTTACTCGCTTTGCTATATTGATGTTTTTATTCCTCTTTTACTTATCTTTCTACTTCTGCCTGTTCCCTTCATTTTATGTTATCCTACAATTTTTTCCAACACCTTCTTTGAGTTGATGCGTATATGGGTGAGTTCTTCACGCATTGTTCTTTTTGGATCTCAAAGAACACGGCTTGTGTTACTTGGTTTTTTCCTTTTGAACATCCTTCCTTTCCCATGCATTCTTACCAACATCTATCATGGTGTAATGCCTCTTAACATAATCAATACCTCGATACGAGATGTCCATCATACTCCAAGTAGAGACCCCAAGACTATTATTATGTTGAATATTTTTGATATCTTTGTGTTCATGGGTTCTTTACTCTTGAATAACCTTCCTTTAACATACTTTCTGCCAAGCATACTCACTCTCGTTAACTATGCTTATTATTATATGCCACCCTTCCAAGGGTTTTTTACTAACATGTTCTACCTTTACCTTCTTCAAAATATTATTTTCTTTTTCATTATACCACCCTTGATAGGGATCTTAACCAATACATCTTATTGTGTATTTTCCCATTTTTTAAATCTATCTCAAATCTTGAATAGAGGTTCCAAGCGAATACTTCCTTCTGATGTGGGCAACACAACCAAGAGGCCTCGTCCTTCTACCAAGGCCTCTGTTGCGTGTAAAGAGGGTTGCACAATTAGTGCAAGTGAACACGTCGCAAGTAATAAAGTGATAAATATCGAGTATCGTCTCCACAGGGATTGACATGATCCAGTTATGTCGTATTGTGGATTCAATCGACTTGTTTCTGTTCAATGCAACTACACTACACTGCCTCGGTAGTACTGTAGTTTTACTGCCTCGACAGTGAAGGGTATGTCCGCCGTGGTAATCCCTTGATCTTGGTTAGACTTATCAAGGTTCGGCAAATTGTCCTTGGATGACCCCGCTTATCCCTAAGTCGAAGTACTATTGATGACTAGTCCTTGATGATACCTCCCGGCGTGAATCAACTATAACTACCAACCAATCTCACACTTCTTTTAGCCGCTGAAACTCTAACCTATCCCTAGGCCGAGTTAGTATTTTCCATCTAGAAAAATACCGTACTTATTCCTTTCGTGAATCTAACTCTCCCGATGCTAGATAAATAGATCTCTCACAAACTTCTCTCCCGAGCTTGATTGCAAGAATAATGAATGGAAAAGAATAAGCAAACCTTAATATTTTATTGCATGAAACAAGAAAACAAAATTCAATATCCTCTCACAAATACTCGACAACTTTCACCTAAACCCTAAGAGAATTTAGAACATAGTGAAGAACAAAGAAATCTCTAAAAACTATTGTGAACTCTCCTTCCTCTTTTACCTTGGACGGCAGATCCTTTATATAAGCCAAAACTAGGGCAACATCAGCCTTGGAGAAGAAGTTTAGCAGGTTTGGACGTTTCCTTCCTTGAAAAGGTAAATCTCTTAATTTGGTACTTTCCATCTTTACACCATCTTCTCGAACTCCAATTGCTCTGCAAAGTGTCCAGAAAAATCCAGCTTTTATGCTCTTCAAATCAATCACAACTTTGACTTTTTGGTCTCAAGAAATTTCCCGCCTCGGTACGATGCATCTGCTGCCCCGGCGGAGGTCTGGCTTTGAGTTTGCTTAGCTTCCATCAGTAGAAGCTCCTATCTGTGGCTGGTTCGATCAGGGTCCAAATTTACCTGCAAACGCACAAAGATGCATTAAAGCTTATATTTTCTATAAATATCATCCTTATATGTCATGTAGGCATCTTATGCAAATATCACACATTACGCTTATGCATCAGTCCAAATAGGTGTAGATTAAGTAATTATTGTCCATGAAAGGTATAAAAGTGATAGTCTTTTGAGGACTTATCACACCCCTAAACTTGAACTATTGTTTGTCCTCAAGCAATGCAAACCATCAAATTGCCATAACTTATTCCCTATTGGTCTCCCTTGTTCATCTATTCTTCCCACCATGACCATGCCTATTCTAAGTCTTAACCTTTCGGCTACCCAAGGACTTACCTGGAATCGAGCTATAAGATTTTGTGAGTGTGTGAGTTTTTGTGGACAAGTTTGATTAAAGGCTTTCTTAGACAAACTTTAAGTTCAAGACAAATAGACGTGGAATTTATGATCTCTTCTTATAACAACAAATACTTGAACCAATTTCGGGCACCTCAAGGATTATGTTTCATCATCAAGATCTTTTGCATGCATACTAAGTTTTTTTTTGTGTGTGTGCATACTAGATCCAATTTCGGGCACCTCTAGCATGAAGAAGAATGAGTCCTAGAGCCGGTAATAGGCACCTCTAGTCATTATTCCAAAAATCTAATCCTTTATCACCTAAGTTCATCAAAAGAATTCCTATAGTCAAACAAGTCCCAAAACTGTTTTTAGATTCAATCCTATAGCAAGCTTCTAAGTTTTAGTCCTTAAGCACCCTAAGGTTTATCCTTCTAAACAGGACCTAGCCATGGTAAGGAGAAAGATTTCTATAGTCCAAGGAGAATAAACTAGGCAGTAATGATGTAAAGCAGTGCAAAAGTATAGGCAATAATTCAAGTAAGTTGGTAGACGAAAAAAATTCAAAATAAATTTAATTTGCTTCCTTTCAAGACAGGGTCGCGGCAACGGGTTGCCTCGGCAGTGCATCTACACCCCCAAACTCGAACTGAGCATTGTCCCCAATGCTTAAATACATGCAGAAGACAGGAAACAAGCATGAAGATTTATCAAGTAAAAAAAATCAAAACAGCATATAGATATGAAAAGGATTAAAAGTCCTTCGAAGAACTGCTGCGGATAACAAGTTTCCTTGGCCTTGCTGCTGACAGTTTAAGTTTGGATCCCTGTGCTGGTGATTGCTGAGTTTTGGTTGTTCGAGGTGGCTGGTTCTTGTAGGTGGCGTTCTTTGCAAAGGGGCATTGACTACTTCTCCTTCTTCCTCGTCCCTAATTTCTTTGGTTGTCATGATTCCTGTCCCACCCGCATCATCAGCTTCCATGTCATCTGCTCAGGCGGGTTGTGTGTTGGGCCCGACAGTGAAGTAAGGTTGTTGCATGAAGGAGTCCATCTTTGACGAGAAACTTCTAATGATTACTAGAGAGCCCGCTGCTCTCCTCTTGGATGGCCTTCTGCTGGCAGATGATGCCGTGGCAGGCTCTTGTGGCGGAGGTGGTCCTGCGGCGTATAATGGCTGTGATGGTCCAATGGCATAGAACGGCCTCGGTCCTCATGGTGCTGGAGTTGTGTCGGTGTACGGTGCAGCCGTGACAAACATATCCGGGGGAAAGTCGGGGAACTACACCCCTTGGGTTGGGAAGTTAGTGACCATCATCTAGGCTAGGTTGTTGTTGAAATCCCTCTGGTACTCCATGTAACTTTGCTATCTCAAATCCATGGCTGCCATCCGCTGGAGTATCTCTTGGTAAGCATCCGCTATGGTAGTACTGTGGGAGGCAGTAGGTATGTCTACCGTGTATTGGGCCCCAATAGAAGTATCGGTTGTGCCTGGCATTGGAGTTGCTTGGATTGGTTCTGCCTGGGTTATTTGCATAACTTTGTGGCAGAATTCCCTTGTCCATCCGCGCCTATGGACGGTGATCTCATCTATATCCTCTATTGGGACACCGACAACAGTGCAAAGTCCCGTGATTAAACATGGGAAGTACAACGACCCTCTTTCCTTCCTACCATATTCATAGATTTCTTGTAGGATCAACTCTCCCACATTGATACTCCTTTTGTTGATGATGGATTGGATGAGAACCAATCTCCTCTTGTCTACCGTGCTGTTGTGGGATGCTGGGATGAGGCGGCGTTTCACGAACGTATTCCACAACTTTGCCTTGGGCCTTAGATTTTGTCTTGCCACGGAGCCTTTATGGGATCTGGTTTCCCACTGTGTGTTATCATAACAAAGATCATCTTTGATGAGTTCGTACTCTTCGTTACTGATGTCTTCTAGAAACGCTGCATGGTCATCACGGGCATGTTGGAGGCCATAGAACAAATTGATGGTGTTGGCATCAAGTTGAACTGGTCTGCCCTGGCAGTGAACATAGATTGAATCTTCGCTTGCCCCATGCACGTAAAACTCTCGTACAATTGTGGCGTTGGCTTGGGCAGGTTGTAGGCAGAAGATTTGCCATTCGTGATATGCTATCTTATCAAACAAGTAATGCTCGATTCCATAGTTCTCTGCATCTGAGTGCTGGAATCCTTGTTCTTCCCACAATTGCCTTGCAACGAAAGATTTGTTAAAGCATTCTTCAACAGCGGCGGGTGCGAATCTTTTGTAGGTTGCCATTGGTAGATATAAGCAAAGAAGGTTGTGAAAGTTGTTAAGAAATTCGCGAGAGATAAGCAAAGAATTCTAAGAAATCAAGAATGCAAAAGTGAATAGTTCAAACTGAGAATAGGTTTATATAGGCCTTGGCCTTGTACTGCCATATTGTAATCCAACTAGTCGTTTTCTAGCCGTTGGCATTGACTGCCACGGCTAAAATCACGCCAAACTAGCCGTTGGGCACTTTTTCCCGTTGTAACTGCTGCGGCCCTAACACTGTTCATTACTGCGGCAGTGGATCTTCTCTTAAATGTCTTCACTTTCAATCTTGATTCCTGTCCTAAATAAAATAAATACCAATAATAAAAATTAAAAATAAACAATAATAGAAAGACAAATGCTAAACTAAATCTAATCCTAAAAATGTAATAAAATAAAGATAAGAGAAAGAAATTAAGTCACGATAGGAGTGTATACAAGTGCATCTCCTAAGGTGATAGTCTCAATAATCCTCATGTCATGTAGGTCATAATAGTGCTTCAAGCGTTGGCCATTCACTTTGAACTCATGTCCATCCTTTTTTGATTTGATCACTACTGCACCATGTGGAAGGGCCTGAACAACTTCGAATGGGCCTGACCATCTGGACTTTAGTTTGCCTGGGAACAGTTTGAGTCTGGAATTAAAAAGGAGGACTTGCTTCCCTGGCAGGAACTGCCTCGGCAGTAGCTTACGGTCATGCCATCTTTTAGTCTTTTCTTTGTATATCTTGGCATTTTCATAGGCTGCTTCTCTGAATTCCTTTATCTCATTGAGGTCTAGCAGTCTTTTCTAGCCAGCTCTTTCCCATTCCATGTTCAAATTTTTCACTGCCCAATAAGCTTTGTGTTCGATTTCCACAGGCAAATGGCATGCTTTTACAAATACAAGCCTGTATGGAGATGTTCCCAACGGGGTCTTGTATGTTGTCCTATATGCCCACAGGGCATCGTCAAGATGATGAGACCAATCCTTTCGAGATGGGTTTACCACCTTTTCAGGGATTTGCTTTAATTCCTTGTTTGATATTTCAGCTTGCCCATTTGTCTGCGGGTGGTAGGCCGTAGCAATTATGTGCGTGACACCTAATTTCTTTAAGGCCGTGACAATAAGTCTATTGTCGAAGTGTTTACCTTCATCACTAATTATTGCTCTAGGTACGCCAAATCTAGTAAAGATATTTTTGTTTAGAAATTTCTTAACAGTCTTGGCATCATTGTGTGGTGTGGCAATTGCTTCGACCCATTTTGATACATAATCCACAACTACTAGGATGTAGAGATTCCCTTGAGATGATGTGAATGGTCCCATAAAGTCTATGCCCCAAACATCAAATAGTTCTACTTTCAATATGGGCTGCAATGGCATCTCATTACGTCTAGAGATATTGCTCGTACGTTGGCATCGATCACAGTGTTTGTAGTAAAGTTGTGCATCCTTGAAGAGTGTGGGCCAATAAAGGCCTGATTGAAGCACTTTGGCGGCTGTTCTATTACCTCCAAAATGTCCACCACAGGGTGAATCATGGCATTGCCTGAGCACTTCTTTTTGCTCATCCTCCGAAACACATCTTCTTATAATCTGTTCTACACATTGCTTAAACAGAAGAGGGTCGTCCAAAAAATACTGCTTTGCATTATGCAGTAACCTCATTTTCTCATTATGGTTAAGGTTATAAGGCAGAACACCAATAGCTAAGTAATTGACAAGATCAGCATACCAGGGAGTGGTTGAAACTGCAGCAATGTCTTCTATCAATGTTGCCAAAATATAACTAGGTATTGCCATGGCACCACATTTGTATACTACCATGGTCTCTGCCTCGGTAGGTTCTTCTGCTACTTTCGAGATCTGCAATATGTGTTCATCTGAGAATGTGTCCTGTATTTCGTTTAATGTGATGTTTTTTCCCCAGCTTCTAATCTGGAAAGATGATCGGCTACCTGGTTTTTCGTACCTTTTCTGTCCTTGATTTCTATGTCAAATTCTTACAAAAGAAGAATCCATCTAATGAGTCTAGGCTTGGCATCCTTCTTGGAAAACAAGTACTTGATTGCCTAATGGTCGGTATGGACAGTCACTTTGGTTCCAATAAGGTAGGATCGAAACTTATCAAAGACAAAGACCACTGCTAGTAATTCCTTCTCCGTGGTGGTGTAATTGATCTGGGCATCATTGAGGGTTTTACTAGCATAGTAAATAACATGGAATAGGTTATTCTTTCTCTGCCCTAGTGCTGCCCCGACAGCATGATCACTGGCATCACACATTATTTCAAAAGGTAGGGCCCAATCTGGTGGGACTACAATTGGTGCAGTAATCAACTTCTCCTTAAGGGCTTTAAATGCTTCAGTGCATTCCTTGCTAAACTCAAATTTTTTGTTTTGTTCAAGCAAATTACAAAGGGGTTTAGAAATTTTGGAAAAGTTAACAATAAACCTCCTGTAGAAACCTGCATGACCCAAGAAGCTTCTAACTCCTTTGACTGAAATTGGTGGGGGCAATTTCTTTATCACGTCTATCTTAGCCTTGTCAACTTCAATTCCTTGTGATGAGATTTTGTGGCTCAAAACTATGCCTTCATTCACCATAAAGTGACATTTTTCCCAATTGAGAACTAAATTGGATTCCTCACATCTTTGCAGCACCTTCTCTAAATTGCCGAGGCACTGGGTAAAAGTGTCTCTAAAAACTGAGAAATCATCCATGAATATCTCCAAGAAGTCTTCAACCATGTCGTGAAAAATTGCCACCATGCATCTCTGAAATGTTGTCGGGGCATTGCACAGGCCGAACGACATTCTTCTAAATGCATATGTCCCATACGGGCAAGTGAAGGTAGTTTTTGCCTGGTCTTTAGGGTCTATGGCAATCTGATTATAACCTAAATATCCATCAAGAAAACAGTAAAAGGGCTTACCAGCAAGTCTATCAAGCATTTCATCAATGAAGGGCAACGGAAAATGATCCTTCTTTGTTGCCTTATTTATTTTGCGGTAATCCATACAAACCTTCCAACCGGTCACAGTCCTGGTTGGGATCAATTCATTGTTTTCATTGGTTATTACCGTCATGCCACCTTTCTTGGGTACACATTGTATCGAGCTTACCCATGCACTGTCAGAGATAGGGTAGATGATTCCAGCATCAAGCCATTTGATTATTTCCTTACGTACTACCTCTTTCATGGCATGGTTAAGTCTCCTCTGGGCCTCAATAGTGGGCTTGTGTTCTTCCTCTAAAATGATTTTATGCATGCAAACGGCTGGGCTTGTCCCCTTCAAGTCATCAATTGACCACCCAATGGCCTTCTTGTGCTACCGCAGCATCTCTATCAAGCTTTGTTCCTGTTCTAGCTGCAACTCAGAAGAAATAATTACGGGCATTGTATGGTTGGATCCCAAATAAACATATTTCAATTTGTCAGGTAAAGGTTTTAATTCAATAACTATTGGTTCCTCACCTGAAGGTTTTGCATCCTTACTTGGGTAATTTAAAGGTTCGAAGTACTTACCTGGAAGGTGTGTTGTCCAGCTAATCTCCTCTACCTCTTGAGTTTCAACTTTATCATCTTTGGGCAGACTGTCCAAGATTCTGTTGTAACAGTCTTCAATTGTACTGCCGAGGTAGCGCTGTGAAGTATTACCGAGACTACTACCAAGACAATGATTGCTGAGACAGGGTATCGCGCTGTCTGTATCTGTGGTGTGAATTACCTGGCTTTCCTCTGGATCATCATGTCTTTTCAGCATCTGGAAAACATTGAGTTTGACTTGCTGGTCGTTAACCCTCATTGTCAATTCTCCTTTTTCCACATCAATAAGAGTGCGTCCAGTAGCTAGAAAAGGTCTCCCCAGGATGATCGGTGCATTGTCATCTGCTTCACAATCAAGAATAAGAAAGTCAGCTGGAAAAATAAATTTATCCACCCTTACCAATATATCCTCGATCTTTCCTTCATGATGCACATATGATCTATCTGCGAATTGGAGCATCATAGTTGTAGGTTTTGCCATTCTTATTCCAAGCTTTTGGAAGACGGATTTCGACATCAAGTTTATACTTGCTCCAAGATCACATAGGGCCTTTCCTTCATAGTGATTTCCAATTGAACATGGTATGGTGAAACATCCACGATCCTTAAATTTAGGGGGCATGCAATTATGAAGCATAGCCATGCATCCTTCTGTCGCGGCAACAGTTTCAAACTCACTAAGCCTTCTCATTTTGGACATAATATCTTTTAGGAATTTAGCATAATTTGGCATCTGTTCTATTGCCTCAACTAATGGCAAATTAATGTGGACTTGCTTCAGGATGTCTAAGAACTTTTTAAACTGATACTCCTGCTTTTGCCTTTTCAACCTCTGTGGAAAAGGTGGTGGGGGTCGCATTTCCTCTAATGTTTCATTAGTTTCGAATTTAATACCTGGTACCACTAGTTTGTCTTCTGCTTCAGCTGCTGGCCGTGGGACTGTCGATTACTCTATCGAGGCATGTGCCTTATGCTGGGATCGATTTGCCTACTGTTGCATGATCACTTAATTCAGCATCTATGTCCTCTCTATCTAGTTCTTCTTGTTCCACTAGTGGGACTTTGTCTGTCGAACTGCTTGTTACCTCTTTAAGTTGTAAACCACTCCTAGTAGTGATTGCCTTACATTGCTCATGGCCCATTCCCCTTGCAACTTCATTATTGCTGGGTAATCCTCCTTGTGGTCTAGTGTTCAGATTTTGAGCGAACTGCCCAACTTGAGTTTCCAGTGTTTTAATGGCTGCCTCTTGGTTTTGCAACCTCATCTCAGTTCTATTCATGAAAGCATCAATTCTCTTAATGAAGTTACTATTCTCAGCCATATATGATTCAGTTTTCATCATAAATGCTTTAAGAGAATTTTCCAATGAACTTGTAGACTGCTACTGAGGCATCTGCTGCGGAGGTGGATTTAGGGTATTATTAGGATTACTCCATGAGAGATTTGGATGCCTCTTTCATGCCGGATTATATGTATTGGACATCATGTTGTTCCGGTTGTAATTTCCCACATCCAGGGTAGATTCTTGATCCTGCATGCACTCGGAAGAACTATGGTTACCTCCGCATAAATTACAAGAAGAATCGATTACCTTGACCTCATGGGTATTATTTTGCATTTGCATATTTTGAACCAACTTGGTAAGAGCGGCTAATTGTGCTGCCACAGAATTTGATGTTTCTAACTCATTTACTATGGGTTGGCGTCTCACCCCTCCTCTCCTAGATGTAGGGAATTGGAAGTCATTCTTTGCAAGTTTGTTCAAAATTTCTATAGATTCCTCTGGTGGTTTTTCAAGGAGTGTCCCATTGGCAAAAGCGTCTAACATCATCCTTGTTGGGGCATTGGTTGCATTGTAAAACATAGTCACTTGTGTCCACAGTGGAAATCCATGCAAAGGACACTTGTGTAATAGCTCCCTATATCGCTCTCATGCCTCATACATCGGTTCATTATCTGCCTGCCGAAAAGAAGCAATTTCTTACGTATACGATCATATAGATTAGTAGGATTCAAACGTGCAATGAAATCACGGCATAGTTCACTCTAAAATCATTTCTTACGTATCGTCATATTGATGTCATCATTTCTTTTGGACAACTACGATTTCATTTTTCCGGTTTACATGGTTTCCCTGAAACTACAAACAAATACAAAACTTAGAAATTAATAGATACTCTAAAATCAGCCTCTTCCATTCCCTGGCTTTTAGGGGGGATTTTAATGAAATCCTTTATGACAATGAAAAACAAGGCGGTTCTCGTCGTGCGCGATCACAAATTAATAATTTTAGAGACTGTCTTGATCAGAATGATCTTTTCGATTGTACACCAACGTCTGGATGGTTCACATGGACTAGATCTGGTCGTAATACGGAAACCATTATCGAAAGACTCGATAGATTCCTTGGTAACTCCGCCTGGTTTAATACCTTTCCTAACTATCAAGCTATTTCGTTCTCTCAGGCACGTTCTGACCATTGCCCCATCTTAATGGACACTAACCCTTCAAGAGCTCTCAGATCCAAACGCTCTAATAATCTTTTTCGCTATGAGAATTGTTGGGCTGATGACCCGGAAGTTTTGTCTCGAATTAGAGAGATTTGGTCTAACCAATCTCGATCGACACTTCATAAAATTCAGGATATTGGACGATTCCTAGCCACTTGGCAAACTAACAAACGCATTAAATCCAATGTGCGTATGATTTAATTGAACGATTTTATTAATATGTGTCTCAAACGCCATCTATCTGATACGGAGATCCATAACTTTATTTCCGCTAAAAGTGAGCTTGATAGCTTGTTAAATGCGAAAGAAATATACTAGGCTCAACGAGCTCGGACACACTGGTTAGAATACGATGATAAAAATACTTCCTTTTATCATGCCAGAGCAAATAGCCGACGGCGAAAGAATCATATTGTTGGACTTCTAGACAACCAGAATATATGGCAAACACATACAGACAACATCATGTCTACTGCTATTACTTACTTTCAAAACCTTTTTACGTCTTCCTATCCTACTATTGCCTCTACCATCTTGGATAACATTCTCACTATTGTTACCGAAACAATGAACAATGATCTTAATAATGATTTCACAACAGATGAAGTTACCATTGCATTATGTGATATTGACCCGAGGAAAGCCCCGGGTGTTGATGGATTCCCAAGGGGTTTCTTCAGGAAGCATTGGGATATCCTTGGCCAGGACTTTACAAACCTCTACCTCGGACTCCTTAGAGGGTCGGTTAATATGGAAGAGGTCAATCGTACCATCATTGTTCTTATTCCCAAAATCAGCGACCTCACTACAATGCGCTATCTCAGACCTATTAGCCTTTGCATAGTCCTTTACAAACTGTATCGAAAGTATTTGTTAACCGTCTAAAATCTATCATACCCTTATGTATCAGTGGTAATCAAGGTGCTTTTGTTCAAGGAAGGAACATTACTAACAACATCCTTATTGCCCATGAGCTCATCCATACTTTAAATACTGATGAAACATCTCTTTCCAAAGGTGCTAGCTTAAAACTCGACATAGAAAAGGCTTTCGACGTGTTGAATGACCTTTTCTTGAACATATTATGATTCATCTAGGATTCAACTCCATATGGGTTTCCCTTATTATGAGGTGTGTATCCTCAGTATCCTTTCAAGTTCGTATCAACGACTCCCTTTCACGACATTTCAAATCCCATAGAGGGTTACGGCAAGGGGACCCTCTATCCACTTTCTTGTTTCTTTTCTATACTCAAGGCCTTTCATCCTTGCTCAATGCTGAGCAAACAAATGGTAACCTCCCTGGACTTTGTGCTAGCAGGAATGGGCCACGCGTCAACCACCTCCTTTTTGCTGATGACTGTGTCGTATTCATTAAGAATACAACTAAGGAATCTCAACGCCTTTAGGATGCTCTACATACTTACGCTACTTCGTCTGGGCAGGCGGTGAATTTTGAAAAGTTTACATTTCTTTTCTCGGAAAACTTCTGCGTCGCTTCGGTTGGAAATCAATAATATCCTTCATGTAAGAGAAGTGGATGATCCAAGTATTTATCTGGGAGTCCCTCTCCTAATAGGAAAGAACAAGACAACAACCTTGGGGTTCACCAGGGATAAAATGAATGCTCACCTAAGTAAATGGGATAAACAGCTCATCTCTTTTAGAGGTAGAGAAATTTTTATTAAATCTGTCATCCAGTCTATACCACAATATGTTGTCTTACTACCTTTTACCCCAAAACATTATTGATGATATGACCACTTTGATATGCCGTTATTGGTGGTCTGGGAAAGCTGACAAACGAGGTTGGCATATGCTCTCTTGGGACACCGTCTGTCTGCCAAAAGTAGCAGGAGGTATAGGGTTTCGTGATCTTCACCACTTCAATGTTGCTTTACTAGGCAAAAAGATCTGGCGTCTGGTTTATGAACCTGATAATCTCCTTAGTCAGGTCTACAAATGCAAGTATTACCCATCAGGTTCTATCCTCGAATCTGATCACACTCGGAGATCTTCTTTTGCTTGGAAAGGCCTTAGCATTGCTATCTCTAAGCTTCGCGGTGGCTTTTTCAAACGCCCAAGTATATCCTGCCAAGTTCAAATCCACTTTGACAAATGGGGTGGCTCCCATCCTGTCAACCTTTATGGTGATTATGAGGTAAATGACGAAGTTCCTCTTCGAGCAGCTACTTTCATGTTGCCTAATTTACCCCGATGGGACGAATCAAAAGTCAGAGAATACTTCTCCCACGAAGACGCTCCACTCTTAGTACTATACCTGATTGTAAGATTTGTTATGTACCTAGAGACGCAAACGTTGTAGCTCTGTCTTAGCTACTAGGGCTTTACGTTCTTTTACTTCCTGTTCTTTTGATTGTAACTTTCCCGATTTTATTTGGGCTTCTATAAATTCTGAGAGGTTCTCCTCTTCTTCTAAATAAAACCATGGGTACTCTTTTCCTCATAGGGGCCTACTCACCACCCGAGGTGACTGGCTATAGGTTTTTTTAATGAGGCCCTTTCTTTTAAAAACAAAATTCAAATGTGATCATTATAAAGCTCAATTAGAGATGCACAATTTAAACTTAACAAAACGGCCGCAAAATAAGAATAAATCAAATATCATGAGTTCTTATAGTTTATTATGGAATTTTAAATGTAATTATTCAACTTAATCTCATTTTTAAAGCATTTTACTCGGTTAAAATTCCAGTGGTTTCACTAAATGCCCAATTAGACATTCACCCTTTAAAACCAACAAAACGGCCACAAAATGAGATTTAATCAAATTTCATGAGCTCAAATAGTTAATTTTGGGTTCTTGAACATGATTAAAAAACTTAATCTTAATTTTAGAACATTAAAATTCTAATGGGTTGCTTCTTTCTCTCCTCTCTCTTTCTTTCTCACCCTCTCCTCTTTTCCCTTATGTTTCCCTTCTTCTCCGCCGCCTCTGCCTTCCCCATCCACCGATCTTCATTGCCTCCCTTGATCGGCCTACTCTCACTACCACGACCCTCAGGAGAGAAAGAAGCAACGTCAACTTCAACCAATACTTTAAGGTATAATATATGTCTTTTATCTTTATTTTTCTACTTATTTTTCTACTTTAGCTATATACCTATGCCTTTACATTATGGAAGTCGTCTTCCCTTGTTCTTTTTGAGATCATCCTTTTTGGATCTCTTCACACTCGATCAAATATGGGTTTATAATTTAAGATTCATGATTATCCGCCTTATTGAGGACTGGCTTTTATATGTCCTCTTTCTTTTAAGCTATGCCCACCGAATATCGAAGTTCTTATTGGCAAGATTAAGCGCTTGCCATTTGAATTCCCAAAGAACTATAGTTCTCTCCTATTCTGGATGGATTAATCTTCACAATCCAGATGGACTCCAGATTCATCTTAGACAATTTACGAAGAGGTTCTTGTTTATACGACTCTTTTTTTGTTTTCGCTTTCTTCTGAATCTTTCTTTCTGCTTAAGCAAGATCATAGGTAATAAAGCCTTGGAATCTTATTATACCACTATATTAGCTTTATATTCTTTTGCAGCGTTTTTACCACCCTTACATAGGATATTGCCAACGCCGTTAATGGTGTGTTCTTAACAATCTGGTTAGGTCCCATGTGGCCATCCAGGGTTATGATACATTCTCTCGCCCTTCGTTGCTCTAACGTAAGTTCCTCAGTCCTTCTTTATCTTTCAGAGGTTCTACTTTTTTTTGAGCCAATTTACAAGGAACGTATACAACACTACCATTGAGAGTTCTTGGTTTTTGTTATCTTGTTTGGAGCAGCAATCTTCGAAGGATTTGTCCAGGTTAACCTCTATCTCTTTGATATTTTTCTCTTTAGTACTAATCACTCTAGAGATTGTAGTTTCTTCAAACAAATCATGTACTTCTCTGCACTACTGAAATAGCTGTACTCCGACTCCGACTGTCCTTCTCACAGATATTCTCCTTTCTCTTGCTATTATATTGTACTTTTTCACATAGTGATCATATTTTGCGATTGGAGTCTCGTTTACTATGGAACGCTGTTTAGTTTATTCATTCAGCGAAAGAATGTTACCTCCGTCATATCTTCTTGTCTTCTTTTCACAAGCTTTCCATTTGTTAATACACCTTGTTATCTCCTACTTCGATCGTCTACCTTTGATCCCAGTTTTGATTACCAAGACGTGCTTCTGTTCCGTATTCCGAGTCTATATCAACAAGGCGAGCCCTTTAGGGATCTCGATCGGCGAGGTATCGATCGACAAGATATTACCTCTTACTATAGACTTGGTGCTAATATGGCTTGGGTCAACATTGGTTCAGCCCTACCACGACCTTCAAGGATGGTGCCGATAATTTCAAGAAGACGCTTGGACAACTTTGTATCTCCTAGGTTTGTTGTCATGGTTTTTAGTTATTCTTACTTCTCATATCATGTTCTTCTTTTTCTCTTGCTTATTTTTATAAACATACCACCCTTGCAAAGGGACTTATCCAACATCTTTCATGATGTATTATCTTCAAACAAACTATATTGTATTGGAATTCTTATCCATTCTTTCTTTTTAAAAAAGTTTTTCATTTATCATCAAAATTATATAACCTACTCCATAATGTTTTATTCTTATAATATACAATATAATACATCACTTAAAGTATATCTTTTCACGACTTCTAATTCTTCTTAAATGCCTAAATTGTCTCATATCAATTGCGATAAGTTATTTATTCTGACTTCTAATCAATCATATACAAAATAATAATTTATATATTCCATATAATATTAATCTTCTTACTTACTATTTATCTTTTCTAAAATTCTTCACTTATAATCCTTGTATACTTCAAACTCTTCCTCTCCTATATATATCTATCCATCCCTCTCATATTCTCTCATCTCCAATACTCACCACACGCCTCCCTCTCTTTTTCTCTCTTCTTTGTCCCTTTACTTTTACCAACCTCTTACCCATGGATTCCAAGACCTTTCTCCAACAACTCTGAAATTTTCAATTTACTGCTGATGAGCAGGCAACTATCTTCCAACCAAGTATCTCTTGGGATTCCTCTGAAAAGGAAGCACACTCCACCCTACTCGGGAATCTTATATCCTCCAAAGAGATAGATGATCAAGTGATCGTCAAAGCTTTTACTGGAATCTGGACTACGATCAAGCTTGTTTCTGTGCGAATCTTGAAACCACATCTATTTCTCATCCGTTTCAAAGATGAGAAGATCAAGGATGATATCCTGGCCAGGGTCCTTGGACTTACGAGGATGAATGGCTTGCTCTAACTCAGTATCCTACTATCAGTCTTGATGAACATTCCTTTACAACGATGAATATTTGGGTACGTATCTACAACATTCCACCCATTTTTCTTGCATTGGAGGAATCTGCCAATGATATTGGCGAATCACTAGGGACCATAATTGGAACAGTAATAAAAATCGACACTAGGAAAATTGACTTCAATATGGTTGACTACCTTCAGGTCGGACTGATGCTAGATGTTACACAACCAATTAGGCGCTGTGTTGCTATTGGTGGGGGACCTTCTACACGGTTTTGCCTACTCCAATATGAACGTCTCCCTACAATTTGTCATTGTTGTGGCAGAGTTACTCACTCATTGGATTTTTTTCCTATCCCAATCAAATCACGACCTGAACAACTCCAATATGGCGACTGGTTACGACATGTTCCTAAAAAGAAGGATGCACAACCTACACAGAGAGGTCGTATTCGTTATATTGCCAAAGAATCCAATGCTCATCCACCGCCAACATTCTCCCAAACCTCCAATTCCAATAATAAAGACAAAGCCCCTATGTTGTCTTCTCCTTCCAACACCAATGGAAAAGGTAAAGCCCCTATGGCACCTACTCCGGTTAATGACTACGAGTCTATTCCAAGTATCGACCCCTCGCATAATATCCCGAAGGGATCTAGACTTCTCCCAACCGTTGCTAGTAAACTATCTGCTCGTAGATGTCCTCCATAACCATTGCAAATGGTTTTTCCTGATCAAGGCTCTAATATTACTACCCGACAAAAGACTAATGACAATACTGGGGAGGTGAGCTTACTAGAACATGATCTCCAAGATTTGGAGGCTGATCTAGCCAATGACCTTGATTTCCAGGAGATAGCCGAATGGCTTGATACTGAGCCAACTCCTAAGCGAATTGTCCGCCCTTCTTCAAGCAAAGGTGTTAAGATAACTCCACCTTCAGATGAGAATAACAAACTTAAATGGCTCAGAGCGTCTAGCAAGGCACCTATTGAGAAAGCTGGGATGAGCAGCGCAAAAAACTCTTCGGCGGAGGTTGAACTTGATCAACCCATTCGAGCAACATGATACTCTTCCGTTGGAACTGTCTGGGTTTTGGCACTGCCCTAACAATTCATATTTTGCAACGTGTTGTCTCTAAGCATGATGTCGTTTTTCTTCTTTTCCTTTTTCTAGGTATTTCAGTTTATTGGTCTATCTTCGGATCAAGTTAGGAATGCATGGCTACATAGCCTTTGTTTTTAGGCCTTTTTATTCACGACCTTCTTTTATTTGGAATAATAATACCTTTATTGCTTTGTTTTTTTACTATTTATTTTATTTTGAGGTTTTTATTTCTTTCTTCTTTATCCTTATGTTGTTGAATCTTTTTGATATCTTTATGTCAATGCTTTCTTTACTATTGAACAACCTTCCTTCAACATACTTTCTACCAAGCATACTCCTTCTCGCTCACTGTGCTTATTCTTATATGCCACCCTTCCAAGGGATTTTTACTAATAATTTCTACCTTCACCTTCTTCATAATATTATTTTCTTGTTCATTATACCACCCTTGATAGGGATCTTAACCAACACATCTTTTTGTTTATTTTACAATTTGTTAAATCCATACCAAATCTCGATTAGAGGTTCCAAGCGAACACTACCTTCTGATGAGGGCAACAAAACCAAGAGGCCTCGTCCTTTTACCAAGGCTTCTACTGGAAAATCTGGGATGAGCAGCGAAAAAAACTCTCCAACGGCGATTGACGGTGATCAACCCCGCCGAGCAAAATGAAAATCTTATGTTGGAACTGCTAGGGTCTTGGCAACACCCAAGAAGTTCACGCTCTACAATGTGCTACCTCCAAGCATGATGCCGATTGTCTTTTTCTTTGTGAAACTAGGCTAAACAGACATAACATGGACCGTATTAAGCTTAAGCTTGGAATGCATGGCTGCATAGCTATTGACACCCAGGAAGTTCACGCTCTATAACAAAACTTCTATTGATTTGCTTTCTTACTCGGACCGTTATATTGATGTTATTATTTCTTTTGGACAACAACGATTCCATTTTTCCGGTTTACATGGCTTCCCCGAAACTGCAAACAAATAAAAAACTTGGCAATTAATAGATATGCTAAAATCATCCTCTTCCCTTCCCTGGCTTTTAGGGGGAATTTTAATGAAATCCTTTATGACAATGAATAACAAGGCGGTTCTCGTCGTGCGCGATCACAAATTAATAATTTTTGAGATTGTCTTGATTAGAACAATCTTTTCGATTGTAACCAACATTTGGATGGTTCACATGGACTAGATCTGGTCAAAACTCAAAAACCATTATGGAAAGACTCGATAGATTCCTCGGTAACTCCGCTTGGTTTAATACCTTTCCTAATTGCAAAGCTATATCATTCTTTCAGGCACGTTCTGATCATTGCCCCACCTTAATGGATATTACCCATCACGCGCTCTCAGATCCAAACGCTCTAATAATCTTTTTCGCTATGAGAATTACTGGGATGATGAGCCGAAAGTTTTGTCTCGAATTAGAGAGATTTGGTCTAACCAATCTCACTCGACACTTCTCAAAATTCAGGATATTGGACGATTCCTAGCCACTTGGCAAACTAACAAGCGCATTAAATCCAATGAGCGTATCATTCAACTAAACGATCTTATTAATATGTGTCTTAAGCAACATCTTTCATATACGGAAATCCACAACTTTATTTCTGCTAAAAATGAGCTTGACAGCTTGTTAAATGCGAAAGAAATATACTGGGCCCAACGAGCTTGGACACACTGGTTAGAACATGGTGATAAAAACACTTCCTTTTTTCATGCCAGAGCAAATAGTCGACGGCGGAAGAATCATATTGTTGGACTTCTAAACAGCCAGAATATATGGCAAACAAACACAGATGACATCATGTCTACAGCTATTAATTACTTTCAAAACCTTTTTACGTCTTCCTCTCCTGCTATTGCCTCTTCCATTTTGGATAACATCCCCACTATTGTTACCGAAACAATGAACAATAATCTTAATAAGTATTTCACAACAGATGAAGTTACCATTCCTTTTCGTGATATTGACAAGAGGAAAAGCCCCGGGTGTTGATGGATTCCCAAGTGGTTTCATCAGGAAGCGTTGGGATATCCTTGGCAAGGACTTTACAAACCACTGCCTCAGACTCCTGAGAGGGTCGGTTAATATAGAAGAGGTCAATCATACTATCATTGTTCTGATACCCAAAATCAGCAACCCCACTATAATGCACCATCTCAGACCTATTAGCCTTTGCACAGTCCTTTACAAAACTGTATCGAAAGTACTTGTTAACCGTCTAAAATCTATCATACCCTTATGTATCAGTGGCAATCAAGCTGTTTTTGTTCAAGGAAGGAACATTATTAATAACATCCATATTGCCCATGAGCTCGCTCATCCATACTTTAAATACTGATGAAACATCTCTTACAAAAGGTGCTAGCCTAAAACTCGACATGGAAAAGGCTTTCGACTGTGTTGAATGGCCTTTTCTTGAACAAATTATGATTCATCTAGGATTCAACTCCTGTTGGGTTTCCCTATTATGAGGTGTGTATCCTCAGTATCCTTTCAAGTACGTATCAATGACTCCCTTTCACGACCTTTCAAACCCCATAGAGGGTTACGGCAAGGAGACCCTCTATCCCCTTTCTTGTTTCTTTTCTGTACTCAAGGCCTTTCAGCCTTGCTCAATGTTGAGTAAACAAATCATAACGTCCCTGGACTTTGTGCTAGCAGGAATGGGCCACGTGTCAACCACCTCCTTTTTGCTGATGACTGTGTCGTATTCATTAAGAATACAACTATGGAAGCTCAACGCCTTAAGGATGCTCTACACACTTACGCTACATCGTTTGGGCAGGCGGTGAATTTTGAAAAGTCTACTATTTTCTTTTCTCGAAAAACTTCCATGTCGCTTCGGTCGGAAATCAATGATATCCTTCTAGTAAGAGAAGTGGATGATCCAGGTATTTATCTGGGAGTCCCTCTCCTAATAGGGAAGAACAAGACAACAACCTTGAGGTTCACCAGGGAAAAAATGAATGCTCGCCTGAGTAAATGGGATAAACATCTCCTCTCCTTTAGTGGTAGAGAAATTTTTATTAAATCTGTCATCCAGTCTATACCATAGTATGTTATGTCTTGCTACCTTCTACCCAAAATATTATTGATGACATGACCACTTCGATACACCGTAAATGGTGGTCTGGGAAAGCTGACAAACGAGGTTGACATATTCTCCCTTGGGACACCGTCTGTCTGCCTAAATCAGTAGGAGGTATAGGGTTTCGCGATCTTCACCACTTCAATGTTGCTTTACTAGGCAAGCAGATCTGGCGTCTGGTTTGTGAACTTGATAATCTCCTTAGTCAGGTCTACAAATGCAAGTATTACCCATCGGGTTCTATCCTCGAATCTGATCACACTCGGAGATCTTCTTTCGCTTGGAAAGGCCTTAGCATTGGTTTCTCTAAGCTTCGCGATGGCTTTTTCAAACGCCCAGGTATATTTAGCCAAGTTCAAATCCACTTTGACAAATGGGGTGGCTCCCAGCCTGTCAACCTTTATGGTGATTACGAGGTAAATGGTGAAGTCCCTCTTCGAACAGGTACTTTTTATGTTGCCTAATTTACCCCGATAAGACGAATCAAAAGTTAGAGAATACTTCTCTCACGAAGACGCCAACACAATCCTTAATGTACCCATTATTAATGACACAAAAGACACTACCCTCTGGGGTCACCATGACTCTGGCATGTACACAGTTCAGTCTGGTTACCAATTTTTGCAGTTACAACTAGGGCCAGTTAATAGGCCCTCCAAGATTTGGAAAATTATATCTAAATTGCCTACTCTACCCAAGCTTCGTACCTTTGGATGGCGTTTATGTTATGATGCACTCCCATCTGGCCATAAAATCCTCCAGGCCAATCTTGGTACGGGAGTATGCTCGATCTGTAACATGACCATCAAAACCACCTTCCATGCTATGCGGGACTGTCCTAGTGCCAAGGAGGCACTCTAGTTGGCAGGGCTTCCTACAAGAATTTTCTCCAAGACCTTTGTCTCCCCCCACCAATGGTTTTCTGAAGTTGCTGGGTTTCTCTCCTTACATCAATTTTCTTTTCTTATCACGATCCTTTGGAATTTATGGAATCGCCAAAATGACTTTGTCCATAATAGCCATCTCCAACCGGTTTGATTAACTGTTGCCAATGCACAAAATCTTTTTAATGACTACACATCTATTAACGATGCCTCCCATCTACGTTCCCGGCTAGCTGAGCCCACTTTTGCTCAAGCTAGATGGACGAAACCGGACCCTGGTTTCGTCAAGATTAACACGGATGGCGCCTTTGACCCCGTTTTAAGAGGTGTTGCTGCTGGCGTCATTTCCAGGGATTCCTCCAATGTCGTCTTGGGTGGTTTCTCTATGCCACTCATTTGCTCGGACCCCGCTTTTGCTGAGGCTCTTGCCATTTTAGAAGGTCTAAAGTTTGCAGTTGCTAATGGCTGGACTCATGTAGTGTTTGAAACTGATTCATTTTCATTCCCAACAAGGTTAACAACACCCATCATCAAGATCTTTCCACCGTGCAACATTTGGTGTCCCGCATCCCCTCCACTCTTGGTACTTTGCTTGATTGTAAGATTTGTTATGTACCTAGAGGCGCAAACGTTGTAGCCCATGTCTTAGCTACTAGTGCTTTGCGTTCTTTTACTTCTTGTTCTTTTGATTGTAACTTTCCCGATTTTATTCGGGCTTCTGTAAATTCGGAGAGGTTCTCCTCTTCTTCTCAATAAAACCATGGGTACTCTTATCCCCATAGGGGCCTACTCACCTCTCGAGGTGTTTTGGCTATAGGGTTTTTTTAATGAGGCCCTTTCTTTCAAAAAAAAAATTACAGTGTGATCACTATAAAGCCCATTTCGATATACACACTTTAAGCATAATAAAAGGTCCGCAAAATGAGATTCAATCAAATTTTATGATTTCAAATAGTTAAAATTATTGGCCTTTGAACATGATTAATCCACTTAATATCAATTTTAGAGCATTTTACTCAGTTTAAATTTCAATGTGCTCACTATAAAAACCATTTAAATATGCACACTTTAAACCTAACAAAATGACCGCAAAATAAGAATAAATCAAATTTCATGAGTTCAAATACTTAATTAGAAGAATTTGAAACAAATTATACAACTTAATCTCCATTTTAGAGCATTTTACTCGGTTAAAGTTACAACGGGTTCACTTAATAGCCCGATTAGACATAAACCTTTAAACTTACAAACACGCACAAAATGAGATTCAATCACATTTAATAAGATCAAATAGTTAATTACGGGCTTTTGAGTATGACAGACAACTTAATCTCAATTTTAGAGCATTTTTTCGGTTTAAATTCCAATGTGTTCACTATAAGCTTAATTAGATATGCACACTTTAAACCTAAAAAAACGGACTCAAAATAAGAATAAATCAAACGTAATGAGTTCTAATAGTTAATTATGGGACTTTAAATCAAATTACACAACTTAATATCAATTTTAGAGCATTTTACTCGGTTAAAACCCCAATGGTTTCACTAAAATGTCCAATTAGACAAGCGCGCTTTAAACCATACAAACAACCACAAAATGAGATTTAATCAAATTTCATGAGTTCAAATAGTTAATTATGGGTTTTTGAATATGATTAAACCACTTAGTCCTAATTTTAGAGCATTTTACTCGGTTAAATTCCAATGTGATCACTATAAAGCTCACTTAGATATGCATACTTTAAACATAAGAAAACGACCGCAAAATAAGAATAAATCAAATGTCATGAGTTCTAATTGTTAATTATGTGATTTTAAATCAAATTATACAACTTAATCTCAATTTTAAGTCATTTAACTCGGTTCTAATCCCAACGGTTTCACTAAAATGCCCAATTAGACGTGCACACTTTAAACCCAACAAAACGGCCACAAAATAAGATCTAAACAAATTTCATGAGTTGAAATAGTGAATTATGGGTTTTTAAATATGATTAAAGCACTAAATCAAAATTTTGTGCATTTTACTCGGTTAAATTCAAATGTGATCATTATAAAGCTCAATTAGATATGCACGATTTAAACCTAACAAAACGGCCGCAAAATAAGAATAAATCAAATATCACGAGTTCTTATAGTCTATTATGAAATTTTAAACGTAATTATTAAACTTAATCTCACTTTTAAAGCATTTTACTCGGTTAAAATTCCAACGTTTTCACTAAATGCCCAATTAGACATTCACCCTTTAAACCCAGCAAAATGTCCACAAAATGAGATTTAATCAAATTTCATGAGTTCAAATAGTTAATTTTGGGTTTTTGAACATGATTAAAAAACTTAATCTTAATTTTAGAACATTTTACTCAGTTAAATTACAGTGTGAACACTATGAAGCCCATTTCGATATGCACACTTTAAGCATAATAAAAGGTCCACAAAATGAGATTCAAAATGAGATTCAATCAAATTTTATGATTTCAAATAGTTAATTGTTGGCCTTTGAACATGACTAATCCACTTAATCTCAATTTTAGAGCATTTTACTCAGTTTAAATTTCAATGTGCTCACTATAAAACCCATTTAGATATACACACTTTAAACCTAACAAAATGACCTCAAAATAAGAATAAATCAAATTTCATGAGTTCAAATACTTAATTAGAAGAATTTGAAACAAATTATACAACTTAATCTCCATTTTAGAGCATTTTACTCTGTTAAAGTTACAACGGGTTCACTTAAAAGCTAGATTAGACATAAACGCTTTAAACTTACAAACACGCACAAAATGAGATTCAATCAAATTTAATAAGATCAAATAGTTATTTATGGACTTTTGAATATGATCAGACAACTTAAACTCAATTTTAGAGCATTTTTCGTTTTAAATTTCAATGTGTTCACTATAAGCTCAATTAGATATGCACACTTTAAACCTAAAAAAACGGACTCAAAATAAGAATAAATCAAACGTAATGAGTTCTAATAGTTAATTATGGGACTTTAAATCAAATTAAACAACTTAATATCAATTTTAGAGAATTTTACTCGGTTAAAACCCCAACGGTTTCACTAAAATGCCCAATTAGACATGCGCGCTTTAAACCTAACAAACAACCACAAAATGAGATTTAATCAAATTTCATGAGTTCAAATAGTTAATTATGGGTTTTTGAATATGATTAAACCACTTAGTCCCAATTTTAGAGCATTTTACTCGGTTAAATTCCAATGTGATCACTATAAAGCTCACTTAGATATGCATACTTTAAACATAAGAAAACGACCGCAAAATAAAAGTAAATCAAATGTCATGAGTTCTAATAGTTAATTATGGGATTTTAAATCAAATCATACAACTTAATCTCAATTTTAGAGCATTTTAATCGGTTCAAATCCCAACGGTTTCACTAAAATGCCCAATTAGACGTGCGCGCTTTACAACCAACAAAACGGCTTTAAACCCAACCAAAAGGTTTCACTAAAATGACTTCAAATATTTAATTATGGATTTTTTAACCTAATTATACAACTTAATCTCAAATTTTTAGCTTTTTACTCGGTTAAAATTCGAAGAGATTCACAACAAAGCTCATTTAGACACGCACGCTTTAAACCCAACCAAAAGATCAAAAAATGATATTAAATCAAATTTTATGAGTTCAAATAGTTAATTATGGACTTTTGATCCTAATTACACAGCTTAATCTCAAATTTTTAGCTTTTTACTCTGTTAAAATTCGAATAGATTTATTGTAAGTCCTATTTAGACATGCACGCTTTAAACCCAACAAAAAGATCAAAAAATGATATTAAATCAAATTTTATGAGTTCAAATAGTTAATTATAGAATTTTTAACCTAACTATACAACATAATCTTAAATTTTTAGCTTTTTACTCTGTTAAAATTCGAACAGATTTACTATAAAGCCCATTTAGACGTGCAAGCTTTAAACCCAACAGAAAGATCAAAAAATGATATTAAATCAAATTTTATGAGTTCAAATATTTAATTATGGATTTTTGAACCTAATTATACACCTTAATGTTAAATTTTTAGCTTTTTAATCGGTTAAAATTCGAATTGATTCACTATAAAGCACACTTAGACATGCATGTTTTAAACCCAACAGAAAGATCGAAAAATGATATGAAATCAAAATTTATGACTTCAAATATTTAATTATGGATTTTTAACCTAATTATACACCTTAATCTCAAATTTTTAGCTTTTTACTCGGTTAAAATTCGAAGAGATTCACAACAAAGCTCATTTAAACACGCACGCTTTAAACCCAACCAAAAAATCAAAAAATGATATTAAATCAAATTTTATGAGTTCAAATAGTTAATTATGGACTTTTGATCCTAATTATATAGCTTAATCTCAATTTTTTTTGCTTTTTACTCTGTTAAAATTCGAATAGATTTAATGTAAATCCTATTTAGACATGCACGCTTTAAACCCAACAAAAAGATCGAAAAAAGATATTAAATCAAATTTTATGAGTTGAAATAGTTAATTATGTACTTTTTAACCTAATTATACAGCATAATCTCAAATTTTTAGCTTTTTACTCGGTTAAAATTCAAACAGATTTACTATAAAGCCCATTTAGACGTGCAAGCTTTAAACCCAAGAGAAAGATCAAAAAATGATATTAAATCAAATTTCATGAGTTCAAATATTTAATTATGGATTTTTGAACCTAATTATACACCTTAATGTCAAATTTTTAGCTTTTTAATCGGTTAAAATTCGAACTGATTGACTATAAAGCACACTTAGACACACATGTTTTAAACCCAACAGAAAGATCGAAAAATAATATTAAATAAAAATTTATGACTTCAAATATTTAATTATGGATTTTTTAACCTAATTATACACCTTAATCTCAAATTTTTAGCTTTTTAATCGGTTAAAATTCGAACAGATTCACTATAAAGCCCATTTAGGCACGCACGCTTTAAACCCAACAAAAAGATAAAAAAATGATATTAAATCAAATTTTATTAATTCAAATAGTTAATAATGGATATTTGAACCTAATTATACAGCTTAATCTCAAATTTTTAGATTTTTACTCGGTTAAAATTCAAACAAATTCACTACAAAGCCCATTTAAACAAGCACGCTTTAAACCCAACCAAAAGATCAAATATGATATTAAATCAAATTTTATGAGTTCAAATAGTTAATTATGGAATTTTGAACCTAATTGTACAGCTTAATCTAGAATTTTTAGCTTTTTAATCATTTAAAATCGAATAGATTCACTATAAAGCCCATTTAGACACGCACGCTTTAAACCCAACGAAAAGATCAAAAAATTATGTTAAATCAAATTTTACGTGTTCAAATAGTTAATTATGGACTTTTGAACCTAATTATACAGCTTAATCTAAAATTTTTAGCTTTTTACATGGTTAAAATTCGAACAGATCTACTACAAAGCCCATTTAGACATGCACGCTTTAAACCCAACAAAAAGATTGAAAAATAATATTAGATCAAATTTTATGAGTTCAAATAGTTAATTATGGACTTTGAACCTAATTATACACCTTAATCTCAAATTTTTAGCTTTTTACTCGGTTAAAATTTGAAGAGATTCACAACAAAGCTCATTTAGACACGCACGCTTTAAACCCAACCAAAAGATCAAAAAATTACATTAAATCAAATTTTATGAGTTCAAACAGTTAATTATGGACTTTTGAAACTAATTATACAGCTTAATCTCAAATTTTTAGCTTTTTACGCGGTTAAAATTCGAATAGATTTACGGTAAATCCTATTTAGACACGCACGCTTGAAACCCAATAAAAAGATAACAAAATGATATTAAATCAACTTTTATGAGTTCAAATAGTTAATTATGGATTTTTTAAACTAATTATACACCTTAATCTCAAATTTTTAGCTTCTTAATCGGTTAAAATTCGAACAGATTCACTATAAAGCCATTTAGACACGCACGCTTTAAACCCAACCAAAAGATCCAAAAATGAAATTAAATCAAATTTTATGAGTTCAAATAGTTAATTATGGATATTTGAACCTAATTGTACACCTTAATCTCAATTTTTTAGCTTTTTAATCGGTTAAAATTCGAAGAGATTCACTATAAAGCCGATTTGGACACGCACGCTTTAGACTCAACAAAAAGATCGAAAAATAATATTAATCAAAATTTATGATTTCAAATAATTAATTATGGATTTTTGAACCTAATTATACACCTTAATCACAAATTTTTAGCTTTTTAATCAATTAAAATTCGAATAGATTTACTATAAAGCCCATTTAGAGACGCACGCTTTAAACCCAACAAAAAGATCAAAAAATAACATTAAATAAAATTTTATGAGTTCAAATATTTAATTATGGATTTTTGAACCTAATTATACACCTTAATCTCAAATTTTTAGCTTTTTAATCGGTTAAAATTTGAACAGATTCACTATAAAGCACATTTAGACACACAAGCTTTAAACCCAACAAAAAGATCAAAAAATGATATTAAATCAAATTTTAATAGTTCATATAATTAACTATGGACTTTTGAACCTAATTATACATCTTAATCTCAAATTTTTAGCTTTTCAATCGGTTAAAATTCGAACAAATTCACACAAAGCCCATTAGACACACACGCTTTAAACCAAAAGAAAATAAAAAAATGATATTAAATTAAATTTTATGAGTTGAAATAGTTAATTATATATTTTTGAACCTAATTATACACCTTAATCTCAAATTTTTTGCCTTTTACGCGGTTAAAATTCGAACAAATTCACAACAAAGCCCATTAAGACACGCACGCTTTAAACATAACAAAAAGATCAAAACTGATGTTAAATCAAAATTTATGACTTCACATATTTATTTATGGATTTTTGAACCTAATTATACACCTTAATCTCAAATTTTTAGCTTTTTACTCGGTTAAATTTCGAACAGTTTCACTATAAAGCCTATTTAGACACGCACGCTATAAACCCAAGTAAAAAAATCAAAAAATAACATTAAATCAAACTTAATGAGTTCAAATAGTTAATTATGTACTTTTGAAACTAATTATACACCTTCGTCTCAAATTTTTAACTTTTTAATCGGTTAAAATTCGAATAGATTCACTATAAAGCCCATTTAGACACGCACGCTTTAAACCCAACAAATAGATCGAAAAATGATATTAAATCAAAATTTATGAGTTCAAATATTTAATTATGGATTTTTGAACCTAATTGTACACCTTAATCTCAAATTTTTAACATTTTAATCGGTTAAAATTCGAATAGATTCACTATAAAGCCCATTTAGACACGCACGCTTTAACCAAATAAAAAGATCACAAAATGATATTAAATCAAAATTTATGAGTTCAACTAGATAATTATGGACTTTTGAACCTAATTATACACCTTAATCTCAAATTTTTAGCTTTTTAATCGGTTAAAATTCGAACAGATTTACTATAAAGCCCATTTTAGACACGCACGCTCTAAACCCAAGAAAAAGATCAAAAAAATCATATTAAACCAAATTTTATGAGTTCTAATAGTTAATTATGGAATTTTGTACCTAATTATACACCTTCGTCTCAAATTTTTAACTTTTTACACGGTTAAAATTTGAACAGATTCACTATAAAGCCCATTTAGCCATGCACGCTTTAAACCCAACAAAAAGATCAAAAAATTATGTTAAATCAAATTTTATGAGTTAAATTGCTAATTATGGACTTTTGAATCTAATTATACACCATAATCTCAATTTTTAGCTTTTTAACAGGTTAAAATTCGAACAAATTCACTACAAAGCCCATTTAGACACGCACGCTTTAAAACCACAAGAAAGATCGAAAAATGATATTAAAAAATCAAATTTTATGAGTTCAAATAGTTAATTATGGATTTTTTAACCTTATTATATACCTTAATCTCAAATTTTTAGCTTTTTAATCGGTTAAAATTCGAACAGATTTACTATAAAGCCCATTTAAACACGCAAGCTGTAAACCCAACAAAAAAAATCGAAAAATGATATTAAATAAAAATTTATGAGTTCAAAAGGTTAATTATGGATTTTTGAAACTAATTATACAACTTAATCTCAATTTTTTAGATTTTTAATCGGTTAAAATTCGAACAGATTCACAATAAAGCCCATTTTGACACGGACGCTATAAACCCAACAAAATAATCGAAAAATGATATTAAATCAAAATTTATGAGTTCAAAAGTTAATTATAGATTTTTGAACCTAATTATACACCTTAATCTCAAATTTTTAGCTTTCTAATATGTTAAAATTCGAACAGATTCACTATAAAGCCCATTTAGACACTCACGCTTTAAACCCAATAATAAGATCACAAAATGATATTTAATCAAATTTTATGAGTTCAACTATTTAATTATGGCTTTTGAACCTAATTATAACCCTTAATCTAAAATTTTTAGCTTTCTAATCGGTTAAAACTCGAACAGATTTACTATAAAGCCCAATTAGACACTCAAGCTTTAAACCCAAGAAAAAGATCAAAAAATGATATCAAACCAAATTTTATGAATTCAAATAGTTAATTATGGACTTTTGAACCTAATTATACACCTTCATCTCAAATTTTTAGCTTTTTACATGGTTAAAATTTGAACAGATTCTCTATAAAGCCAATTTAGCCACACACACTTTAAACCTAACAAAAAGATCAAAAAATTATAATAAATCAAATTTTATGAGTTCAAATAGTTAATTATGGGCTTTTGAATCTAATTATACATCTTAATCTCAAATTTTTAGCTTTTTAATCGGTTAAAATTCGAATAGATTCACAATAAAGCCCATTTAGACATGCACGCTTTAAACCTAACAAAAATATCAAAAATAATATTAAATCAAAATTTATGAGTTCAAATATTTAATTATTGATTTTTGAGACTAATTATACACCTTAATCTCAAATTTTTAGCTTTTTTAATCGGTTAAAATTCTAACAGATTCACTATAAATCCCATTTAGACACGCACGCTTTAAACCTAATAAAATATCACAAAATGATATTAAATCAAATTTTATGCGTTCAAATAATTGATTATGGATTTTTGAACCTAATTATGTACCTTAATCTCAAATTTTTAGGTTTTTAATCGATTAAAATTCGAACAGATGCACTGTAAAGCCCATTTAGACACGCACTCTTTAAACGCAACAAAAAGATCGAAAAATGATATTAAATCAAAATTTATAAGTTCAAATATTTAATTATGGATTTTGGAACCTAATTATACACCTTAATCTCAAATTTTTAGCATTTTAATCGGTTAAAATTCGAACAGATTCACTATAAAGCCCATTTAGACACGCACGATTTAAACCCAACAAAAAGATCGAAAAATAATATTAAATCAAAATTTATGAGTTAAAATATTTAATTATGGATTTTTGAACTTAATTATACACCTTAATGTCAAATTTTTAGCTTTTTAATCGGTTAAAATTCGAACAGATTCACTATAAAGCCCATTTAGACACGCACAATTTAAACCCAATAAAAAGATCACAAAATGATATTTAATCAAATTTTATGAGTTCAACTATTTAATTATGGCTTTTGAACCTAGTTATAACCCTTAATCTCTAATTTTTAGCTTTTTAATCGGTTAAAATTCGAACAGATTTACTATAAAGCCCATTTAGGCACTCAAGCTTTAAACCCAAGAAAAAGATCAAAAAATGATATTAAACCAAATTTTATGAGTTCAAATAGTTAATTATGGACTTTTGAACCTAATTATACACCTTCATCTCAATTTTTTTTAGCTTTTTACATGGTTAAAATTTGAACAGATTTACTATAAAGCCCATTTAGCCACACACGTTTAAACCCAACAAAAAGATCAAAAAATTATAACAAATCAAATTTTATGAGTTCAAATAGTTAATTATGGACTTTTGAATCTAATTATACACCTTAATCTCACAGTTTTAGCTTTTTAATCGATTAAAATTAGAACAGATTCACTATAAAGCCAATTTAGACTGCACACTATAAACCCAACAAAAAAATCGAAAAATTATATTAAATCAAAATTTATGAGTTCAAATAGTTAATTATGTATTTTTGAAACTAATTATACAACTTAATCTCAAATTTTTAGCTTTTTAATCGGTTAAAATTCGAACAGATTCACTATAAAGCCTATTTAGACACGCACGCTTTACACCTAACAAAAAGATCGAAAAATGATATTAAATCAAATTTTATGAGTTCAAATAGTTAATTAAGGATTTTTGAACCTAATTATACACCTTAATCTCAAATTTTTAGGTTTTTACTTTGTTAAAATTCAACAGATTCACTATAAAGCCCATTTAGACACACACGCTATAAACACAACAAAAAATAAAAAAATGATATTAAATCAAAATTTATGAGTTCAAATATTTAATTATGGATTTTTGAAACTAATTATACAACTTAATCTCAAATTTTTAGCTTTTTAATCGGTTAAACTTCAAACAAATTCACTATAAAGCCCATTTAGACGCGCACGCTTTAATCCTAACAAAAAGATAGAAAATGATATAAATACAAAATTTATGAGTTCAAATATTTAATTATGTATTTTTGAACCTAATTATACACCTTAATCTCAAATTTTTAGCTTTTTAATCGATTAAAATTCGAACAGATTTACTATAAAGCCCATTTAAACACGCAAGCTGTAAACCCAACAAAAAAAATCGAAAAATGATATTAAATAAAAATTTATGAGTTCAAAAGGTTAATTATGGATTTTTGAAACTAATTATACAACTTAATCTCAATTTTTTAGATTTTTAATCGGTTAAAATTCGAACAGATTCACAATAAAGCCCATTTTGACACGGACGCTATAAACCCAACAAAATAATCGAAAAATGATATTAAATCAAAATTTATGAGTTCAAAAGTTAATTATAGATTTTTGAACCTAATTATACACCTTAATCTCAAATTTTTAGCTTTCTAATATGTTAAAATTCGAACAGATTCACTATAAAGCCCATTTAGACACTCACGCTTTAAACCCAATAATAAGATCACAAAATGATATTTAATCAAATTTTATGAGTTCAACTATTTAATTATGGCTTTTGAACCTAATTATAACCCTTAATCTAAAATTTTTAGCTTTCTAATCGGTTAAAACTCGAACAGATTTACTATAAAGCCCAATTAGACACTCAAGCTTTAAACCCAAGAAAAAGATCAAAAAATGATATCAAACCAAATTTTATGAATTCAAATAGTTAATTATGGACTTTTGAACCTAATTATACACCTTCATCTCAAATTTTTAGCTTTTTACATGGTTAAAATTTGAACAGATTCTCTATAAAGCCAATTTAGCCACACACACTTTAAACCTAACAAAAAGATCAAAAAATTATAATAAATCAAATTTTATGAGTTCAAATAGTTAATTATGGGCTTTTGAATCTAATTATACATCTTAATCTCAAATTTTTAGCTTTTTAATCGGTTAAAATTCGAATAGATTCACAATAAAGCCCATTTAGACATGCACGCTTTAAACCTAACAAAAATATCAAAAATAATATTAAATCAAAATTTATGAGTTCAAATATTTAATTATTGATTTTTGAGACTAATTATACACCTTAATCTCAAATTTTTAGCTTTTTTAATCGGTTAAAATTCTAACAGATTCACTATAAATCCCATTTAGACACGCACGCTTTAAACCTAATAAAATATCACAAAATGATATTAAATCAAATTTTATGCGTTCAAATAATTGATTATGGATTTTTGAACCTAATTATGTACCTTAATCTCAAATTTTTAGGTTTTTAATCGATTAAAATTCGAACAGATGCACTGTAAAGCCCATTTAGACACGCACTCTTTAAACGCAACAAAAAGATCGAAAAATGATATTAAATCAAAATTTATAAGTTCAAATATTTAATTATGGATTTTGGAACCTAATTATACACCTTAATCTCAAATTTTTAGCATTTTAATCGGTTAAAATTCGAACAGATTCACTATAAAGCCCATTTAGACACGCACGATTTAAACCCAACAAAAAGATCGAAAAATAATATTAAATCAAAATTTATGAGTTAAAATATTTAATTATGGATTTTTGAACTTAATTATACACCTTAATGTCAAATTTTTAGCTTTTTAATCGGTTAAAATTCGAACAGATTCACTATAAAGCCCATTTAGACACGCACAATTTAAACCCAATAAAAAGATCACAAAATGATATTTAATCAAATTTTATGAGTTCAACTATTTAATTATGGCTTTTGAACCTAGTTATAACCCTTAATCTCTAATTTTTAGCTTTTTAATCGGTTAAAATTCGAACAGATTTACTATAAAGCCCATTTAGGCACTCAAGCTTTAAACCCAAGAAAAAGATCAAAAAATGATATTAAACCAAATTTTATGAGTTCAAATAGTTAATTATGGACTTTTGAACCTAATTATACACCTTCATCTCAATTTTTTTTAGCTTTTTACATGGTTAAAATTTGAACAGATTTACTATAAAGCCCATTTAGCCACACACGTTTAAACCCAACAAAAAGATCAAAAAATTATAACAAATCAAATTTTATGAGTTCAAATAGTTAATTATGGACTTTTGAATCTAATTATACACCTTAATCTCACAGTTTTAGCTTTTTAATCGATTAAAATTAGAACAGATTCACTATAAAGCCAATTTAGACTGCACACTATAAACCCAACAAAAAAATCGAAAAATTATATTAAATCAAAATTTATGAGTTCAAATAGTTAATTATGTATTTTTGAAACTAATTATACAACTTAATCTCAAATTTTTAGCTTTTTAATCGGTTAAAATTCGAACAGATTCACTATAAAGCCTATTTAGACACGCACGCTTTACACCTAACAAAAAGATCGAAAAATGATATTAAATCAAATTTTATGAGTTCAAATAGTTAATTAAGGATTTTTGAACCTAATTATACACCTTAATCTCAAATTTTTAGGTTTTTACTTTGTTAAAATTCAACAGATTCACTATAAAGCCCATTTAGACACACACGCTATAAACACAACAAAAAATAAAAAAATGATATTAAATCAAAATTTATGAGTTCAAATATTTAATTATGGATTTTTGAAACTAATTATACAACTTAATCTCAAATTTTTAGCTTTTTAATCGGTTAAACTTCAAACAAATTCACTATAAAGCCCATTTAGACGCGCACGCTTTAATCCTAACAAAAAGATAGAAAATGATATAAATACAAAATTTATGAGTTCAAATATTTAATTATGTATTTTTGAACCTAATTATACACCTTAATCTCAAATTTTTAGCTTTTTAATCGATTAAAATTCGAACAGGTTCACTATAAAGCCTATTTAAACACACACGCTTTAAACCCAATAAAAAGATCACAAAATGATATTAAATTAAATTTTATGATTTCAAATAGTTAATTATGGACTTTTGAACTTAATTATACTCCTTAATCTAAAATTTTTAGCTTTCTAATCGGTTAAAATTCGAATAGATTCTCTAAAAACCCATTTAGTCACGCACGCTTTATACCCAATAAATGATATTAACTTATATTAAATCAAAATTTTTGAGTTCAAATATTTAATTATGAATTTTTGAAACTAATTATACAACATAATCTCAAATTTTTAGCTTTTTAATCGGTTAAAATTCAAACAAATTCACTATAAAGCCCATTTAGAAGCACACGCTTTAAACCCAACAAAAGGATCGAAAAATAATATTTAAATCAAAATTTATGAGTTCAAATACTTAATTATGTATTGTTGAACCTAATTATACACCTTAATCTCAAATTTTTAGCTTTTTAATCATTCAAATTCGAACAGATTCACTATAAAGCCTATTTAGACACACACGCTTTAAACCCAATAAAAAGATCACAAAATGATATTAAATTAAATTTTATGATTTCAAATAGTTAATTATGGACTTTTGAACCTAATTATACTCCTTAATCTAAAATTTTTAGCTTTCTAATCGGTTAAAATTCGAATAGATTCACTAAAAAACCCATTTAGTGACGCACGCTTTATACCCAATAAATGATATTAAATGATTTTAAATCAAAATTTATGAGTTCAAATAGTTAATTATTAATTTTTGAAAGTAATTATACAAATTAATCTCAAATTTTTAACTTTTTGATCGAAAAAATTTCGAAAAGATTCACTATAAAGCCCATTTAGACACACATGCTTTAAACCCAACAAAAAGATCGAAAAATGATATTAAATCAAATTTTATGATTTTAAATATTTAATTATCGACTTTTGAACTTAATTATACACCTTAATCTCAAATTTTTTGCTTTTTAATCGGTTAAAATTCAAACATATTCACTATAAAGCCCATTTAGACACGCACGCCTTAAACCCAACAAAAAGATCGAAAAATGATATTAAAATAAAAATTTATGAGTTCAAATATTTAATTATAGAGTTTTAAACCTAATTATACACCTTAATCTCAAATTTTTAGCTTTTTAATCTGTTAAAATTCCAACAGTTTCACTATGAAGCCCATTTAGACATGCAAATTTTAAGCCCATCAAAAAGATCGAAAAATGATATTAAATCAAAATTTATCAGTTCAAATAGTTAATTATGGAATTTTGAAAATAATTATACAACATAATCTCAAAATTTTAGCTTTTTAATCGGTTAAAACTCGAACAAATTCACTACAAAACCCATTTAGATATGCACGCTATAAACCCATCAAAAAAATCGAAAAATGATATTAAATCAACTTTTATGAGTTCAAATAGTTAATTATGGATTTTTGAACCTAATTGTACACCTTAATCTCAAATTTTTAGCTTTTTAATCGGTTAAAATTCTAACATATTCATTATAAAGCCCACCCTTCAAAAAAATATAAATTAAATTAAATCAAAATTTGTGATTTCAAATAGTTAATTATGGATCTTTGAACCTAATTATACAAATTAATCTCAAATTTTTAGCTTTTTAATCGGTTAAAATTCGAATAGATTCACAATAAAGCCCATTTAGACATGCACGCTTTAAACCTAACAGAAATATCAAAAATAATATTAAATCAAAATTTATGAGTTCAAATATTTAATTATGGATTTTTGAGACTAATTATACACCTTAATCTCAAATTTTTAGCTTTTTTAATCGGTTAAAATTCTAACAGATTCACTATAAATCCCATTTAGACACGCACGCTTTAAACCTAATAAAATATCACAAAATGATATTAAATCAAATTTTATGCGTTCAAATAATTAATTATGGACTTTTGAACCTAATTATGTACCTTAATCTCAAATTTTTAGATTTTTAATCGATTAAAATTCGAACAGATTCACTGTAAAGCCCATTTAGACACGCACTCTTTAAACTCAACAAAAAGATCGAAAAATGATATTAAATCAAAATTTATAAGTTCAAATATTTAATTATGGATTTTTGAACCTAATTATACACCTTAATCTCAAATTTTTAGCATTTTAATCGTTTAAAATTCGAACAGATTCACTATAAGGCCCATTTAGACACGCACACTTTAAATCCAACCAAAAGATCAAAAAATTATATTAAATCAAATTTTACGTGTTCAGATAGTCATTTATGGACTTTTTGAACAAAATTATACAGCTTAATCTCAAATTTTTAGTTTTTTACTCGATAAAAATAAGAATAGATTCACTATAAAGCCCATTTAGACACGCACGCTTTAAACCCAAAAAAAATCAAAAAATGATATTGAATCGAATTTTATGACTTCAATTAGTTAGTTATGGACTTTTGAACCTAATTATACAGCTTAATCTCAAATTTTTAGCTTTTTACTCAATTAAAATTCGAATAGATTTACTATAAAGCCCATTTAGACACGCACACTTTAAACCCAACAAAATGATCGAAAAATGATATTAAATCAAATTTTATGAGTTCAAATTGTTAATTATAGACTTTTGAACCTAATTATACAACTTAATCTCTAATATTTAGCTTTTTACTCGATTAAAATTCGTATAGATTTACTATAAAGCCCATTTAGACACGCACGCTTTAAACCCAACAAAAAGATCGAAAAATAACATTAAATCAAATTTTATGAATTCAAATATTTAATTATGGATTTTTGAACCTAATTGTACACCTTAATCTCAAATTTTTAGCATTTTAATCGGTTAAAATTCGAACAAATTCACTATAAAGCCCATTTAGACACGCACGCTTTAAACCCGATGAAAAGATCAAAAAATAATTTTAAATCAAAATTTATGAGTTCAAATATTTAATTATGGATTTTTGAACCTAATTATACACCTTAATCTCAAATTCTTAGCTTTTTACTCGGTTAAAATTAGAATAGATTCACTATAAAGCCCATTTAGACACGCACGCTTTAAACCCAACAAAAAGATCAAAAAATGATATTGAATGAATTTTATGACCTCAAATAGTTATTTATGGACTTTTGAACCTAATTATACATCTTAATCTCTAATATTTAGCTTTTTACTCGATTAAAATTCGAATAGATTTACTGTAAAGTCGATTTAGACACGTACGCTTTAAACCCAACAAAAAGATCAAAAAATGATATTGAATCAAATTTTATGAGTTCAAATAGATAATTATGGTCTTTTGAACCGAATTATACATCATAATCTCCAATTTTTAGCTTTTTGCTCGGATAAAATTCAAACAGATTCACTAGAAAGCCCATTTAGACATGCACACAATAAACCAACAAAAAGATAAATAAATGATATTAAATCAAATTTTATGAGTTCAAATTGTTAATTATGGACTTTTGAACCTAATTATACACCTTAATCTCAAATTTTTAACTTTTTACTCGGTTAAAATTCGAACAGATTCACTATAAAGCCCATTTAGGCACGCACGCTTTAAACCCAACAAAAAGATCAAAAACTGATATTGAATCAAATTTTATGGCTTCAAATAGTTAGTTATAGACTTTTGAACCTAATTATACAGCTTAATGTCAAATTTTTAGCTTTTTACTCGGTTAATTATGGACTTTTGATCCTAATGATACAGCTTAATCTTAAATTTTTAGCTTTTAACTTGATTAAAAGTCGAACAGATTCACTATAAAGCCCATTTAGACATACACATTTTAAAACCAACAAAAATATCGAAAAATGATATTAAATCAAATTTTATGACTTCAAATAGTTAATTATGAACTTTTGAACCTAATTATATAGCTTAATTATACACACCTTAATCTCAAATTTTTGAACCTAATTATACAGCTTAATTATACACACCTTATTCTCAAATTTTTGAACCTAATTATACAGCTTAATTATGGAATTCAAAATTTATGAGTTCAAATATTTAAAATATGGATTTTTGAACCTAATTATACACACCTTAGTCTCAAATCTTTAGCATTTTAATCGGTTAAAATTCAAACAAATTCACTATAAATCCCATTTAGACAAGCACGCTATAAACCCAATAAAAAATCGAAAAATGATATTAAATCAAAATTTATAAGTTCAAATTGTTAATTATGGTTTTTCGAAACTAATTATAAAACTTAATCTCAAATTTTTAGCTTTTTAATCGGTTAAAATTCGAACAGATTCACTATAAAGCCCATTTAGACACGTACGCTTTAAACCCAACAAATAGATCAAAAAATGATATTGAATCAAAATTTATGAGTTCAAATATGTAATTATGGATTTTTGAACCTAATTGTACACCTTAATCTCAAATTTTTGCTTTTTAATCAGTTAAAATTCGAACAGATTCACTATAAAGCCCATTTAGACACACACGCTTTGAACCCAATGAAAAGATCACAAAAAAGATATTAAATCAAATTTTATGAGTTCAACTATTTAATTATGGACTTTTGAACCTAATTATACACCTTAATCTCAAATTTTTAGCTTTGTAATATGTTAAAATTCTAACAGATTCACTATAAAGCCCATTTAGACACACACGCTTTAAACCAAATAAAAAGATCACAAAATGATATTTAATCAAATTTTATGAGTTCAACTATTTAATTATGGCTTTTGAAGCTAATTATAACCCTTAATGTCAAATTTTTAACTTTCGAATTGGTTAAAATTAGAACAGATTTACTATAAAGCCCATTTAGACACTTAAGCTTTAAATCCAAGAAAAATATCAAAAATGATATTAAACCAAATTTTATGAGTTCAAATAGTTAATTACAGACTTTTGAACCTAATTATACACCTTCATCTCAAATTTTTAGCTTTTTACATGGTTAAAATTTGAACAGATTCACTATAAAGCCTATGAGTTAAAATAGTTAATTAAGGATTTTTGAACCTAATTATAAACCTTAAACTCAAATTTTTAGCTTTTTACTTGGTTAAAATTCGAACAGATTCAGTATAAGCCCATTTAGACCCACACATTCTATAAACCCAACAAAAAAAATCAAAAAATGATATTAAATAAAAATTTATGAGTTTAAATATTAAATTATGGATTTTTAAAACTAATTATACAACTTAATCTCAAATTTTTAGCTTTTTAATCGGTTAAAATTCAAACAAATTCACTATAAAACCCATTTACACGCGCACGCTTTAAACCCAACAAAAAGATCAAAAAATAATATTAAAACAAAATTTATGAGTTCAAATATTTAATTATGGACTTTTGAAACTAATTATACACCTTAATCTAAATTTTTTAGCTTTTTAATCGGTTAAAATTAGAACAGATTCACTATAAAGCCCATTTAAACACGCACGATTTAAACCCAACAAAAAATCGAAAAATGATATCAAATCAAATTTTATGAGTTCAAATAGTTAATTATGCACTTTTGAACGTAATTATACACCTTAATCTCAAATTTTTAGCTTTTTAATCAGTTAAAATTCGAACAGATTCACTATAAAGCCCATTTAGACACGCACGCATTAAACCCAACAAAAAGATCGAAAAATGATATTAAAATCAAAATTTATGAGTTCAAATATTTAATTATAGATTTTTTAACCTAATTATACACCTTAATCTCAAATTTTTAGCTTTTTAATCGGTTAAAATTCGAATAGATTCACTATAAAGCCCATTTAGACACACACGCTTTAAACCCAACAAAAAGATTGAAAAATGATATTAAATCAAATTTTATGTGTTCAAATAGTTAATTCTGGATTTTGAACATAATTATACACCTTAATCTCAAATTTTTAGCTTTTTAAGCGGTTAAAATTCGAACAAATTCACTATAAAGCCTATTTAGACACGAACACCTTAAACCCAACAAAAAGAACGAAAAATGATATTAAAATCAAAATTTATGAGTTCAAATATTTAATTGTGGATTTTTGAACAAAATTATACACCTTAATCTCAAATTTTTAGCTTTTTAAACGGTTAAAATTGGAACAGATTCACAATAAAAAACATTTAGACACACACGCTATAAACTCAACATAAAAATCGAAAAATGATATTAAATCAAAATTTATGAGTTCAAATATTTAATTATGGATTTTTGAACCTAATTATACACCTTAATCTCAAATTTTTAGCTTTTTAATATGTTAAAACTCGAACATTTTCACTATGATGCCCATTTAGACATGAACATTTTAAACCCAACAAAAAGATCGAAAAATGATATTAAATCAAAATTTATGAGTTCAAATAGTTAATTATGGACTTTTTAAACTAATTATACAACTTAATCTCAAAAATTTATCTTTTTAATCGGTTAAAACTCGAACAAATTTACTAGAAAGCCCATGTAGATACGCACGAGTTAAACCCAACAAAAAATCAAAAAATAATATTAAATCAAATTTAATGAGTTCAAATAGTTAATTATGGAATTTTGAACCTAATTATACACCTTAATCTCCAATTTTTAGCTTTTTAATCGGTTAAAATTCGAACAAATTAACTATAAAGCCCATTTAGACACGCACGCCTTAAACACAACAAAAAATCGAAAAATGATATTAAATCAAAATTTATGAGTTCAAATAGTTAAATATGGATTTTTGAAAACTAATTATACAACTTAATCTCAAATTTTTAGCTTTTTAATCGGTTAAAATTCGAACAGATTCACTATAAAGCCCATTTGGACACACACGCTTTAAACCCAACAAAAAATCAAAAAATGATATTAAATCAAATTTTATGTGTCCAAATAGTTAATTATGGACTTTTGAACCTAATTATACAACTTAATCTCAAATTTTTAGCTTTTAACTTGATTGAAATTCGAACAGATTCACTTTAAAGCCAATTTAGTCACGCACGCTTTACACCAAACAAAAAGATCGAAAAATGATATTAAATTAAGTTTTATGAGTTCAAATAGTTAATTCTGGATTTTTGAACCTAATTATACACCTTAATCTCAAATTTTTAGCTTTTTACTTGGTTAAAATTCAAACAGATTCACTATAAAGTCCATTTGGACACGCACGCCTTAAACCCAGCAAAAAGTTCGAAAAATGATATTAAAATCAAAATTTATGAGTTCAAATACTTAATTATGGATTTTTGAACCTAATTATACACATTAATCTCAAATTTTTAGCTTTTTAATCTGTTAAAATTCGAACAGTTTCACTATAAATCCCATTTAGACATGCACGTTTTAAACCCAACAAAAAGATCAAAAAATGATATTAAATCAAATTTTATGAGTTCAAATATTTAATTATGGATTTTTGAAACTAATTATACAACTTAATCTCAAAATTTTAGATTTTTAATCGGTTAAAACTCGAACAAATTCACTACAAAGCCCATGTAGACACGCACGCTTTAAACCCAAGAAAAAATCAAAACATAATTTTAAATCAAATTTAATGAGTTCAAATAGTTAATTATGGACTTTTAAACCTAATTATACGCCTTAATCTCAAATTTTTATCTTTTTAATCGGTTAAAATTCGTACAGATTCACTACAAAGACCATTTAGTCACGCACGCTATAAACCCAACAAAAAAATTGAAAAATGATATTAAATCAAAGTTTATGAGTTCAAATAGTTAATTATGGATTTTTGAAACTAATTGTACAACTTAATCTCAAATTTTTAGATTTTTAATCGGTTAAAATTCGAACAGATTCACCATAAAACCCATTTAGATACGCACGCTTTAAACCCAACAAAAAATCAAAAAATGATATTAAATCAAATTTTATGAGTTCAAATAGTTAATTCTGGACTTTTGAACCTAATTATACAACTTAATCTCAAATTTTTGGATTTTAACTCGATTAAAATTCGAACAGATTCATTTTAAAGCCAATTTAGTTAGGCACGCTTTACACCCAATAAAAAGATCGAAAAATGATATTAAATCAAATTTTATGAGTTCAAATAGTTAATTATGGATTTTTGAACCTAATTATACAACTTAATCTCAAATTTTTAGCTTTTTAATCGATTATAAATTCGAACATATTCACTATAAAGCCCATTTTGACACGCACGCCTTAAACCCAACAAAAAGATCGAAAATGATATTAAAATCAAAATTTATGAGTTGAAATATTTAATTATGGATTTTAGAACCTAATTATACTCCTTAATCTCAAATTTTTAGCTTTTTAATCTGTTAAAATTCGAACAGTTTCACTATAAAAGCACATTTAGACATGCACGTTTTAAACCCAACAAAAAGATCGAAAAATGATATTAAATCAAAATTTATGAGTTCAAATAGTTAATTATGGATTTTTGAAACTAATTATACAACTTAATCTCAAAATTTTAGCTTTTTAATCGTATAGAACTCAAACAAATTCACTATAAAGCCCACGTAGACACGCACGCTTTAAACCCAACAAAAATCAAAAAAATAATATTAAATCAAATTTAATGAGTTCAAATAATTAATTATGGACTTTTGAACATAATTATACACCTTAATCTCAAATTTTTAGCTTTTTAAACAGTTAAAATTCGAACAGATTCACTATAAAAACCATTTAGACGCGCACGCTATAAACGCAACATAAAAATCGAAAAATGATATTAAATCAAAATTTATGACTTCATATAGATAATTATGGATTTTTGAAACTAATTATACAACTTAATCTCAAATTTTTAGCTTTTTAATCGGTTAAAATTCGAACAAATTCACTATAAAGCCCATTTAGACACGCACGCTTTAAACCCAACAAAAAAAATCAAAAAATGATATTAAATGAAATTTTATGAGTTCAAATATTTAATTATGGATTTTTGAACCTAATTATACACCTTAATGTCAAATTTTTAGCATTTTAATCGGTTCAAATTTGAACTGATTCACAATAAAGCCTATTTGGACTCGCACGTTTTAAACCCAACAATAACATCGAAAAATGATATTAAATCAAAATTTATGAGTTCAAATATTTAATTATGGATTTTTAACCTAATTGTACACCTTGATCTCAAATTTTTAGCTTTTTAATCTTTTAAAATTCGAACAGATTCACTCTAAAGCGCATTTAGACACGCACGCTATAAACCCAACAAAAAAATCGAAAAATGATATTAGATCAAAATTTATGAGTTCAAATAGTAAATAATGGATTTTTTAAACTAATTATACAACTTAATCTCAAATTTTTAGATTTTTAATCGGTTAAAATTCGAACAGATTCACCACAAAGCCCATTTAGATACACACGCTTTAAACCCAACAAAAAATCAAAAAATGATATTAAATCAAATTTTAAGAGTTCAAATAGTTAATTATGCATTTTTGAACCTAATTATACAAGTTAATCTCAAATTTTTAGCTTTTAACTCGATTAAAATTCGAACAGATTCACTATAAAGACAATTCAGTTAGGCACGCTTTACACCCAACAAAAAGATCAAAAAAATGATATTAAATCAAATTTTATGAGTTCAAATAGTTAATTATGGGTTTTTGAACCTAATTATACACCTTAATCTCAAATTTTTAGCTTTTTAATCGGTTATAAATTCGAACAGATTCACTATAAAGCCCATTTTGACACGCACGCCTTAAACCCAACAAAAAGATCGAAAATGATATTAAAATCAAAATTTATGAGTTCAAATATTTAATTATGGATTTTAGAACCTAATTATACTCCTTAATCTCAAATTTTTAGATTTTTAATATGTTAAAGCTCGAACAGTTTCACTATAAAAGCACATTTAGACATGCAAGTTTTAAACCCAACAAAAAGATCGAAAATGATATTAAATCAAAATTTATGAGTTCAAATAGTTAATTATGGATTTTTGAAACTAATTATACAACATAATCTCAAAATTTTAGCTTTTTAATCGTATAAAACTCGAACAAATTCACTACAAAGCCCATGTAGACACACACACTTTAAACCCAAAAAAAATCAAAAAATAATATTAAATCAAATTTAATGAGTTCAAATAGTTAATTATGGACTTTTGAACCTAATTATACACCTTAATCTCAAATTTTTAGCTTTTTAAACGGTTAAAATTCGGTCAGATTCACTCTAAAAACCATTTAGACACGCACGCTATAAACCCGACATAAAAATTGAAAAATGATATTAAATCAAAATTTATGAGTTCAAATAGTTAATTATGGATTTTTGAAACTAATTATACAACTTAATGTCAAATTTTTAGCTTTTAAATCGGTTAAAATTCTAACAGATTCACTATAAAGCCTATGTAGACACGCACGCTTTAAACCCAACAAAAAAAATCAAAAAATGATATTAAATCGAGTTTTATGAGTTCAAATATTTAATTATAGATTTTTGAACCTAATTATACACCTTATTGTCAAATTTTTACCATTTTAATCGGTTAAAATTCGAATTGATTCACAATAAAACCTATTTAGACTCGCACGTTTTAAACCCAATAATAAGATCGAAAAATGATATTAAATCAAAATTTATGAGTTCAAATATTTAATTATGGATTTTTTAACCTAATTATACACCTTGATCTCAAATTTTGAGCTTTTTAAACTTTTAGAATTCGAACAGATTCACTCTAAAGCGCATTTAGACACGCGCGCTATAAACCCAACAAAAAAAATCGAAAAATGATATTAAATCAAAATTTATGAGTTCAAATAGTTAACTATTGACTTTTGAAACTAATTATACACCTTAATCTCAAATTTTTAGCTTTTTACACGGTTAAAATTCGAACAGATTCAGTACAAAGCCCATTTAGTCATGCACGTTTTAAACCCAATAAAAAGATCAAAAAATTATATTGAATCAAATTTTAGGATTTCAAATAGTTAATTATGGACTATTGAACCTAATTACACAGCTTAATCTAAAAGTTTTAGCTTTTTACTTGCTTAAAATTCGAACAGATTTACTGTAAAGCTCATTTAGACACACACGATTTTAACCCAACAAAAAGATCGAAAAATGATATTAAATCAAATTTTATGAGTTCAAATAGTTAATTATGGACTTTTGAACCTAATTATACACATTAATCTCAAATTTTCAGCTTTTTACTAGGTTAAAATTCGAACAGATTCACTAAGAATCCCATTTAGACACGCACACATTAAACCCAACAAAAGATCGAAAAATGATATTAAATCAAATTTAAGGAGTTCAAATATTTAATTATGGATATTTGAACCTAATTATACACCTTAATCTCAAATTTTTATCTTTTTAATCGGTTAAAATTCGAACAGATTCACTATAAAGCTCATTTAGTCACGCACGCTTTAAACCCAATAAAAAGATCAAAAAATTATATTAAATCAAATTTTATGATTTCAAATAGTTAATTATGGACTTTTGAACCTAATTATACAGCTTAATCTAAAATTTTTATCTTTTTACTAGGTAAAAATTCGAACAGATTCACTACAAAGCACATTTAGACAAGATCGCTTTAAACCCAACCAAAAGAAAAAAAAATGATATTAAATCAAATTTTATGAGTTCAAATAGTTAATTATGGACTTTTGAACCTAATTATACACCTTAATCTCAAATTTTTAGTTTTTTAAACAGTTAAAATTAGAAAAGATTCACTACAAAGCCCATTTAGTCACGCACGCTTTAAAACCAATAAAAAGATCAAAAAATTATATTAAATCAAATTTTATGATTTCAAATAGTTAATTATGGACTTTTGAACATAATTATACAGTTTAATCTAAAATTTTTAGCTTTTTACTCGCTTAAAATTCGAACAGATTCACTATAAAGCCCATTTAGACAACCATGCCTTAAACCCAACAGAAAGATCAAAAAATGAAATTAAATCAAATTTTATGAGTTCAAATAGTTAATTATGGACTTTTGAACCTAATTATATAACTTAATCTCAAATTTTTAGCTTTTTACTCGGTTAAAATTCGAACAAATTCATTATAAAGCCCATTTTGACATGCACGCTTTAAACCCATTAAAAAGACCAAAAAATGAAATTAAATCAAATTTTATGAGTTCAAATAGTTAACTATGAACTTTTGAACCTAATTATACAGCTTAATCTCAAATTTTTAGCTTTTTACTCGGGTAAAATTCAAACAGATTCACTCTAAAGCGTATTTAGACACGCACGCTATAAACCTAACAAAAAAATCGAAAAATGATATTAAATCAAAATTTATGAGTTCGAATAGTTAATTATTGACTTTTGAAACTAATTATACACCTTAATCTCAAATTTTTAGCTTTTTACACGGTGAAAATTCGAACAGATTCATTGCAAAGCCCATTTAGTCACGCACGCTTTAAACCCAATAAAAAAAATCAAAAAATTATATTAAATCAAATTTCATGATTTCAAATAGTTAATTATGGACTATTGAACCTGACTACACAGCTTAGTTTAAAATGTTTAGCTTTTTCCTCGCATAAAATTCGAACAGATTCACTACAAAGCACATTTAGACAAGATCGCTTTAAACCCAACAAAAAGATCGAAAAATGATATTAAATCAAGTTTTATGAGTTCAAATAGTTAATTATGGACTTTTGAACCTAATTATACACATTAATCTCAAATTTTCAGCTTTTTACTCTGTTAAAATTCGAACAGATTCACTACAAAGCCCATTTAGACAAACACGCTTTAAACCCAACAAAAAGATCAAAAAATGATATTAAATCAAATTTTATGAGTTCAAATAGTTAATTATGTACTTTTGAAACTAATTATACACCTTCGTCTCAAATTTTTAACTTTTTAATGAGTTAAAATTCAAATAGATTCACTATAAAGCCCATTTAGACACGCACGCTTTAAACCCAACAAAAATATAAAAAATGATATAAAATCAAATTTTATGAATTCAAATAGTTAATTATGGACTTTTGAACCTAATTATATAGCTTAATCTCAATTTTTTAGCTTTTTAATCAATTAAAATTCGAACAGATTCTCTATAAAGCCCATTTAGACACGCACGCTATAAACCCAATAAAAAATCAAAAAATGATATTAATTCAAAATTTATGAGTTCAAATAGTTAATTATGGATTTTTGAACCTAATTGTACACCTTAATCTCAAATTTTTAGCATTTTAATCAGTTAAAATTCGAACAGATTCACTATAAAGCCCATTTAGACACGCACGCTTTAAACCCAATAAAAAAATCAAAAAAAGATATTAAATCAAATTTTATGAGTTGAAATAGTTAATTATAGACTTTTTAACCTAATTATAGACCTTAATCTTAAATTTTTAGCTTTTAGTCGGTTAAAATTCGAACAGATTCACTATAAAGCCCATTTAGACACACACACTTTAACCAAATAAAAAGATCACAAAATGATATTAAATCAAATTTTATGAGTTCAACTAGTTAATTATGGACTTTTGAACCTAATTATACACCTTAATCTCAAATTTTTAGCTTTCTAATTGGTTAAAATTCGAACTGATTTACTATAAAGCCCATTTTAGAAAAGCACGCTCTAAACCCAAGAAAAAGATCAAAAAAATCATATTAAACCAAATTTTATGAGTTCTAATAGTTAATTATGGAATTTTGTACCTAATTATACACCTTCGTCTAAAATTTTTAAATTTTTACACGGTTAAAATTTGAACAGATTCACTATAAAGCCCATTCAGCCATGCACGCTTTAAACACAACAAAAAGATTAAAAAATTATATTAAATAAAATTTTATGAGTTAAATAGCTAATTATGGACTTTTGAATCTAATTATACACCATAATCTAAATTTTTTACCTTTTTAATCGGTTAAAATTCGAACAAATTCACTACAAAGCCCATTTAGACACGCACGCTTTAAAACCGTAAGAAAGATCGAAAAATGATATTAAATCTAATTTTATGAGTTCAAATAGTTAATTATGGATTTTTGAACCTAATTATACACCTTAATCTCAAATTTTTAGCATTTTACTCGGTTAAAATTCGAACACATTCACTACAAAACCCATTTAGACACGCATGCTTTAAACCCAAAAAAAAGATCGAAAAATGATATTAAATCAAATTTTATGAGTTCAAATAGTTAAATATGGAGTTTTGAACCTAATTATACAACTTAATTTCAAATTTTTGGCTTTTTATTCGGTTAAAATTTGAACAGATTTACTATAAAGCCCATTTAAACACGCAAGCTATACACCCAACAAAAAAAATCAAAAAATGATATTAAATAAAAATTTATGAGTTCAAAAGGTTAATTATGGATTTTTGAAACTAATTATACAACTTAATCTCAAATTTTTAGCTTTTTAATCGATTAAAACTCGAACAGATTCAGAATAAAAGCCCATTGTGACACGGACGCTCTAAACCCAACAAAAAATCGAAAAATGATATTAAGTCAAATTATGAGTTCAAAAAGTTAATTATGGGTTTTTGAACCAAATTATACACCTTAATCTCAAATTTTTAGCTTTCTAATCTGTTAAAATTTGAACAGATTCACTATAAAGCACATTTAGACACGCACGCTTTAAACCCAATAAAAAGATCACAAAATGATATTTAATCAAATTTTATGAGTTCAACTATTTAATTATGGCTATTGAATCTAATTATAACCCTTAATTTCAAATTTTTAGCTTTCTAATCGGTTAAAACTCGAACAGATTTACTATAAAGCCCATTTATACACTCAATCTTTAAACTCAAGAAAAAGATCAAAAAATGATATCAAACCAAATTTTATGAGTTCAAATAGTTAATTATGGACTTTTGAACCTAATTATACACCTTCATCTCAATTTTTTAGCTTTATACATGGTTAAAATTTGAACAGATTCTCTATAAAGCCCATTTAGCCACGCACACTTTAAACCTAACAAAAAGATCAAAAAATTATAATAGATCATATTTTATGAGTTCAAATAGTTAATTATGGGCTTTTGAATCTAATTATACACCTTAATCTCAAATTTTTAGCTTTTTAATCGTTTAAAATTAGAACAGATTCACTATAAAGCCAATTTAGACACACAAGCTATAAACCCAACAAAAAAATCGAAAAATTATATTAAAATCAAAATTTATGAGTTCAAATAGTTAATTATTTATTTTTGAAACTAATTATACAACTTAATCTCAAATTTTTAGCTTTTTAATCGGTTAAAATTCGAACAGATTCATTATAAACCCTATTTAGACACACACGCTTTGCACCCAACGAAAAGATCGAATAATGATATTAAATCAAATTTTATGAGTTCAATTAGTTAATGAAGGATTTTTGAAGCTAATTATACACCTTAAAATTCGAACAGATTCACTATAAAGCCCATTTAGACACACACGCTATAAACCCACAAAAAAAATCAAAAAATGATATTAAATCAAAACTTTATGAGTTCAAATAATTAATTAAGGACTTTTGAACCTAATTATACAGCATAATCTCAAATTTTTAGCTTTTTACTCGGTTAAAATTCGAACATATTTACTATAATGCCCATTTAGACATGTACGCTTTAAACCCAACAAAAAGATCGAAAATGGTATCAAATCAAAAAATATGAGTTCAAATAGTTAATTATGAATTTTTGAACCTAATTATACACCTTAATGTCAAATTTTTAGCTTTCTAATCGGTTAAAATTCGAACTGATTCACTATAAAGCACATTTAGACATGCACGCTTTAAACCCAACCAAAAGATAAAATTACAATATTAAATCAAAATTTATTAGTTCAAATCGTTAATTATGGACTTTTGAACCTAATTATACAGCTTAATATCAAATTTTTAGCTTTTTACTTGATTAAATTCGAACAAATTCACTACAAAGCCTATTTAGACACGCATGCTTTAAACCCAACAAAAAGATCAAAAATGATATTAAATCAAATTTTACATGTTCAAATAGTTAATTATGGACTTTTGAACCTAATTATACAGCTTAATCTCAATTTTTTCACTTTTTACTCAGTTAAAATTCGAACAAATTCACTATAAAGCCTATTTAGACACGAACACTTTAAACCCAACCAAAAGATAAAATTATGATATTAAACCAAATTTTATGAGTTCAAATAGTTAATTATGGAGTTTTGAACCTAATTATACATATTAATCTCAAATTTTTAGCATTTTACTCGGTTAAAATTCGAACAGATTCACTATAAATCCCATTTAGAGACGCACACATTAAACCCAACAAAAAGATCGAAAAATGATATTAAATCAAATTTTATGAGCTTAAATTGTTTATTATGGATTTTTGTACCTAATTATACAACTTAATCTCAAATTTTTAGCTTTTTACTCGGACAAAATTCAAACAAATTCACTATAAAGGCAATTTAGACACACACGCTTTAAACCCAGCAAAAAGATTGAAAAATAATATTACATGAAATTTTGTGAGTTCAAATATTTAATTATGGACTTTTGAACCTAATTATACAGCTTAATCTCAAATTTTTAGCTTTTTACTCGGTTAAAATTTGAATAGATTCACTACAAATCCCATTTAGACACGCATGCTTTAAACCCAACAAAAAGTTCGAAAAATGATATTAAATCAAATTTTATGAGTTCAAATAGTTAATTATGGATTTTTGAACCTAATTATACAACTTAATCTCAAATTTTTAGCTTTTTACTTGGTTAAAATTTGAACAGATTTACTATAAAGCCCATTTAGGCACTCAAGCTTTAAAACCCAAGCAAAATATCAAAAATAATATTAAATCAAATTTTATGACTTCAAATAGTTAATTATGGACTTTTGAACCTAATTATACATCTTAATCTCAAATTTTTAGCTCTCTAATCTGTTAAAATTTGAACAGATTTACTATAAAGCCCATTTAGACACGCACACTTTAAACCCAGCAAAAAGATCAAAAAATAGTATTAAATAAAAAATTATGAGTTCAAATATTTAATTATGGATTTTTGAACGGAATTATACATTTTAATCTCAATTTTTAGCTTTTCACTCGGTTAAAATTCGAACAAATTCACTACAAAGTCCATTTAGACATGCACGCTTTAAACCCAACAAAAACATCGAAAAATGATATTAAATCAAATTATATGAGTTCAAATAGTTAATTATGGATTTTTGAACCTAATTATACACCTAAATGTCAAATTTTTAGCTTTTTAATCGGTTAAAATTCGAACTAATTCACTATAAAGATCATTTAGACACGCACGCTTTTAACCCAACCAAAAGTTAAAATTATGATATTAAATCAAATTTTATGAGTTCAAATAGTTAATTATGGGCTTTTGAACCTAATTATACAACTTAATCTCAAATTTTTAGGTTTTTACTCGGTTAAAATTCGAATAGATTTACTATAAATCCCAATTAGAGACGCACGCTTTAAATACAACAAAAAGATCGAAAAATGATATTAAATCAAATTTTATGAGTTTAAATAGTTAATTATAGACGTTTGAACCTAATTATACCGCTTAATCTCAATTTTTTCGCTTTTTACTCGGTTAAAATTCGAACAAATTCACTATAAATCCCATTTAGAGACCCACGCTTTAAACCCAACAAAAAGATCGAAAAATGATATTAAATCAAATTTTATGAGTTTAAATAGTTTATTATGGAATTTTGAAACTAATTATACGGCTTAATCTCAAATTTTTAGCTTTTTACTCGTATAAAATTCGGACAAATTCATTATAAAGCCAATTTAGACACACACGCTTTAAACCCAGCAAAAAGATTGAAAAATGATATTAAATCAAATTTTATGAGTTCAAATAGTTAATTATAGACTTTTGAACCTAATCATACACCTTAATCTCAAATTTTTAGCTTTTTACTCGGTTAAAATTCGAACAGATTCACTATAAATCCCATTTAGAGACACACACATTAAACCCAACAAAAAGATCAAAAAATGATATTAAATCAAATTTTATGAGTTTAAATTGTTTATTATGGATTTTTGTACCTAATTATACAACTTAATCTCAAATTTTTAGCTTTTTACTCGGACAAAATTCAAACAAATTCACTATAAAGGCAATTTAGACACACACGCTTTAAACCCAGCAAAAAGATTGAAAATGATATTAAATCAAATTTTATGAGTTCAAATATTTAATTATGGACTTTTGAACCTAATTATACAGCTTAATCTCAAATTTTTAGCTTTTTACTCGGATAAAATTCTAAGAGATTCACTATAATGCCCATTTAGACACGCACGCTTTAAACACAACTAAAAGATCAAAAAATGATATTAAATCAAAATTTATGACTTCAAATATTTATTTATGGATTTTTTAACCTAATTATACACCTTAATCTCAAATTTTTAGCTTTTTAATCGGTTAAAATTCAAACCGATTCACTATAAATCCCAATTAGAGACGCACGCTTTAAATACAACAAAAAGATCGAAAAATGATATTAAATCAAATTTTATGAGTTTAAATAGTTAATTATAGACGTTTGAACCTAATTATACCGCTTAATCTCAATTTTTTCGCTTTTTACTCGGTTAAAATTCGAACAAATTCACTATAAATCCCATTTAGAGACCCACGCTTTAAACCCAACAAAAAGATCGAAAAATGATATTAAATCAAATTTTATGAGTTTAAATAGTTTATTATGGAATTTTGAAACTAATTATACGGCTTAATCTCAAATTTTTAGCTTTTTACCCGGATAAAAATCGAACAAATTCATTATAAAGCCAATTTAGACACGCACGCTTTAAACCCAGCAAAAAGATCGAAAAATGATATTAAAAATCAAATTTTATGAGTTCAAATAGTTAATTATAGACTTTTGAACCTAATCATACACCTTAATCTCAAATTTTTAGCTTTTTACTCGGTTAACATTTGAACAAATTCACTAGAAAGCCCATTTAAACATTCACACTTTAAACCCAACAAAAAGATCAAAAAACTATATTGAATCAAATTTTATGAGTTCAAATAGTTAGTTATGGACTTTTAAACCTAATTATACAGCTTAATCTCAAATTTTTAGCTTTTTACTCGGATAAAATTCGAACAAATTCACTACAAAGGCAATTTAGACACTTACGCTTTAAACCAAATAAAAAGACCAAAAAATTGTATTAAATCAAATTTTATGTGTTACAATAGTTAATTATGGAATTTTGAACCTAATTATACACCTTAATCTAAAATTTTTACCTTTCTAATTGGTAAAAATTTGAACAGATTTATTATAAAGCCCATTTAGACACGCGCGCTTTAAACCCAACAAAAGATCGAAAAATGATATTAAATAAAAAATTATGATTTCAAATATTTAATTATGGACTTTTGAACCTAATTATACAGCTTAATCTCAAATTTTTAGCTTTTTACTCGGATAAAATTCTAACAGATTCACTATAAAGCCCATTTAGACACGCACGCTTTAAACACAACTAAAAGATCAAAAAATGATATTAAATCAAAATTTATGACGTCAGATATTTATTTATGGATTTTTGAACCTAATTATACACCTTAATCTCAAATTTTTAGCTTTTTATTCGGTTAAAATTCAAACTGATTCACTATAAAGCCCATTCAGACACACACGCTTTAAACCCAACAAAAAGATCAAAAAATTATATTAAATCAAATTTTATGAGTTCAAATAGTTAATTATAGACTTTTGAACCTAATTATACCGCTTAATCTCAAATTTTTAGCTTTTTACTCGGTTAAAATTCGAACAGATTCACTATAAATCCCATTTAGAGACCCACACTTTAAACCCAACAAAAAGATCGAAAAATGATATTAAATCAAATTTTATGAGTTCAAATATTTAATTATGGACTTTTGAACCTAATTATACAGCGTAATCTCAAATTTTTAGATTTTTACTCGGTTAAAATTCGAACAGATACACTATAAATCCCATTTAGAGACGCACACATTAAACCCAACTAAAAGATCAAAAAATGATATAAAATCAAAATTTATGACTTCAAATATTTATTTATGGATTTTTGAACCTAATTATACACCTTAATCTCAAATTTTTAGCTTTTTAATCGGTTAAAATTAAAACCGATTCACTATAAAGCCCATTTAGACACACACGCTTTAAACCCAAAAAAAAGATCAAAAAATGATATTAAATCAAATTTTATGAGTTCAAATAGTTACTTATGGACTTTTGAAACGAATTATACAACTTAATCTCAAATATTTAGCTTTTAAATTGATTAAAATTCGAACAGATTCACAATAAAGCCCATTTAAAAATGCACATTTAATCTCAAATTTTTAGCTTTTTACTCGGTTAAAATTCGAACAGATTCACTATAAATCCCATTTAGAGACCCACGCTTTAAACCCAACAAAAAGATCGAAAAATGATATTAAATCAAATTTTATGAGTTTAAATAGTTAATTATGGACTTTTGAACCTAATTATACAGCTTAATCTCAAATTTTTAGCTTTTTACTCGGTTAAAATTCGAATAGATTCACTACAAATCCCATTTAGACACGCTTGCTTTAAACCTAACAAAAAGTTCGAAAAATGATATTAAATCAAATTTTATGAGTTCAAAAAGATAATTATGGACTTTTGAACCTAATTATACAACTTGATCTCAAATTTTTATCTTTTTACTCGGTTAAAATTTGAACAGATTTACTATAAAGCCCATTTAGGCACTCAAGCTTTAAACCCAAGCAAAAGATCAAAAATAATATTAAATCAAATTTTATGAGTTCAAATAGTTAATTATGGGCATTTGAACCTAATTATACATCTTAATCTCAAATTTTTAGCTTTTTACTCGGATAAAATTCGAACAAATTCACTACAAAGCCAATTTAGACACTCACGCTTTAAACCAAATAAAAAGATCAAAAAATTGTATTAAATCAAATTTTATGTGTTATAATAGTTAATTATGGATTTTGAACCTAATTATACACCTTAATCTAAAATTTTTAGCTTTTTAATCAGTTAAAACTCGAACAGATTCACTAAAGCCCATTTAGACACGCACGCCTTAAACCCAACAAAAAGATCGAAAAATGATATTAAAATCAAAATTTATGAGTTTAAATAATTGAACAGATTTATTATAAAGCCCATTTAGACACGCGCGCTTTAAACCCAACAAAAGATTAATCTAAATTTTTTAGCTTTTTACTCGGTTAAAATTAGAACAAATTCACTACAAAGCCCATTTAGACAAGCACGCTTAAAACCCAATACAAAGATTAAAAACATATATTAATTCAAATTTTATGAGTTCATACAACTTAATCTAAAAATTTTAGCTTTTTAATCGGTTAAAACTCGTAGAAATTCACAACAAAGCCCATGTAGACACGCACGCTTTAAACCCAACAAAAAATCAAAAACTAATCTTAAATCAAATTTATTGAGTTCAAATAGTTAATTATGGACTTTTGAACCTAATTATACACTTTAATCTCATTTTTTTTGCGTTTTAATCGGTTAAAATTCGAACAGATTCACTATAAAGTCCATTTTGACAGGCACGCTATAAACCCAACAAAAAAATCAAAAAATGATATTAAATCAAAATTTATGAGTTCAAATAGTTAATTATGGATTTTGGTACCTAATTATACAACTTAATATCAAATTTTTAGCTTTTTAATCGGTTAAAAATCGAACTGATTCACTATAAAGCCCATTTAGACACGCACGCCTTAAACCCAACAAAAAGATCGAAAATGATATTAAATCAAATTTTATGACTTCAAATAATTAATTATGGACTTTTGAACCCAATTATACAACTTAATCTAAAATTTTTAGCTTTTTAATCAGTTAAAATTCGAACAGTTTAACTATAAACCCATTTAGACATGCACGTTTTAAACCCAACAAAAAGATCGAAAAATGATATTAAATCAAATTTTATGAGTTCAAATAGTTAATTATGGACTTTTGAACCTAATTATACACCTTAATCTTCAAATTTTTAGCTCTCTAATCGGTTAAAACTCGAACAAATTCACTACAAAGCCCATGTAGACAGGCACTCTTTAAACCCAACAAAAAATAAAAAAATAACATTAAATCAAACTTAATGAGTTCAAATAGTTAATTATGGATTTTTGAAACTAATTATACAACTTAATCTCAAATTTTTAGCTTTTTAATCGGTTAAAATTCGAACAGATTCACTATAAAGCCCATTTAGACACACACGTTTTAAACCAAAAAAATCAAAAAAATGATATTAAATCAAATTTTATGAGTTCAAATAGTTAATTATGGACTTTTGAACCTAATTATACAATTTAATCTCAAATTTTTAGCTTTTAACTCGATTAAAATCCGAAGAGATTCACTATAAAGCCAATTTTAGTCACGCACGCTTTACACCCAACAAAAATATCGAAAAATGATATTAAATCAAATTGTATGAGTTCAAATAGTTAATTATGGATTTTTAACCTAATTAAACACCTTAATCTCAAATTTTTATCTTTTTATTCTGTTAAAATTCGAACAGATTCACTATAAAACCCATTTAGACACGTTCGCCTTAAACCCAACAAAAAGATCGAAAAATGATATTAAAATCAAAATTTATGAGTTCAAATATTTAATTATGGATTTTTGAACCTAATTATACACCTTAATCTAAAATTTTTAGCTTTATAATCTTTTAAAATTCGAAAAGTTTCACTATAAAGCCCGTTTAAACATGCACGTTTTAAACCCAATAAAAAGATCGAAAAATAAAATTAAATCAAAATTTATGAGTTCAAATAGTTAATTATGGACTTTTGAACCTAATTATACTTTAATCTTCAAATTTTTAGCTTTCTAATCGGTTAAAACTCAGACAAATATACTACAAAGCCCATGTAGTCACGCACGCTTTTAACTCAACAAAAAATCAAAAAATAACATTAAATCAAATTTAATGAGTTCAAATAGTTAATTATGGACTTTTGAACCTAATTATACACCTTAATCTCAAATTTTTAGCTTTTTAATCGATTAAAATTCGAACAGAATCACTATGAAGCCCATTTAGACATGCACGATTTAATCCCGATAAAAAGATCACAAAATGATAAATCAAATTTTATGAGTTCAAATAGTTAATTATGGACTTTTGAACCTAATTATACACCTTAATCTCAAATTTTTATCTTTCTAATCAGTTAAAATTCGAACAGATTTACTATAAAGACCATTTAGAAACGCAACCTTTAAACCCAAGAAAAAGATAAATTTACTATAAAGCCCATTTAGACGCACACGCTTTAAACCCAACAAAAAAATCAAAAAATGGTATTAAATAAAATTTTATGAGTTCAAATAGTTAATTATAGACTTTTTAACCTAATCATACACCTTAATCTCAAATTTTTAGCTTTTTACTCGGTTAAAATTCAAACAGATTCACTAGAAAGCCCATTTAGACACTCACGCTTTAAACCCAACAAAAGATCAAAAAAATTATATTAAATCAAATTTTATGAGTTCAAATAGTTAATTAGGGACTTTTGAGCCTAATTATATAGCTTAATCTAATTTTTTTTTACTTTTACTCGGTTAAAATTTGAAAAGATTTATTGTAAAGCCCATTTTGACACGCACTCTTTAAACCCAACAAAAAGATCGAAAAATGATATTAAATCAAATTTTATGAGTTCAAATAGTTAATTATGGACTTTTGAAGCTAATTATGCAGCTTAATCTAAATTTTTTAGCTATTTACTTGGTTAAAATTCAAACAGATTTACTAGAAAGTCCATTTTGACACGCACGCTTTATGCCCAAGAAAAAGATCGAAAAATGATATTAAATCAAATTTTATGAGTCCAAATAGTTAATTATGGAATTTTGAACCTAAATATACAACTTAATCTCAAATGTTTAACTTACTAATCGATTAAAATTCTAACAGATTCACTACAAAGCCCATTTAGATACGCACACTTTAAACCCAATAAAAAGATCAAAAAATTATATTAAATCTAATTTTATGATTTCATATCGTTAATTATGGAATTTTGAACATAATTATACAGATTAATCTAAAATTTTTAACTTTTTACTCGGTTAAAATTCGAACAGATTCACTATAAAGCTCATTTAGATATGCACGTTTTAAACCCAACAAAAAGATCAAAAAAATAGATTAAATCAAATTTTATGAGTTCAAATAGTTAATTAGGGACTTTTGAACCTAATTATACAGCTTAATCTAAAATTTTTAACTTTTACTCGGTTAAAATTTGAAAAGATTTATTGTAAAGCCCATTTTCACACGCACTCTTTAAACCCAACAAAAAGATCGAAAAATGATGTTAAATCAAATTTTAAGAGTTCAAATAATTAATTATGGACTTTTGAAGCTAATTATACAACTTAATCTAAAATTTTTAGCTTTTTACTCGGTTAAAATTCGAACAGATTCACTACAAAGCTCATTTAGATACGCACGCTTTAAACCCAATAAAAAGATCAAAAAATTATATTAAATCAAATTTTATGATTTCAAATAGTTAATTATGGACTTTTGAACCTAATGATACAGCTTAATCTCAAATTTTAAGCTTTTTACTCGGTTAAAATTCGAACATATTTACTACAAAGATCATTTAGATACACACGCTTTAAACCCAATAAAAAGATCAAAAAATTATATTAAATCAAATTTTATTATTTCAAATAGTTAATTATGGACTTTAGATCCTAATTATACAGCTTAATCTAAAATTTTTAACTTTTTACTCGATTAAAATTCTAACGGATTTACTATAAGGCCCATTTAGACACGCACGCTTTAAACCCAACAAAGAAATAAAAAAATGATATTAATTAAAATTTTTTGAGTTCAAATAGTTAATTATAGACTTTTGAACCTAATCATACACCTTAATCTCAATTTTTTTTAGCCTTTTACTCGGTTAAAATTCGAACAGATTCACTACAAAGCTCATTTAGATACGCACGCTTTAAACCCAATAAAAAGATCGCAAAATGATATTAAATCAAATTTTATGAGTTCAAATAGTTAAATATGGACTTTTGAAACTAATTATACAACTTAATCTTAAATATTTAGCTTTTTAATCGGTTAAAATTCGAACAGATTCACTACGAAGCCCATTTAGACATGCACACTTTTAACCCAACAAAAAGTTAATTATGGACTTTTAAACCTAATGATACACCTTAATCTCAAATTCTTTTTACTCGGTTAAAATTCGAATAGATTCACTACAAATCTCATTTAGAAACGCACGCTTTAAACCCAATAAAAAGATCAAAAAATAATATTAAATCAAATTTTATGATTTCAAATAGTTAATTATGGACTTTTGAACCTAATTATACATCTTAATCTAAAATTTTTAACTTTTTATTATGTTAAAATTCTAACAGATTTACTATAAAGCCCATTTAGACACACATGCTCTAAACCCAACAAAAAAATAAAAAAATGACATTAAAAAAATTTTATGAGTTCAAATAGTTAATTATAGACTTTTGAACCTAATCATACACCTTACTCTCAAATTTTTAGCTTTTTACTCGGTTAAAATTCGAACAGATTCACTACAAAGCTCATTTAGATACGCACGCTTTAAACCTAATAAAAAGATCAAAAAATTATATTAAATCAAATTTTATGATTTCAAATAGTTAATTATGGACTTTTGAACCTAATTATACAGCTTAATCTCAAATTTTTAACTTTTTACTCGATTAAATTTCGAACAGATTCACTACAAAGCTCATTTAGATACGCACACTTTAAACCCAATAAAAAGATCAAAAAATTATATTAAATCAAATTTTATGATTTCAAATAGTTAATTATGGACTTTTGAACCTAATTATACAGCTTAATCTAAATTTTTTAACTTTTTACTCGGTTAAAATTCTAACAGATTTACTATAAAGCCCATTTAGTCACACACGCTTTAAACGCAACAAAAAATCAAAAAATGATATTAAAAAAATTTTATGAGTTCAAATAGTTAATTATAGACTTTTGAACCTAATCATACACCTTAAACTCAAATTTTTAGCTTTTTAATCGGTTAAAATTCGAACAGATTCACTACAAAGCTCATTTAGATACGCACGCTTAAAACCCAACAAAAAGATCAAAAAATTATATTAAATCAAATTTTATGATTTCAATTAGTTAATTATGGACTTTTGAACCGAATTATACAGCTTAATCTAAAATTTTTAACTTTTTACTCGATTAAAATTCTAACAGATTTATTATAAAGCGCATTTAGACACACACGCTTTAAACCCAACAAAAAATGATATTAAATAAAATTTTATGAGTTCAAATAGTTAATTTTAGACTTTTGAACCTAATCATACGCCTTAATCTCAAATTTTTAGCATTTTAATCGGTTAAAATTTGAATGGATTCACTACAAAGCTCGTTTAGATACGGACCCTCTAAACCCAATAAAAAGATCAAAAAATTATATTAAAAATCAAATTTTATGATTTCAAATAGTTAATTATGGACTTTTGAACCTAATGATACAGCTTAATCTAAAATTTTAAGCTTTTTACTCGGTTAAAATTCGAACATATTTACTACAAAGCTCATTTAGATACACACGATTTAAATCCAATAAAAAGATCAAAAAATAATATTAAATCAAATTTTATTATTTCAAATAGTTAATTATGGACTTTAGATCCTAATTATACAGCTTAATCTGAAATTTTTAACTTTTTACTCGGTTAAAATTCTAACGGATTTACTATAAGGCCCATTTAGACACGCACGCTTTAAACCCAACAAAGAAATAAAAAAAATGATATTAATTAAAATTTTTTGAGTTTAAATAGTTAATTATAGACTTTTGAACCTAATTATACACCTTAATCTCAATTTTTTTTAGCCTTTTACTCGGTTAAAATTCGAACAGATTCACTACAAAGCTCATTTAGATACGCACGCTTTAAACCCAATAAAAAGATCCCAAAATCATATTAAATCAAATTTTATAAGTTCAAATAGTTAGATATGGACTTTTGAAACTAATTATACAACTTAATCTTAAATATTTAGCTTTTTAATCGGTTAAAATTCGAACAGATTCACTACGAAGCCCATTTAGACATGCACACTTTTAACCCAACAAAAAGTTAATTATGGACTTTTAAACCTAATGATACACCTTAATCTCAAATTCTTTTTACTCGGTTAAAATTCGAATAGATTCACTAAAAAGCTCATTTAGAAACGCACGCTTTAAACCCAATAAAAAGATCAAAAAATAATATTAAATCAAATTTTATGATTTCAAATAGTTAATTATGGACTTTTGAACCTAATTATACATCTTAATCTAAAATTTTTAACTTTTTATTATGTTAAAATTCTAACAGATTTACTATAAAGCCCATTTAGACACGCATGCTCTAAACCCAACAAAAAAATAAAAAAATGACATTAAAAAAATTTTATGAGTTCAAATAGTTAATTATAGACTTTTGAACCTAATCATACACCTTACTCTCAAATTTTTAGCTTTTTACTCGGTTAAAATTCGAACAGATTCACTACAAAGCTCATTTAGATATGCACGCTTTAAACCAAGTAAAAAGATCAAAAAATTATATTAAATCAAATTTTATGATTTCAAATAGTTAATTATGGACCTTTGAACCTAATTATACAGCTTAATCTAAAATTTTTCACTTTTTATTCGTTTAAAATTCTAACAGATTTACTATAAATCCCATTTAGACACACACGCTTTAACCCAACAAAAAAATCAAAAAATGATATTGAATAAAATTTTATGTGTTCAAATAGTTAATTATAGACTTTTGAACCTAATCATGCACCTTAATCTCAAATTTTTAGCTTTTTAATCGGTTAAAATTTGAACAGATTCACTACAAACCTCGTTTAGATACACACGCTTTAAACCCAATAAAAGATCAAAAAATTATATTAAATCAAATTTTATGATTTCAAATAGTTAATTATGGACTTTTGAACCTAATTATACATCTTAATCTAAAATTTTTAACTTTTTATTATGTTAAAATTCTAACAGATTTACTATAAAGCCCATTTAGACACGCATGCTCTAAACCCAACAAAAAAAATAAAAAAATGACATTAAAAAAATTTTATGAGTTCAAATAGTTAATTATAGACTTTTGAACCTAATCATACACCTTACTCTCAAATTTTTAGCTTTTTACTCGGTTAAAATTCAAACAGATTCACTACAAAGCTCATTTAGATACGCACGCTTTAAACCTAATAAAAAGATCAAAAAATTATATTAAATAAAATTTTAAGAGTTCAAATAGTTAATTATAGACTTTTGAACCTAATCATACACATTAATCTCAAATTTTAACTTTTTACTCGATTAAATTTCGAACAGATTCACTACAAAGCCAATTTAGATATATGGACTTTTGAACCTAATTATACAGATTAATCTCAAATTTTAACTTTTTACTCGATTAAATTTCGAACAGATTCACTACAAAGCTCATTTAGATACGCACACTTTAAACCCAATAAAAAGATGAAAAAATTATATTAAATCAAATTTTATGATTTCAAATAGTTAATTATGGACTTTTGAACCTAATTATACAGCTTAATCTAAATTTTTTAACTTTTTACTCGGTTAAAATTCTAACAGATTTACTATAAAGCCCATTTAGACACACACGCTTTAAACGCAACAAAAAATCAAAAAATGATATTAAAAAAATTTTATGAGTTCAAATAGTTAATTATAGACTTTTGAACCTAATCATACACCTTAAACTCAAATTTTTAGCTTTTTAATCGGTTAAAATTCGAACAGATTCACTACAAAGCTCATTTAGATACGCACGCTTAAAACCCAACAAAAATATCAAAAAATTATATTAAATCAAATTTTATGATTTCAAATAGTTAATTATGGACTTTTGAACCGAATTATACAGCTTAATCTAAAATTTTTAACTTTTTACTCGATTAAAATTCTAACAAATTTATTATAAAGCGCATTTAGACACGCACGCTTTAAACCCAACAAAGAAATAAAAAAATGATATTAATTAAAAAATTTTGAGTTCAAATAGTTAATTATAGACTTTTGAACCTAATCATACACCTTAATCTCAATTTTTTTTAGCCTTTTACTCGGTTAAAATTCGAACAGATTCACTACAAAGCTCATTTAGATACGCACGCTTTAAACCCAATAAAAAGATCAAAAAATAATATTAAATCAAATTTTATGATTTAAAATAGTTAATTATGAACTTTTGAACCTAATGATACAACTTAATCTAAAATTTTTAACTTTTTATTCGGTTAAAATTCTAACAGATTTACTATAAAGCCCATTTAGACACGCATGCTCTAAACCCAACAAAAAAATAAAAAATGACATTAAAAAAATTTTATGAGTTCAAATAGTTAATTATAGACTTTTGAACCTAATCATACACCTTACTCTCAAATTTTTAGCTTTTTACTCGGTTAAAATTCAAACAGATTCACTACAAAGCTCATTTAGATACGCACGCTTTAAACCTAATAAAAAGATCAAAAAATTATATTAAATAAAATTTTAAGAGTTCAAATAGTTAATTATAGACTTTTGAACCTAATCATACACATTAATCTCAAATTTTTAGTTTTTTAATCTATTAAAATTCGAACAGATTCACTACAAAGCTCGTTTAGATACGCACGCTTTAAACCTAATAAAAAGATCAAAAAATTATATTAAATCAAATTTTATGATTTCTAATAGTTAATTATGGACTTTTGAACCTAATCATACACCTTAATCTCAATTTTTTTTAGCCTTTTACTCGGTTAAAATTCGAACAGATTCACTACAAAGCTCATTTAGATACGCACGCTTTAAACCCAATAAAAAGATCGCAAAATGATATTAAATCAAATTTTATAAGTTCAAATAGTTAAATATGGACTTTTGAAACTAATTATACAACTTAATCTTAAATATTTAGCTTTTTAATCGATTAAAATTCGAACAGATTCACTACAAAGCCCATTTAGACATGCACACTTTTAAACCAACAAAAAGTTAATTATGGACTTTTGAACCTAATGATACACCTTAATCACAAATTCTTTTTACTCGGTTAAAATTCGAATAGATTCACTACAAAGCTCATTTAGAAACGCACGCTTTAAACCCAATAAAAAGATCAAAAAATAATATTAAATCAAATTTTATGATTTAAAATAGTTAATTATGGACTTTTGAACCTAATGATACAACTTAATCTAAAATTTTTAACTTTTTATTCGGTTAAAATTCTAACAGATTTACTATAAAGCCCATTTAGACACGCATGCTCTAAACCCAACAAAAAAATAAAAAAATGACATTAAAAAAATTTTATGAGTTCAAATAGTTAATTATAGACTTTTGAACCTAATCATACACCTTACTCTCAAATTTTTAGCTTTTTACTCGGTTAAAATTCAAACAGATTCACTACAAAGCTCATTTAGATACGCACGCTTTAAACCTAATAAAAAGATCAAAAAATTATATTAAATAAAATTTTAAGAGTTCAAATAGTTAATTATAGACTTTTGAACCTAATCATACACATTAATCTCAAATTTTTAGTTTTTTAATCGATTAAAATTCGAACAGATTCACTACAAAGCTCGTTTAGATACGCACGCTTTAAACCTAATAAAAAGATCAAAAAATTATATTAAATCAAATTTTATGATTTCAAATAGTTAATTATGGGCTTTTGAACCTAATCATACACCTTAATCTCAATTTTTTTTAGCCTTTTACTCGGTTAAAATTCGAACAGATTCACTACAAAGCTCATTTAGATACGCACGCTTTAAACCCAATAAAAAGATCGCAAAATGATATTAAATCAAATTTTATAAGTTCAAATAGTTAAATATGGACTTTTGAAACTAATTATACAACTTAATCTTAAATATTTAGCTTTTTAATCGATTAAAATTCGAACAGATTCACTACAAAGCCCATTTAGACATGCACACTTTTAAACCAACAAAAAGTTAATTATGGACTTTTGAACCTAATGATACACCTTAATCACAAATTCTTTTTACTCGGTTAAAATTCGAATAGATTCACTACAAAGCTCATTTAGAAACGCACGCTTTAAACCCAATAAAAAGATCAAAAAATAATATTAAATCAAATTTTATGATTTAAAATAGTTAATTATGGACTTTTGAACCTAATGATACAACTTAATCTAAAATTTTTAACTTTTTATTCGGTTAAAATTCTAACAGATTTACTATAAAGCCCATTTAGACACGCATGCTCTAAACCCAACAAAAAAATAAAAAAATGACATTAAAAAAATTTTATGAGTTCAAATAGTTAATTATAGACTTTTGAACCTAATCATACACCTTACTCTCAAATTTTTAGCTTTTTACTCGGTTAAAATTCAAACAGATTCACTACAAAGCTCATTTAGATACGCACGCTTTAAACCTAATAAAAAGATCAAAAAATTATATTAAATAAAATTTTAAGAGTTCAAATAGTTAATTATAGACTTTTGAACCTAATCATACACATTAATCTCAAATTTTTAGTTTTTTAATCGATTAAAATTCGAACAGATTCACTACAAAGCTCGTTTAGATACGCACGCTTTAAACCTAATAAAAAGATCAAAAAATTATATTAAATCAAATTTTATGATTTCAAATAGTTAATTATGGGCTTTTGAACCTAATCATACACCTTAATCTCAATTTTTTTTAGCCTTTTACTCGGTTAAAATTCGAACAGATTCACTACAAAGCTCATTTAGATACGCACGCTTTAAACCCAATAAAAAGATCGCAAAATGATATTAAATCAAATTTTATAAGTTCAAATAGTTAAATATGGACTTTTGAAACTAATTATACAACTTAATCTTAAATATTTAGCTTTTTAATCGATTAAAATTCGAACAGATTCACTACAAAGCCCATTTAGACATGCACACTTTTAAACCAACAAAAAGTTAATTATGGACTTTTGAACCTAATGATACACCTTAATCACAAATTCTTTTTACTCGGTTAAAATTCGAATAGATTCACTACAAAGCTCATTTAGAAACGCACGCTTTAAACCCAATAAAAAGATCAAAAAATAATATTAAATCAAATTTTATGATTTAAAATAGTTAATTATGGACTTTTGAACCTAATGATACAACTTAATCTAAAATTTTTAACTTTTTATTCGGTTAAAATTCTAACAGATTTACTATAAAGCCCATTTAGACACGCATGCTCTAAACCCAACAAAAAAATAAAAAAATGACATTAAAAAAATTTTATGAGTTCAAATAGTTAATTATAGACTTTTGAACCTAATCATACACCTTACTCTCAAATTTTTAGCTTTTTACTCGGTTAAAATTCAAACAGATTCACTACAAAGCTCATTTAGATACGCACGCTTTAAACCTAATAAAAAGATCAAAAAATTATATTAAATAAAATTTTAAGAGTTCAAATAGTTAATTATAGACTTTTGAACCTAATCATACACATTAATCTCAAATTTTTAGTTTTTTAATCGATTAAAATTCGAACAGATTCACTACAAAGCTCGTTTAGATACGCACGCTTTAAACCTAATAAAAAGATCAAAAAATTATATTAAATCAAATTTTATGATTTCAAATAGTTAATTATGGGCTTTTGAACCTAATCATACACCTTAATCTCAATTTTTTTTAGCCTTTTACTCGGTTAAAATTCGAACAGATTCACTACAAAGCTCATTTAGATACGCACGCTTTAAACCCAATAAAAAGATCGCAAAATGATATTAAATCAAATTTTATAAGTTCAAATAGTTAAATATGGACTTTTGAAACTAATTATACAACTTAATCTTAAATATTTAGCTTTTTAATCGATTAAAATTCGAACAGATTCACTACAAAGCCCATTTAGACATGCACACTTTTAAACCAACAAAAAGTTAATTATGGACTTTTGAACCTAATGATACACCTTAATCACAAATTCTTTTTACTCGGTTAAAATTCGAATAGATTCACTACAAAGCTCATTTAGAAACGCACGCTTTAAACCCAATAAAAAGATCAAAAAATAATATTAAATCAAATTTTATGATTTAAAATAGTTAATTATGGACTTTTGAACCTAATGATACAACTTAATCTAAAATTTTTAACTTTTTATTCGGTTAAAATTCTAACAGATTTACTATAAAGCCCATTTAGACACGCATGCTCTAAACCCAACAAAAAAATAAAAAAATGACATTAAAAAAATTTTATGAGTTCAAATAGTTAATTATAGACTTTTGAACCTAATCATACACCTTACTCTCAAATTTTTAGCTTTTTACTCGGTTAAAATTCAAACAGATTCACTACAAAGCTCATTTAGATACGCACGCTTTAAACCTAATAAAAAGATCAAAAAATTATATTAAATAAAATTTTAAGAGTTCAAATAGTTAATTATAGACTTTTGAACCTAATCATACACATTAATCTCAAATTTTTAGTTTTTTAATCGATTAAAATTCGAACAGATTCACTACAAAGCTCGTTTAGATACGCACGCTTTAAACCTAATAAAAAGATCAAAAAATTATATTAAATCAAATTTTATGATTTCAAATAGTTAATTATGGGCTTTTGAACCTAATCATACACCTTAATCTCAATTTTTTTTAGCCTTTTACTCGGTTAAAATTCGAACAGATTCACTACAAAGCTCATTTAGATACGCACGCTTTAAACCCAATAAAAAGATCGCAAAATGACATTAAATCAAATTTTATAAGTTCAAATAGTTAAATATGGACTTTTGAAACTAATTATACAACTTAATCTTAAATATTTAGCTTTTTAATCGATTAAAATTCGAACAGATTCACTACAAAGCCCATTTAGACATGCACACTTTTAAACCAACAAAAAGTTAATTATGGACTTTTGAACCTAATGATACACCTTAATCACAAATTCTTTTTACTCGGTTAAAATTCGAATAGATTCACTACAAAGCTCATTTAGAAACGCACGCTTTAAACCCAATAAAAAGATCAAAAAATAATATTAAATCAAATTTTATGATTTAAAATAGTTAATTATGGACTTTTGAACCTAATGATACAACTTAATCTAAAATTTTTAACTTTTTATTCGGTTAAAATTCTAACAGATTTACTATAAAGCCCATTTAGACACGCATGCTCTAAACCCAACAAAAAAATAAAAAAATGACATTAAAAAAATTTTATGAGTTCAAATAGTTAATTATAGACTTTTGAACCTAATCATACACCTTACTCTCAAATTTTTAGCTTTTTACTCGGTTAAAATTCAAACAGATTCACTACAAAGCTCATTTAGATACGCACGCTTTAAACCTAATAAAAAGATCAAAAAATTATATTAAATAAAATTTTAAGAGTTCAAATAGTTAATTATAGACTTTTGAACCTAATCATACACATTAATCTCAAATTTTTAGTTTTTTAATCGATTAAAATTCGAACAGATTCACTACAAAGCTCGTTTAGATACGCACGCTTTAAACCTAATAAAAAGATCAAAAAATTATATTAAATCAAATTTTATGATTTTAAATAGTTAATTATGGGCTTTTGAACCTAATCATACACCTTAATCTCAATTTTTTTTAGCCTTTTACTCGGTTAAAATTCGAACAGATTCACTACAAAGCTCATTTAGATACGCACGCTTTAAACCCAATAAAAAGATCGCAAAATGATATTAAATCAAATTTTATAAGTTCAAATAGTTAAATATGGACTTTTGAAACTAATTATACAACTTAATCTTAAATATTTAGCTTTTTAATCGATTAAAATTCGAACAGATTCACTACAAAGCCCATTTAGACATGCACACTTTTAAACCAACAAAAAGTTAATTATGGACTTTTGAACCTAATGATACACCTTAATCACAAATTCTTTTTACTCGGTTAAAATTCGAATAGATTCACTACAAAGCTCATTTAGAAACGCACGCTTTAAACCCAATAAAAAGATCAAAAAATAATATTAAATCAAATTTTATGATTTAAAATAGTTAATTATGGACTTTTGAACCTAATGATACAACTTAATCTAAAATTTTTAACTTTTTATTCGGTTAAAATTCTAACAGATTTACTATAAAGCCCATTTAGACACGCATGCTCTAAACCCAACAAAAAAATAAAAAAATGACATTAAAAAAATTTTATGAGTTCAAATAGTTAATTATAGACTTTTGAACCTAATCATACACCTTACTCTCAAATTTTTAGCTTTTTACTCGGTTAAAATTCAAACAGATTCACTACAAAGCTCATTTAGATACGCACGCTTTAAACCTAATAAAAAGATCAAAAAATTATATTAAATAAAATTTTAAGAGTTCAAATAGTTAATTATAGACTTTTGAACCTAATCATACACATTAATCTCAAATTTTTAGTTTTTTAATCGATTAAAATTCGAACAGATTCACTACAAAGCTCGTTTAGATACGCACGCTTTAAACCTAATAAAAAGATCAAAAAATTATATTAAATCAAATTTTATGATTTCAAATAGTTAATTATGGGCTTTTGAACCTAATCATACACCTTAATCTCAATTTTTTTTAGCCTTTTACTCGGTTAAAATTCGAACAGATTCACTACAAAGCTCATTTAGATACGCACGCTTTAAACCCAATAAAAAGATCGCAAAATGATATTAAATCAAATTTTATAAGTTCAAATAGTTAAATATGGACTTTTGAAACTAATTATACAACTTAATCTTAAATATTTAGCTTTTTAATCGATTAAAATTCGAACAGATTCACTACAAAGCCCATTTAGACATGCACACTTTTAAACCAACAAAAAGTTAATTATGGACTTTTGAACCTAATGATACACCTTAATCACAAATTCTTTTTACTCGGTTAAAATTCGAATAGATTCACTACAAAGCTCATTTAGAAACGCACGCTTTAAACCCAATAAAAAGATCAAAAAATAATATTAAATCAAATTTTATGATTTAAAATAGTTAATTATGGACTTTTGAACCTAATGATACAACTTAATCTAAAATTTTTAACTTTTTATTCGGTTAAAATTCTAACAGATTTACTATAAAGCCCATTTAGACACGCATGCTCTAAACCCAACAAAAAAATAAAAAAATGACATTAAAAAAATTTTATGAGTTCAAATAGTTAATTATAGACTTTTGAACCTAATCATACACCTTACTCTCAAATTTTTAGCTTTTTACTCGGTTAAAATTCAAACAGATTCACTACAAAGCTCATTTAGATACGCACGCTTTAAACCTAATAAAAAGATCAAAAAATTATATTAAATAAAATTTTAAGAGTTCAAATAGTTAATTATAGACTTTTGAACCTAATCATACACATTAATCTCAAATTTTTAGTTTTTTAATCGATTAAAATTCGAACAGATTCACTACAAAGCTCGTTTAGATACGCACGCTTTAAACCTAATAAAAAGATCAAAAAATTATATTAAATCAAATTTTATGATTTCAAATAGTTAATTATGGGCTTTTGAACCTAATCATACACCTTAATCTCAATTTTTTTTAGCCTTTTACTCGGTTAAAATTCGAACAGATTCACTACAAAGCTCATTTAGATACGCACGCTTTAAACCCAATAAAAAGATCGCAAAATGATATTAAATCAAATTTTATAAGTTCAAATAGTTAAATATGGACTTTTGAAACTAATTATACAACTTAATCTTAAATATTTAGCTTTTTAATCGATTAAAATTCGAACAGATTCACTACAAAGCCCATTTAGACATGCACACTTTTAAACCAACAAAAAGTTAATTATGGACTTTTGAACCTAATGATACACCTTAATCACAAATTCTTTTTACTCGGTTAAAATTCGAATAGATTCACTACAAAGCTCATTTAGAAACGCACGCTTTAAACCCAATAAAAAGATCAAAAAATAATATTAAATCAAATTTTATGATTTAAAATAGTTAATTATGGACTTTTGAACCTAATGATACAACTTAATCTAAAATTTTTAACTTTTTATTCGGTTAAAATTCTAACAGATTTACTATAAAGCCCATTTAGACACGCATGCTCTAAACCCAACAAAAAAATAAAAAAATGACATTAAAAAAATTTTATGAGTTCAAATAGTTAATTATAGACTTTTGAACCTAATCATACACCTTACTCTCAAATTTTTAGCTTTTTACTCGGTTAAAATTCAAACAGATTCACTACAAAGCTCATTTAGATACGCACGCTTTAAACCTAATAAAAAGATCAAAAAATTATATTAAATAAAATTTTAAGAGTTCAAATAGTTAATTATAGACTTTTGAACCTAATCATACACATTAATCTCAAATTTTTAGTTTTTTAATCGATTAAAATTCGAACAGATTCACTACAAAGCTCGTTTAGATACGCACGCTTTAAACCTAATAAAAAGATCAAAAAATTATATTAAATCAAATTTTATGATTTCAAATAGTTAATTATGGGCTTTTGAACCTAATCATACACCTTAATCTCAATTTTTTTTAGCCTTTTACTCGGTTAAAATTCGAACAGATTCACTACAAAGCTCATTTAGATACGCACGCTTTAAACCCAATAAAAAGATCGCAAAATGATATTAAATCAAATTTTATAAGTTCAAATAGTTAAATATGGACTTTTGAAACTAATTATACAACTTAATCTTAAATATTTAGCTTTTTAATCGATTAAAATTCGAACAGATTCACTACAAAGCCCATTTAGACATGCACACTTTTAAACCAACAAAAAGTTAATTATGGACTTTTGAACCTAATGATACACCTTAATCACAAATTCTTTTTACTCGGTTAAAATTCGAATAGATTCACTACAAAGCTCATTTAGAAACGCACGCTTTAAACCCAATAAAAAGATCAAAAAATAATATTAAATCAAATTTTATGATTTAAAATAGTTAATTATGGACTTTTGAACCTAATGATACAACTTAATCTAAAATTTTTAACTTTTTATTCGGTTAAAATTCTAACAGATTTACTATAAAGCCCATTTAGACACGCATGCTCTAAACCCAACAAAAAAATAAAAAAATGACATTAAAAAAATTTTATGAGTTCAAATAGTTAATTATAGACTTTTGAACCTAATCATACACCTTACTCTCAAATTTTTAGCTTTTTACTCGGTTAAAATTCAAACAGATTCACTACAAAGCTCATTTAGATACGCACGCTTTAAACCTAATAAAAAGATCAAAAAATTATATTAAATAAAATTTTAAGAGTTCAAATAGTTAATTATAGACTTTTGAACCTAATCATACACATTAATCTCAAATTTTTAGTTTTTTAATCGATTAAAATTCGAACAGATTCACTACAAAGCTCGTTTAGATACGCACGCTTTAAACCTAATAAAAAGATCAAAAAATTATATTAAATCAAATTTTATGATTTCAAATAGTTAATTATGGGCTTTTGAACCTAATCATACACCTTAATCTCAATTTTTTTTAGCCTTTTACTCGGTTAAAATTCGAACAGATTCACTACAAAGCTCATTTAGATACGCACGCTTTAAACCCAATAAAAAGATCGCAAAATGATATTAAATCAAATTTTATAAGTTCAAATAGTTAAATATGGACTTTTGAAACTAATTATACAACTTAATCTTAAATATTTAGCTTTTTAATCGATTAAAATTCGAACAGATTCACTACAAAGCCCATTTAGACATGCACACTTTTAAACCAACAAAAAGTTAATTATGGACTTTTGAACCTAATGATACACCTTAATCACAAATTCTTTTTACTCGGTTAAAATTCGAATAGATTCACTACAAAGCTCATTTAGAAACGCACGCTTTAAACCCAATAAAAAGATCAAAAAATAATATTAAATCAAATTTTATGATTTAAAATAGTTAATTATGGACTTTTGAACCTAATGATACAACTTAATCTAAAATTTTTAACTTTTTATTCGGTTAAAATTCTAACAGATTTACTATAAAGCCCATTTAGACACGCATGCTCTAAACCCAACAAAAAAATAAAAAAATGACATTAAAAAAATTTTATGAGTTCAAATAGTTAATTATAGACTTTTGAACCTAATCATACACCTTACTCTCAAATTTTTAGCTTTTTACTCGGTTAAAATTCAAACAGATTCACTACAAAGCTCATTTAGATACGCACGCTTTAAACCTAATAAAAAGATCAAAAAATTATATTAAATAAAATTTTAAGAGTTCAAATAGTTAATTATAGACTTTTGAACCTAATCATACACATTAATCTCAAATTTTTAGTTTTTTAATCGATTAAAATTCGAACAGATTCACTACAAAGCTCGTTTAGATACGCACGCTTTAAACCTAATAAAAAGATCAAAAAATTATATTAAATCAAATTTTATGATTTCAAATAGTTAATTATGGGCTTTTGAACCTAATCATACACCTTAATCTCAATTTTTTTTAGCCTTTTACTCGGTTAAAATTCGAACAGATTCACTACAAAGCTCATTTAGATACGCACGCTTTAAACCCAATAAAAAGATCGCAAAATGATATTAAATCAAATTTTATAAGTTCAAATAGTTAAATATGGACTTTTGAAACTAATTATACAACTTAATCTTAAATATTTAGCTTTTTAATCGATTAAAATTCGAACAGATTCACTACAAAGCCCATTTAGACATGCACACTTTTAAACCAACAAAAAGTTAATTATGGACTTTTGAACCTAATGATACACCTTAATCACAAATTCTTTTTACTCGGTTAAAATTCGAATAGATTCACTACAAAGCTCATTTAGAAACGCACGCTTTAAACCCAATAAAAAGATCAAAAAATAATATTAAATCAAATTTTATGATTTAAAATAGTTAATTATGGACTTTTGAACCTAATGATACAACTTAATCTAAAATTTTTAACTTTTTATTCGGTTAAAATTCTAACAGATTTACTATAAAGCCCATTTAGACACGCATGCTCTAAACCCAACAAAAAAATAAAAAAATGACATTAAAAAAATTTTATGAGTTCAAATAGTTAATTATAGACTTTTGAACCTAATCATACACCTTACTCTCAAATTTTTAGCTTTTTACTCGGTTAAAATTCAAACAGATTCACTACAAAGCTCATTTAGATACGCACGCTTTAAACCTAATAAAAAGATCAAAAAATTATATTAAATAAAATTTTAAGAGTTCAAATAGTTAATTATAGACTTTTGAACCTAATCATACACATTAATCTCAAATTTTTAGTTTTTTAATCGATTAAAATTCGAACAGATTCACTACAAAGCTCGTTTAGATACGCACGCTTTAAACCTAATAAAAAGATCAAAAAATTATATTAAATCAAATTTTATGATTTCAAATAGTTAATTATGGGCTTTTGAACCTAATCATACACCTTAATCTCAATTTTTTTTAGCCTTTTACTCGGTTAAAATTCGAACAGATTCACTACAAAGCTCATTTAGATACGCACGCTTTAAACCCAATAAAAAGATCGCAAAATGATATTAAATCAAATTTTATAAGTTCAAATAGTTAAATATGGACTTTTGAAACTAATTATACAACTTAATCTTAAATATTTAGCTTTTTAATCGATTAAAATTCGAACAGATTCACTACAAAGCCCATTTAGACATGCACACTTTTAAACCAACAAAAAGTTAATTATGGACTTTTGAACCTAATGATACACCTTAATCACAAATTCTTTTTACTCGGTTAAAATTCGAATAGATTCACTACAAAGCTCATTTAGAAACGCACGCTTTAAACCCAATAAAAAGATCAAAAAATAATATTAAATCAAATTTTATGATTTAAAATAGTTAATTATGGACTTTTGAACCTAATGATACAACTTAATCTAAAATTTTTAACTTTTTATTCGGTTAAAATTCTAACAGATTTACTATAAAGCCCATTTAGACACGCATGCTCTAAACCCAACAAAAAAATAAAAAAATGACATTAAAAAAATTTTATGAGTTCAAATAGTTAATTATAGACTTTTGAACCTAATCATACACCTTACTCTCAAATTTTTAGCTTTTTACTCGGTTAAAATTCAAACAGATTCACTACAAAGCTCATTTAGATACGCACGCTTTAAACCTAATAAAAAGATCAAAAAATTATATTAAATAAAATTTTAAGAGTTCAAATAGTTAATTATAGACTTTTGAACCTAATCATACACATTAATCTCAAATTTTTAGTTTTTTAATCGATTAAAATTCGAACAGATTCACTACAAAGCTCGTTTAGATACGCACGCTTTAAACCTAATAAAAAGATCAAAAAATTATATTAAATCAAATTTTATGATTTCAAATAGTTAATTATGGGCTTTTGAACCTAATCATACACCTTAATCTCAATTTTTTTTAGCCTTTTACTCGGTTAAAATTCGAACAGATTCACTACAAAGCTCATTTAGATACGCACGCTTTAAACCCAATAAAAAGATCGCAAAATGATATTAAATCAAATTTTATAAGTTCAAATAGTTAAATATGGACTTTTGAAACTAATTATACAACTTAATCTTAAATATTTAGCTTTTTAATCGATTAAAATTCGAACAGATTCACTACAAAGCCCATTTAGACATGCACACTTTTAAACCAACAAAAAGTTAATTATGGACTTTTGAACCTAATGATACACCTTAATCACAAATTCTTTTTACTCGGTTAAAATTCGAATAGATTCACTACAAAGCTCATTTAGAAACGCACGCTTTAAACCCAATAAAAAGATCAAAAAATAATATTAAATCAAATTTTATGATTTAAAATAGTTAATTATGGACTTTTGAACCTAATGATACAACTTAATCTAAAATTTTTAACTTTTTATTCGGTTAAAATTCTAACAGATTTACTATAAAGCCCATTTAGACACGCATGCTCTAAACCCAACAAAAAAATAAAAAAATGACATTAAAAAAATTTTATGAGTTCAAATAGTTAATTATAGACTTTTGAACCTAATCATACACCTTACTCTCAAATTTTTAGCTTTTTACTCGGTTAAAATTCAAACAGATTCACTACAAAGCTCATTTAGATACGCACGCTTTAAACCTAATAAAAAGATCAAAAAATTATATTAAATAAAATTTTAAGAGTTCAAATAGTTAATTATAGACTTTTGAACCTAATCATACACATTAATCTCAAATTTTTAGTTTTTTAATCGATTAAAATTCGAACAGATTCACTACAAAGCTCGTTTAGATACGCACGCTTTAAACCTAATAAAAAGATCAAAAAATTATATTAAATCAAATTTTATGATTTCAAATAGTTAATTATGGGCTTTTGAACCTAATCATACACCTTAATCTCAATTTTTTTTAGCCTTTTACTCGGTTAAAATTCGAACAGATTCACTACAAAGCTCATTTAGATACGCACGCTTTAAACCCAATAAAAAGATCGCAAAATGATATTAAATCAAATTTTATAAGTTCAAATAGTTAAATATGGACTTTTGAAACTAATTATACAACTTAATCTTAAATATTTAGCTTTTTAATCGATTAAAATTCGAACAGATTCACTACAAAGCCCATTTAGACATGCACACTTTTAAACCAACAAAAAGTTAATTATGGACTTTTGAACCTAATGATACACCTTAATCACAAATTCTTTTTACTCGGTTAAAATTCGAATAGATTCACTACAAAGCTCATTTAGAAACGCACGCTTTAAACCCAATAAAAAGATCAAAAAATAATATTAAATCAAATTTTATGATTTAAAATAGTTAATTATGGACTTTTGAACCTAATGATACAACTTAATCTAAAATTTTTAACTTTTTATTCGGTTAAAATTCTAACAGATTTACTATAAAGCCCATTTAGACACGCATGCTCTAAACCCAACAAAAAAATAAAAAAATGACATTAAAAAAATTTTATGAGTTCAAATAGTTAATTATAGACTTTTGAACCTAATCATACACCTTACTCTCAAATTTTTAGCTTTTTACTCGGTTAAAATTCAAACAGATTCACTACAAAGCTCATTTAGATACGCACGCTTTAAACCTAATAAAAAGATCAAAAAATTATATTAAATAAAATTTTAAGAGTTCAAATAGTTAATTATAGACTTTTGAACCTAATCATACACATTAATCTCAAATTTTTAGTTTTTTAATCGATTAAAATTCGAACAGATTCACTACAAAGCTCGTTTAGATACGCACGCTTTAAACCTAATAAAAAGATCAAAAAATTATATTAAATCAAATTTTATGATTTCAAATAGTTAATTATGGGCTTTTGAACCTAATCATACACCTTAATCTCAATTTTTTTAGCCTTTTACTCGGTTAAAATTCGAACAGATTCACTACAAAGCTCATTTAGATACGCACGCTTTAAACCCAATAAAAAGATCGCAAAATGATATTAAATCAAATTTTATAAGTTCAAATAGTTAAATATGGACTTTTGAAACTAATTATACAACTTAATCTTAAATATTTAGCTTTTTAATCGATTAAAATTCGAACAGATTCACTACAAAGCCCATTTAGACATGCACACTTTTAAACCAACAAAAAGTTAATTATGGACTTTTGAACCTAATGATACACCTTAATCACAAATTCTTTTTACTCGGTTAAAATTCGAATAGATTCACTACAAAGCTCATTTAGAAACGCACGCTTTAAACCCAATAAAAAGATCAAAAAATAATATTAAATCAAATTTTATGATTTAAAATAGTTAATTATGGACTTTTGAACCTAATGATACAACTTAATCTAAAATTTTTAACTTTTTATTCGGTTAAAATTCTAACAGATTTACTATAAAGCCCATTTAGACACGCATGCTCTAAACCCAACAAAAAAATAAAAAAATGACATTAAAAAAATTTTATGAGTTCAAATAGTTAATTATAGACTTTTGAACCTAATCATACACCTTACTCTCAAATTTTTAGCTTTTTACTCGGTTAAAATTCAAACAGATTCACTACAAAGCTCATTTAGATACGCACGCTTTAAACCTAATAAAAAGATCAAAAAATTATATTAAATAAAATTTTAAGAGTTCAAATAGTTAATTATAGACTTTTGAACCTAATCATACACATTAATCTCAAATTTTTAGTTTTTTAATCGATTAAAATTCGAACAGATTCACTACAAAGCTCGTTTAGATACGCACGCTTTAAACCTAATAAAAAGATCAAAAAATTATATTAAATCAAATTTTATGATTTCAAATAGTTAATTATGGACTTTTGAACCTAATTATACAGCTTAATCTAAAATTTTTAACGTTTTACTCGATTAAAATTCTAACAGATTTACTATAAAGCCCAATTAGACACCCACGCTTTAAACCCAACAAAAAAAATCAAAAAATGATATTAAAAAAATTTTATGAGTTCAAATAGTTAATTTTAGACTTTTGAACCTAATCATACGCCTTAATCTCAAATTTTTAGCATTTTAATCGGTTAAAATTTGAACAGATTCACTACAAAGCTCGTTTAGATACGCACGCTTTAAACCCAATAAAAAGATCAAAAAATTATATTAAAAATCAAATTTTATGATATCAAATAGTCAATTATGGACTTTTGAACCTAATTATACAGCTTAATCTAAAATTTTTAACTTTTTACTTGGTTAAAATTCAAACAGATTCACTATAAAGTCCATTTAGACACGCACGCCTTAAACCCAACAAAAAGTTCTAAAAATGATATTAAAATCAAAATTTATGAGTTTAAATACTTAATTATGGATTTTTGAACCTAATTATACACATTAATCTCAATTTTTTAGCTTTTTAATCTGTTAAAATTCGAACAGTTTCACTATAAATCCCATTTAGACATGCAAGTTTTAAACCCAACAAAAAGATCAAAAAATGATATTAAATCAAATTTTATGAGTTCAAATATTTAATTATGGAATTTTGAAACTAATTATACAACTTAATCTCAAAATTTTAGATTTTTAATCGGTTAAAACTCGAACAAATTCACTACAAAGCCCATGTAGACACGCACGCTTTAAACCCAACAAAAAATCAAAAAATAATTTAAAATCAAATTTAATGAGTTCAAATAGTTAATTATGGACTTTTGAACCTAATTATATACCTTAATCTCAAATTTTTATCTTTTTAATCGGTTAAAATTCGTACAGATTCACTATAAAGACCATTTAGACACGCACGCTATCAACCCAACAAAAAAATTGAAAAATAATCTTAAATCAAAGTTTATGAGTTCAAATAGTTAATTATGGATTTTTGAAACTAATTATACAACTTAATCTCAAATTTTTAGATTTTTAATCGGTTAAAATTCGAACAGATTCACCATAAAGCCCATTTAGATACACACGCTTTAAACCCAACAAAAAATCAAAAAATGATATTAAATCAAATTTTATGAGTTCAAATAGTTAATTATGGACTTTTGAACCTAATTATACAACTTAATCTCAAATTTTTGGATTTTAACTCGATTAAAATTCGAACAGATTCATTATAAAGCCAATTTAGTTAGGCACGCTTTACACCCTATAAAAAGATCGAAAAATGATATTAAATCAAATTTTATGAGTTCAAATAGTTAATTATGGATTTTTGAACCTAATTATACAACTTAATCTCAAATTTTTAGCTTTTTAATCGATTATAAATTCGAACATATTCACTATAAAGCCCATTTTGACAGGCACGCCTTAAACCCAACAAAAAGATCGAAAATGATATTAAAATCAAAATTTATGAGTTGAAATATTTAATTATGGATTTTAGAACCTAATTATACTCCTTAATCTCAAATTTTTAGATTTTTAATCTGTTAAAGTTCGAACAGTTTCACTATGAAAGCACATTTAGACATGCACGTTTTAAACCCAACAAAAAGATCGAAAAATGATATTAAATCAAAATTTATGAGTTCAAATAGTTAATTATGGATTTTTGAAACTAATTATACAACTTAATCTCAAAATTTTAGCTTTTTAATCGTATAAAACTCGAACAAATTCACTATAAAGGCCACGTAGACACGCATGCTTTAAACCCAACAAAAATCAAAAAATAATATTAAATCAAATTTAATGAGTTCAAATAGTTAATTATGAACTTTTGAACCTAATTATACACCTTAGTCTCAAATTTTTAGCTTTTTAAACAGTTAAAATTCGAACAGATTCACCATAAAAACCATTTAGACACGCACGCTAATTATGGAATTTTGAACCCAACAGAAAGATCAAAAAATGAAATTAAATCAAATTTTATGTGTTACAATAGTTAATTATGGAATTTTGAACCTAATTATACACCTTAATCTAAAATTTTTACCTTTCTAATTGGTAAAAATTTGAACAGATTTATTATAAAGCCCATTTAGACACGCGCGCTTTAAACCCAACAAAAGATCGAAAAATGATATTAAATAAAAAATTATGATTTCAAATATTTAATTATGGATTTTTGAACCTAATTATACAGCTTAATCTCAAATTTTTAGCTTTTTACTCGGATAAAATTCTAACAGATTCACTATAAAGCCCATTTAGACACGCACGCTTTAAACACAACTAAAAGATCAAAAAATGATATTAAATCAAAATTTATGACGTCAGATATTTATTTATGGATTTTTGAACCTAATTATACACCTTAATCTCAAATTTTTAGCTTTTTAATCATTTAAAATTCAAACAGATTCACTATAAAGACCATTTAGACACGCACGCTTTAAACATAACAAAAAGATAAAAAATGATGTTAAATCAAAATTTATGACTTCAGAAATTTATTTATGGATTTTTGAACCTAATTATACACCTTGATCTCAAATTTTTAGCTTTTTACTCTGTTAAAATTCGAACAGATTCACTACAAAGCCCACTTAGACAAACACGCTTTAAACCCAACAAAAAGATCAAAAAATGATATTAAATCAAATTTTATGAGTTCAAATAGTTAATTATGTACTTTTGAAACTAATTATACACCTTCGTCTCAAATTTTTAACTTTTTAATGAGTTAAAATTCAAATAGATTCACTATAAAGCCCATTTAGACACGCACGCTTTAAACCCAACAAAAATATAAAAAATGATATAAAATCAAATTTTATGAATTCAAATAGTTAATTATGGACTTTTGAACCTAATTATATAGCTTAATCTCAATTTTTTAGCTTTTTAATCAATTAAAATTCGAACAGATTCTCTATAAAGCCCATTTAGACACGCACGCTATAAACCCAATAAAAAATCAAAAAATGATATTAATTCAAAATTTATGAGTTCAAATAGTTAATTATGGATTTTTGAACCTATTTGTACACCTTAATCTCAAATTTTTAGCATTTTAATCGGTTAAAATTCGAACAGATTCACTATAAAGCCCATTTAGACACGCACGCTTTAAACCCAATGAAAAAATCACAAAAAGATATTAAATCAAATTTTATGAGTTGAAATAGTTAATTATAGACTTTTCAACCTAATTATAGACCTTAATCTTAAATTTTTAGCTTTTAGTCGGTTAAAATTCGAACAGATTCACTATAAAGCCCATTTAGACACACACACTTTAACCAAATAAAAAGATCACATAATGATATTAAATCAAATTTTATGAGTTCAACTAGTTAATTATGGACTTTTGAACCTAATTATACACCTTAATCTCAAATCTTTAGCTTTCTAATTGGTTAAAATTCGAACTGATTTACTATAAAGCCCATTTTAGAAAAGCACGCTCTAAACCCAAGAAAAAGATCAAAAAAATCATATTAAACCAAATTTTATGAGTTCTAATAGTTAATTATGGAATTTTGTACCTAATTATACACCTTCGTCTAAAATTTTTAAATTTTTACACGGTTAAAATTTGAACAGATTCACTATAAAGCCCATTTAGCCATGCACGCTTTAAACACAACAAAAAGATTAAGAAATTATATTAAATCAAATTTTATGAGTTAAATAGCTAATTATGGACTTTTGAATCTAATTATACACCATAATCTAAATTTTTTAGCTTTTTAATCGGTTAAAATTCGAACAAATTCACTACAAAGCCCATTTAGACACGCACGCTTTAAAACCGTAAGAAAGATCGAAAAATGATATTAAATCTAATTTTATGAGTTCAAATAGTTAATTATGGATTTTTGAACCTAATTATACACCTTAATCTCAAATTTTTAGCATTTTACTCAGTTAAAATTCGAACACATTCACTACAAAACCCATTTAGACACGCACGCTTTAAACCCAAAAAAAAGATCGAAAAATGATATTAAATCAAATTTTATGAGTTCAAATAGTTAAATATGGAGTTTTGAACCTAATTATACAACTTAATTTCAAATTTTTGGCTTTTTATTCGGTTAAAATTCGAACAGATTTACTATAAAGCCCATTTAAACACGCAAGCTATACACCCAACAAAAAAAATCAAAAAATGATATTAAATAAAAATTTATGAGTTCAAAAGGTTAATTATGGATTTTTGAAACTAATTATACAACTTAATCTCAAATTTTTAGCTTTTTAATCGATTAAAACTCGAACAGATTCAGAATAAAAGCCCATTGTGACACGGACGCTCTAAACCCAACAAAAAATCGAAAAATGATATTAAGTCAAATTATGAGTTCAAAAAGTTAATTATGGGTTTTTGAACCAAATTATACACCTTAATCTCAAATTTTTAGCTTTCTAATCTGTTAAAATTCGAACAGATTCACTATAAAGCACATTTAGACACGCACGCTTTAAACCCAATAAAAAGATCACAAAATGATATTTAATCAAATTTTATGAGTTCAACTATTTAATTATGGCTATTGAATCTAATTATAACCCTTAATTTCAAATTTTTAGCTTTCTAATCGGTTAAAACTCGAACAGATTTACTATAAAGCCCATTTATACACTCAATCTTTAAACTCAAGAAAAAGATCAAAAAATGATATCAAACCAAATTTTATGAGTTCAAATAGTTAATTATGGACTTTTGAACCTAATTATACACCTTCATCTCAAATTTTTAGCTTTATACATGGTTAAAATTTGAACAGATTCTCTATAAAGCCCATTTAGCCACGCACACTTTAAACCTAACAAAAAGATCAAAAAATTATAATAGATCATATTTTATGAGTTCAAATAGTTAATTATGGGCTTTTGAATCTAATTATACACCTTAATCTCAAATTTTTAGCTTTTTAATCGTTTAAAATTAGAACAGATTCACTATAAAGCCAATTTAGACACACAAGCTATAAACCCAACAAAAAAATCGAAAAATTATATTAAAATCAAAATTTATGAGTTCAAATAGTTAATTATGTATTTTTGAAACTAATTATACAACTTAATCTCAAATTTTTAGCTTTTTAATCGGTTAAAATTCGAACAGATTCATTATAAACCCTATTTAGACACACACGCTTTGCACCCAACAAAAAGATCGAATAATGATATTAAATCAAATTTTATGAGTTCAATTAGTTAATGAAGGATTTTTGAAGCTAATTATACACCTTAAAATTCGAACAGATTCACTATAAAGCCCATTTAGACACACACGCTATAAACCCACAAAAAAAATCAAAAAATGATATTAAATCAAAACTTTATGAGTTCAAATAATTAATTATGGACTTTTGAACCTAATTATACAGCATAATCTCAAATTTTTAGCTTTTTACTCGGTTAAAATTCGAACATATTTACTATAATGCCCATTTAGACATGTACGCTTTAAACCCAACAAAAAGATCGAAAATGGTATCAAATCAAAAAATATGAGTTCAAATAGTTAATTATGAATTTTTGAACCTAATTATACACCTTAATGTCAAATTTTTAGCTTTCTAATCGGTTAAAATTCGAACTGATTCACTATAAAGCACATTTAGACATGCACGCTTTAAACCCAACCAAAAGATAAAATTACAATATTAAATCAAAATTTATGAGTTCAAATAGTTAATTATGGACTTTTGAACCTAATTATACAGCTTAATATCAAATTTTTAGCTTTTTACTCGGATAAAATTCTAAGAGATTCACTATAATGCCCATTTAGACACGCACGCTTTAAACACAACTAAAAGATCAAAAAATGATATTAAATCAAAATTTATGACTTCAAATATTTATTTATGGATTTTTTAACCTAATTATACACCTTAATCTCAAATTTTTAGCTTTTTAATCGGTTAAAATTTAAACCGATTCACTATAAAGCCCATTTGGACACACACGCTTTAAACCCAACAAAAAGATCAAAAAAATATATTCAATCAAATTTTATGAGTTCAAATAGTTAATTATAGACTTTTGAACCTAATTATACCGCTTAATCTCAAATTTTTAGCTTTTTACTCGGTTAAAATTCGAACAGATTCACTATAAATCCCATTTAGAGACCCACGCTTTAAACCCAACAAGAAGATCGAAAAATGATATTAAATCAAATTTTATGAGTTTAAATAGTTTATTATGGAATTTTGAAACTAATTATACGGCTTAATCTCAAATTTTTAGCTTTTTACCCGGATAAAAATCGAACAAATTCATTATAAAGCCAATTTAGACACGCACGCTTTAAACCCAGCAAAAAGATCGAAAAATGATATTAAAAATCAAATTTTATGAGTTCAAATAGTTAATTATAGACTTTGGAACCTAATCATACACCTTAATCTCAAATTTTTAGCTTTTTACTCGGTTAAAATTTGAACAAATTCACTAGAAAGCCCATTTAAACATTCACACTTTAAACCCAACAAAAAGATCAAAAAACTATATTAAATCAAATTTTATGAGTTCAAATAGTTAGTTATGGACTTTTAAACCTAATTATACAGCTTAATCTCAAATTTTTAGCTTTTTACTCGGATAAAATTCGAACAAATTCACTACAAAGGCAATTTAGACACTTACGCTTTAAACCAAATAAAAAGACCAAAAAATTGTATTAAATCAAATTTTATGTGTTACAATAGTTAATTATGGAATTTTGAACCTAATTATACACCTTAATCTAAAATTTTTACCTTTCTAATTGGTAAAAATTTGAACAGATTTATTATAAAGCCCATTTAGACACGCGCGCTTTAAACCCAACAAAAGATCGAAAAATGATATTAAATAAAAAATTATGATTTCAAATATTTAATTATGGATTTTTGAACCTAATTATACAGCTTAATCTCAAATTTTTAGCTTTTTACTCGGATAAAATTCTAACAGATTCACTATAAAGCCCATTTAGACACGCACGCTTTAAACACAACTAAAAGATCAAAAAATGATATTAAATCAAAATTTATGACGTCAGATATTTATTTATGGATTTTTGAACCTAATTATACACCTTAATCTCAAATTTTTAGCTTTTTATTCGGTTAAAATTCAAACTGATTCACTATAAAGCCCATTCAGACACACACGCTTTAAACCCAACAAAAAGATCAAAAAATTATATTAAATCAAATTTTATGAGTTTAAATAGTTAATTATAGACTTTTGAACCTAATTATACCGCTTAATCTCAAATTTTTAGCTTTTTACTCGGTTAAAATTCGAACAGATTCACTATAAATCCCATTTAGAGACCCACACTTTAAACCCAACAAAAAGATCGAAAAATGATATTAAATCAAATTTTATGAGTTCAAATAGTTAATTATGGACTTTTGAACCTAATTATACAGCGTAATCTCAAATTTTTAGATTTTTACTCGGTTAAAATTCGAACAGATACACTATAAATCCCATTTAGAGACGCACACATTAAACCCAACTAAAAGATCAAAAAATGATATAAAATCAAAATTTATGACTTCAAATATTTATTTATGGATTTTTGAACCTAATTATACACCTTAATCTCAAATTTTTAGCTTTTTAATCGGTTAAAATTAAAACCGATTCACTATAAAGCCCATTTAGACACACACGCTTTAAACCCAAGAAAAAGATCAAAAAATGATATTAAATCAAATTTTATGAGTTCAAATAGTTACTTATGGACTTTTGAAACGAATTATACAACTTAATCTCAAATATTTAGCTTTTAAATTGATTAAAATTCGAACAGATTCACTATAAATCCCATTTAGAGACCCACGCTTTAAACCCAACAAAAAGATCGAAAAATGATATTAAATCAAATTTTATGAGTTTAAATAGTTAATTATGGACTTTTGAACCTAATTATACAGCTTAATCTCAAATTTTTAGCTTTCTAATTGGTTAAAATTCGAACTGATTTACTACAAATCCCATTTAGACACGCTTGCTTTAAACCTAACAAAAAGTTCGAAAAATGATATTAAATCAAATTTTATGAGTTCAAAAAGATAATTATGGACTTTTGAACCTAATTATACAACTTGATCTCAAATTTTTATCTTTTTACTCGGTTAAAATTTGAACAGATTTACTATAAAGCCCATTTAGGCACTCAAGCTTTAAACCCAAGCAAAAGATCAAAAATAATATTAAATCAAATTTTATGAGTTCAAATAGTTAATTATGGGCTTTTGAACCTAATTATAGATCTTAATCTCAAATTTTTAGCTTTTTACTCGGATAAAATTCGAACAAATTCACTACAAAGCCAATTTAGACACTCACGCTTTAAACCAAATAAAAAGATCAAAAAATTGTATTAAATCAAATTTTATGTGTTATAATAGTTAATTATGGATTTTGAACCTAATTATACACCTTAATCTAAAATTTTTAGCTTTTTAATCAGTTAAAACTCGAACATATTCACTATAAAGCCCATTTAGACACGCACGCCTTAAACCCAACAAAAAGATCGAAAAATGATATTAAAATCAAAATTTATGAGTTTAAATAATTGAACAGATTTATTATAAAGCTCATTTAGACACGCGCGCTTTAAACCCAACAAAAGATTAATCTAAATTTTTTAGCTTTTTACTCGGTTAAAATTAGAACAAATTCACTACAAAGCCCATTTAGACAAGCACGCTTAAAACCCAATACAAAGATTAAAAACATATATTAATTCAAATTTTATGAGTTCATACAACTTAATCTAAAAATTTTAGCTTTTTAATCGGTTAAAACTCGTAGAAATTCACAACAAAGCCCATGTAGACACACACGCTTTAAAACCAACAAAAAATCAAAAACTAATATTAAATCAAATTTAATGAGTTCAAATAGTTAATTATGGACTTTTGAACCTAATTATACACTTTAGTCTCATTTTTTTTGCGTTTTAATCGGTTAAAATTCGAACAGATTCACTATAAAGTCCATTTTGACAGGCACGCTATAAACCCAACAAAAAAATCAAAAAATGATATTAAATCAAAATTTATGAGTTCAAATAGTTAATTATGGATTTTGGAACCTAATTATACAACTTAATATCAAATTTTTAGCTTTTTAATCGGTTAAAAATCGAACTGATTCACTATAAAGCCCATTTAGACACGCACGCCTTAAACCCAACAAAAAGATCGAAAATGATATTAAATCAAATTTTATGACTTCAAATAATTAATTATGGACTTTTGAACCCAATTATACAACTTAATCTAAAATTTTTAGCTTTTTAATCTGTTAAAATTCGAACAGTTTAACTATAAACCCATTTAGACATGCACGTTTTAAACCCAAGAAAAAGATCGAAAAATGATATTAAATCAAATTTTATGAGTTCAAATAGTTAATTATGGACTTTTGAACCTAATTATACACCTTAATCTTCAAATTTTTAGCTTTCTAATCGGTTAAAACTCGAACAAATTCACTACAAAGCCCATGTAGACAGGCACTCTTTAAACCCAACAAAAAATAAAAAAATAACATTAAATCAAACTTAATGAGTTCAAATAGTTAATTATGGATTTTTGAAACTAATTATACAACTTAATCTCAAATTTTTAGCTTTTTAATCGGTTAAAATTCGAACAGATTCACTATAAAGCCCATTTAGACACACATGTTTTAAACCCAAAAAAATCAAAAAATGATATTAAATCAAATTTTATGAGTTCAAATAGTTAATTATGGACTTTTGAACCTAATTATACAATTTAATCTCAAATTTTTAGCTTTTAACTCGATTAAAATCCGAAGAGATTCACTATAAAGCCAATTTTAGTCACGCACGCTTTACACCCAACAAAAATATCGAAAAATGATATTAAATCAAATTGTATGAGTTCAAATAGTTAATTATGGATTTTTAACCTAATTAAACACCTTAATCTCAAATTTTTATCTTTTTATTCTGTTAAAATTCGAACAGATTCACTATAAAACCCATTTAGACACGCTCGCCTTAAACCCAACAAAAAGATCGAAAAATGATATTAAAATCAAAATTTATGAGTTCAAATATTTAATTATGGATTTTTGAACCTAATTATACACCTTAATCTAAAATTTTTAGCTTTATAATCTTTTAAAATTCGAAAAGTTTCACTATAAAGCCCGTTTAAACATGCACGTTTTAAACCCAATAAAAAGATCGAAAAATAAAATTAAATCAAAATTTATGAGTTCAAATAGTTAATTATGGACTTTTGAACCTAATTATACTTTAATCTTCAAATTTTTAGCTTTCTAATCGGTTAAAACTCAGACAAATATACTACAAAGCCCATGTAGTCACGCACGCTTTTAACTCAACAAAAAATCAAAAAATAACATTAAATCAAATTTAATGAGTTCAAATAGTTAATTATGGACTTTTGAACCTAATTATACACTTTAATCTCAAATTTTTAGCTTTTTAATCGATTAAAATTCGAACAGAATCACTATGAAGCCCATTTAGACACGCACGCTTTAAACCCAACAAAAAGATCAAAAAATAATATTAAATCAAAATTTATGTGTTCAAATATTTAGCCACGCACGCTTTAAACACAATGAAAAGATCACAAAAAGATATTAAATCAAATTTTATGAGTTCAAATAGTTAATTATGGACTTCTAACCTAATTATATACCTTAATCTCAAATTTTTAGCTTTTTAATCGGTTAAAATTCGAACGGATTCACTATAAAGCCCATTTAGACATGCACGATTTAATCCCGATAAAAAGATCACAAAATGATAAATCAAATTTTATGAGTTCAAATAGTTAATTATGGACTTTTGAACCTAATTATACACCTTAATCTCAAATTTTTATCTTTCTAATCAGTTAAAATTCGAACAGATTTACTATAAAGACCATTTAGAAACGCAACCTTTAAACCCAAGAAAAAGATAAATTTACTATAAAGCCCATTTAGACGCACACGCTTTAAACCCAACAAAAAAATCAAAAAATGGTATTAAATAAAATTTTATGAGTTCAAATAGTTAATTATAGACTTTTTAACCTAATCATACACCTTAATCTCAAATTTTTAGCTTTTTACTCGGTTAAAATTCAAACAGATTCACTAGAAAGCCCATTTAGACACTCACGCTTTAAACCCAACAAAAGATCAAAAAAAATTATATTAAATCAAATTTTATGAGTTCAAATAGTTAATTAGGGACTTTTGAACCTAATTATATAGCTTAATCTATTTTTTTTTTACTTTTACTCGGTTAAAATTTGAAAAGATTTATTGTAAAGCCCATTTTGACACGCACTCTTTAAACCCAACAAAAAGATCGAAAAATGATATTAAATCAAATTTTATGAGTTCAAATAGTTAATTATGGACTTTTGAAGCTAATTATACAGCTTAATCTAAATTTTTTAGCTATTTACTTGGTTAAAATTCAAACAGATTTACTACAAAGTCCAATTTGACACGCACGCTTTATGCCCAAGAAAAAGATCGAAAAATGATATTAAATCAAATTTTATGAGTCCAAATAGTTAATTATGGAATTTTGAACCTAAATATACAACTTAATCTCAAATGTTTAACTTACTAATCGATTAAAATTCTAACAGATTCACTACAAAGCCCATTTAGATACGCACACTTTAAACCCAATAAAAAGATCAAAAAATTATATTAAATCTAATTTTATGATTTCATATCGTTAATTATGGAATTTTGAACATAATTATACAGATTAATCTAAAATTTTTAACTTTTTACTCGGTTAAAATTCGAACAGAGTCACTATAAAGCTCATTTAGATATGCACGTTTTAAACCCAACAAAAAGATAAAAAAAATAGATTAAATCAAATTTTATGAGTTCAAATAGTTAATTAGGGACTTTTGAACCTAATTATACAGCTTAATCTAAAATTTTTAACTTTTACTCGGTTAAAATTTGAAAAGATTTATTGTAAAGCCCATTTTCACACGCACTCTTTAAACCCAACAAAAAGATCGAAAAATGATGTTAAATCAAATTTTAAGAGTTCAAATAATTAATTATGGACTTTTGAAGCTAATTATACAACTTAATCTAAAATTTTTAGCTTTTTACTTGGTTAAAATTCGAATAGATTCACTACAAATCCCATTTAGATACGCACGCTTTAAACCCAATAAAAAGATTGAAAATGATATTAAATCAAATTTAATGATTTCAAATACTTAATTATGGACTTTTGAACCTAATAGTACAGCTTAATCTAAAATTTTTAACTTTTTACTCTGTTAAAATTCTAACAGATTTACTATAACGACCATTTAGACACGCACGCTTTAAACCCAACAAAAAATGATATTAAAAAATTTTTATGAGTTCAAATAGTTAATTATAGACTTTTCAACCTAATCATACACTTTAATCTAAATTTTTTAGCTTTTTACTCGGTTAAAATTCGAACAGATTCACTACAAAGCTCATTTAGATACGCACACTTTAAACCCAATAAAAAGATCAAAAAATTATATTAAATCAAATTTTATGATTTCAAATAGTTAATTATGGACTTTTGAACCTAATGATACAGCTTAATCTCAAATTTTAAGCTTTTTACTCGGTTAAAATTCGAACATATTTACTACAAAGCTCATTTAGATACACACGCTTTAAACCCAATAAAAAGATCAAAAAATTATATTAAATCAAATTTTATTATTTCAAATAGTTAATTATGGACTTTAGATCCTAATTATACAACTTAATCTAAAATTTTTAACTTTTTACTCGGTTAAAATTCTAACGGATCTACTATAAGGCCCATTTAGACACGCACGCTTTAAACCCAACAAAGAAATAAAAAAATGATATTAATTAAAATTTTTTGAGTTCAAATAGTTAATTATAGACTTTTGAACCTAATCATACACCTTAATCTCAATTTTTTTTAGCCTTTTACTCGGTTAAAATTCGAACAGATTCACTACAAAGCTCATTTAGATACGCACGCTTTAAACCCAATAAAAAGATCGCAAAATGATATTAAATCAAATTTTATGTGTTCAAATAGTTAAATATGGACTTTTGAAACTAATTATACAACTTAATCTTAAATATTTAGCTTTTTAATCGGTTAAAATTCGAACAGATTCACTACGAAGCCCATTTAGACATGCACACTTTTAAACCAACAAAAAGTTAATTATGGACTTTTAAACCTAATGATACACCTTAATCTCAAATTCTTTTTACTCGGTTAAAATTCGAATAGATTCACTACAAATCTCATTTAGAAACGCACGCTTTAAACCCAATAAAAAGATCAAAAAATAATACTAAATCAAATTTTATGATTTCAAATAGTTAATTATGGACTTTTGAACCTAATTATACATCTTAATCTAAAATTTTTAACTTTTTATTATGTTAAAATTCTAACAGATTTACTATAAAGCCCATTTAGACACACATGCTCTAAACCCAACAAAAGAATAAAAAAATGACATTAAAAAAATTTTATGAGTTCAAATAGTTAATTATAGACTTTTGAACCTAATCATACACCTTACTCTCAAATTTTTAGCTTTTTACTCGGTTAAAATTCGAACAGATTCACTACAAAGCTCATTTAGATACGCACGCTTTAAACCTAATAAAAAGATTAAAAAATTATATTAAATCAAATTTTATGATTTCAAATAGTTAATTATGGACTTTTGAACCTAATTATACAGCTTAATCTCAAATTTTTAACTTTTTACTCGATTAAATTTTGAACAGATTCACTACAAAGCTCATTTAGATACGCACACTTTAAACCCAATAAAAAGATCAAAAAATTATATTAAATCAAATTTTATGATTTCAAATAGTTAATTATGGACTTTTGAACCTAATTATACAGCTTAATCTAAATTTTTTAACTTTTTACTCGGTTAAAATTCCGACAGATTTACTATATAGCCCATTTAGTCACACACGCTTTAAACGCAACAAAAAATCAAAAAATGATATTAAAAAAATTTTATGAGTTCAAATAGTTAATTATAGACTTTTGAACCTAATCATACACCTTAAACTCAAATTTTTAGCTTTTTAATCGGTTAAAATTCGAACAGATTCACTACAAAGCTCATTTAGATACGCACGCTTAAAACCCAACAAAAAGATCAAAAAATTATATTAAATCAAATTTTATGATTTCAATTAGTTAATTATGGACTTTTGAACCGAATTATACAGCTTGATCTAAAATTTTTAACTTTTTACTCGATTAAAATTCTAACAGATTTATTATAAAGCGCATTTAGACACACACGCTTTAAACCCAACAAAAAATGATATTAAATAAAATTTTATGAGTTCAAATAGTTAATTTTAGACTTTTGAACCTAATCATACGCCTTAATCTCAAATTTTTAGCATTTTAATCGGTTAAAATTTGAACGGATTCACTACAAAGCTCGTTTAGATACGCACGCTCTAAACCCAATAAAAAGATCAAAAAATTATATTAAAAATCAAATTTTATGATTTCAAATAGTTAATTATGGACTTTTGAACCTAATGATACAGCTTAATCTAAAATTTTAAGCTTTTTACTCGGTTAAAATTCGAACATATTTACTACAAAGCTCATTTAGATACACACGCTTTAAATCCAATAAAAAGATCAAAAAATAATATTAAATCAAATTTTATTATTTCAAATAGTTAATTATGGACTTTAGATCCTAATTATACAGCTTAATCTAAAATTTTTAACTTTTTACTCGGTTAAAATTCTAACGGATTTACTATAAGGCCCATTTAGACACGCACGCTTTAAACCCAACAAAGAAATAAAAAAAATGATATTAATTAAAAAATTTTGAGTTCAAATAGTTAATTATAGACTTTTGAACCTAATCATACACCTTAATCTCAATTTTTTTTAGCCTTTTACTCGGTTAAAATTCGAACAGATTCACTACAAAGCTCATTTAGATACGCACGCTTTAAACCCAATAAAAAGATCGCAAAATGATATTAAATCAAATTTTATGAGTTCAAATAGTTAAATATGGACTTTTGAAACTAATTATACAACTTAATCTTAAATATTTAGCTTTTTAATCGGTTAAAATTCGAACAGATTCACTACGAAGCCCATTTAGACATGCACACTTTTAACCAACAAAAAGTTAATTATGGACTTTTAAACCTAATGATACACCTTAATCTCAAATTCTTTTTACTCGGTTAAAATTCGAATAGATTCACTACAAAGCTCATTTAGAAACGCACGCTTTAAACCCAATAAAAAGATCAAAAAATAATATTAAATCAAATTTTATGATTTCAAATAGTTAATTATGGACTTTTGAACCTAATTATACATCTTAATCTAAAATTTTTAACTTTTTATTACGTTAAAATTCTAACAGATTTACTATAAAGCCCATTTAGACTCGCATGCTCTAAACCCAACAAAAAAATAAAAAAATGACATTAAAAAAATTTTATGAGTTCAAATAGTTAATTATAGACTTTTGAACCTAATCATACACCTCTCTCTCAAATTTTTAGCTTTTTACTCGGTTAAAATTCGAACAGATTCACTACAAAGCTCATTTAGATATGCACGCTTTAAACCAAGTAAAAAGATCAAAAAATTATATTAAATCAAATTTTATGATTTCAAATAGTTAATTATGGACCTTTGAACCTAATTATACAGCTTAATCTAAAATTTTTAACTTTTTATTCGGTTAAAATTCTAGCAGATTTACTATAAATCCCATTTAGACACACACGCTTTAACCCAACAAAAAAATCAAAAAATGATATTGAATAAAATTTTATGTGTTCAAATAGTTAATTATAGACTTTTGAACCAAATCATACACCTTAATCTCAAATTTTTAGCTTTTTAATCGGTTAAAATTTGAACAGATTCACTACAAACCTCGTTTAGATACACACGCTTTAAACCCAATAAAAGATCAAAAAATTATATTAAATCAAATTTTATGATTTCAAATAGTTAATTATGGACTTTTGAACCTAATTATACATCTTAATCTAAAATTTTTAACTTTTTATTATGTTAAAATTCTAACAGATTTACTATAAAGCCCATTTAGACACACATGCTCTAAACCCAACAAAAGAATAAAAAAATGACATTAAAAAAATTTTATGAGTTCAAATAGTTAATTATAGACTTTTGAACCTAATCATACACCTTACTCTCAAATTTTTAGCTTTTTACTCGGTTAAAATTCGAACAGATTCACTACAAAGCTCATTTAGATACGCACGCTTTAAACCTAATAAAAAGATCAAAAAAATTATATTAAATCAAATTTTATGATTTCAAATAGTTAATTATGGACTTTTGAACCTAATTATACAGCTTAATCTCAAATTTTTAACTTTTTACTCGATTAAATTTCGAACAGATTCACTACAAAGCTCATTTAGATACGCACACTTTAAACCCAATAAAAAGATCAAAAAATTATATTAAATCAAATTTTATGATTTCAAATAGTTAATTATGGACTTTTGAACCTAATTATACAGCTTAATCTAAATTTTTTAACTTTTTACTCGGTTAAAATTCTAACAGATTTACTATATAGCCCATTTAGTCACACACGCTTTAAACGCAACAAAAAATCAAAAAATGATATTAAAAAAATTTTATGAGTTCAAATAGTTAATTATAGACTTTTGAACCTATTCATACACCTTAAACTCAAATTTTTAGCTTTTTAATCGGTTAAAATTCGAACAGATTCACTACAAAGCTCATTTAGATACGCACGCTTAAAACCCAACAAAAAGATCAAAAAATTATATTAAATCAAATTTTATGATTTCAATTAGTTAATTATGGACTTTTGAACCGAATTATACAGCTTGATCTAAAATTTTTAACTTTTTACTCGATTAAAATTCTAACAGATTTATTATAAAGCGCATTTAGACACACACGCTTTAAACCCAACAAAAAATGATATTAAATAAAATTTTATGAGTTCAAATAGTTAATTTTAGACTTTTGAACCTAATCATACGCCTTAATCTCAAATTTTTAGCATTTTAATCGGTTAAAATTTGAACGGATTCACTACAAAGCTCGTTTAGATACGCACGCTCTAAACCCAATAAAAAGATCAAAAAATTATATTAAAAATCAAATTTTATGATTTCAAATAGTTAATTATGGACTTTTGAACCTAATGATACAGCTTAATCTAAAATTTTAAGCTTTTTACTCGGTTAAAATTCGAACATATTTACTACAAAGCTCATTTAGATACACACGCTTTAAATCCAATAAAAAGATCAAAAAATAATATTAAATCAAATTTTATTATTTCAAATAGTTAATTATGGACTTTAGATCCTAATTATACAACTTAATCTAAAATTTTTAACTTTTTACTCGGTTAAAATTCTAACGGATTTACTATAAGGCCCATTTAGACACGCACGCTTTAAACCCAACAAAGAAATAAAAAAATGATATTAATTAAAATTTTTTGAGTTCAAATAGTTAATTATAGACTTTTGAACCTAATCATACACCTTAATCTCAATTTTTTTTAGCCTTTTACTCGGTTAAAATTCGAACAGATTCACTACAAAGCTCATTTAGATACGCACGCTTTAAACCCAATAAAAAGATCGCAAAATGATATTAAATCAAATTTTATGTGTTCAAATAGTTAAATATGGACTTTTGAAACTAATTATACAACTTAATCTTAAATATTTAGCTTTTTAATCGGTTAAAATTCGAACAGATTCACTACGAAGCCCATTTAGACATGCACACTTTTAAACCAACAAAAAGTTAATTATGGACTTTTAAACCTAATGATACACCTTAATCTCAAATTCTTTTTACTCGGTTAAAATTCGAATAGATTCACTACAAATCTCATTTAGAAACGCACGCTTTAAACCCAATAAAAAGATCAAAAAATAATACTAAATCAAATTTTATGATTTCAAATAGTTAATTATGGACTTTTGAACCCAATTATACATCTTAATCTAAAATTTTTAACTTTTTATTATGTTAAAATTCTAACAGATTTACTATAAAGCCCATTTAGACACGCATGCTCTAAACCCAACAAAAAAAATAAAAAAATGACATTAAAAAAATTTTATGAGTTCAAATAGTTAATTATAGACTTTTGAACCTAATCATACACCTTACTCTCAAATTTTTAGCTTTTTACTCGGTTAAAATTCGAACAGATTCACTACAAAGCTCATTTAGATACGCACGCTTTAAACCTAATAAAAAGATCAAAAAATTATATTAAATCAAATTTTATGATTTCAAATAGTTAATTATGGACTTTTGAACCTAATTATACAGCTTAATCTCAAATTTTAACTTTTTACTCGATTAAATTTCGAACAGATTCACTACAAAGCTCATTTAGATACGCACACTTTAAACCCAATAAAAAGATCAAAAAATTATATTAAATAAAATTTTAAGAGTTCAAATAGTTAATTATAGACTTTTGAACCTAATCATACACATTAATCTCAAATTTTTAGTTTTTTAATCGATTAAAATTCGAACAGATTCACTACAAAGCTCGTTTAGATACGCACGCTTTAAACCTAATAAAAAGATGAAAAAATTATATTAAATCAAATTTTATGATTTCAAATAGTTAATTATGGACTTTTGAACCTAATTATACAGCTTAATCTAAAATTTTTAACGTTTTACTCGATTAAAATTCTAACAGATTTACTATAAAGCCCAATTAGACACACACGCTTTAAACCCAACAAAAAAATCAAAAATGATATTAAAAAAATTTTATGAGTTCAAATAGTTAATTTTAGACTTTTGAACCTAATCATACGCCTTAATCTCAAATTTTTAGCATTTTAATCGGTTAAAATTTTTACAGATTCACTACAAAGCTCGTTTAGATACGCACGCTTAAAACCCAATAAAAAGATCAAAAAATTATATTAAAAATCAAATTTTATGATTTCAAATAGTTAATTATGGACTTTTGAACCTAATTATACAGCTTAATCTAAAATTTTTAACGTTTTACTCGATTAAAATTCTAACAGATTTACTATAAAGCGCATTTAGACACACACGCTTTAAACCCAACAAAAAATCAAAAAATGATATTAAATAAAATTTTATGAGTTCAAATAGTTAATTTTAGACTTTTGAACCTAATCATACACCTTAATCTCAAATTTTTAGCTTTTTAATCGGTTAAAATTCAAGCAGATTCACTACAAAGCTCATTTAGATACACACGCTTTAAACCTAATAAAAAGATCAAAAAAATATATTAAATCAAATTTTATGATTTTAAATAGTTAATTATGGACTTTAGATCCTAAATATACAGCTTAATCTAAAATTTTTAACTTTTTACTCGGTTAAAATTCTAACAGATTTACTATAAAGCCCATTTGGACACGCACTCTTTAAACCCAACAAAAAAATCAAAAAATGATATTAAAAAAAATTTATGTGTTCAAATAGTTAATTATAGACTTTAGAACCTAATCATACACCTTAATCTCAAATTTTTGGCTTTTTAATCGGTTAAAATTCAAGCAGATTCACTACAAAGCTCATTTAGATACGCACGCTTTAAACCCAATAAAAAGATCAAAAAATTATATTAAATCAAATTTTATGATTTCAAATAGTTAATTATGGACTTTTGAACCTAATTATACATCTTAATCTAAAATTTTTAACTTTTTACTCGGTTAAAATTCTAACAGATTTACTATAAAGCTCATTTAGACACACGCTTTAAACCCAACAAAAAAAATCAAAAAATGATATTAAATATTTTTTTTGTTTTCAAATAGTTAATTATAGACTTTTGAACCTAATCATACACCTTATTCTCAAAATTTTAGCTTTTTACTCGGTTAAAATGCGAACAGATTCACTACAAAGCTCATTTAGATACGCACGCTTTAAACACAATAAAAAGATCAAAAAATTATTCTAAATCAAATTTTATGATTTCAAATTGTTAATTATGGACTTTTGGACCTAATTATACAGCTTAATCTAAAATTTATAACTTTTTACTCGGTTAAAATTCGAACAAATTTACTATAAAGCCCATTTAGACACGCACGCTTTAAACCCAACAAAAAGAACGAAAAATGATATTAAATAAAATTGTAGGAGTTTAAATAGTTAATTATAGACTTTTAAACCTAATCTTACACCTTAATCTCAAATTTTTAGCTTTTTACTCGATTAAAATTCGAACAGATTCTCTACAAAGCTCATTTAGATTCACACGCTTTAAACCTAATAAAAAGATCAAAAAATTATATTAAATCAAATTTTATGATCTTAAATAGTTAATTATGGACTTTTGAACCTAATTATACAGGTTAATCTAAAATTTTTAACTTTTTACTCGGTTAAAATTCTAACAGATTTACTATAAAGCCCATTTAGACACACACGCTTTAAACCCAACAAAAAAAATCAAAAAATGATATTAAATAAAATTTTATGAGTTCAAATAGTTAATTATAGACTTTTGACCATAATCATACACCTTAATCTCAAATTTTTAGCTTTTTAATCGGTTAAAATTTGAACAGATTCACTACAAAGCTCGTTTAGATACGCAGGCTTTAAACCCAATAAAAAGATCAAAAAATTATATTAAATCAAATTTTATGATTTCAAATAGTTAATTATGGACTTTTGAACTTAATCATACACCTTAATCTCAAATTTTTAGCTTTTTTCTCGGTTAAAATTCGAACAGATTCACTAGAAAGCCCATTTAGACACTCATGCTTTAAACCCAACAAAAAGATCAAAAAATGATATTAAACCAAATTTTATGAGTTCAAATAGTTAATTATAGACTTTTGAACCTAATCATACACCTTAATCTCAAATTTTTAGTTTTTTACTCGGTTAAAATTCGAAGAGACTCACTACAAAGCTCATTTAGATACGCAAGCTTTAAACCCAATAAAAAGATCAAAAAATTATATTAAAAAAATCAAATTTTATGATTTCAAATAGTTAATCATGGACATTTGAACCTAATTATACATCTTAATCTAAAATTTATAACTTTTTAATAAGTTAAAATTCGAACAAATTTATTATAAAGCCCATTCAGACACGCACGCTTTAAACCGAACAAAAAGAACCAAAAATGATATTAAATAAAATTTTATGAGTTCAAATAGTTAATTATAGACTTTTGAACCTAATCATACACCTTAATCTCAAATTCTTAGCTTTTTACTCGATTAAAATTCGAACAGATTCACTAGAAAGCCCATTTAGACACTCATGCTTTAAACCCAACAAAAAGATCAAAAAATGATATTAAATCAAATTTATGAGTTCAAATAGTCAATTATGGACTTTTGAACCTAATGATACAGCTTAATCTCAAACTTTTAGCTTTTTACTCGGTTAAAATTCGAACAGATTCACTAGAAAGCCCATTTAGACACTCATGCTTTAAACCCAACAAATATTTAATTATGGACTTTTGAACCTAATCAAAAACCTTAATCTCAAATTTTTAGCTTTTTACTCGGTTAAAATTCGAACGGATTCACTACAAAGCTCATTTAGATACACACGCTTTAAACCCAATAAAAAGATCAAAAAATTATATTAAATCAAATTTTATGATTTCAAATAGTTGATTATGGACTTTTGGACCTAATTATATAGCTTAATCTAAAATTTATAACTTTTTACTCGGTTAAAATTCGAACAAATTTACTACAAAGCCCATTTAGACACGCATGCTTTAAACCCAACAAAAAGAACGAAAAATGATATTAAATAAAATTTTATGAGTTCAAATAGTTAATTATAGACTTTTAAACCTAATCATACACCTTAATCTCAAATTTTTAGCTTTTTACTCGATTAAAATTCGAACAGATTCACTACAAAGCTCATTTAGATACGCACGCTTTAAACCCAATAAAAAAATCAAAAAATTATATTAAATCAAATTTTATGATTTCAAATAGTTAATTATGGACTTTAGATCCTAATTATACAGCTTAACCTAAATTTTTTAACTTTTTACTCGGTTAAAATTCTAACAGATTTACTATAAAGCTCATTTAGACACACACGCTTTAAACCCAACAAAAAAAATCAAAAAATGATATTAAATAAAATTTTATGAGTTCAAATAGTTAATTATAGACTTTTGAACCTAATCATACACCTTAATCTCAAATTTTTAGCTTTTTAATCGGTTAAAATTTGAACAGATTCACTACAAAGCTCGTTTAGATACGCAGGCTTTAAACCCAATAAAAAGATCAAAAAATTATATTAAATCAAATTTTATGATTTCAAATAGTTAATTATGGACTTTTGAACCTAATCATAAACCTTAATCTCAAATTTTTAGCTTTCTAATCGGTTAAAACTCGAACAAATTCACTACAAAGCCCATGTAGACACGCACGCTTTAAACCCAACAAAAAATCAAAAAATAATATTAAATCAAATTTAATGAGTTTAAATAGTTAATTATGGACTTTTGAACCTAATTATACACCTTAATCAGAAATTTTTAGCTTTTTAATCGGTTAAAATTCGAACAGATTCACTATAAAGTCCATTTAGACACGCACGCTATAAACCCAACAAAAAAAATCGAAAAATGATATTAAATCAAAATTTATGAGTTCAAATAGTTAAATATGGATTTTTAAAACTAATTATATAACTTAATCTCAATTTTTAAGCTTTTTAATCGGTTAAAATTCAAACAAATTCACTATAAAGCATATTTAGACTCGCACGCTTTAAACCCAACAAAAAATCAAAAAATGATATTAAATCAAATTTTATGAGTTCAAACAGTTAATTATGGATTTTTGAACCTAATTATATAACTTAATCTCAAATTTTTAGCTTTTAACTCGATTAAAATTCGAACTCATTCACTATAAAGCCCATTTAGACACGCACGCCTTAAACCCAACAAAAAGATCGAAAAATGATATTAAAATCAAAATTTATGAGTTCAAATATTTAATTTTGGATTTTTGAACCTAATTATACACCTTAATCTCAAATTTTTAGCTTTTTAATCTTTTAAAATTCGAACAGTTTCACTATAAAGACCATTTAGACATGCACGTTTTAAACACAACAAAAAGATCGAAAAATAATATTAAATCGAAATTTATGAGTTGAAATAGTTATTTATGGATTTTCGAAACTAATTATACAATTTAATCTCAAAATTTTAGCTTTTTAATCTGTTAAAATTCGAACAGATTCACTATAAAGCCCATTTAGACATGGATGTTTTAAGCCCAACAAAAAGATCAAAAAATGATATTAAATCAAAATTTATGAGTTCAAATAGTTAATTATGAATTTTTGGAACAAATTATACATCTTAATCTCAAAATTTTTGCTTTTTAATCAATTAAAATTCGAACAGTTTAACTATTAACCCATATAGGCATGAACATTTTAAACCCAACAAAAAGATCGGAAAATGATATTAACTCAAATTTTATGAGTTCAAATAGTTAATTATGGACTTTTGAACCTAATTATACGCCTTAATCTTTAAATTTTTAGCTTTCTAATCGGTTAAAACTCGAACAAATTCATTACAAAGCCCATGTAGACACGCACGCCGTAAACCCAACAAAAAATCAAAAAATAACTTTAAATCAAACTTAATGAGTTCAAATAGTTAATTATGAACTTTTGAACCTAATTATACACCTTAATCTCAAATTTTTAGCATTTTATTCTGTTAAAATTCGAACAAATTCACTATAAATCCCATTTAGACACGCACGCCTTAAACCCAACAAAAAGATCGAAAAATGATATTAAAATCAAAATTTATGAGTTCAAATGTTTAATTATAGATTTTTTAACCTAATTATATAACTTAATCTCAAATTTTTAGCTTTTTAATCTGTTAATATTCGAACAGTTTCACTATAAATCCCATTTAGAAACCTACATTATAAACCCAAGAAAAAAATCGAAAAATGATATTAAATGAAAATTTATGAGTTCATATAGTTAATTATGCATTTTTGAACCTAATTAGACACCTTAATCTCAAATTTTTAGCTTTTTAATCGGTTAAAATTTGAACTGATTCACTATAAAGCCCATTTAGACACGCACGCTTTAAACCCAATGATACTACTTAGACCATTATACACCTTAATATCAAATTTTTAGCTTTTTAATCGGTTAAAATTCGAATAGATTCACTATAAAGACCATTTAGACACGCACGCTTTAAACCCAACAAAAAATCAAAAAATGATTTTAAATCAAATTTAACGAGTTCAAATAGTTAATTATGGATTTTTAAAACTAATTATACTACTTAATCTCAAATATTTAGCTTTTTAATCGGTTAAAATTCGAACATATTCACTATAAAGACCATTTAGACACACACTCTATAAACCCAACAAAAAAAAATCGAAAAATGATATTAAATCAAAATTTATGAGTTCAAATAGTTAATTATCGATTTTTGGAACTAATTATACAACTTAATCTCTAATTTTTAGCTTTTTAATCTGTTAAAATTCGAACAGATTCACTATAAAGTCCATGTAGACGCATGCTTTAAACCCAACAAAAAATTAAAAAATGATATTAAATCAAATTTAATGACTTCAAATAGTTAATTTTGGACTTTTGAACCCAATTATACAATTTAATCTAAATTTTTTAGCATTTAACTCGATTAAAATTCGAATAGATTCACTATAAAGCCAATTTAATCACGCACGCTTTACACCTAACAAAAAGATTGGAAAATGATATTAAATAAAATTTTACGAGTTCGAATAGTTAATTATGGATTTTTGAAACTAATTATACACCTAAATCTCAAATTTTTTGCTTTTTAATCGATTAAAATTCGAACAGATTCACTATAAAGCCCATTTAGACACGCACGCCTTAAACCCAACAAAAAGATCGAAAAATGATATAAAAATCAAAATTTACGAGTTCAAATATTTAATTATGGATTTTTGAACCTAATTATACACCTTAATCTCAAATTTTTAGCTTTTTAATCGGTTAAAATTCAAACAAATTCACTACAAAGCCCATGTAGACACACAAGCTTTAAACCCAACAAAAAATAACATTAAATCAAACTTAATGAGTTCAAATAGTTAATTATGGGCTTTTGAACCTAATTATACACCTTAATCTCAAATTTTTTGCTTTTTAATCGATTAAAATTAGAACAATTTCACTATAAAGCCCATTTAGACACGCACGCTTTAAACCTAACAAAAAATCAAAAAATGATAAGAAATCAAATTTTGTGAATTCAAATAGTTAATTATGGGCTTTTGAACCTAATTATACAACTTAATCTCAAATTTTTAGCTTTTAACTCGATTAAAATTCGAACAGATTCACTACAAAGCCCATGTAGACACGCACGCTTTAAACCCAACAAAAAATCAAAAAATAATATTAAATCAAATTTAATGAGTTCAAATAGTTAATTGTGGACTTTTGAACCTAATTATACACCTTAATCTTAATTTTTTAGCTTTTTAATCGGTACAAATTCGAACATATTCACTATAAACACCATTTAGACACGCACGCTATAAACCTAACAAAAAAATCAAAAAATAATATTAAATCAAAATTTATCAGTTCAAATAGTTAATTATGGATTTTTGAACCTAATTATACAACTTAATCTCAAATTGTTAGCTTTTTGATCGGTTAAAATTCGAACAGATTCACTATAAAGTCCATTTAGACACGGACGCCTTAAACCTAACAAGAAGATCGAAAATGATATTAAAATCAAAATTTATGAGTTCAAATAGTTAAATATGGACTTTTGAACCTAATTATACACCTTAATCTCAATTTTTTAGCTTTTTAATCTGTTAAAATTTGAACAGTTTCACTATAAATTCCATTTAAACATGCACGTTTTAAACCCAAAAAAAAGATCGAAAAATGAATTAAATCAAAATTTATTAGTTGAAATAGTTAATTATTGATTTTTGAAACTAATTATACACCTTAATCTAAAATTTTTAGCTTTTTAATCGGTTAAAATTTGAACAGATTCACTATAAAGCCCATGTAGACACGCACGCTTTAAACCCAACAAAAAAATCAAAAAATAATATTAAATCAAATTGAATGAGTTCAAATTGTTAATTATAGACTTTTGAGCCTAATTATACACCTTAATCTCAAATTTTCAGATTTTTAATCGGTTAAAATTCGAACAGATTCACTATAAAGACCATTTAAACACACGCGCTATAAACCCAACAAAAAAATCAAAAAATGATATTAAATCAAAATTTATGAGTTCAAATAGTTAATTATGGATTTTTGAAGCTAATTATTCAACATAATATCAAACTTTTAGCTTTCTAATCGGTTAAAATTCGAACAGATTCACTGTAAAGCCCATTTAGACACGCAGGCTTTAAACCCAACAAAAAATCAAAAAATTATATTAAATCAAATTTTATGAGTTCAAATAGATAATTATGGACTTTTGAACCTAATTATACAACTTAATCTCAAATTTTTAACATTTAACTCGATTAAAATTCGAACAGATTCATTATAAAGACAATTTAGTCAAGCACGCTTCACACCCAACAAAAAGATCGAAAAATGAAATTAAATCAAATTTTATGAGTTCAAATAGTTAATTATGGATTTTTGAACCTAATTATAAACCTTAATCTCAAATTTTTTAGCTTTTTATTCGGTTAAAATTCGAACAGATTCACTATAAAACCCGTTTAGACATGCACGTCTTAAACCCAACAAAAAGATAGAAAAATGATATTAAAATCAAATTTTATGAGTTCAAATAGTTAATTATGTATTTTTGAAACTAATTGTACAACTTAATATCAAATTTTTAGATTTTTAATCGGTTAAAATTCGAACAGATTCACAGTAAAGCCCATTTAGACACGCACGCTATAAGCCCAACGAAAAGATTGAAAAATGATATTAAATCAAAATTTACGAGTTCAAATAGTTAATTATGGATTTTATAACTAATTATACAACTTAATCTTAAATTTTTAGCTTTTTAATCGGTTAAAATTCGAACAGATTCACTGTAAAGCCCATTTAGACACGCACACTTTAAACCCAAGAAAATATCAAAAAATGATATTAAATCAAATTTTATGAGTTCAAATAGTTAATTATGGACTTTTGAACCTAATTATACGACTTAATCTCAAATTTTTAGCTTTTAACTCGATTAAAATTCGAACAGATTCACTATAAAGCCAATTTTGTCAAGCACACTTCACACACAACAAAAAGATCGAAAAATGATATTAAATCAAATTTTATGAGTTCAAATAGTTAATTATGGATTTTTTAACCTAATTATACACCTTAATCTCAAATTTTTAGCTTTTTATTCGGTTAAAATTTGAACAGATTCACTATAAAACCCCTTTAGACACGCAAACTTTAAACCCAAAAAATAGATCGAAAAATGATATTATAATCAAAATTTATGAGTTCAAATAATTAATTATGGATTTTTGAACCTAATTATACAACTTAATCTCAAATTTTTAGCTTTTTAATCTTCTAAAAATCCAACATTTTCACTATAAATCCCATTTAGACATGCACGTTTTAAACCCAAAAAAAAGATCGAAAAATGAATTAAATCAAAATTTATGAGTTCAAATAGTTAATTATGGATTTTTGAAACAAATTATACATCTTAATCTAAAAATTTTAGGTTTTTAATCGGTTAAAACTCGAAGAAATTCACAACAAAGCCTATGTAGACACGCACGCTTTAAACCCAACAAAAAATCAAAAAATAATATTAAATCAAATTTAATGAGTTCAAATAGTTAATTAAGGACTTTTGAACCTAATTATACAACTTAATCTCAAATTTTTAGCTTTTAACTCGATTAAAATTCGAACAGATTCACTATAAAGCCAATTTAGTCACGCACTCTATACACCCAACAAAAAGATCGAAAAATGATATTTAAAAAAAAATTTATGAGTTCTAATAGTTAATTATGGATTTTTAAACCTAATTATACACCTTAATCTCAAATTTTTAGCTTCTTAATCGGTTAAAATTCGATCAATTTCACTATAAAGCCCATTTAGACATGCACGTTTTAAGCCCAACAAAAAGATCGAAAAATGATATTAAAATCAAAATTTATAAGTTCAAATAGTTAATTATGGATTTTTGAAACAAATTATACATCTTAATCTTAAATTTTTAGCTTTTTAATCTGTTAAAATTCGAACAGATTCTCTGTAAAGCTCATTTAGACACGCACGCTTTAAACCCAACAAAAAATCAAAAAATGATATTAAATCAAATTTTATGAGTTCAAATAGTTAATTATGGACTTTTGAACCTAATTATACAACTTAATCTAAAAAGTTTAGCTTTCTAATCGGTTAAAACTCGAAGAAATTCACAACAAAGCCTATGTAGACATGCACGCTTTATACCCAACAAAAAGTCAAAAAATAATATTAAATCAAATTTAATGAGTTCAAATAGTTAATTATGGACTTTTGAACTTAATTATACACCTTAATCTCAATTTTTTAGCTTCTTAAACGGTTAAAATTCGAACAGATTCACTATAAAGTCCATTTTGACACGCACGCTATAAAAGCAACAAAAAAAATCGAAAAATGATATTAAATCAAAATTTATGAGTTCAAATAGTTAATTATGGATTTTTGAAACTGATTATACAACTTAATCTTAAATTTTTAGCTTTTTAATCGGTTAAAATTCGAACATATTCACTATAAAGCCAATTTAGTCACGCACGCTTTACACCCAACAAAAAGATCGAAAAATGATATTTAAATCAAATTTTATGAGTTCTAATAGTTAATTATGGATTTTTAAACCTAATTATACACCTTAATCTCAAATTTTTATCTTTTTATTCGGTTAAAATTCGAACAGATTCACTGTAAAGCCCATTTAGACACGCACGCTTTAAACCCAACAAAAAATCAAAAAATGATATTAATTGAAATTTTATGAGTTCAAATAGTTAATTATGGACTTTTGTACCTAATTATACAACTTAATCTCAATTTTTTTTGCTTTTTAATTGGTTAAAATTCAAACAGATTTACTATAAAGCCCATTTAGACACGCACGCCTTAAACCCAACAAAAAGATCGAAAAATAATATTAAAATCAAAATTTATGAGTTCAAATATTTAATTATCTATTTTTAAACCTAATTATAAACCTTAATCTCAAATTTTTAGCTTTTTAATCTGCTAAAAATCAAACATTTTCACTATAAATCCCATTTAGACACGCACGCTTTAAACCCATCAAAAAATCAAAAACTGATATTAAATCAAATTTTATGAGTTCAAATAGTTAATTATGGAATTTTGAACCTAATTATACAACTTAATCTCAAATTTTTAGCTTTTAACTCGATTAAAATTCGAATAGATTCACTATAAAGCCAATTTAGTCACGCACGCTTTACACCCAACAAAAAGATCAAAAAATGATATTTAAATCAAATTTTATGAGTTCTAATAGTTAATTATGGATTTTTAAACCTAATTATACACCTTAATCTCAAATTTTTTGCTTTTTAATCGGTTAAAATTCGAACTGATTTACTATAAAGCTCATTTAGACACGCACGCCTTAAACACAACAAAAAGATCGAAAAATGATATTAAAATCAAAATTTATGAGTTCAAATATTTAATTATGGATTTTTGAACCTAATTATACACCTTAATATCAAATTTTTAGCTTTTTAATCTATTAAAATTCGAACAATTTCACTATTAAGCCCATTTAGACACGCACGCTATAAAGTCAAGTAAAAAAATCAAAAAATAATATTAAATCAAACTTAATGAGTTCAAATAGTTAATTATGGTCTTTTGAACCTAATTATACACCTTAATATCAAATTTTTAGCTTTTTAATCGGTTAAAATTCGAACAGATTCACTATAAAGACCATTTAGACACGCACGCTATAAACCCAACAAAAAATCGAAAAATGATATTAAATCAAATTTTATGAGTTCAAATAGTTAATTATGGATTTTTGAACCTAATTATATAACTTAATCTCAAATTTTTAGCTTTTAACTCGATTAAAATTCGAACAGATTCATTATAAAGCCAATTTAGTGATGCACGCTTTACATCCAACAAAAATATCGAAAAATGATATTAAATCAAATTTTATTAGTTCAAATAGTTAATTATGGATTTTAAACCTAATTATACTCCTTAATCTCAAATTTTTTGCTTTTTAATCGGTTAAAATTCGAATAGATTCACTATAAAGCCAATTTAGTGAAGCACGCTTTACACCCAACAAAAAGATCAAAAAAATGATATTTAAATCAAATTTTATGAGTTCTAATAGTTAATTATGGATTTTTAAACCTAATTATACACCTTAATCTCAAATTTTTTGCTTTTTAATCGGTTAAAATTCGAACTGATTCACTATAAAGACCATTTAGACACGCACGCTATAAACCCAACAAAAAATGAAAAATGATATTAAATCAAAATTTATGAGTTCAAATAATTAATTATGGATTTTTGAAACTAATTATACAACTTAATCTAAAATTTTTAGCTTTCTAATCGGTTAAAATTCGAACAGATTGACTATAAAACTCATTTTGACGCGCACACTTTAAGCCCAACAAAAAATCAAAAAATGATATTAAATCAAATTTTATGAGTTCAAATAGTTAATTATGGACTTTTAAACCTAATTATACAACTTAGTCTCAAATTTTTAGATTTTAACTAAATTAAAATTCGAACAGATTCATTATGAAGCCAATTTAGTCACACACGCTTTACACCGAACAAAAAGATCGAAAAATGATATTAAATCAAATTTTAATAGTTCAAATAGTTATTTATGGATTTTTTAACCTAATTATACACCTTAATCTCAAATTTCTAGCTTTTTATTCGGTTAAAATTCGAACAGATTCACTATAAAACCCATTTAGGCACGCACGCCTTAAACCCAACAAATAGATCGAAAAATGATATAAAAATCAAAATTTATGAGTTTAAATATTTAATTATGGATTTTTGAACCTAATTATACACCTAAATCTCAAATTTTTAGCTTTTTAATCTGTTAAAATTCGAACAGTTTCACTACAAAGCCCATTTAGATACGCACGCTTTAAACCCAACAAAACGATCGAAAAATGATATTAAAATCAAAATTTATGAGTTCAAATATTTAATTATGGATTTTTGAACCTAATTATACACCTTAATCTCTAATTTTTAGCTTTTTAATTTGTTAAAATTCGAACAATTTCACTATAAAGCCCATTTAGACACGCACGCTATAAAGCCATGTAAAAAAATCGAAAAATAACATTAAATCAAACTTAATGAGTTCAAATAGTTAATTATGGACTTTTGAACCTAATTATATACCTTAATCTCAAATTTTTAGCTTTTTAATCGATTAAAATTCGAACAGATTCACTATAAAGACCATTTAGACACGCACGCTATAAACCCAACAAAAAATCGAAAAATGATATTAAATCAAAATTTATGAGTTCAAATAGTTAATTATGGATTTTTGAACCTAATTATACAACTTAATCTTAAATTTTTAGCTTTTTAATCGGTTAAAATTCGAACAGATTCACTATAAAGCCCATTTAAACTCTCACACTTTAAACCCAACTAAAAATCAAAAAATGATATTAAATCAAATTTTATGAGTTCAAATAGTTAATTATGGATTTTTGAACCTTATTATATAACTTAATCTCAAATTTTTAGCTTTTTAACTCGATTAAAATTCGAACAGATTCATTATAAAACCAATTTAGTCACGCACGCTTTACACCAAACAAAAAGATCGAAAAATGATATTAAATCAAATTTTATTAGTTCAAATAGTTAATTATGGATTTTATAACCTAATTATACACCTTAATCTCAAATTTTTAGCGTTTTATTCAGTTAAAATTCGAACGGATTCACTATAAAACGCATTTAGACACGCACGCCTTGAACCCAACAAAAATATCGAAAAATGATATTAAAATCAAAATTTATGAGTTCAAATAGTTAATTATGGATTTTTGAACGTAATTATACACCTTAATCTCAAATTTTTAGCTTTTTTAATCTGTTAAAATTCGAACAGTTTCACTATAAAACCCATTTAGACACGCACGCTATAAACCTAACAAAAAAATTGAAAAATGATATTAAATCAAAATTTATGAGTTCAAATAGTTAATTATGGATTTTTTAAACTAATTATACAACTTAATCTCAAATTTTTAGCTTTTTAATCGATTAAAATTCAAACAGATTCACTATAAAGCCCATTTAGACACGCACACTTTAAACCCAATAAAAAATCATAAAATGATATTAAATCAAATTTTATGAGTTTAAACAATTAATTATGGACTTTTAAACCTAATTATACACCTTAATCTCAAATTTTTAGCTTTTTATTTAGTTAAAATTGAAACAGACTCACTATAAAGCCATTTTAGTCAAGCACGCTTCACACCCAACAAAAAGATCGAAAAATGATATTAAAATTAAATTTAATAAGTTCAAATAGTTAATTATGGACTTTTGAACCTAATTATACACCTGAATCTCAAATGTTTAGCTTTTTAATTGGTTAAAATTCGAACAGATTCACTATAAAGCCCATTTAGACACGCACGCTTTAAACCCAACAAAAAATGATATTAAATCAAATTTTATGAGCTCAAATATTTAATTATGGACTTTTAAACCTAATTATACAACTTAATCTCAAATTTTTAGATTTTAACTAAATTAAAATTCGAACAAATTCATTATAAAGCCAATTTAGTCTCGCACGCTTTACACCGAACGAGAAGATCAAAAAATGATATTAAATCAAATTTTAATAGTTCAAATTGTTATTTATGGATTTTTTAACCTAATTATACACCTTAATCTCAAATTTTTAGATTTTTATTCGGTTAAAATTCGAACAGATTCACTATAAAACCCATTTAGACACGCACACCTTAAACCCAACAAATATATCGAAAAATGATATAAAAATCAAAGTTTATGAGTTTAAATATTTAATTATGGATTTTTGAACCTAATTATACACCTTAATCTCAAATTTTTAGCTTTTTAATCTGTTAAAGTTCGAACAGTGTCACTATAAAGCCCATTTAGATACGCACGCTTTAAACCCAACAAAAAAATCAAAAAATGATATTAAATCAAATTTATGAGTTTAAATAGTTAATTATTGACTTTTGAACCTAATTATACAACATAATCTCAAATTTTTAGCTTTTAACTCGATTAAAATTTGAACAGATTCACTATAAAGCCAATTTAATCACGCACGCTTTACACCTAACAAAAAGATTGAAAAATGATATTAAATCAAATTTTACAAGTTCCAATAGTTAATTATGGATTTTTGAAGCTAATTATGCAATTTAGTCTCAAATTTTTTGCTTATTAATCGGTTAAAATTCGAACAGATTCACTATAAAGCCCAATTAGACACGCACGCTTTAAACCCAACAAAAAATCAAAAAATGATATTAAATCAAATTTTATTAGTTCAAATAGTTAATTATGGACTTTTGAACCTAATTACACAACTTAATCTTAAATTTTTAGCTTTTAACTCGATTAAAATTCAAACAGATTCATTATAAAGCCAATTTAATCATGCACGCTTTACACCTAACAAAAAGATTGAAAAATTATATTAAATCAAATTTTACGAGTTCCAATAGTTAATTACGGATTTTTTAACCTAATTATACACCTTAAGCTAAAATATTTAGCTCTTTATTCGGTTAAAATTTCAACAGATTCACTATAAAACCCATTTAGACACGCACACCTTAAACCCAACAAAACGATCGAAAAATGATATTATAATAAAAATTTATGAGTTCAAATATTTAATTATGGATTTTTGAACCTAATTATACACCTTAATCTCAAACTTTTAGCTTTTTAATCGATTAAAATTCGAACAGATTCACTATAAAGACCATTTAGACACGCACGCTATAAACCCAACAAAAAATCGAAAAATGATATTAAATCAAAAATTATGAGTTCAAAAAGTTAATTATGGATTTTTGAAACTAATTGTACAACTTAATCTCATTTTTTTAGCTTTTTAATCGGTTAAAATTCGAAAAGATTCACTATAAAGCCCATTAAGACTCGCACTCTTTAAACCCAACAAAAAATCAAAAAATGATATTAAATCAAATTTTATGAGTTCAAATAGTTAATTATGGATTTTTGAACCTTATTATATAACTTAATCTCAAATTTTTTGCTTTTAACTCGATTAAAATTTGAACAGATTCATTATAAAGCCAATTTAGTCACGCAAGCTTTACACCAAACAAAAGCATCGAAAAATGATATTAAATCAAATTTTATTACTTCAAATAGTTAATTATGGATTTTTTAACCTAATTATACACCTTAATCTCAAATTTTTAGCGTTTTATTCAGTTAAAATTCGAACAGATTCACTATAAAACCCATTTAGACATGCACGCCTTAAACCCAATAAAAATATCGAAAAATGATATTAAAATCAAAATTTATGAGTTCAAATAGTTAATTATGGATTTTTGAACATAATTATACACCTTAATCTCAAATTTTTAGCTTTTTAATCTGTTAAAATTCGAACAGTTTCACTATAAAGCCCATTTAGACACGCACGCTATAAACCCAACAAAAAAATTGAAAAATGATATTAAATCAAAATTTATGAGTTCAAATAGTTAATTATGGATTTTTGAAACTAATTATACAACTTAATCTCAAATTTTTAGCTTTTTAATCGGTTAAAATTCAAACAGATTCACTATAAAGCCCATTTAGACACGTACACTTTAAACCCAACAAAAAATCATAAAATGATATTAAATCAAATTTTATGAGTTTAAATAGTTATTTATGGACTTTTGAACCTAATTATACAACTTAATCTCAAATTTTTAGCTTTTTAATCGGTTAAAATTCGAACAGATTCACTATAAAATCAATTTTGACACGAACGCTATAAACCACAAAAAAATCGAAAAATGATAGTAAATCAAAATTTATGAGTTCAAATAGTTAATTATGGATTATTGAATCTAATTATACACCTTAATCTCAAATTTTTAGCTTTTTAATCGGTTAAAATTCGAACAGATTCACTATAAAGCCCATTTAGACACGCACGCTTTAAACACAACAAAAAATCAAAAACGATATTAAATCAAATTTTATGAGTTCAAATTGTTAATTATGGACTTTTGAACCTAATTATATAACTTAATCTCAAATTTTTAGCTTTTAACTCGATTTAAAATTCGAACAAATTCACTATCAAGCCCATTAAGACACGCACGCTTTAAACCAACAAAAAATCAAAAAACGATATTAAATTAAATTTTATGAGTTCAAATAGTTAATTATGGACTTTTGAACCTAATTATATAACTTAATCTCAAATTTTTAGCTTTTAACTCGATTTAAAATTTGAACAAATTCACTATGAAGCCCATATAGACACGCACGCTTTAAACCAACCAAAGATCAAAAAATGATATTAAATCAAATTTTATGAGTGCAAAAGGTTAATTATGTACTTTTAAACCTAATTATACACCTTCATCTCAATTTTTTAGCTTTTTAATCGGTTAAAATTCGAATAGATTCACTATAAAGCCCATTTAGATACGCACGCTATAAACCCAAGAAAAAAAATCAAAAAATGATATTATATCAAAATTTACGAGTTCAAATACTTAATTATGTATTTTTGAAACTAATTATACAACTTAATCTCAAATTTTTACACGCACGCTTTTTACTCGCTTAAAATTCGAACATATTTACTATAAAATGGAGATTAAAATTCTTCTAATTAGGTATTTGAACTCATAAAATTTGATTTATTCTTATCTTGCGGTCATTTTGTTAGGTTTAAAGTGTGCATATATCTAAATGGGATTTATAGTGAGCACATCGAAATTTAAACAGACTAAAATACTCTAAAATTGAGATTAAGTGGATTAATCATGTTCAAAGGTCAATAATTAACTATTTGAAATCATTAAATTTGATTGAATCTCATTTTGCGGACCTTTTATTATGCTTAAAGTGTGCATATCGAAATCCCACTATATATAGTGATCACACTAGAATTTAACTGAGTAAAATGTTCTAAAATTAAGATTAAGTGGTTTAATCGTATCTACTCATGAAATTTGATTAAATCTCATTTTGTGGCCGTTTTGTAGGGTTTAAAGCGCGCATGTCTAATTGGGAATTTTAGTGAAACCGTTGGGATTTGAACCGAGTAAAATGCTCTAAAATTGAGATTAAGTTGTATAATTTGATATAAAGTCCCATAAATAGCTATTAGAACTCATGACATTTGATTTATTCTTATTTTGCGGTCGTTTTCTTATGTTTAAAGTATGCATATCTAAATGTGCTTTATATTGATCACATTGGAATTTAACCGAGTAAAATGCTCTAAAATTGGGATTAAGTGGTTTAATCATATTTAAAAACCCATAATTAACTATTTGAACTCATGAAATTTGATTAAATCTCATTTTGTTGGGTTTAAAGCGTGCATGCTTAATTGGGCATTTTAGTGAAACCGTTGGGATTTGAACCGAGTAAAATGCTCTAAAATTGGTATTAAGTTGTATTATTTGATATAAAGTCCCATAATTAACTATTAGAACTCATGACATTTGATTTATTCTTATTTTGCGGTCGTTTTCTTAGGTTTAAAGTATGCATATCTAAGTGAGCTTTATAGTGATCACGTTGGAATTTAATTGAGTAAAATGCTCTAAAATTGAGATTAAGTTATTTGATCATACAGAAAAGCCAGTAATTAACTATTTGAACTTATTAAATGTGATTGAATCCCATTTTGTGCGTGTTTGTTAGTTCAAAGCGTTTATGTCTAATCGGGCTTCTAAGTGAACCCGTTGTAACTTTAACCGAGTAAAATGCTCTAAAATAGAGATTAAGTTGTATAATTTGTTTCAAATTCTTCTAATTAGGTATTTGAACTCATGAAATTTAATTTATTATTATCTTGCGGTCGTTTTGTTAGGTTTAAAGTGTTCATATATCTAAATGGGATTTATAGTGAGCACATTGAAATTTAAAATGAGTAAAATGCTCTAAAATTGAGATTAAGTGGATTAATCATGTTCAAAGGCCAATAATTAACTATTTGAAATCATAAAATTTGATTGAATCTTATTTTGCGGACCTTTTATTTTGCTCAAAGTGTGCATATCGAAATCCCACTATATATATTGATCACATTGGAAGTTAACTGAGTAAAATGTTCTAAAATTAAGATTAAGTGGTTTAATCATGTTCAAAAACCCAAAATTAACTATTTGAACTCATGAGATTTGAATAAATCTCATTTTGTGGCTGTTTTGTTGGGTTTAAACCGTGAATGTCTAATTGGGCATTTAGTGAAACCGCTGGAATTTTAACCGAGTAAAATGCTCTAAAAGTGAGACTAAGTTGAATAATTACGTTTAAACTTCCATAATAAACTATAAGAACTCGTGGTATTTGATTTATTCTTATTTTGCGGCTGTTTTGTTAGGTTTGAATTGTGCATATCTAATAGAGCTTTATAATGATCACATTGGAATTTAACCGAGTAAAATGCTCTAAAATTTGATTAAGTGGTTTAATCGTATATAAAAACCCATAATTAACTATTTCTACTCATAAAATTTGATTAACTCTCATTTTGTGGCCGTTTTGTAGGGTTTAAAGCGCGCATGTCTAATTGGGAATTTTAGTAAAACCGTTGGGATTTGAACCGAGTAAAATGATCTAAAATTGAGATTAAGTTGTATAATTTGATATAAAGTCCCATAATTAGCTATTAGAACTCATGACATTCGATTTATTCTTATTTTGCGGTCGTTTTCTTAGGTTTAAAGTATGCATATCTAAATGAGCTTTATTATGATCACATTGGAATTTAACCGAGTAAAATGCTCTAAAATTGGGATTAAGTGGTTTAATCATATATAAAAACCCATAATTAACCATTTCTACTCAAGAAATTTGATTAAATCTCATTTTGTAGCCGTTTTGTAGGGTTTAAAGCGCGCATGTCTATTTGGGAATTTTAGTGAAACCGTTGGGATTTGAACTGAGTAAAATGTTCTAAAATTGAGATTAAGTTGTATAATTTGATATAAAGTCCCATAATTAACTATTAGAACTCATGACAATTGATTTATTCTTATTTTGCGGTCGTTTTCTTAGGTTTAAAGTATGCATATCTAAATGAGCTTTATAGTGATCACATTGGAATTTAACCGAGTAAAATGCTCTAAAATTGGGATTAAATGGTTTAATCATATTTAAAAACCCATAATTAACTATTTGAACTCATGAAATTTGATTAAATCTCATTTTGTTGGGTTTAAAGCGCGCATGCTTAATTGGGCATTTTAGTGAAACCGTTGGGATTTGAACCGAGTAAAATGCTCTAAAATTGATATTAAGTTGTATTATTTTATATAAAGTCTCATAATTAACTATTAGAGCTTATGACATTTGATTTTTTCTTATTTTGCGGTCGTTTTCTTAGGTTTAAAGTATGCATATCTAAGTGAGCTTTATAGTGATCACATTGGAATTTAACCGAGTAAAATGCTCTAAAATTGAGATTAAGTTGTTTGATCATACTAAAAAGCCAATAATTAACTATTTGAACTTATTAAATGTGATTGAATCGCATTTTGTGCGTGTTTGTTAGTTTAAAGCATTTATGTCTAATTGGGTTTTTAAGTGAACCCGTAGTAACTTTAACCGAGTAAAATGCCCTAAAATGGTGATTAAGTTGTATAATTTGTTTCAAATTCTTCTAATTAGGTATTTGAACTCATGAAATTTGATTTACTATTATCTTGAGGTCGTTTTGTTAGGTTTAAAGTGTGCATATATCTAAATGGGATTTATAGTGAGCACATTGAAATTTAAACTGAGTAAAATGCTCTAAAATTGAGATTAAGTGGATTAATCATGTTCAAAGGCCAATAATTAACTATTTGAAATCATAAAATTTGAGTGAATCTCATTTTGCGGACCTTTTATTATGCTTAAAGTGTGCATCTCGAAATCCCACTATATATAGTGATCACACTGGAATTTAACTGAGTAAAATGTTCTAAAATTAAGATTAAGTGGTTTAATCATGTTCAAAAACCCAAAATTAACTATTTGAACTCATGAGATTTGATTAAATCTCATTTTGTGGCCGTTATGTTGGGTTTAAACCGTGAACGTCTAATTGGACATTTAGTGAAACCGCTAGAATTTTAACCGAGTAAAATGCTCTAAAAGTGAGATTAAGTTGAATAATTACGTTTAAAATTCCATAATAAACTATAGGAACTCGTGGCATTTGATTTATTCTTATTTTTTGGCCGTTTTGTTAGGTTTGAATTGTGCATATCTAATTGAGCTTTATAATGATCACATTGGAACTTAACCGAGTAAAATGCTCTAAAATTTGATTAAGTGGTTTAATCATATATAAAAATCCATAATTAACCATTTCTACTCATGAAATTTGATTAAATCTCATTTTGTGGCCGTTTTGTAGGGTTTAAAGTGCGCACGTCTAATTGGGAATTTTAGTGAAACCGTTGGGATTTGAACCGAGTAAAATGCTCTAAAATTGAGATTAAGTTGTATAATTTGATATAAATTCCCATAATTAACTATTAGAACTCATGACATTTGATTTATTCTTATTTTGCGGTCGTTTTCTTAGGTTTAAAGTATGTATATCTAAGTGAGGTTTATAGTGATCACATTGGAAATTAACCAAGTAAATTGCTCTAAAATTGGGATTAAGTGGTTTAATCATATTTAAAAACCCATAATTAACTATTTGAACTCATTTGATTAAATCTCATTTTGTTGGGTTTAAAGTGCGCATGCTTAATTGAGCATTTTAGTGAAACCGTTGGGATTTGAACCGAGTAAAATGCTCTAAAATTGATATTAAGTTGTATAATTGGATTTGAAGTCCCATAATTAACTATTAGAACTCATTACTTTTGAGTTATTCTTATTTTGAGTCCGTTTTTTTAGGTTTAAAGTGTGCATATCTAATCGAGCTTGTGGTGAACACATTGGAATTTAAACTGAAAAAATGCTCTAAAATTGAGATTAAGTAGTTTGATCATACTAAAAAGCCAATAATTAACTATTTGAACTTATTAAATGTGATTGAATCCCATTTTGTGCGTGTTTGTTAGTTTAAAGCGTTTATGTCTAATCGAGCTTTTAAGTAAACCCGTTGTAACTTTAACTGAGTAAAATGCTCTAAAATTGAGATTAAGTTGTAAAATTTTTTTCAAATTTTTCTAATTAGGTATTTGAACTCATGAAATTTGATTTAATATTATCTTGTGGTCGTTTTTTTAGGTTTAAAGTGTGCATATATCTAAATGGGATTTATAGTGAGCACATTGAAATTTAAACTGAGTAAAATGCTCTAAAATTGAGGTTAAGTGGATTAATCATGTTCAAAGGCCAATAATTAACTATTTGAAATCATAAAATTTTATTGAATCTCATTTTGCGGACCTTTTATTTTGCTTAAAGTGTGCATATCGAAATCCCACTATATATATTGATCACACTGGAAGTTAACTGAGTAAAATGTTCTAAAATTAAGATTAAGTGGTTTAATTATGTTCAAAAACCCAAAATTAAATATTTGAACTCATGAGATTTGAATAAATCTCATTTTGTGGCCGTTTTGTTGGGTTTAAACCGTGAATGTCTAATTGGGCATTTAGTGAAACTGCTGGAATTTTAACCGAGTAAAATGCTCAAAAAGTGAGATTAAGTTGAATAATTACGTTTAAAATTCTATAATAAACTATAAGAACTCGTGGCATTTGATTTATTCTTATTTTGCGGCCGTTTTGTTAGGTTTGAATTGTGTATATCTAATTGAGCTTTATAATGATCACATTGGAAATTAACCGAGTAAAATGCTCTAAAATTTGATTTAGTGGTTTAATCATATTTAAGAACCCATAATTAACCATTTCTACTCATGAAATTTGATTAAATCTCATTTTGTGGCCGTTTTGTAGGGTTTAAAGCGCGCACGTCTAATTGGGAATTTTAGTGAAACCGTTGGGATTTGAACCGAGTAAAATGCTCTAAAATTGAGATTAAGTTGTATAATTTGATATAAAGTCCCATAATTAACTATTAGAACTCATGCCATTTGATTTATTCTTATTTTGCGATCGTTTTCTTAGGTTTAAAGTATGCATATCTAAGTGAGTTTTATAGTGATCACATTGGAATTTAACCGAGTAAAATGCTCTAAAATTGCGATTAAGTGGTTTAATCATATTTAAGAACCCATAATTAACCATTTCTACTCATGAAATTTGATTAAATGTCATTTTGTGGCCGTTTTGTAGGGTTTAAAGCGTGCACGTCTAATTGGGAATTTTAGTGAAACCGTTGGGATTTGAACCGAGTAAAATGCTCTAAAATTGAGATTAAGTTGTATAATTTGATATAAAGTCCCATAATTAACTATTAGAACTCATGCCATTTGATTTATTCTTATTTTGCGGTCGTTTTCTTAGGTTTAAAGTATGCATATCTAAGTGAGTTTTATAGTGATCACATTGGAATTTAACCGAGTAAAATGCTCTAACATTGCGATTAAGTGGTTTAATCATATTTAAAAACCCATAATTAACTATTTGAACTCATGAAATTTGATTAAATCTCATTTTGTGGCTATTTATTGGGTTTAAAGCGCGCATGCTTAATTGGGCATTTTAGTGAAACCGTTGGGATTTGAACCGAGTAAAATACTCTAAAATTGAGATTAAGTTGTATAATTTGATATAAAGTCCCATAATTAACTATTAGAACTCATGACATTTGATTAATTCTTATTTTGCGGTCGTTTTCTTAGGTTTAAAGTATGCATATCTAAGTGAGCTTTATAGTGATCACATTGGAACTTAACCGAGTAAAATGCTCTAAAATTGGGATTAAGTGGTTTAATCATATTTAAAAACCCAAAATTAACTATTTGAACTCATGAAATTTGATTAAATCTCATTTTGTGGCTATTTGTTGGGTTTAAAGCGCGCATGCTTAATTGGGCAATTTAGTGAAACCATTGGGATTTTAACCGAGTAAAATGCTCTAAAATTGATATTAAGTTGTATAATTTGATTTAAAGTCCCATAATTAACTATTAGAACTCATTAATTTTGATTTATTCTTATTTTGAGTCTGTTTTTTTAGGTTTAAAGTGTGCATATCTAATTGAGCTTATAGTGAACACATTGGAATTTAAACCGAAAAAATGCTCTAAAATTGAGATTAAGTTGTTTTATCGTACTCAAAAGCCAATAATTAACTATTTGAACTTATTAAATGTGATTGAATCTCATTTTGTGCATGCTTGTTAGTTTCAAGTGTTTATGTCTAATCGGGCTTTTAAGTGAACCCGTTGTAACTTTAACCGAGTAAAATGCACTAAAATGGAGATTAAGTTGTATGATCTGTTTCAAATTCTTCTAATTAGGTATTTGAACTCATGAAATTTGATTTATTCTTATCTTGCGGTCGTTTTGTTAGGTTTAAAGTGTGCATATATCTAAATGGGATTTATAGTGAGCACATTGAAATTTAAACTAAGTAAAATGCTCTAAAATTGAGATTAAGTGGATTAATCATGTTCAAAGGCCAATAATTAACTATTTGAAATCATAAAATTTGATTGAATCTCATTTTGCGGACCTTTTATTATGCTTAAAGTGTGCATATCGAAATCCCACTATATATAGTGATCACACTAGAATTTAACCGATTAAAATATTCTAAAATTAAGATTAAGTGGTTTAATCATGTTCAAAAACCCAAAATTAACTATTTGAATTCATGAGATTCAATTAAATCTCATTTTGTGGCCGTTTTGTTGGGTTTAAACCGTGAATGTCTAATTGGGTGTTTAATGAAACTACTGGAATTTTATCCGAGTAAAATGCTCTAAAAGTCAGATTAAGTTGAATAATTACGTTTAAAATTCCATAATAAACTATAAGAACTCGTGACATTTGATTTATTCTTATTTTGCGGCCGTTTTGTTAGGTTTGAATTGTGCATATCTAATTGAGCTTTATAATGATCACATTGGAATTTAACCGAGTAAAATTCTCTAAAATTTGATTTAGTGGTTTAATCATATTTAAAAACCCATTATTAACCATTTCTACTCATGAAATTTGTTTAAATCTCATTTTGTGGCCGTTTTGTAGGGTTTAAAGCGCGCACGTCTAATTGGTTATTTTAGTGAAACCGTTGGGATTTGAACCGAGTAAAATGCTCTAAAATTGAGATTAAGTTGTATAATTTGATATAAAGTCCCATAATTAACTATTAGAACTCATGACATTTGATTTATTCTTATTTTGCGGTCATTTTCTTAGGTTTAAAGTATGCACATCTAAGTGAGCTTTATAGTGATCACATTGGAATTTAACCGAGTAAAATTCTCTAAAATTGGGATTAAGTGGTTTAATCATATTTAAAAACCCAAAATTAACTATTCGAACTCATGAAATTTGATTAAATCTCATTTTGTGGCTATTTGTTGGGTTTAAAGCGCGCATGCTTAATTGGGCATTTTAGTGAAACCGTTGGGATTTTAACCGAGTAAAATGCTCTAAAATTGAGATTAAGTTGTATAATTTGATATAAAGTCCCATAATTAACTATTAGAACTCATGACATTTGATTAATTCTTATTTTGCGGTCGTTTTCTTAGGTTTAAAGTATGCATATCTAAGTGAGCTTTATAGTGATCACATTGGAATTTAACCGAGTAAAATTCTCTAAAATTGGGATTAAGTGGTTTAATCATATTTAAAAACCCATAATTAACTATTTGAACTCATGAAATTTGATTAAATATCATTTTGTGCCTAGTTGTTGGGTTTAAAGCGTTCATGCTTCATTGGGCATTTTAGTGAAACCGTTGGGATTTGAACCGAGTAAAATGCTCTAAAATTGAGATTAAGTTGTATAATTTGATTTAAAATCCCATAATTAACTATTAGAACTCATTACTTTTGATTTATTCTTATTTTGCGTCTGTTTTTTATGTTTAAAGTGTGCATATCTAATTGAGCTTATAGCGAACACATTGGAATTTAAAATGAAAAAATGCTCTAAAATTGGGATTAAGTTATTTGATCATACTCAAAAGCCAAAATTAACTATTTGAACTCATGAAATTTGATTAATACACTTATTTTGTGGCCGTTTTGTTGGGTTTAAACCGTGAATGTCTAATTGGGCATTTAGTGAAACCGCTGGAATTTTTTGAGAGAAATGGCCTCATTAAAAAACCCTATAGCTAGTCACCTCGAGAGATGAGTAGGACCCTATGGCGAAAAGAGTACCCATGATTTTATTGAGAAGAAGAGGAGAACCTCTCCGATTTTACAATAGACCGAATATAATCGGGAAAGTTACAATCAAAAGAACAAAAAAGAAAAGAACGCATAGCCCTAGTAGCTAAGACATGGGCTACAACGTTAGCGTCTCTAGGTACATAACTAATCTTACAATTAGGCAAAGTACCAAGAGTTGAGCGGATGCGAGACACCAAATGATGCACGGTGGAAAGTCTGGATGATGAGTGTTGTTAACCTTGTTGACAATGGAAGCTGATCAGTTTCAACGACCACATGAGTCCATCTATTAGCAATAGCAAACTTTAGACCTTCCAAAATGGCAGAAGCCTCAGCAGAAGCGGGGTCTGGGAAAATGAGTGGCATAGAACTACCACCAAGGACGACGCTAGAGGAATTCCGGGCAATGACACCAACGGCAGCACCCCTTAACACGGGGTCAAAGGCGCCATCCGTGTTAATCTTGACGAAACCAGGATCCAGTTTCGTCTATCTAGCTGGAGCAAAAGTGGGCTCAGCTAGCCGGGAACGTAGATGGAAGGCATCATTAATTGATGTGTAGTCATCAAAGAGTTTTTGTGCATTGGAGACAGCTAGCCAAACCGATTGGATATGGCTATTATGGACAAAGTCATTTTGGCGATTCCATAAATTCTAAATGATCGTGATAAGAAGTGAAAATTGATGTAGAGAGAGAAAACCAGCAACCTCAGAAAGCCACTGGTGGGGAGAGACAAAGGTATTGAAGAATATTCGTGTAGGAAGCCCTGCCAACTGGAGTGCCTCCTTGGCACTAAGACAGTCCTACAATGCATGGAGGGTGGTTTCGATGGTCATGTTACAGATCGGGCATATTCCCGTACCAAGATTAGCCTGGAGGATTTTATGGCCAGATGGGCGTGCATCATGGCATAAACGCCATCCAAAGGTACGAACCTTGGGTAGAGTAGGCAATTTAGATAGAATTTTCCAAAGCTTGGAGGGCCTATTAACAGGCCCTGATTGTAACTACAGAAATTGGTAACCAGATCGGACCGTGTACATGCCAAAGTCATGGTGACCCCAAAGGGTGGTGTCTTTTGTGTCATTAATAATGGGTACATTAAGGATGGTGTTAGCATCTTCGTGGGAGAAGTATTATCTGACTTTTGATTCGTCCCATCGGGGTAAATTAGGCAACATGAAAGTAGCTGCTCGAAGAGGGACTTCGTCATTAACCTCATAATTACCCTAAAGATTGATAGGCTTGGAGCCTCCCCATTGATCAAAGTGGATTTGAATTTGACTGGATATACCTGGGCGCTTGAAAAAGCCATCACGAAGCTTAGAGATAGCAATGCTAAGGCCTTTCCAAGCAAAAGAAGATCTCCGAGTGCTTTCACATTTGAGGATAGAACCCGTTGGGTAATACTTGCATTTGTAGACCTGATTGAGAAGAGTATCAGATTCACAGACCAAACGCCAGATCTGTTTGCCGAGTAGAGCAATATTGAAGTGGTGAATATCGCGAAACCCTATACCTCCTGCTGCTTTTGGCAGACAGACGGTGTCCCAAGGGAGTATATGCCAACCTCGTTTATCAACTTTCCCAGGCCACCAATAACAACGTATTGAAGTGGTCATATCATCAATAATGTTTTGGGGTAAAAGGTAGCAAGACATAACATATTGTGGTATAGATTGGATGACAGGTTTAATAAAAATTTCTCTACCACTAAAGGAGAGGAGATGTTTATCCCATTTACTCAGATGAGCATTCATTTTTCCCTGGTGAACCCCAAGGTTGTTGTCTTGTTCTTTCCTATTAGGAGAGGGACTCCCAGATAAATGCCTGGGTCATCCACTTCTTTTACATGAAGGATATCATTGATTTCAGACCGAAGCAATGTGGAAGCTTTTCGAGAAAAGAAAATAGTGGACTTTTCAAAATTTACCGCCTGCCCACACAAAATAGCGTAAGTATGTAGAGCATCCTTAAGGCATTGTGCTTCTATAGTTGTATTCTTAATGAAGACGATACAATCATCCGCAAAAAGGAGGTGGTTGATGCGTGGCCCACTCCTGCTAGCACAAAGTCCAGGGAGGTTACCATTTGTCTACTCAGCATTGAGCAAGGCTGAAAGGCCTTGAGTACAGAAAAGAAACAAGAAAGGGGATAGAGGATCCCCTTGCCGTAACCCTCTATGGGGTATGAAAGGTCGTGAAAGGACGTTGTTGATACGTACTTGAAAGGATACTGAGGATACACACCTCATAATAAGGCAAACCCAATTGGAGTTGAATCCTAGACGAAGCATAATTTGTTTAAGGAAAGGCCATTCAACACGGTCGAAAGCCTTTTCATGTCGAGTTTTAAGCTAGCACCTTTTGCAAGATATGTTTCATCAGTATTTAAAGTATGGATGAGCTCACGGGCAATAAGGATGTTGTCAGTAATGTTTCTTCCTTGAACAAAAGCAACTTGATTGCCACTGATACATAAGGGTATGATAGATTTTAGACGGTTAACAAGTACTTTCGAAACAGTTTTTTAGAGGACTGTGCAAAGGCTAATAGGTCTGAGATGGCGCAATGTAGTTGGGTCGCTGATTTTGGGAATAAGAACAATGATAGTTTGATTGACCTCTTCCATATTAACCGACCCTCGTAGGAGTCCGAGGCAAAGGCTTATAAATTCTTGGCCAAGGATATCCCAATGCATCCTGAAGAAACCGCTTGGGAATCCATCAACACCTGGGCTTTCCTGGGGTCAATATCACGAAAAGCAATGGTAACTTCATTTGTGGTGAAATCCTTATTAAGATCATTGTTCATAGTTTCAGTAACAATAGTGAGAATGTTATCCAAGATGGACAAGGCAATAGTAGGAGAGGAAGACGTAAAAATGTTTTGAAAGTAATTAATAGCAGTAGACATGATGTCGTCTGTATGTGTTTGTCATATATTTTGGTTGTTTAGAAGTCCAACAATATGATTCTTCCGTCGTCAGCTATTTGCTCTGGCATGAAAAAAGGAAGTATTTTTATCACCATGTTCTAACCAGTGTGTCCGAGCTTGTTGAGCCCAATATATTTCTTTAGCATTTAATAGGCTATCAAGCTCACTTTTAGCAGAAATAAAGTTATGGATTTCCATGTCAGAAAGATGTCGTTTAAGATACATATTAATAAAATCGTTTAGTTGAATGATACGCTCATTAAATTTAATGCGTTTGTTAGTTTGCCAAGTGGCTAGAAATCGTCCAATATCATTAAGTTTATGAAGAGTCGAGCGAGATTGGCTAGACCAAATCTCCCTAATTCGAGACAAAACTTCTGGGTCATCAGCCCAACAATTCTCATAGCAAAAAAGAGTATTAGAGTGTTTGGATTTGAGAGCTAGTGATGGGTTAGTGTCTAGTAAGATAGGGCAATGGTCAGAACGTGCCTGAAAGAAAGATATAGCTTTGCAATTAGAAAAAGTATGAAACCAGGCGGAATCACCAAGGAAACGATCAAGTCGTTCCATAATTACTTCCGAATTACGTCCAGATCTAGTCCAAGTGAACCATCCTGACGTTGGCTTACAATCAAAAAGATCGTTTGTAGTAAGACAATCTCTAAAATTATTAATTTGTGATCTCGCACGACGGGTGCTACCTCGTTTTTCGTTATCATGGAGGATTTCATTGAAGTTCCCCCCCTAAAAGCCATGGAAGGGAAGAGGCTGATTTCAAAGTGTCTATTAATTGCCAAGTTTTGTATTTGTTTGTAGTTTCAAGAAAACCATGTAAAACAGAAAAATGGAATTGATTTTGCTCACAAGAAATGATAACATCAATATGGCTGATACGAATCCGGTTGCGGAATATCCGAATTTGTATTTGTGATTGCCCGATCGTGATTCTAGTAAGTAACTAAAATGAAAAATAGGAACTTTGAAATGAAACTTACAAGATGATATGAAATGGAATGATGATAAGAGGGTTGTTGTGCTTAGGATGAAGTATGGAAAATATGGATGTATGGAAGATGGAAGTGAAGAGAAGAAATGTAATTGATGATACGGTGTAAACAAAGGAGGAACCAACACTAAAAAGTGAAGACCCGTTCCTCAAGAGTTTTTAAACCGTGATTTGGGTTAAAGGTTAATGGATTGTGACCCTCTAGTTATAAGAACTAAGAACCAACAATATAAAAAGATGAAAAGGGATGAATGCCACAAGAACAATCTTGCAAGCCGATAAAGTTAAAAAAAAACTATAAAAGAGAAACACTCTCAAGTTATAATATATGCCAAAAGTTGTACCTTTTACAATGGAATGAGTGCCTATTTATAGTTGTAAGACAACAACAAATTGATCGGCCTAGACAAAGATTAAAGACTCATTATTCTAGTGTTAAAGGCCTATTAATTTGTAGGTTATCATATCTCCTATTGACAGCCAAAAAGTTTGATCTAGAAGGATGAATGTGGACATTCTTAGGATAAATGTAGACATACATATCATCCACAAGTACAAACCCTTGGACTGATGGTTGATTAAGTTGTCATTCATCCTCCCTTAAGGGGCTATTGATAAAGCATTGAATTCAGCAATTGAATGGTCTATTGAATTCTTGGTAGAAGCATCTTGTGACTATTCCCGTATTGAATTTCCAGCATGCACTGTCTCAAGACTCAAATATGCTCGTATCCAATCCAAAAATGGCGAACAAGTTGACTGATATTCCTTGAATTCCCTCCTTAAGTGTTGTTTTAATTGTTGTCTTTACTCTCCCTTAAATGGTGATAATGAAGGCTTTCATTGCATGTCTTTTCTTTCTTGCTTGCTGAAACTGACAGCCTTAAAGTGATGTAAAGACTCTCTTGAAAGCCTTAAAACCATTGCTGGAAATAACAGCCTTCAAGTGGTGTAATTGCTCCATTGAATTGCATTGTAACCAATCAACCTTGATGTGTCTTCAAGGGTCTTTAATTGATGTAAATGCCTTGTCATTCTTGAGAATATGATCAGCCATTTGCTCCAAAAGAATATCTTAGCTGAAATATATAAGCAATCATTAGATAACAACTTTATTCAATAAAAATGAAAGTGAATGCTTGAAACAAATTTAATGAGATAGTTTAATTAATAAAACTAGTTACATTGAATGATCTAGTTTAATTAATTAACTCACACACTAAATGAACTCATAAACATAGGAGAACTAACATGCTTTAAGTGAACTATCATGCATTAATTAAACTAATGAACTTAATTGCACTAACATGCTTAAATGATCATCAAGCATTATTTATTCATGCACACATGCTGAAACTAAATTTAAAAACTTAAGAAAGAACTCATGCAAACTAATGCACAAGTAGAAGGTTGTATTGTTCCAACAAAGTTGGTGTTGCATTCTCTAATTTCCAGCCTTGAATAAATAGATTTCCCATGGCCTCTTGGAATTTCTTGGTTTTAGCACGAGTCATATGTCCAACAGGAAATTCTTCTGGTTCATTGATGGTTGTGATCATATCAATGGAGATCAGAGTAAGAAAGCAAATCGATAAAAGTTTTATTATTCCAAATGATAGAAAGCCCTGTACAAGAAGGGTTGGGTTCAACAACTATGCAACCATGCATTCCTAACTTGATCTTAGTACGATCCATATTGTGTTTGTTTAACCTAGTTTCACAAAGGAAAATAAAATCGGCATCATGCTTGGAGACAACACGTTGTAGAGCGTGAACTGCCTGGGTGTTGCCGAGACCCTGATAGTTCCAACATAATAGTTTCATGTAGCTCGGCGGGGTTGATCACCGTCAACCTCTGCCGAAGAGTTTTTTCCGCTGCTCATCCCAGCTTTAATAGTAGAGGACTTAGCCGAAGATCGAGTCCGTTTGGACTTGTTGCCCTCATTAGAGGGTGGTGTGCGTTTGGAGCCTCTATTCGAGGTTGTTCGAACAAGATGTTTGGGGGTTGGCGCTGATTCCAGCCAGTCAGCTGCCGCTTGGAAGTCCGGGTCATTAGCGAGATCCGTTTCTAAATCTTGAAGGTCTGGTTCCAATAAACCAATATCATCGGTATCATCTAAAATCGAGACCTTCGGATGCTTAGAAAGTTTAGAACCTTGTTCATGAAAAAACATTTATACTGGTTGGGGGGGACATCGTCGAGCGGTTAGTCAACTAGCAATAGATGGGATTGATAGGTTACGCTCGGGGCCAGGCGTTCTCCCTATTGTAGGATTAGGCGGAGGTGGGAGCGTAGAAGAACCGTTATTCTTATTGGCGCCACCCTGGTGGTTTGCTGAAGTTTGAGAAGAAGGTGGCATCCCACAATTAGTAGTAGGGTTAGTGTTTATATAATGAATTTGTCCTTTTTGCATATCTTGAGACTCCTTTTTCTTGGGGATAAAGCGGAGCCAGTCCCCATATTGTAGTTGTTCAGGGCGTGCCTCAATTGGGATGGAACAAAAATCTGTCGAATGACCAACTTTACCACAATAATGACATATTGTGGGAAGACGTTCGTATTGAAGAAGGCAAAATCTAGTGGATGCCCCCCGCCAATAGCAACACAACGCCAAATCGGCTTGGATGCATCTAGTATTAATCCAACTCGGAGGAAATCAATCATATTGAAGTCAATTTTCCTAGTGTCAATTTTTGTGACCGTTCCAATCAAAGCCCCAAGGGATTCTCCAGTGTGATGGGCGGATTCCTCAATAGCAAGGAGGATAGGAGGAATATGATAGATGCGTATCCAAATATTCATCTGTTGAAAGAGATGTTCGTCAAGACTGATGTTGGGGCTGTATTGCACAAGGGCAAGCCATTCATCTTTATAAGTCCAAGGCCCCCTGGCTAGAATATCATCCTTGATTTTCTCTTCTTTGAAACGTATGAGAAACAAATGTGGTTTCAAGATTCGCATAGAAACAAGCTTGGCCATAGTCCATATGCTAGTAAAAGCTTTGACGATAACCTGATCATCTATCTCTTTAGAGGATACGAGGTTCCCTAATAGGGTGGATTGTGCTTCCTCTTTAGAGGAACCCCAAGAGATACTTGGAATATTTCCAAGTTGTTGAAGAAAGGTCTTGGAATCCATTGGTAAGAGTTTGGTGAAAGCAAAGGAATAGTTGAGAGGGAAAAGGAGAGAGAGGCGTGTGGTTAAGATTGTAGATGATCACACTAGAATTTAACCGAGTAAAATATTCTAAAATTAAGATTAAGTGGTTTAATCATGTTCAAAAACCCAAAATTAACTATTTGAATTCATGAGATTCGATTAAATCTCATTTTGTGGCCGTTTTGTTGGGTTTAAACCGTGAATGTCTAATTGGGCATTTAGTGAAACCGCTGGAATTTTAACCGAGTAAAATGCTCTAAAAGTGAGATTAAGTTGAATAATTATGTTTAAAATTCCATAATAAACTATAAGAACTCGTGGCATTTAATTTATCCTTATTTTGCGACCGTTTTGTTAGGTTTAAATTGGGCATATCTAATTGAGCTTTATAATGATCACATTGGAATTTAACCGAGTAAAATGCTCTAAAATTTGAAGTATTGGTTTAATCATATTTAAAAACCCATAATTAGCCATTTCTACTCATGAAATTTGTTTAAATCTCATTTTGTGGCCGTTTTGTAGGGTTTAAAGCGCGCACGTCTAATTGGTCATTTTAGTGAAACCGTTGGGATTTGAACCGAGTAAAATGATTTAAAATTGAGATTAAGTTGTATAATTTGATATAAAGTCTCATAATTAACTATTAGAACTCATGACATTTGATTTATTCTAATTTTGCGGTCATTTTCTTAGGTTTAAAGTATGCATATCTAAGTGAGCTTTATAGTGATCACATTGGAATTTAACCGAGTAAAATGCTCTAAAATTGGGATTAAGTGGTTTAATCATATTTAAAAACCCATAATTAACTATATGAACTCATGAAATTTGATTAAATCTCATTTTGTGGTTATTTGTTGGGTTTAAAGCGCGCATGCTTAATTGGGCATTTTAGTGAAACCGTTGGGGTTTTAACCAAGTAAAATGCTCTGAAATTGATATTAAGTTGTATACTTTGATTTGAAGTCCCATAATTAACTATTAGAACTCATTACTTTTGATTTATTCTTATTTTGAGTTCGTTTTTTAGGTTTAAAGTGTTCATATCTAATTGAGCTTATAGTGAACCCATTCAAATTTAAACCGAAAAAATGCTCTAAAATTGAGATTAAGTTGTTTGATCATACTCAAAAGCCAATAATTAACTATTTGAACTTATTAAATGTGATTGAATCTCATTTTGTGCATGCTTTTTAGTTTAAAGCGTTTATGTCTAATCGGGCTTTTAAGTGAACCCGTTGTAACTTTAACCGAGTAAAATGCTCTAAAATGGAGATTAAGTTGTATAATTTGTTTCAAATCCTTCTAATTAGGTATTTGAACTCATGAGATTTGATTTATTCTTATCTTGCGGTCATTTTGTTAGGTTTAAAGTGTGCTATATCTAAATGGGATTTATAGTGAGCACGTTGAAAATTAAACTAAGTAAAATGCTCTAAAGTTGAGATTAAGTGGATTAATCATGTTCAAAGGCCAATAATTAACTATTTGAAAACATAAAATTTGATTGAATCTCATTTTGCGGACCTTTTGTTATGCTTAAAGTGTGCATGTCGAAATCCCACTCTATATAGTGATCGCGTTGGAATTTAACAGAGTAAAATGTTCTAAAATTAAGATCAAGTGGTTTAATCATGTTCAAAAACCCAAAATTAACTATTTGAACTCATGATCTTTGATTAAATCTCATTTTGTGGCCGATTTGTTGGGTTTAAACCGTGAATGTCTAATTGGGCATTTAGTGAAACCGCTGGAATTTTCACCGAGTAAAATGCTCTAAAAGTGAGATTAAGTTGAATAATTACGTTTAAAATTCCATAATAAACTATAAGAACTCATGGCATTTGATTTATTCTTATTTTGCGGCCGTTTTGTTAGGTTTAAATTGTGCATATCTAATTGAGCTTTAGAATGATCACATTGGAATTTAACCGAGTAAAATGCTCTAAAATTTGATTTAGTGGTTTAATCATATTTAAAAACCCATAATTAACCATTTCTACTCATGAAATTTGTTTAAATCTCATTTTGTGGTCGTTTTGTAGGGTTTAAAGCGCACGTCTAATTGGGCATTTTAGTGAAAACGTTGGGATTTGAACCGAGTAAAATACTCTAAAATTGAGATTAAGTTGTATAATTTGATATAAAATCCCATAATTAACTATTATAACTCATGACATTTGATTTATTCTTATTTTGCGATCGTTTTTTAGGTTTAAAGTATGCATATCTGAATGAGCTTTATAGAGATCACATTGGAATTTAAGCGAGTAAAATGCTCTAAAATTGGGATTAAGTGGTTTAATCATATTTAAAAACCCATAATTAACTATTTGAACTCATGAAATTTGATTAAATCTCATTTTGTGGCTATTTGTTGGGTTTAAAGCGCGCATGCTTAATTGGGCATTAAAGTGAAACCGTTGGGATTTGAACCGAGTAAAATAATCTAAAATTGATATTAAGTTGTATAATTTGATTTGAAGTCCCATAATTAACTATTAGAACTCATTACTTTTGATTTATTCTTATTTTGAGTCCGTTTTTTTAGGTTTAAAGTGTGCATATCTAATTGAGCTTATAGTGAACACATTGGAATTGAAACCGAAAAAATGTTCTAAAATTGAGATTAAGTTGTTTGATCATACTCAAAAGCCAATAATTAACTATTTGAACTTATTAAATGTGATTGAATCTCATTTTGTGCGTGCTTGTTAGTTTAAAGCGTTTATGTCTAATCGGGCTTTTAAGTGAACCCGTTGTAACTTTAACCGAGTAAAATACTCTAAAATGGAGATTAAGTTGTATAATTTGTTTCAAATCCTTCTAATTAGGTATTTGAACTCATGAGATTTGATTTATTCTTATCTTGCGGTCATTTTGTTAGGTTTAAAGTGTGCATATATCTAAATGGGATTTATAGTGAGCACGTTGAAAATTAAACTAAGTAAAATGCTCTAAAGTTGAGATTAAGTGGATTAATCATGTTCAAAGGCCAATAATTAACTATTTGAAAACATAAAATTTGATTGAATCTCATTTTGCGGACCTTTTGTTATGCTTAAAGTGTGCATGTCGAAATCCCACTCTATATAGTGATCGCGTTGGAATTTAACAGAGTAAAATGTTCTAAAATTAAGATCAAGTGGTTTAATCATGTTCAAAAACCCAAAATTAACTATTTGAACTCATGATCTTTGATTAAATCTCATTTTGTGGCCGATTTGTTGGGTTTAAACCGTGAATGTCTAATTGGGCATTTAGTGAAACCGCTGGAATTTTAACAGAGTAAAATGCTCTAAAAGTGAGATTAAGTTGAATAATTACGTTTAAAATTCCATAATAAACTATAAGAACTCGTGGCATTTGATTTATTCTTATTTTGCGGCCGTTTTGTTAGGTTTGAATTGTGCATATCTAATTGAGCTTTATAATGATCACATTGGAATTTAACCGAGTAAAATGCTCTAAAATTTGATTTTGATATGCTCCAACTCTCCTATGGTTGTTATAGAGAGAAGCTTTGACTGTCCCGACCGTGATTGAAAGCAAGCATTGATCCTCGTACGTGTTCCTTGTTTTTTTGATGAAGAAAAGATGGTTAAATGGTGTAAAGAGGGCTGCGGAAGTATAGAGTATATGTGTAATTGGTAAGGTTGGGTGATATTTTGGTTAGGGAAATAAATGGAAAAGGTGATGGACGAAAGGGTTAGGATAGAATCTATGGCAGGTGGTAAAGAATTAGTATTCAAAGGTAACAAAAGTAGAACTTAAGTTGATATAGTTCTAAAAAGAACAAGTTTGAGAGTAAACTCACAAAGTAATTTTTGTATTGATCAAAGATGTGATTTACAAATGAATTTAAGTCCTATTTATAGTTTTCTAAGAGGTTTGGCCGAAATGACCTTTAACTATTCGGATATCCATTCATTTGAATAGTGTCTCCCTCCAAATCTATTCGAAAAGATGTAACTTCTTGGTCCAGCCTGCACTGTCTTCAGTAATTTGGCCATATCTCGAGCTACCGATATCGGATAGATCCGATTCAACATACTTTGGAAAGATAAGAGATAATGGAACAACTTTTATGAAGGCACCGAAACCCAGTTCTGCTTGTATCGTGCTCGAAAATGGCAAACAACTGGACCATTATGAATCTGTCTAATGAAAAGTGCTACCTCTTTGTTTCGGCGCCCACTTCCTTTCCCTCCATGATCGTGGCGCCCAATATGGATAATGGACGGACATGATGCTTGGTGATGGGTAGGTGACCTTCGGGTGTGAGCTAGGAGTGATAGTTAGAGTTGAGGTGAGCTAATCGAGCTGGGAGTGAGCTGGATTGAACTGAGCTATCTAGCTGAAAGACTTAGCTAAAGTTTGAAGCTGAATAAGCTAATCCGAGCTACCTTTAGCAAAGTGAGCTAGTCCATTAGATTCCTTATACTCTCTTTTAGTGTGAGGAGTGTTTTGGAGCTGATCTGAATCTCCTAAGGCCTCGTTTTGAATTATGCTTCGTTTAAGCTCGTATGGGATTTGTGAGCTGACATGGAGCTATCCTTTAGTCCTTTAAGTACTGTAGGAGTGTTCCATGCATTTCCAAGCTATTCTGAAGTTGGCTCCTTGTGTTTCTAGCATTGTCTTCCGTTTAGCTTCTTTTGAGCTGACTGAGCTGACACCGAGCTCCTATTTACTCCTTGAGCTGTAGGTAAGTCATATGAAGAAAACATAATAATGGAAATAATTAGAATACTTAAAATACTTAACATGAGTTTAGCTTAATATAAAGTATATAAAAGTAATAAATACTAAGATCAATAAGATAACTCCTCTTTGATCCCATGCGTGAAATGAAGCATGAAAGCATGAAAGCATGAGATAAATGAGCAGAAATGTGCACACACCATTCCCCCTTCTTTAAGGCGATTTTTCCTCAAATCGAAAGGGTTTTCCAATGAATAATTCATTGATGCAAGGGCGGTCAATTACTTCAATGATGGAACAAGTTGATGAAACTTTTGCTTGAAGTATAGGCCTCCGAAAGGGTCATTTTCAAAGAGATCTTCCCGATATCCTTTTTCGAGATAGTCATTCACAACATGTTCCCTTTGAATCCTTCTCTCATACCTCTTGGAATCTTCATACCCGTAGGTGTAGAGACTTGTCCTTTGGATGTGTTGTTCTGAAGCATCACAACTGTTGGTGTATAGATATTTCCTTCGGCTCGAACCATCACATCTCTTGGAATAGGTATTTGCAAAGTGTCTTTTGGTGAAGAATTGAACCACACTTTGACGTGAATCATCATTCCCTTTTCTGTATGTACATATCTTTTCAACACTTTTAAGCTTTGTACCTTTCCAAATGATGTCCCTTGGGTAGGTGGATATTTCTTGCTTAATTTCCTTGAAAAGATTGATTCTGTTGCACCAAATTATCTCAAAATGAAAAAGGAATTTGTTACCATAGGTTGTTATGATAATTCCTTTGCTGCAAAATACACCATCGTCAGAAAATAAGAAGTTATAAAAAAATATATATGGAAATAACAAACCATGGTGGGTATTTTAAGGGCGTTGGTTGCTGAATTCTCTTCAAGATTGACAATTCACTTGGAATGTCAATGGTTGCAACTTTTGGAACTTCTACTGGCACAACTCGTGAAAAATCAAAAGACTTGTCTAATGAGTCTCCAAAAGTCATGGCTATTGGTTCTTTAAAGGACATGTCCTTTAGTTCTCCAAAAGGCATGATTCTTGAATCATCTGTTCGAAAAGTTGTTTTTCATGGATTTTCCTGCAAAACAAAAGAATTAATGGGAGAAAATGTAGGGTTAGATAAAATACATGTTTCTTCCTTCTCTTCTTTTACATCCATATTCTTTTCAATAATCTCATTTTCAACTCCATCATTTTTATTCATTGTATTTTCAACTCCAACCATTCTAACGTCCACTTCTTTTTCTTCATTTTTCTCAATTCCTTTCGTGGCTTCAATGTTCTTTTTAAATTGTATTTGATCTTCCTTCACTTGTTGGGGAGATAAAGGCACTAAGGTGATATTTATGCCTTCAAAGAAAAATGAAAATCGATTGGTGAATCCATCATGGGTGACCCGCTTGTCGAATTGACATGGTCGTCCGAGAAGGAGATGACTTGTATTCATAGGCATTATGTCACACATAATTTCATCTTCGTACCTTCCAATTGAGAATGGCACAAATACTTGTTCTTTGACCAAGAATGATTCTTCATCGTCTAACCATTGCAAATAATATGGGCTTGAATGATTGATCGTCTTGAGTCCTAACTTTTCCACCAAATAAGTGCTAGCAATGTTTGTACAACTTCCACTGTCTATGATAACAGAGCACACTTTACCATTTATATGGCATCGTGTCTGAAAGATGTTTGATCGTTATTGATCATCTAGCACGTCTTCGATCCTATTTTCTCTTTTTTTCAAGGATGATGGATTGTTGTAATAATTCTAGGACATGGTTAGTGAAAATAAAAGAAAAAATATAAACCTCACAACACACACACAAAAAAAAATCCTCACGGTCACTCCAAGGAAAAGAAGTTGTTACTCAAATCACTTGTGTTTACACTCTAGGACTTAAAGGCTTTTATTGTCCTCTTCTGATCTCACAACTCTCTTGCCTTTTACCACTCGAACTCTCGTCAGAAATTCTTAATAGAACTAACTCAAAACCTGTCAAAACTATTAGTATAGATGTTGTTGGCGTTTGGGCTACAAGATAAGGGTTAGGTTAAGGAAAAGAAAGAGAATGAAGAAATAAAAAGGAAAAAAAGAAAGTGCAGGGACTAATATGAAATGGTATAAGAATAGAATGAAATAACAAAGGAAAGACAGTACGTTACCACAAAACTTAGTTACAAACCAATCGTGAACAATCAAACTTGAGGAACTTCTCCGAGTTGGTCATTTGCTTGTTTTGTGCTTCTTGCCTTCACTTCAAATGTGAATCTGATTTTTTTTTTTACTAATTCAGATTCTTTGAGAGAAATTTGAATTTGCAACTTCTCTTTTTTTTTTTGCAAATTTCGAAAATTCTCTTGTTTTTTTATCAGAACTGAAATTCACAAGAAGGAGGCTTACTTGAATCTTCCTTTGCTCTGATTACCATATGATACACTCCAACTCTCCAATGGTTGTTGTAGAGAGAAGCTTTGATTGTCCCGATCGTGATTGCAAGCAAGCCTTGATCCTCGTACACGTTCCTTTTTTTTTATGAAGAAAAGATGGTGAAATGGTGTAAAGAGGGCTGCGGAAGTATAGGGTATATGTGTAATTGGTAAGGGATGGCTGGGTGATATTTTGGTTAGGGAAATAAATGGAAAAGGTGATAGTGAAGGCTAGAGAAGTCGATTAAGGTGATGGACGAAAGGGTTAGGATAGAATGTATGGCAGGTGGTAAAGAAATAGTATTCAAAGGTAACAAAAGTAGAACTTATGCTATGAAGCATAAACCCAACTTATAGTATGCTTTTGAGGGTTGTATAGGACTTAGACCCTTAGGAAATAAGTTCCTAGAATCTTAAGTATGGATGGAAAAAGATAGGAGACGCCACAAACCTATATAATAGATTTGATAAGTCGATATAGTTCTAAAAAGAACAAGTTTGAGAGTAAACTCACAAAGTAATTTTTGTATTGATCAAAGATGTGATTTGTAAATGAATTTAAGTCCTATTTATACTTTTCTAAGAGGTTTGGCCGAAATAGCCTTTAACTATTTGGATAACCATTCATTTGAATGGTGTCTCCCTCCAAATCTATTCGAAAAGATGTAACATCTCGGTCCAGCCTGCACTGTCTTCATTAATTTGGCCATATCTCGAGCTCCCGATATCGGATTGATGCGATTAAACATGTGTTGGAAAGATAAGAGATGGGAGAACAACTTTCTTGAAGACACCGAAACCCATTTCTACTTTTATCCTGCTCGAAAATGGCAAACAAGTAGACCATTATGAATTTGTCCATTGAAAAGTGCTACCTCTTTGTTTTGGCGCCCACTTCCTTTCCCTCCATGATCTTGACACTCAATATGGATAATGGACGGACATGATGCTTGGTGATGGGTAGGTTACCTTCAGGTGTTGAGCTGGGAGTGAGCTGGATTAAACTGAACTATCTACCTGAAAGACTTAGCTAAAGTTTGAAGCTAAAATAAGCTAATCCGAGCTGCCTTTAGCAAAGTGAGCTGGTCCATTAGCTTCCTTATACTCTCTTCTAGTGTGAGGAGTTTTTTGGAGCTGATCCGAATCTCCTAAGGCCTCGTTTTGAATTATGCTTCATTTGAGCACATATGGGATTTGTGAGCTGACATGGAGCTATCCTTTAGTCCTTTAAGTACTGTAGGAGTGTTCCATGCATTTCCAAGTGATATAAAAATGCATCGGGATCGGCGTGGTGAATGATATAAAATGCAGCGGGATAGATGGTGGTTGTGGTATGATATTGGATAGATTTATCCTTGGCACCCTCCTAATCGCAATTGAATAGGCAAACACCTGCAAACAAAACGAATCTCTCCGGTGAATTGATGGTATTTTGTTGTCCTAGGCACCCTCCTATCCATAATTAGATAGGCAAACACCATAATCGGCTCTAACTCACCCTCCTAAACGCGATTGCTTAGGCAAGCGAGAGTGTGAAGATAATCTCCCTCATAAAAACTTGAAGTACTTATGTTGAAGAAGACATCTAATAAGAAAAATAGCAAGGTGACAACCTTGCAAATAAAATGGCCCAAGGCCAAGAGTTTTATAACTCAAAACTTCATATTCTTCATTCAATGCTTGATTCGTCAAGAAGACTTGCAAAGCCTTGTTTACAAAATCTTGGACCGCTGAATATATCTTGTCTTCGAGTTGCCTTGACTTTGTTCTTGTCATCGGGCCATGTGGTAATGTAAGCCCAACAGATGTAAGGGCCTTAGTGCATGCATCATTCCCCTCCTCGTCAAAAGGATTCGCCCTCGAATATGAAACATCAAAGGGAGAAAGATCAGCAAAATTAAAAGAGGAACTAACATTATATTCACCTGGAAGGTCAATGCGGTAAGCATTATCATTGATGCGCTCCAAAACTTGAAAGGGACCGTCTCCACGTGGGTCCAACTTAGTCTTCCTTTTCGATGGAAAACGTTCCTTCCTCATATGAACCCAAACCCAATCTCCTGGTTCAAAAATAACTTGTTTGCGTCCTTTGTTGGCTTTTGTGGCATTGTTATTGGCAATCTTCTCCATCCGTTGTTTAGCTTTGATGTGAATGGTCTTGACCAACTTAGCTTTTTGTTCCCCATCCAAGCTGCAAATACTATTAAGAGGTAAAGGAATAAGATCTAAAATAGTTAATGGGTTAAATCCATAAACTACCTTAAATGGTGAAAAACCAGTAGAAGAATGAAAAGAACGGTTGTAAGCAAATTCTACAAAAGGTAAACATTCTTCCCAATTCCGTATATTTTTACCAACAACTGTTCGAAGTAGGGCACCCAAGATTCGATTAACTACCTCAGTTTGTCCATCAGTTTGAGGATGGCAAGTAGTAGAGTATAAAAAGTTTAGTGCCAATCTTACCCCATAACACTTTCCAAAAGTGACTAATAAACTTGACATCCCGATCAAAAACAATGGTACGTGGGATGCCATGAAGCCTTACCACTTCTCGAAAGAATAAATCAGCCACATGTGTTGCATCATCAGTTTTGTGGCAAGGGATGAAATGTGCCATCTTTGAAAACCTATCTACAATCACAAAAATACTATCTCGTCCCTTCTTAGTGCGTGGTAAACCAAGAATGAAATCCATGGATAAATCAACCCAAGGGGAAGAAGGGATGGGAAGGGGAGTATACAAACCATGAGGCATTACCTTAGATTTGGCTTGTTTGCAAGTAAGACAAGATGCACATATCTTTCCAACGTTTTTTCTCATGTGTGGCCAGAAAAAATGCTCCATGACAATGTCTAGGGTCTTGGTAACGCCAAAGTTCCCCATCAGTCCTCCACAATGTGCTTCGTGTACCAAAAACTCTCGTAAAGAACCTTGCGGAATACACAACCTGTTTAAGTGGAATAAATATCCATCTACAAGATAAAACTTGTTAGAAGAACCTTTATTACACTGAGCATAAATTTCAGCAAAATCAACATCTATCGAATACAAGTCCTTAATATGTTCAAATCCCAAAACCTTAGCATGCATAGTAGTAATTAGTGTATAACGACGAGATAAAGCGTCAGCTACTATGTTATCCTTACCTTGCTTGTATTTGATTATGTATGGAAACATCTCAATGAATTCTACCCATCGAGCATGGCGTTTGCTTAACTTACCTTGGCCGTTTAGCCACTTGAGTGATTCATGGTCTGTGTGAATGACAAACTCCTTGGGCAGCAAGTAGTGTTGCCAAACTTCAAGGGAGCGAACCAAAGCTAGGAGTTCCTTGTCATAGGTCGAATAATTTAGTTGGGAACCTTTAAGTTTTTCACTAAAATAAGCAATGGGCCTTTTTTCTTGTAAAAGAACTGCCCCTATGCCTATTCCTGAAGCATCACATTCAAGTTCAAATGTATTAGTAAAATCTGGTAAGCGTAAAATTGGAGCTGAACATAACTTATCTTTCAAGGCTAAGAAAGCCTTATCTTGCACCCTACCCCATGTGAAACCAACTGATTTTTTAATTATTTCAGTTAAAGGAGCTGCTATAGTGGAGAAGTCCTTGACAAACCGACGATAGAAGCTTGCAAGACCATGAAATGATCTTACTTCCGAAATAGAGGTGGGTGTAGGCCACTCACGAATAGCCTTAACCTTCTCATCATCAACGTGAATACCCTGAGCACTAATTACAAAACCTAGAAAGATGAGTTGATCACTACAAAAAATACACTTGTCAGCATTAGCATATAATCATTCTCGTCGAAGAACATCAAAAACTGACTTAACATGTAAAATATGATGTTCAAGAGAAGTAGAATAAATCAGAATGTCGTCAAAATAAACGACTACAAATTTAACTATAAACTCGTTTAAAACATGGTTCATCAAGCGCATAAAGGTGCTAGGTGAATTTGTCTAGCCAAAAGGCATGACTAACCACTCGTATAACCCAAACTTCGTTTTGAATGTTGTCTTCCATTCATCTCCTTCTTTCATACGAATTTGATGATATCCGCTCTTCAAATCAATCTTTGTAAAAATACATGCTCCATAAAGTTCATCAAGCATATCATTTAGGCGTGAATGGGATGTCTATACTTGATGGTAATGCGGTTAATGGGTCGACAATCAACGCACATACGATACGTACCATCTTTTTTTGGTACCAGGAGTACCGGAACAGCACAAGGGCTTAAACTCTCTCTTATGTACCCTTTGTCTAGTAAAGCTTCCACTTGTCTTTCCAACTCCTTAGTCTCTTCGGGGTTGCAACGATATGCTGGTCGATTAGGAATGGATGAACTTGGAATTAGATCAATTTGATGTTCTATTCCTCTCAATGGCGGTAAACCTTTAGGTGGATCATCTAAAACATCGGAATATTCCTGCAATAATGAAACAAACATACTAGGCAAATTCTCATGAGTGTTAGATATAGATAAGCCATATTGCCTAAAATGGATGAGGATGCAAGGTTGTTTTGTGAAAAGGGCTTGCCTTACTTCTTTTTTTCTCGCATATATATTTTGAACCACTCTTTTTTTCTCACAGTTAGGTTCACTCACCACCCTTGGGCCATCATGTCTTTGGCTTTTGTTATTAAGGGCCTCTTTCTCAGCCTTTTTTTCATCTTTTGTAGCTCCCACTCCCTCACAAAATTTTTGCATTTTAAGTTGATCCTTATAGACATCTTTAGGATCCAATGGGGTTAAGGTATATTTCTTCCCATGGTACACTAGAAAATATCGATTCAATTTGCCATGGTGAGTAACATCTCGATCATACTGCCATGGTCGTCCGAGAAGTAAGTGGGCAGCTTGCATGGGAACTACATCACACCAAACGTCATCACAATAATTCCCCATATTAAAAGTGATCAAGGAACGTCTAGTTTCCTTAACTTCAGAACCTTCATTAAGCCATTGAAGATGGTATGGCTTTGGATGTCGTTGGCAAGGTATATTTAGTGCATCAACAAGAAAACTACTTATGACGTTTGCACAACTTCCGCTATCAATGATGACGGAACAAAGTCTATCTTTTACCATACACCGAGAATGGAAGATATTGGTTCGTTGAACATCAGTTTCTTTTGTGGTTTGAATGCTAAGGGAATGACGAATTACCAAACAACGAGCATCAAGTTCATCACTCTCATAAGAAGCAATGATTTCTTCTTTAGAAACATCATCTTGTTCCTTCTCCGAATCGGATGAGAAATCACCATTATCTCTTATAAACATAATTCTCGAATTTGGACAATCACGAGCATAATGTCCACGTCCTCTACATTTGAAGCATTCAACATCTCTAGCCCGACTTGTTCTTTGATTACTTTCATCCACCATGTGTGTTCGGGTCGACTTTGTTCTCTGTTTGGTATTTGCTTCCAGTATTTTTAGCCCTTCTTCCTTTGGTTTTATTCTGGAAGACTCAAACGAAGGCTTAGAACTTTGAAATGGTAAAGGTTGAGATGTACCTTTATCGTGGTGAGAATATTCCCTTTGTCGAAACCTTGTTTTTCTTTGTAGCCGATTTTCAATAGCAATAGCCTTTTGGAGAGCTTCATCAAGATCTAAGTAAGTTTGAAGTTCAAGCACCTCTGAAATATTATCATTGAGACCAACGATAAATTTGGCTAAAGTATCTTCTTCGCCCTCTTGGATGTTTGCTCTTTGTAGTAGAGCCTCCATCTCTTGAAAGTACTCATCGATGGATTTATTTCCTTGTCTCAATCGTTGAAGCCTTTGTTTGCATTCCCTATAGTAGTATTGAGGAACAAACCGTTTTCTCATGATTTGTTTAAGCTCATACCATGTATCAATCTCATGCTCTTCATTGTATCGTCGGGTTCGAACAAATTGAGTCCACCAATTCAAAGCATAATCAGAAAACTCCAATATCACCAAAGGAACTTTCTCTTCTTTGGGACATTTGTAATAGGCAAACAATAGCTCAACCTTGCTCTCACAATAGCAATATACATATGGGTCATGTTTACCTCTAAATGGAGGAACCGAGAACTTTGGTTTGGACAAAGAAGGTTGCTCACGAGCGGTTTGTCTAGGTGCATCAAAACGACGGTCGCGAACAGGTAGGCGTCGAGGAGTAAGGTTTTGTCGTACTGCACGCCTAGTTTGATGTCCATCACTATCTATTGAGGAGTTTCCGTCGGTTGGCACCTCTCGATTAGTATTCATGCTTGCTATGGTTTGGCTGAGAGTTTGTAACACCAAATCATTGTGTTCAAATCTCGTATTCATTGTTGCAATCAGTTTTGATAAACCATTTACAACACTTTCAAGATTCGCTGATGTTTGTGATATATCTTTATCTATGCTTTTGTTTGACATCCTGAAAACACAATACTCAAAGCAAATTTAAAGTGGACAAGAAAATAAAATAAAAAAAAATCTTACTTATCACTCAAAAAAAAATTAAATGTTAAAGAGGCAAGTGAACTGATCTTGTACGTCTTTAAAACTGTCCTGCCACGATTTTCACAACCAATATTTAGTGGAATTTTAACCCTAACAAAGAATCCAAAAGCACTAAGAATCCAAGAAAAGAAAGACACCAAATGAATGTAGTTGCAAGGAGGAAGAAAAGTATGCAACTTCATGTTCCTACTAACACAAGAAACAAGAAAGTGTTAGATGATGTATAAGAATCAATAAAAGGTAAAAAAAAGAAGGAGAACTACTAACTAAGAATAAAAGAAAATTGAAAGACACCCCCCCGAAAAGGCGTGAAATTGAGTAGAAAAATGATCTACTTTTTTCAAAGGGTTCCCAATATCCAAAATTATGAATTTTTGTGTGGTGACTCCACAAATGTTGTAGATTTGATCTGGAAAGTTTGGGCTTCAAATTCCTTCAACTGATTTTTGCTATTTTTTGTATTTTCCTATTTTTCCTCTTTTTTTTTATAGAAACCCCAAGAATCGCCCCAAATCTGATACCAAATGATATAAAAAATGCAGCGGGATCGGCGTGGTGAATGATATAAAATGCAGCGGGATAGATGGTGGTTGTGGTATGATATTGGATAGATTTGTCCTTGGCACCCTCCTAATCGCAATTGAATAGGCAAACACCTGCAAACGAAACGAATCTCTCCGGTGAATTGATGGTATTTTGTTGTCCTAGGCACCCTCCTATCCGTAATTAGATAGGCAAACACCATAATCGGCTCTAACTCACCCTCCTAAACGCGATTGCTTAGGCAAGCGAGAGTGTGAAGATAATCTCCCTCATAAAAACTTGAAGTACTTATGTTGAAGAAGACTTCTAATAAGAAAAATAGCAAGGTGACCTTGCAAATAAAATGGCCCAAGGCCAAGAGTTTTATAAACCAAAACTTCATATTATTCATTTAATGCTTGATTCGTCAAGAAGACTTGCAAACCCTTGTTTACAAAATCTTGGACCGCTAAATATATCTTGTCTTCGAGTTGCCTTGACTTTGTTCTTGTCATCGGGCCATGTGGTAATGTAAGCCCAACAGATGTAAGGGCCTTAGTGCATGCATCACCAAGCTATTCTGAAGTTGTCTCCTTGTGTTTCTAGCATTGTCTTCCGTTTAGCTTCTTCTGAGCTGATTGAGCTGATACCGAGCTACTATTTACTTCTTAAGCTGTAGGTAAGTCCAATAAAGAAAACATAATAATGGAAATAATTAGAATACTTAAAATACTTAACATGAGTTTAGAACTAAGCTAAAACTTTAATCAATGTGGTTATATAACTATTCATTTTTATAGCTTAAGTAATATAACACTTAAGTAGCTTAATATAAAGTATATAAAAGTAATAAATACTAAGATCAATAAGATAACTCCCCTTTGATCCCATGCGTGAAATGAAGCATGAAAGCATGAGATAAATGAGCAGAAATGTGCACACATTAGATTTAGTGGTTTAATCATATTTAAAAACCCATAATTAACTATTTTACTCATGAAATTTGTTTAAATATCATTTTATGGTCGTTTTGTAGGGTTTAAAGTGCACACGTCTAATTGGGCATTATAGTGAAACCGTTCCGATTTGAACCAAGTAAAATGCTCTAAAATTGAGATTAAGTTGTATAATTTGATATAAAGTCCCATAATTAACTATTAGAACTCATGATGTTTGATTTATTCTTATTTTGCGGTCGTTTTCTTAGGTTTAAAGTATGCATATCTAAGTGAGCTTTATAGTGATCACATTGGAATTTAACCGAGTAAAATGCTCTAAAATTGGGATTAAATGGTTTAATCATATTTAAAAACCCATAATTAACTATTTGAACTCATGAAATTTGATTAAATCTCATTTTGTGGCTATTTGTTAGGTATAAAGCGCACATGCTTAATTGGGCATTTTAGTGAAACTGTTGGGATTTTAACAGAGTAAAATGCTCTAAAATTGATATTAAGTTGTATAATTTGAGTTAAAGTCCCATAATTAACTTTTAGAACACGTTACTTTTGATTTATTCTTATTTGAGTCCATTTTTTTAAGTTTAAAGTGTGCATATCTAATTGAGCTTATAGTGAACACATTGGAATTTAAATTGAAAAAATACTCTAAAATTGAGATTAAGTTGTTTGATCATACTCAAAAGCCAATAATTAACTATTTGAACTTATTAAATGTGATTAAATCTCATTATGTGCATGTTTGTTAGTTTAAAGCGTTTATGTCTAATCGGGCTTTTAAGTGAACCCGTTGTAACTTTAACCGAGTAAAATGCTCTAAAATGGAGATTAAGTTGTATAATTTGTTTCAAATTCTTCTAATTAAGTATTTGAACTCATGAAATTTGATTTATTCTTATCTTGCGGTCATTTTGTTAGGTTTAAAGTGTGCATATATCTAAATGGGATCTATAGTGAGCACATTGAAATTTAAACTGAGTAAAATGCTCTAAAATTGAGATTAAGTGGATTAATCATGTTCAAAGGCCAATAATTAACTATTTGAAATCGTAAAATTTGATTGAATCTCATTTTGCGGACGTTTTATTATGCTTAAAGTGTGCATATCGAAATCCCACTATATATAGTGATCGCGTTGGAATTTAACAGAGTAAAATGTTCTAAAATCAAGATTAAGTGGTTTAATCATGTTCCAAAACCCAAAATTAACTATTTGAACTCATGAGATTTGATTAAATCTCATTTTGTGGCCGTTTTGTCGGGTTTAAACCGTGAACGTCTAATTGGACATTTAGTGAAACCGCTAGAATTTTAACCGAGTAAAATGCTCTAAAAGTGAGATTAAGTTGAATAATTACGTTTAAAATTCCATAATAAACTATAAGAACTCGTGGCATTCGATTTATTCTTATTTTGAGGTCGTTTTGTTAGGTTTAAATTGTGCATATCTAATTGATCTTTACAATGATCACATTGGAACTTAACCGAGTAAAATGCTCTAAAATTTGTTTTAGTGGTTTAATCACATTTAAAAACCCATAATTAACTATTTCTACTCATGAAATTTGTTTAAGTCTCATTTTGTGGCCGTTTTGTAGGGTTTAAAGCGCGCATGCTTAGTTGGGCATTTTAGTGAAACCGTTGGGGTCTCAAATTTTTTGCTTTTTGATCGAAAAAAATTCGAACAGATACACTATAAAGCCCACTTAGAAACGCACGCTTTAAAACCAACAAAAAGATCTAAAAAGGATATTAAATCAAATTTTATGATTTTAAATAGTTAATTATGGACTTTTGAACCTAATTATACAGCTTAATCTCAAATTTTTAGCTTTTTAATCGGCTAAAATTCGAACAGATTTAATATAATTCCCATTTAGACATGCGCGTTTTATACCCAACAAAAAGATCGAAAAATGATATTAAATCAAATATTATGATTTCAAATAGTTAATTATGGAATTTTGAACCTAATTATACACCTTATTCTTCAAATTTTAGCTTTTTAATCGGTTAAAATTCGAATAATTTTACTATAAAGCCCATTTAGACATGCACGTTTTAAACCCAACAAAAAGATCGAAATGATATTAAATCAAATTTTATGATTGTAAATAGTTAATTGTGGACTTTTGAACCTAGTTATACAGCTTAATCTCAATTTTTTAGCTTTTTAATCGATTAAAATTCGAACAGATTCACTATAAAGCCAATTAAGTCACGCACGCTTTACACCCAACAAAAAAATCAAAAAATGATATTAAATCAAAATTTATGAGTTCAAATATTTATTATGGATTTTTTAACCTAATTATACACCATAATCTCAAATTTTTAGCTTTTTAATCAGTTAAAATTTGAACAGTTTTACTATAAAGCCCATTTAGACATGCACGTTTTAAACCCAACAAAAAGATCGCAAAATGATATTAAATCAAATTTTATAAGTTCAAATAGTTAATTATGGATTTTTGAACCTAATAATACACCTTAATCTCAAACTTTTAGCTTTTTAATCGGTTAAAATTCGAACAGATTCATTATAATGACCATTTAGACACGCACGCTTTAAACTCAACAAAATGTTCGAAAAAAGATGTTAAATCAAATTTTATGAGTTCAAATAGTTAATTATGGAATTTTGAACCTAATTATACAATTTCATCTCAAACTTTTAGCTTTTTAATCGGTTAAAATTCGAACAGATTCACAAAAAAGCCCATTTAGACATGCAAGCTTTAAACCCAACAAAAATATTAAAAATAATTTTAAATCAAAATTTATGAGTTCAAATATTTAATTATGGATTTTTGAGCCTAATTATACACCTTAATCTCAAATTTTTAGCTTTTTAATCGTTTAAAATTCGAACAGATTCACTATAAAGCCCATTTAGACACGCACGCTTTAAACCTAATAAAAATATCACAAAATGATATTAAATCAAATTTTATGCGTTCAAATAGTTAATTATGGACTTTTGAACCTAATTATGCACCTTAATCTCAAATTTTTAGATTTTAAATCGATTAAAATTCGAACAGATTCACTGTAAAGCCCATTTAGACACACACGCTTTAAACTCAACAAAAAGCTCGAAAAATGATATTAAATCAAAATTTCTAAGTTCAAATATTTATTTATGGATGATGTGAGCACATCAATGCAAGCACAATCGAAAAATAATATTAAATCAGAATTTATGAGTTCAAATAGTTAATTATGGATTTTTGAAACTAATTGTACAACATAATCTAAAATTTTTAGCTTTTTAATCGGTTAAAATTCGAAAATCTTCACTATAAAGCCCATGTAGACACACACTTTAAACCCAATAAAAAATCAAAAAATGATATTAAATCAAATTTTATAACATCAAATAGTTAATTACGGACTTTGAACCCAATTATACACCTAATTATAGTGTATCTAATTATACACCTTAATATCAAAAAATAATAAAATCAAAATTTATGAGTTCAAATAGTTAATTATAGACTTTTTAACCTAATTATACACCTTAATCTCAAATTTTTAGCTTTTTAATCTATTAAAATTCGAACAGATTCACTATAAAGACCATTTAGACACGCTCGCTATAAACCCAACAAAAAAATCAAAAAATGATATTAAATCAAATTTTATGAGTTCAAATAGTTAATTATGGATTTTTGAACATAATAAGACACCTTAATCTCAAATTTTTAGCTTTTTAATCGGTTAAAATTCGAACTGATTCACTATAAAGCCCATTTAGACACGCACGCCTTAAACCCAACAAAAAGTTCAAAAAATGATATTAAAATCAAAATTTATGAGTTCAAATAGTTAATTATGGATTTTTGAACCTAATTATACACCTTAATCTTAAATTTTTTAGCTTTTTGATCTGTTAAAATTCGAAAAGTTTCACTATAAAGCCCATTTAGACATGCACGTTTTAAGCCCAACAAAAAGATCGAAAAATGATAATAAATAAAAATTTATGAGTTCAAATAGTTAATTATGGATTTTTGAAACAAATTATACAACTTAATCTCCTAATTATAGCTTTTTAATCGGTTAAAACTCAAACAAATTCACTTCAAAGCCCATGTTGACACGCATGCTTTAAATCCAACAAAAAATCAAAAAAATATATTAAATCAAACTTAATGAGTTCAAATAGTTAATTATGGACTTTTGAATCTAATTATACACCTTAATCTCAAATTTTTAGCTTTTTAATAGGTTAAAATTCGAACAAATTCACTATAAAGACCATTTAGTCACGCACGCTATAAACCCAACAAAAAAATCGAAAAATAATATTAAATCAAAATTTATGAGTTCAAATAGTTAATTATGGATTTTTGAAACTAATTGTACAACTTAATCTCAATTTTTTAGCTTTTTAATCGGTTAAAATTCTAACATATTCACTATAAAGCCCATGTAGACACACGCTTTAAACCCAACAAAAAATCAAAAATGATATTAAATCAAATTTTATGACTTCAAATAGTTAATTATGTTCTTTGAACCCAATTATACAACTTAATCTGTTCAGTGGTTCTGTATTATACCACTTCTGCTCAGTGGCTCCACCTATGGGTCGAGTTCCACTTCTGTTGGTGTGATGGAGTTAGAGTGGTTTAGTGGGGAACCTACTCTTCTGATGGTGTTCGGAGTTGGGGTGCATATCATGCATACTTCATATTGTCTGCATTTATTGTTCTGCAAATCCCTGTTACCTTTATATTAGAGACACACTAGGCTCTCTAGCTTACACCCTTCTAGTTTCTTGTTTCAGATCTCTGACCTAGTCCATGTACGGTACTTGGAGGATCCTGATTCAGTTACTTAATATCGTATGTTTTAACGTTTAATTTTTGAATTATAAACTTTAATTGGATTTTATTTTGTATTAAGGACTTTGGGACTTTTACTTGAATTTTTCTGAATTATTAATATTTATTATTTATGGGTTGAACCTTATATTTTGTTTTACGTTAAACTTTACAGTATTTATAATTATTAAATAATTAATTATTGTTACGAATATCAATTTAATTCATAAAATCCTATCTTGCGAATCAAGTTACAAGTTTGTAAACCCTAACATGTAATATAAGAAATTAGGTTAAATTTTAGGAGTTACATTTAATGGTATCAGAGCCAGGTTCAACCCTCGGACTGTGAGGTCCAAAATGATTTTTGATTTGAAAATAATTTTGATGATTTTATCTGTAAATCTGGAATTTTATTTTGACTCGTATTTTGAATATTCTGAAATATTTTGAATAATTCTCCAAGTACCGGTAGAGGTCGTGGCCGAGGCCATGGCCGAGGTCGTTCTACTGGATCTTCTAGTGATGTTCCGCCTTCTGTGGACCCACCACAGGATCAGAGTTTGACACAGGACATAGGAGGGGAGGATCAGCCCGAGTTACAGACCGAGGCTCAGCAAGCCGAGGTTGATCAGCCGGTTCAGAGTGAGGGACCGTTTGTTTCTGGGGATAGTGAGACTGTTGGTTTGGACTCCGTGACTATGCAGAGAGAGCTGCTCAGATACTTGAGACAGAATGAGGGTTCTAGGAAACCTATATCTACCGAGTTTTTGGCTGCTGGGATGACCATGTTCGATGGTAAGACTGGTACAGACCCAGCTGATGCTGAGTATTGGCTGAAGAAGCTTCAGCGTTTGTTTCTGGAGATGGATTATCCCTCGGATAGGAAATTGAGGGCAGCTGTTTCATTACTTCAGGGAGAGGCCCTGAACTGGTGGGAGGCAGAAGAAAGAGTGACTGCTTCGGATAAGATTGATTGGGAGCTTTTCAGACAGGCCTTTGAGGATAGATATGTTGGACCTGAGTATTTAGCTAAGTGCCGTGAAGATTTCCTGAACCTGCAGCAGAATGACCTGTCAGTGAATGACTATGAGATAGAGTTTCTGCGACTACTCCAGTATGCTCCGGGGATTGTTACTACTGAGAAACAAAAGTGTGACCACTTTCTGAAGGGACTCCGGGTACCTTTGAAGATTGCAGTTGCTACTCACCACGACACGAAATATAAGATGATTACTCGGCGTGCCAGGACAGCCGAGCGTAATGAGAGTTTGAGAGCTCAGTTGGAATCTCAGGGTCAAGATAGGGGTAGACGTCAGGCCGCAGCACTTGCACAGCACAGTCAGAGTTTTCAGTCTCGGAAGAGAGGCCGTGATGAGTTTGAGCCACAGAGTTCTGCACGATCTAGACCAGTTACTACTGTTGTTCCTGCTGCTAGTGGAGCTGGATCCACTAGTACCCGAGCGTTGCCTCAGTGTTCCTTCTGTAAGAAGTGGCATTCTGGAGAGTGTCGGATGAGGAGCGGGGCTTGCTTCCGATGTGGTTCTTTTGATCATCGTCTCAGGGATTGTCCAGTGTCTCAGCAGTCTGGTTATACTCAGGGGAAATCACAGGCATCAGTTCAGGCCCCAGTCGGGGGAAGAGGCCAGAGTAGACCTGCTGCATCTGGTACTGGTAGTAGAGGCAGACCTAGTCAGTTCAGAGGAGTTGCCCGATCAGGGGGATCTCAACCAGGCTTGGTTTATGCTACGAGGAGGCATGAGGACCGAGATGAGCCAGATGTTATAGCTGGTACTTTTTCTGTTCATGTTGTTTCTTTGTTTGTACTGCTTGATAATGGATCTACTCACTCCCATGTCTCTAGCTCTGTATCGGGTTATTTGGGAATTCCGGTAGAGGAGGTGGGTAGCTCTGTTTCTGTCTATACTCCTGTAGGTAGCCCTGTAGAGGTTACCAAAGTTTATAAGAATTGTCCTCTTGAGGTTCATGGGGAAGTCTTTCCGGCTAATTTGATGGAGCTACCATTTGGAGAGTTTGATCTGATTCTGGGAATGGATTGGTTGTCTGCTCACCGAGTTACTCTGGACTATGAGCGTAAGAAGGCAACTCTGAAAACTTCTGATGACCGTGAGATAACTCTTATCGGTGAGCGTAGAGGGTTCCTGTCTAATCTTGTCTCTGCTCTGAAAGCCGAGAAGATGATCAGGAAAGGATCTGTAGCCTACCTTGCCTACATTCTCGATCCAAGGCAATCTGATTCCGGGATGGATAAGATCCGAGTTGTATGTGAGTTTCCGGATGTTTTTCTGGAAGAATTACCGGGCGTACCCCCTAAGCGGGAGGAGGTGGAGTTTGGTATTGAGTTGCTACCGGGGACTACTCCAGTGTCTATGGCACCGTATCGGATGGCTCCGAAAGAGCTTATGGAGCTCAAGGTTCAGCTGCAAGAACTTCTGGATCGAGGTTTCATTCGACCTAGTATTTCTCCGTGGGGGGCTCCGGTTTTGTTTGTTAAAAAGAAAGATGGGTCCCTTCGCCTTTGTATTGATTACCGAAAGTTGAACAAGCTAACGGTTAAGAACAAATATCCTCTGCCTCGCATTGATGATCTGTTTGACCAATTTCGAGGAGCCTCCGTGTTTTCTAAGATAGACCTAAGATCTGGTTACTACCAGCTCAAGGTTAAGGATTCTGATGTGTTTAAAACAGCTTTCCGGACTCGTTATGGTCACTACGAGTTTCTAGTTATGCCCTTCGGTCTTACTAATGCCCCTGCTGCATTTATGGATATGATGAACAGGGTTTTTTGACCCTATCTGGATCAGTTTGTTGTGGTTTTTATTGATGATATTCTGGTCTATTCTAAGTCTGAGGTTGAGCATGAGAGACATCTCCATATTGTACTGCAGACTCTGAGGGAGAAACAGTTGTATGCTAAGTTCAGCAAATGTGAATTCTGGCTATCTGAGGTTGTTTTTCTGGGACACGTGGTTTCAGCTAAGGGTATTCAGGTTGACCCGAAGAAAATTGGGGCTATTATGGAGTGGAAGCAACCAAAGAATGTGGCTGAGGTCCGTAGTTTTTTGGGTTTAGCTGGTTACTATCGGAGGTTTGTGGAGGGCTTTTCTTCTATTGCTGCTCCATTGACCAAACTACTGAGGAAGGATGTTCCATTTATCTGGTCTGAGGCTCAACAGGAGAGTTTTGAAAAACTCAAATCTGTTTTGACGCAAGCACCGGTTCTGATACAGCCCGAGTCAGGGAAACCCTATACAGTTTACAGTGATGCCTCGTATACTGGTCTGGGGTGTGTCCTGATGCAAGATGGGAAGGTGGTAGCTTATGCTTCTCGTCAGTTGAAACCTCATGAGTGTAACTATCCTATCCATGATCTGGAGTTAGCGGCGGTGATCTTCGCTCTGAAAATCTGGAGACACTATCTCTATGGGGAGAAGTGTTACATCTTTACCGATCATAAGAGTCTGAAATATCTTCTCACTCAGAAGGAGCTTAATTTGAGACAGCGTCGATGGTTAGAGCTTCTGAAGGATTATGATTGCGAGATCGATTACCATCCTGGTAAAGCTAATGTTGTTGCGGATGCTTTGAGTCGCAACGCCATTTCTTAACTGAGAGCTTTGTTTGCTCGGCTGAGTTTGTATGAGGATGGTAGTCTGTTGGCTGAACTCTGTGTGGTTCCTACCCTGATATCTGATATTCGGGCTGAACAGCCCAATGACCCTTTCTTGGCCCACCGTATTTCTGAGGTCAATGAGGGAACTTCTCAGGACTTTTCTATCTACCAGGATGGAGTTTTATGTTTTCGGGGTCGATATTGTGTTCCAAGAAACTCTGATCTGAAATAAGTTATTCTTCGGGAAGCTCATGACAGTCCCTATTCTATGCATCCTGGCGGTGATATAATGTATAAGAATCTTCGGGAAAAATATTGGTGGAAGGGTCTCAAGCGAGATGTGGTCAGTTTTGTATCTAAGGGTTTGACTTGTCAGAAAGTCAAAGCAGAACATCAGCGTCCATCTGGACTCCTTCAGCATATTGAGATTCCTTTGTGGAAATGGGAGCGTGTGACCATGGATTTTGTTAGTGGGTTGCCTTTGACTCCGTCAAAGAAGGACTCTGTATGGGTCATTGTTGATCGATTGACCAAGTGTGCGCACTTCATTCCGGTTAAGACCACTTACCCTCTGAGTAAGTTGGCCCGATTATACATCTCTGAGATTTTTCGGTTACATGGAGTGCCTCTATCTATTATTTCTGACCGGGATCCGAGGTTCACATCTAAGTTCTGGGGTTCTCTGCATTCTGCTCTAGGTACTCGGTTGAACTTCAGTACTGCTTATCATCCTCAGACCGATGGTTAGTCTGAGCGGGTGATTCAGATCCTCGAAGATATGTTGAGAGGATGTGTTCTGGATTTTCGGGGCAGTTGGGAGGATTTCTTGCCTTTAGCAGAGTTCGCGTACAATAACAGTTACCAGGCCAGTATTAAGATGGCACCTTATGAGGCTTTGTATGGACGTAAGTGTCGTACCCCTATTGGATGGACTGAACTTAATGAGCACCGTTTGTTGGGTCCAGATCTTGTTCATGAGGCTGAAGAGACTGTCAAGTTGATTCGGGATAGGCTTAAGGCCGCTTTTGATAGACAGAAATCTTACGCTGATTTGAGGCGTAAGGATCTCGAGTTTGAGGTTGGTGACGAGGTCTTTCTGAAAGTATCTCCGTGGAGGAAGGTACTCCGTTTTGGCCGTAAGGGCAAGCTCAGTCCCCGTTATATTGGGCCTTACCGTATTCTCAGGCGAGTTGGACCTGTAGCTTATCAGCTTGAGTTACCACCCGAGCTCAAGCGTATCCATGATGTTTTCTATGTTTCTGTACTGAGACGCTATCGAGCTGATCCGTCTCATATCTTGCCTGTAGAGGAGTTCGAGATCCGTCCAGATCTGTGTTACGAGGAGGAACCTGTTGAGATTATTGCTCAGGATCAGAAAGTCCTTCGGAAGAAAACCATTAAGATGGTTAAGGTTCTCTGGCGTAATCGAGGTTTTGATGAGGCTACTTGGGAGCCCAAATCTGTTATCAAAGCTCAGTATCCGCATCTCTTTGGTCCAGGTAAATTTCGAGGACGAAATTTCTATAAAAGGGGGGGAGAGTTGTCATAACCCAAATTTTTTTTCCCCAATTTTATTCCAAAATCCCTAATTCGAAACCCTAGCTTTTGGGAATTCCTAATTTCAATTTCAATGGCTTAATTGGAAATTTCTGTAAACTTGAGGGTCTGTGCGTAATTTTTTTTAAACTCTGAACCCTTGTTGTGCAATATTACCATTTTCAAAATGGTAACGTCTTTCTTCCCTGTAAAACCGTTTCTGTCTTTATTTATGTATTTATTTTTTTTCTTTTCTTTTCTTTCGGTTTAAACAATCATCATTTCAGACCGAGCCTTTCTCCTTGATCAATCGAGTTTTGTTCGTGTGTTCGAACTGTTTCTTAGTGATCTCTAATCCTATCAGTTTGTTGGGTTTTTGGTAAGTTGGTTTTGGTTTTATTTTACTTGATTTTGAATCTGTTTTGGGGTATATTTATTAGTTTTGGTATCTTTTAATTCGATTTTTGGGTGTTGTTTAAGAAACCGAATGTGTTTGAATCTTTTTGGATCGAAAAGAGGTTGAATCGAGTGAAAAAGAGTGGGGTTTTTAGTCTGAAAAATCTGTTTGGACCCCGGAAAATTCTGGAATTTTCCAGATTTTCTCGGGAAAGTGCTGGGGAAAATCGAACCACCCGAACCGGTCCGGTTCAATTCCAGACCGACCGGTCTAGCCCGACCCGACCCGACCCGAACCTGACCCGATCCGAACCCGACCCGGCTGACGTCACTGCTGACGTCAGCTTTGACATGATGACGTCATCTACTGACGTCGGCGTTGACCATGCTGACGTCAGCGTTGACTTTTTCCAACCTGGTCCCACTTTATGTTTTTCGACGTCCTGAGTTCAATGGCGCAGTCCGTTTTTCGAAATTCAAACCCGAAGTGTCGTTTTTAGGGCTTTTATGTTCGAATGTTTTATTTGGAAGTTATCTTTAGTGGTTTCTGAAATCGTTTCTGTTGGCTTCAGGTGACGTGGATTCCGAGCCCGAGCACCTACCTCCTCCTCCTCCTGGACGACCACCCGTTCATCAGTATTCGGGACCTTCACGTGAGTATCGGTTTATCTCTGTTTAGTGTATTCTTCGGTATAGTGGCATAGTAGGGTGTCTAATATTAATTGTTACTCGTAGGTTCTACACCCGCTCGTTCTGGTGGTAGAGCCGAGTCCAGTCGACGTCAGTATCGTCGTTAAGTTTCCACTTCAGGTGTGTGCTCTTCTGTAAATTCTGTTATTTCTGTGTGGATAGTTTTCCGTCACAATTATGCATGTTCATACATCATTATGCCTGTTCTGTTATTAAATTACATTTTCCGATTCTGATTATTATGCATGCCTCCTGTTAAAATATAAGGCTTGCATCCTGATTCTGTATCTGCATACGACATTACATCTGGTAGAATATTTCTGTACGGGGAAGTTAGTGATTAATTCACTTCTGTTCAGTGGTTCTGTATTATACCACTTCTGCTCAGTGGCTCCACCTATGGGTCGAGTTCCACTTCTGTTGGTGTGATGGAGTTAGAGTGGTTTAGTGGGGAACCTACTCTTCTGATGGTGTTCGGAGTTGGGGTGCATATCATGCATACTTCATATTGTCTGCATTTATTGTTCTGCAAATCCCTGTTACCTTTATATTAGAGACACACTAGGCTCTCTAGCTTACACCCTTCTAGTTTCTTGTTTCAGATCTCTGACCTAGTCCATGTACGGTACTTGGAGGATCCTGATTCAGTTACTTAATATCGTATGTTTTAACGTTTAATTTTTGAATTATAAACTTTAATTGGATTTTATTTTGTATTAAGGACTTTGGGACTTTTACTTGAATTTTTCTGAATTATTAATATTTATTATTTATGGGTTAAACCTTATATTTTGTTTTACGTTAAACTTTACAGTATTTATAATTATTAAATAATTAATTATTGTTACGAATATCAATTTAATTCATAAAATCCTATCTTGCGAATCAAGTTACAATTTTGTAAACCCTAACTTGTAATCTAAGAAATTAGGTTAAATTTTAGGGGTTACAATTTAGACACGCACGCTATAAGCCCAACAAAAAAATCGAAAAATGATATTAAATCAAATTTTATGAGTTCAAATAGTTAATTATGGATTTTTGAACCTAATTAGACACCTTTATCTCAAACTTTTAACTTTTTAATCGGTTAAAATTCGAACTGATTAACTACAAAGCCCATTTAGACACACACGCTTTAAACCCAACAAAAAGATCAAAAAATGATAGTAAAATCAAAATTTATGAGTTCAAATAGTTAATTATGGATTTTTGAACCTAATTATACACCTTAATCTTAAATTTTTAGCTTTTTAATCTGTTAAAATTAGAAAAGTTTCACTATAAAGCCCATTTAGACATGAACATTTTAAGCCCAACAAAAAGATCGAAAAATGATATTAAATCAAAATTTATGAGTTCAAATAGTTAATTATGGATTCTTGGAACAAATTATACAACCTAATCTCATAATTTTAGCTTTTTAATCTGTTAAAACTCAAACAAATTCACTTCAAAGCCCAAGTAGACACGCACACTTTAAACCCAAAAAAAAAATCAAAAAATAATATTAAATCTAATTTAATGAGTTCAAATAGTTAATTATGGACTTTTAACCTAATTATACACCTTAATATCAAATTTTTAGCTTTCTAATCGGTTAAAACTCGAACAAATTCTCTACAAAGCCCATGTAGACACACGCTTTAAACTCAACAAAAATAAAAAAAATAACATTAAATCAAACTTAATGAGTTCAAATAGTTAATTATGGACTATTGAATCTAATTATACACCTTAATCTCAAATTTTTAGCTTTTTAATCAGTTAAAACTCGAACAAATTCACTACAAAGCCCATGTAGACACGCACGCTTTAAACCCAACAAAAAATCAAAAAATAACATTAAATCAAACTTAATGAGTTCAAATAGTTAATTATGGACTTTTGAAGCTAATTATACACCTTAATCTCAAATTTTTAGCTTTTTAATCTTTTAAAATTCGAACTGATTCACTATAAAGCCCATTTAGACACGCACGCCTTAAACCCAACAAAAATATCAAAAAATGATATTAAGATCAAAATTTATGAGTTCAAATAGTTAATTATGGATTTTTGAACCTAATTATACACCTTAATCTTAAATTTTTAGCTTTTTAATCTGTTAAAATTCGAAAAGTTTCACTATAAAGCCCATTTAGCCACGCACGCTTTAAACCCAACAAAAAGATCAAAAAATTATAATAAATCAAATTTTATGAGTTCAAATAGTTAATTATGGACTTTTGAATCTAATTATACACCTTAATCTCAAATTTTTAGCTTTTTAATCGGTTAAAATTCGAACAGATTCACTATAAAGCCCATTTAGACATGCACGATTTAATCCCAATAAAAAGATCACAAAATGATATTAAATCAAATGATATTAAACCAACAATAAGATCGAAAAAAGATATTAAATCAGATTTTACGAGTTTAAATAGTTAATTATGGATTTTTGAAACTAATTATACACCTTAATCTCAAATTTTTAGTTTTTTAATCGGTTAAAACTCGAACAAATTCACTACAAAGCCTATGTAGACACGCACGCTTTAAACCCAACAAAAAAATCAAAAAAATAATATTAAATCAAATTTAATGAGTTCAAATAGTTAATTATGGACTTTTGAACCTAATTATCCATTTTAATCTCAAATTTTTTGCTTTTTAATCGGTTAAAATTCGAACAGTTTCACTATAAACCCATTTAGACATGCACCTTTTAAACCCAACAAAAAGATCGAAAAATGATATTAACTCAAATTTTATGAGTTCAAATAGTTAATTATGGACTTTTGAACCTAGTTATACTTTAATCTTCAAATTTTTAGCTTTCTAATCGATTAAAACTCAGACAAATTCACTACAAAGCCCATGTAGACACGCACGCTTTAAACCCAACAAAAAATCAAAAAATAACATTAAATCAAATTTAATGGGTTCAAATAGTTAATTATGGACTTTCTAACCTAATTATACACCTTAATCTCAAATTTTTAGCTTTTTAATCGGTTAAAATTCGAACAAAATCACTATAAAGCCCATTTAGACACGCACTCTTTAAACCCAACAAAAAGATCAAAAAAGAATATTAAATCAATATTTATGTGTTCAAATATTTAATTATGGATTTTTGAACCTAATTGTACTCCTTAATCTCAAATTTTTAGTATTTTAATCGGTTAAAACTTGAACAGATTCACTATAAAGCCCACTTAGCCACGCACGCTTTAAACACAATGAAAAGATCACAAAAAGATATTAAATCAAATTTTATGAGTTGAAATAATTAATTATGGACTTTTAACCTAATTATATACCTTAATCTCAAATTTTTAGCTTTTTAATCGGTTAAAATTCGAACAGATTCACTATAAAGCCCATTTAGACATGCACGATTTAATCCCAATAAAAAGATCACAAAATGATATTAAATCAAAATTCATGAGTTCAAATAGTTTATTATGGACTTTTGAACCTAATTATACACCTTAATCTCAAATTTTTAGCTTTTTACATAGTTAAAATTTGAAAAGATTCACTATAAAGCCCATTTAGCCACGCACGCTTTAAACCCAACAAAAAGATCAAAAAATTATAATAAATCAAATTTTATGAGTTCAAATAGTTAATTATGGACTTTTGAATCTAATTATACACCTTAATCTCAAATTTTTAGCTTTTTAATCGGTCAAAATTCGATCAGTTTCACTATAAACCCATTTAGACATGTACGTTTTAAAACCAACAATAAGATCGAAAAAAGATATTAAATCAGATTTTACGAGTTTAAATAGTTAATTATGGACTTTTGAACCTAATTATACACCTTAATCTTCAAATTTTTAGCTTTCTAATCGATTAAAACTCAAACAAATTCACTTCAAAGCCCAAGCAGACACGCACGCTTTAAAACCAACAAAAAATAAAAAAATAATATTAAATCAAATTTAATGAGTTCAAATAGTTAATTATGGACTTTTTAACCTAATTATACACCTTAATCTCAAATTTTTAGCTTTCTAATCGGTTAAAACTCGAACAAATTCACTAAAAATCCCATGTAGACATGCACGCTTTAATCCCAACAAAAAATAACATTAAATTAAACTTAATGAGTTCAAATAGTTAATTATGGACTTTTGAACCTAATTATACACCTTAATCTCAAATTTTTAGCTTTTTAATCTGTTAAAATTCGAACAGATTCAGTATAAAGACCATGTAAACATGCACGCTTTAAACCCAACAAAAAATCAAAAAATAATATTAAATCAAATTTAGTGAGTTCAAATAGTAAATTATGGACTTTTTAACCTAATTATACACCTTAATCTCAAATTTTTAGCTTTCTAATCGGTTAAAACTCGAACAAATTCACTAAAAATCCCATGTAGACATGCACGCTTTAATCCCAACAAAAAATAACATTAAATCAAACTTAATGAGTTCAAATAGTTAATTATGGACTTTTGAACCTAATTATACACCTTAATCTCAAATTTTTAGCTTTTTAATCTGTTAAAATTCGAACAGATTCACTATAAAGACCATGTAAACACGCACGCTTTAAACCCAACAAAAAATCAAAAAATAATATTAAATCAAATTTAGTGAGTTCAAATAGTTAATTATGGACTTTTTAACCTAATTATACACCTTAATCTCAAATTTTAGCTTTCTAATCGGTTAAAACTCGAACAAATTCACTACAAAGCCCATGTAGACACACACGCTTTAAACCCAACAAAAATAAAAAAAAATAACATTAAATCAAACTTAATGAGTTCAAATAGTTAATTATGGACTATTGAATCTAATTATACACCTTAATCTCAAATTTTTAGCTTTTTAATCGGTTAAAACTCGAACAAATTCACTACAAAGCCCATGTAGACACGCACGCTTTAAACCCAACAAAAAATCAAAAAATAACATTAAATCAAACTTAATGAGTTCAGATAGTTAATTATGGACTTTTTAACCTAATTATACACCTTAACCTCAAATTTTTAGCTTTTTAATCTTTTAAAATTCGAATTGATTCACTATAAAGCCCATTTAGACACGCACGCCTTAAACCCAACAAAAAGATCAAAAAATGATATTAAAATCAAAATTTATGAGTTCAAATAGTTAATTATGGACTTTTGAACCAAATTATAAACCTTAATCTCAAATTTTTAGCATTCTAATCGGTTATAATTCGAACAGATTCACTATAAAGTCCATTTTGACACGCACGCTATAAACCCAGCAAAAAAATCGAAAAATGATATTAAATCAAAATTTATGAGTTCAAATAGTAAATTATGGATTTTTGAAACTAAATATACAACTTAATATCAAATTTTTAGCTTTTTAATCGGTTAAAATTCGAACAAATTCTCTATAAAGCCCATTTAGACATGCACGTTTTAAACACAACAAAAAGATCGAAAAATGATATTAAATAATATTTCATGAGTTCAAATAGTTTATTATGGACTTTTGAACCTAATTATACACCTTAATCTCAAATTTTTAGCTTTTTACATAGTTAAAATTTGAAAAGATTCACTATAAAGCCCATTTAGCCACGCACGCTTTAAAACCAACAAAAAGATCAAAAAATTATAATAAATCAAATTTTATGTGTTCAAATAGTTAATTATGGACTTTTGAATCTAATTATACACCTTAATCTCAAATTTTTAGCTTTTTAATCGTTTAAAATTCGATCAGTTTCACTATAAAACCCATTTAGACACGCACGCCTTAAACCCAACAAAAAGATCGAAAAATGATATTAAAATCAAAATTTATGAGTTTAAATATTTAATTATGGATTTTTGAACCAAATTATACACCTTAATCTCAAATTTTTAGACATGCACGTTTTAAACCCAACAAAAAGACCGAAAAATAATATCAAATCAAAATTTATGAGTTCAAAAAGTTATTTATGGATTTTTGAAACTAATTATACACCTTAATCTCAAATTTTTAGTTTTTAATCGGTTAAAACTCGAACAAATTCACTACAAAGCCTATGTAGACACACACGCTTTAAACCTAACAAAAAATCAAAAAAATAATATTAAATCAAATTTAATGAGTTCAAATAGTTAATTATGGACTTTTGAACCTAATTATCCATTTTAATCTCAAATTTTTAGCTTTTTAATCGGTTAAAATTCGAAAAGTTTCACTATAAACCCATTTAGACATGCACCTTTTAAACCCAACAAAAAGATCGAAAAATGATATTAACTCAAATTTTATGAGTTCAAATAGTTAATTATGGACTTTTGAACCTAATTATACTTTAATCTTCAAATTTTTAGCTTTCTAATCTGTTAAAACTAGGACAAATTCACTACAAAGCCCATGTAGACACGCACGCTTTAAACCCAACAAAAAATCAAAGAATAACATTAAATCAAATTTAATGGGTTCAAATAGTTAATTATGGACTTTCTAACCTAATTATACACCTTAATCTCAAATTTTTAGCTTTTTAATCGGTTAAAATTCGAACAGAATCACTATAAAGCCCATTTAGACACGCACGCTTTAAACCCAACAAAAAGATCAAAAAGGAATATTAAATCAAAATTTATGAGTTGAAATAGTTAATTATGGACTTTTAACCTAATTATATACCTTAATCTCAAATTTTTAGCTTTTTAAATTGTTAAAATTCGAACAGAATAACTATAAAGCCCATTTAGACACGCATGTTTTAAACCCAACAAAAAATCAAAAAATGATATTAAATCAAATTTTATTATTTCAAATAGTTAATTATGGACTTTGAAAAAAATTATACAACTTAATCTAAAATTTTTAGCTTTTAACTCGATTAAAATTCGAATAGATTCACTATAAAATCAATTAAGTCACGCACGCTTTACACCCAACAAAAAGATCGAAAAATGATATTAAATCAAATTTTATGAGTTCAAATAGTTAATGATGGATTTTTGAACCTAATTATACACCTTAATCTCAAATTTTTAGCTTTTTAATATGTTAAAATTCGAACAGATTCAATATAAAACCCATTTAGACACGCATGCCTTAAACCCAACAAAAAGATCGAAAAATGATATTAAAATCAAAATTTATGAGTTCAAATATTTAATTATGGATTTTTTAACCTAATTATACACCTTAATCTCAAATTTTTAGCTTTTTAATCTTTTAAAATTCGAAAAGTTTCACTATAAAGCCCATTTAGACATGCACGTTTTAAACCCAACAAAAAGATCGAAATATAATATTAAATCAAATTTAATGAGTTCAAATAGTTAATTATGGACTTTTGAACCAAATTATAAACCTTAATCTCAAATTTTTAGCATTCTAATCGGTTATAATTCGAACAGATTCACTATAAAGTCCATTTTGACACGCACGCTATAAACCCAGCAAAAAAATCGAAAAATGATATTAAATCAAAATATATGAGTTCAAATAGTAAATTATGGATTTTTGAAACTAAATATACAACTTAATATCAAATTTTTAGCTTTTTAATCGGTTAAAATTCGAACAAATTCTCTATAAAGCCCATTTAGACATGCACGTTTTAAACACAACAAAAAGATCGAAAAATGATATTAAATCAAATTTTATGAGTTCAAATAGTTAATTATGGACTTTTGAATCTAATTATACACCTTAATCTCAAATTTTTAACTTTTTACGTAGTTAAAATTTGAAAAGATTCACTATAAAGCCCATTTAGCCACGCACGCTTTAAGACCAACAAAAAGATCAAAAAATTATAATAAATCAAATTTTATGAGTTCAAATAGTTAATTATGGACTTTTGAATCTAATTATACACCTTAATCTCAAATTTTTAGCTTTTTAATCGTTTAAAATTCGATCAGTTTCACTATAAACCCATTTAGACATGTACGTTTTAAACCCAACAATAAGATCGAAAAAAGATATTAAATCAGATTTTATGAGTTTAAATAGTTAATTATGGACTTTTGAACCTAATTATACACCTTAATCTTCAAATTTTTAGCTTTCTAATCGATTAAAACTCGAACAAATTCACTACAAAGCCCATGTAGACACGCACGTTTTAAACCAAACAAAAAATCAAAAAATAACATTAAATCAAACTTAATGAGTTCAAATAGTTAATTATGGAATTTTGAACCTAATTATACACCTTAATCTCAAATTTTTAGCTTTTTAATCGGTTAAAATTCGAACAGTTTCACTATATAACCCATTTAGACATCCACGTTTTATACCCAACAAAAAAATCGAAAAATGATATTAAATCAAATTTTATGAGTTCAAATAGTTAATCATGGATTTTTGAACCTAATTATACATCTTAATCTCAAATTTTTAGCTTTTTAATCGGTTAAAATTCGAACAAATTTACAATAAAGCCCATTTAGACACACAAGCCTTAAACCCAACAAGAAGATTGAAAAATGATATTAAAATCAAAATTTATGATTTCAAATATTTTATTATGGATTTTTGAACCTAATTATACACCTTAATCACAAATTTTTTGCTTTTTATTCTGTTAAAACTCGAACAAATTCACTACAAAGCCCACGTAGACACGCACGCTTTAAGTCCAACAAAAAATCAAAAAATGATATTAAATCAAATTTTATGAGTTCAAAGAGTTAATTATGGACTTTTGAACCTAATTATACAACTTAATCTCAAATTTTTAGCTTTTAACTCGATTAAAATTCGAACAGATTCCTTATAAAGTCAATTTAGTCACGCACGCTTTACACCCAACAAAAAGATCGAAAAATGATATTTAAATCAAATTTTTTGAGTTCAAATAGTTAATTATGGATTTTTGAACCTAATTAGACACCTTAATCTCAAATTTTTAGCTTTTTACTCGGTTAAAATTCGAACTGATTCACTATAAAGCCCATTTAGACACGCACGCCTTAAACCCAAAAAAAAGATCGAAAAATGATATTAAAATCAAAATTTATGTGTTCAAATAGTTAATTATGGATTTTTTAACCTAATTATACAGCTTAATCTCAATTTTTAGCTGTTTAATCTGTTAAAATTCAAACAGTTTCACTATAAAGCCCATTTAGACATGCACGTTTTAAGCCCAACAAAAAGATCAAAAAAATGATATGAAATCAAAATTTATGAGTTCAAATAGTTAATTATGTATTTTTGAAACAATTATACAACTTAATCTCATAATTTTAGCTTTTTAATCGGTTACAACTCTAATAAATTCACTATAAAGCCCATGTAGACACGCACGCTTTAAACCCAACAAAAAATTAAAAAATAATATTAAATCAAAATTTATGAGTTCAAATAGTTAATTATAGACTTTTGAACCTCATTATACACACCTTAATCTCAAATTTTTAGCTTTTTAATCGATTAAAATTTGAACAGATTCACTATAAAGACCATTTAGACACACACGCTATAAAGCTAACAAAAAAATCAGAAAATGATATTAAATCAAAATTTTTGAGTTCAAATAGTTAATTAAGGATTTTTGAAACTAATTATACATCTTAATCTCAATTTTTTCGCTTTTTAATCGGTTAAAATTCGACCAAATTCAAAGTAAAGCCCATTTAGACACACACGCTTTAAACCCAACAAAAAATGAATTTAAATCAAAATTTATGAGTTTAAATAGTTAATTATGGACCTTTGAACCTAATTATACAACTTAATCTCAAATTTTTAGATTTTAACTCGATTAACAGATTCGCTCTAAAGCCAATTTAGTCACACATGCTTTACACCCATTAAAAAGATTGAAAAATGATATTAAATTAAATTTTATGAGTTTAAATAGTTAATTATGGATTTTTGAACCTAATTATACACATTAATCTCAAATTTTTAGCTTTTTAATCGGTTAAAATTCGAACAGATTTACTATAAAGTCCAATTTGACACGCACACTATAAGCCCAACAAAAAATCGAAAAATGATATTAAATCAAAATTTATGAGTTCAAATAGTTAATTATGGATTTTTGAAACTAATTATACAACTTAATCTCAAATTTTTAGCTTTTTAATCGGTTAAAATTTGAACAGATTCACTATAAAGACCATTTAGACACATACGATTTTAACCCAACAAAGAGATCAAAAAATGATATTAAATCAAATTTTATGAGTGCAAAAGGTTAACTATGTACTTTTAAACCTAATTATACACCTTCATCTCAAATTTTTAGCTTTTTAATCGGTTAAAATTCGACTAGATTCACTATAAAGCCCATGTAGATACACACGCTATAAACCCAACAAAAAAATTGAAAAATGATATTAAATCAAAATTTACGAGTTCAAATAGTTAATTATATATTTTTGAAACTAATTATACAACTTAAAATTTGAACAGATTCACTATAAAGCCCATTTAGACACGCACGCTTTTTACTCGCTTAAAATTCGAACAGATTTACTATAAAGCCCGTTTAGACACGCAAGCTTTAAACCCAACAGAAAGATCGAAAATTGATATTAAATCAAATTTTATGAGTTCAAATAGTTAATTATGTACTTTTTAACCTAATTATACACCTTAATCTCAATTTTTTTGCTTTTTAATCTGTTAAAATTCAAACAAATTCACTACAAAGCCCATTTAGACACACATACTTTAAACCCACCAGAAAGATCGAAAAATGATATTTAATCAAATTTTATGAGTTCAAATAGTTAATTATGGATTTTTGAAATTAATTATACAACTTAATCTCAATTTTTTAGCTTTTTAATCTTTTAAAATTCGAAAAGTTTCACTATAAAGCCCATTTAGACATGCACGTTTTAAACCCAACAAAAAGATCGAAAAATGATATTAAATCAAATTTAATGAGTTCAAATATTTAATTATGGATTTTTGAACCTAATTGTACACCTTAGTCTCAAATTTTTAGCATTTTAATCGGTTAAAATTCGAACAGATTCACCATAAAGCCCATTTAAACAAACACACTTTAAACCCAATGAAAAGATCACAAAAAGATGTTAAATCAAATTTTAGGACTTCAAAAAGTTAATTATAGACTTTTAACCTAATTATACACCTTAATCTCAAATTATTAGCCTTATAATCGGTTAAAATTCGAACAAATTCACTATAAAACCCATTTAGACACACACGATTTAAGCCCAATAAAAAGATCACAAAATGATATTAAATCAAATTTTATGAGTTGAAATAGTTAATTATGGACTTTTGATCCTAATTATACACCTTCATCTCAAATTTTTAGTTTTTTAATCGGTTAAAATTCGAACAGATACACTATAAAGTCCATTTTGACACGCACACTATAAACCCAACAAAAAAAATCGAAAAATGATATTAAATCAAAATTTATGAATTCAAATAGTTAATTATGGATTTTTGAAACTAATTATACAACTTAATCTCAAATTTTTAGCTTTTTAATCGGTTAAAATTCGAACAGATTCACTATAAAGCCCATTTAGACACGCACGCTTTAAACCCAACAAAAAGATCAAAAAATGATATTAAATCAAAATTTATGAGTTCAAATATTTAATTATGGATTTTTGAACCTAATTGTACACCTTAATCTCAAATTTTTAGCATTTTAATCGGTTAAAATTCGAACAGATTCACTATAAAGCACATTTAGACACGCACGCTTAAAACCCAATGAAAAGATCACAAAAAGATATTAAATCAAATTTTAGGAGTTCAAAAAGTTTATTATAGACTTTTAACCTATTTATACACCTTAATCTCGAATTTTTAGCATTTTAATCGGTTAAAATTCGAACAGATTCACTATAAAACACATTTAGACACGCACGCTTAAAACCCAATGAAAAGATCACAAAAAGATATTAAATCAAATTTTAGGAGTTCAAAAAGTTTATTATAGACTTTTAACCTATTTATACACCTTAATCTCGAATTTTTTAGCTTTTTAATCGGTTAAAATTCGAATAGATTCATTATAAAGTCCATTTTGACACGCACACTATAAACCCAACAAAAAGATTGAAAAATGATATTTAATCAAATTTTATGAGTTCAAATATTTAATAATGGATTTTTGAAACTGATTATACAACTTAATCTCAAATTTTTTAGCTTTTTAATCGGTTAAAATTCGATCAGATTCACTATAAAGCCCATTTAGACACGCACGCTATAAACCCAACAAAAAAATCGAAAAATGATATTAAATAAAAATTTATAAGTTCAAATAGTTAATTATGGATTTTTGAAACTAATTATAGAACTTATTCTCAATTTTTTAGCTTTTTAATCGGTTAAAATTCGAACAGATTCACTATAAAGCCCATTTAGACATACACGCTTTAAACCCAACGAAAAATCAAAAAATGATATTGAATCAAATTTTATGTGTTCAAATATTTAATTATGGATTTTTGAACCTAATTGTACACCTTAAACTCAATTGTTTTGCATTTTAATCGGTTAAAATTCGAACAGATTCACTATAAAGCCCATTTAGACACGCACGCGTTAAACCCAATGAAAAGATCACAAAAAGATATTAAATCAAATTTTATGAGTTTAAATAGTTAATTATGGACTTTTGAAGCTAATTATACACCTTAATCTCAAATTTTTAGCTTTCTAATCGGTTAAAATTCAAACAGATTTACTATAAAGCCCATTTAGACACATAAACTTTAAACCCAAGAAAAAGATCAAAAAACGATATTAAATCAAATTTTATGAATTCAAATAGTTAACTATGGACTTTTAAACCTAATTATACACCTTAATCTAAAATTTTTAGATTTTACACGGTTAAAATTTGAACAGATTCACTATAAAGCCCATTTAGCCACACACGCTTTAAACCCAACAAAAAGATCAAAAAATTTTATTGAATTAAATTTTAAGAGTTCAAATAGTTAATTATGTAATTTTGAATCAAATTATACACCTTAATCTCAAATTTTTAGCTTTTTAATCGGTTAAAATTCGAACAAATTCACTGCAACGCCCATTTAGACACGTACGCTATAAACCTAATAAAAAGATCAAAAAATGATATTAAATCAAATTTTATGAGTTCAAATAGTTAAGTATGACTTTTGAACATAATTATACAACTTAATCTCAATTTTTTTTGCTTTTTAATTGGTTAAAATTCAAACAGATTCACTATAAAGCCCATTTAGACACGCACGCTTTAAGCCCAACAAAAAGGTCGAAAAATAATATAAAATCAAATTTTATGAGTTCAAATTGTTTATTATGGACTTTTGAACCTAATTATACACCTTAATCTCAAAATATTACCTTTCTACTCGGTTAAAATTCGAATAGATTCACTACAAAGTCCATTTAGACACGTATGATTTCAACCCAACAAAAAGATCGAAAAATGATATTAAATCAAATTTTATGAGTTTAAATAGTTAATTATGGACTTTTGAACCTAATTAGACAGCTTAATCTCAAATTTTTAGCTTTTTATTCGCTTAAAATTCGAACAGATTTACTATAAAGCCTATTTAGACACGCACGCTTTAAACCCAACAAAAAAATCAAAAAATTATATTAAATCAATTTTTAAGAGTTCCAATAGTTAATTATGGATTTTTGAACCTAAATATACACCTTAATCTCAAAATTTTAGTTTTTTAATAGGTTAAAATTCGAATAGATTCATTATAAAGCCCATTTAGAGACGCACGCTATAAAACCAACAAAAAAATCGAAAAATGATATTAAATCAAGATTTATTTATTCAAGTAGTTAATTATGGATTTTTGAAAATAATTATACAACTGAATCTAAAATTTTTAGCTTTTTACTAGGTTAAAATTCGAATAGATTTACTCTAAAACCCATTTAGACATGCACGTTTTAAACTTAACAAAAAGATCGAAAAATGATATTAAAATCAAATTTTATGAGTTCAAATAGTTAATTATGGATTTTTTAACCTAATTATACACCTTAATCACAAATTTTTAGCTTTTTAATCTGTTAAAATTCGAACAGATTCACTATAAAGCCCATGTAGACACGCACGCTTTAAACACAACAAAAAGATCAAAAAATGTTATTAAATCAAATTTAATGAGTTCAAATAGTTAATTATGGACTTTTGAACCTAATTATAAACCTTAATCTCAAATTTTTATCTTTTTAATCGGTTAAAATTCGAGCATATTCACTATAAAGACCATTTAGACACGCACGTTATAAACCCAACAAAAAATAGAAAAATGATATTAAATCAAAATTTATGAGTTCAAATAGTTAATTATGGATTTTTGAAACTAATTATACACCTTAATCACAAATGTTTAAGTTTTACACGGTTAAAATTCGAACAGATTCACTACAAAGCCTATTTAGACACGCATGCTTTAAACCCAACAAAAAGATCGAAAAATGACATTAAATCAAATTTTACCTGTTCAAATAGTTAATTATGGACTTTTGAACCTAATTATACAACTTAATCTCAATTTTTCGCTTTTTACTTTGTTAAAATTCGAACAAATTCACTATAAAGCCCATTTAGACGCGCATGCTTTAAACCCAACCAAAAGATAAAATTATGATATTAAATCAAATTTTATGATTTCAAATAGTTAATTACTGACTTTTGAACCTAATTATACAACTTAATTTCAAATTTTTAGCTTTTTACTCGGTTAAAATTTGAACAAATTCACTACAAAGCCCAATTAGACACGCAAACTTTAAACCTAAAAAAATATCAAAAAATGATATTAAATCAAATTTTATATGTTCAAATAGTTAATTATGGACTTTTGAACCTAATTATACAACTTAATCTCAATTTTTCACTTTTTACTCGGTTAAAATTCGAACAAACTTACTCTAAAGCCCATTTAGACGTGCACGCTTTAAACCCAACCAAAAGATAAAATTATGATATTAAATCAAATTTTATGAGTTCAAATAGTTAATTACTGACTTTTGAACCTAATTATACAGCTTAATTTCAAACTTTTAGCTTTTTACTCGGTTAAAATATGAACAAATTCACTACAAAGCCCATATAGCATGCACGCTTTAAACATAAAAAAATATCAAAAAATGATATTAAATTAAATTTTATGAGTTCAAGTATTTAATTATGGACTTTTGAACCTAATTATACACCTTAATCTCAAAATTTTATATTTTTAATTGGTTAAAATTCGAGCAAATTTACTATAAAGCCCATTTAGACAAGCACGTTTTAAATACAACAAAAAGATCGAAAAATGATATTAAAACAAAATTTATGAGTTCAAATATTTAATTATGGATTTTTGAACTTAATTATAAAGCTTAATCTCAAATTTTTATCTTTTTACTCGGTTAAAATTCGAACAGATTCACTATAAAGTCCATTTAGACACATACGATTTTAACCCAACAAAGAGATCAAAAAATTATATTAAATCAGATTTTATGAGTTCAAATATTTAATTACGGACTTTTGAACCTAATTATACAGCTTAATCTCAAACTGTCAGCTTTTTACTCGCTTAAAATTTGAACAGATTTTCTGTAAAGCCCATTTAGACACGCACGTTTTAAACCCAACAAAAAAATCAAAAAATGATATTAAATAAAATTTTATGAGTTCCAATAGTTAATTATGGATTTTTGAACCTAGATATGCACCTTAATCTCAAAAATGATATTAAATCAAGATTTATGTGTTCAAATAGTTAATTATGGATTTTTGAAAATAATTATACAGCTTAATCTAAAATTTTTAGCTTTTTACTAGGTTAAAATTCGAACAGATTTACTGTAAAGCCTATTTAGACATGCACGCTTCAAACTCAACAAAAAGATCGAAAAATGATATTAAATCAAATTTTAGGAGTTCAAAAAGTTAATTATTAACTTTTAACCTAATTATACACCTTAATCTCAAATTTTTAGCTTTTTAATCGGTTAAAATTTGAACAGATTTAATATAAAACCCATTTAGACACGGACGATTTAAGCCCAATAAAAAGATCAAAAAATGGTATTAAATCAAATTTTATGAGTTGAAATAGTTAATTATGGACTTTTGAACCTAATTATACACCTTAATCTCAAACTTTTAGCTTTTTAATCGGTTAAAATTCGAACAGATTCACTATAAAGTCCATTTTGACACGTACACTATAAACCCAACAAAAATATCGAAAAATGATATTAAATCAAAATTTATGAGTTCAAATAGTTAATTATGGATTTTTGAAACTAATTATACAACTTAATCTCAAATTTTTAGCTTTTTAATCGGTTAAAATTGGAACAGATTCACTATAAAGCCCATTTAGACACGCACGCTTTAAACCCAACAAAAAGATCGAAAAATGATATTAAATCAAAATTTATGAGTTCAAATATTAAATTATGGATTTTTGAACCTAATTGTACACCTTAATCACAAATTTTTAGCATTTTAATCAGTTAAAATTCGAACAGATTCACTATAAAGACCATTTAGATACGCACGCTTTAAACCCAATGAAAAGATCACAAAAAGATATTAAATCAAATTTTAGGAGTTCAAAAAGTTAATTATAGACTTTTAACCTAATTATACACCTTAATCTCAAATTTTTAGCTTTTTAATCGGTTAAAATTCGAACAGATTCACTATAAAACCAATTTAGACACGCACGATTTAAGCCCAATAAAAAGATCACAAAATGATATTAAATCAAATTTTTTGAGTTGAAATAGTTAATCATGGACTTTTGAACCTAATTATACACCTTAATCTCAAATTTTTAGGTTTTTAATCGGTTAAAACTTGAACAGATTCATTATAAAGTCCATTTTGACACGCACACTATAAACCCAACAGAAAGATCGAAAAATAATATTTAATCAAATTTTATGAGTTCAAATAGTTAATAATGGATTTTTAAACTAATTATACAACTTAATCTCAAATTTTTTAGCTTTTTAATCGGTTAAAATTCGAACAGATTCACTATAAAGCCCATTTAGACACGCACGCTATAAACCCAATAAAAAAAATCGAAAAATGATATTAAATAAAAATTTATAAGTTCAAATAGTTAATTATGGATTTTTGAAACTAGTTATACAACTTAATCTCAATTTTTTAGCTTTTTAATCGGTTAAAATTCGAATAGATTCACTATAAAGCCCATTTAGACAAGCACGCTTTAAACCAACAAAAAATCAAAAAATGATATTAAATCAAATTTTATGTGTTCAAATATTTAATTATGGATTTTTGAACCTAATTGTACACCTTAATATCAATTTTTTGCATTTTAATCGGTTAAAATTTGAACAGATTCACTATAAAGCTCATTTAGATACGCACGCTTTAAACCCAATGAAAAGATCACAAAAAGATATTAAATCAAATTTTATGATTTTAAATAGTTAATTATGGACTTTTGAAGCTAATTATACACCTTAATCTCAAATTTTTAGCTTTCTAATCGGTTAAAATTCGAACAGATTTACTATAAAGCCCATTTAGACACATAAACTTTAAACCCAAGAAAAAGATCCAAAAACGATATTAAATGAAATTTTATGAATTCAAATAGTTAATTATGGACTTTTGAACCTAATTATACACCTTAATCTAAAATTTTTAGATTTTACACGGTTAAAACTTAAACAGATTCAATATAAAGCCCATTTAGCCACACACGCTTTAAACCCAACAAAAAGATCGAAAAATTTTATTGAATCAAGTTTTAAGAGTTCAAATAGTTAATTATTTAATTTTGAATCAAATTATATACCTTAATCTCAAATTTTTAGCTTTTTAATCGGTTAAATTTCTAACAAATTCACTACAATGCCCATTTAGACACGTATGCTATAAACCCAATAAAAAGATCAAAAAATGATATTAAATCAAATTTTATGAGTTCAAATAGTTAATTATGGACTTTTGAACCTGATTATACACCTTAATCTCAAATTTTTAGCTTTTTAATCGGTTAAAATTCGAACAGATTCACTATAAAGTCCATTTTGACACGTACACTATAAACCCAACAAAAATATCGAAAAATGATATTAAATCAAAATTTATGAGTTCAAATAGTTAATTATGGATTTTTGAAACTAATTATACAACTTAATCTCAAATTTTTAGCTTTTTAATCGGTTAAAATTCGAACAGATTCACTATAAAGCCCATTTAGACACGCACGCTTTAAACCCAACAAAAAGATCGAAAAATGATATTAAATCAAAATTTATGAGTTCAAATATTAAATTATGGATTTTTGAACCTAATTGTACACCTTAATCACAAATTTTTAGCATTTTAATCGGTTAAAATTCGAACAGATTCACTATAAAGACCATTTAGATACGCACGCTTTAAACCCAATGAAAAGATCACAAAAAGATATGAAATCAAATTTTAGGAGTTCAAAAAGTTAATTATAGACTTTTAACCTAATTATACACCTTAATCTCAAATTTTTAGCTTTTTAATCTGTTAAAATTCGAACAGATTCACAATAAAACCAATTTAGACACGCACGATTTAAGCCCAATAAAAAGATCACAAAATGATATTAAATCAAATTCTTTGAGTTGAAATAGTTAATCATGGACTTTTGAACCTAATTATACACCTTAATCTCAAATTTTTAGCTTTTTAATCGGTTAAAACTTGAACAGATTCATTATAAAGTCCATTTTGACACGCACACTATAAACCCAACAGAAAGATCGAAAAATAATATTTAATCAAATTTTATGAGTTCAAATAGTTAATAATGGATTTTTAAACTAATTATACAACTTAATCTCAATTTTTTTAGCTTTTTAATCGGTTAAAATTCGAACAGATTCACTATAAAGCCCATTTAGACACGCACGCTATAAACCCAACAAAAAAAATCGAAAAATGATATTAAATAAAAATTTATAAGTTCAAATAGTTAATTATGGATTTTTGAAACTAATTATACAACTTAATCTCAATTTTTTAGCTTTTTAATCGGTTATAATTCGAACAGATTCACTATAAAGCCCATTTAGACAAGCACGCTTTAAACCAACAAAAAATCAAAAAATGATATTAAATCAAATTTTATGAATTCAAATAGTTAATTATGGACTTTTGAACCTAATTATACACCTTAATCTAAAATTTTTAGATTTTACACGGTTAAAACTTGAACAGATTCACTATAAAGCCCATTTAGCCACACACGCTTTAAACCCAACAAAAAGATAAAAAAATTTTATTGAATCAAGTTTTAAGAGTTCAAATATTTAATTATTTAATTTTGAATCAAATTATATACCTTAATCTCAAATTTTTAGCTTTTTAATCGGTTAAATTTCTAACAAATTCACTACAACGCCCATTTAGACACGTACGCTATAAACCCAATAAAAAGATCAAAAAATGATATTAAATCAAATTTTATGAGTTCAAATAGTTAATTATGGACTTTTGAACCTAATTATACACCTTAATCTAAATTTTTTTGCTTTTTAATCGGTTAAAATTCGAACAGATTCATTATAAAGTCCATTTTGACACGCACACTATAAACCCAACAAAAAGGTCGAAAAATGATATTTAATCAAATTTTATGAGTTCAAATACTTAATAATGGATTTTTTAAATTAATTATACAACTTAATCTCAAATTTTTTTGCTTTTTAATCTGTTAAAATTCGAACAGATTCAGTATAAAGCCCATTTAGACACATACGCTATAAACCCAACAAAAAAAATCGAAAAATGATATTAAATAAAAATTTATAAGTTCAAATAGTTAATTATGGACTTTTGAAGCTAATTATACACCTTAATCTCAAATTTTTAGCTTTCTAATCGGTTAAAACTCAAACAGATTTACTATAAAGCCCATTTAGACACATAAACTTTAAATCCAAGAAAAAGATCAAAAAATGATATTAAATGAAATTTTATGAATTCAAATAGTTAATTATGGACTTTTGAACATAATTATACACCTTAATCTAAAATTTTTAGATTTTACACGGTTAAAATTTGAACAGATTCACTATAAAGCCCATTTAGCCACACAAGCTTTAAACCCAACAAAAAGATCAAAAAATTATATTGAATCTAATTTTATGAGTTCAAATACTTAATTATGTAATTTTGAATCAAATTATACACCTTAATCTAAAATTTTTAGCTTTTTAATCGGTTAAAATTCAAACAGATTTACTATAAAGCCCATTTAGACACATAAACTTTAAACCCAAGAAAAAGATCAAAAAATGACATTAAATCGAATTATATGAGTTCAAATAGTTAATTATGGAATTTTGAACATAATTATACACCTTAATCTCAATTTTTTAGCTTTTTACTCGGTAAAATTCGAATAGATTCACTAGAAAGTCCATTTAGACACGTACGATTTTAACCTAACAAAAAGATCGAAAAATGATATTAAGTCAAATTTTATGAGTTCAAATAGTTAATTATGGACTTCTGAACCTAATTATACAGCTTAATCTCAAATTTTTAGCTTTTTACTCGCTTAAAATTCGAACAGATTTACTGTAACGCCTATTTAGACACGCACGCTTTAAACCCAACAAAAATATCGAAAAATGATACTAAAATCAAATTTTATGGGTTCCAATAGTTAATTATGGATTTTTGAACCTAAATATACACCTTAATCTCAAAATTTTAGTTTTTTAATAGGTTAAAATTCGAATAGATTCATTATAAAGCACATTTAGAGACGCACGCTATAAACCCAACAAAAAATATCGAAAAATGATATTAAATCAAGATTTATGTGTTCAAATAGTTAATTATGGACTTTTGAAAATAATTATACAACTTAATCTAAAATTTTTAGCTTTTTACTAGGTTAAAATTCAAACAGATTTACTGTAAAGCCCATTTAGACATACACGCTTTAAACTCAACAAAAAGATCGAAAAATGATATTAAATCAAATTTTATGAGTTCAAATAATTAATTATGGATTTTTTAACCTAATTATACACCTTAATCAAAATTTTTTAGCTTTTTAATCGGTTAAAATTTGAACAGATTTAATATAAAACCCATTTAGACACGGACGATTTAAGCCCAATAAAAAAATCAAAAAATGGTATTAAATCAAATTTTATGAGTTGAAATAGTTAATTATGGACTTTTGAACCTAATTATACACCTTAATCTCAAATTTTTAGCTTTTTAATCGGTTAAAATTCGAACAGATTCACTATAAAGTCCATTTTGACACGTACACTATAAACCCAACAAAAATATCGAAAAAAGATATTAAATCAAAATTTATGAGTTCAAATAGTTAATTATGGATTTTTGAAACTAATTATACAACTTAATCTCAAATTTTTAGCTTTTTAATCAGTTAAAATTCGAACAGATTCACTATAAAGCCCATTTAGACACGCACGCTTTGAACCAACAAAAAATCAAAAAATGATATTAAATCAAATTTTATGTGTTCAAATATTTAATTATGGATTTTTGAACCTAATTGTACACCTTAATATCAATTTTTTGCATTTTAATCGGTTAAAATTTGAACAGATTCACTATAAAGCCCATTTAGATACGCACGCTTTAAACCCAATGAAAAGATCACAAAAAGATATTAAATCAAATTTTATGATTTTAAATAGTTAATTATGGACTTTTGAAGCTAATTATACACCTTAATCTCAAATTTTTAGCTTTCTAATCGGTTAAAATTCGAACAGATTTACTATAAAGCCCATTTAGACACATAAACTTTAAACCCAAGAAAAAGATCAAAAAACGATATTAAATGAAATTTTATGAATTCAAATAGTTAATTATGGACTTTTGAACCTAATTATACACCTTAATCTAAAATTTTTAGATTTTACACGGTTAAAACTTGAACAGATTCACTATAAAGCCCATTTAGCCACACACGCTTTAAACCCAACAAAAAGATCGAAAAATTTTATTGAATCAAGTTTTAAGAGTTCAAATAGTTAATTATTTAATTTTGAATCAAATTATATACCTTAATCTCAAATTTTTAGCTTTTTAATCGGTTAAATTTCTAACAAATTCACTACAATGCCCATTTAGACACGTATGCTATAAACCCAATAAAAAGATCAAAAAATGATATTAAATCAAATTTTATGAGTTCAAATAGTTAATTATGGACTTTTGAACCTAATTATACACCTTAATCTAAATTTTTTTGCTTTTTAATCGGTTAAAATTCGAACAGATTCATTATAAAGTCCATTTTGACACGCACACTATAAACCCAACAAAAAGGTCGAAAAATGATATTTAATCAAATTTTATGAGTTCAAATACTTAATAATGGTTTTTTTAAATTAATTATACAACTTAATCTCAAATTTTTTTGCTTTTTAATCTGTTAAAATTCGAACAGATTCAGTATAAAGCCCATTTAGACACATACGCTATAAACCCAACAAAAAATCGAAAAATGATATTAAATAAAAATTTATAAGTTCAAATAGTTAATTATGGACTTTTGAAGCTAATTATACACCTTAATCTCAAATTTTTAGCTTTCTAATCGGTTAAAACTCAAACAGATTTACTATAAAGCCCATTTAGACACATAAACTTTAAATCCAAGAAAAAGATCAAAAAATGATATTAAATGAAATTTTATGAATTCAAATAGTTAATTATGGACTTTTGAACATAATTGTACACCTTAATCTAAAATTTTTAGATTTTACACGGTTAAAATTTGAACAGATTCACTATAAAGCCAATTTAGCCACACAAGCTTTAAACCCAACAAAAAGATCAAAAAATTATATTGAATCAAATTTTATGAGTTAAAATACTTAATTATGTAATTTTGAATCAAATTATACACCTTAATCTAAAACTTTTAGCTTTTTAATCGTTTAAAATTCAAACAGATTTACTATAAAGCCCATTTAGACACATAAACTTTAAACCCAAGAAAAAGATCAAAAAATGACATTAAATCGAATTATATGAGTTCAAATAGTTAATTATGGAATTTTGAACATAATTATACACCTTAATCTCAATTTTTTAGCTTTTTACTCGGTAAAATTCGAATAGATTCACTAGAAAGTCCATTTAGACACGTACGATTTTAACCTAACAAAAAGATCGAAAAATGATATTAAGTCAAATTTTATGAGTTCAAATAGTTAATTATGGACTTTTGAACCTAATTATACAGCTTAATCTCAAATTTTTAGCTTTTTACTCGCTTAAAATTCGAACAGATTTACTGTAACGCCTATTTAGACACGCACGCTTTAAACCCAACAAAAATATCGAAAAATGATACTAAAATCAAATTTTATGGGTTCCAATAGTTAATTATGGATTTTTGAACCTAAATATACACCTTAATCTCAAAATTTTAGTTTTTTAATAGGTTAAAATTCGAATAGATTCATTATAAAGCACATTTAGAGACGCACGCTATAAACCCAACAAAAAATATCGAAAAATGATATTAAATCAAGATTTATGTGTTCAAATAGTTAATTATGGACTTTTGAAAATAATTATACAACTTAATCTAAAATTTTTAGCTTTTTACTAGGTTAAAATTCGAACAGATTTACTGTAAAGCCCATTTAGACATGCACGCTTTAAACTCAACAAAAAGATCGAAAAATGATATTAAATCAAATTTTATGAGTTCAAATAATTAATTATGGATTTTTTAACCTAATTATACACCTTAATCACAAATTTTTAGCTTTTTAATCGGTTAAAATTCGAACAGATTCACTATAAAGCCCATGTAGACACGCACGTTTTAAACCCAACAAAATGATCAAAAAAATGATATTAAATCAAAATTAATGAGTTCAAATAGTTAATTATGGACTTTTGAACCTAATTATACACCTTAATCTCAAATTTTTATCTTTTTAATCGGTTAAAATTCGAGCATATTCACTATAAGGACAATTCAGACACGAACGTTATAAACCTAAACAAAAAATAGAAAAATGATATTAAATCAAAATTTAGGAGTTCAAAAAGTTAATTATAGACTTTTAACCTAATTATACACCTTAATCTCAAATTTTTAGCTTTTTAATCGGTTAAAATTCGAACAGATTCACTATAAAACCAATTTAGACACGCACGATTTAAGCCCAATAAAAAGATCACAAAATGATATTAAATCAAATTTTTTGAGTTGAAATAGTTAATCATGGACTTTTGAACCTAATTATACACCTTAATCTCAAATTTTTAGCTTTTTAATCGGTTAAAACTTGAACAGATTCATTATAAAGTCCATTTTGACACGCACACTATAAACCCAACAAAAAGATCGAAAAATAATATTTAATCAAATTTTATGAGTTCAAATAGTTAATAATGGATTTTTAAACTAATTATACAACTTAATCTCAAATTTTTTAGGTTTTTAATCGGTTAGAATTCGAACAGATTCACTATATAGCCCATTTAGACAAGCACGCTTTAAACCAACAAAAAATCAAAAAATGATATTAAATCAAATTTTATGTGTTCAAATATTTAATTATGGATTTTTGAACCTAATTGTACACCTTAATATCAATTTTTTGCATTTTAATCGGTTAAAATTTGAACAGATTCACTATAAAGCCCATTTAGACACGCACGCTTTAAACCCAATGAAAAGATCACAAAAAGATATTAAATCAAATTTTATGATTTTAAATAGTTAATTATGGACTTTTGAAGCTAATTATACACCTTAATCTCAAATTTTTAGCTTTCTAATCGGTTAAAATTCGAACAGATTTACTATAAAGCCCATTTAGACACATAAACTTTAAACCCAAGAAAAAGATCAAAAAACGATATTAAATGAAATTTTATGAATTCAAATAGTTAATTATGGACTTTTGAACCTAATTATACACCTTAATCTAAAATTTTTAGATTTTACACGGTTAAAACTTGAACAGATTCACTATAAAGCCCATTTAGCCACACACGCTTTAAACCCAACAAAAAGATCGAAAAATTTTATTGAATCAAGTTTTAAGAATTGAAATAGTTAATTATTTAATTTTGAATCAAATTATATACCTTAATCTCAAATTTTTAGCTTTTTAATCGGTTAAATTTCTAACAAATTCACTACAACGCCCATTTAGACACGTACGCTATAAACCCAATAAAAAGATCAAAAAATGATATTAAATCAAATTTTATGAGTTCAAATAGTTAATTATGGACTTTTGAACCTAATTATACACCTTAATCTCAAATTTTTAGCTTTTTAATCGGTTAAAATTCGAACAGATTCACTATAAAGTCCATTTTGACACGTACACTATAAACCCAACAAAAATATCGAAAAATGATATTAAATCAAAATTTATGAGTTCAAATAGTTAATTATGGATTTTTGAAACTAATTATACAACTTAATCTCAAATTTTTAGCTTTTTAATCGGTTAAAATTCGAACAGATTCACTATAAAAGCCCATTTAGACACGCAAGCTTTAAACCCAACAAAAAGATCGAAAAATGATATTAAATCAAAATTTATGAGTTCAAATATTAAATTATGGATTTTTGAACCTAATTGTACACCTTAATCACAAATTTTTAGCATTTTAATCGGTTAAAATTCGAACAGATTCACTATAAAGACCATTTAGATACGCACGCTTTAAACCCAATGAAAAGATCACAAAAAGATATGAAATCAAATTTTAGGAGTTCAAAAAGTTAATTATAGACTTTTAACCTAATTATACACCTTAATCTCAAATTTTTAGCTTTTTAATCGGTTAAAATTCGAACAGATTCACTATAAAACCAATTTAGACACGCACGATTTAAGCCCAATAAAAAGATCACAAAATGATATTAAATCAAATTTTTTGAGTTGAAATAGTTAATCATGGACTTTTGAACCTAATTATACACCTTAATCTCAAATTTTTAGCTTTTTAATCGGTTAAAACTTGAACAGATTCATTATAAAGTCCATTTTGACACGCACACTATAAACCCAACAAAAAGATCGAAAAATAATATTTAATCAAATTTTATGAGTTCAAATAGTTAATAATGGATTTTTAAACTAATTATACAACTTAATCTCAAATTTTTTAGCTTTTTAATCGGTTAAAATTCGAACAGATTCACTATAAAGCCCATTTAGACACGCACGCTATAAACCCAATAAAAAAAATCGAAAAATGATATTAAATAAAAATTTATAAGTTCAAATAGTTAATTATGGATTTTTGAAACTAGTTATACAACTTAATCTCAATTTTTTAGCTTTTTAATCGGTTAAAATTCGAATAGATTCACTATAAAGCCCATTTAGACAAGCACGCTTTAAACCAACAAAAAATCAAAAAATGATATTAAATCAAATTTTATGTGTTCAAATATTTAATTATGGATTTTTGAACCTAATTGTACACCTTAATATCAATTTTTTGCATTTTAATCGGTTAAAATTTGAACAGATTCACTATAAAGCCCATTTAGATACGCACGCTTTAAACCCAATGAAAAGATCACAAAAAGATATTAAATCAAATTTTATGATTTTAAATAGTTAATTATGGACTTTTGAAGCTAATTATACACCTTAATCTCAAATTTTTAGCTTTCTAATCGGTTAAAATTCGAACAGATTTACTATAAAGCCCATTTAGACACATAAACTTTAAACCCAAGAAAAAGATCAAAAAACGATATTAAATGAAATTTTATGAATTCAAATAGTTAATTATGGACTTTTGAACCTAATTATACACCTTAATCTAAAATTTTTAGATTTTACACGGTTAAAACTTGAACAGATTCACTATAAAGCCCATTTAGCCACACACGCTTTAAACCCAACAAAAAGATCGAAAAATTTTATTGAATCAAGTTTTAAGAGTTCAAATAGTTAATTATTTAATTTTGAATCAAATTATATACCTTAATCTCAAATTTTTAGCTTTTTAATCGGTTAAATTTCTAACAAATTCACTACAATCCCCATTTAGACACGTATGCTATAAACCCAATAAAAAGATCAAAAAATGATATTAAATCAAATTTTATGAGTTCAAATAGTTAATTATGGACTTTTGAACCTGATTATACACCTTAATCTCAAATTTTTAGCTTTTTAATCGGTTAAAATTCGAACAGATTCACTATAAAGTCCATTTTGACACGTACACTATAAACCCAACAAAAATATCGAAAAATGATATTAAATCAAAATTTATGAGTTCAAATAGTTAATTATGGATTTTTGAAACTAATTATACAACTTAATCTCAAATTTTTAGCTTTTTAATCGGTTAAAATTCGAACAGATTCACTATAAAGCCCATTTAGACACGCACGCTTTAAACCCAACAAAAAGATCGAAAAATGATATTAAATCAAAATTTATGAGTTCAAATATTAAATTATGGATTTTTGAACCTAATTGTACACCTTAATCACAAATTTTTAGCATTTTAATCGGTTAAAATTCGAACAGATTCACTATAAAGACCATTTAGATACGCACGCTTTAAACCCAATGAAAAGATCACAAAAAGATATGAAATCAAATTTTAGGAGTTCAAAAAGTTAATTATAGACTTTTAACCTAATTATACACCTTAATCTCAAATTTTTAGCTTTTTAATCTGTTAAAATTCGAACAGATTCACAATAAAACCAATTTAGACACGCACGATTTAAGCCCAATAAAAAGATCACAAAATGATATTAAATCAAATTCTTTGAGTTGAAATAGTTAATCATGGACTTTTGAACCTAATTATACACCTTAATCTCAAATTTTTAGCTTTTTAATCGGTTAAAACTTGAACAGATTCATTATAAAGTCCATTTTGACACGCACACTATAAACCCAACAGAAAGATCGAAAAATAATATTTAATCAAATTTTATGAGTTCAAATAGTTAATAATGGATTTTTAAACTAATTATACAACTTAATCTCAATTTTTTTAGCTTTTTAATCGGTTAAAATTCGAACAGATTCACTATAAAGCCCATTTAGACACGCACGCTATAAACCCAACAAAAAAAATCGAAAAATGATATTAAATAAAAATTTATAAGTTCAAATAGTTAATTATGGATTTTTGAAACTAATTATACAACTTAATCTCAATTTTTTAGCTTTTTAATCGGTTATAATTCGAACAGATTCACTATAAAGCCCATTTAGACAAGCACGCTTTAAACCAACAAAAAATCAAAAAATGATATTAAATCAAATTTTATGAATTCAAATAGTTAATTATGGACTTTTGAACCTAATTATACACCTTAATCTAAAATTTTTAGATTTTACACGGTTAAAACTTGAACAGATTCACCATAAAGCCCATTTAGCCACACACGCTTTAAACCCAACAAAAAGATAAAAAAATTTTATTGAATCAAGTTTTAAGAGTTCAAATATTTAATTATTTAATTTTGAATCAAATTATATACCTTAATCTCAAATTTTTAGCTTTTTAATCGGTTAAATTTCTAACAAATTCACTACAACGCCCATTTAGACACGTACGCTATAAACCCAATAAAAAGATCAAAAAATGATATTAAATCAAATTTTATGAGTTCAAATAGTTAATTATGGACTTTTGAACCTAATTATACACCTTAATCTAAATTTTTTTGCTTTTTAATCGGTTAAAATTCGAACAGATTCATTATAAAGTCCATTTTGACACGCACACTATAAACCCAACAAAAAGGTCGAAAAATGATATTTAATCAAATTTTATGAGTTCAAATACTTAATAATGGATTTTTTAAATTAATTATACAACTTAATCTCAAATTTTTTTGCTTTTTAATCTGTTAAAATTCGAACAGATTCAGTATAAAGCCCATTTAGACACATACGCTATAAACCCAACAAAAAAAATCGAAAAATGATATTAAATAAAAATTTATAAGTTCAAATAGTTAATTATGGACTTTTGAAGCTAATTATACACCTTAATCTCAAATTTTTAGCTTTCTAATCGGTTAAAACTCAAACAGATTTACTATAAAGCCCATTTAGACACATAAACTTTAAATCCAAGAAAAAGATCAAAAAATGATATTAAATGAAATTTTATGAATTCAAATAGTTAATTATGGACTTTTGAACATAATTATACACCTTAATCTAAAATTTTTAGATTTTACACGGTTAAAATTTGAACAGATTCACTATAAAGCCCATTTAGCCACACAAGCTTTAAACCCAACAAAAAGATCAAAAAATTATATTGAATCAAATTTTATGAGTTCAAATACTTAATTATGTAATTTTGAATCAAATTATACACCTTAATCTAAAATTTTTAGCTTTTTAATCGGTTAAAATTCAAACAGATTTACTATAAAGCCCATTTAGACACATAAACTTTAAACCCAAGAAAAAGATCAAAAAATGACATTAAATCGAATTATATGAGTTCAAATAGTTAATTATGGAATTTTGAACATAATTATACACCTTAATCTCAATTTTTTAGCTTTTTACTCGGTAAAATTCGAATAGATTCACTAGAAAGTCCATTTAGACACGTACGATTTTAACCTAACAAAAAGATCGAAAAATGATATTAAGTCAAATTTTATGAGTTCAAATAGTTAATTATGGACTTTTGAACCTAATTATACAGCTTAATCTCAAATTTTTAGCTTTTTACTCGCTTAAAATTCGAACAGATTTACTGTAACGCCTATTTAGACACGCACGCTTTAAACCCAACAAAAATATCGAAAAATGATACTAAAATCAAATTTTATGGGTTCCAATAGTTAATTATGGATTTTTGAACCTAAATATACACCTTAATCTCAAAATTTTAGTTTTTTAATAGGTTAAAATTCGAATAGATTCATTATAAAGCACATTTAGAGACGCACGCTATAAACCCAACAAAAAATATCGAAAAATGATATTAAATCAAGATTTATGTGTTCAAATAGTTAATTATGGACTTTTGAAAATAATTATACAACTTAATCTAAAATTTTTAGCTTTTTACTAGGTTAAAATTCAAACAGATTTACTGTAAAGCCCATTTAGACATGCACGCTTTAAACTCAACAAAAAGATCGAAAAATGATATTAAATCAAATTTTATGAGTTCAAATAATTAATTATGGATTTTTTAACCTAATTATACACCTTAATCAAAATTTTTTAGCTTTTTAATCGGTTAAAATTTGAACAGATTTAATATAAAACCCATTTAGACACGGACGATTTAAGCCCAATAAAAAGATCAAAAAATGGTATTAAATCAAATTTTATGAGTTGAAATAGTTAATTATGGACTTTTGAACCTAATTATACACCTTAATCTCAAATTTTTAGCTTTTTAATCGGTTAAAATTCGAACAGATTCACTATAAAGTCCATTTTGACACGTACAATATAAACCCAACAAAAATATCGAAAAATGATATTAAATCAAAATTTATGAGTTCAAATAGTTAATTATGGATTTTTGAAACTAATTATACAACTTAATCTCAAATTTTTAGCTTTTTAATCGGTTAAAATTCGAACAGATTCACTATAAAGCCCATTTAGACACGCACGCTTTAAACCCAACAAAAAGATCGAAAAATGATATTAAATCAAAATTTATGAGTTCAAATATTAAATTATGGATTTTTGATCCTAATTGTACACCTTAATCACAAATTTTTAGCATTTTAATCGGTTAAAATTCGAACAGATTCACTATAAAGACCATTTAGATACGCACGCTTTAAACCCAATGAAAAGATCACAAAAAGATATTAAATCAAATTTTAGGAGTTCAAAAAGTTAATTATAGACTTTTAACCTAATTATACACCTTAATCTCAAATTTTTAGCTTTTTAATCGGTTAAAATTCGAACAGATTCACTATAAAACCAATTTAGACACGCACGATTTAAGCCCAATAAAAAGATCACAAAATGATATTAAATCAAATTTTTTGAGTTGAAATAGTTAATAATGGACTTTTGAACCTAATTATACACCTTAATCTCAAATTTTTAGCTTTTTAATCGGTTAAAACTTGAACAGATTCATTATAAAGTCCATTTTGACACGCACACTATAAACCCAACAGAAAGATCGAAAAATAATATTTAATCAAATTTTATGAGTTCAAATAGTTAATAATGGATTTTTAAACTAATTATACAACTTAATCTCAAATTTTTTTAGCTTTTTAATCGGTTAAAATTCGAACAGATTCACTATAAAGCCCATTTAGACACGCACGCTATAAACCCAACAAAAAAAATCGAAAAATGATATTAAATAAAAATTTATAAGTTCAAATAGTTAATTATGGATTTTTGAAACTAATTATACAACTTAATCTCAATTTTTTAGCTTTTTAATCGGTTATAATTCGAACAGATTCACTATAAAGCCCATTTAGACAAGCACGCTTTAAACCAACAAAAAATCAAAAAATGATATTAAATCAAATTTTATGAATTCAAATAGTTAATTATGGACTTTTGAACCTAATTATACACCTTAATCTAAAATTTTTAGATTTTACACGGTTAAAACTTGAACAGATTCACTATAAAGCCCATTTAGCCACACACGCTTTAAACCCAACAAAAAGATCAAAAAGTTTTATTGAATCAAGTTTTAAGAGTTCAAATAGTTAATTATTTAATTTTGAATCAAATTATATACCTTAATCTCAAATTTTTAGCTTTTTAATCGGTTAAATTTCTAACAAATTCACTACAACGCCCATTTAGACACGTACGCTATAAACCCAATAAAAAGATCAAAAAATGATATTTAATCAAATTTTATGAGTTCAAATAGTTAATTATGGACTTTTGAACCTAATTATACACCTTAATCTAAATTTTTTTGCTTTTTAATCGGTTAAAATTCGAACAGATTCATTATAAAGTCCATTTTGACACGCACACTATAAACCCAACTAAAAGGTCGAAAAATGATATTTAATCAAATTTTATGAGTTCAAATACTTAATAATGGATTTTTTAAATTAATTATACAACTTAATCTCAAATTTTTTTGCTTTTTAATCTGTTAAAATTCGAACAGATTTAGTATAAAGCCCATTTAGACACATACGCTATAAACCCAACAAAAAAAATCGAAAAATGATATTAAATAAAAATTTATAAGTTCAAATAGTTAATTATGGACTTTTGAAGCTAATTATACACCTTAATCTCAAATTTTTAGCTTTCTAATCGGTTAAAACTCAAACAGATTTACTATAAAGCCCATTTAGACACATAAACTTTAAATCCAAGAAAAAGATCAAAAAATGATATTAAATGAAATTTTATGAATTCAAATAGTTAATTATGGACTTTTGAACATAATTATACACCTTAATCTAAAATTTTTAGATTTTACACGGTTAAAATTTGAACAGATTCACTATAAAGCCCATTTAGCCACACAAGCTTTAAACCCAACAAAAAGATCAAAAAATTATATTGAATCAAATTTTATGAGTTCAAATACTTAATTATGTAATTTTGAATCAAATTATACACCTTAATCTAAAATTTTTAGCTTTTTAATCGGTTAAAATTCAAACAGATTTACTATAAAGCCCATTTAGACACATAAACTTTAAACCCAAGAAAAAGATCAAAAAATGACATTAAATCGAATTATATGAGTTCAAATAGTTAATTATGGAATTTTGAACATAATTATACACCTTAATCTCAATTTTTTAGCTTTTTACTCGGTAAAATTCGAATAGATTCACTAGAAAGTCCATTTAGACACGTACGATTTTAACCTAACAAAAAGATCGAAAAATGATATTAAGTCAAATTTTATGAGTTCAAATAGTTAATTATGGACTTTTGAACCTAATTATACAGCTTAATCTCAAATTTTTAGCTTTTTACTCGCTTAAAATTCGAACAGATTTACTGTAACGCCTATTTAGACACGCACGCTTTAAACCCAACAAAAATATCGAAAAATGATACTAAAATCAAATTTTATGGGTTCCAATAGTTAATTATGGATTTTTGAACCTAAATATACACCTTAATCTCAAAATTTTAGTTTTTTAATAGGTTAAAATTCGAATAGATTCATTATAAAGCACATTTAGAGACGCACGCTATAAACCCAACAAAAAATATCGAAAAATGATATTAAATCAAGATTTATGTGTTCAAATAGTTAATTATGGACTTTTGAAAATAATTATACAACTTAATCTAAAATTTTTAGCTTTTTACTAGGTTAAAATTCAAACAGATTTACTGTAAAGCCCATTTAGACATGCACGCTTTAAACTCAACAAAAAGATCGAAAAATGATATTAAATCAAATTTTATGAGTTCAAATAGTTAATTATGGAATTTTGAACCTAATTATACACCTTAATCTCGAATTTTTATATTTTTAATTGGTTAAAATTCGAACAAATTTACAATAAAGCCCATTTAGACACATAAACTTTAAACCGAAGAAAAAGATCCAAAAATGATATTAAATCAAATTTTACGAGTTCAAATAGTTAATTATGGACTTTAGAATCTAATTATACACCTTAATCTCAATTTTTTAGCTTTTTACTCAGTAAAATTCGAACAGATTCACTACAAAGTCCATTTAGACAAGTACGATTTTAACCTAACAAAAAGATCGAAAAATGATATTAAATCAAATTTTATGAGTTCAAATAGTTAATTATGGACTTTTGAACCTAATTATACACCTTAATCTCAAATTTTTAGCTTTTTACCCGCTTAAAATTCGAATAGATTTACTGTAAAGCCCATTTAGACACGCACGTTTTAAACCCAACAAAAAAATCGAAAAATGATATTAAATCAAATTTTATGAGTTCCAATAGTTAATTATGGATTTTTGAACCTAAATATACACCTTAATCTCAAAATTTTAGTTTTTTAATTGGTTAAAATTCGAATAGATTCATTATAAAGCCCATTTAGAGACGCACGCTATAAGCCCAACAAAAAATATCGAAAAATGATATTAAATGAAGATTTATGTGTTCAAATAGTTAATTATGAATTTTTGAAAATAATTATACAGCTTAATCTCAAATTTTTTGCTTTTTACTAGGTTAAAATTCGAATAGATTTACTTTAAAGCCCATTTAGACACACACGCTTTAAACCCAACAAAAATATTAAAAAATGATATTAAATCAAATTTTATGAGTTCAAATAGTTAATTATGGACTTTTGAACCTAATTATACAGCTTGATCTAAAATTTTTAGCTTTTTAGCTTAATCTCAAGGTGTTGATGTGAGTCTCACCCACATACTTGCTCTCGAACTCCTCAAGGAAGTCCTCCCACTTAGGACGACGAGGATACCAGCCTTGTTCAACTGTCTCCCACCACTCTCTCGCGTTGCCTTTCAGAAGCGACAACACACACGACAACTTGTACTCTGACCTCAACCTCATCTATCTCATGATCCACCTTGTGTCATGCAACCACTGATCAGCCTGCACGGGATTATCCTATCCCGTACCAATGAAGTCCACAGCTCCCTGTCTCCGCACCCTCTCAACCGGTGCCTCACGAGGCGTAGAAGATGGCCTTGGTATAGCTCTCACGATCCTACGCAAGGTCTGGTTCAACTGAGCAAAGTAGTTGGCCCCTTGACCAACTGCATCATCCGACGACACCTCCTCATCGGGCTCATACTCATAGTCGGAGTCTCCTCCACGAGAAACCCAGCTTTCCTCTTGATCCCTCACACGTCTCGGCATACTTAACCACCCCTGCACAAAGAACAACAACAACAAGAGTGCACCATCAAAATTTCAGCTTTAAAGAAAGTACGATATCGACTAGTATTTATGTACTTGTCTAACACCTATATAACACACTAGACTCCCCCGGGACTTCCTAGAACCGACTCAACCTAGGCTCTGATACCACTAAATGTAACACCCGACCCGGATGTCACATTAGGCCTCCGGCCCAAAACCTGTGTTTCAAAAATTTCTTCCAAAAGCCCAACAAATTAAAATCAAATTCAATCCAAATATGATTCATAAAATCCATTAAGATAAAATCCATTAAGAGACCTGCGGCACCTCAGGTCTCTCACATACTCGAGGTTCAGCCTTAACCATCTCGATGCTTACTAGTTTCGCCCTCCCATGGGCTTATCAGGAAAGCGGGGACAGCTCCCGACCAGTGTAGTGCGCGACCAGCATGCCCATCCGAAGATAGGACGGTTGCTCGGCACGTACTACACCCTTAATGCTATCCCGCTCCCAAGAGTTAAGCACAACCAGAAAGCATCTCGCCTGGTCCCGCGTTGTTACGATGCACGGACCGTGACAATCTCCCCCACCTGATTCATGCACGCCCTCGTGCATGGGGAGGAAACTCTTTCCCTTCTTATATTTAGCCAGGAACTAGTGTGCAATTCTCCCAAACTCGCCCTCTAGTTGGGGCCTCCCTCCGATGTTGGGCAAAGGTCTACTTGCAACCACCCCATTTCTCAAGGTGTCACATTGCAGCTCGACCATCTGGAGAACTTTCGCTGCGGCTTCCTGCCTAACCGTCCTCGTCTCAATCTCTTTCTAGAGGACCCACTTGCGAACACCCCCTTCTCATTAGGGTGTGAGCTACACTGGCTCGTCCACATGACTCGCTCCGCAGCAACGGGGCGCTTGGCAAACTCAACAGCTAGCACACGGCCATGCTCTGATATAATCTGTCACGGGGTCAGAGTTCTGACACAGGGACAACCACCCCGTGCGGCACCTCAGGTCTCTCACATACCCGAGGTTCAGCCTTAACCATCTCGATGCTTACTGGTTTCGCCCTCCCATGGGCTCGTCAGGGAAGCGGGGACAGCTCCCGACCAGTGTGGTGCGCGATCAGCACGCCCATCCAAAGATAGGACGGCTGCTCGGCACGTACTACACCCTTAATGCTATCCCGCTCCCAAGAGTTAAGCACAACCAGAAAGCATCTCTCCCGGTCCCGCGTTGTTACGATACACGGACCGTGACAATCTCCCCCACCTGATTCATGCACACCCTCGTGCATGGGGAGGAAACTCTTTCCCTTCTTATATTTAGCCAGGAACTAGTGTGCATTTCTCCCAAACTCGCCCTCTAGCTAGGGCCGCCCTCCGATGTTGGGCAAAGGTCTACTTGCAACCACCCCATTTCCCAAGGTGTCATATTGCAGCTCGACCATCCGGAGAACTTTTGCTGCGGCTTCCTGCCTACCCGTCCCCGTCTCAATCTCTTTCTAAAGGACCCACTTGCGAGCACCCCCTTCTCATTAGGGTGCTAGCTACACTGACTCGTCCACATGACTCGCTCCGCAGCAAAGGGGAGCTTGGCAAACTCAACAGCTAGCACACGGCCACGCTTTGATACCATCTATCATGGGGTCAGAGTTCTGACGTAGGGACAATCACCCCGTGCGGCACCTCAGGTCTCTCACATACCCGAGGTTCAGCCTTAACCATCTCGATGCTTACTGGTTTCGCCCTACCATGGGCTCGTCAGGGAAGCGGGGACAGCTCTCGACCAGTGTGGTGCGTGATCAGCACGCCCATCCAAAGATAGGACGACTGCTCGGCACGTACTACACCCTTAATGCTATCCCGCTCCCAAGAGTTAAGCACAACCAGAAAGCCGAAATTTTAGGGTTTAAAACCCTTTCGGTCGTTCGCTTTTTTCGGCCGCCACTAACGCCGTAGCAGCGCGTCACCGGTGTCCTTGAGTTCACCGTGTTCTGGCGATCAAAAGCCCTCCAAGCTCGCGTCTCGTCGCCATCGGCAAGAACCTCACCGGGAAATTTTTCAGATTGGTAAGTTTGGTGTCTAAACCTAACTTTTCGAAGTGTTGTCTGGATTTTTGGCCTGTGGTATTGATTTGTTGGTGTAGATCTAGAGGAATCTGGGCTTAAGAGGCGTTTTCTGGCCGGTTACGGCCGCGCGTGGCCTCCACGCGCTGCCGGAAACAAATTCCGGTCACCATGGATGGTTACCGTGAACTGACTGGTCTGAACCGGTCCAGACCGAGTCAAACCAGCCATAACCGATACTGAATCGGACCGAACCGGACCGAACTGACCCGTTGACCGGTTTTCCATTATAGCTGCCCTTTTGACGAAGCTTCTAAGGAAAGATGTTCCGTTTGTGTGGTCTGAGGCTCAGCAGACTAGTTTTGATCAGTTTTGACCCGAGCTCCAGTTTTGACCTAACCTGAGTCAGGAAAGGACTTTACAGTTTATAGTGATGCTTCGCATTCTGGTCTTGGTTGCGTCTTGATGCAGGATGGTAAGGTGATCGCTTATGCGTCACGCCAGTTGAGACCACACGAGCTTAATTATCCTACCCATGATCTTGAGCTTGCAGCTGTGGTTTTTGCTCTAAAAATCTGGAGACATTATCTCTACGGAGAAAAGTGTTACATCTTTACCGATCACAAAAGCCTGAAGTACCTTCTTACCCAGAAGGAGCTTAATCCGAGACAGCGTCGTTGGTTGGAGCTTCTTAAGGACTACGATTGCGAGATTGAGTATCATCCGGGAAAAGCCAATATTGTGGGGGACGCTTTGAGTCGTAAGGCCATATCAGACCTGAGATCCTTATTCGCTAGGATGAGTATCTATGATGATGGTAGCCTATTGGCTGAGTTGAGGGTTAAACCGACTTTGGCTGAGCAGATTAGGGCCAAGCAGCGGTTGGATGATTCTTTACTTCCTGTTATGCAACAAGTGGAGGAAGGATCCACTTCTGTTTACTCTTTTGATCAGGATGGAGTCCTTTGCTTTAATGGTCGTTACTGTGTACCCAACGATCCTGAGTTGAGACAGACCATTCTCAGTGAGGCCCATAGTAGTCCTTATGCTATGCATCCTGGAGGAGATAAGATGTATCAGAATCTGAAACAGAGGTACTGATGGGTAGGTATGAAAAAGGATATCTCAGTTTATGTATCCAGATGCCTGACATGTCAGCAGGTGAAAGCAGAGCATCAGCATCCCTCTGGTCTCTTGCAACCCATCAAGATTCCAGAGTGGAAGTGGAAACGAATCACGATGGACTTTGTTACCGGGTTACCTTTGACCCCATCTAGAAAGGATTCTGTCTGGGTTGTGGTGGATAGACTCACAAAGTCAGCTCACTTTATTCCTGTTCGAACGACCTATCCTCTGGAGAAACTGGCTAGACTGTATATTTCTGAGATCGTCAGACTGCATGGAGTGCCCTTATCTATCATTTCTGACCGAGATCCGAGGTTTACTTCCCGTTTCTGGACAGCTTTACAGTCTGGTTTGGGTACTCGTCTGAATTTCAGTACGTCTTTTCATCCCCAGGCAGATGGTCAGTCTGAGAGAGTGATTCAGATTCTAGAAGATATGTTACGGGGTTGTGTTCTAGACTTCCAGGGCAGTTGGGAAGACTTTTTACCGTTGGTAGAGTTTGCCTATAATAACAGCTATCAGGCTAGCATCCGTATGGCACCTTATGAGGCTTTGTATGGTCGTAAGTGTCGTACCCCTATCTGTTGGACTGAGTTGTATGATCGAAAAACTCTGGGTCCCAAGTTAATTCAGGAAACTGAGGAGACTGTCAGATTAATTCGAGATCGTCTGAAGGAAGCTTTTACCAGACAAAAATCATATGCTGATCGGAGGAGAAAAGATATCGAGTTTGAGGTTGGTGATCAGGTTTTCTTAAAAGTCTCTCTTTGGAAGAAAGTTCTGAGATTTGGATGTAAGGGCAAGTTGAGTCCAAGATATATTGGACCAAACCGTATCCTGAAGAGGATAGGGCCTGTTGCATATCAGCTTGAGTTGCCTCCTCAACTTAGCCGTATCCATGATGTGTTTCATGTGTCCATGTTGAGACAGTATCATCCGGATCTGAGTCATATTATTCAGGTTCAGGATTTTGACTTACGTCCAGACTTGTCTTATGAGGAGGAACCCGTTCAGATCCTAGAGTTTGATGAAAGAGTTCTAAGAAGAAGGCGTATCCCTGTGGTTAAAGTTCAGTGGAGGAACCGTAGCCCTTCTGAGGCCACCTGGGAGATCGAGGAATCCATAAGAGAGCAGTTTCCACATCTGTTCAGTTCAGGTAAATTTCGAGGTCGAAATTTCTTTTTAGAGGGGGAGAGTTGTAACACTTAAAAATATGATGATGAAATTGAGGTTGTGGGGTGTCTAACCCACAACCCCTTGTGGGTTTGACTAGTGGCCAGCCATTGAGCTAAAGATCTCTTGTGCCTTAAACTTCCTTATCTTAATTTTAAATTATACCTGCATCAGGTTCAGAATATTAATATTTAAGTTCAAAATTTTGTCTTTTATGGGTTTGGAAACCCTAGTCTATCAGATCTAAAAAAAATACCATATTCGAATCAAATTCTTCACCTACCCCCTTTCATATTCGATCACCGGCGGGTCTCCCCCTCCGCCGCGCCGTGTCCTGCACCGCCGCCACCACCGTGACCGTCTCCCTGCCCCGACCAAAACCCCCTGAACCACGCGCTCGTCGGCCGCCGCGTTTACCCGGAACCGAAGCTCAAAGCTTCGTCGGAATTTTAGGGTTTAAAACCCTTTCGGTCGTTCGCTTTTTCCGGCCGCCACTAACGCCGTAGCAGCACGTCACCGGTGTCCTTGAGTTCACCGTGTTCTGGCGATCAAAAGCCCTCCAAGCTCGCGTCTCGTCGCCACCGGTAAGAACCTCACCGGGAAATTTTTTCGATTGGTAAGTTTGGTGTCTAAACCTAACTTTTCGAAGTGTTGTCTGGATTTTTGGCCTGTGGTATTGATTTGTTGGTGTAGATCTGGAGGAATCTGGGCTTAAGAGGCGTTTTCTGGCCGGTTACGGCCGCGCGTGGCCTCCACGCGCCGCCGGAAACAAATTCTGGTCACCATGGACGGTTACCGTGGACTGACTGGTCCGAACCGGTCCAAACCGAGTCAAACCAGCCATAACCGATACTGAACCGGACCGAACCGACCCGTTGACCGTTGACCATTGATCGACGTCAGCGTTGACTTTGACAGCTGACGTCAGCGTTGACTTTGACCAAAAAGTAAATTTTTTTCAAAAACTCCTATTTTATGTTTTTCGACGTCCTGAGTCCATCCGTGAAGTCCGTTTTTCGAAATTCGAACCCGAAAGCCTCCAAATTGGACTTTAAAGTCTATTGTCAAACTTTTCTTCTAAGTTAAGTTAAGTCTAGAGTTTTATTTAAAGTCTAAAATTAATATCTGTTTGTTGATAGGACCTCATAGTTCTCCCGATCGTGTACCGACCTAGTCCAGTTCCTCCCACTTTGACCGATCCCGAGACCCGATCGTGACCCGTATGTTTTAATACCCGTGAATAATCAATTCAATTTTTAACTCCAGTATTAATAAAAATTCTCTTATATTTTTTTAGGGTCCAGTACTGCTACAGAGCGAGGCTCGAACGCCCAGTAGATCACCTGTCTGTTTCTGCCATTGAGGTGTGTTCCTTGTGTGCTATATAACTGTATTTTACTGTTTTACGTTTTAAACGAATCAAGTATGTGCACATGACTGTTTTTTTGGATTTACATAAACACATATTTTGAACTTTAAGATATATCATTTTATGATTTATTGTATATCTGTTATTTCCTGAATTATGTATACATATTGCCTGCTTAATTTCCGTTACAATTATCATGAATCCTGTTATTACTGCATGCCTGCCATCTTAGATTGGGATGATGAGTAGTATCTAATATCCAGTTCAGCCTTGATCCAGCTGGTAATTCCGCCTGTTTACGGTTCCTAACCTCAGTTAGGGTAATTCCGCCTGTTATCGGTTCCCGTGCATTAGCTTGGGTAATACCGCCTGTTCCCTAAGGTAATCCCTTACGTCGGTACCTTCGCCCTAAGGGCTTAGGTTAATGCCTGTATCAGATACTGTTCGGGGGAACTGTATCTAGGAGTTCGGTTGGAGGGTAGCATATCATGCATATACACAATTTGATTTCCTGAACTACTGTTTAATTAATTTATCTGTATTTTTATTTTGCACTGTTGGAACACACTGAGCTTCATAGCTCATACCTGTTTTTCTTCCCCCTTTCAGATACCCGTAGATAAACATCCCGGACTTGGCATTTGGAGGATCTACACATTACCTGGTTACACATTGATGTAACATTCTTTTTAAACTTTTTTTTCCAGCTTACGTTTAAGGTGACATGTGCCAATATATACTATATTACTGGTGATTTAAACGTATTATTTTGCTATTGGTTTTACAAATTATTTTGGTGAACACTATTTTCCAGATACCATGTTTTGGTGACATTTTATATATTTTAATTGTTAGACAATATTTAGTTTTATTTGCTTAAGTTAAATAATTTTTTATGCCATATGTTTTTGTAAATAAAAACAATGTGACCACTCTAGTCGGGCTTCCCGCATAGGCCGGTTTAGGGGGTTACAGATTGTCCCTGCGTCAAAAACTCTGACCCCGTGACACTTGCCTATCGCATGGCATAAACAATGTATAATGACGCATACAGCATATACATGTCAAACAACAACACAAGGTAGTGAGGCCCGCGTCCACACAACATCGGGATCCCATACTCAGGATGAGGCCCGCGTCCACACAGCATCGGGATCCTCCAAATCCCATACTCGGAATGTCACATCGAGTATCATCGAATGAGGCCCGCGTCCAAACAGCATCGGGATCCTACATTCGGAATGGTCTTCAGAATCCTCACCCGGAATGCTACATCGGATGGCCTTCGACATGTTGCAACACTTTTGGATATCCGGATTTCCATCAATCAAGGACTCAACACACATAAACGATCCACCTAGGATCCTCACATCAAAACATGTCAAGACTTAACATAATTTAGTCATTCAAGGTTTTAATACGTCAATCTTGTGTTAACCGTTCATTTTATTAATTACAAGATTCATTATAGCCTTTAAACCCCTTATCGAACCCCAAATAAAGCTTATCTTGTCGAGTTTTCGCAAGGGTATCGATACCCCTATATAGGGTATCGAACCACCCTGCCTCGATACCTACCCAAAGAAGGCATCGTGTAACACCTTATTTTTAACTTAAGGAGCACGGCAGGTTAAAAATGTTGCTTTTAAAACTTTTATGTCATGTAATTGTAAAAAGTGATTTAAAACCAAATTTGTAAACCAAAAGATAAAAATACAGTTAAAAGTAAATATTTTGATATAAAATTAATAGGTTTAAATAACTGATTCTATGCATGAGGTTTAAATGCATCTCAATTCCTAATAATCCCAAAAAAAAGTTTGTAAATAAACGTACTAAAATTGGTAATAAACTGTATCCGAGTGAGATCTCCGAGTACCAACTTCTAGGGCCAGATATCTGAAAAAAATAAACTAAAAGAATGAGCTATAAAGCCCAGTATGTCTCTAAAGTGCAGACAAACATCACGATATCACTCAGTTCACAATCACAGATATAATATATATATATATATATTCACAGTAAATAACACAATGAGTGATGAATGCAATGTCACAAAACATGTAATCCCATACTCCAAACGCCAATCACAGTGGTGGCAAAGCCAACCGGTCACAGTGGAGGTAGTTCCCCATAACCCCTCACCCTTTATTTCGCCAAACACAGTTGTGGTAAGACCACCTTCCTCCGTACAATCCCTCCCCATGCACATGATTATGCAATCAATATCACAAAAGTCTCATCACAGATATTTATATAATATACGAGGCACACAATTCCGATAATCTGTTGAATGCAAGGTCACAGAGAATGTAGTCCCATACTCCAAACGCCAATCACAGTGGTGGCAAAGCCAACCGGTCACAGTGGAGGTAGTTCCCCAGAACCCCTCACCCCTTATTTCGCCAAACACAGTTGTGGTAAAACCACCTTCCTCCGTAAAATCCACCCCATGCACATGTAATGCAATCAATGTTAATGATCTCAAATGTCTCAGCACATATAATCGTATAGAATACGAAACACACAATTCAGATAATCTGATCATAGTATTACAAGGAATCTCATGATCACAATATCACAATAAACAGTTAATCACAAAACACAAATCTAGCACTGAAAGAGAACACACATTTAAATTCATTTAACAAAAGGACATAAAGAAGCACACCTTTAACACAAGAAGAAATCACACATTTGAATTCATTTGTCAATAGCACAAAAAGGAACCCACATTTAACGCAAGAAAAGAGAACACATTTAACACAAGAAGAAAACACACATTTAAATTCATTTAACAATAGCACAAAAAGAAATGCACATTCAACACAATAAGAAATAGATTAAATCTAGGAAGTTAACGTTAAAAACTTTACCCTCAAAACCAATTTAATTTATATTATTTCATAATAATTGTAAAATATTTAATTACTTAATAATTTATCAAAACAAAAGTTAAAAATTATAACTAAAAATTGGTAATTTAAGAAGAGTTAAAATTCCTAAAATAAATTATCTCATAAACTTATTAAAATTAACATTATAGTTTGATGGTTCAAATAAAATATCCGAATATAAGAAAAATATTTATGTATATCGAAAATAACCTTAATTCCCAAATATATTAAAGTTTCTAAAATGGTAATAATAATTTGAATAACTAAAAGTTAGTTTTATAATGAATAATAAAATAAACAGATAAAGTATGAGATTCTTCAGGTACCGCATTATCTAAAGTTCAAAGATTTGTAAGAGGAAACTAAGATGGAGTAACCTAAAGAACTTAGTGAATCTCTAAGGTATAGATAAAAACCTAAAGAGGAAACTAAGATGGACGAAACCTGACCCTGGTTTTGCTGCTGGCGTCATTGCCCGAGATTCCTCTAGCGTTGTCCTTGGTGGATGTTCTATGCCGCTCATTTGCCTGACCTCACTTTTGCTGAGGCTCTTGCCATTTTGGAAGGTTTAAAGTTTGCTGTGGCTAATGGCTGGACTCATGTGATCTTTGAAACTAATTCAACTTCCATTGCCAAGAAGGTTAACACCACCCATCATCAAGATCTCTCCATGGTGGAACATTTGGTTTCCCGTATCCGTTCCACTCTTGGTACTCTGCGTGATTGTAAATTTGTTATGTACCTAGAGACGCAAACGTTGTATCCCATGTCTTAGCTTCTAGGGCTCATCGTTCCTTTCTTTCTTGTTCTTTTGGTTACAATTTTCCCGATTTTATTCGGGATACTGTAAACTCGTAGAGGTTCTCCTCTCTTTCTCAATAATACCATGGGTACTCTTTTCCCCATAGGGGCCTACTCACTTCTAGAGGTGACTGGCTATAGGGTTTTTTTTAATGATGCCCTTTCCTTCAAAAAAAAATCCCAACGATTTCACTAAAATGCCAAATTAGATGTGCGCGCTTTAAACCCAACAAAACGGTCACAAAATGAGATTTAAACAAATTTCATGAGTTGAAATAGTTAATTATGGGTTTTTAAATATGATTAAATCACTAAATCAAATTTTAGAGTATTTTACTCGGTTAAATTCCAATGTGATCATTATAAAGCTCAATTAGATATGCACAATTTAAACCTAACAAAATGGCTGCAAAATAAGAATAAATCAAATATCATGACTTCTTATAGTTTATTATGGAATTTTAAAAGTAATTATTCAACTTAATCTCACTTTTAGAGCAATTTACCCGGTTAAAATTCCAGCGGTTTCACTAAAGTCCCAATTAGACATTCATGCTTTAAACCCAACAAAATGACTATAAAATGAGATTTAATCAAATTCTATGAGTTCAAATAGTTAATTTTGAGTTTTTGAACATGATTAAACCACTTAATCTTAATTTTAGAACATTTTACTAGGATAAATTCCAATGTGATCATTATAAAGCTCAGTTAGATATGTACAATTTAAACCTAACAAAACGGCCGCAAAATAAGAATAAATCAAATATCATGAGTTCTTATAGTCTCTTATGGAATTTTAAACGTAATTATTCAACTTAATCTCACTTTTAGAGCAATTTACTAGGTTAAAATTCCAGCAGTTTCACTAATAAAGGCCCAATTAGACATTCATGTTTTAAACCCTATAAAACGACCACAAAATGAGATTTAATCAAATTTCATGAGTTCAAATAGTTAATTTTGGGTTTTTGAACATGATTAAACCACTTAATCTTAATGTTAGAACTGTTTACTCAGTTAAATTACAATGTGATCACTATAAAGCCCATTTCGATTTGCACACTTTAAGCATAATAAAATGTCCGCAAAATGAGATTCAAACAAATTTTATGATTTCAAATAGTTAATTATTGGCCTTTGAACATGATTAATCCAATTAATCTCAATTTTAGAGCATTTTACTCAGTTTAAATTTCAATGTACTAACTATAAAACCCATTTAGATATGCACACTTTAAACCTAACAAAATGACCGCAAAATAAGAATAAATCAAATTTCATGAGTTCAAATACTTAATTAGAGGAATTTGAAATAAATTATACAACTTAATCTCCATTTTAGAGCATTTTACTCGGTTAAAGTTACAACGGGTTCACTTACAAGCCCGATTAGACATAAATGCTTTAAACTAACACAAACACGCACAAAATGAGATTCAATCACATTCAATAAGATCAAATAGTTAATTATGAGCTATTGAGTATGATCAAACAACTTAATCTCAATTTTAGAGCATTTTTCGGTTTAAATTCCAATGTGTTCACTATAAGCTCAATTAGATATGCATACTTTAAACTAAAAAAACGAACTCAAAATATGAATAAACCAAAAGTAATGAGTTCTAATAGTTAATTAATGGACTTTAAATAAAATTATACAACTTAATATCAATTTTAGAGCATTTTACTCTGTTAAAATCCCAACGGTTTCACTAAAATGCAAAATTAGACATGAGCGCTTTAAACCCAACAAACAGTCACAAAATGAGATTTCATCAAATTTCATGAGTTCAAATAGTTAATTATGGGTTTTTGAATATGATTAAACCACTCAATCCCAATCTTAGAGCATTTTACTCAGTTAAATTCCAATGTGATCACTATAAAGCTCACTTAGATATGCGTACTTTAAATCAAAGAAAACGATCGCAAAATAAGAATAAATCAAATGTCATGAGTCCTAATAGTTAATTATGGGATTTTAAATCAAATTATACAACTTAATCTCAATTTTAGAGTATTTACCAGGTTCAAATCCCAACGGTTTCACTAAAATGCTCAATTAGACGTTCGCGCTTTAAACCCAACAAAACGGCCACAAAATGAGATTCAAACAAATTTCATGATTTCAATTTTAGAACATTTTACTCGGTTAAATTCCAATGTGATCATTATAAAGCTCAATTAGATATGCACAATTCAAACCTAACAAAATGGCCGCAAAATAAGAAAAAATCAAATATCATGAGTTCTTATAGATTCTTATAGAATTTTAAACATAATTATTCAATTTAATCTCACTTTTAAAGCAATTTACTAGGTTAAAATTCCAGCAGTTTCACTAATAAAGGCCCAATTAGACATTCATGTTTTAAACCCTACAAAACGACCAGAAAATGAGATTTAATCAAATTTCATGACTTCAAATAGTTAATTTTGGGTTTTTGAACATGATTAAACCTCTTAATCTTAATTTCAAAACATTTTACTCAGTTAAATTCCAGTGTGATCACTATAAAGCCCATTTCGATTTGCACACTTTAAGCATAATAAAATGTCCGCAAAATGAGATTCAATCAGATTTTATAATTTCAAATAGCTAATTATTGGCCTTTGAACATGTTTAATCCACTTAATCTCCATTTTAGAGCATTTTACTCAGTTTAAATTTTAATCTACTAACTATAAAACTCATTTAGATATGCACACTTTAAACCTAGCAAAATGACCGCAAAATAAGAATAAATCAAATTTCATGAGTTTAAATACTTAATTACAAGAATTTGAAATTAATTATACAAATTAATCTCTATTTTTGAGTGTTTTACTCAGTTAAAGTTACAACGGGTTCACCTAAAAGCCCGATTAGAGCACAAAATGATCAAACAACTTAATCTCAAAATGAGATTTAATCAAATTTCATGAGTTCAAATAGTTAAAGTTACGCTTTAAACTAACAAACTCGCACAAAATGAGATTCAATCACATTTAATAAGTTCAAATAGTTAATTATGGGCTTTTGAGTATGATCAAACAACTTAATCTCAAATATAGAGCATTTTTTCGGTTTAAATTCCAATGTGTTCACTATAAGCTAAATTAGATATGCACACTTTAAACCTAAAAAACAGACTCAAAATAAAAATAAATCAAATTTAATGAGTTCTAATAGTTAATTATGAGACTTTAAATCAAATTATACAACTTAATATAAATTTTAGAGCATTTTACTCTGTTAAAATCCCAACGGTTTCACAAAAATGCCCAATTAGACATGAACGCTTTAAACCCAACAAACAACGACAAAACGAGATTTAATCAAATTTCAAGAGTTCAAATAGTTAATTATGGGTTTTCAATATGATTAAACCACTCAATCCCAATCTTAGAGCATTTTACTCGGTTACATTCCATGTGATCACTATAAAGCTCACTTACATATGTATACTTTAAACCTAAGAAAACTACCGCAAAATAAGAATAAATCTAATGTAATAAGTTCTAATAGTTAATTATGGGATTTTAAATCAAATTATACAACTTAATCTCAATTTTAGAGCATTTTACCCGGTTAAAATCTCAACGGTTTCACTAAAATGCCCAATTAGACGTCCGCGCTTTAAACCCAACAAAACGGCCACAAAATGAGATTTAAAAAAATTTCATGAGTTCAAATAGTTAATTATGGGTTTTTAAATATGATTAAACCACTAAATCAAATTTTAGAGCATTTTACTCGGTTAAATTCCAATGTGATCATTATAAAGCTCAATTTGATATGCAGAATTTAGACCTAACAAAACGGCTGCAAAATAAGAATAAATCAATTATCATGAGTTCTTATAGTTTATTATGGAATTTTAGACGTAATTATTCAACTTAATCTCACCTTAAGAGCATTTTACTCGGTTAAAATTCTAGTGGTTTCACTAAATGCCCAATTAGACACTCACGCTTTAAACCCAACAAAACGGCCACAAAATGAGATTTAATCAAATTTCATGAGTTCAAATAGTTAATTTTGGGTTTTTGAACATGATTAAACCATTTAATCTTAATTTTAGAACATTTTACTTAGTTAAATTACAGTGTGATCACTATAAAGCCCATTTCGATATGCACAGTTTAAGCATAATAAAAGGTCAACAAAATGAGATTCAATCAAATTTTATGATTTCAAATAGTTAATTATTGGCTTTGAACATGATTAATGCACTTAATCTAAATTTTAGAGCATTTTACTCAGTTTAAATTTCAATGTGATCACTATAAAACCCATTTAGATATGCACACTTTAAACCTAACAAAATGACCGCAAAATAAGAATAAATCAAATTTCATGAGTTCAATCAAATACTTAATTAGACGAATTTAAAATAAGTTATACAACTTAATCTCCATTTCTGAGCGTTTTACTCGGTTAAAGTTACAACGGGTTCACTTAAAAGCCCGATTAGACATAAACGCTTTAAACTAACAAACACGCACAAAATGAGATTCAATCACATTTAATAAGTTCAAATAGTTAATTATGGGCTTTTGAGTATGATCAAACAACTTAATTTCAATTATAGAGCATTTTTTCGGTTTAAATTCCAATGTGTTCACTATAAGCTAAATTAGATATGCACACTTTAAACCTAAAAACGGACACAAAATAAAAATAAATCAAATTTAATGAGTTCTAATAGTTAATTATGGGACTTTAAATCAAATTATACAACTTAATATAAATTTTAGAGCATTTTACTCTGTTAAAATCCCAACGGTTTCACAAATATGCCCAATTAGACATGCGCGCTTTAAACCCAACAAACAGCCACAAATCGAGATTTAATCAAATTTCATGAGTTCAAATAGTTAATTATGGGTTTTTGAATATGATTAAACCACTCAATCCCAATCTTAGAGCATTTTACTCGGTTAAATTCCAATGTGATCACTATAAAGCTCACTTAGATATGCATACTTTAAATCAAAGAAAACGACCGCAAAATAAGAATAAATCAAATGTGATGAGTTCTAATAGTTAATTATGGGATTTTAAAGCAAATTATACTACTTAATCTCAATTTTAGAGTATTTACCCGGTTCAAATCCCAACGGTTTCACTAAAATGCTCAATTAGACGTGCGCGCTTTAAACCCAACAAAACGGCCACAAAATGAGATTTAAACAAATTTCATGAGTTCAAATAGTTAATTATGGGTTTTTAAATGTGATTAAACCTCTAAATCAAATTTTAGAGCGTTTTACTCGGTTAAATTCCAATGTGATCATTATAAAGCTCAATTAGATATGCACAATTTAAACCTAACAAAACGGCCGCAAAATAATAATAAATCAAATATCATGAGTTCTTCTAGTTTTTTATGGAATTTTAAACGTAATTATTCAACTTAATCTCACTTTTAGAGCATTTTACTCGGTTAAAATTCCAGCGGTTTCACTAAATGCCCAATTGTCTTCTCACGCTTTAAACCCAAAAAAACAGCCACAAAATGAGATTTAATCAAATTTCATGAGTTCAAATAGTTAATTTTGGGTTTTTGAACATGATTAAACCACTTAATCTTAATTTTAGAACATTTTGCTCAGTTAAATTCTAGTGTGATCACAATAAAGCCCATTTCAATTTGCACACTTTTAGCATAATAAAATGTCCGCAAAATGAGATTCAATCAGATTTTATGATTTCAAATAGTTAATTATTGGCCTTTGAACATGATTAATCCACTTAATCTCAATTTTAGAGCATTTTACTCAGTTTAAATTTCAATGTACTAACTACAAAACCCAATTAGATATGCACACTTTAAACCTAAAAAAACGAACTCAAAATAAGAATAAATCTAATGTAATGAGTTCTAATAGTTAATTATGGGACTTTAAATCAAATTATACAACTTAATATCAATTTTAGAGCATTTTACTCTGTTAAAATCCCAACGGTTTCACTAAAATGCCCAATTAGACATGCGCGCTTTAAACCCAACAAACAGCCACAAAACGAGATTTAATCAAATTTCATGAGTTCAAATAGTTAATTATGGGTTTTTGAATATGATTAAACCACTCAATACCAATCTTAGAGCATTTTATTCGGTTAAATTCCAATGTGATCACTATAAAGCACACTTAGATATGCATACTTTTAACCTAAGAAAACGACCACAAAATAAGAATAAATCAAATACCATGAATTCGAATTGTTAATTATGGGATTTTAAATCAAATTTACAACTTAATCTCAATTTTAGAGAATTTTACCTGGTTCAAATCCCAACAGTTTCACTAAAATGCCCAAATAGACGTGCGTGCTTTAAACCCAACAAAATGGCCCCAAAATGAGATTTAAACAAATTTCATGTGTTCAAATAGTTAATTATGGGTTTTTAAATATTATTAAAACACTAAATCAATTTTTAGAGCATTTTACTCGGTTAAATTCCAATGTGATCATTATAAAGATCAATTAGATATGCACAATTTAAACCTAACAAAACGACCACAAAATAAGAAAAAATCAAATATCATGAGTTCTTATAGTTTCTTATAGAATTTTAAACGTAATTATTCAACTTAATCTCACTTTTAGAGCAATTTACTAGGTTAAAATTCTAGCAGTTTCACTAATAAAGGCCCAATTAGACATTCATGTTTTAAACCTTACAAAACGACCACAAAATGAGATTTAATCAAATTTCATGACTTCAAATAGTTAATTTTTGGTTTTTGAACATGATTAAACCACTTAATCTTAATTTTAGAACATTTTACTCAGTTAAATTACAGTGTGATCACTATAAATCCCATTTCGATTTGCACACTTTAAGCATAATAAAACGTCCGCAAAATGAGATTCAATCAGATTTTATGATTTCAAATAGTTAATTATTGGCCTTTGAACATGATTAATCCACTTAATCTAAATTTTAGAGCATTTTACTCGGTTTAAATTTCAATGTGATCACTATAAAACCCATTTAGATATGCACACTTTAAACCGAACAAAATAACCGCAAAATAAGAATAAATCAGACTTCATGAGTTCAAATACTTAATTACAAGAATTTGAAATAAATTATACAACTTAATCTCTATTTTTGAGCATTTTACTCAGTTAAAGTTACAACGGGTTCACTTAAAATCCCGGTTAGACATAAACGCTTTAAACTAACAAACACGCACAAAATGAGATTCAATCACATTTAATAAGTTTAAATAGTTAATTATGGGCTTTTGAGTATGATCAAACAACTTATTCTCAATTATAGAGCATTTTTTCGGTTTAAATTCCAATGTGTTCACTATAAGCTAAATTAGATATGCACACTTTAAACCTAAAAAACGGACTCAAAATAAAAATAAATCAAATTTAATGGGTTCTAATAGTTAATTATGGGACTTTAAATCAAATTATACAACTTAATATAAATTTTAGAGCATTTTACTCTGTTAAAATCCCAACGGTTTCACAAATATGCCCAATTAGACATGCGCGCTTTAAACCCAACAAACAGCCACAAATCGAGATTTAATCAAATTTCATGAGTTCAAATAGTTAATTATGGGTTTCTGAATATGATTAAACCACTCCATCCCAATATTAGAGCATTTTACTCGGTTAAATTCCATGTGATCACTATAAAGCTCACTTACATATGCGTACTTTAAACCTAAGAAAACTACCGCAAAATAAGAATAAGTCTAATGTAATGAGTTCTAATAGTTAATTATGGGATTTTAAACCAAATTATACAACTTAATAAATGGTCATTTCGATATGCACACTATAAATGATCACTATAAAGCCCATTTCGATATGCACACTTTAAGCATAATAAATGGTCAGCAAAATGAGATTCAATCAAATTTTATGATTTCAAATAGTTAATTATTGGCCTTTGAACATGATTAATCCACTTAATCTAAATTTTAGAGCATTTTACTCAGTTTAAATTTCAATGTGATCACTATAAAACCCATTTAGATATGCACACTTTAAACCGAACAAAATGATCGCAAAATAAGAATAAATCAATTTTCATGAGTTCAAATACTTAATTAGAAGAATTTGAAATAAGTTATACAACTTAATCTCCATTTTTGAGCGTTTTACTCGGTTAAAGTTACAACAGGTTCACTTAAAAGCCCGATTATACATAAACGCTTTAAACTAACAAACACGCACAAAATGAGATTCAATCACATTTATTGAGTTCAAAAATGATATCAAATCAAATTTTATAAGTTTAGATAGTTTAATATGGATTTTTGAACGTAATTATACACTTAATTTCAAATTTTTAGCTTTTTAATTGGTTGAAATTCGAACAGATTCACTGTAAAGCCATTTAGACACGCACGCTTTAAACCCAATAAAAAGATTAGAAAATGATATTAAAATCAAAATTTATGAGTTCAAATATTTAATTATGGATTTTTTAAACTAATTCTACTCCTTAATCTCAAATTTTTAGCTTTTTAATCGGTTGAAATTCGTACAGATTCACTATAAAGCCCATTTAGACACGCACGATTTAAACCCAACAAAAAGATCGAAAAATGATTTTAAATCAAATTTTATGAGTTCAAATAGTTTATTATGGATTTTTGAACCTAATTATACACCTTAATCTCAAATTTTTAGCTTTTTAATCGGTTAAAATTTGAACAGATTCACTATAAAGTCCATTTAGACACTCACACTTTAAACCCAACAAAAAGATCAAAAAATTATATTAAATCAAATTTTAAGAGTTCAAATAGTTAATTATGGACTTTTGAACCTAATTATACAGTTCAATCTCAAATTTTTAGCTTTTTAATAGGTTAAAATTCGAACAGGTTCACTCCAAAGCCCACTTAGATACGCAAGCTTTAAACCCAACAAAAATATCAAAAAATTATATTAAATCAAATTTTATGAGTTCAAATAGTTATTTATGGATTTTTTAACCTAATTGTACAGCTTAATCTCAAATTTTTAGCTTTTTACTCGGTTAAAATTCAAATAGATTAACTATAACGCCCATTAGACACGCACGCTTTAAACCCATCAAAAAGATCAAAAAATGATATTAAATCAAATTGTATGAGTTCAAATAATTAATTATGGACTTTTGAACCTAATTATACACCTTAATCTCAATTTTTTTTTAGCTTTTTACTCGGTTAAAATTCGAATTGATTCATTATAAAGCCAATTTAGACACGCACGCTTTAAACCCAACAAAAAGATCCAAAAATGATATCAAATCAAATTTTATACGTTTAGATAGTTAATTATGGATTTTTGAACCTAATTACACAACTTAATCTCAAATTTTTAGCTTTTTACTTGGTTAAAATTCGAACATGTTCACTACAAAGCCCATTTAGACACGCACGCTTTAAACCCAATAAAAAGATCAAAAAATGATATTAAATCAATTTTTATGAGTTAAAATAGTTAGTTAAGGAATTTTGAAACTAATTATATAGCTTATTCTCAAATTTTTAGATTTTTACTCGGTTAAAATTCAAACAAATTCACTATAAAGCCAATTTAGACACGCACGCTTTAAAACCAACAAAAAGATCGAAAAATGATATAAAATAAAATTTTATGAGTTCAAATAGTTAATTATAGACTTTTGAACCTAATTATACACCTTAATCTCAATTTTTTAGCTTTTTACTCAGTTAAAATTCGAACAAATTAACTACAAAGCCCATTTAGACACTCATGCTTTAAACCCAACAAAAAGATCCACAATTGATATTAAATCAAATTTTATGAGATAAAATAGTTAATTATGGATTTTTTAACCTAATTATACAACTTAATCTAAAATTTTTAACTTTTTACTACGTTAAAATTCGAACAGATTTACTGTAAAGTTCATTTAGACACGCACGCTTTAAACCCAACAAAAAGAACGAAAAATCATATTAAATCAAATTTTATGAGTTCAAATAATTAATTATAGACTTTTGAACCTAATCATACACCTTAATCTCAAATTGTTAGCTTCTTACTCGGTTAAAATTTGAACAGATTCACTAGAAAGCCCATTTAGACGCTCACGCTTTAAACCCAACAAAAAGATAAAAAAATATTAAATCAAATTTTATGAGTTCAAGTAGTTAATTGTGGACTTTTGAACCTAATTATAGAGCTTAATCTCAAATATTTAGCTTTTTACTCGATTAAAATTCAAATAAATTCACCACAAAGCCCATTTAGACTCGCACGCTTAAAATCCAAAAAAAGATCAAAAAATGATATTAAATCAAATTTTATGAGTTGAAAGAGTTAATTATGGACTTCTGAAGCTAATTATAAAGCTTAATCTAAAATTTTTAGCTTTTTACTCGTTTAAAATTTGAACAGATTTACTGTAAAGTCTACTTAGACACACACTTTAAACCAAACAAAAAGATCGAAAAATAATATTAAAAAAATTATGAGGTAAAATAGTTAATTATGGACTTTTGAACCAAATTATACACCTTAATCTAAAATTTTTAGCTTTCTAATTAGTTAAAATTCGAACAGATTTATTATAAAGCCCATTTAGACATGCACGCTTTAAACCCAATAAAAAGATTACAAAATTATATTAAATCAAATTTTATGAGTTAAAATAGTTAATTTTGGAATTTTGAAACTAGTTATACAACTTATTCTCAAATTTTTAGATTTTTACTCGGTTAAAATTCAAACAAATTCACTACATAGCCAATTTAGACACGCACGCTTTAAACCCAATAAAAAGATCAAAAAATGATATTAAATCAAATTTTATGAGTTCAAATAGTTAATTATGGATTTTTGAACCTAATTATACAGCTTAATCTCAAATTTTTAGCTTCTTACACGGTTAAAATTCGAACAAATTAACTACAAAGCCCATTTAGACACTCATGCTTTAAACCCAACAAAAAGATCCACAATTGATATTAAATCAAATTTTATGAGATAAAATAGTTAATTATGGATTTTTTAACCTAATTATACAACTTAATCTAAAATTTTTAACTTTTTACTACGTTAAAATTCGAACAGATTTACTGTAAAGTTCATTTAGACACGCACGCTTTAAACCCAACAAAAAGAACGAAAAATCATATTAAATCAAATTTTATGAGTTCAAATAATTAATTATAGACTTTTGAACCTAATCATACACCTTAATCTCAAATTGTTAGCTTCTTACTCGGTTAAAATTTGAACAGATTCACTAGAAAGCCCATTTAGACGCTCACGCTTTAAACCCAACAAAAAGATAAAAAAATATTAAATCAAATTTTATGAGTTCAAGTAGTTAATTGTTGACTTTTGAACCTAATTATAGAGCTTAATCTCAAATATTTAGCTTTTTACTCGATTAAAATTCAAATAAATTCACCACAAAGCCCATTTAGACTCGCACGCTTAAAATCCAAAAAAAGATCAAAAAATGATATTAAATCAAATTTTATGAGTTGAAAGAGTTAATTATGGACTTCTGAAGCTAATTATAAAGCTTAATCTAAAATTTTTAGCTTTTTACTCGTTTAAAATTTGAACAGATTTACTGTAAAGTCTACTTAGACACACACTTTAAACCAAACAAAAAGATCGAAAAATAATATTAAAAAAATTATGAGGTAAAATAGTTAATTATGGACTTTTGAACCAAATTATACACCTTAATCTAAAATTTTTAGCTTTCTAATTAGTTAAAATTCGAACAGATTTATTATAAAGCCCATTTAGACATGCACGCTTTAAACCCAATAAAAAGATTACAAAATTATATTAAATCAAATTTTATGAGTTAAAATAGTTAATTTTGGAATTTTGAAACTAGTTATACAACTTATTCTCAAATTTTTAGATTTTTACTCGGTTAAAATTCAAACAAATTCACTATATAGCCAATTTAGACACGCACGCTTTAAATCCAATAAAAAGATCAAAAAATGATATTAAATCAAATTTTATGAGTTAAAATAGTTAGTTAATGAATTTTGAAACTAATTATACAACTTATTCTCAAATTTTTAGATTTTTACTCGGTTAAAATTCAAACAAATTCACTATAAAGCCAATTTAGACACGCACGCTTTAAAACCAACAAAAAGATCGAAAAATGATATAAAATAAAATTTTATGAGTTCAAATAGTTAATTATAGACTTTTGAACCTAATTATACACCTTAATCTCAAATTTTTAGCTTTTTACTCGGTTAAAATTCGAACAGATTCACTAGAAAGCCCATTTAGACACTCATGCTTTAAACCCAACAAAAAGATCCACAAATGATATTAAATCAATTTTTATGAGATAAAATAGTTAATTATGGATTTTTGAACCTAATTATACAACTTAATCTAAAATTTTTAACATTTTACTATGTTAGAATTCGAACAGATTTACTGTAAAGTTCATTTAGACACGCACGCTTTAAATCCAACAAAAAGATCGAAAAATGATATTAAATCAAATTTTATGAGTTCAAATAATTAATTATAGACTTTTGAACCTAATCATACACCTTAATCTCAAATTGTTAGCTTTTTACTCGGTTAAAATTTGAACAGATTCACTAGAAAGCCCATTTAGACGCTCACGCTTTAAACCCAACAAAAAGATAAAAAAATATTAAATCAAATTTTATGAGTTCAAGTAGTTAATTGTGGACTTTTGAACCTAATTATAGAGCTTAATCTCAAATTTTTAGCTTTTTACTCGGTTAAAATTCAAACAAATTCACCACAAAGCCCATTTAGACTCGCACGCTTAAAATCCAAAAAAAAGATCAAAAAATGATATTAAATCAAATTTTATGTGTTAAAATAGTTAATTATGGACTTCTTAAGCTAATTATAAAGTTAATCTAAAATTTTTAGCTTTTTACTCGTTTAAAATTCAAACAGATTTACTGTAAAGTCTATTTAGACACACACTTTAAACCAAACAACAAGATCGAAAAATAATATTAAAAAAATTTATGAGCTAAAATAGTTAATTATGGACTTTTGAACCAAATTATACACCTTAATCTAAAATTTTTAGCTTTCTAATTGGTTAAAATTCGAACAGATTTATTATAAAGCCCATTTAGACATGCACACTTTAAACCCAACAAAAAGATTAAAAAAAATTATATTAAATCAAATTTTATGAGTTAAAATAGTTAGTTATGGAATTTTGAAACTAATTATATAACTTATTCTCAAATTTTTAGATTTTTACTCGGTTAAAATTCAAACCAATTCACTACATAGCCAATTTAGACACGCACGCTTTAAACCCAATAAAAAGATCAAAAAATTATATTAAATCAAATTTTATGAGTTCAAATAGTTAATTATGGATTTTTGAACCTAATTATACAGCTTAATCTCAAATTTTTAGCTTCTTACACGGTTAAAATTCGAACAAATTAACTACAAAGCCCATTTAGACACTCATGCTTTAAACCCAACAAAAAGATCCACAATTGATATTAAATCAAATTTTATGAGATAAAATAGTTAATTATGGATTTTTTAACCTAATTATACAACTTAATCTAAAATTTTTAACTTTTTACTACGTTAAAATTCGAACAGATTTACTGTAAAGTTCATTTAGACACGCACGCTTTAAACCCAACAAAAAGAACGAAAAATCATATTAAATCAAATTTTATGAGTTCAAATAATTAATTATAGACTTTTGAACCTAATCATACACCTTAATCTCAAATTGTTAGCTTCTTACTCGGTTAAAATTTGAACAGATTCACTAGAAAGCCCATTTAGACGCTCACGCTTTAAACCCAACAAAAAGATAAAAAAATATTAAATCAAATTTTATGAGTTCAAGTAGTTAATTGTTGACTTTTGAACCTAATTATAGAGCTTAATCTCAAATATTTAGCTTTTTACTCGATTAAAATTCAAATAAATTCACCACAAAGCCCATTTAGACTCGCACGCTTAAAATCCAAAAAAAGATCAAAAAATGATATTAAATCAAATTTTATGAGTTGAAAGAGTTAATTATGGACTTCTGAAGCTAATTATAAAGCTTAATCTAAAATTTTTAGCTTTTTACTCGTTTAAAATTTGAACAGATTTACTGTAAAGTCTACTTAGACACACACTTTAAACCAAACAAAAAGATCGAAAAATAATATTAAAAAAATTATGAGGTAAAATAGTTAATTATGGACTTTTGAACCAAATTATACACCTTAATCTAAAGTTTTTAGCTTTCTAATTAGTTAAAATTCGAACAGATTTATTATAAAGCCCATTTAGACAGCACGCTTTAAACCCAATAAAAAGATTACAAAATTATATTAAATCAAATTTTATGAGTTAAAATAGTTAATTTTGGAATTTTGAAACTAGTTATACAACTTATTCTCAAATTTTTAGATTTTTACTCGGTTAAAATTCAAACAAATTCACTATATAGCCAATTTAGACACGCACGCTTTAAATCCAATAAAAAGATCAAAAAATGATATTAAATCAAATTTTATGAGTTAAAATAGTTAGTTAATGAATTTTGAAACTAATTATACAGCTTATTCTCAAATTTTTAGATTTTTACTCGGTTAAAATTCAAACAAATTCACTATAAAGCCAATTTAGACACGCACGCTTTAAAACCAACAAAAAGATCGAAAAATGATATAAAATAAAATTTTATGAGTTCAAATAGTTAATTATAGACTTTTGAACCTAATTATACACCTTAATCTCAAATTTTTAGCTTTTTACTCGGTTAAAATTCGAACAGATTCACTAGAAAGCCCATTTAGACACTCATGCTTTAAACCCAACAAAAAGATCCACAAATGATATTAAATCAATTTTTATGAGATAAAATAGTTAATTATGGATTTTTGAACCTAATTATACAACTTAATCTAAAATTTTTAACATTTTACTATGTTAGAATTCGAACAGATTTACTGTAAAGTTCATTTAGACACGCACGCTTTAAATCCAACAAAAAGATCGAAAAATGATATTAAATCAAATTTTATGAGTTCAAATAATTAATTATAGACTTTTGAACCTAATCATACACCTTAATCTCAAATTGTTAGCTTTTTACTCGGTTAAAATTTGAACAGATTCACTAGAAAGCCCATTTAGACGCTCACGCTTTAAACCCAACAAAAAGATAAAAAAATATTAAATCAAATTTTATGAGTTCAAGTAGTTAATTGTGGACTTTTGAACCTAATTATAGAGCTTAATCTCAAATTTTTAGCTTTTTACTCGGTTAAAATTCAAACAAATTCACCACAAAGCCCATTTAGACTCGCACGCTTGAAATCCAAAAAAAAGATCAAAAAATGATATTAAATCAAATTTTATGTGTTAAAATAGTTAATTATGGACTTCTTAAGCTAATTATAAAGTTAATCTAAAATTTTTAGCTTTTTACTCGTTTAAAATTCAAACAGATTTACTGTAAAGTCTATTTAGACACACACTTTAAACCAAACAACAAGATCGAAAAATAATATTAAAAAAATTTAAGAGCTAAAATAGTTAATTATGGACTTTTGAACCAAATTATACACCTTAATCTAAAATTTTTAGCTTTCTAATTGGTTAAAATTCGAACAGATTTATTATAAAGCCCATTTAGACATGCACACTTTAAACCCAACAAAATGATTAAAAAAATTATATTAAATCAAATTTTATGAGTTAAAATAGTTAGTTATGGAATTTTGAAACTAATTATACAACTTATTCTCAAATTTTTAGATTTTTACTCGGTTAAAATTCAAACAAATTCACTACATAGCCAATTTAGACACGCACGCTTTAAACCCAATAAAAAGATCAAAAAATTATATTAAATCAAATTTTATGAGTTCAAATAGTTAATTATGGATTTTTGAACCTAATTATACAGCTTAATCTCAAATTTTTAGCTTCTTACACGGTTAAAATTCGAACAAATTAACTACAAAGCCCATTTAGACACTCATGCTTTAAACCCAACAAAAAGATCCACAATTGATATTAAATCAAATTTTATGAGATAAAATAGTTAATTATGGATTTTTTAACCTAATTATACAACTTAATCTAAAATTTTTAACTTTTTACTACGTTAAAATTCGAACAGATTTACTGTAAAGTTCATTTAGACACGCACGCTTTAAACCCAACAAAAAGAACGAAAAATCATATTAAATCAAATTTTATGAGTTCAAATAATTAATTATAGACTTTTGAACCTAATCATACACCTTAATCTCAAATTGTTAGCTTCTTACTCGGTTAAAATTTGAACAGATTCACTAGAAAGCCCATTTAGACGCTCACGCTTTAAACCCAACAAAAAGATAAAAAAATATTAAATCAAATTTTATGAGTTCAAGTAGTTAATTGTGGACTTTTGAACCTAATTATAGAGCTTAATCTCAAATATTTAGCTTTTTACTCGATTAAAATTCAAATAAATTCACCACAAAGCCCATTTAGACTCGCACGCTTAAAATCCAAAAAAAGATCAAAAAATGATATTAAATCAAATTTTATGAGTTGAAAGAGTTAATTATGGACTTCTGAAGCTAATTATAAAGCTTAATCTAAAATTTTTAGCTTTTTACTCGTTTAAAATTTGAACAGATTTACTGTAAAGTCTACTTAGACACACACTTTAAACCAAACAAAAAGATCGAAAAATAATATTAAAAAAATTATGAGGTAAAATAGTTAATTATGGACTTTTGAACCAAATTATACACCTTAATCTAAAATTTTTAGCTTTCTAATTAGTTAAAATTCGAATAGATTTATTATAAAGCCCATTTAGACATGCACGCTTTAAACCCAATAAAAAGATTACAAAATTATATTAAATCAAATTTTATGAGTTAAAATAGTTAATTTTGGAATTTTGAAACTAGTTATACAACTTATTCTCAAATTTTTAGATTTTTACTCGGTTAAAATTCAAACAAATTCACTATATAGCCAATTTAGACACGCACGCTTTAAATCCAATAAAAAGATCAAAAAATGATATTAAATCAAATTTTATGAGTTAAAATAGTTAGTTAATGAATTTTGAAACTAATTATACAGCTTATTCTCAAATTTTTAGATTTTTACTCGGTTAAAATTCAAACAAATTCACTATAAAGCCAATTTAGACACGCACGCTTTAAAACCAACAAAAAGATCGAAAAATGATATAAAATAAAATTTTATGAGTTCAAATAGTTAATTATAGACTTTTGAACCTAATTATACACCTTAATCTCAAATTTTTAGCTTTTTACTCGGTTAAAATTTGAACAGATTCACTAGAAAGCCCATTTAGACACTCATGCTTTAAACCCAACAAAAAGATCGACAAATGATATTAAATCAAATTTTATGAGATAAAATAGTTAATTATGCATTTTTGAACCTAAGTATACAACTTAATCTAAAATTTTAACTTTTTACTATGTTAGAATTCGAACAGATTTACTGTAAAGTTCATTTAGACACGCACGCTTTAAACCCAACAAAAATATCGAAAAATGATATTAAATCAAATTTTAAGAGTTCAAATAATTAATTATAGACTTTTGAACCTAATCATACACCTTAATCTCAAATTGTTAGCTTTTTACTCGGTTAAAATTTGAACAGATTCACTAGAAAGCCCATTTAGACGCTCACGCTTAAAATCCAAAAAAAGATCAAAAAATGATATTAAATCAAATTTTATGAGTTGAAATAGTTAATTATGGACTTCTGAAGCTAATTATAAAGCTTAATCTAAATTTTTTAAATTTTTACTCGTTTAAAATTCGAACAGATTTACTGTAAAGTCTATTTAGACACACACTTTAAACCAAACAAAAAGATCGAAAAATAATATTAAAAATTTTTTATGAGCTAAAAATAGTTAATTATGGACTTTTGAACCAAATTATACACCTTAATCTAAAATTTTTAGCTTTCTAATTAGTTAAAATTCGAACAGATTTATTATAAAGCCCATTTAGACATGCACACTTTAAACCCAATAAAAAGATTACAAAATTATATTAAATCAAATTTTATGAGTTAAAATAGTTAGTCATGGTCTTTTGTATCTAATTATATTGCTTAATCTGAAATTTTTTAGCTTTTTACTCATTAAAATTAGAACAAATTCACTACAAAGCCCATTTAGACAAGCACGCTTAAAACCCAATAAAAAGACTAAAAAATTATATTAAATCAAATTTTATGAGTTCAAATAGTTAGTTATGGACTTTTTTAACTAATTATACAGCTTAATCTCAAATTTTTACCTTTTCACTCGGTTAAAATTCTAACAAATTCACTACAAAGCCCATTTAGACACGCACGCTTTAAACTCAAAAAAAAAAGATCAAAAAATTATATTAAATAAAATTTTATGAGTTAAAATAGTTAATTATGGACTTTTGAACCTAATTATACACCTTAATCTAAAATTTTTAGCTTTCTAATCGGTTAAAATTCGAACAGATTTACTATAAAGCCCATTTAGACACGAGCACTTTAAACACAACAAAAAGATCAAAAAATGATTTTTAATCAAATTTTATGAGTTCAAATTGTTTATTATGGACTTTTGAACCTAATTATACACCTTAATCTCAAATTTTTAGCTTCTGAATCGATTAAAATTCGAACAGATTTACTATAAAGCCAATTTAGACAGGCACGCTTTAAAACCCAATAAAAAGATCAAAAAATTATATTAAATCAAATTTTATGAGTTTAAATAGTTAGTTATGGACTTTTGTGCCTAATTATACAGTTGAATCTCAAATTTTTACCTTTTTACTCAGTTAAAATTCGAACAAATTCAATAGAAAGCCCATTTAGACACGCACGCTTTAAACCCAATAAAAAGATCAAAATTTATATTAAATCATATTTTATGAGTTAAAATACTTAGTTATGGAATTTTGAACCAAATTATACAGCTTAATCTCAAATTTTTAGATTTTTACTCGGTTAAAATTCAAACAAATTCACTACATAGCCAATTTAGACACGCACGCTTTAGACCCAATAAAAAGATCAAAAAATTATATTAAATAAAATTTTATGAGTTGAAATAGTTAATTATGGACTTTTAACCAAATTATACACCTTAATCTCAAATTTTTAGCTTTTTAATCGGTTAAAATTCGAACAGATTTACTATAAATCCCATTTAGACATGCACTATATAAACCCAACAACAAAAAATCAAAAAATGATATTAAATCAAAATTTATGAGTTCAAATAGTTTATTATGGATTTTTAAACCTAATTATACACCTTAATCTCAAATTTTCAGCTTCTGAATCGGTTAAAATTCGAACAGATTCACTATAAAGCCCATTTAGACACGCACGCTTTAAACATAACAAAAAGATTGATAAATGATATTAAATCAAAATTTTTGACTTCAAATATTTAATTATGGATTTTTGAACCTAATTATAAACCTTAATCACAAATTTTTAGCTTTTTAATCGGTTAAAATTCGAACAGATTAACTATAATGCCCATTTAGACACGCACGCTTTAAACCAAACAAAAAGATCAAAAAATTATATTATAACAAATTTTATGAGTTCAAATAGTTAATTATGGATTTTTGAACCTAATTATACACCTAAATCTCAAATTTTTACATTTATAATCGGTTAAAATTCAAACAAATGCACTATAAATTTTATCTAGACAATCATGCTTTAAACCCAACAAAAAAAAATCAAAAAATTATATTAAATAAAATTTTATGAGTTCAAATAGTTAATTATAGACTTTTGAACCTAATCATACACCTTAATCTCAAATTTTTAGCTTTTTACTCGGTTAAAATAAGAATAGATTCACTACTAAGCTCATTTAGATACGCACGCTTTAAACCAAATAAAAAGATCAAAAAATTATATTAAATCAAATTTTATGATTTCAAATACTTAATTATGGACTTTAGATCCTAATTATATAGCTTAATCTAAAATTTTGAACTTTCTACTCGGTTAAAATTCTAACAGATTTCCTATGAAGCCCATTTAGACAGGCACACTTTAAACCCAACAAAAAAATCAAAAAATCATATTATATAAAATTTTATGATTTCAAATAGTTAATTATAGACTTTTAAACCTAATCATACACCTTAATCTCAAATTTTTAGCTTTTTACTCGGTTAAAATTCGAACAGATTCAATACAAAGCTCATTTAGATACGCACGCTTTAAAACCAATAAAATGATCAAAAAATTATATTAAATCAAATTTTATGATTTCAAATAGTTAATTATCGACTTTTGAACCTAATTATACAGCTTAATCTAAAATTTTTAACTTTTTACTCAGTTAAAATTCGAACAAATTTACTATAAATCCCATTTAGACACGCACGCTTTAAACCCAACAAAAAAATCGAAAAATGATATTAAATAAAATTTTATGAGTTCAAATAGTTAATAATAGACTTTTGAACCTAATCGCACACCTTAATCTCAAATTTTTAGCTTTTTACTCGGTTAAAATTCTAACAGATTTAGTATAAAGCCCATTTAGACACGCACGCTTTAAACCAACAAAAAGATCAAAAAAATTATATTAAATCAAATTTTATGAGTTCAAATAGTTAATTAGGGACTTTTGAACCTAATTATACAGCTTAATCTAAAATTTTTAACTTTTACTCGGTTAAAATTTGAAAATATTTATTATAAAGCCCATTTTGACACGCACTCTTTAAACCTAACAAAACGATCGAAAAATGATATAAAATAAAATTTTATGAGTTCAAATAGTTAATTATAGACTTTTGAACCTATTCATAAACCTTAATCTCAAATTTTTAGCTTTTTACTCGGTTAAAATTCGAAGAAGATTCACTATAAAGCCCACTTAGCCACGCACGCTTTAAACCCAATGAAAAGATCACAAAAAGATATTAAATCAAATTTTATGAGTTCAAATAGTCAAATATGGACTTTTAACCAAATTATATATCTTAATCTCAAATTTTTAGCTTTTTAATCGGTTAAAATTCGAACAGATTCACTATAAAGCCCATTTAGACATGCACGATTTATTCCCAATAAAAAGATCACAAAATGATATTAATTCAAATTTTATGAGTTCAACTAGTTAATTATAGACTTTTGAACCTAATTATACACCTTAATCTCAAATTTTTAGCTCTCTAATCAGTTAAAATTCGAACAGATTTACTATAAAGACCATTTAGACACGCAAGCTTTAAACCCAAGAAAAAGAATAAAAAATCATATTAAACCAAATTTCGTGAGTTCAAATAGTTTATTATGGACTTTTGAACCTAATTATACACCTTCATCTCAAATTTTTAGCTTTTTACATAGTTAAAATTTGAAAAGATTCACTATAAAGCCCATTTAGCCACGCACGCTTTAAACCCAACAAAAAGATCAAAAAAATATAATAAATCAAATTTTATGAGTTCAAATATTTAATTATGGACTTTTGAATCTAATTATACACCTTAATCTCAAATTTTTAGCTTTTTAATCGGTTAAAATTCGATCAGTTTCACTATAAACCCATTTAGACATGCACGTTTTAAACCCAACAAAAAGATCGAAAAATGATATTAAATCAAATTTTATAAGTTTAAATAGTTAATTATGGACTTTTGAACCTAATTATACACCTTAATCTTCAAATTTTTAGCTTTCTAATGGTTAAAACTTGAACAAATTCACTACAAAGCCCATGTAGACACGCACGCTTTAAACCCAACAAAAAATCAAAAAATAACATTAAATCAAACTTAATGAGTTGAAATAGTTAATTATGGACTTTTAAACCTAATTATACGCCTTAATCTCAAATTTTTAGCTTTTTAATCGATTAAAATTCGAACAGTTTCACTATAAAGCCCGTTTAGACATGCACGTTTTAAACCCAACAAAAAAATCGAAAAATGATATTAAATCAAAATTTATGAGTTCAAATAGTTAATTATGGATTTTTTAAACTAATTGTACAACTTAATCTCAAATTATTAGCTTTTAACTCGATTAAAATTCGAATAGATTCACTATAAACCCAATTAAGTCACGCACGCTTTACGCCCAACAAAAAGATCGAAAAATGATATTAAATCAAATTTTATGAGTTCAAATAGTTAATTATGGATTTTTGAACCTAATTATACATCTTAATCTTAAATTTTTAGCTTTTTAATCGGTTAAAATTCGAACAAATTTACTATAAAGCCCATTTAGACACACACGCCTTAAACCCAACAAAAAGATCAAAAAATGATATTAAAATCAAAATTTATATGAGTTCAAATATTTAATTATGGAATTTTGAACCTAATTATACACCTTAATCTAAAATTTTTAGCTTTTTAATCAGTTAAAACTCGAACAAATTCACTACAAAGCCCACATAGACACGCACGCTTTAAACCCAACAAAAAATCAAAAAATGATATTAAATCAAATTTTATGAGTTCAAATAGTTAATTATGGACTTTTGAACATAATTATACAACTTAATCTCAAACTTTTAGCTTTTAACTCGATTAAAATTCGAGCAGATTCACTATAAAGCCAATTTAGTCACGCACGCTTTACACCCAACAAAAAGATCGAAAAATGATATTTAATCGGTTAAAATTCGAACAGATTCACAATAAAGACCATTTAGACACGCATGCTATAAACCCAACAAAAAATCGAAAAATGATATTAAATCAAAATTTATGAGTTCAAATAGTTAATTATGGATTTTTGAACCTAATTAGACACCTTAATCTCAAATTTTTAGCTTTTTAATCGGTTAAAATTCGAACTGATTCACTATAAAGCCCATTTAGACACGCATGCCTTAAGCCCAAAAAAATATCGAAAAATATTATTAAAATCAAAATTTTTGTGGTCAAATAGTTAATTATGGATTTTTTAACCTAATTATACACCTTAATCTCAAATTTTTAGCTGTTTAATCTGTTAAAATTCGAACAATTTCACTATAAAGCCCATTTAGACATGCACATTTTAAGCCCAACAAAGAGATTAAAAAATGATATTAAATTAAAACTTATGAGTTCAAATAGTTAATTATGGATTTTTGAAACAATTATACACTCATAATTTTAGCTTTTTAATCTATTAAAACTCGAATAAATTCACTAAAAAGCCCATTTAGACACGCATGCTTTAAACCCAACAAAAAATCAAAAAATAATATTAAATTAGATTTAATGAGTTCAAATAGTTAATTATGGACTTTTGAACCTAATTATACACCTTAATCTCCAATTTTTAATTTTTTAATCGATTAAAATTCAAACAGATTCACTATAAAGACCATTTAGACACGCACGCTATAAACCTAACAAAAAATCGAAAAATGATATTAAATCAAATTTTATGAGTTCAAATAGTTAATTATGGATTTTTGAACCTAATTGTACACCTTAATCTCAAATTTTTAGCATTTTAATCGGTTAAAATTCGAACAGATTCACTATAAAGCCCATTTAGACACGCACGCTTTAAACCCAATGAAAAGATCACAAAAAGATATTAAATCAAATTTTAGGAGTTCAAAAAGTTAATTATAGACTTTTAACCTAATTATACACCTTAATCTCAATTTTTTAGCTTTTTAATCGGTTAAAATTCGAACAGATTCACTATAAAGGCCATTTAGACACGCACGCTATAAACCCAACAAAAAAAAAATCTAAAAATGATATTAAATCAAAATTTATGAGTTCAAATAGTTAATTATGGATTTTTGAAACTAATTATACACCTTAATCTCAAATTTTTAGCTTTTTAATATGTTAAAATTCGAACAATTTCACTATAAAGCCCATTTAGACACGCACGCTATAAACCCAAGAAAAAAAAATCGAAAAATAACATTAAATAAAACTTAATGAGTTCAAATAGTTAATTATGGAGTTTTGAACCTAATTATACACCTTAATCTCAAACTTTTAGATTTTTTTCGGTTAAAATTCGAAAAGATTCACTATAAAGCCAATTTAGTCAAGCACGTTTCACACCCAACAAAAAGATCGAAAAATGATATTAAATCAAATTTTATGAGTTCAAATAGTTGATTTTTAAACCTAATTATACACCTTAGTCTCAAATTTTTAGTTTTTTAATCGGTTAAAATTCAAACAGGTTTACTATAAATCCCATTTAGACACGCACACCCTAAATACAACAAAAAGATCGAAAAATGATATTATATCAAACTTTATGAGTTCAAATAGTTAATTATGGACTTTTGAACCTAATTATACAACTTAATCTTAAATTGTTAGCTTTTTAATCTATTAAATTCGAACAGATTCACTATAAAGCCAATTTAGTCGCGCACGCTTTACACCCAACAAAAAGATCGTAAAATGATATTAAATCAAATTTTATGAGTTCAAATAGTTAATTATGGACTTTTGAACCTAATTATACACCTTAATCTCAAATTTTTAGCTTTTTACGCGATTAAAATTTGAACAGATTCACTATCAAGCCCTGTTAGACACGCATGCCTTAAACCCAACATAAAGATCGAAAAATGATATTCAAATCAAAATTTATGTGTTCAAATATTTAATTATGGACTTTTGAACCTAATTATACACCTTAATCTCAAATTTTTAGCTTTTTAATTTGTAAAAATTCAAACAGTTTCACTATAAAACCATTTAGACATGCACGTTTTCAACCCAACAGAAAGATGGAAAAATGATATTAAATCAAAATTTATGAGTTTAAATAGTTAATTATGGATTTTTGAAACTAATTATACAACTTAATCTCAAAATTTTAGCTTTTTAATCGGTTAAAACTCGAAGAAATTGACAACAAAGCCCATGTAGACACGCACGCTTTAAACCCAACAAAAATCAAAAAATAATATTAAATCAAATTTAATGAGTTCAAATAGTTAATTATGTACTTTTGAACACAATTATACACTTTAATCTCAAATTTTTAGCTTTTTAATCGGTTAAAATTCGAAAAGATTCACTATAAAACCCCATTTAGACAGGCACGCTTTACACTCAACAAAAATATCGAAAACTGTTATTAAATCAAATTTTATGAGTTCCAATAGTTAATTATGGATTTTTAACCTAATTATACACCTTAATCTCAAATTTTTAGATTTTATTCATTTAAAATTCGAACAGATTCACTATAAAACCCATTTAGACACGTAAACCATAAACCCAACAAAAAGATCGAAAAATGATATTAGAATCAAAATTTATGAGTTCAAATATTTAATTATGGATTTTTGAACCTAATTATACACCTTAATCTACAATTTTTAGCTTTTTAATCTGTTAAAGTTCGAACAATTTCACTATAAAGCCCATTTAGACACGTACGCTATAAACCCAAGAAAAAAAATCGAAAAATAACATTAAATTAAACTTAATGAGTTCAAAAAGTTAATTATGGACTTTTGAACCTAAATATACACCTTAATCTCAAATTTTTAGCTTTTTAATCTGTTAAAATTAGATCAGATTCACTATAAAGAGCATTTTGACACGCACGGTATAAACCCAACAAAAAGATCGAAAAATGATATTAAATCAAATTTTATGGGTTGAAATAGTTAATTATGGATTTCTGAAACTAATTGTACAACTTAATCTCAAATTTTTAGCTTTTTAATCGGTTAAAACTCGAAGAAATTCACAACAAAACCCATGTAGACACACACGCTTTTAATCCAACAAAAAATCAAAAAATAATATTAAATCAAATTTAATGAGTTCAAATAGTTAATTATGGACTTTTGAACCTAATTATACACCTTAATCTAAAATTTTTAGCTTTTTAATCGGTTAAAATTCGAACACATTCACTACAAAGCGCATTTAGACATGCACGCTTTAAACCCAACAAAAATATAAAAAAATGATGTTAAATCAAATTTTATGAGTTCAAATAGTTCATTATGGATTTTTGAACCTAATTATACACCTTAATCTCAAATTTTAAGCTTTTTAATCGGATAAAATTCAAACAGATTCACTATAAAGCCCATTTAGACACACACTCTATAAACCTAACAAAAAATCGAAAAATGATATTAAATCAAAATTTATGAGTTCAAATAGTTAATTATGGATTTTTGAAACTAATTATACAATTTAATTTCAAAATTTTAGCGTTTTAATCGATTAAAATTTGAACATATTCACTATAAAGCCCATTTAGACTCGCACGCTTTAAACCCAAATAAAAATCAAAAAATGATATTAAATCAAATTTTATGAGTTCAAATAGTTAATTATGGACTTTTGAACCTAATTATACAACTTAATCTTAAATTTTTAGCTTTTAACTCGATTAAAATTCGAACAGATTCACTATAAAGCCAATTCAGTCACGCACGCTTTACACCGAACAAAAAGATCGAAAAATGATATCAAATCAAATTTTATGAGTTCAAATCGTTAATTATGGATTTTTGAACCTAATTATACACCTTAATCTCAAATTTTTAGCTTTTTACTCGATTAAAATTTGAAAAGATTCACTATAAAGCCCAGTTAGACACGCATGCCTTATACCCAAAAAAAAAATCAAAAAATGATATTAGAATCAAAATTTATGTGTTCAAATATTTAATTGTGGACTTTTAAACCTAATTATACACCTTAATCTCAAATTTTTAGCTTTTTAATCTGTAAAAATTCAAAATGTTTCACAATAAAAACATTTAGACATGCACGTTTTCAACCCAACAGAAAGATCGAAAAATGATATTAAATCAAAATTTATGAGTTCAAATAGTTAATTATGGATTTTTGAAACTAATTATACAACTTAATCTCAAAATTTTAGCTTTTTAATCGATTAAAACTCGAACAAATTCACTACAAAGCCCATGTAGACATGCACGCTTTAAACCCAATAAAAAATCAAAAAATAATATTAAATCAAATTTAATGAGTTTAAATAGTTAATTATGGACTTTTGAACCTAATTATACACCTTAATCTCAAATTGTTATCCTTTTAATCGGTTAAAATTCGAATAATTTCACTACAAAGCCCATTTAGACATGCACGTTTTAAACACAACAAAAAGATCGAAAAATGATTTTAAATCAAATTTTGAGTTTATATAGTTAATTATGGACTTTTGAACCTAATTATACACCTTAATCTACAAATTTTTATCTTTCTAATCGATTAAAACTCGAACAAATTCATTACAAAGCCCATGTAGATACGCATGCCTTAAACCCAACAAAAAATCAAAAAATAATATTAAATGAAATTTAATGAGTTTAAATAGTTAATTATGGACTTTTGAACCTAATTATACACCATAATATCAAATTGTTATCTTTTTAACCGGTTAAAATTCGAACAGTTTCACTATAAAGCCAATTTAGACATGCACGTTTTAAACCCAACAAAAAGATCGAAAAATGATATTAAATCAAATTTTATGAGTTCAAATAGTTAATTATGGACTTCTGAACCTAATTATACACCTTAATCTCAAATTTTTAGCTTTTTAATCGGTTAAAATTCGAAAAGATTCACCATAAAGTCCATTTTGACACGCACGCTATAAACCCAACAAAAAATTATATTAAATCAAAATTTATGAGTTCAAATAGTTAAATATGGATTTTTGAAACTAATTATACAACTTAATCTCAAATTTTATGCTTTTTAATCGGTTATAATTCAAACAGATTCACAATAAAGCCCATTTAGACACGCACGCTTTAAACCCAACAAAAAATCAAAAAATGATATTAAATCAAATTTTATGAGTTCAAATAGTTAATTATGGATTTTTGAACCTAATTATATAACTTAATATCAAATTTTTAGCTTTTAACTCGATTAAAATTCGAACAGAATCATTATAAAGCCAATTTAGTCACGCACGCTTTACTCCCAACAAAAATATCGATAAATGATATTAAATCAAATTTTATTAGTTCAAATAGTAAATTGTGGATTTTTTAACCTAATTATACACGTTAATATCAAATTTTTAGCTTTTTATTCAGTTATAATTCGAACAGATTCACTATAAAACCCATTTAGACACGCACGCCTTAAACCCAACAAAAATATCAATAAATGATATTAAAATCAAAATTTATGAGTTCAAATATTTAATTATGGATTTTTGAACCTAATTATAAACCTTAATCTCAAATTTTTAGCTTTTTAATCTGTTAAAATTCGAACAGTTTCACTATAAAGCCCATTTAGACATGCACGCTATAAACCTAACAAAAAAATTGAAAAATGATAATAAATCAAAATTTATGAGTTCAAATAGTTAATTATGGATTTTTGAAACTAATTATAAAACTTAATCTCAAATTTCTTGCTTTTTAATCGGTTAAAATTCGAACAGATTCACTATAAAGCCAATTTAGACACGCACGCTTTAAACCCAACAAAAAATCAAAAAATGATATTAAATCAAATTTTATGAGTTCAAATAGTTAATTATGGACTTTTGAACCTAATTATACAACTTAATCTTAAATTTTTAGCATTTAACTCGATTAAAAGTCGAACAGATTCACTATAAAGCCAATTTAGTCATGCACGCTTTACACCGAACAAAAAGATCGAAAAATGATATTAAATCAAATTTTATGAGTTCAAATCGTTAATTATGGATTTTTGAACCTAATTATACACCTTAATCTCAATTTTTTTAGCTTTTTATTCGGTTAAAATTCGAACAGATTCACTATAAAACCCATTTATACACGCACGCTATAATCCCAACAAATAGATCGAAAAATGATATAAAAATCAAAATTTTTGAGTTTAAATATTTAATTATGGATTTTTGAACCTAATTATACACCTTAATCTCAATTTTTTAGCTTTTTAATCTGTTAAAATTCGAACAGTTTCCTATAAAGCCCATTTAGACACAAACGTTTTAAACCCAACAAAAAATCAAAAAATGATATTAAATCAAATTTTATGAGTTCAAATAGTTAATTATGGACTTTTGAACCTAATTATACAACTTAATCTCAAGTTTTTAGCTTTTAACTCGATTAAAATTCGAATAGATTCACTATAAAGCCAATTTAGTCACGCACGCTTTACACCCAACAAAAAGATTGAAAAATGATATTAAATCAACTTTTACGAGTTCCAATAATTAATTATGGATTTTTGAACCTAATTATACACCTTAATCTCAAATTTTTAGGTTTTTAATCGGTTAAAATTCGAACAGTTTCACTATAATGCCCATTTAGACGTGCACATTTTAAACTCAACAAAAAGATCGATAAATGATATTAAATCAAATTTTATGAGTTCAAATAGTTAATCATAGACTTTTGAACCTAATTATACACCTTAATCTTCAAATTTTTAGCTTTCTAATCGATTAAAACTCGAACAAATTCATTACAAAGCCCATGTAGACATGCATGCTTTAAACCCAACAAAAAATCAAAAAATAATATTAAATCAAATTTAATGAGTTTAAATAGTTAATTATGGACTTTTACACCTAATTACACACCTTAATATCAAATTTTTAGCTTTCTAATCGGTTAAAATTCGAATAAATTCACTACAAAGCCCATTTAGACATGCACGTTTTAAACCCAACTAAAATATCGAAAAATGATATTAAAATCAAAATTTATGAGTTCAAATATTTAATTATGGATTTTTGAACCTAATTATACACCTTAATCTCAAATTATTAGCTTTTTAATTTGTTAAAATTCGAACAGTTTCACTATAAAGCCCATTTAGACACGCACGCTATAAACCCACAAAAAAATTGAAAAATGATATTAAATCAAAATTTATGAGTTCAAATAGTTAATTATAGATTTTTGAAACTAATTATACAACTTAATCTCAATTTTTTCGCTTTTTAATTGGTTAAAATTCGAACAGATTCACTATAAAGCCCATTTAGACACACACGCTTTAAACCCAACAAAAAATCAAAAAATGATATTAAATCAAATTTTATGAGTTCAAATAGTTAATTATGGACTTTTGAACCTAATTATACACCTTAATCTTCAAATTTTTAGATTTCTAATCGGTTAAAACTCTAACAAATTTACTATAAAGGCCATTTAGACACGCACGCTTTAAACCCAACAAAAAACCTTGATGGGTCGATGCTGAAATCCAAACCTTGATGGTGCTCCACGAACTGGCTTCACCTAACCTACGCACGAAAACACATTTCGAACGCTGAGCTACTAAAGCTCAGTGGGTACGCCGAACTTGGCCAACATCATGCATAAAATAAGCAGTAAAGCATAACATATAAACATCGTGCATGAAATGATGATCTAGCATGCTTGCCTATCTCATGGCATAAATGAATGTATAATATCGCACACAGCATATACATGTCAAACAACAGTACAAAGTAGTGAGGCCCGCGTCTACACAGCATCGGGATCCTCCAAATCCCATACTCGGAATGTCACATCGAGTATCATCGAATGAGGCCCGCTTCCACACAGCATCGGGATCCTACATTTGGAATGGTCTTCAAAATCATCACCCGAAATGTTACATCGGATGGCCTTCAACGTGTTGCAACACTTTTGGATATCCGGATTTCCATCAATCAAGGACTCAACACACATCAACGATCCACCTAGGATCCTCACATCAAAACATATCAAGACTTAACATAATTTAGTCATTCAGGGTTTAATACGTCAATCTTGGTTAAACAATTCATTCCTTGATTATAAGATTCATTATATCATTTAATTCTATTATCGAACCTCAAACAAAGCTTATCTTGTCGAATTTTCGCAGGGGTATCGATACCCTTATATGGGGTATCGAACCACCCTGCCTCGATACCCACCTAAAGAAGGCATCGAACCATGGGTATCGATACTGGTATCGATACCCTTTGACCATTTTCAAAGTCAACGAAAGAGGACCCTCCAGCATCGATACTGGTATCGATGCCATTATGCCACTGGAGGTCTCGGTATCGAACCATGGATCGATACACCTGATCACTTAGCCTATTTTCACTCATGGGTATCGATACCGATAGCCCGTGTATCGATACCCCTGCACAAAATGCAGGTCTGCACTTAGAAATTTCTGAGGATTCTTCCCAAACATTAATCTATTCGATTCTAAAGTGTTCCCATTAGTTTCTAGAGATATTCAGGACGTTTTAACACCAATTCCAAGTCATTTAACACACAAATCCGAATTCCACCATTAATGTCTTCAAACATGCACACCAAGCATTCATACATGGATTTCTACATGCTATGCACTCTACCATGAAATGCAAGATAATTAGAAGAGTTGGGAGTACCAACCTCTTGCACAAACAGCAACAAACCCGAGCTCACTCCTCTTCAAGCCTTCTTCTTTCCAAAACTTGTTGATGGCTCACAACCCTCTTTCTCTACAAGAGAAGGACATACAACGGATTAGGAACACTTAGAGATGATTTCCGGAGCTTCAAACACTAAAAGAACTGAGATTCAAGCCCTCAAAAACCAAACCCGAACTCAAACTCAAATCCTCTTCTAAACCCTTTTCTTCACCAAACTCAACAATCTTTACCTTGTTTTGTAGATCACTTTGAGCCTAAAAACCTTTACTCTTCCACCAAAACGAGATTCCCCGGAAAACTCTCAAAGATCAAACCTTTGCCACCATTTTTCTCTTGCAACCATGGGGAAGAAAGATGAAAGAAAAAGAGAAGACAATGAGGTCATTCTACAGAGAATTAACCTCTACAACCCCCATCTTCATCCCAAGTGAAATTACCAAAAAGCCCTCACCGCAAGGCCTAACTTAAAACCCAATTAAAGCCCAACAACCAACAAGCCCAACAGATTAAAATGATATTAAAATCAAAATTTATGAGTTCAAATATTTAATTATGGATTTTTGAACCCAATTATACACCTTAGTCTCAAGTTTTTTGCTTTTTAACAGATTAAAATTTGAATAGATTCACTATAAAGCCCATTTAGACACGCACGCTTTAAACCCAACAAAAAATCAAAAAATGATATTAAAACAAATTTTATGAGTTCAAATAGTTAATTATGGACTTTTGAACCTAATTATACAACTTAATCTCAAATTTTTAGCTTTTAACTCGATTAAAATTCGAACAGATTCACTATAAAGCCAATTTAATCACGCACGCTTTACACCTAACAAAAAGATTGAAAATGATATTAAATCAAATTTTACGAGTTCCAATAGTTAATTATGGATTTTTTAACCTAATTATACACCTTAAGCTCAAATTTTTAGCTCTTTATTCGGTTAAAATTTGAACAGATTCATTATAAAACACATTTAGACACGCATGCCTTAAACCCAACAAAACAATTGAAAAATGATATTAAAATCCAAATTTATGAGTTCAAATATTTAATTATTGATTTTTGAACCTAATTATACACCTTAATCTCAAATTTTTAGCTTTTCAATCTGTTAAAATTCGAACAATTTCACTACAAAGCCCATTTAGACACGCACGCTATAAACCCAAGTAAAAAAATAGAAAAATAACATTAAATCAAACTTAATGAGTTCAAATAGTTAATTATGGACTTTTGAACCTAATTATACACCTTAATCTCAAATTTTTAGCTTTTTAATCGGTTAAAATTCGAACAGATTCACTATAAAGACCATTTAGATACGCACGCTATAAACCCAACAAAAAATTGAAAAATGATATTAAATCAAATTTTATGAGTTCAAATATTTAATTATGGATTTTTGAACCTAATTATATAACTTAATCTCAAATTTTTAGCTTTTAACTCGATTAAAATTCGAACAGATTCATTATAAAGCCAATTTAGTCACGCACGCTTCACACCCAACAAAAAGATAGAAAAATGATATTAAATCAAATTTTATTAGTTCAAATAGTTAATTATGGATTTTTTAACCTTATTATACACCTTAATCTCAAATTTTTAGCTTTTTATTCAGTTAAAATTCGAACAGATTCACTATAAAGCCATTTTTGTCAAGCACGCTTCACACCCAACAAAAAGATCGAAAAATGATATTAAAATTAAATTTTATTAGTTCAAATAGTTAATTATGGATTTTTGAACCTAATTATACACCTTAATCTCAAATGTTTAGCTTTTTAATTGGTTAAAATTCGAACAGAATCACTATAAAGACCATTTAGACACGCACGCTATAAACCCAACAAAAAATTGAAAATGATATTAAATCAAAATTTATGAGTTCAAATAGTTAATTATGGATTTTCGAAATTAATTATACAACTTAATCTTAAATTTTTAGCTTTTTAATCAGTTAAAATTTGAACAGATTCACTATAAAGCCCATTTAGACTCGCACGCTTTAAACCCAACTAAAAATCAAAAAATGATGTTAAATCAAATTTTATGAATTCAAATAGTTAATTATGGACTTTTGAACCTAATTGTACAACTTAATCTCAAATTTTTAGCTTTTAACTAGATTAAAATTCGAATAGATTCACAATAAAGACCATTTAGACATGCACGTTATAAACCCAACAAAAAATCGAAAAATTATATTAAAAATCAAAATTAATGAGTTCAAATAGTTAAGTATGGGTTTTTGAAACTAATTATCCAACTTAATCTATAATTTTTAGCTTTTTAATCGGTTAAAATTCGAACAGATTCACTATGAAACCCGTTTAGACATGCACGCCTTAAACCCAACAAAAAGATTGAAAAATGATATTAAAATCTAAATTTATGAGTTCAAATAATTAATTATGGATTTTTGAACCTAATTATACACCTTAATCTCAAATTTTTAGCTTTTTAATCTGTTAAAATTCGAACAGTTTCACTATAAAGCCCAATTAGACACGCACGCTATAAACCCAAGAAAAAAAATCGAAAAATGATTTTAAACCAAAATTTATGAGTTCAAATAGTTAATTATGGATTTTTGAACCTAATTATACAACTTAATCTCAAATTTTTAGCTTTTTAATCGATTAAAATTTGAACAGATTCACTATAAAGCCCATTTAGACTCGCACGCTTTAAACACAACTAAAAATCAAAAAATGATATTAAATCAAATTTTATGAGTTCAAATAGTTAATTATGGAATTTTGAACCTAATTATACAACTTAATCTCAAATTTTTAGCTTTTAACTCGATTAAAATTCGAACAGATTCACTATAAAACCAATTTAGTCACGCACGCTTTACACCCAACAAAAAGATCGAAAAATGATTTTAAATCAAATTTTAGGAGTTCAAATAGTTAATTATGGATTTTCGAACCTAATTATACACCTTTATCTTAAATTTTTAGCTTTTTTTCGGTAAAAATTCGAACATATTCACTATAAAACCCATTTAGACACGCACGCCTTAAACCCAACAAAAAGATCAAAAAATGATATTAAAATCAAAATTTATGAGTTCAAATAGTTAATTACGGATTTTTGTACCTGATTATACACCTTAATCTCAAATTTTTAGCTTTTTAATATGTTAAAATTCGAACAGTTTCACAATAAATGCCATTTAGACGCGCACGCTATAAACCCAAGAAAAAAATCGAAAAATGATATTAAAACAAAATTTATGAGTTCAAATAGTTAATTATGGATTTTCGAAACTAATTATACAACTTAATCTTAAATTTTTAGCTTTTTAATCGGTTAAAATTTGAACAGATTCACTGTAAAGCCCATTTAGACTCGCACGCTTTAAACCCAACTAAAAATCAAAAAATGATGTTAAATCAAATTTTATGAGTTCAAATAGTTAATTATGGACTTTTGAACCTAATTGTACAACTTAATCTCAATTTTTTAGCTTTTAACTAGATTAAAATTCTAATAGATTCACAATAAAAACCATTTAGACATGCACGTTATAAACCCAACAAAAAAATCGAAAAATTATATTAAATCAAAATTTATGAGTTCAAATAGTTAATTATGGGTTTTTGAAACTAATTATCCAAATTAATCTAAAACTTTTAGCTTTTTAATCGGTTAAAATTCGAATAGATTCACTATAAAACCCATTTAGATACGCATGCCTTAAACCCAACAAAAAGATCGAAAAATGATATTAAAATCTAAATTTATGAGTTCAAATAATTAATTATGGATTTTTGAACCTAATTATACACCTCAATCTCAAATTTTTAGCTTTTTAATCTGTTAAAATTCGAACAGTTTCACTATAAAGCCCAATTAGACATGCACGCTATAAACCCAAGAAAAAAAATCGAAAAATGATTTTAAACCAAAATTTATGAGTTCAAATAGTTAATTATGAATTTTTGAAACTAATTATACAACTTAATCTCAAATTTTTAGCCTTTAACTCGATTAAAATTCGAACAGATTCACTATAAAACCCATTTAGACATGCACGCCTTAAACCCAACAAAAAGATCAAAAAATGATATTAAAATCAAAATTTATGAGTTCAAATATTTAATTACGGATTTTTGAACCTAATTATACACCTGAATCTCAAATTTATAGCTTTTTAATATGTTAAAATTCGAACAGTTTCACTATAAAGCCCAATTAGACACACACGCTATAAAGCCAAGGAAAAAAATCGAAAAATGATATTAAAACAAAATTTATGAGTTCAAATAGTTAATTATGGATTTTTGAAACTAATTATACAACATAATCTCAAATTTTTAGATTTTTAATCGATTAAAATTTGAACAGATTCACTATAAAGCCCATTTAGACTCGCACACTTTAAACACAACTAAAAATCAAAAAATGATATTAAATCAAATTTTATAAGTTTAAATAGTTAATCACTGAAATTTTGAACCTAATTATAAAACGTATTCTCAAATTCTTAGCTTTTAATTCGATTAAAATTCGAACAGATTCACTATAAAACCAATTTAGTCACGCACGCTTTACACCCAACAAAAAGATCGAAAAATGATTTTAAATCAAATTTTATGAGTTCAAATAGTTAATTATGGATATTTGAACCTAATTATACACCTTAATCTTAAATTTTTAGCTTTTTAATCGGTAAAAATTCGAACATATTCACTATAAAACCCTTTTAGACACGCACGCCTTAAACCCAACAAAAAGATCAAAAAATGATATTAAAATCAAAATTTATGAGTTCAAATATTTAATTACGGATTTTTGAACCTAATTATACACCTTAATCTCAAATTTTTAGCTTTTTAATATGTTAAAATTCGAACAGTTTCACTATAAAGCCCAATTAGAGAAGCATGCTATAAACCCAAGAAAAAATCGAAAAATGATATTAAACCAAAATTTATGAGTTCAAATAGTTAATTATGGATTTTTGAAACTAATCATACAACTTAATCTAAAACTTCTAGCTTTTTAATCGATTAAAATTTGAACAGATTCACTATAAAGCCGATTCAGATTCGCACGCTTTAAACACAACTAAAAATCAAAAAATGATATTAAATCAAATTTTATGAGTTCAAATAGTTAATTATGGAATTTTGAACCTAATTATACAACTTAATCTCAAATTTTTAGCTTTTAACTTGAATAAAATTCGAACAGATTCACTATAAAACCAATTTAGTCACGCACGCTTTACACCCAACAAAAAGATCGAAAAATGATTTTAAATCAAATTTTAGGAGTTCAAATAGTTAATTATGGATTTTTGAACCTAATTATACACCTTAATCTTAAATTTTTAGCTTTTTATTCGGTAAAAATTCGAACATATTCACTATAAAACCCATTTAGACACGTACGCCTTAAACCCAACAAAAAGATCAAAAAATGATATTAAAATCAAAATTTATGAGTTCAAATATTTAATTACGGATTTTTGAACCTAATTATACACCTTAATCTCAAATTTTTAGCTTTTTAATCTGTTAAAATTCGAACAGTTTCATTGTAAAGCCCATTTAGACACACACGCTATAAACCCAAGAAAAAAAATAAAAAAATGATATTAAAACAAAATTTATGAGTTCAAATAATTAATTATGGATTTTTGAACGTAATTATACACCTTAATCTCAAATTTTTAGCTTTTTAATCTGTTAAAATTTGAAAAGTTTCACTATAAAGCCCATTTAGACACGCACGCTATAAACCCAAGTAAAACAATTGAAAAATGATATTAAATCAAAATTTATGAGTTCAAATAGTTAATTATGGATTTTTGAAACTAATTAAACAACTTAATCTCAAATTTTTAGCTCTTTAATTGATTAAAATTTGAACAGATTTACTATAAAGCCCATTCAGACTCGCACGCTTTATACCCAACAAAATGAAATTAAATTAAATTTTATTAGTTCAAATAGTTAATTATGGATTTTGAACTTAATTATACACCTTAATCTCAATTTTTTTGCTTTTCAATCGGTTAAAATTCGAATAGATTCACTATAAAGCCCATTTAGACACGCATGCTTTAAACCCAACAAAAAATCAAAAAATGATATTAAATCAAATTTTATGAATTCAAATAGTTAATTATAGACTTTTGAACCTAATTATACAACTTAATCTCAAATTTTTAGCTTTTAACTCGATTAAAATTAGAACACATTCACTATGAAGCCAATTTAGTCACGCACCTTTACACTCAACAAAAATATCAAAAAATGATATTAACTCAAATTGTATGAGTTCAAATAGTTAATTATGGATTTTTTAACCTAATTATACACCTTAATCTCAAATTTTTAGGTTTTTTATTCTGTTAAAATTCGAACAGATTCACTATAAAACCCATTTAGACACGCACACCTTAAACCCAATAAAAAGATCGAAAAATGATATTAAAATCAAAATTTATGAGTTCAAATATTTAATTATGGATTTTTTAAAATAATTATACACCTTAATCTCAAATTTTTAGATTTTAAATCTATTAAAATTTGAACAGTTTCACTATAAAGCCCATTTAGACATGCACGTTTTAAACCCAACAAAAAGATCAAAAAATGAATTAAATCAAAATTTATTAGTTCAAATAGTTAATTATAGATTTTTGAAACTAATTATACAACTTAATCTAAAAATTTTAGCTTTTTAATCGGTTAAAATTCGAATAGATTCACTATAAAGCCCATGTAAACACGCACGCTTTAAACCCAACAAAAAAATCAAAAAATGATATTAAATCAAATTTAATGAGTTAAAATAGTTAATTATAGACTTTTTAACCTAATTGTATACCTTAATCTCAAATTTTTAGATTTTTAATCGGTTAAAATTCAAAGAATTTCACTATAAAGACCATTTAGACATGCGCGCTATAAACCCAACAAAAAAATCGAAAAATGATATTAAATCAAAATTTATGAGTTCAAATAGTTAATTATGGAATTTTTGAAACTATTTATACAACTTAATCTCAAATTTTTAGATTTTTAATCTGTTAAAATTCGAAAAGATTCACTATAAAGCCCATCTAGACATGCACGCTTTAAACCCAACAAAAAATCAAAAAATGATATTAAATCAAATTTTATGAGTTCAAATAGTTAATTATGGACTTTTAAACCTAATTATACACCTTAATCTTAAATTTTTAGCATTTTACTCGTTTAAAATTCAAATAGATTTACTATAAAGCCCATTTAAACACACAACTTTAAACCCAACAAAAAGATCGAAAAATGATATTAAATCAAATTTTAAGAGTTCAAATATTTAATTATGGACTTTTGAACCTAATTATACACCATAATCTCAAATTTTTAGCTTTTCAATCGGTTAAAATTCGAACAAATTCACTACAAGGTCCATTTAGACACACACACTTTAAACCCAACAGAAAATCAAAAAATGATATTAAATCAAATTTTATGAGTTCAAATGGTTAATTATGGACTTTTGAAACTAATTATACAGCTTACTCTCAAATTTTTAGCTTTTTAACTAGTTAAAATTCGAGCAGATTCACTATAAAGCCCATTTAGACATGCACGCTTTCAACCCAACAAAAAGATCGGAAAATGATATTAAATCAAATTTATGAGTTCAAATAGTTAATTATGGATTTTTGAACCTAATTATACACCTTAATCTCATATTTTAAGCTTTTTAATCGGTTAAAATTCAAACAGATTCACTATAAAGCCCATTTAGACATGCACGTTTTAAACCCAACAAAAAGATCGAAAAATGATATTAAATCAAAATTTATGAGTTCAAATAGTTAATTATGGATTTTTGAAACTAATTATACAACTTAATCTCAAATTTTTAGCTTTTTAACCGGTTAAAATTCGAACAGATTTACTACAAAGCCCATTTAGACATGCACGCTTTCAACCCAACAAAATGATCGAAAAATGATATTAAATCAAATTTATGAGTTCAAATAGTTAATTATGGATTTTTGAACCTAATTATACACCTTAATCTCATATTTTAAGCTTTTTAATCGGTTAAAATTCAAACAGATTCACTATAAAGCCCATTTAGACACGCTCTCTATAAACCCAACAAAAAAATCGAAAAATGATATTCAATCAAAATTTATGAGTTCAAATAGTTAATTGTGGATTTTTGAAATTAATTATACACCTTAATCTCAAATTTTAAGATTTTTAATCGGTTAAAATTCAAACAGATTCACTATAAAGCCCATATAGACACGCTCTCTATAAAACCAACAAAAAAATCAAAAAATAATATTACATCAAATTTAATGAGTTCAAATAGTTAATTATGGGCTTTTGAACCTAATTACACACCTTAATCTCAAATTTTTAACTTTTTAATCGGTTCAAATTCGAACTGATTCACTATAAATCCCATTTAGACATGCACGTTTTAAACCCAACAAAAAGATCGAAAAATGATATTAAATCAAAATTTATGAGTTCAAATAGTTAATTATGGATTTTGGAACCTAATTAGACACCTTAATCTCGAATTTTAAGCTTTTTAATCTGTTAAAAATCGAATAGTTTCACTATAAATCCCATTTAGACATGCACGTTTTAAACCCAACAAAAAGATCGAAAAATGATATTAAATCAAAATTTATGAGTTCAAATAGTTAATTATAGATTTTTGAAATTAATTATACAAATAATCTAAAAATTTTAGCTTTTTAATCGGTTAAAACTCGAAGAAATTCACAACAAAGCCCATGTAGACACCCACACTTTAAACCCAACAAAAAATCAAAAAGTAATATTAAATCAAAGCCCATTTAGACATGCACGCTTTAAACCAAACAAAAAGGTCGAAAATTGATATTAAATCAAATTTTATGAGTTCAAATAGTTAATTATGGATTTTTGAACCTAATTATACACCTTAATCTCAAATTTTAAGCTTTTCAATCGGTTAAAATTCAAACAGATTCACTATAAAGCCCATTTAGACACGCACTCTATAAACCCAACAAAAAGATCGACAAATGATATTAAATCAAATTTTATGAGTTAAAATAGTTAATTATGGATTTTTGAACCCAATTATACACCTTAATCTCAAATTTTAAGTTTTAAATCAAAATATGATATTGAATCAAATTTTATGAGTTCAAAAAGTTATTTATGGACTTTTGAACCTAATTATAAAACTAAATCTGAAAATTTTAGCTTTTAACTCGATTAAAATTCGAACAGAACCTCTATAAAGCCAATTTAGTCACGCACGCTTTACACCGAACAAGAAGATCGAAAAATGATATATAAATCAAATTTTAAGAGTTCAAATAGTTAATTATGGATTTTTAAACCTAATTATACACCTTAATCTCAAATTTTAAGCTTTTTGATCGGTTAAAATTCGAACAGATTCACTATAAAGTCCATTTTGACACACACGCTATAAACCCAACAAAAAAAATCGAAAAATGATATTAAATCAAAATTATGAGTTCAAATAGTTTAATATGGATTTTTGAAACTAATTATACAACTTAATCTCAATTTTTAAGCTTTTTAATCGGTTAAAATTCAAACAGATTTACTATAAAGCCTATTTAGACTCGCACGCTTTAAAACCAACAAAAAATCAAAAAATGATATTAAATCAAAATTTATGAGTTCAAATAGTTAATTATGGACTTTTGAACCTAATTATACAACTTAATCTAAAATTTTTAGCTTTTAACTCGATTAAAATTCGAACAGATTCACTATAAAGCCAATTTAATCACGCACGCTTTACACCTAACAAAAAGATTGAAAAATGATATTAAATACAATTTTACGAGTTCCAATAGTTAATTACGGATTTTTAAAACTAATTATACAATTTAGTCTCAAATTTTTAGCTTTTTAATGGGTAAAATTGGAACAGATTCACTATAAAACCCATTTAGACACGCACTCTTTAAACCCAACAAAACATCAAAAAATGATATTAAATAAAATTTTATGAGTTCAAATAGTTAATTATGGACTTTTGAACCTAATTGTACAACTTAATCTCAAATTTTTAGTTTTTAACTCAATTAAAATTCGAACAGATTTACTATAAAGCCAGTTTAATATGCACGCTTTACACCTAACAAAAAGATTGAAAAATGATATTAAATCAAATTTTAAGAGTTCCAATATTTAATTATGGATTTTTTAACCTAATTATACACCTTAAGCTCAAATTTATAGCTCTTTGTTCAGTTAAAATTCGAACAGATTCATAATAAAACCCATTTAGACACGCATGCGTTAAACCCAACAATAAATAAAAAAATGATATTAAAATCAAAATTTATGAGTTCAAATAATTAATTATAGATTTTTGAACCTAATTATACACCTTAATCTCAAATTTTTAGCTTTATAAACTGTTAAAATTTGAACAATTTCACTATAAAGCCCATTTAGACACGCATGCTATAAACCCAAGTAAAAAAATCAAAAAATAACATTAAATCAAACTTAATGAGTTCAAATAGTTAGTTATGGACTTTTGAACCTAATTATACACCTTAATCTCAAATTTTTAGCTTTTTGTTCTGTTAAAATTCGAACAATTTCACTATAAAGCTCATTTAGACACGCACGCTATAAAACCAACAAAAAATCAAAAAATGATATTAAATAAAACTTTATGAGTTCAAATAGTTAATTATGGATTTTTGAACCTAATTATATAACTTAATCTCAAATTTTTAGCTTTTAACTCGATTAAAATTCGAACAGATTCATTATAAAGCCAATTTAGTCACGCACGCTTTACAACAAACAAAAAGATCGAAAAATGATATTAAATCAAATTTTATGAGTTCAAATAGTTAATTATGGATTTTTTAACCTAATTATACACCTTAATCTCAAATTTTTAGGTTTTTATTCAGTTAATAATGGAACAGATTCACTATAAAACCCATTTAGAATCGCACACCTTAAACCCAACAAATAGATCGAAAAATGATATAAAAATCAAAATTTATGAGTTTAAATATTTAATTATGGATTTTTGAACCTAATTATACACCTAAATCTCAAATTTTTAGCTTTTTAATATGTTAAAATTTGAACAGTTTCACTATAAAGCCCATTTAGATACGCACGCTTTAAACCCAACAAAAAAATCGAAAAATGATATTAAATCAAAATTTATGAGTTCAAATAGTTAATTATGGACTTTTGAACCTAATTATACAACTTAATCTCAAATTTTTAGCTTTTAACTCGATTAAAATTCGAACAGATTCACTATAAAGCCAATTTAATCATGCACGCTTTACACCTAACAAAAAGATTGAAAAATGATATTAAATTAAATTTTATGAGTTCCAATAGTTAATTATGGGTTTTTGAAACTATTTATACAATTTAGTCTAAAATTTTTTGCTTTTTACTCGGTTAAAATTCGAACAGATTCGCTACTAAGCCCATTTAGACACGCACGCTTTAAACTCAACAAAAAATCAAAAAATCATATTAAATCATATTTTATGAGTTCAAATAGTTAATTATGGACTTTTGAACCTAATTATACAACTTAATCTCAAATTTTAAGCTTTTAACTTGATTAAAATTCGAACAGATTCACTATAAAGCCAATTTAATCACGCACGCTTTACATCTAACAAAAAGATTAAAAAATATTATATTAAATCAAATTTTCTGAGTTTCAATAGTTAATTATGGATTTTTTAACCTAATTATACACCTTAAGCTCAAATTTTTAACCCTTTATTCATTTAAAATTCGAACAGGTTCATTATAAAACCCATTTAGACACGCACGCCTTAAACCCAACAAAACGATCGAAAAATGATATTAAAATCAAAATTTATGAGTTCAAATATTTAATTATGGATTTTGAACCTAATTATACACCTTAATCTCAAATTTTTAGCTTTTTAATCTGTAAAATTCGAACAATTTCACTATAAAGCCCATTTAGACAAGCACGCTATAAACCCAAGTAAAAAAATCGAAAAATAACATTAAATCAAACTTAATGAGTTCAAATAGTTAATTATGCACTTTTGAACCTAATTATACACCTTAATCTCAAATTTTAAGCTTTTTAATCGGTTAAAATTCGAACAGATTCACTATAAAGACCATTTAGACACGCATGCTATAAACCCAACAAAAATTCGAAAAATGATATTAAATCAAATTTTATGAGTTCAAATAGTTAATTATTGATTTTTGAACCTAATTATATAACTTAATCTCAAATTTTTAGCTTTTAACTCAATTAAAATTCGAACAGATTCATTATAAAGCCTATTTAGTCACGCACGCTTTACACCCAACAAAAAGATCGAAAAATGATATTAAATCAAATTTTATTAGTTCAAATAGTTAATTATGGACTTTTGAACCTAATTATACACCTTAATCTCAAATGTTTAGCTTTTTAATTGGTTAAAATTCGAACAGATTCACTATAAAGACCATTTAGACACACACGCTATAAAACCAACAAAAAATTGAAAAATGATATTAAATCAAAATTTATGAGTTCCAATAATTAATTATGGATTTTTGAAACTAATTATACAACTTAATCTCAAATTTTTAGCTTTTAACTCGATTAAAATTCGAATAGATTCACAATAAGGCCAATTTAATCACGCACGCTTTACACCTAACAAAAAGATTGAAAAATGATATTAAATCAAATTTTACGAGTTCCAATAGTTAATTATGGATTTTTAAAACTAATTATACAATTTAGTCTAAAATTTTTTTGTTTTTTAATCGGTTAAAATTCGAACAGATTCACTATAAAGCTCATTTAGACACGCACGCTTCAAACCAAACAAAAAATCAAAAAATGATATTAAATCAAATTTTATGAGTTGAAATAGTTAATTATGGAATTTTAAACCTAATTATACAACTTAATCTCAAATTTTTAGATTTTAACTCGATTAAAATTCGAACAGATTCATTATAAAGCCAATTTAGTCACGTACGCTTTACACCGAACAAAAATATCGAAAAATGATATTAAATCAAATTTTCGTAGTTCAAATAGTTATTTATGGATTTTTTAACTTGATTATACATCTTAATCTCAAATTTTTAGCTCTTTATTCGGTTAAAATTCGAACAGATTCATTATAAAACCCATTTAGACACGCACGCCTTAAACCTAACAAAACGATCGAAAAATGATATAAAAATCAAAATTTATTAGTTCAAATATTTAATTATGGATTTTTGAACCTAATTATACACCTTAATCTCAAATTTTTAGCTTTTTGTTCTGTTAAAATTCGAACAATTTCACTATAAAGCCCATTTAGACACGCACGCTATAAACCCAAGTAAAAAAATCGAAAAATAACATTAAATCAAACTTAATGAGTTCAAATAGTTAATTATGGACTTTTGAACCTAATTATATAACTTAATCTCAAACTTTTAGCTTTTAACTCGATTAAAATTCGAACAGATTCATTATAAAGCCAATTTAGTCACGCACGCTTTACACCGAACAAAAAGATCGAAAAATGATATTAAATCAAATTTTAATAGTTCAAATAGTTATTTATGGATTTTTTAACCTGATTATACACCTTAATCTCAAATTTTTAGCTTTTTATTCGGTTAAAATTCGAACAGATTTACTATAAAACCCATTTAGACACGCACGCCTTAAACCCAACAAAACGATCGAAAAATGATATAAAAATCAAAATTTATGAGTTTAAATATTTAACTATGGATTTTTGAACCTAATTATACACCTAAATCTCAAATTTTTAGCTTTTTAATCAGTTAAAATTCGAACAGTTTCACTATAAAGCCCATTTAGAAACGCACGCTATAAACCCAAGTAAAAAAATCGAAAAATAACATTAAATCAAACTTAATGAGTTCAAATAGTTAATTATGGACTTTTGAACCTAATTATACAACTTAATCTCAAATTTTAAGCTTTTTAATCGGTTAAAATTCGAACAGATTCACTATAAAGACCATTTAGACACGCATGCTATAAACCCAACAAAAATTCGAAAAATGATATTAAATCAAATTTTATGAGTTCAAATAGTTAATTATTGATTTTTGAACCTAATTATATAACTTAATCTCAAATTTTTAGCTTTTAACTCAATTAAAATTCGAACAGATTCATTATAAAGCCTATTTAGTCACGCACGCTTTACACCCAACAAAAAGATCGAAAAATGATATTAAATCAAATTTTATTAGTTCAAATAGTTAATTATGGACTTTTGAACCTAATTATACACCTTAATCTCAAATGTTTAGCTTTTTAATTGGTTAAAATTCGAACAGATTCACTATAAAGACCATTTAGACACACACGCTATAAAACCAACAAAAAATTGAAAAATGATATTAAATCAAAATTTATGAGTTCCAATAATTAATTATGGATTTTTGAAACTAATTATACAACTTAATCTCAAATTTTTAGCTTTTAACTCGATTAAAATTCGAATAGATTCACAATAAGGCCAATTTAATCACGCACGCTTTACACCTAACAAAAAGATTGAAAAATGATATTAAATCAAATTTTACGAGTTCCAATAGTTAATTATGGATTTTTAAAACTAATTATACAATTTAGTCTAAAATTTTTTTGTTTTTTAATCGGTTAAAATTCGAACAGATTCACTATAAAGCTCATTTAGACACGCACGCTTCAAACCAAACAAAAAATCAAAAAATGATATTAAATCAAATTTTATGAGTTGAAATAGTTAATTATGGAATTTTAAACCTAATTATACAACTTAATCTCAAATTTTTAGATTTTAACTCGATTAAAATTCGAACAGATTCATTATAAAGCCAATTTAGTCACGTACGCTTTACACCGAACAAAAATATCGAAAAATGATATTAAATCAAATTTTCGTAGTTCAAATAGTTATTTATGGATTTTTTAACTTGATTATACATCTTAATCTCAAATTTTTAGCTCTTTATTCGGTTAAAATTCGAACAGATTCATTATAAAACCCATTTAGACACGCACGCCTTAAACCTAACAAAACGATCGAAAAATGATATAAAAATCAAAATTTATTAGTTCAAATATTTAATTATGGATTTTTGAACCTAATTATACACCTTAATCTCAAATTTTTAGCTTTTTGTTCTGTTAAAATTCGAACAATTTCACTATAAAGCCCATTTAGACACGCACGCTATAAACCCAAGTAAAAAAATCGAAAAATAACATTAAATCAAACTTAATGAGTTCAAATAGTTAATTATGGACTTTTGAACCTAATTATATAACTTAATCTCAAACTTTTAGCTTTTAACTCGATTAAAATTCGAACAGATTCATTATAAAGCCAATTTAGTCACGCACGCTTTACACCGAACAAAAAGATCGAAAAATGATATTAAATCAAATTTTAATAGTTCAAATAGTTATTTATGGATTTTTTAACCTGATTATACACCTTAATCTCAAATTTTTAGCTTTTTATTCGGTTAAAATTCGAACAGATTTACTATAAAACCCATTTAGACACGCACGCCTTAAACCCAACAAAACGATCGAAAAATGATATAAAAATCAAAATTTATGAGTTTAAATATTTAACTATGGATTTTTGAACCTAATTATACACCTAAATCTCAAATTTTTAGCTTTTTAATCAGTTAAAATTCGAACAGTTTCACTATAAAGCCCATTTAGAAACGCACGCTATAAACCCAAGTAAAAAAATCGAAAAATAACATTAAATCAAACTTAATGAGTTCAAATAGTTAATTATGGACTTTTGAACCTAATTATACAACTTAATCTCAAATTTTTAGCTTTTAACTCGATTAAAATTCGAACAGATTCACTATAAAGCCAATTTAATCACGCACGCTTTACACCTAACAAAAAGATTGGAAAATGATATTAAATAAAATTTTACGAGTTCGAATAGTTAATTATGGATTTTTGAAACTAATTATACACCTAAATCTCAAATTTTTTGCTTTTTAATCGATTAAAATTCGAACAGATTCACTATAAAGCCCATTTAGACACGCACGCCTTAAACCCAACAAATAGATCGAAAAATGATATAAAAATCAAATTTTATTAGTTCAAATAGTTAATTATGGATTTTTGAACCTAATTATACACCTTAATCTCAAATATTTAGCTTTTTATTCAGTTAAAATTCGAACAGATTCAATATAAAGCCATTTTAGTCAAGCACGCTTCACACCCAACAAAAAGATTGAAAAATGATATTAAATCAAATTTTACGAGTTCCAATAGTTAATTATGGATTTTTTAACCTAATTATACACCTTAAGCTCAAATTTTTAGCTCTTTATTCAGTTAAAATTCGAACAAATTCTTTATAAAACCCATTTAGACACGCACGCCTTAAACCCAACAAAACGATCGAAAAATGATATTAAAATCAAAATTTATGAGTTCAAATATTTAATTATGGATTTTTGAACCTAATTATACACCTTAATCTCAAATTTTTAGCTTTTTAATTTTTTAAAATTCGAACAATTTCACTATAAAGCCCATTTAGACAAGCACGCTTTAAACCCAAGTAAAAAATCGAAAAATAACATTAAATCAAACTTAATGAGTTCAAATAGTTAATTATGGACTTTTAAACCTAAGTATAAACCTTAATATCAAATTTTTAGCTTTTTAATCGGTTAAAATTCGAACAGATTCACTATAAAGACCATTTAGACACGCACGCTATAAACCCAACAAAAAATCGAAAAATGATATTAAATCAAATTTTATGAGTTCAAATAGTTAATTATGGATTTTTGAACCTAATTATATAACTTAATCTCAAATTTTTAGCTTTTAACTCGATTAAAATTTGATCACATTCATTATAAAGCCCATTTAGTCACGCACGCTTTACACCCAACAAAAAGATCGAAAAATGATATTAAATCAAATTTTATTAGTTCAAATAGTTAATTATGGATTTTTTTAACCTAATTATACACCTCAATCTCAATTTTTTAGCTTTTTATTCAGTTAAAATTCGAAAAGATTCACTATAAAGCCATTTTAGTCAAGCACGCTTCACATCCAACAAAAAGATCGAAAAATGATATTAAATTTAAATTTTATGAGTTCAAATAGTTAATTATGGACTTTTGAACCTAATTATACACCTTAATCTCAAATGTTTAGCTTTTTAATTGGTTAAAATTCGAACAGGTTCACTATAAAGACCATTTAGACACGCACGCTATAAACCCAACAAAAAATTGAAAAATGATATTAAATAAAAATTTACGAGTTCAAATTATTAATTATGGATTTTTAAAACTAATTATACAACTTAATCTGAAATTTTTAACTTTTTAATCGGTTAAAATTCGAAAAGATTCACTATAAAGCCCATTTAGACACGCACGCTTTAAACGCAACAAAAAATCAAAAAAATGATATTAAATCAAATTTTATGAGTTCAAATAGTTAATTATGGACTTCTAAACCAAATTATACAACTTAATCTCAAAATTTTAGATTTTAACTCGATTAAAATTCGAAGAGATTCATTATAAAGCCAATTTAGTAACGCACGCTTTACACCGAACAAAAAATAGAAAAATGATATTAAAACAAATTTTAATAGTTCAAATAGTTATTTATGGATTTTTTTAACCTAATTATACACCTTAATCTCAAATTTTTAGCTTTTTATTCGGTTAAAATTCGAACAGATTCACTATAAAACCCATTTAGACACGCACGCCTTTAACCCAACAAATAGATCGAAAAATGATATAAAAATCAAAATTTATGAGTTTAAATAGTTAATTATGGACTTTTGAACCTAATTATACAACTTAATCTCAAATTTTTAGCTTTTTAATCGGTTAAAATTCGAACAGATTCACTATAAAGACCATTTCGACACGCACGCTATAAACCCAACAAAAAATCGAAAAATGATATTAAATCAAAATTTATGAGTTCAAATAGTTAATTATGGATTTTTGAAACTAATTATACAACTTAATCTCAATTTTTTTAGCTTTATAATCTGTTAAAATTCAAACAGATTAACTATAAAGCCCATTTAGACTCGCACGCTTTAAACCCAACATAAAATCAAAAAATGATATTAAATCAAATTTTATGAGTTCAAATAGTTAATTATGGACTTTTGAACCTAATTATACAACTTAATCTCAAATTTTTAGCTTTTAACTCGATTAAAATTCGAACAGATTCACTATGAAGCCAATTTAATCACACACGCTTTACACCTAACAAAAAGATTGAAAATGATATTAAATCAAATTTTACGAGTTCCAATAGTTAATTATGGATTTTTTAACCTAACTATACACCTTAAGCTCAAATTTTTAGCTCTTTATTCGGTTAAAATTCGAACAGATTCATTATAAAACCCATTTAGACACGCACTCCTTAAACCTAACAAAACGATCAAAAAATGATATTAAAATCAAAATTTATGAGTTCAAATATTTAATTATGGATTTTTGAACCTAATTATACACCTTAATCTCAAATTTTTAGCTTTTTATTCAGTTAAAATTTGAACAGATTCACTATAAAGCCATTTTAGTCAAGCACGCTTCACACCCAACAAAAAGATTGAAAAATGATATTAAATCAAATTTTACGAGTTCCAATAGTTAATTATGGATTTTTGAAACTAATTATACAACTTAATCTCAAATTTTTAGCTTTTTAATCGGTTAAAATTCAAACAGATTCACTATAAAGCCCATTTAGACACGCACACTTTAAACCCAACAAAAAATCATAAAATGATATTAAATCAAATTTTATGAGTTTAAATAGTTAATTATGGACTTTAGAACCTAATTATACAACTTAATCTCAAATTTTTAGCTTTTTAATCGGTTAAAATTTGAACAGATTCACTATAAAATCCATTTTGACACGCACGCTATAAACCCCAAAAAAATCGAAAAATGATATTAAATCAAGATTTATGAGTTCAAATAGTTAATTATGGATTTTTGAATCTAATTATACACCTTAATCTCAAATGTTTAGCTTTTTAATCGGTTAAAATTCGAACAGATTCACTATAAAGCCCATTTAGACACGCACGCTTTAAACACAACAAAAAATCAAAAAAACGATATTAAATCAAATTTTATGAGTTCAAATAGTTAATTATGGACTTTTGAACCTAATTATATAACTTAATATCAAATTTTTAGCTTTTAACTTGATTTAAAATTCGAACAAATTCACTATGAAACCCATTAAGACACGCACGCTTTAAACCAACCAAAGATCAAAAAATAATATTAAATCAAATTTTATGAGTGCAAAAGGTTAATTATGTACTTTTAAACCTAATTATACACCTTCATCTCAAATTTTTAGCTTTTTAATTGGTTAAAATTCGAATAGATTCACTATGAAGCCCATTTAGATACGCACGCTATAAACCCAACAAAAAAATCGAAAAACGATATTATATCAAAATTTACGAGTTCAAATAGTTAATTATGTATTTTTGAAACTAATTATACAACTTAATCTCATATTTTAGCATTTTAATCGGTTAAAATTTGAACAGATTCACTATAAAGCCCATTTAGACACGCACGCTTTTTACTCGCTTAAAATTCGAACATATTTACTATAAAATGGAGATTAAAATTCTTCTAATTAGGTATTTGAACTCATGAAATTTGATTTATTCTTATCTTGCGGTCATTTTCTTAGGTTTAAAGTGTGCATACATCTAAATGGGATTTATAGTGAGCACATTGAAATTTAAACTGAGTAAAATGCTCTAAAATTGAGATTAAGTGGATTAATCATGTTCAAAGGCCAATAATTAACTATTTGAAATCATAAAATTTGATTGAATCTCATTTTGCGGACCTTTTATTATGCTTAAAGTGTTCATATTGAAATCCCACTATATATAGTGATCACACTGGAAGTTAACAGAGTAAAAGTTCTAAAATTAAGATTAAGTGGTTTAATGCTCTAAAATTGAGATTAAGTTGTATAATTTGATATAAAGTCCCATAATTAGCTATTAGAACTCCTGACATATGATTTATTCTTATTTTGCGGTCGTTTTCTTAGGTTTAAAGTATGCATATCTAAGTGAGCTTTATAGTGATCACATTGGAATTTAATCGAATAAATGCTCTAAAATTGGGATTAAGTGGCTTAATCATATTTAAAAACCCATAATTAACTATTTGAACTCATGAAATTTGATTAAAACTCATTTTTTTGGGTTTAAAGTGCGCACGTCTAATTGGGAATTTCAGTGAAACCGTTGGGATTTGAACCGAGTAAAATGCTCTAAAATTGATATTAAGTTGTAGAATTTGATATAAAGTCCCATAATTAACTATTAGAACTCATGACATTTGATTTATTCTTATTTTGCGGTCGTTTTCTTAGGTTTAAAGTATGTATATCTAAGTGAGCTTTATAGTGATCACATTGGAATTTAACCGAGTAAAATGCTCTAAAATTTGGATGAAGTGGTTTAATCATATTTAAAAACCCAAAATTAACTATTTGAAGTCATGAATTTTCATTAAATCTCATTTTGTTGGGTTTAAAGTGCGCATGCTTAATTGGGCATTTTACTGAAACCGTTGGGATTTGAACCGAGTAAAATGCTCTAAAATTGATATTAAGTTGTATAATTGATTTGAAGTCCCATAATTAACTATAAGAACTCATTACTTTTGATTTATTCTTTTTTTAGTCTGTTTTTTTAGGTTTAAAGTGTGCATATTTAATTGAGCTTGTAGTGAACACATTGGAATTTAAACCGAAAAAATGCTCTAAAATTGAGATTAAGTTGTTTGATCATACTGAAAAGCCAATAATTAACTATTTGAACTTATTAAATGTGATTGAATCCCAATTGAAACCGTTGGGATTTGAACCGAGTTAAATGCTCTAAAATTGATATTAAGTTGTATTATTTGATATAAAGTCCCATAATTAACTATTAGAACTCATGACATTTGATTTATTCTTATTTTGCTGTCGTTTTCTTAGGTTTAAAGTATGCATATCTAAGTGAGCTTTATAGTGATCACATTGGAATTTAACCGAGTAAAATACTCTAAAATTGAGATTAAGTTGTTTGATCATACTGAAAAGCCAATAATTAACTATTTGAACTTATTAAATGTGATTGAATCCCATTTTGTGCGTGTTTGTTAGTTTAAAGCGCTTTTGTCTAATCGGGCTTTTAAGTGAACCCGTTGTAACTTTAACCGAGTAAAATGCTCTAAAATGGAGATTAAGTTGTATAATTTGTTTCAAATTCTTCTAATTAGGTATTTAAACTCATGAAATTTGATTTATTATTATCTTGTGGTCGTTTTGTTAGGTTTAAAGTGTGCATATATCTAAATGGGATTTATAGTGAGCACACTGAAATTTAAACTGAGTAAAATGCTCTAAAATTCAGATTAAATGGATTAATCATGTTTAAAGGCCAATAATTAACTATTTGAAATCATAAAATTTGATTGAATCTCATTTTGCGGACCTTTTATTATGCTTAAAGTGTGCATATCGAAATCCCACTATATATAGTGATCACACTGGAATTTAACTGAGTAAAATGTTCTAAAATTAAGATTAAGTGGTTTAATCATGTTCAAAAAGCCAAAATTAATTATTTGAACTGATGAGATTTGATTAAATCTCATTTTGTGGTTGTTTTGTTGGGTTTAAACCGTGAATGTCTAATTGGGAATTTAGTGAAACCGCTGGAATTTTAACCGAGTAAAATGCTCTAAAAGTGAGAATAAGTTGAATAATTACGTTTAAAATTCAATAATAAACTATAAGAACTCGTGGCATTTGATTTATTCTTATTTTGCGGCTGTTTTGTTAGGTTTGAATTGTGCATATCTAATTGAGCTTTATAATGATCACATTGGAATTTAACCGAGTAAAATGCTCTAAAATTTGGTTTAGTGGTTTAATCATATTTAAAAAACCCTAATTAACCATTTCTACTCATGAAATTTGATTAAATCTCATTTCGTGACCGTTTTGTAGGGCTTAAAGCGTGCACGTCTAATTGGGAATTTTAGTGAAACCGTTGGGATTTGAACCGAGTAAAATGCTCTAAAATTGAGATTAAGTTGTATAATTTGATATAAAGTCCCACAATTAACTATTAGAACTCATGACATTTGATTTATTCTTATTTTGCGGTCGTTTCCTTAGGTTTGAAGTATGCATATCTAAGTGAGCTTTATAGTGATCACATTGGAATTTAACCGAGTAAAATGCTCTAAAATTGGGATAAAGTGGTTTAATCATATTTAAAAAACCCATAATTAACTACTTGAACTCATTTGATTAAATCTCATTCTGTTGGTTTTAAACCGCGCAGGCTTAATTGGGCATTTTAGTAAAACCGTTGGGATTTGAACCGAGTAAGATGCTCTAAAATTGATATTAAGTTGTATAATTGATTTGAAGTCCCATAATTAACTATTAGAACTCATTACTTTTGATTTATTCTTTTTTTAGTCTGTTTTTTTAGGTTTAAAGTGTGCATATTTAATTGAGCTTGTAGTGAACACATTGGAATTTAAACCGAAAAAATGCTCTAAAATTGAGATTAAGTTGTTTGATCATACTGAAAAGCCAATAATTAACTATTTGAACTTATTAAATGTGATTGAATTCCAATTGAAACCGTTGGGATTTGAACCGAGTTAAATGCTCTAAAATTGATATTAAGTTGTATTATTTGATATAAAGTCCCATAATTAACTATTAGAACTCATGACATTTGATTTATTCTTATTTTGCTGTCGTTTTCTTAGGTTTAAAGTATGCATATCTAAGTGAGCTTTATAGTGATCACATTGGAATTTAACCGAGTAAAATGCTTTAAAATTGAGATTAAGTTGTTTGATCATACTGAAAAGCCAATAATTAACTATTTGAACTTATTAAATGTGATTGAATCTCATTTTGTGCGTGTTTGTTAGTTTAAAGCGCTTATGTCTAATCGGGCTTTTAAGTGAACCCGTTGTAACTTTAACCGAGTAAAATGCTCTAAAATGGAGATTAAGTTGTATAATTTGTTTCAAATTCTTCTAATTAGGTATTTAAACTCATGAAATTTGATTTATTATTATCTTGTGGTCGTTTTGTTAGGTTTAAAGTGTGCATATATCTAAATGGGATTTATAGTGAGCACACTGAAATTTAAACTGAGTAAAATGCTCTAAAATTGAGATTAAGTTGTTTGATCATACTCAAAAGCCAATAATTAACTATTTGAACTTATTAAATGTGATTGAATCTCATTTTGTGCGTGCTTGTTAGTTTAAAGCGTTGATGTCTAATCGGGCTTTTAAGTGAACCCGTTGTAACTTTAACCGAGTAAAATGCTCAAAAATGGAGATTAAGTTGTATAATTTGTTTCAAATTCTTCTAATTAGGTATTTGAACTCATGAGATATGATTTATTCTTATCTTGCGGTCATTTTGTTAGGTTTAAAGTGTGCATATATCTAAATGGGATTTATAGTGAGCACGTTGAAATTCAAACTGAGTAAAATGCTCTAAAATTGAGATTAAGTGGATTAATCATGTTCTAAGGCCAATAATTAACTATTTGAAATCATAAAATTTGATTGAATCTCATTTTGTGGACCTTTTATTATGCTTAAAGTGTGCATATCGAAATCCCACTATATATAGTGATCACATTGGAACTTAACTGCGTAAAATGTTATAAAATTAAGATTAAGTGGTTTAATCATGTTCAAAAACCCAAAATTAACTATTTGAACTCATGAGATTTGATTAAATCTCATTTTGTGGCCGTTTTGTTGGGTTTAAACCGTGAATGTCTAATTGGGCATTTAGTGAAACCGCTGGAATTTTAACCGAGTAAAATGCTCTAAAAGTGAGGTTAAGTTGAATAATTACGTTTAAAATTCCATAATAAACTATAAGAACTCGTGGCATTTGATTTATTCTTATTTTGCGGCCGTTTTGTTAGGTTTGAATTGTGCATATCTAATTGAGCTTTATAATGATCACATTGGAATTTAACCGAGTAAAATGCTCTAAAATTTGGTTTAGTGGTTTAATCATATTTAAAAAACCCTAATTAACCATTTCTACTCGTGAAATTTGATTAAATCTCATTTCGTGACCGTTTTGTAGGGTTTAAAGCGTGCACGTCTAATTGGGAATTTTAGTGAAACCGTTGGGATTTGAACCGAGTAAAATACTCTAAAATTAAGATTAAGTTGTATAATTTGATATAAAGTCCCACAATTAACTATTAGAACTCATGACATTTGATTTATTCTTATTTTGCGGTCGTTTCCTTAGGTTTGAAGTATGCATATCTAAGTGAGCTTTATAGTGATCACATTGGAATTTAACCGAGTAAAATGCTCTAAAATTGGGATAAAGTGGTTTAATCATATTTAAAAAACCCATAATTAACTACTTGAACTCATTTGATTAAATCTCATTCTGTTGGTTTTAAAGCGCGCAGGCTTAATTGGGCATTTTTAGTGAAACCGTTGGGATTTGAACCGAGTAAAATGCTCTAAAATTGATATTAAGTTGTATAATTTGATTTGAAGTCCCATAATTAACTATTAGAACTCATTACTTTTGATTTATTCTTATCTTGAGTCCTTTTTTAGCTTTAAAGTGTGCATATCTAATTGAGCTTGTAGTGAACACATTGGAATTTAAACCGAAAAAATGCTCTAAAATTGAGATTAAGTTGTTTGATCATACTCAAAAGCCAATAATTAACTATTTGAACTTATTAAATGTGATTGAATCTCATTTTGTGCGTGCTTGTTAGTTTAAAGCGTTGATGTCTAATCGGGCTTTTAAGTGAACTCGTTGTAACTTTAACCGAGTAAAATGCTCAAAAATGGAGATTAAGTTGTATAATTTGTTTCAAATTCTTCTAATTAGGTATTTGAACTCATGAGATATGATTTATTCTTATCTTGCAGTCTTTTTTTGTTAGGTTTAAAGTGTGCATATATCTAAATGGGATTTATAGTGAGCACGTTGAAATTTAAACTGAATAAAATGCTCTAAAATTGAGATTAAGTGGATTAATCATGTTCTAAGGCCAATAATTAACTATTTGAAATCATAAAATTTGATTGAATCTCATTTTGTGGACCTTTTATTATGCTTAAAGTGTGCATATCGAAATCCCACTATATATAGTGATCACATTGGAACTTAACTGCGTAAAGTGTTCTAAAATTAAGATTAAAGTGGTTTAATCATGTTCAAAAACCCAAAATTAACGATTTGAACTCATGAGATTTGATTAAATCTCATTTTTGTGGCCGTTTTGTTGGGTTTAAACCGTGAATGTCTAATTGGGCATTTAGTGAAACCGCTGGAATTTTAACCGAGTAAAATGCTCTAAAGGTGAGGTTAAGTTGAATAATTACGTTTAAAATTCCATAATAAACTAAAAGAACTCGTGGCATTTGATTTATTCTTATTTTGCGGCCGTTTTGTTAGGTTTGAATTGTGCATATCTAATTGAGCTTTATAATGATCACATTGGAATTTAACCGAGTAAAATGCTCTAAAATTTGGTTTAGTGGTTTAATCATATTTAAAAAACCCTAATTAACCATTTCTACTCATGAAATTTGATTAAATCTCATTTCGTGGCCGTTTTGTAGGGTTTAAAGCGTGCACGTCTAATTGGGAATTTTAGTGAAACCGTTGGGATTTGAACCGAGTAAAATGCTCTAAAATTGAGATTAAGTTCTATAATTTGATATAAAGTCCCATAATTAACTATTAGAACTCATGACATTTGATTTATTCTTATTTTGCGGTCGTTTCCTTAGGTTTGAAGTATGCATATCTAAGTGAGCTTTATAGTGATCACATTGGAATTTAACCGAGTAAAATGCTCTAAAATTGGGATAAAGTGGTTTAATCATATTTAAAAACCCATAATTAACTATTTGAACTCATTTGATTAAATCTCATTTTGTTGGGTTTAAAGCGCGCATGCTTAATTGGGCATTTTAGTGAAACCGTTGGGATTTTAACCGAGTAAAATGCTCTAAAATTGATATTAAGTTGTATAATTTGATTTGAAGTCCCATAATTAACTATTAGAACTCATTACTTTTGATTTATTCTTATTTTGAGTCCTCTTTGTATGTTTAAAGTGTGCATATCTAATTGAGCTTGTAGTGAACACATTGGAATTTAAACCGAAAAAATGCTCTAAAATTGAGATTAAGTTGTTTGATCATACTCAAAAGCCAATAATTAACTATTTGAACTTATTAAATAAGATTGAATCTCATTTTGTGCGTGTTTGTTAGTTTAAAGCGTTTATGTCTAATCGGGCTTTTAAGTGAACCCGTTGTAACTTTAACTGAGTAAAATGCTCTAAAATGGAGATTAAGTTGTATAATTTGTTTCAAATTCTTCTAATTAGGTATTTGAACTCATGAAAATTGATTTATTTTAATCTTGCGGTCATTTTGTTATGTTTAAAGTGTGGATATATCTAAATTGAGATTAAGTGGATTAATCATGTTCAAAGGCCAATAATTAACTATTTGAAATCATAAAATTTCATTGAATCTCATTTTGCGAACCTTTTATTATGCTTAAAGTGTGCATATCGAAATCCCACTATATATAGTGATCACACTGGAATTTAACTAAGTGAAATGTTCTAAAATTAAGCTTAAGTGGTTTAATCATGTTCAAAAACCCAAAATTAACTATTTGAACTCATGAGATTTTATTAAATCTCATTTTGTGGCCGTTTTGTTGGGTTTAAGCCGTGAATGTCTAATTTTGCATTTACTGAAACCGCTAGAATTTTAACTGAGTAAAGTGCTCTAAAAGTGAGATTAAGTTGAATAATTACGTTTAAAATTCCATAATAAACTATAAGAACTCATGGCATTTGATTTATTCTTATTTTGCGGCCGTTTTGTTAGGTTTGAATTGTGCATATCTAATTGAGCCTTATAATGATCACATTGGAATTTAACCGAGTAAAATGCTCTAAAATTTGATGTAGGGGTTTAATCATATTTAAAAACCCATAATTAACCATTTCTACTCATGAAATTTGATTAAATCTCATTTTGTGGCCGATTTGTAGGGTTTAAAGCGCGCACGTCTAATTGGGCATTTTAGTGAAACTGTTGGGATTTGAACCGAGTAAAATGCTCTAAAATAGAGATTAAGTTGTATAATTTGATATAAAGTCCCATAATTTATTATTAGAACTCATGACATTTGATTTATTCTTATTTTGCGGTCGTTTTCTTAGGTTTAAAGTATGCATATCTAAATGAGCTTTATAGTGATCACATTCAAATTTAACCGAGTAAAATGCTCTATAATTGTGATTAAATGGTTTAATCATATTTAAAAACCCATAATTGACTATTTGAACTCATGAAATTTGATTAAATCTCATTTTGTGGCTATTTATTGGTTTTAAAGCGCGCATGCTTAATTGGGCATTTTAGTGAAACCGTTGGGATTTTAACCTAGTAAAATGCTCTAAAATTGATATTAAATTGTATAATTTAATGTAAAGTCCCATAATTAAATATTAGAACTCATGACATTTGATTTATTTTTATTTTGCGGTCGTTTTCTTAGGTTTAAAGTATGCATATTTAAGTGAGCTTTATAGTGATCACATTGGAATTTAACCGAGTAAAATGCTCTAAAATTGGGATTAAGTGGTTTAATCATATTTAAAAACCCATAATTAACTATTTGAACTCATGAAATTTGATTAAATCTAATTTTGTGGCTATTTGTTGGGTTTAAAGCGCACATGCTTAATTGGGCATTTTAGTGAAACCATTGGGATTTCAACCGAGTAAAATGCTCTAAAATTGATAATAAGTTGTATAATTTGATTTAAAGTCCCATAGTTAACTATTAGAACTCATTACTTTTGATTTATTCTTATTTTGAGTATGTTTTTTTAGGTTTAAAGTGTGCATATCTAATTGAGCTTATAGTGAACACATTGGAATTTAAACCGAAAATATGTCTAAAATTGAGATTAAGTTGTTTGATCATACTCAAAAGCCAATAATTAACTATTTGAACTTATTAAATGTGATTGAATCTCATTTTGTGCATGCTTGTTTGTTTCAAGCGTTTATGTCTAATCGGGCTTCTAAGTGAACCCGTTGTAACTTTAACCGAGTAAAATGCTCTAAAATGGAGATTAAGTTGTATAATTTGTTTCAAATTCTTCTAATTAGGTATTTGAACTCATGAAATTTGATTTATTCTTATCTTGCGGTCATTTTGTTAGGTTTAAAGTGTGCATATATCTAAATGGGATTTATAGTGAGCACATTGAAATTTAAACTGAGTAAAATGCTCTAAAATTGAGATTAAGTGGATTAATCATGTTCAAAGGCCAATAATTAACTATTTGAAATCATAAAATTTGATTGAATCTCATTTTGCGGTCCTTTTATTATGCTTAAAGTGTGCATATCGAAATCCCACTATATATAGTGATCACACTTGAATTTATCTGAGTAAAATGTTCTAAAATTAAGATTAAGTGGTTTAATCATGTTCAAAAACCCAAAATTAACTACTTGAATTCATGAGATTTGATTAAATCTCATTTTGTGGCCGTTTTGTTGGGTTTAAACCGTGAATGTGTAATTGGGCATTTAGTGAAACCGCTAAAATTTTAACCGAGTAAAATGCTCTAAAAGTGAGATTACGTTTAAAAGTGAGAGAAAGGTCCTCATTAAAAAAACCCTATAGCTAGTCACCTCGAGAGATGATTAGGCCCCTTTGGGGAAAAGAGTACCCCTGAATATAATCGGGAAAGTTACAATCAAAAGAACAGGAAAGAAAAGAACGCAAAGCCCTAGTAGCTAAGACATGGCCTACAACGTTAGCGTCTCTTGGTACATAACTAATCTTACAATCAGGCAAAGTACCAAGAGTTGAGCGCATGCGAGACACCAAATGATGCACGGTGGAAAGATCTGGATGATGAGTGTTGTTAACCTTGTTGACAATGGAAGCTGAATCAGTTTCAACGACCACATGAGTCCATCTATTAGCAATAGCAAACTTTAGACCTTCCAAAATGGCAGAAGCCTCAGCAGAAGCGGGGTCCGGGCAAATGAGTGGCATAGAACAACCACCAAGGACGATGCCAAAGGAATTCCGGGCAATGACACCAATGGCAGCACCCCTTAACACGTGGTCAAAGGCGCCATCCGTGTTAATCTTGACGAAACTAGGATCTGGTTTCGTCTATCTAGCTGGAGCAAAAGTGGGCTCAGCTAGCGGAGAACGTAGATGGGAGGCATCATTAGTTGATGTGTAGTCATCAAAGAGTTTTTGTGCATTGGAGACAGCTAGCCAAACCAGTTGGAGATGGCTATTATGGACAAAGTCATTTCGGCGATTCCATAAATTCTAAAGGATCGTGATAAGAAGTGAAAATTGAATTAGAGAGAGAAAACCAGCAACCTCAGAAAGCCACTGGTGGGGAGAGACAAAGGTATTGGAGAATATTCGTGTAGGAAGCCCTACCAACTGGAGTGCCTCCTTGGCGCTAAGATAGTCCCTCATAGCATGGAGGGTGGTTTCGATGGTCATGTTACAGATCGGGCATATTCCCGTACCAAGATTGGCTTGGAGGATTTTATGGCCAGATGGGAGTGCATCATGGCATAAACGCCATCCAAAGGTACGAACCTTGGGTAGAGTAGGCAGTTTAGATAGAATTTTCCAAAGCTTGGAGGGCCTATTAACAGGCCCTGACTGTAACTGTAGAAATTGGTAACCAGATCGGACCGTGTACATGCCAGAGTCATGGTGACCCCAAAGGGTGGTGTCTTTTGTGTCATTAATAATGGGTACATTAAGGATGGTGTTAGCGTCTTCGTGGGAGAAGTATTCTCTGACTTTTGATTCGTCCCATCAGGGTAAATTAGGCAACATGAAAGTAGCTGCTCGAAGAGGGACTTTGTCATTAACCTCATAATTACCATAAAGATTGACAGGCTCGGAGCCTCCCTATTGATCAAAGTGGATTTGAATTTGACTTGATATACCTGGGCGTTTGAAAAAGCCATAGCGAAGCTTAGAGATAGCAATGCTAAGGCCTTTCCAAGCAAAAGAAGATCTCCGAGTGCTATCAGATCTGAGGATAGAACCCGTTGGGTAATACTTTCATTTGTAGACCTGATTGAGGAGAGCATCGGTTCACAGACCAAACGCCAGATCTATTTGCCGAGTAGAGCAATATTGAAGTGGTGAAGATCGCGAAACCCTATACCTCCTGCTGCTTTTGGCAGACAAGCGGTGTCCCAAGGGAGCATATGCCAACCTCGTTTTATCAGCTTTCCCAGACCACTAATAACGACGTATTGAAGTGGTCATATCATCAATAATGTTTTGGGGTAAAAGGTAGCAAGACATAACATACTGTGGTATAGACATAACATAGCATCTAGGCTCCATTCATATCAGTCACATGTTTGGGCTCATAAAACACATTAAACATGTGTTAATTGTTTGAATTTGAATGAGAAACCCCTTATCCTTTGTTGCCATCCATCATTCCAAAAGAGGGCTGTGTTTGGCCTGCTCTTACACTGGCACACCTCTGTTTACCTATATTGGAAAACAGTACAAGAATCGATTTCGTAACTCACTGGTACACCTCTGTTTACCTATACTGGAAAACAGCACAAGGATCCATTCGTAAAACACAAGGTTGAAACACTTGTAAACTTATTCAAAAACACAGAAGAACGTATAAATAAGTTAGAAACATAATAAACACTATCAAACCAAACCTTAAAACATACTTAATAACATATATACATACTTAAACATATATAATAAGTAGTATAGTCTAATATGTCACATATCAGCATGCAACACATTATAAAGCCTATGTTCTAAGGCATAAACATTATCGAATGAATCTAGAATTGAAGCACAAGTAAGGAAAAGTACTTCCCTGAATTTCTTTGCCTTAGAACGAGTAATAGGTCCTTGTGGCAAGACCTCCGGATCATATTGTGCTTGCATTGATGTGCTCACATCATTCCCCCCTTCTTGAAAAGGATTTGACCTCAAATCTACAGAACATTCATAAGGGGTTAAATCAGAAACATTAAATGTGGCACTTACAGTGTACTCGCCCGGTAAGTCTATCTTGTAGGCGTTGTCATTCACTTTCGCCAACACCTGAAAAGGACCATCTCCTCTTGGTAACAACTTTGACCGTTGTTGGGCTGGAAAATCTTCTTTTCGAAAATGAACCCAAACCCAATCACCAACATCGAAGGTGACTCACTTCCTTTGTTTGCTTGCTTTTCATATTGTTGAGTCCTTCGTTCTAAATTCTCCTTCACCTGTTGATGCAACTTCTTCACATATTCTGCTTTTGCTTGACCATCCCGGTTCGTCACTTGTTCCTGTGGCAAAGGTAACAAATCTAGAGGCGTAATAGGGTTAAAACCATAAACAACCTCAAATGGTGACATCTTAGTAGCAGAATGTACAGCATGATTATACGCAAACTCAACATGTGGCAAACAATCTTCCCAAGTCTTGATATTCTTTTTAATGATGGAACGAAGTAAAGTAGATAAAACTCTGTTACCAACCTCAGTTTGTCCATCAGTCTAGGGATGGCAAGTAGTAGAAAATATGAGTTTCGTACCTAATTTGCTCCAAAGAGTCCTCTAGAAGTGACTCAAAAACTTTACATCCCTGTCAGAAACAATCAACCTAGGAATACCATGCAAACGTACAACATCTCTAAAGAACAAGTTAGCCATATTTACAGCATCATCGGTCTTATGGCAGGCAATAAAATGTGCCATCTTAGAGAACTTATCAACCACAACAAAAATACTATCTCAACCTGTCCTAGTTCTTGGCAATCCCAAAACAAAATCCATAGAAATATCAGTCCAAGGAGAATTAGGAATAGGTAAAGGTAAGTACATACCATGTGGTCAAACCTTCGATTTTGCTTTCATACATGTCACACAATGTTCACAGTACCTTTCAACGTCTCTACGCATCTTAGGCCAAAATAGATGTTCTTTCAATGTCTGTAACGTCTTGGTGACTCCAAAGTGACCCATCAATCCACCCTCATGTGCTTCACGGATCAGAATATCACGCATTGAACCCTATGGAATGCATATCCTATTTTCTTTGAAAAGATAACCATCATGCCTGTAAAACTTTCCATCTGCACCTTTCTCACAAGCATTATACTTATCTCTAAAATCAGAATCATCAACATACAAGTCACGAATATATGCAAATCCAGTTAAATGTTAATCAAGGTAATTTAAAAGCACATATCTACGTGATAAAGCATCAGCAACGACATTATCTTTACCCTTTTTGTAACGTATGACATAAGGAAAAGACTTTAAAAATTCAACCCATTTAGCATGTCGCTTATTCAATTTATGCTGACCTGTGATATATCGTAAAGCCTCATGATCAGTGTGAATCACAAACTCCTTAGGCAACAAGTAATGTTGCCATGTCTCCAATGCCCGAATCAGTGCATACATCTCCTTGTCGTAGACTGGATAATTCAATGTTGCTCCACTAAGCTTTTCACTGAAGTATACAATGGGCCTTTTTTCCTGCATTAACATAGTGCCTATACCAACTCCAGAAGCATCACATTCAATTTCAAAAGTTTTAGCAAAGTTAGGTAAGGCTAACACAGGTGACTTCGTCAAACAATCCTTAATTTTCAAAAAGGCATCTTCTTGTTCTTTACCCCATAAGAAGCTAGAATTCTTCTTAATAATCCCGGTTAAGGGTGCGGTAATAGAACTGAAGTTAGGAACAAACCGACGATAGAAACTAGCTAAACCATGAAAAGATCTAACCTGAGTAATCGATGTCGGTCGTGGCCATTCCTGAATTGCCTTTATCTTTTCAGGATCGACTTCAACACCCTGTGCACTAACAATGTAACCAAGAAATGTAAGTTTGTCAGTACAAAACACACATTTCTCTATGTTACCAAACAATCTTTCTTCTCGCAAAGTCTGCAAAACAACTCTCAAATGTTGTACATGATCCTGCAAAGTCTTGCTATAAATTAAAATATCGTCAAAATATACAACACAAAACCTTCCAATAAAAGATCGCAGAACATGATTCATCAATCGCATAAAAGTACTAGGTGCATTAGTTAAGCCAAAAGGCATTACTAACCATTCGTACAAACCTAGCTTCGTTTTGAAGGCTGTCTTCCATTCATCACCTTCTCGCATGCGAATCTGATGATATCCACTCTTTAGGTCAATTTTGGAGAAGATGACAGATCCGCAAAGCTCGTCCAACATATCATCAAGTCTGGGAATAGGATGACGATACTTAATTGTAATCTGATTCACAGCTCTACAATCTACGCACATCCTCCAAGATCCATCTTTCTTCGGCACTAACAATACCGGAACAGCACACGGACTCAGACTCTCTCGAATATAACCCTTGTCCATCAATTCTGTCACTTGACTTTGAAGCTCTTTTGTTTCTTCGGGGTTAGTTCGATAAGTTGGCCGATTTGGAATAGTAGCACCTGGGATAAAGTCAATCTGGTGCTCAATGCCACGAAGAGGTGGCAATCCCTTTGGTGTTTCTTCCGGAAACACATCCTTAAATTCCTGCAAAAGGGATATAATTGATGCAGGCAAATCAGAAGGAAAGTCAGTCAATAAGCAATAATCATTAAACATTAAAATAAACAAAGATTGGTGAGAGGAAAGACATTTCCTGATTTCTTGACTGCTTCCATAAACATTCATCTTTTTCTTCTCCTTTGCAGCTTCCTTACTCTTTTTCAAGCTTGCTTGATCTTCCATCACTTGACTCAGTGTCAAAGGAGTCAAAGTAATCTTTTTATCTGCATGCATAAAAGAGTATCGATTTGTAAAACCATCATGCATAACCTTCTTGTCATACTGCCAAGGGCGTCCCAAAAGAAGGTGAGTAGCATCCATCGACACAACATCACAAAGGACCTTGTCCTTGTAACTTCCAATCGAAAACGGTATAACAACTTGTTTTGTTACTTTAAGTTCTCCACCGTCATTCAACCATTGCAATTTGTAAGGATTCGGATGTTTTGTCGTCTTGAGACCTAACCTGTCAACCATCACTGAATTGGCAACATTAGTATAACTACCGCTATCAATAATCACAACACATACCTTATCTTGAACTTTACATCGCGTGTGAAAGATATTTTCGCGTTGTTGTTCATCCTGAACCTGTTGCACACTCAGACTACGTTTAACAACCATAATTTCCATTACCTTACCAGTCTCAGCAACTTCTAGGACATCTTCTTTATCATCTTCATCAAGGGTCTCATGTGGTTCTTCTTCAGAATCTGACTCAATCTCTCCATCATCTCGCATCAACATAACCCTATGATTAGGACACTGGCTAGCAACATGTCCTTGACCAAGGCACTTAAAACATTGAATATCTCTCGATCGTTCTTGTACCACTACTTTTTGTTTACTACGCCCATTATCAACAATGGGAGGCTTTGGTTTGCTGGACTCGCCTTGTTCTTGAATCCGATGTGGCGCTTGTGGTGCTTGTTTCCTAGCATGGTTAGGGGTATACAATGGATTCGTAAAAGATTTAAATGGAGTAGTATTACCTCGAGTAGAAACTTTTCTACGTTGTTGTCGCTCAATTTTCATCGCCATATGCACCATGTCATCCAATTCGACATAATGCTACAATTCAACAACGTTAGCAATTTCAGAATTCAAACCTTCCATAAACCGAGCCATAGTTGCTTCACGATCCTCAACTATGTTCGCACGCATCATGGACATCTCCATTTCCTTGAAATAGTCCTTGACACTCCTATTGCCCTGTTTCAAAGTTTGTAATTTCTGAAATAAATCACGATGATAGTGAGAAGGAACAAACCGTTTCCGCATGATACGCTTCATTTCGTCCCATGTTCTCACTAGTCCTTCACCCGTACGTCGTCGACTAACCAATAATTGATCCCACCACAATAGTGCATAGTCAACAAACTCCAAAGTTTCTAGTCGTACTTTCTTTTGTTTCGAGTAATTGTAACACTCGAAAACGTGTTCAACCTTACTTTCCCATGTCAGATAAGCATCTGGATCTGAACGTCCCTGAAAAGAAGGTATAGCAACTTTTATGTTAGAAATATTATCATCAACTACACGTCTTGGTCGTTGATTCATCCGTGGTGATTGTTCAACGTCATTTTCATCATGATTCTCATTATGGACAGATTGGGAACCACCCCCATCTATCTTGTCCAAACGAGACTGTAAAGGCTCTAATGCATTCTCTAATAGACGTTGCATAGTACGTGTAAAAGCCTACATTTGCAAATCTGGTGGTTGGTCTCCACCATGACTACGATCATCTAACCCTGTCATATTAAAACAAAAGAAAAACACAAAGAAGCACAAATAACGAGTTAAGTAAAACAAAAATAAAAGTCCTCACTGCACACTCACAAAACCTCTCGGTTTTCACTCCAAAGAAAAATGTGCACTCAAAATGTAACACTCAGCGCTCGTGTTTCACTCGGGAGAATGCTTGAATGGCTCTTTTTGTCTCCCCTTCTGTTCTCACAACACTCAGTGCCTTTTTCCCTCACAACATTTGTAACAAGAAACACAAATAAGGAAAAACGGAGATAAAACAAAGAAAAAAAACAAGAAACAAAAGTAAAAGTGCTGGAAATTGGCAAAAAGGAAATAAAAAGATGGAAATGTAATTCTTACTACAAGGAAGTGCTTTACAACGCTCCTATCACCGAACAAACAAGAACAATTTGTTTCGGTTGATTTCCAAGCACTTCGAATCACATAGTAGAAGAACTTGTACATTCATCTTGATTTTACAATAGGAATACACTTTCTTTTTTTTTCAATTTCTTTGCAATATTTGAATCTAATTTTTTTTTGAATTTTTTTTCTATTTTTTTGACTTTGACTTTTTTTAGTCAAACTTTGACTTCGACTTTTTTTTTTGAATTTTTCGAAATTTATTTTTTATGTATTTTTCTTTTGTACTAAATTGCAGAAAAAGTACAACAAATCCGAACCAAAGCTTTGATTACCATATGATATGAGGTAGCCTGTCGAAACGGGCTTTCTTCATAAGTTGCGGATCTAGGAATGTTGTAAGCAAGTTCTTGCAAAAGAAAAACATAAACAGTCAAGTGTTTACATTGATTACCTATATAGGAAATAAGTATAATAACTTGGGCGTTTGAAGAGAACTTTTACATTGTTTACCTACATAGGAAAACAATGAAGTAAAATAAAACGAAAAATGAAAGACATAAGAAAAGTTGACGCTGGAACGAGATTTTTCATTGTTTACCAATATAGGAAAACAATGGAAAGAAAAATAAAAACGAAAGAAAAAATAAATAAAGAAAGAACAGAAAAGTTTGAACGTTTGAATGATATTCAAACTGGAAGATGAATGCTTCAAGAAACATCCATGGCAGCAACTCGAACGTTCAACAATGGTGAAGAAAGTTGTTGGATCGAATTGGACACGCTAAACTCGAAAGAACTTGCACAATATACTGAGCAAACCCGAATCGAATCTGTTTAACGCCAAAAGGACTTGGACCCTCTAGATAGAGATCTAGGAACCCAAAGTATCAAGAATTTGACAATCAAAAACAAGTTTGAATGTCAGAAAAGTTCTAAAAAGAACCAATTAAGAGAAAACTCTCAAATATAATTTTTATTCAAAAATGTGTGTTACCTTGTCTTTACAAAAATTTTAGAATATATAGGAGAATGAAGGAGTTGGCCGAATTTGAATACTTGGCTGAAATTAAATTCAAATGCTTAATAACTTGCATCTAGGCTCCATTCATATCAGCCACATGTTTGGGGCTCATAAAAAACATTAAACATGTGTTAATTGTTTGAATTTGAATGAGAAACCCCTCATCTTTATCCTTTGTTGCCGTCCATCATTCCAAAAGAGGGATGTGTTTGGCCTGCTCTTATACTGGCACACCTCTGTTTACCTATATTGGAAAACAGTACAAGAATCCATTTCGTAACTCACTGGTACACCTCTGTTTACCTATACTGGAAAATAGCACAAGGATCCATTCGTAAAACACAAGGTTGAAACACTTGAAAACTTATTCAAAAACACACAAGAACGTATAAATAAGTTAGAAACATAATAAACACTATCAAACCAAACCTTAAAACATACTTAATAGCATATATACATACTTAAACATATATAATAAGTAGTATAGTCTAATATGTCACATATCAGCATGCAACACATTATAAAGCCTATGTTCTAAGGCATAAACATTATCAAATGAATTTGGAATTGAAGCACAAGTAAGGAAAAGTACTTCCCTGAATTTCTTTGCCTTAGAACGAGTAATAGGTCCTTGTGGCAAGACCTCCGGATCATATTGTGCTTGCATTGATGTGCTCACATCAGATCCCCTTGCTGTAACCCTCGATGGGGTTTGAAAGGTTGTGAAAGGACGTTGTTGATACGTACTTGAAAGGATACTGAGGATACACACCTCATAATAAGGGAAACCCAATTGGAGTTGAATCCTAGACGAAGCATAATTTGTTCAAGGAAAGGCCATTCAACACGGTCGAAAGCCTTTTCCATTTCAAGTTTTAAGCTAGCACCTTTTGCAAGAGATGTTACATCAGTATTTAAAGTATGGATGAGCTCATGGGCAATAAGGATGTTGTCAGTAATGTTTCTTCTTTGAACAAAAGCAGCTTGATTACCACTGATACATAAGGGTATGATAGATTTTAGACGGTTAACAAGTACTTTTGAAACAGTTTTGTAGAGGACTGTGCAAAGGCTAATAGGTCTGAGATGGCGCATTGTAGTTGGGTTGTTGATTTTGGGAATAAGAACAATGATAGTTTGATTGACCTCTTCCATATTAACCGACCCTCGCAGGAGTCCGAGGCAGAGGTTTATAAAGTCCTGGCCAAGGATATCCCAATGCTTCCTGAAGAAACCGCTTGGGAAACCATCAACACCCGGGGATTTCCTCGGGTCAATATCACGAAAAGAAATGGTAACTTCATCTATTGTGAAATTCTTACTAAGATCATTGTTCATTGTTTCAGTAACAATAGTGGGGATGTTATCCAAGATGGAAGAGGCAATAATAGGAGAGGAAGACATAAAAGGTTTTTAAAGTAATTAATAGTAGTAGACATGATGTCATCTGTATGTGTTTGCCATATATTCTGGTTGTTTAGAAGTCCAGCAATATGATTCTTCCGCCGTCGGCTCTTTGCTCTGGCATGAAAAAAGGAAGTATTTTTATTACCATGTTTTAACCAGTGTGTCCGAGCTCGTTGATCCCAGTATATTCTTTTGCATTTAATAAGCTATCAAGCTCACGTTTAGCAGAAATAAAGTTGTGGATTTCCGTATCGGAAAGATGTCGCTTAAGACACATATTAATAAAATCATTTAGTTGATTAATACGCTCATTGGATTTAATGCGTTTGTTAGATTGCCAAGTGGCTAGGAAACGTCCAATATTCTAAAGTTTATGAAGTGTCGAGCGAGATTGGTTAAACCAAATCTCTCTAATTCGAGACAAAACTTCTGGGTCATCAGCCCAGCAATTCTCATAGCAAAAAAGATTATTAGAGCGTTTGGAACTGAGAGCACGTGATGGGTTAGTGTCCAGTAAGATAGGGCAATGGTCAGAATGTGCCTAAAAAAAGATATCGCTTGGCAATTAGGGAAAGTTTTAAACCAAGCGGAGTTACCAAGGAAACGATCAAGTCGTTCCATAATTGTTTCATAGAAACAAGCTTGGCCATAGTCCATATTCCAGTAAAAGCTTTGACGATAACCTGATCATCTATCTCTTTAAAGGATATGAGGTTCCCTAGTAGGGTGGATTGTGCTTCCTTGTCAGAGGAATCCTAAGAGATACTTGGTTGAAAGATAGCAGCCTGCTCATCAATAGTAAATTGAAAATTCTCAAGCTGTTTGAGAAAAGTTTTAGGATCCATAGGTGAGTGATTTAAAGTAATGGGAATAAAGAAGGGTGGTAGGCGTTGTGAAAGTATTGTGATTGAGGAAATATGAGAGAAAGAAGTAGTATTGTGTATATATAGGAGAAAGAAGAGTATTTGGGGTATATTAGGACTAGAAAGAAGATTTACTTTAGAAGAGGTAATAGGAATTTGGAGATAACTAAAAGACTTCGAAAAAAGGAGAAAATAGATAAGAAAACAAATATACAAATTTGTAGCGTATAAAGTATTGTAATTTATATGATAATAAGCAAAAACATATGACTTGACGTATTGGATAGGAGAAAAATTGGGTAGGTGAGAATAAGTAGGAGTCGTTAATAGATATACCTTAGATGAAGTAGTACATTGGCTAAGAGAAAAAATAGAAAAATTAGGAATTAGAGAGTTAGCAAAATTCCTTATTAGAGAAATAGTGGACTTAGAATAGAAGTTGGTATCATTATGCACAGAGGATATAAAATACTTCTCCGGAATCATAGTTTCAGTAAGACATGAGTAGGAACCAGCCCCATGAGTAAACAAATCGTTGAATTGGAGTTTTGGCCATTGATCCACAATGGGAGGGAAATTTGGAGATCGAAATAAATTGGTTGAGATACATACACCAAAAAAGGTGTTGAAAAAAACACCAATAAAGATGTTGGAGAAAAAGGGTGGGTATTCCATGTAGACAACAAGGAAAATAGGAAGAATATAGTGATAAAAATTAATTAAAAACAAATATTGTAATTGTTTACGGGGATTAATGTAATTTTCATGTCAGTAGCCTCCAAGAGATATGCTATTAGCCGAAGAAACAAAACAGATCATGGCAACTATTGGTGAGGATTCAATACACATACAAAAATAAATAAATATAAGGAAACGTACCTTTAGAGTTTGGCTTGGTGAGTAGAGACTCAAGCGCCAATAATAGCTCTCGGGATAACTAGTCTGCTTCCATATAGAGGATGATGCAAACGCATTGAAACCGCGAGGATGATGTTTGGAACCAACTCGGTGTCGTGGAATTGAAAACCAAGAAAATCCAAAACCCGATTGTTTGACAGTCGGGACTCCATCCACTAAATTGATTCAATCGATGGGATGAACACCATACTTATACCAGAGCACCGAATCATGTAAAGACCTTAGATGCAGCATAACAGGCCAAAGACGTTGTGCTATAATCCCAACGATGAGAAAGACGTTTGGCTTGTGTGGCTGTATTAGAGACAAGAGAAAACGAAACTGCGTATCGCAAAGGCAAGTTGTTCGAAGCACTGACCAATCCTAGTCTAAAATAAACACGGAAGAAGATGGTAGAAACAGGAGTATGAATGCATGAGTAGATGACGTTGTTAATAAATAAAAAAAAACATCAAAGAAAAGTTTAAGTTGAAGTGTAAGTCCTCCATGGAGTGAAAGTCTGACCAAGAACCTAGAAACCCATCCTTGTTTGATGCGTTGGCCATTCGTAGCCCCAGACAAACACATAAAAAATTTAGATTAAGTTGAATAATTACGTTTAAAATTTCATAATAAACTATAAGAACTTGTGGCATTTGATTTATTCTTATTTTGCGGCCGTTTTATTAGGTTTAAATTGTGCATATCTAATTGAGCTTTATAATGATCACATTGGAATTTTTTTTTGAAGGAAAGGGCCTCATTAAGAAAACCCTATATAGCCTGTCACCTCGATAGGTGAGTAGGCCCCTATGGGGAAAAGACCTTTCAAACCCCATAGAGGGTTACAACATTTGAAAAAGTAGGCCCCTAGGTGAGTAGCCCATGTCCCCTAAGCGTTGTACAACCATGAAAATTTGAAACCAAGAAAACAAGATCTTGACATCAAGAATGACTTGAAAAAGTAGATCTAGTGTCGGATTCACAACGACAAATCCTTCCTTGAAACTTCTTGGTGCAAAAAGAAAATACAAAATATGTTGGTGAATATATATGAATAGCCGAAGAGAAAAAAGATCAAGAAAAGATTGAAAAATAGAAGTAATAAGGAGAATATAAAAACAAGAAGCAAAATAGATCCAATTTATCACAAACAAGAACCAAGATGTAGAAACATCTTTTCCCATGGCTGCCATGGTGATGAGGAAAACGATAATGGCCTCCATGTTGATAAAAGAAAAATGTGCATGTTTCTTGTCAAGGAGAGCATAACCGGTTAGCATATTGGTGAAAAGAACACCGTTAAAGGTGTTGGATGGATCCCTTTGCAAGGGTGGTAATTGTACATCAATGGATTGGCTCCATAGCCTTCGTGAGTGAACCTTCACAATGGTTTTGATAATGGTGGTTGCCGTAATAGCATCTTCAAATCATTGAAGTTCCGGATCAACAAAGACTCCATCATCCAAATATCTTCTTAATAAAGAAAAAAAGGAAATGAAACAATGGCAAAAATAGTGGAAATAGTCTAAACGATCCATGGGAGGAATGAAAAGAGTAAAAAAACAAGTAAAAGAACAAGATTAACTTATCTCAAAGGATTGGAATTGAATGGTTGTTGAATCTTCCTCTCCCGACGTTGCTGGTAAATCCATGGAGGTGGTGTAGTAGACAAAGTAGATCTCCAAAACATGGAGAAAGAAAAGAAAAAAATAAAAAGAAGAAGGCATGGAGGAGGGCGAGAGAAAAGGAGAGGGAGAGGAGAGAATTCAACCGATCACATTGGAATTTAACCGAGTAAAATGCTCTAAAATTTGATTTAGTGGTTTAATCATATTTATGGCCGTTTTGTTTAAACCTCATTTTGTGGCCGTTTTGTAGGGTTTAAAGCGTGCACGTCTAATTGGGCATTTTAGTGAAACCATTGGGATTTAAACCGAGTAAAATGCTCTAAAATTGAGATTAAGTTGTATAATTTGATATAAAGTCCCATAATTAACTATTAGAACTCATGACATTTGATTTATTCTTATTTTGCGGTCGTTTTCTTAGGTTTAAAGTATGCATATCTAAGTGAGCTTTATAGTGATCACATTGGAATTTAATCGAGTAAAATGCTCTAAAATTGGGATTAAGTGATTTAATCATATTAAAAAACTCAAAATTAACTATTTGAACTCATGAAATTTGATTAAATCTCATTTTGTGGCTATTTGTTGGGTTTAAAGCGCGCATGCTTAATTGGGCAATTTAGTGAAACCATTGGGATTTTAACCGAGTAAAATGCTCTAATATTGATATTAAGTTGTATAATTTAATTTAAAGTCCCATAATTAACGTTAGAACTCATGATATTTGATTTATTCTTATTTGGAGTCTGTTTTTTTAGGTTTAAAGTGTGCATATCTAATTGAGCTTATAGTGAACACATTGGAATTTAAACCGAAAAAATGCTCTAAAATTGATATTAAGTGGATTAATCATGTTCAAAAGCCAATAATTAACTATTTGAAATGGGGATTAAGTTGTATAATTTGTTTCAAATTCTTCTAATTAGGTATTTGAACTCATGAAATTTGATTTATTCTTATCTTGCGGTCGTTTTGTTAGGTTTAAAGTGTGCATATATCTAAATGGGAATTATAGTGAGAACATTGAAATTTAAACTGAGTAAAATGCTCTAAAATTGAGATTAAGTGGATTAATCATGTTCAAAAGCCAATAATTAACTATTTGAAATCATAAAATTTGATTGAATCTCATTTTGCGGACCTTTTATTATGCTTAAAGTGTGCATATCAAAATCCCACTATATATAGTGATCACACGGAAATTTAACTGAGTAAAATGTTCTAAAATTAAGATTAAGTGGTTTAATCATGTTCAAAAACCCAAAATTAACTATTTGAACTCATGAGATTTGATTAAATCTCATTTTGTGGCCGTTTTGTTGGGTTTAAACCGTGAAAGTCTAATTGGGCGTTTAGTGAAACTACTGGAATTTTATCCGAGTAAAATGCTCTAAAAGTCAGATTAAGTTGAATAATTACGTTTAAAATTCCATAATAAACTATAAGAACTCGTGACATTTGATTTATTCTTATTTTGCGGCCATTTTGTTAGGTTTGAATTGTACATATCTAATTGAGCTTTATAATGATCACATTGGAATTTAACTGAGTAAAATGCTCCAAAATTTGATTTAGTGGTTTAATCATATTTAAAAACCCATAATTAACCATTTCTACTCATGAAATTTGTTTAAATCTCATTTTGTGGCCGATTTGTAGGGTTTAAAGCGCGCACGTCTAATTGGGCATTTTAGTGAAACCGTTGGGATTTGAACCGAGTAAAATGCTCTAAAATTGAGATTAAGTTGTATAATTTGATATAAAGTCCCATAATTAACTATTAGAACTCATGACATTTGATTTATTCTTATTTTGCGGTCGTTTTCTTAGGTTTAAAGTATGCATATCGAAGTGAGCTTTATAGTGATCACATTGGAATTTAACCGAGTAAAATGCTCTAAAATTGCCATTAAGTGGTTTAATCATATTTAAAAACCCACAATTAACTATTTGAACTCATGAAATTTGATTAAAACTCATTTTGTGGCCGTTTTGTAGGGTTTAAAGCGCACATGCTTAATTGGGCATTTTAGTGAAACCGTTGGGATTTTAACCGAGTAAAATGCTCTAAAATTGAGATTAAGTTGTATAATTTGATATAAAGTCCCATAATTAACTATTAGAACACATGACATTTGATTAGTTCTTATTTTGCGATCATTTTCTTAGGTTTAAAGTATGCATATCTAAGTGAGCTTTATAGTGATCACATTGGAATTTAACCGAGTAAAATGCTCTAAAATTGGGATTAAGTGATTTAATCATATTAAAAAACTCAAAATTAACTATTTGAACTCATGAAATTTGATTAAATCTCATTTTGTGGCTATTTGTTGGGTTTAAAGCGCGCATGCTTAATTGGGCAATTTAGTGAAACCATTGGGATTTTAACCGAGTAAAATGCTCTAATATTGATATTAAGTTGTATAATTTAATTTAAAGTCCCATAATTAACGATTAGAACTCATGATATTTGATTTATTCTTATTTGGAGTCTGTTTTTTTAGGTTTAAAGTGTGCATATCTAATTGAGCTTATAGTGAACACATTGGAATTTAAACCGAAAAAATGCTCTAAAATTGATATTAAGTTGTTTGAGCATACTCAAAAGCCAATAATTAACTATTTGAACTTATTAAATGTGATTGAATCTCATTTTGTGCATGCTTGTTAGTTTCAAGCGTTTATGTCTAATCGGGCTTTTAAGTGAACCCGTTGTAACTTTAACCGAGTAAAATGCACTAAAATGGGGATTAAGTTGTATAATTTGTTTCAAATTCTTCTAATTAGGTATTTGAACTCATGAAATTTGATTTATTCTTATCTTGCGGTCGTTTTGTTAGGTTTAAAGTGTGCATATATCTAAATGGGAATTATAGTGAGAACATTGAAATTTAAACTGAGTAAAATGCTCTAAAATTGAGATTAAGTGGATTAATCATGTTCAAAAGCCAATAATTAACTATTTGAAATCATAAAATTTGATTGAATCTCATTTTGCGGACCTTTTATTATGCTTAAAGTGTGCATATCAAAATCCCACTATATATAGTGATCACACGGAAATTTAACTGAGTAAAATGTTCTAAAATTAAGATTAAGTGGTTTAATCATGTTCAAAAACCCAAAATTAACTATTTGAACTCATGAGATTTGATTAAATCTCATTTTGTGGCCGTTTTGTTGGGTTTAAACCGTGAAAGTCTAATTGGGCGTTTAGTGAAACTACTGGAATTTTATCCGAGTAAAATGCTCTAAAAGTCAGATTAAGTTGAATAATTACGTTTAAAATTCCATAATAAACTATAAGAACTCGTGACATTTGATTTATTCTTATTTTGCGGCCATTTTGTTAGGTTTGAATTGTACATATCTAATTGAGCTTTATAATGATCACATTGGAATTTAACTGAGTAAAATGCTCCAAAATTTGATTTAGTGGTTTAATCATATTTAAAAACCCATAATTAACCATTTCTACTCATGAAATTTGTTTAAATCTCATTTTGTGGCCGATTTGTAGGGTTTAAAGCGCGCACGTCTAATTGGGCATTTTAGTGAAACCGTTGGGATTTGAACCGAGTAAAATGCTCTAAAATTGAGATTAAGTTGTATAATTTGATATAAAGTCCCATAATTAACTATTAGAACTCATGACATTTGATTTATTCTTATTTTGCGGTCGTTTTCTTAGGTTTAAAGTATGCATATCGAAGTGAGCTTTATAGTGATCACATTGGAATTTAACCGAGTAAAATGCTCTAAAATTGCCATTAAGTGGTTTAATCATATTTAAAAACCCACAATTAACTATTTGAACTCATGAAATTTGATTAAAACTCATTTTGTGGCCGTTTTGTAGGGTTTAAAGCGCACATGCTTAATTGGGCATTTTAGTGAAACCGTTGGGATTTTAACCGAGTAAAATGCTCTAAAATTGAGATTAAGTTGTATAATTTGATATAAAGTCCCATAATTAACTATTAGAACACATGACATTTGATTAGTTCTTATTTTGCGATCATTTTCTTAGGTTTAAAGTATGCATATCTAAGTGAGCTTTATAGTGATCACATTGGAATTTAACCGAGTAAAATGCTCTAAAATTGGGATTAAGTGATTTAATCATATTAAAAAACTCAAAATTAACTATTTGAACTCATGAAATTTGATTAAATCTCATTTTGTGGCTATTTGTTGGGTTTAAAGCGCGCATGCTTAATTGGGCAATTTAGTGAAACCATTGGGATTTTAACCGAGTAAAATGCTCTAATATTGATATTAAGTTGTATAATTTAATTTAAAGTCCCATAATTAACGATTAGAACTCATGATATTTGATTTATTCTTATTTGGAGTCTGTTTTTTTAGGTTTAAAGTGTGCATATCTAATTGAGCTTATAGTGAACACATTGGAATTTAAACCGAAAAAATGCTCTAAAATTGATATTAAGTTGTTTGAGCATACTCAAAAGCCAATAATTAACTATTTGAACTTATTAAATGTGATTGAATCTCATTTTGTGCATGCTTGTTAGTTTCAAGCGTTTATGTCTAATCGGGCTTTTAAGTGAACCCGTTGTAACTTTAACCGAGTAAAATGCACTAAAATGGGGATTAAGTTGTATAATTTGTTTCAAATTCTTCTAATTAGGTATTTGAACTCATGAAATTTGATTTATTCTTATCTTGCGGTCGTTTTGTTAGGTTTAAAGTGTGCATATATCTAAATGGGAATTATAGTGAGAACATTGAAATTTAAACTGAGTAAAATGCTCTAAAATTGAGATTAAGTGGATTAATCATGTTCAAAAGCCAATAATTAACTATTTGAAATCATAAAATTTGATTGAATCTCATTTTGCGGACCTTTTATTATGCTTAAAGTGTGCATATCAAAATCCCACTATATATAGTGATCACACGGAAATTTAACTGAGTAAAATGTTCTAAAATTAAGATTAAGTGGTTTAATCATGTTCAAAAACCCAAAATTAACTATTTGAACTCATGAGATTTGATTAAATCTCATTTTGTGGCCGTTTTGTTGGGTTTAAACCGTGAAAGTCTAATTGGGCGTTTAGTGAAACTACTGGAATTTTATCCGAGTAAAATGCTCTAAAAGTCAGATTAAGTTGAATAATTACGTTTAAAATTCCATAATAAACTATAAGAACTCGTGACATTTGATTTATTCTTATTTTGCGGCCATTTTGTTAGGTTTGAATTGTACATATCTAATTGAGCTTTATAATGATCACATTGGAATTTAACTGAGTAAAATGCTCCAAAATTTGATTTAGTGGTTTAATCATATTTAAAAACCCATAATTAACCATTTCTACTCATGAAATTTGTTTAAATCTCATTTTGTGGCCGATTTGTAGGGTTTAAAGCGCGCACGTCTAATTGGGCATTTTAGTGAAACCGTTGGGATTTGAACCGAGTAAAATGCTCTAAAATTGAGATTAAGTTGTATAATTTGATATAAAGTCCCATAATTAACTATTAGAACTCATGACATTTGATTTATTCTTATTTTGCGGTCGTTTTCTTAGGTTTAAAGTATGCATATCGAAGTGAGCTTTATAGTGATCACATTGGAATTTAACCGAGTAAAATGCTCTAAAATTGCCATTAAGTGGTTTAATCATATTTAAAAACCCACAATTAACTATTTGAACTCATGAAATTTGATTAAAACTCATTTTGTGGCCGTTTTGTAGGGTTTAAAGCGCACATGCTTAATTGGGCATTTTAGTGAAACCGTTGGGATTTTAACCGAGTAAAATGCTCTAAAATTGAGATTAAGTTGTATAATTTGATATAAAGTCCCATAATTAACTATTAGAACACATGACATTTGATTAGTTCTTATTTTGCGATCATTTTCTTAGGTTTAAAGTATGCATATCTAAGTGAGCTTTATAGTGATCACATTGGAATTTAACCGAGTAAAATGCTCTAAAATTGGGATTAAGTGATTTAATCATATTAAAAAACTCAAAATTAACTATTTGAACTCATGAAATTTGATTAAATCTCATTTTGTGGCTATTTGTTGGGTTTAAAGCGCGCATGCTTAATTGGGCAATTTAGTGAAACCATTGGGATTTTAACCGAGTAAAATGCTCTAATATTGATATTAAGTTGTATAATTTAATTTAAAGTCCCATAATTAACGATTAGAACTCATGATATTTGATTTATTCTTATTTGGAGTCTGTTTTTTTAGGTTTAAAGTGTGCATATCTAATTGAGCTTATAGTGAACACATTGGAATTTAAACCGAAAAAATGCTCTAAAATTGATATTAAGTTGTTTGAGCATACTCAAAAGCCAATAATTAACTATTTGAACTTATTAAATGTGATTGAATCTCATTTTGTGCATGCTTGTTAGTTTCAAGCGTTTATGTCTAATCGGGCTTTTAAGTGAACCCGTTGTAACTTTAACCGAGTAAAATGCACTAAAATGGGGATTAAGTTGTATAATTTGTTTCAAATTCTTCTAATTAGGTATTTGAACTCATGAAATTTGATTTATTCTTATCTTGCGGTCGTTTTGTTAGGTTTAAAGTGTGCATATATCTAAATGGGAATTATAGTGAGAACATTGAAATTTAAACTGAGTAAAATGCTCTAAAATTGAGATTAAGTGGATTAATCATGTTCAAAAGCCAATAATTAACTATTTGAAATCATAAAATTTGATTGAATCTCATTTTGCGGACCTTTTATTATGCTTAAAGTGTGCATATCAAAATCCCACTATATATAGTGATCACACGGAAATTTAACTGAGTAAAATGTTCTAAAATTAAGATTAAGTGGTTTAATCATGTTCAAAAACCCAAAATTAACTATTTGAACTCATGAGATTTGATTAAATCTCATTTTGTGGCCGTTTTGTTGGGTTTAAACCGTGAAAGTCTAATTGGGCGTTTAGTGAAACTACTGGAATTTTATCCGAGTAAAATGCTCTAAAAGTCAGATTAAGTTGAATAATTACGTTTAAAATTCCATAATAAACTATAAGAACTCGTGACATTTGATTTATTCTTATTTTGCGGCCATTTTGTTAGGTTTGAATTGTACATATCTAATTGAGCTTTATAATGATCACATTGGAATTTAACTGAGTAAAATGCTCCAAAATTTGATTTAGTGGTTTAATCATATTTAAAAACCCATAATTAACCATTTCTACTCATGAAATTTGTTTAAATCTCATTTTGTGGCCGATTTGTAGGGTTTAAAGCGCGCACGTCTAATTGGGCATTTTAGTGAAACCGTTGGGATTTGAACCGAGTAAAATGCTCTAAAATTGAGATTAAGTTGTATAATTTGATATAAAGTCCCATAATTAACTATTAGAACTCATGACATTTGATTTATTCTTATTTTGCGGTCGTTTTCTTAGGTTTAAAGTATGCATATCGAAGTGAGCTTTATAGTGATCACATTGGAATTTAACCGAGTAAAATGCTCTAAAATTGCCATTAAGTGGTTTAATCATATTTAAAAACCCACAATTAACTATTTGAACTCATGAAATTTGATTAAAACTCATTTTGTGGCCGTTTTGTAGGGTTTAAAGCGCACATGCTTAATTGGGCATTTTAGTGAAACCGTTGGGATTTTAACCGAGTAAAATGCTCTAAAATTGAGATTAAGTTGTATAATTTGATATAAAGTCCCATAATTAACTATTAGAACACATGACATTTGATTAGTTCTTATTTTGCGTTCATTTTCTTAGGTTTAAAGTATGCATATCTAAGTGAGCTTTATAGTGATCACATTGGAATTTAACCGAGTAAAATGCTCTAAAATTGGGATTAAGTGATTTAATCATATTAAAAAACTCAAAATTAACTATTTGAACTCATGAAATTTGATTAAATCTCATTTTGTGGCTATTTGTTGGGTTTAAGGCGCGCATGCTTAATTGGGCAATTTAGTGAAACCATTGGGATTTTAACCGAGTAAAATGCTCTAATATTGATATTAAGTTGTATAATTTAATTTAAAGTCCCATAATTAACGATTAGAACTCATGATATTTGATTTATTCTTATTTGGAGTCTGTTTTTTTAGGTTTAAAGTGTGCATATCTAATTGAGCTTATAGTGAACACATTGGAATTTAAACCGAAAAAATGCTCTAAAATTGATATTAAGTTGTTTGAGCATACTCAAAAGCCAATAATTAACTATTTGAACTTATTAAATGTGATTGAATCTCATTTTGTGCATGCTTGTTAGTTTCAAGCGTTTATGTCTAATCGGGCTTTTAAGTGAACCCGTTGTAACTTTAACCGAGTAAAATGCACTAAAATGGGGATTAAGTTGTATAATTTGTTTCAAATTCTTCTAATTAGGTATTTGAACTCATGAAATTTGATTTATTCTTATCTTGCGGTCGTTTTGTTAGGTTTAAAGTGTGCATATATCTAAATGGGAATTATAGTGAGAACATTGAAATTTAAACTGAGTAAAATGCTCTAAAATTGAGATTAAGTGGATTAATCATGTTCAAAAGCCAATAATTAACTATTTGAAATCATAAAATTTGATTGAATCTCATTTTGCGGACCTTTTATTATGCTTAAAGTGTGCATATCAAAATCCCACTATATATAGTGATCACACGGAAATTTAACTGAGTAAAATGTTCTAAAATTAAGATTAAGTGGTTTAATCATGTTCAAAAACCCAAAATTAACTATTTGAACTCATGAGATTTGATTAAATCTCATTTTGTAGCCGTTTTGTTGGGTTTAAACCGTGAAAGTCTAATTGGGCGTTTAGTGAAACTACTGGAATTTTATCCGAGTAAAATGCTCTAAAAGTCAGATTAAGTTGAATAATTACGTTTAAAATTCCATAATAAACTATAAGAACTCGTGACATTTGATTTATTCTTATTTTGCGGCCATTTTGTTAGGTTTGAATTGTACATATCTAATTGAGCTTTATAATGATCACATTGGAATTTAACTGAGTAAAATGCTTTAAAATTTGATTTAGTGGTTTAATCATATTTAAAAACCCATAATTAACCATTTCTACTCATGAAATTTGTTTAAATCTCATTTTGTGGCTGATTTGTAGGGTTTAAAGCGCGCACGTCTAATTGGGCATTTTAGTGAAACCGTTGGGATTTGAACCGAGTAAAATGCTCTAAAATTGAGATTAAGTTGTATAATTTGATATAAAGTCCCATAATTAACTATTACAACTCATGACATTTGATTTATTCTTATTTTGCGGTCGTTTTCTTAGGTTTAAAGTATGCATATCTAAGTGAGCTTTATAGTGATCACATTGGAATTTAACCGAGTAAAATGCTCTAAAATTGCCATTAAGTGGTTTAATCATATTTAAAAACCCATAATTAACTATTTGAACTCATGAAATTTGATTAAATCTCATTTTGTAGCCGTTTTGTAGGGTTTAAAGCGCACATGCTTAATTGGGCATTTTAGTGAAACCGTTGGGATTTTAACCGAGTAAAATGCTCTAAAATTGAGATTAAGTTGTATAATTTGATATAAAGTCCCATAATTAACTATTAGAACACATGACATTTGATTAGTTCTTATTTTGCGGTCATTTTCTTAGGTTTAAAGTATGCATATCTAAGTGAGCTTTATAGTGATCACATTGGAATTTAACCGAGTAAAATGCTCTAAAATTGGGATTAAGTGATTTAATCATATTAAAAAACTCAAAATTAACTATTTGAACTCATGAAATTTGATTAAATCTCATTTTGTGGCTATTTGTTGGGTTTAAAGCGCGCATGCTTAATTGGGCAATTTAGTGAAACCATTGGGATTTTAACCGAGTAAAATGCTCTAATATTGATATTAAGTTGTATAATTTAATTTAAAGTCCCATAATTAACGAGTAGAACTCATGATATTTGATTTATTCTTATTTTGAGTCTGTTTTTTTAGGTTTAAAGTGTGCATATCTAATTGAGCTTATAGTGAACACATTGGAATTTAAACCGAAAAAATGCTCTGAAATTGATATTAAGTTGTTTGATCATACTCAAAAGCCAATAATTAACTATTTGAACTTATTAAATGTGATTGAATCTCATTGTGCATGCTTGTTAGTTTCAAGCGTTTATGTCTAATCGGGCTTTTAAGTGAACCCGTTGTAACTTTAACCGAGTAAAATGCACTAAAATGGAGATTAAGTTGTATAATTTGTTTCAAATTCTTCTAATTAGGTATTTGAACTCATGAAATTTGATTTATTCTTATCTTGCGGTCGTTTTGTTAGGTTTAAAGGGTGCATATATCTAAATGGGATTTATAGTGAGAACATTGAAATTTAAACTGAGTAAAATGCTCTAAAATTGAGATTAAGTGGATTAATCATTTTCAAAGGCCAATAATTAACTATTTGAAATCATAAAATTTGATTGAATCTCATTTTGTGGACCTTTTATTATGCTTAAAGTGTGCATTTCGAAATCCCACTATATATAGTGATCACACGGAAATTTAACTGAGTAAAATGTTCTAAAATTAAGATTAGGTGTTTTAATCATGTTCAAAAACCCAAAATTAACTATTTGATCTCATGATATTTGATTAAATCTCATTTTGTGGCCGTTTTGTTGGGTTTAAACCGTGAATGTCTAATTGGGCGTTTAGTGAAACTACAAGAATTTTATCCGAATAAAATACTCTAAAAGTCAGATAAGGTTGAATAATTACGTTTAAAATTCCATAATAAACTATAAGAACTCGTGACATTTGATTTATTCTTATTTTGCGGCCGTTTTGTTTGGTTTGAATTGTGCATATCTAATTGAGCTTTATAATGATCACATTGGAATTTAACCGAGTAAAATGCTCCAAAATTTGATTTAGTGGTTTAATCATATTTAAAAACACATTATTAACCATTTCTACTCATGAAATTTGTTTAAATCTCATTTTGTGGCCGTTTTGTAGGGTTTAAAGCGCGCACGTCTAATTGGGCATTTTTGTAAAACCGTTGGGATTTGAACCGAAAATGCTCTAAAATTGAGATTAAGTTGTACAATTTGATATAAACTCACATAATTAACTATTAGAACTCATGACATTTGATTTATTCTTATTTTGCGGTCGTTTTCTTAGTTTTAAAGTATGCATATCTAAGTGAGCTTTATAGTGATCACATTGGAATTTAACCGAGTAAAATGCTCTAAAATTGCCATTAAGTGGTTTAATCATATTTAAAAACCCATAATTAACTATTTGAACTCATGAAATTTGACTAAATCTCATTTTGTGGCTATTTGTTGGGTTTAAAGCGCGTAAGCTTAATTGGGCATTTTAGTGAAACCGTTGGGATTTGAATCGAGTAAAATGCTCTAAAATTGAGGTTAAGTTGTATAATTTGATTTAAAATCCCATAATTAACTATTAGAACTCATTACTTTTGATTTATTCTTATTTTGCGTCTGTTTTTTAGGTTTAAAGTGTGCATATCTAATTGAGCTTATAGCAAACACATTGGAATTTAAACCGAAAAAATGCTCTAAAATTGAGATTTAGTTATTTGATCATACTCAAAAGCCAAAATTAACTATTTGAACTCATGAAATTTGATTAATCCACTTATTTTGTGGCCGTTTTGTTGGGTTTAAACCGTGAATGTCTAATTAGGCATTTAGTGAAACCGCTGAAATTTTTTGAGAGAAAGGGCCTCATTAAAAAACCCTATAGCTAGTCACCTCGAGAGATGAGTAGGACCCTATGGGGAAAAGAGTACCCATGATTTTATTGAGAAGAAGAGGAGAACCTCTCCGAATTTACAATAGCCCGAATATAATCGGGAAAGTTACAATCAAAAGAACAGGAAAGAAAAGAACGCATAGCCCTAGTAGCTAAGACATGGGCTACAACGTTAGCGTCTCTAGGTACATAACTAATCTTACAATCAGGCAAAGTACCAAGAGCTGAGCGCATGCGAGACACCAAATGATGCACGGTGGAAAGTCTAATGATGAGTGTTGTTAACCTTGTTGACAATGGAAGCTGAATCAGTTTCAACGACCACATGAGTCCATCTATTAGCAATAGCAAACTTTAGACCTTCCAAAATGGCAGAAGCCTCAGCAAAAGCAGGGTCTGGGCAAATGAGTGGCATAGAACAACCACCAAGGACGACGCCAAAGGAATTCCGGGCAATGACACCAACGGCAACACCCCTTAACACGTGGTCAAAGGCGCCATCCGTGTTAATCTTGACGAAACTAGGATCTGGTTTCTTCTATCTAGCTGGAGCAAAAGTGGGCTCAGCTAGCTGAGAACGTAGATGGGAGGCATCATTAGTTGATGTGTAGTCATCAAAGAGTTTTTGTGCATTGGAGACAGCTAGCCAAACCAGTTGGAGATGGCTATTATGGACAAAGTCATTTCGACGATTCCATAAATTCTAAAGGATCGTGATAAGAAGTGAAAATTGATATAGAGAGAGAAAACCAGCAACCTCAGAAAGCCACTGGTGGGGAGAGACAAAGGTATTGGAGAATATTCGTGTAGGAAGCCCTACCAACTGGAGTGCCTCCTTGACACTAAGACAGTCCCGCATAGCATGGAGGGTGGTTTCGATGGTCATGTTACAGATCGGGCATATTCCCGTACCAAGATTGGCCTGGAGGATTTTATGGCCCGATGGGAGTGCATCATGGCATAAACGCCATCCAAAGGTACGAACCTTGGGTAGAGTAGGCAATTTAGATAGAATTTTCCAAAGCTTGGAGGGCCTATTAATAGGCCCTGACTGTAACTGCAGAAATTGGTAACCAGATCGGACCGTGTACATGCCAGAGTCATGGTGACCCCAAAGGGTGGTGTCTTTTGTGTCATTAATAATGGGTACATTAAGGATGATGTTAGCGTCTTCGTGGGAGAAGTATTCTCTAACTTTTGATTCGTCTCGTCGGGGTAAATTAGGCAACATGAAAGTAGCTGCTCGAAGAGGGACTTCGTCATTAACCTCATAATTACCATAAAGATTGACAGGCTTGGAGCCTCCCCATTGATCAAAGTGGATTTGAATTTGACCGGATATACCTGGCCGCTTGAAAAAGCCATCACGAAGCTTAGAGATAGCAATGCTAAGGCCTTTCCAAGCAAAAGAAGATCTCCGAGTGCTATCAGATTTGAGGATAGAACCCGTTGGGTAATACTTGCATTTGTAGACCTGATTGAGGAGAGTATCAGGTTCACAGACCAAACGCCAGATCTGTTTGCCGAGTAGAGCAATATTGAAGTGGTGAAGATCGCGAGACCCTATACCTCCTGCTGCTTTTGGCAGACAGGCGGTGTCCCAAGGGAACATATGCCAACCTCATTTATCAACTTTCCCAGACCACCAATAACGACGTATTGAAGTGGTCATATCATCAATAATGTTTTGGGGTAAAAGGTAGCAAGACATAACATACTGTGGTATAGATTGGATTGACAGGTTTAATAAAAATTTCTCTACCACTAAAGGAGAGGAGATGTTTATCCCATTTACTCAGACGAGCATTCATTTTTTCCCTGGTGAACCCCAAGGTTGTTGTCTTGTTCTTTCCTATTAGGAGAGGGACTCCCAGATAAATGCTTGGGTCATCCACTTCTTGTACATGAAGGATATCATTGATTTCAGACCGAAGCAATGTGGAAGTTTTTCGAGAAAAGAAAATAGTGGACTTTTCGAAATTTACCACCTGCCCAGACGAAATAGCATAAGTATGTAGAGCATCCTTAAGGAATTGTGCTTCTATAGTTGTATTCTTAATGAAGACGACACAATCATCTACAAAAAAGAGGTGGTTGATGCGTGTCCCACTCCTGCTAGCACAAAGTCCAAGGAGGTTACCATTTGTCTGCTCAGCATTGAGCAAGGCTGAAAGGCCTTGAGTACAGAAAAGAAACAAGAAAGGGGATAGAGGATCCCCTTGCCGTAACCCTCTATGGGGTTTGAAAGGTCGTGAAAGGACGTTGTTGATACGTACTTGAAAGGATACTGAGGATACACACCTCATAATAAGGGAAACCCAACTGGAGTTGAATCCTAGACGAAGCATAATTTGTTCAAGGAAAGGCCATTCAACACGGTCGAAAGCCTTTTCCATTTCAAGTTTTAAGCTAGCACCTTTTGCAAGAGATGTTTCATCAGTATTTAAAGTATGGATGAGCTCATGGGCAATAAGGATGTTGTCAGTAATGTTTCTTCTTTGAACAAAAGTAGCTTGACTGCCACTGATACATAAGGGTATGATAGATTTTAGACGGTTAACAAGTACTTTCGAAACAGTTTTGTAGAGGACTGTGCAAAGGCTAATAGGTCTGAGATGGCGCATTGTAGTTGGGTCGCTGATTTTGGGAATAAGAACAATGATAGTTTGATTGACCTCTTCCATATTAACCGACCCTCGTAGGAGTCCGAGGCAGAGGCTTATAAAGTCTTGGCCAAGGATATCCCAATGCTTCCTGAAGAAACCGCTTGGGAATCCATCAACACCTAGGGCTTTCCTCGGGTCAATATCACAAAAAGCAATGGTAACTTCATCTGTGGCGAAATCCTTATTAAGATCATTGTTCATAGTTTTAGTAACAATAGTGGGAATGTTATCCAAGATGGACGAGGCAATAGTAGGAGAGGAAGACGTAAAAATGTTTTGAAAGTAATTAATAGCAGTAGACATGATGTCGTCTGTATGTGTTTGCCATATATTTTGGTTGTTTAGAAGCCCAACAATATGATTCTTCCGTCGTCAGCTATTTGCTGTGGCATGAAAAAAGGAAGTATTTTTATCACCATGTTCTAACCAGTGTGTCCGAGCTCGTTGAGCCCAATATATTTCTTTAGCATTTAATAGGTTATCAAGCTCACTTTTAGCAGAAATAAAGTTATGGATTTCCATGTCAGAAAGATGTCGTTTAAGACACATAAAATCGTTTAGTTGAATGATACGCTCATTGGATTTAATGCGTTTGTTAGTTTGCCAAGTGGCTAGAAATCGTCCAATATCCTTAAGTTTATGAAGAGTCGAGCGAGATTGGCTAGACCAAATCTCCCTAATTCGAGACAAAACTTCTGTGTCATCAGCCCAACAATTCTCATAGCAAAAAAGAGTATTAGAGTGTTTGGATCTGAGAGCTGGTGATGGGTTAGTGTCTAGTAAGATAGGGCAATGGTCAGAACGTGCATGAAAGAAAGATATAGCTTTGCAATTAGGAAAAGTATGAAACCAGGCGGAATCACCAAGGAAACGATCAAGTCGTTCCATAATTACTTCTGAATTACGTCCAGATCTAGTCCAAGTGAACCATCCTGACGTTGGCTTACAATCAAAAAGATCGTTTGTAGTAAGACAATCTCTAAAATTATTAATTTGTGATCTCGCACGACGGGTGCTGCCTCGTTTTTCGTTATCATGGAGGATTTCATTGAAGTTCCCCCCTAAAAGCCATGGAAGGAAAGAGGCTGATTTCAAAGTGTCTATTAATTGCCAAGTTTTGTATTTGTTTGTAGTTTCAAGAAAACCATGTAAAACAGAAAAATGGAATTGATTTTGCTCACAAGAAATGATAACATCAATATGGCTGATACGAATTCGGTTGCGGAATATCCGAATTTGTATTTGTGATTGCCCGATCGTGATTCTAGTAAGTAACTAAAATGAAAAATAGGAAATTTGAAATGAAACTTACAAGATGATATGAAATGGAATGATGATAAGAGGGTTGTTGTGCTTAGGATGAAGTATGGAAAATATGGATGTATGGAAGATGAAAGTGAAGAGAAGAAATGTAATTGATGGTGCGGTGTAAACAAAGGAGGAACCAACACTAAAAAGTGAAGACCCGTTCCTCAAGAGTTTTTAAACTGTGACTTGGGTTAAAGGTTAATGGATTGTGACCCTCTAGTTATAAGAACTAAGAACCAACAATATAAAAAGATGAAAAGGGATGAATGCCACAAGAACAATCTTGCAAGCCGATAAAGTTAAAAAAAAAAACTATAAAAGAGAAACACTCTCAAGTTATAATATATGCCAAAAGTTGTACCTTTTACAATGGAATGAGTGCCTATTTATAGGTGTAAGACAACAACAAATTGATTGGCCTAGACAAAGATTAAAGACTCATTATTCTAGTGTTAAAGGCCTATTAATTTGTAGGTTATCATATCTCCTATTGACAGCCAAAAAGTTTGATCTAGAAGGATGAATGTGGACATTCTTAGGATGAATGTAGACATACATATCATCCACAAGTAGAAACCCTCGGACTGATGGTTGATTATGTTGTCATTCATCCTCCCTTAAGGGGCTGTTGATAAAGCATTGAATTCAGCAATTGAATGGTCTCTTGAATTCTTGGTAGAAGCATCTTGTGACTATTCCCGTATTGAATTTCCAGCATCCACTGTCTCAAGACTCAAATATGCTCGTATCCAATCCAAAAATGGCGAACAAGTTGACTGATATTCCTTGAATTCCCTCCTAAAGTGTTGTTTTAATTGTTGTCTTTACTCTCCCTTAAGTGGTGATAATGAAGGCTTTCATTGTATGTCTTTTCTTTCTTGCTTGCTGAAACTGACAGCCTTAAAGTGATGTAAAGACTCTCTTGAAAGCCTTAAAACCATTGCTGGAAATAACAACCTTCAAGTGGTGTAATTGCTCCATTGAATTGCATTGTAACCAATCAACCTTGATGTGTCTTCAAGGGTCTTTAATTGATGTAAATGCCTTGTCATTTTTGAGAATATGATCAACCATTTGCTCCAAAAGAATATCTTAGCTGAAATATATAAGCAACCATTAGATAACAACTTTATTCAATAAAAATGAAAGTGAATGCATGAAACAAATTTAATGAGATAGTTTAATTAATAAAACTGGTTACATTGAATGATCTAGTTTAATTAATTAACTCACGCACTAAATGAACTCATAAACATAGGAGAACTAACATGCTTTAAGTGAACTATCATGCATTAATTAAACTAATGAACTTAATTGCACTAACATGCTTAAATGATCATCAAGCATTATTTATTCATGCACACATGCTGAAACTAAATTTAAAAACTTAAGAAAGAACTCATGCAAACTCATGCACAAGTAGAAGGTTGTATTGTTCCAACAAAGTTGGTGTTGCATTCTCTAATTTCCAGCCTTTAATAAATAGATTTCCCATGGCCTCTTGGAATTTCTTGGTTTTAGCACGAGTCATAGGTCCAATAGGAAATTCTTCTGGTTCATTGATGGTTGTGATCATATCAATGGCGATCAGAGTAAGAAAGCAAATCGATAAAAGTTTTATTATTCCAAATGATAGAAAGCCTTGTACAAGAAGGGCTGGGTTCAACAACTATGCAACCATGCATTCCTAACTTGATCTTAATACGATCCATATTGTGTCTGTTTAACCTAGTTTCACAAAGGAAAATAAAATCGGCATCATGCTTGGAGACAACACATTGTAGAGCGTGAACTGCCTGGGTGTTGCCGAGACCCTGACAGTTCCAACATAATAGTTTCATGTAGCTCGGCGGGGTTGATCACTGTCAACCTCCGCCGAAGAGTTTTTTCCGCTGCTCATCCCAGCTTTAATAGTAGAGGCCTTAGCCGAAGATCGAGTCTGTTTGGACTTGTTGCCCTCATTAGAGGGTGGTGTGCGTTTGGAGCCTCTATTCGAGGTTGTTCGAACAAGATGTTTGGGGGTTGGCGCTGATTCCAACCAGTCAGCTGCCGCTTGGAAGTCTGGGTCATTAGCGAGATCCGTTTCTAAATCTTGAAGGTCTGGTTCCAATAAACCAATATCATCGGTATCATCTAAAATTGAGACCTTCGGATGCTTAGAAAGTTTAGAACCTTGTTCATGAAAAAACATTTGTACTGGTTGGGGGGGACATCGTCGAGCGGTTAGTTAACTAGCAATAGATGGGATTGATAGGTTACGCTCGGGGCTAGGCGTTCTCCCTATAGTAGGATTAGGCGGGGTGGGAGCGTAGAAGAACCGTTATTCTTATTGGCGCCACCCTCGTGGTTTGCTGAAGTTTGAGAAGAAGGTGGTATCCCACAAGTAGTAGCAGGGTTAGTGTTTATATAATGAATCCGTCCTTTTTGCGTATCTTGAGCCTCCTTTTTCTTGGGGATAAAGCAGAGCCAGTCCCCATATTGTAGTTGTTCAGGGCGTGCCTCAACTGGGATGGAACAAAAATCTGTCGAATGACCAACTTTACCACAATAATGACATATTGTGGGAAGACGTTCGTATTGAAGAAGGCAAAATCTAGTGGATGCCCCCCGCCAATAGCAACACAGTGTCAAATCAGCTTGGATGCATCTAGTGTTAATCCGACTCGGAGGTAATCAATCATATTGAAGTCAATTTTCCTGGTGTCAATTTTTGTGATCGTTCCAATCAAAGCCCCAAGGGATTCTCTAGTGTGATGGGCGGATTCCTCAGTAGCAAGGAGGATAGGAGGAATATGATAGATGCGTACCCAAATATTCATCTGTTGAAAGAGATGTTCGTCAAGATTGATGTTGGGGTTGTATTGCACAAGGGCAAGCCGTTCATCTTTATAAGTCCAAGGCCCCCTGGCCAGAATATCATCCTTGATTTTCTCTTCTTTGAAACGTATGAGAAACATATATAGTGATCACACTATATATAGTGATCACTAAAATCATAAAATTTGATTGAATCTTATTTTGTGGACCTTTTATTATGCTTAAAGTGTGCATATCGAAATCCCACTATATATAGTGATCACACTGGAACTTAGCTGAGTAAAATGTTCTAAAATTAAGATTAAGTGGTTTAATAATGTTCAAAAACCCAAAATTAACTATTTGAATTCATGAGATTTGATTAAATCTCATTTTGTGGCCGTTTTGTTGGGTTTAAACCGTGAATGTCTAATTGGGCATTTAGTGAAACCGCTGGAATTTTAACCGAGTAAAATGCTCTAAAAGTGAGATTAAGTTGAATAATTACGTTTAAAATTCCATAATAAACTATAAGAACTCGTGGCATTTGATTTATTCTTATTTTGCGGCCGTTTTGTTATGTTTGAATTGTGCATATCTAATTGAGCTTTATAATGATCACATTGGAATTTAACCGAGTAAAATACTCTAAAATTTGATTAAGTGGTTTAATCATATATAAAAACCCATAATTAACCATTTCTACTCATGAAATTTGATTAAATCTCATTTTGTGGCCGTTTTGTAGGGTTTAAAGCGCGCATGTCTAACTGGGAATTTTAGTGAAACCGTTGGGATTTGAACCGAGTAAAATGCACTAAAATTGAGATTAAGTTGTATAATTTGATATTAAGTCCCATAATTAGCTATTAGAACTCATGACATTTGATTTATTCTTATTTTGCGATCGTTTTCTTAGGTTTAAAGTATGCATATCTAAGTGAGCTTTATAGTGATCACATTGGAATTTAACCGAGTAAAATGCTCTAAAATTGGGATTAAGTGGTTTAATCATATTTAAAAACCCATAATTAACAATTTTAACTCATGAAATTTGATTAAATCTCATTTTGTTGGGTTTAAAGCGCGCATGCTTAATTGGGTATTTTAGTGAAACCGTTGGGATTTGAACCGAGTAAGATGCTCTAAAATTAAGATTAAGTTGTATAATTTGATATAAAGTCCCATAATTAGCTATTAGAACTCATGACATTTGATTTATTCTTATTTTGCGGTCATTTTCTAAGGTTTAAAGTATGCATATCTAAATGAGCTTTATAGTGATCACATTGGAATTTAATCGAGTAAAATGCTCTAAAATTTGGATTAAGTGGTTTAATCATATTTAAAAACCCATAATTAACTATTTGAACTCATGAAATTTGATTAAATCTCATTTTGTTGGGTTTAAAGCGCGAATGCTTAATTGGGCATTTTAGTGAAACCGTTGGGATTTGAACCGAGTAAAATGCTCTAAAATTGATATTAAGTTGTATTATTTGATATGAAGTCCCATAATTAACTATTAGAACTCATGAAATTTGATTTATTCTTATTTTGCGTTCGTTTTCTTAGGTTTAAAGTATGCATATCTAAGTGAGCTTTATAGTGATCACATTGGAATTTAATCGAGTAAAATGCTCTAAATTTGAGATTAAGTTGTTTGATCATACTGAAAAGCCAATAATTAACTATTTGAACTTATTAAATATGATTGAATCCCTTTCTGTGCGTGTTTGTTAGTTTAAAGCGTTTATGTCTAATCGAGCTTTTAAGTGAAGCCGTTGTAACTTTTTTTTGAAAGAAAGGGCCTCATTAAAAAGAAACTATAGCCAGTCACCTCGGGTGGTGAGTATGCCCCTATGGGGAAAAGAGTACCCAAGATTTTATTGAGAAGAAGAGGAGAACCTCTCCGAGTTTACAGAAACCCGAAGAAAATTGGGAAAGTTACAATGAAAAATATAGGAAGTAAAAGAACGCAAAACCCTAGTAGCTAAGACATGGGCTACAACGTTTGCGTCTCTAGGTACATAACAAATCTTACAATTAGGCAAAGTACCAAGAGTAGAACGGATACGAGACACCAAATGCTGCACAGTGGAAAGATCTTGATGATGGATGTTATTAACCTTGTTGGCAATGGAAGCTGAATCAGTTTCAAAGACCACATGAGACCAACCATTAGCAATTGCAAACTTTAGACCTTCCAAAATGGCAAGAGCCTCCGCAGAAGCAGGGTCTGGGCAATTGAGCGGCATAGAACAACCACCAAGGACGACGCCCGAGGAATCTCGGGCAATGACGCCAGTAGCAGCACCTCTTAACACGTGGTCAAATGCGCCATCCGTGTTAATCTTGATGAAACCAGGGTCCGGTTTCGTCCATCTAGCTTGAGCAAAAATGGGCTCAGCTAGCCGAGAACGTAGATGGGAGGCATCATTAATTGATGTGTAGTCATTAAAAAGTTTTTGTGCATTGTAGACAGTTAACCAAACCGGTTGGAGATGGCTATTATGGACAAAGTCATTTCGGCGATTCCATAAATTCCAAAGGATCGTGATAAGAAGTGAAAATTGATGTAAGGAGAGAAAGCCAGCTACTTCAGAAAGCCACTGGTGGGGAGAGACATAGGTGTTGGAGAAAATTCGTGGAGGAAGCCCTGCCAACTGGAGTGCCTCCTTTGCACAAGGACAATCCCGCCCCCCGTACCAAGATTGGCCTGGAGGATTTTATGGCCAGATGGGAGTGCATCATGACATAAACGCCAACCAAATGTACGAACCTTGGGTAGAGTAGGCAGTCTAGATATAATTTTCCAAATCTTGGAGGGCCTATTAACAGGCCCCAACTGTAATTGCAAAAATTGATAACCAGAACGAACTGTGTATATGCCAGAATCATGGTGACCCCATAGGGTGGTGTCTTTTGTGTCATTAATAATGGGTACATTAAGGATGGTATCAGCGTCTTCGTGGGAGAAGTATTCTCGGACTTTTGATTCATCCCAACGAGGTAAATTAGGCAACATGAATGTACCTGCTCGAAGAGAGACTTCGTCATTTACTTCATAATCACCATAAAGGTTGACAGGATAGGAGCCACCCCATTTGTCAAAGTGGATTTTGACTTGGCTGGATATACCTGGGCGTTTGAAAAAGCCATCGTGAAGTTTAGAGATAGCAAGACTAAGGCCTTTCCAAGCAAAGGAAGATCTCCGAGTGTGAACAGATTCCAGAATAGAACCCGATGGGTAGTACTTGCATTTGTAGACCTGACTAGGGAGATTATCAGGTTCACAAACCAGATGCCAGATCTGTTTGCCTAGTAAAGCAACATTGAAGTGATGAAGATCGCGAAACCCTATACCTCCTGCTGCCTTTGGCAGACATACGGTGTCCCAAGGAAGCATATGCCATCCTCGTTTGTCAGCTTTCCCAGACCACCAATAACGGCGTATCGAAGCAGTCACATCATCAATAATGTTTTGGGGTAAAAGGTAGCAAGACATAACATATTGTGGTATAGACTGGATGACATATTTAATAAAGATTTCTCTACCACTAAAGGAAAGGAGATGCTTATCCCATTTACACAGACGAGCATTCATTTTTTCCCTGGTGAACCCCCAGGCTGCCGTCCTGTTCTTTCCTATTAGGAAAGGGACCCCCAGATAAATACCTGGATCTTCCACTTCTCTTACATGAAGGATATTATTGATTTCCAACCGAAGCGACATGGAAGTTTTCTGAGAAAAGAAAATAGTAGACTTTTCAAAATTTACCGCCTGTCCAGACGAAGTGGCGTAAATATTTAGAGCATCCTTAAGGCGTTGAGCCTCTGTAGTTGTATTCTTAATGAATACGACACAATCATCAGCAAAACGAAGGTGGTTGACGCGTGGCCCATTCCTGCTGGCACAAAGTCCAGGTAGGTTACCAATTGTTTGCTCAGCATTGAGCAAGGCTGAAAGGCCTTGAGTACAGAAAAGAAACAAGAAGGGGGATAGAGGGTCCCCTTGCCGTAACCCTCTATGGGGTTTGAAAGGTCTGGAAAGGGAGTCGTTGATACGTACTTGGAAGGATACTGAGGATACACATCTCATAATAAGGGAAACCCAACTGGAACTGAATCCGAGACGAATCATAATTTGTTCAAGAAAGGGCCATTCGACAAGGTCAAAAGCCTTTTCCATGTCGAGTTTTAAGCTAGCACCATTTGCAAAAGATGTTTCGTCCGTATTTAAAGTATGCATGGGCTCATGGGCAATAATGATGTTATCAGTAATGTTCCTTCCTTGAACAAAAGCAGCTTGATTGCCACTAATACATAAAGGAATGATAGATTTTAGACGGTTAACAAGAACTTTTGAAACAGTTTTGTAAATGACAGTGCACAGGCTAATAGGTCTGAGATGGCGCGTTGTAGTGGGGTCACTAATTTTAGGAATAAGAACAATGATAGTACGATTAACCTCTTCCATATTAACCGACCCTCTCAGGAGTCCGAAGCAGAGGTTTGTAAAGTCCTGGCCAATGATATCCCAGTGCTTCCTGAAGAAACCGCTTGGGAATCCATCAACACCCGGGGCTTTCCTCGGGTCAATATCACGAAAAGCAATGGAAACTTCATCGGTAGTGAAGTCCTTATTAAGAGCAATGTTCATTGTTTCGGTAACAACGGCGGGAATGTTATCTAAGATGGCATAGGCAATAGTGGGAGAGGAAGATGTAAAGAGGTTTTGAAAGTAAGAAATAGCAGTAGACATGATATTGTTTGTATGTGTTTGCCATATATTTTGGTTATCTAGAAGTCCAGCAATGTGATTCTTCCGACGTCGGTTATTTGCTCTGGCATGAAAAAAAGAAGTATTTTTATCTCCGTGTTCTAACCAGTGTGTCCGAGCTCGTTGAGCCCAATACAATTCCTTCGCATTTAACAAGCTATCAAGCTCACTTTTAGCAGAAATAAAGTTATGGATTTTCGTATCAGAAAGATGGCGTTTGAGACACATATTAATAAAGTCGTTCAGATGAGCGATGCGCTCATTGGATTTAATGCGTTTGTTAGTTTGCCAAGTGGCTAGGAAGCGTCCAATATCCTGAAGTTTATGAAGCATTAAACGAGATTGGTTAGACCATATTTCTCTAATTCGAGACAAATCATCCGGGTCATCAGCCCAACAATTCTCATAACGAAAAAAAGTATTGGGGTGGTTGGATCTGGGAGCTCTGGATGGGCTAGTGTCCATTAAGATAGGGCAATGATCAGAACATGCCTGATAAAACGATATCGCTTGGCAATTAGGAAATGTATGAAACCAGACGGAGTTGCCAAGGAATCTATCAATTCGTTCCATAATGGTTTCCGTATAACGTCCAGATCTAGTCCAAGTGAACCATTTAGATGTTGGTTGGCAGTCAAAAAGATCATTCTTATCAAGACAATCTCTAAAATTATTAATTTGTGATTGCGCACGACGGATACCGCCTTGTTTTTCATTATCATAAAGGATTTCATTAAAGTCTCCCCCTAAAAGCCAGGGAAGGGAAGATGTTGGTTTTAGAGTATCTATTAATTGCCATGTTTTGTGTTTGTTTGCAGTTTCGGGGAAACCATGTAACCCGGAAAAATAAAATTGTAGTTGTTCAAAAGAAACAATGACATCAATATGGCGATCCGAGTAGGAAAGCAAATCAATAGTAGTTTTGTCATTCCAAATGAGAGCAAGCCCTGTACAAGAAGGGCTAGGTTCAACAGCTATGCAGCCATGCATTCCTAGCTTAAATTTAATACGGTCCATATTGTGTTTGTTTAACCTAGTCTCACAAAGAAAAAGACAATCGACATCATGCTTAGAGGAAGCACGTTGCAAAGCGTGAACTACCTGGGTATTGCCAAGACCCTGGCAGTTCCAACATAAGAGTTTCATTTTGCTCGCGCGGGGTTGATCACTCTGTCAACCGCCGCCGGAGAGTTTTTTCCGCTGCTCATCCCAGCTTTCCCAGTAGAAGCATTAGTCAAAGGACGAGGTCTCTTTGTTATGTAACCCACAATGGAAGGTGGTGTTTGCTCCCTATCTCTACTCGAAAATCGATATAGAATTAAGGAAAGAGAGAATACACCATAAGATGTGTAGGTTAAGATCCCAATCAAGGGTGGTATAATGAAAAATAAAGAAATATTTTGGTTAAGCCCCGAGATAGCAATATTGATTATAAAAGAGGCCAAGACACTATAAAAAGTGTTAGAAAAAAACCCTTTGAAGGGTGGCGTATAAATAGAAGCAGAGTTGACGCGAATGAGTATCCTTGGCCGAAAAATTAACACAAAGGTATCAATAAGGATAAAGAAGAAAGGAGAAAAAACAATAATATAACATAAAGAGTAAAAAAACAAGACAAAAAAGGTATTATTATTCCATATAGAATCAAGATGTGAATATAAAGACCTAAGAACTAAGGCTCTGAAGCCACATATTCGTAAGAAACTGAAATACATAGAATAGAGAAGAATAAGTAAAGCGGCATCATGCTGAGAGACAGCATGTTGCAAAACAGGAACTGCCTGGGTATTGCCATAACCCTGATAGTTCCAACAAAAGATTATCATTTCGCTCGCCGGGGTTGATCCGCATCAACCTCCGTCGGAGAGTTTTTTGTGCTGCTCATCCCAGCCTTTTCAGTAGAAGCCTTGCCTGGTGGTCTTGCCCTTTTAGGCTTGTTACCCTCATCAGAAGGCGGAGTTCGCTTGGTACCTCGGCTTAGAGTAGGACGGACAACATGTTTTGGAGATGGTGCATTATTAATCCAATTGATAGCCTCTTGGAAAGCTTGATCATTGTCAAGGTCAGCCTCCAAGTCATGCAGTTTGGGCTCCAGTAAGCTCACCTCCCCGGTGTCTTCATTAGTCTTTTGCCTTGTAGAGATATTAGAACCATGACCTGGAAGAACTATTTGCAATGGAGGGTACCGGCGAGCAGATAATCTACTAGCAATGGTTGGAAGAAGACGAGGGCCTTTGAGAGTAGTTTGTAACAGGTCGTTATTTGGCAGTGATTCCAGATCATTAACTGAAGGAGATGGCATAGGGGCTTTACCTTTGTCAATGGCTTTACCTTTGTCATTGGAGTTTGAAGTTTGAGAGGAAGCTGGCGTTGACTTAGCGCCGGGGGAGCATTGTTGATGTAGCGGATACGACCTTTTTGTGAAGGTTGTGCATCTTTCTTTTTAGGAACATATCGAAGCCAGTCTCCATATTGGAGATGTTCGGGTCGAGCCTCGACCGGAATAGAGCAGAACTCCGTGGAGTGGCCGACTTTACCACAAACATGACAAATAATAGGAAGACGTTCGTATTGAAGCATGCAGAACCTTTTAGAAGGCCCCCCGCCAATAGCAACACATCACCTAATTGGTTTGGAGGCATCTAATGTTAACCCAACTCGGAGGTAGTCAATCATATTGAAATCAATTTTCCTTGTATCGATTTTTGTTACCGTTCCAATTATGGTCCCAAGTGATTCTCCAGTGTTGTGGGCAGATTCCTCGGAATCAAGAAGGATTGGGGGGATATTATAGATACGTACCCAAATATTCATCGTTGTAAAAGAGTGCTCATCAATGCTGATAGTAGGATTATATTGCACGAGAGCTAACCATTCATCCTTGTAAGTCTAAGGTCCCCTAGCTAGGATATCCTCCTTAGTATTCGCATCTTTGAACCGGATAAGGAATAGATGTTGCTTCACAATTCGCATTGAAATTACTTTTGCTGTAGTCCAAATTCCGGTGAAGGCTTTAACAATCACTTGGTCATCGATTTCCTTAGATGTTCTAAGATTTCCAAGCAAGGTGGATTGTGTTTCCTCTTCAGAAGTTACCCAAGAAATACTTGGTTGAAAGACAGCAACTTGTTCATCCTTAGTGAACTGGAAGTTTTTAAGTTGTTGAAGAAAGGCTTTAGAATCCATTGAGAATTGGATGATGAAAGAAAAAGAAAAGCGGGGAGCAAAAAATAGTATTAGATGTGTGGTAGCTAGGGTAGATGAGGAGATATGAGAGGGATGGGAGATTATATATAGGAGTGAATGTAGAGTTTGAGTCCTATGTGGATCATGATAACAGTGTACTATGAAAAGGGGTTGTAGGAATTGTAGAAGGAATGAAATACTTTTTAATATGAGAAGATAAGCTAATATTAAAAGGTGACTGGGCAATAGAGGAGGATAAGGATTAAAAGAATAGAGACCTTGAAGATAGCATGGAGGAGAGGTATTATGAGAAACAAACTCTTTCGAAGTGTGGATGGGAGACCTTATAAGTATTGGAGTAGAAGTATTATATGTAGTATATATAGACCAAGAAAGAGACAAACCTCTATTCAAGATGTGAGATAGATTTAAAGAATGGAAGAATACACAATAAGATGTGTTGGTTAAGATCCCTATCAAGGGTGGTATAATGAAAAAGAAAATAATATTTTGAAGAAGGTAAAGGTAGAAAGCGTTAGTAAAAAACCCTTGGAAGGGAGGCATATAATAATAAGCATAGTTATAAAACATCAAACACATAATGGGAGTAAAAATTCGTGCCCTAGATATTTGATATGGTAAAGAAGAAAATAATCGTTGATGGCCGCCACTGATGAAATAGCTAGTGATTGAATGAAATAGCGCATATTGTGTCCAAACGAATGTAGGTATTCGATAAGGTTGACGAGAAGGAGGTCGCCAAAGGAATTGATGATGCAGAGCGGCATAATATGTGGTACACATGAAGCTTTGAAAAAAGTGCAGTAGAGAACCCGCATAAAAAGGACCGAGCCAGATGAAGAAAAGATTAATATGGAACAAATTAAGTAAAGATTGTGTCTCAATCTCTGAGAATTTTTTAGTATTGCCAACAAATACCCGGAGACATGAAGTAGTTATTTTAATATGGAACTCGAAAAACGTAGTTTGTCCTAGTTGTAGTAAAACTATGCCTGCTGGAGAGTCCAACACATGAGCATTGCATTGTAGATGCAGTACTTGGTCCTCAAGGCAGTTGTAAATTAGAATCAAAATAAAGAAAACAATAATAAAAGAAACTAAACATATAAGCAAAGAAGAATTGCTTGATTCCAAGAGGAACACAAAGTCTCGGAACAAATAAAGATAAGAAAACACCATTAAACGATTAAGGGTTTGTTGTTTATTTGTGACCATGGTGAATCGGTCTGTTAAGAAAACACCATTAAGGGTGTTGGCAATATCCCTTTGCAAGGGTGGTAAGAGGGTAATGGTGAGAAAGAAAACAACTGGACGATGATTTAGATGAACCTCCCTTGAAAACTTGCTGAAAAGAAAAGTAAGATAGTCGCGATGGAATCTTGCGTTACTGGTAGGACAAGGGGTCTGAACCAGTTTAAGAGAAAAACACCATCGATAGTGGTGACAAGAAGAACCATGATCTTTAATAATTTGATCAAAAAATCTTCTAGGAAGCCAAATAAAAACGATTGCATCGATGGACGATATTTGGAAAAATATTTGATAAGGAAGAACCAAGAGAAAAAGCAATAGACTTACCAGTGTGATAGGCAGAAGTGAACGAATGGACAAATTAAACCTCAAGCTTAAGCGAGTCCAGTGGATGCGTAGTTTGGGTTTGATGTTGTGTGTAATATTCTCTCCCAAAGTGGTGGATGGTGAGTCGGTGGCCATGGTAATCTGAGAGATCCATAAGTCGGTGGAATGATAAACAGACCGATTCAGATGACAAAAGTGTAAAGCATCCGAACTGCTTGATTGAACTTCAGATCTGAGAGATCCCTGGGGCTCATACTTGATCGGACTTCAGGACTAAGGGATCCACGATAACTTATATAGATTCGAATATGCACCAGAATGAACATCCAAAGCTTTGTTTCAAGGAGTCTGGAAAGTAAAACACCAGACGAGGTGTGGAAAGGAACCTTATTGAATGGTGGTGTAATAAGAAAATTCCAAACAGCCAGCAAGAAAGCTTTCCTTGTTTGGTGATCAGTATTTTCAATTAAGATTCCAAAAAGAAAATATGAAGGTAAGAGCAACAAATACAAAAGACAGATTAGCAAAAAACTTATCTGTCTATGAGAACAGAACTGGTGAAACCACGTCCAAATACGTTCGCCGCCAAAGCAAGGTGGATCGATTCGGATGCAGGCACGTTCGATATTAGTTGCTATTGCATAACCCTGTCGATGAAAGGCAATCGTGGATCGTCTGCAAGTGATAGGGTTACAACAAAAACCAAAGAGAAAAAAAGAAACAAATAAAATAGCCCAGAAGCACAGATAGTGTTCAAATCTCATGGTAAACCCGAGAGAACTTATATGGCAATATGGATTTATCCTACAAAGCCAAGCACACGTTCGTGCACCCTTCAAACAAGGTGAGGCGAGTCGGATGTAGCAGCTCAGTGTTTTGAAGGTGTCGAGAGTGCCTAAACAAAGACAGCGTGGATGTGTAGGCTTGCGCTAACATCCTGACAACGAAGGATGCAATAGGCATGTATTACTGAATTGGAAACCTGAAAACCCAGAGTAATACCTAGTAAAACGTAAGCTTTAAACAACACAAGGATAAGGTCATTCTTGACCCTTGATAAGCATAGAGGAAAAACATAAAAACCAGAAAGGTAGGATGATAGCGTTAACATAAAAGGGAGGATCTAACGTTGTTAATAAAGAGAGAAACAACAAAGAGCAGATTAAAACCGAAGTAAACTCCTTCCTGGAATGAAATTCTAACAAAAACCCAAGTGGCAAAGAAAACCAATACAGTAATAAAGAAAACGTATCAGATGTAAATAAACATAATAAAAAGGAAAAAACCCGAGTCCAATCACAAAGCTTGGAGGGGTGAGAAACAAAGACTAGAATATGTGAATATTTCAGCTTAAACCGAAAACATGGATAGTAACTCCAACGGGTAGGAGACTGACCAGAATAGACGAACTTCACGTTGAGCCTTACGTGGAAATAAAGTGTTGGAAAACCACGGGTCCATGGAATAATAAAGATGGTAGTTCCAGAACAAAAGAAAAGTCTTGTAGTCTTACAACGCAGATGGAGAAAGACATAGCCAACATTCAGATCGAGTAAAAGTCCCAGACCGATTGGATAATATCTCGCAAGATTCCGGTTTGTAGTTGTAAACCGGAATAGCAGAGAGTGAAAAGTAAAATTAATAAAGTATAAGAGCAACGAAACTAGCCATAAGTCGATCACGTTCCAGAAGAAGAAACGTGTAAGGATGTAACCAATGTAGACATTGGTTGGATCAAGAAAAAGAAACCAAAAGGAACCAATCTCTTGATCCAGCAAGTCTCTCGGGTCCTTCATGTGTAGAAGTAAAAGTCTGGTATGAGATGGATTCCCCAACGGGGGTGGTCTGTCGGCATTGATAGCCAGTACAAATCTATAATGATTTGTTTGTACGAGTAACATTTTAATTTTTGTGAACATCAATCGCAGTGCTAAAATTCTATTTTGAGAATAGCGAATTTGTGCAATAAAGAAAAAGATAGAAATAATGTAAAGGATTCGAATGTACCTCTTTAGAGTTGCCATTGTGTTGGATGTTACTTCCTCTCCCGGAGAAAGGGCTGGTGCGAAACGGCCGATCAAAAAAAACATCAGCAGCAGATTGGTGGAGAAAGATGAAGGTGGCGGCGGCTGAGGCAAGGGAGACCATGGAGGAAAAGGGAGAGAAAGGGAGAGAGAGGTAAGGAGAGGAAGTACAACTCGTTACTCGTTACCCGTTGTAACTTTAACCGAGTAAAATGCTCTAAAATGGAGATTAAGTTGTATTATTTGATATAAAGTCCCATAATTAACTATTAGAACTCATGATATTTGATTTATTCTTATTTTGCGGTCGTTTTCTTAGGTTTAAAGTATGCATATCTAAGTGAGCTTTATAGTGATCACATTGGAATTTATCCGAGTAAAATGCTCTAAAATTGAGATTAAGTTGTTTGATCATACTGAAAAGCCAATAATTAACTATTTGAACTTATTAAATGTAATTGAATCCCATTTTGTGCGTCTTTGTTAGTTTAAAGTGTTTATGTCTAATGGGGCTTTTAAGTGAACCCGTTGTAACTTTAACCGAGTAAAATACTCTAAAATGGAGATTAAGTTGTATAATTTGTTTCAAATTCTTCTAATTAGGTATTTGAACTCATGAAATTTGATTTATTATTATCTTGCGATCGTTTTGTTAGGTTTAAAGTGTCCATATATCTAAATGGGATTTATAGTGAGCACATTGAAATTTAAACTGAGTAAAATGCTCTAAAATTGAGATTAAATCGATTAATCATGTTCAAAGGCCAATAATTAACTATTTGAAATCATAAAATTTGATTGAATCTCATTTTGCGGACCTTTTATTATGCTTAAAGTATGCATATCGAAATCCCACATTATATAGTGATCACACTGGAATTTAACTGAGTAAAATGTTCTAAAATTAAGATTAAGTGGTTTAATCATGTTCAAAAACCCAAAATTAACTATTTGAACCCATGAGATTTGATTAAATCTCATTTTGTGGCCGTTTTGTTCAGTTTAAACCGTGAATGTCTAATTGGGCATTTAGTGAAACCGCTAGAATTTTAACCGAGTAAAATGCTCTAAAAGTGAGATTAATTTGAATAATTACGTTTAAAATTCCATAATAAACTATAAGAACTCGTGGCATTTGATTTATTCTTATTTTGCGGCCGTTTTGTTATGTTTGAATTATGCATATCTAGTTGAGCTTTATAATGATCACATTGGAATTTAACCGAGTAAAATGCTCTAAAATTTGATTAAGTGGTTTAATCATATATAAAAACCCATAATTAACCATTTCTACTCATGAAATTTGATTGAATCTCATTTTGCGGACCTTTTATTATGCTTAAAGTGTGCACATTGAAATCCCACTATATATAGTGATCACACTGGAATTTTTTTTGAAAGACAGGGCCTCATTAAAAAACCCTATAGCCAGACACCCCGAGAGGTGTATAGGCTCCTATGGGGAAAAGAGTACCCAAGGTTTTATTGAGAAGAAGAGGAGAACCTCTCCGAGTTTACAGAAGCCCGAATAAAATCGGGAAAGTTACAATTAAAAGAACAAGAAGAAAAAGAACGCAAAGCCCTAGTAGCTAAGACATGGGCTACAACGTTTGCGCCTCTAGGTACATAACAAATCTTACAATCAGGCAAAGTACCAAGAGTTGATCGGATACGAGACACCAAATGTTGCACAGTGGAAATATCCTGATGAGTGATGTTGTTAACCTTGTTGGCAATGGAAGCTGAGTCAGCTTCAAAGACCACATGAGTCCAACCATTAGCAATTGCAAACTTTAGACCTTCTAAAATGGCAATAGCCTCAGCAGAAGCGGGGTCCGGGCAAATGATCGACATAGAACAACCACCAAGGACAGCGCCTAAGGAATCCTGTGCAATGACGCCAACAGCAGCACCTCTTAACACCGGGTCGAAGGCGCCATCCGTGTTAATCTTAACGAAACCAGGGTCCGGTTTCGTCCATCTAGCTTGAGCAAGGGTGGGCTCAGCTAGCCGGGAACGAAGATGGGAGGCATCATTAATTGATGTGTAGTCATTAAAAAGTCTTTGTGCATTGGAGACAGTTAACCAAACCGGTTGGAGATGGCCATTATGGACAAAGTCATTTCGGCGATTCCATAAATTCCAAAGGATCGTGATAAGAAGAGAGAATTGATGTAGGGAGAGAAAACCAGCTACTTCAGAAAGCCACTGGTGGGGGGATAGCACAGCTAGGACAATCCCGCATAGCATGGAGGGTGGTTTCGATGGCCATGTTATAGATCGGGCATACCCCCGTACCAAGACTGGCCTGGAGAATTTTATGACCAGATGGGAGTGCATCATGACATAATAGCCATCCAAAGGTACGAACCTTAGGTAGAGTAGGCAGTTTAGATATAATTTTCCAAAGCCTGGAGGGCCTGTTAACTGGCCCTAGCTGTAACTACAAAAATTGATAACCAGAACGAACCGTGTACATGCCAGAGTCATGGTGACCCAAAAGGGTGGTGTCTTTGGAATCATTAATAATGGGTACGTTAAGGATGGTGTTGGCGTCTTCGTGGGAGAAGTATTCTCTGATTTTTAATTCGTCCCAGCGGGGTAAATTAAGCAACATGAAGGTACCTGCTCGAAGAGGGACTTCGTCATTTACCTCATAAACTCCATAAAGGTTGACAGGCTGGGAGCCACCCCATTTGTCAAAGTGGATTTGAATTTGGCTGGATATACCTGGGCGTTTGAAAAAGCCATCGCGAAGCTTAGAGAGAGCAACGCTAAGGCCTTTCCAAGCGAAAGAAGATCTCCGAGTATGATCAGATTCGAGGATAGAACCTGATGGGTAATATTTGCATTTGTAGACCTGACTAAGGAGATTATCAGGTTCACAAACCAGACGCCAGATCTGTTTGCCGAGTAAAGCGACATTGAAATGGTGAAGATCACGAAATCCTAAACCTCTTGCTGCTTTTGGCAGACAGACGGTGTCCCAAGGGAGCATATGCCAACCTCGTTTGTCAGTTTTCCCAGACCACCAATAACGACGTATCGAAGTGGTCATATCATCCATAATGTTTTAGGGTAAAATGTAGCAAGACATAACATATTATGGTATAGATTGGATGACAGATTTAATAAAGATTTCTCTACCACTAAAGGAGAGGAGATGTTTATCCCATTTACTCAGGCGAGCATTCATTTTATCCCTGGTGAACCCCAAGGCTGTTGTCTTGTTCTTTCCTATTAGGAGGGGGACTCCTAGATAAATACCTAGATCATCTACTTCTCTTACATGAAGGATATTATTGATTTCTGACCGAAGTGACATGGAAGTTTTCCGAGAAAAGAAAATAGTTTGCTCAGCATTGAGCAAGGCTGAAAGGCCTTTAGTACAGAAAAGAAACAAGAAAGGGGATAGAGGGTCCCCTTGCCGTAACCCTCTATGGGGTTTGAAAAGCCGTGAAAGGGAGTCGTTGATGCGGACTTGAAAGGAAACTGAGGAGACGTACCTCATAATAAGGGAAACCCATTTGGAGTTGAATCCTAGACGAATCATAATATGTTCAAGAAAAGGCCATTCAACATGGTCGAAAGCCTTTTCCATGTCGAGTTTTAGGCTAGCACCCTTGGCAAGAGATGTTTCATCCGTATTTAAAGTATGGATGAGCTCATGGGCAATGAGAATGTTGTCAGTAATGTTCCTTCCTTGAACAAAAGCAGCTTGATTGCCGCTGATGCATAAGGGTATGATGGATTTTAGACGGTTAACAAGTACTTTTGATACAGTTTTGTAAACAACTGTGCAAAGGCTAATAGGTCTGAGATGGCGCATTGTGGTGGGGTCGTTGATTTCGGGAATTAAAACAATTATAGTACGATTAACCTCTTCCATATTAACCGACCCTCTCAGGAGTCCGAGGCAGAGGTTTATAAAGTCCTGGCCAAGGATATCCTAATGCTTCCTGAAGAAACCGCTGGGAAATCCATCAACACACAGGGCTTTCCTTGGGTCAATATCGCGAAAAGCAGAGGTAACTTCATCTGCTGTGAAATCCTTATTAAGATCATTGTTCATTGTTTCGGTAACAATAGTGGGAATGTTATCCAAGATGGTAGAGGCAATAGTAGGATAGGAAGACGTAAAAAGGTTTTGAAAGTAAGTAATAGCAGTAGACATGATGTTGTCTGTATGTGTTTGCCATATATTCTGGTTGTCTAGCAGTCCAGCAATATGATTCTTCCGCCGTCGGCTGTTTGCTGTGGCATGAAAAAAGGAAGTATTTTTATCACCATATTCTAACCAGTGTGTACGAGCTCGTTGAGCCCAGTATATTTCTTTCACATGTAACAAGCTATCAAGCTCACTTTTAGCGAAAATAAAGTTATGGATCTCCGCATCAGATAGATGGCATTTGAGACCCATATTAATAAAATCGTTCAGATGATTCATACGTGCATTGGATTTAATGCGTTTGTTAGTTTGCCAAGTAGCTAGGAATCGTCCAATATCCTGAAATTTATGAAGTGTCGATCGAGATTGGTTAGACCAAATCTCTCTAATTCGAGACAAAACTTTCGGGTCATCAGCCCAACAATTCTCATAGCAAAAAAGTTTATTAGAGCGTTCGGATCGAAGAGCTCGTGAAGGGTTAGTGTCCATTAAGATGGGGCAATGGTCAGAACGTGCCTGAAAGAACGATATAGCTTGGAAGTTTGGAAAGGTATGAAACCAGGCGGAGTTACCAAGGAATCTATCGAGTCTTTCCATAATGGTTTCCGTATTACGACAAGATCTAGTCCATGTGAACCATCCAGATGTTGATGTACAATCGAAAAGATCATTCTGATCTAGACAATCTCTAAAATTATTAATTTGTGAACGTGCACGACGAGAACCGCCTTGTTTTTCATTGTCATAAAGGATTTCATTAAAATCCCACCCTAGAAGCCAGGGAAGGGAAGAAGCTGATTTTAGAGTATCTATTAATTGCCAAGTTTTGTGTTTGTTTGTAGTTTCAGGGAAACCATGCAAACCAGAAGAATGAAATCGTAGTTGTCCAAAAGAAATAATGACATCAATATGACGATCCGAGTAGGAAAGCAAATCAATAGTAGTTTTGTTATTCCAAATAAGAGCAAGCCCTGTACAGGAAGGGTTGGATTCAATAGCTATGCAGCCATGCTGATGTGAGCACATCTACACTAGCTCAAACAGCTGATCCGGAGGTCTTACCATCAGGACCCATCACTCGATCAAAGGCTAAGCAATTCAGGGAAGTTCTTATTCTTAAATGTTTACAAGTCTCAGAATCCCTTAATAATGCATATGCCTTAGAGAATAAACTTTACACTATGTTACATACTGATGTGTAACATCTTGTAACTATATAGTACTTAAGCTAGTATTGTGTTTATTAAGCATGTAAATAGGTGTGTTTTCAATAAGTTCAATAAGAACACAAGCTCATAATCATGTTTACCATGTTTCTTTAGCTTGTTACATGTTTTCCAATATGATAACTATGTTTTTCAGCTTGTTTTAACTTTCTTTAATAAGTTTACAATACTTATGATGGTATAACTTTTGTTTTCTCATAGGCACAAGGAAGAGTACCAAATGAAGGACTTCACCTTAGCTCGGGAAAAGCTCAATGGATTTCTAGCAGCTCGTTTCAGCTCAACTAATCCTCAACACTTCAGCTAGCTGAATTCAGCTCAACTCAGCTCCATTCAGCTCAACTCCAGCTCTACTAGCTCAACTCAAGCTGGTGAGTCCCGGGATAGCTCAAAGGTGTCCTCCACGTGGGAGAGTGTGTCATGGTCATGTGACCAGCATGAGGGGCGTCCACCATCCTTCCAAGCATGTGCATGGCATGTGGCAGATTCAAATTTCAAGATTTCCCTCCTTGAAGTTGGCGTCAAAGTAAGATAAGGACAAGGAGTTATTTCCTTTGAATTTCACACATAAAACACATGTGTTAAATGTTTGAAATTCAGTCTTCCCTCCCTCCAAAACCAGCCGGCCACAAAGGATAAGGATGAGTAGTTTTCTCATCCACATTTAACATAATTAACACATGTTAATTGTGCTTACATTTCAGCCACTCATCTGAAACTTCCAATTCAATTCTGGCCAAGTATTCTAGGCGCCAACTCCCTTGTACTAGCCTATATATATGTATACTTTGTAATGTGAAAAAAAAGACAATTTGAATGAAATTTACTTTTGTGAGAATTTCTCTCATTTCGGTTCTTTTGAGAACTTTCTGACTTCTCAAGTTCGTTGCTTGCGTGGTCAACCCCTTTGATACTTTGGGTTCTCGGTTGTAGATAATCGAAGGGTCCAAGTCCGTCTGAAGCAAGTTCAAGATAAGGTTCGGGTTCGTTCAACAGATTGTTCGAGTTCATCCTTGGAGTTTGTTTCATTTTATTTCTTTTCCTTGTTTTTATTTCATTTTCGTACTACCCCTTGCAACCTATTTTTCAACCTTGTCAGAAACTTCATTTCTCACCATTCACCTCACCAAAGACCAATCCTAGCCATAACCAAACCAATACTTTCAGCGTTCCACCATTGTCAACTTCTCCGAGCCTTCATCTTCTACATTCTGTCTACCTAAATTTTCCAGCTCTTTTAAACACCAATTTGCAGCCATGCTTATTGCAGGAGACATCTTACTTCAATCCTAGATCCGAAACAATCAAGAAGGCGTCCTCAACAAGGAGCCCTCTTATCATGTGGTATCAGAGCCAGGTTGGATTACAAGTAAGAATCATCTTCGTGAGTGCAAAAACAATCAAAAAAAAAAAAAAAAAAAAAAAAGTCAAAAAAAAAAAAAGTCAAAGTCAACTCTAGTTAAAAAAAAAAAAAATCCGAAAATTCAAAAAAAAAAAAATCAGAATATCAATAGTTGAAAGAAAAGCACTTCATGGTATTGAAAAGATGAAAGAAAATGCAAGTTTAATGTGTTCTACAGCATCAAACACTACCACAATCAACCGGGCATGAAGAATTGATTGTTCGGTGAAAGGAGAGTAGTAAGTGTTTCTTTGTAGTAAGTAATCCATTTTTTTTTTCTTTTTCTTTCTTTCTAACCTTTACCTTACTTTACATCACTTTTCTTTCCATTTAACACTAACCGAATTTGTTTTGGACAGAACCTTACATTTCGATTGTCACTAACCGTTGTTGTTAAAGACTAACACTTGTGACAGATTTGAAGAAGTCTACGCTAGTCCTCTAAAGAACTTACAACGAGAGAAGGAGTGGTAAAAGGCATTTGTGTGTGTGAGATCAGAAGGGGAATCAAAAGAGCCATTCAAGTATTCCCGAGTGAAACACGAGTGTTGGAGTGCCATTTTTATTTTTCTTTGGAGTGAACTTGTGAGGATCCTGTGTGTGTACTTTGTGAGGTCCATTTATCCTTATTTTTATTTTGTGTTGTTTGTTCTTTACTAACAATGGCAGGTTCAAATGGAGATCGTGATGATCAACAACAAAACGACGTTCAACCAAGCCTTATGATGCAAGCCATGCTTCGAGAAGTCCGAAGAGTAGTGCAATCAGAGATTGAACAATTGCACGTGAGAATGGACAAGATCGAGGGATCTCAAAACAATTCCCATGATGACAACAATGATGACGTTGAAGAAGTGCAAGAACCGAGGCAGAATGCTCCTAGAACAAATGGGAGGCGTGTACAACACCAGGCACAACTGGATGACAATTTGAACAACATCAAAGTTGCCATACCCCCTTTTCAAGGACGATCAGATCCGGATGCATATCTTGCGTGGGAAAGCAAGGTGGAGCACGTCTTTGATTGCTACAATTATTCTGACCAGAAGAAGGTTCAATTGGCAGCGATGGAGTTCGTTGACTATGCCTTAATTTGGTGGGATCAATTGATTCTAAGTAGAAGACGAACCGGTGAAGGTCCAATCAATACATGGGCAGAGATGAAAAGAATTTTGAGAAAGAGATTCGTACCATCCCATTACCATCGAGACCTATTTCAAAGGTTACAAACTTTGAAACAAGGAAATCGAAGCGTCGAAGATTATTTTAAAGACATGGAGATGGCCATGATGCGTGCTAACATTGAGGAAGACCGAGAAGCAACCATGGCGCGATTCCTTTCAGGTTTGAACACCGACATTGCCAATGCTGTTGAATTGCAACATTACGTCGAATTAGACGAAATGGTGCAAATGGCAATTAAGGTTGAGAGGCAGCAACGAAGAAAGATGTCGTCATCCCGAGGTAATAATTCTTTCAGACCTCCTTCCAATTCTGTTTTCAATCCTTCTAACAATTTCAGGAAACAAGTACCGTTTCAAAACAAAGAGAAGGGTGAAACGAGCAAGCCAAAGGCCCCGATTGTAGATGTTGGGCGTGGGAAGCAAAATACACAACCAGAACGTCCAGAACGCTCAAGGGATATTCAATGCTTTAAGTGTCTTGGAAGAGGACATATTGCAAGCCAATGTCCTAATCGGAAGACTATGTTGATGTTAGAAAACGGAGAGATTGAGTCTGAATCCGACAATGAAGAACATGAACCTTTACACGAGGAAGACAAGGATGATGCGGATGATGCCTTGGATACATACATGACCGGTGAAGCACTTGTCATAAAAAGAAGTCTAAATGCTACACCTACACAAGACGACCAGCAACGAGAAAACATCTTCCATACTAGATGCCTCATTAACGACAAGGTATGTGTTGTCATTATTGATGGTGGTAGTTGTACTAATGTTGCAAGTTCTTTCATGGTTGATAAGTTAGGCTTAAAGACGACGAAGCATCCCAAACCATACCGTCTTCAATGGTTAAATGATGGCGGAGAAGTACGAGTTACTAGACAAGTTTCGGTACCATTTACCATAGGGAGGTATAAAGATGAAATCCTTTGTGATGTCGTCTCAATGGATGCGTGTCACCTACTTTTGGGACGTCCATGGCAATACGACAAAGGTACGTTGCATGATGGAATTACAAATCGATATTCTTTTACACATGCAGGTAAGAAGATCACCTTAGCACCTTTGACATCGAGTCAAGTGCAAGAAGATCAGGTTCGATTGAGAAAGAATGTCGAGGAAGCCAAAACAGAAAGGAAGAAAACGAACGTATATGCGAGCGGCAAGGATATCAGGAAATGTCTTTCCTCTCAACAAACTTTACTTATTTTAATGTATAAGGAGTATTGTTTGTTATCTGATATTCCTAATGATTTGCCTACATCTATTACGTCTCTTTTGCAGGAGTTTGAAGACGTGTTTCCGGATGAGACACCGAGTGGGTTGCCACCTATTCGAGGTATAGAACATCAAATTGATTTCATTCCGGGAGCTACCATTCCAAATCGGCCAGCATATCGAAGTAATCCAGAAGAAACAAAAGAGCTTCAAAAACAAATCACCGAGTTGATGGAAAAGGGTTACATTCGGGAAAGTTTAAGTCCGTGCGCTGTACCAGTGCTTTTAGTACCCAAGAAAGACGGAACATGGAGAATGTGTGTTGATTGCCGAGCGGTGAATCAGATTACCATCAAGTATAGGCATCCCATTCCTCGTCTTGATGACATGCTAGATGAGTTGTGTGGTGCGACCATATTTTCCAAAATTGATTTAAAGAGTGGATATCATCAGATTCGGATGCGAGAAGGCGACGAATGGAAGACAGCCTTCAAAACGAAATTGGGTCTGTACGAGTGGTTAGTGATGCCTTTCGGTTTAACTAACGCACCTAGCACCTTTATGCGTCTGATGAATCATGTTTTACGATCTTACATTGGAAAATATTGTGTTGTGTACTTTGATGACATTCTTATATACAGCAAGTCTTTGCAGGATCACGAGGAACACTTGAGGAATGTTCTTGGCACATTGAGAAAAGAAAGGTTATTTGGTAATCTGAAGAAATGTATGTTTTGTACTGATAAGGTTACCTTTCTTGGTTTTATCGTGACTGCACAGGGTGTGGAAGTCGATCCAGAAAAGGTGAAGGCGATTCAGGATTGGCCTCGACCGACATCAATAAGTCAGGTTAGATCTTTTCATGGTTTAGCTAGTTTTTATCGTCGGTTTGTACCTAATTTCAGTTCCATTACCGCCCCCTTAACCGGGATTATAAAGAAGAATTCAGTCTTCAATTGGGGTGATGAACAGGAAGAAGCCTTCTTGAAAATTAAGGATTATTTGACTAAGGCCCCAGTGTTAGCCTTACCTAACTTTGATAAAATGTTCGAGATTGAGTGTGATGCTTCAGGAATAGGAATTGGAGCCGTTTTATCACAGGAGAAGCGACCTATTGCCTATTTCAGCGAGAAGTTAAGTGGTGCTACCTTGAATTATCCAGTGTACGACAAAGAGATGTATGCATTGATTCGAGCTCTTGAAACATGGCAGCACTATCTCTTACCGAAAGAATTCGTAATTCACACCGATCACGAAGCTTTGAAGCACATAACAGGTCAGCATAAGTTGAATAAAAGGCATGCTAAGTGGGTTGAATTTCTAGAATCTTTTCCTTATGTCATTCGATATAAGAAAGGTAAAGACAACGTTGTAGCAGATGCCTTATCCCGTAGGTATGCACTTCTGAATTACTTAGACTCTCATTTGATTGGGTTTGCCTATATCAAAGAATTATATGCTACTGACCCTGATTTTGGAGAAAGATATACATTGTGTGAAAAGGGTGCAGATGAGAAATTTTATCGACATGATGATTATCTTTTCAAAGAAGGAAGACTCTGCATTCCTCAAGGGTCAATTCGAGAGGTCCTAATTCGAGAAGCTCATGAAGGAGGACTTATGGGACACTTTGGAGTCACCAAGACGTTACACATTCTCAAGGAGCACCTATTCTGGCCAAAGATGCGACGAGACGTCGAAAGGATGTGTGAACGATGCGTGACATGTAAGAAAGCAAAGTCGAAGGTATTACCACACGGTTTGTACTTACCTTTACCTATTCCCGACTTCCCCTGGACTGATATATCTATGGATTTTGTGTTGGGATTGCCTAGGACTAGGACAGGTAGAGATAGTATCTTTGTTGTGGTTGACAGGTTCTCAAAGATGGCACACTTCATTGCGTGTCATAAGACCGATGATGCTGTTAATGTGGCTAACTTGTTCTTTAAGGAAATTGTGCGTTTACATGGTATTCCTAGGTCGATTGTTTCTGACAGGGATGTAAAATTCTTGAGTCACTTCTGGAGGACTCTTTGGAGCAAATTAGGTACGAAACTTATGTTTTCTACTACTTGTCATCCCCAAACTGATGGACAAACTGAGGTTGTTAATCGTATTTTATCTACTTTACTCCGTTCCATCATCAAAAAGAATATTAAGACGTGGGAAGATTGTTTGCCGCATGTTGAATTTGCATATAACCATGCCGTTCATTCTGCTACTAAAATGTCACCTTTTGAGGTTGTTTATGGATTTAATCCTATCACTCCTCTCGATATGTTGCCTTTGCCATATGAACAAGTGACGAATAGGGACGGACAATCCAAGGCTGATTATGTAAAGAAGTTGCATCAACAGGTTAAAGATAACCTTGAACGAAGGACTCAACAATACGAGAAGCAAGCGAACAAAGGACGTAAGCGAGTTACCTTCGATGTTGGAGATTGGGTTTGGATTCACTTCCGAAAGGAACGTTTTCCAACCCAACGACGGTCCAAGCTGTTACCACGAGGAGATGGTCCTTTTCAAGTGGTTGAGAAAGTGAACGACAATGCTTACAAGTTGGACTTGCCGGGTGAATACAATGTAAGTGCTACATTTAATGTTTCCGACTTATCCCCTTTTAATGATTCTGCAGATTTGAGGACAAATCCTTTTCAAGAAGGGGGGGATGATGTGAGCACATCTACACTAGCTCAAACAGCTGATCCGGAGGTCTTACCATCAGGACCCATCACTCGATCAAAGGCTAAGCAATTCAGGGAAGTTCTTATTCTTAAATGTTTACAAGTCTCAGAATCCCTTAATAATGCATATGCCTTAGAGAATAAACTTTACACTATGTTACATACTGATGTGTAACATCTTGTAACTATATAGTACTTAAGCTAGTATTGTGTTTATTAAGCATGTAAATAGGTGTGTTTTCAATAAGTTCAATAAGAACACAAGCTCATAATCATGTTTACCATGTTTCTTTAGCTTGTTACATGTTTTCCAATATGATAACTATGTTTTTCAGCTTGTTTTAACTTTCTTTAATAAGTTTACAATACTTATGATGGTATAACTTTTGTTTTCTCATAGGCACAAGGAAGAGTACCAAATGAAGGACTTCACCTTAGCTCGGGAAAAGCTCAATGGATTTCTAGCAGCTCGTTTCAGCTCAACTAATCCTCAACACTTCAGCTAGCTGAATTCAGCTCAACTCAGCTCCATTCAGCTCAACTCCAGCTCTACTAGCTCAACTCAAGCTGGTGAGTCCCGGGATAGCTCAAAGGTGTCCTCCACGTGGGAGAGTGTGTCATGGTCATGTGACCAGCATGAGGGGCGTCCACCATCCTTCCAAGCATGTGCATGGCATGTGGCAGATTCAAATTTCAAGATTTCCCTCCTTGAAGTTGGCGTCAAAGTAAGATAAGGACAAGGAGTTATTTCCTTTGAATTTCACACATAAAACACATGTGTTAAATGTTTGAAATTCAGTCTTCCCTCCCTCCAAAACCAGCCGGCCACAAAGGATAAGGATGAGTAGTTTTCTCATCCACATTTAACATAATTAACACATGTTAATTGTGCTTACATTTCAGCCACTCATCTGAAACTTCCAATTCAATTCTGGCCAAGTATTCTAGGCGCCAACTCCCTTGTACTAGCCTATATATATGTATACTTTGTAATGTGAAAAAAAAGACAATTTGAATGAAATTTACTTTTGTGAGAATTTCTCTCATTTCGGTTCTTTTGAGAACTTTCTGACTTCTCAAGTTCGTTGCTTGCGTGGTCAACCCCTTTGATACTTTGGGTTCTCGGTTGTAGATAATCGAAGGGTCCAAGTCCGTCTGAAGCAAGTTCAAGATAAGGTTCGGGTTCGTTCAACAGATTGTTCGAGTTCATCCTTGGAGTTTGTTTCATTTTATTTCTTTTCCTTGTTTTTATTTCATTTTCGTACTACCCCTTGCAACCTATTTTTCAACCTTGTCAGAAACTTCATTTCTCACCATTCACCTCACCAAAGACCAATCCTAGCCATAACCAAACCAATACTTTCAGCGTTCCACCATTGTCAACTTCTCCGAGCCTTCATCTTCTACATTCTGTCTACCTAAATTTTCCAGCTCTTTTAAACACCAATTTGCAGCCATGCTTATTGCAGGAGACATCTTACTTCAATCCTAGATCCGAAACAATCAAGAAGGCGTCCTCAACAAGGAGCCCTCTTATCACATGCATTCCTAGCTTAAGCTTAATACGGTCCATGTTGTGTCTATTTAACCTAGTTTCACAAAGAAAGAGACAATTGGCATCATGCTTGGAGGTAGCACGTTGTAGGGCGTGAACTGCCTGGGTGTTCCCCCTGACAGTTCCAACATAAGATTCTCATTTTGCTCGGCGGGGTTGAACATCGTCAACCACCGCTGGAGAGTCTTTTGCGTTGCTCATCCCAACTAAATCGGCAGAGACATTGGCCAAAGGACAAAGCCTCTTCTTTTCTTTAGCCTTGGTATTACAAACACCTCGTATCGTGGTATCTATATCATTAGAGACCCAGGACATTACACCATGAAAGGTGTTGGTGAGGACCCATTTAAAGGGTGGTATATAGTAATAAACATAGTAAAAGATAGTAAGAATGCTTATTAGTATGTATATGATTAGAAGGTTGGCCACGTGTAGTAAATTTGGTAGTGCAAGCCTCGTTCTTAGTGATCCAAAAGTGTCAAAAATGTGAAAAACGCATAGGAGTTTCAAAGTGATACTTTGGCTTTGTGAACGAAATTAAAATTTTTGGGTAGAAAAAAGTTAAGCCAATTCCATAGAAAAACAAGGAAGGGAAGAAAAAAGAAATAAAGACAACAAAATAAAAAATTTATTATTCCAAAGTTAAGAAAACCTCGTTGAAAAAGGACATAAAATAAGTGTTATGCCGCCAAGCATTCCTAACTTGATCCTAAGAAGGACAAAAAAACTGAAAAGCCTAGATGCAAAAAGGAAGGGAAAAACAACAGCATGCTTGGAAACAGCACGTAGTAGGGCATGAACTGTCTGGGAGATGCCAGGACCCAGACAGTTCCAACTTAAGAGAATCATTTTTCTCGGCGGGGTTGATCAACATCAACCTTCGTCGCAGAGTTTTTTGCGCTGCTCATCCCAGCTTTGTCAATAGATGCCTTGCCAATCGCTCTAAGCCGTTTAAGCCTGTTACCCTCATTTGAAGGTGGAGTCCTCTTTGTACCTCTACTTGAAGAAGGACGAGCAACTCGGTTAGGAGTCGGTGCAGAATCGAGTCATTCGGCTGCCTCCTGGAAAGCTCAGTCATTAGCAAGGTCAGCCTCCAATTCTTGGAGTTCAGGGTCCAACAAGCTCACCTCCTCGGTGTTGTCATTAGTCTTTTGCCTTGTAGTAATATTAGCACCATCATTAGGAAAAACCATTTGCAATGGTTGAGGACATCGATGGGCGGTTAGTCGACTAGCGACGGCTGGAAGTAATCTAGGGCCTTTCGGAATAGCCTGCGGCGATTCATTACTTGGAGTAGAACCACGATCCTTAATTGGAGGAGATGGAATAGTTGCTTTACCTTTGTCATTGGTATTGGCAGAGGTTTGAGAGGGGGTTGGCGCTGTCTTGGTGTTATTGGTAATATAACGGATACGACATTTTTGAGCAGGTTGTGCCTCTTTCTTTTTGGGGACATAACGAAGCCAGTCGCCATATTGGAGTTGTTTAGGTCGAGCCTCGATCGGGATAGGGCAAAAATCTATGGAGTGACCGACCTTGCCACAACAGTGACATATAGTAGGGAGACGTTCGTATTGAAGTAGACATAATCTGGGAGAAGCTCCCCCACCGATAGCGACACAACGTCTAATTGGTTTGGAGGCATTTAGTGTTAATCCGACTCGTAGGTATTCTATCATGTTGAAGTCAATCTTCCTTGTGTCGATTTTTGTCACCGTCCCAATTATGGTTCCAAGCAATTCCCCAGTGTTATGGGCAGATTCTTCCGAGGCAAGTAGGATTGGGGGAATGTTATAAATACGCACCCAAATGTTCATCATTGAGAAAGAGTGTTCATCAAGACTTATATTAGGGTTGTATTGCACAAGGGCTAACCAATCGTCCTTATAGGTCCATGGTCCCCTGGCTAGGATATCTTCTTTAGTCTTCTCATCCTTGAAACGAATAAGAAACATACGTGGTTTCAATATTCTCATTGTGACTAGCTTGGTCGTAGTCCAGATTCCAGTAAAAGCTTTAATGATCACTTGGTCTTCTATATCCTTAGAGGATATTAGGTTCCCTATGAGGTTTGAGTGTGTGTCTTCTTCAGAAGAATCCCAAGAGATACTTGGTTGAAAAATAGTAGCATGTTCATCTGCAGTGAACTGAATATTTCCAAGTTGTTGAAGAAAAGATTTGGAATCCATAAATAATTGACTGTGTAAGGTCAAGGAAAAGTTGAAGATAGAGAAGGAAAGTGGTTGGCACAAAGAAATTGTGGATGGAGAGGTATGGGAGGAATAGAAGGATATATATATAGGAAGGGATAGAGAGTTAGAAGTTGATAAGGGGTAAAGTAGTTTACAATAGTAAGAGAGAATATTTGAAATTGAGGATAAGTAAAAGATAATTCAGAGAAGAATAAGGAGGTATATATTTTAATATGAGAAGAATTAAGAACTTGTGAGTAAGTGAACTTCAAAGTGAAAGAAGTATGACAATTATGAAACTCATATGAAGTTACTGTAGTAATCCTCAAGAGGTTAGAACTAGAAGACTTTTTTAAAGAGTATATAAAAACTTTTTAAAAGAGAAAAGGTAGACAAATAATTCAAAGATATTGGAGATAGGAAGTTGAAAGCAGGTGGTAAACCGAATAAAAATATTATTATTAGGAGTCCTCTGTAGAGTTGGTAGAAGAGGCTTAGTATTAGTATATAAAGGCAGAAAAGTGACCGTTGTCAATTTAGACGGAGTAGCAATGTAGAACCGAAAAGGGTTTAGATAATAGAAGGCACCTTGAGAGGTGTTGGAGAAATCCCTATACAAGGGTGGTATTTGCAGAAAAAAGTTCAAGATGTTACAAGATAAGTCAAAGTAAAAATGATGGAAAGAATTAAAAAGTAAAATAGTCCTAAAGTATAAAAAATATAATCGAATATGAAGTAAGCCAAAGTGTGGAGGAGAAACAAATAATTGAATTCCTATCGTAATACCAAGAGAACATACCTTTCGATCTGAAGAAAGCCGGCAAATCAATGTCTGAAAAAAGACGTTGAACATATGGAAGGGCATGGATGATGAGACGAGCCTCTGCGAAAAGAACGTCCAAGGCACAAAACCTAAGTCACTTGTTATGGTTCTCACCGACATCCCGGGCCAGGACTGTGGAATCGTTGTGTCTGAGGTTGCGAGGGAGAGTATGACAATAACGAGATATCGAAAGAAACTCCAAGATTTGATAGTAAGTATGACCAAGAAGTGCAAAGATGTTGGTAATTCTGGAGCGTGTAGCAGGAGAGTGGATAGCCAAGGAGTACCATGTCGAGACAGTGGGTGAAGTTTGAAAGCCTCCAAAATTAATAAGCAAATAGATTGGATCAAATAGGTTAGTCTGTTTATAGAGAAGTAAAACATCAACCCAGAGTCCTTATCAAAGCAAACAGCAATGCTTGGTAATTGAAAAAAATTAAACTTTGGAAACCGAATCAGTGTAGGAGTACGTAGCTTCTGAAGTTGTTCAATCCGTGATCTGAAGATGGATTGATGGCCATCAAGACAAAATAATGACCTAAGATGGATCCCGAATGTAATGGATAAGAAAACACCATTAAAGATGTTAGATTGGTCCCTTCTCAAGGGTGGTAATTGCATAGTAAGAGATGTCAAAACAGATAACAAGACCCTTCCAATTGGCCAAACATGTACATGGAAAAAAATAGAAAGGTAAGCAACGTAAAGATAAAGAGAAAGACCAGCCCAGCATACCTTATAAATTGTTGGAACATACTCTTTCGAGGATACCGGAAAATACATGGCGGTAAAGAAAACAGAGATGGTAAACGGTTTCTTGAAGGGGAAAGATGGAATAGTGACGGCTTGGAGGGCCAGGTATACAAAGGCATGATTTATTAAAGAAAATAAGGTTTGGATGATCAGAAAGATAAAATACATACCTTCACAAGGAAGAGGCGTGCATCGTTGGTGATGGAGAAGCAACAGGGGACTACCGATCCCATATAACCAGCAAGGATGTTGTTCACATAAAAATATTATGCACCAACAGGCAATCTGATTTATGAAAAAGCAAAAGAGAAAAAACAGAAACAAATAAATGGAAGAAAATATGTAAGATCGATAAAACCTTGTAGAGCTTGATACGGGTATAGTTGTTTCTTCCTCTCTCGAGAGTGTGGATGATGGGGCTGGATGGCCGATCAAGAAAGAGGATCGGTGGAGGAGGGGGACAGTGGAGGCGGCGGAGGGAATAGAAAGAAAGAAGAGAGGAAGTGGGAGAGGAGAGAAAACAACAACCCAACCTATGTTTTAAACACCCCATTGAATTTTAACCGAGTTCACACTGGAATTAAGATTAAGTGGTTTAATCATGTTCAAAAACCCAAAATTAACTATTTGAATTCATGAGATTTGATTAAATCTCATTTTGTGGCCGTTTTGTTGGGTTTAAACCGTGAATGTCTAATTGGGCATTTAGTGAAACCGCTGGAATTTTAACCGAGTAAAATGCTCTAAAAGTGAGGTTAAGTTGAATAATTACGTTTAAAATTCCATAATAAACTATAAGAACTCGTGGCATTTGATTTATTCTTATTTTGTGGTCGTTTTGTTAGGTTTGAATTGTGCATATCTAATTGAGCTTTATAATGATCACATTGGAATTTAACCGGGCAAAATGCTCTCAAATTTGATTTAGTGGTTTAATCATATTTAAAAACCCATAATTAACCATTTCTACTCATGAAATTTGATTAAATCTCATTTTGTGGCCGTTTTGTAGGGTTTAAAGCGCGCATGTCTAATTGGGAATTTCAGTGAAACCGTTGGGATTTGAACCGAGTAAAATGCTCTAAAATTGAGATTAAGTTGTATAATTTGATATAAAGTCCCATAATTAACTATTAGAACTCATGCCATTTGATATATTCTTATTTTGCGGTCGTTTTCTTAGGTTTAAAGTATGCATATCTAAGTGAGCTTTATAGTGATCACATTGGAATTTAACCGAGTAAATTGCTCTAAAATTGGGATTAAGTGGTTTAATCATATTTAAAAACCCATAATTAACTATTTGAACTCATTTGATTAAATCTCATTTGGTTGGGTTTAAAGCGCGCATGCTTAATTGGGCATTTTAGTGAAACCGTTGGGATTTGAACCGAGTAAAATGCTCTAAAATTGATATTAAGTTGTATAATTTGATTTGAAGTCCCATAATTAACTATTAGAACTCATTACTTTTTATTTATTCTTATTTTGAGTCTGTTTTTTTAGGTTTAAACTGTGCATATCTAAGCGAGCTTGTAGTGAACACATTGGAATTTAAACCGAAAAAATGCTCTAAAATTGAGATTAAGTTGTTTGATCATACTCAAAAGCCAATAATTAACTATTTGAACTTATTAAATGTGATTGAATCTCATTTTGTGCGTGTTTGTTAGTTTAAAGCGTTGATGTCTAATCGGGCTTTTAAGTGAACCCGTTGTAACTTTAACAGAGTAAAATGCTCTAAAATGGAGATTAAGTTGTATAATTTGTTTCAAATTCTTCTAATTAGGTATTTGAACTCATGAAATTTGATTTATCATTATCTTGCGGTCGTTTTGTTAGGTTTAAAGTGTGCATATATCTAAATGGGATTTATAGTGAGCACATTGAAACTTAAACTGAGTAAAATGCTCTAAAATTGAGATTAGGTGGATTAATCATGTTCAAAGGCCAATAATTAACTGTTAGAAATCATAAAATTTGATTGAATCTCATTTTGCGGACCTTTTATTATGTTTAAAGTGTGCATATCGAAATCCCACTATATATAGTGATCACACTGGAATTTTTTTGAAAGACAGGGCCTCATTAAAAAACGTCTAGAGCCAGACACCCCGAGAGTTGTATAGGCTCCTATGGGGAAAAGAGTACCCAAGGTTTTATTGAGAAGAAGAGGAGAACCTCTCCGCGTTTACAGAAGCCCGAATAAAATCGGGAAAGTTACAATTAAAAGAACAAGAAGAAAAAGAACGCAAAGCCCTAGTAGCTAAGACATGGGCTACAACGTTTCCGTCTCTAGGTACATAACAAATCTTACAATTAGGCAAAGTACCAAGAGTAGAACGGATACGAGACACCAAATGTTGCACGGTGGAAACATCTTGATGATGGATGTTTTTAACCTTGTTGGCAATGGAAGCTGAATCAGTTTCAAAGACCACATGAGACCAGCCATTAGCAATTGCAAATTTTAGACCTTCCAAAATGGCAAGAGCCTCCGCAGAAGCAGGGTCCGAGCAAATGAGCGGCATAGAACAACCACCGAGGACGACGCTAGAGGAATCACGGGCAATGACGCCAGCAGCAGCACCTCTTAACACGGGGTCAAATGGCCATCCGTGTTAATCTTGACGAAACCAGGGTCCGGCTTCGTCCATCTAGCTTGAGCAAAAATGGGCTCAGCTAGCCGAGAACGTAGATGGGAGGCATTATTAATTGATGTGTAGTCATTAAAAAGTTTTTGTGCATTGTAGACAGTTAACCAAACCGGTTGGAGATGGCTATTATGGACAAAGTCATTTCGGCGATTCCATAAAATCCAAAGGATCGTGATAAGAAGTGAAAATTGGTGTAAGGAGAGAAAGCCAGCTACTTTAGAAAGCCACTGGTGGGGAGAGACAGAGGTGTTGGAGAAAATGCGTGGAGGAAGCCCCGCCAACTGGAGTGACTCCTTTGCACTAGGACAGTCCCGCATAGCGTGGATGGTGGTTTCAATAGTCATGTTACAGATCGGGCAAACCCCCGTACCAAGATTGGCCTGGAGGATATTATGGCCAGATGGGAGTGCATCATGACATAAGCGCCAACCAAATGTGCGAACCTTGGGTAGAGTAGTCAGTTTAGATATAATTTTCCAAAGCTTGGAGGGCCTATTAACTGGCCCCAACTGTAATTGCAAAAATTGATAACCAGACCGAACTGTGTACATGCCAGAGTCATGGTGACCCCAAAGGGTGGTGTCTTTTGTGTCATTAATAATGGGTACATTAAGGATGGTATTAGCGTCTTCGTGGGAGAAGTATTCTCGGACTTTTGAGTCATCCCAACGGGGTAAATTAAGCAACATGAATGTACCTGCTCGAAGAGGGACTTCGTCATTTACTTCATAATCACCGTAAAGGTTGACAGGATGGGAGCCACCCCATTTGTCAAAGTGGATTTTGACTTGGCTGGATATACCTGGGCGTTTGAAAAAGCCATCGCGAAGTTTAGAGATAGCAAGACTAAGGCCTTTCCAAGCAAAGGAAGATCTCCGAGTGTGAATAGATTCTAAAATAGAACCTGATGGATAATACTTGCATTTGTAGACCTGACTGAGGAGATTATTAGGTTCACAAACCAGTCGCCAGATCTGTTTGCCTAGTAAAGCAACATTGAAGTGGTGAAGATCGCGAAACCGTATACCTCCTGCTGCTTTTGGCAGACAGACGGTGTCCCAGCGGAGCATATGCCATCCTCGTTTGTCAACTTTCCCAGACCACAATAACGGCGTATCGAAGCGGTCATATCATCAATAATGTTTTGTGGTAAAAGGTAGCAAGACATAACATATTGAGGTATAGACTGGATGAGGGATTTAATAAAAATTTCTCTACCACTAAAGGAAAGGAGATGCTTATCCCATTTACTTAAACGAGCATTCATTTTTTCCCTGGTGAAACCCAAGGCCGCTATCTTGTTCTTTCCTATTAGGAGAGGGACTCCCAGGTAAATACCTGGATCTTCCACTTCTCTTACTTGAAGGATATTATTGATTTCCGACCGAAGCAACATGGAAGTTTTCCGAGAAAAGAAAATAGTAGACTTTTCAAAACTTTCCACCTGCCCAGACGAAGTAGCGTAAGTATGTAGTGCATCCTTAAGGCGTTGAGCCTCTGTAGTTGTATTCTTGATGAAGACAACACAGTCATCAGCAAAAAGAAGGTGGTTGACACGTGGCCCATTCCTGCTGGCACAAAGACCAGGGAGGTTACCAATTGTTTGCTCCGCATTGAGCAGGGCTGAAAGGCCTTGCGTGCAGAAAAGAAACAAGAAAGGGGATAGAGGGTCCCCTTGCCGTAACCCTCTATGGGTTTTGAAAGGTCTTGAAAGGGAGTCGTTGATACGTACTTGAAAGGATACTGAGGATACACATCTCATAATAAGGGAAACCCAACTGGAGTTGAAACCTAGACGAATCATAATTTGTTCAAGAAAAGGCCATTCAACACGGTCGAAATCCTTTTCCATATCAAGTTTTAAGCTAGCACCGTTTGCAAGAGATGTTTCGTCCGTATTTAAAGTGTGGATGAGCTCATGTGCAATAAGGATGCTGTCAGTAATGTTCCTTCCTTGAACAAAAGCAGCTTGATTGCCACTAATACATAAGGGAATGATAGATTTTAGACGGTTAACAAGCACTTTCGATACAGTTTTGTAAATGACAGTGCAAAGGCTAATAGGTCTGAGATGGCACATTGTAGTGGGGTCACTAATTTTTGGAATAAGAACAATGATTGTACGATTGACCTCTTCCATATTAATCGACCCTCTTAGGAGTCCGAGGCAGAGGTTTGTAAATCCTGGCCAAGGATGTCCCAATGGTTCTTGAAGAAACCGCTTGGGAATCCATCAACACCCGGGGCTTTCCTCAGGTCAATATCACGAAAAGCAATGGTAACTTCCTCTGTAGTGAAATCCTTATTAAGGTCATTGTTCATTGTTTCGGTAACAATGGTGGGAATGTTATCCAAGATGGAAGAGGCAATAGTAGGAGAGGAAGATGTAAAAAGGTTTTAAAAGTAAGAAATAGCAGTAGACATGATATCGTTTGTATGTGTTTGCCATATATTCTGGTTGTCTAGAAGTCCAGCAATATTATTCTTTCGTCGTCAGTTGTTTGCTCTAGCATGGAAAAAAGAAGTATTTTTATCTCCGTGTTTCAACCAGTGTGTCCTAGCTCGTTGAGCCCAGTATATCTCTTTCGCATTTAACAAGTTATCAAGTTCACTTTTAGCAGAGGTAAAGTTTTGGATTTCCGTATCAGACAGATGGCGTTTGAGACACATATTAATAAAGTCGTTCAGTTGAATGATGCGCTCGTTAGATTTAATGCGTTTGTTAGTTTGCCATGTGGCTAGGAATCGTCCAATATCCTAAAGTTTACGAAGTGCCGAACGAGTTTGGTTAGACCATATTTCTCTAATTCGAGATAAAACATCCGGGTCATCAGCCCAACAGTTCTCATAACGAAAAAGATTATAAGAGTGGTTGGATCTGAGAGCTCGGGATGGGTTAGTGTCCATTAAGATAGGGTAATGATCAGAACGTGCTTGAAAAAACGATACCGCTTGGCAGTTAGGAAATGTATGAAACCAGGCGGAGTTACCAAGGAATCTATCAATTCGTTCCATAATGGTTTCTGTATAACGTCCACTTCTAGTTCTAGTGAACCATCCAGTTGTTGGTTGGCAGTCAAAAAGATCATTCTTATTAAGACAATCTCTAAAATCATTAATTTGTGATCACGCACGACGGATACCGCATTGTTTTTCATTATCAGAAAGGATTTCATTAAAGTCCCCCCTAAAAGCCAGTGAAGGGGAGAGGCTGATTTTAGAGTATCTATTAATTGCCAAGTTTTGTATTTGTTTGCAGTTTCGGGAAGCCATGTACTCCGGAGAAATGAAATTGTAGTTGTCCAAAAGAAACTAAGACATCAATATGGCAATCCGAGTAGGAAAGCAAATTAATAGTAGTTTTGTCATTCCAAATGAGAGCAAGCCCTATACAGGTAGGGCCTGGGTTCAACAGCTATGCAGCCATGCATTCCTAGCTTAAGCTTAATACGGTCCATATTGTGGTTGTTTAACCTAGTCTCACAAAGGAAAAGACAATCGACATCATGCTTGGAGGAAGCACGTTGTAGAGCATGAACTGCCTGGGTATTGCCAAGACCCTGGCAGTTCCAGCATAAGAGTTTCATTTTGCTCGGCGGGGTTGAACACCGTCAAACGCCGCCGGAGAGTTTTTTCCGCTGCTCATCCCAGTTTTCCCAGTAGGAGCATTAAATAAAGGACGAGGTCTCTTGGTTATGTAGCCCACAATGGAAGGTGGTGTTTGCTCAGAATCTCGACTCGAAATTCGATATAGAATTAAAGAAAGAGAAAATACACAATAAGATTTGTAGGTTAATATCCCAATCAAGGGTGGTATAATGGAAAATGAAGTAATATTTGTAAGATCCCCACAATAAAATGTGTAGGTTAAGATCCCAATCAAGGGTGGCATAATGAAAAATAAAGTTATATTTTTAAGAACCCCCAAGTTAGCAAAATTGATTAAAGGGTTAGAAAAAACCCTTTGAAGGGTAGCATATAAAGAGAAGCATAGTTGACACGAGGGAGTATGCTTGGCATAAGAATTAACACAAAGATAGCAATAAGGATAAGGAAGAAAGGAGAAAAAACATTAAAATAACATAAATAGTAAAAAAAACAATGCAATAAAGGTATTATTATTCCAAATAGAAGAAAGATGTGAACAAAGAAACCTAAAAACAAAGGCTATGAAGCCACGTATTCCTAAGAAACTGAAAAACATAGAATAAAGAAAAGGAAGATAAGCGGAATCATGCTGAGAGACAACACGTTGCAAAATAGGAACTGCCTGGGTATTGCCATCACCCTGACAGTTCCAACAAAGGATTATCATTTCGCTCGGCGGGGTTGATCCACATCAACCTCCGCTGGAGAGTTTTTTTTGCTGCTCATCCCAGCCTTTTCAGTAGAAGCCTTGCCTGGTGGTCTTGCCCTTTTTGGCTTGTTACCCTCATCAGAAGGCGGAGTTCGCTTAGTACCTCGGCTCAAGGTAGGACGGACAACACGTTTTGGAGTTGGTGCATTATCAATCCAATCGACAGCCTCTTGAAAAGCTTGATCATTGTTAAGGTCAGCCTCCAAGTCTTGGAGATCAAGATCCAGCAAGCTCACCTCCCCGGTGTCTTCATTAGTCTTTTGCCTTGTAGTAATATTAGAACCATGATCTGGAAGAACTATTTGTAATGGAGGGCACCGACGAGAAGATAATCTGCTAGCAACGGTTGGAAGAAGACGAGGCCCTTTTAAGGTAGTTTGTAGCATGTCGTTACTTGGCATTGATTCTAGATCATTAACTGGAGGAGATGGCATAGGGGCTTTATCTTTGTCATTGGAGTTTGAAGTTTGAGAAGAAGTTGGCATTGGCTTAGCGTCGGGGGCGTTGTTAATATAGCGGATACGACCTTTTTGTGAAGGTTGTGCATCCTTCTTTTTAGGAACATAGCGAAGCCAGTCTCCATATTGGAGATGTTCGGGTCGAGCCTTGGTCGGTATAGGACAGAACTCCGTGGAGTGGCCGACTTTACCGAAAACATGACAAATAGTAGGAAGACGTTCGTATTGAAGCATGCAGAACCTTTTAGAAGGCCCCCCACCAATAGCAACACATCGCCTAATTGGTTTGGTGGCATCTAAGATTAACCCAACTCGGAGATAGTCAATCATATTGAAATCAATTTTCCTTCTATCCATTTTTGTTACCGTTCCAATTATAGTCCCAAGTGATTCATTCTCCAGTGTTGTGGGCAGATTCCTCGGAAGCAAGAAGGATTGGGGCGATATTGTAGATACGTACCCAAATATTCATCGTTGTAAAAGAGTGTTCATCAATGTTGATAGTAGGATTATATTGCACGAGAGCTAACCATTCATCCTTGTAAGTCCAAGGTCCCCTGGCTAGGATATCCTCCTTAGTAGTCTCATCTTTAAACCGGATAAGGAATAGATGTGGCTTCAAAATTCGCATTGAAATTACTTTTGCTGAAGTCCAAATTCCAGTGAAGGCTCTGACAATTACTTGGTCATCGATTTCCTTAGATGTTCTAAGATTTCCAAGTAAGGTGGATTGTGTTTCCTCTTCAGAGGTTACCCAAGAAATACTTGGTTGAAAGACAGCAACTTGTTCATCCTCAGTGAACTGGAAGTTTTTGAGTTGTTGGAGAAAGGCTTTGGAGTCCATTGAGAATTGGATGATGAAAGAAGAAGAAAAGCTGGGAGAAACAAATGGGATTAGATGTGTGAATGCTAGGGTAGATGAGGAGATATGAGAGGGATGGGAGATTATATATAGGAGTGAATGTAGAGTTTGAGTTCTATGTGGGTCATGATAACAGTTCTTCACTATGAAAAGGGTTGTAGTAATTTTAGAAGGAATGAAATACTTTTTAATATAAGAAGAATGATAAGATAATATTAAAAGGTGACTGGGCAATAGAGGAGGATAAGGATTAAAAGATAAGAGACCTTGAAGATAGAATAGAGGAGAAGTTTTATGATAAACAAACTCTTTTGAAGAGAGGATGGGAGACTTTATAAGTATCGGAGTAGAGGACTTGTAAGTAGTATATATGTTCCAAGAAGGAAGCAATGCCAATTTAGGTGAAAGGCCGTTAGAATGCAACGAGGCTTGCATCGCAAGATAGAGATTTAAATAGAAAAGTTCGCATACACCAAAAAAGGTGTTGGGGAGAAGTACACCAAAAAAGGTGTTGGAAAAGCCCCTTGGAAGGGGTGGTTTATGAAGAAGATGTATAACACAGAGAATGGTAGAAACATAACAAAAGAAATAAAATTGGAATATAAATAGAGCAAAAAGAAGCATAATAGCATTTATGTAGTGTTTAATTCTTATGAGAATAGTGGACTTAATTACTTGTCGGCCAAGAAACTCGTGAATGCTTTGTCGACCACCCAGCATCCGATGTCGAGAACATAAAAAATAAAATAAAATAATCACCATAAAAGGTAATAACATGAGTAGGATAAAGATGATGAAAGAAACGTAAAAGGTAATTAGATGATGATGTACAGACCCGTGTAACAAAACTCTAGAATGGTGAAAGTGATGAGTATTATAATCCGAGGCAGGGATTCTGAATGGGTCGATCAGCCGGAGTAACCTAGTTGTATAAGGGTGATTGCCTAGCCACGACATCTTGGAGGAACGTGGAACCTACAAAAGAAAGAAAGGAGGTTGTGAGGAGACTCTACGGAGACAAAAACCTCTAATAGGATGTCGCCAAAGAGGCGATAAAGAGATCCTTAGAAACCCCTGAAGAAACCGAGATCTTCCAAGGAGAAGAGGAGGCCGCTGCGGGGATCCAAGAGCGATGAGGCCCTGAAGCGGTAACCAGGGAATTATGCAGCACTGAACAAAAGCGTAGGGAACGTATATTTGGCCTTGTCGTTTTGCGTGGATCTTCCCGAAGCTAGGTGGTATAATAAAAGATAACGTGAAGGATTCCTTGATCGCTACAACTTCTTTAGGGAGGGGGAGTCTGAAAAGAGTCATAATCGTGAGATAGACTTCCAGATAAACTAGGACCAGGATTGTTAACAAATAAACATAGTTAAGAAAATAACCAAATGTCGTTTCACAGTTTGAGTTGTAGATCATCTCTAAAAGAGGAGGTTGCGCAAACACAAGGAAAGGACCGAAAACATGATATATGGGGATTACTGGGTATTCGGCTGAAACCACCGAAACCCTTTGTTTCTTTGTGCAGTTGTTGGGCATACTAATGACAACATAGTAATCTTGTTGAGAACCTTCCCAAGAACTAAGACGTGAAACAAATCTTGGCCAACAGAAAATGATAAGAGGGCTCCTTGTTGAGGACGCCTTCTTGATTGTTTCGGATCTAGGATTGAAGTAAGATGTCTCCTGCAATAAGCATGGCTGCAAATTGGTGTTTAAAAGGGCTGAAAAATTTAGGTAGACAGAATGTAGAAGATGAAGGCTCGGAGAAGTTGACAATGGTGGAACGTTGAAAGTATTGGTTTGGTTATGGTTAGGTTTGGTCTTTGGTGAGGTGACTGGTGAGAAATGAAGTTTCTGACAAGGTTGAAAAATAGGATGCAAGGGGTAGTACGAAAATGAAATAAAAACAAGGAAAAGAAATAAAATGAAACAAACTCCAAGGATGAACTCGAACAATCTGTTGAACGAACCCGAACCTTATCTTGAACTTGCTTCAGACGGACTTGGACCCTTCGATTATCTACAACCGAGAACCCAAAGTATCAAAGGGGTTGACCACGCAAGCAACGAACTTGAGAAGTCAGAAAGTTCTCAAAAGAACCGAAATGAGAGAAATTCTCACAAAAGTAAATTTCATTCAAATTGTCTTTTCTTTCACATTACAAAGTATACATATATATAGGCTAGTACAAGGGAGTTGGCGCCTAGAATACTTGGCCAGAATTGAATTGGAAGTTTCAGATGAGTGGCTGAAATGTAAGCACAATTAACATGTGTTAATTATGTTAAATGTGGATGAGAAAACTACTCATCCTTATCCTTTGTGGCCGGCTGGTTTTGGAGGGAGGGAAGACTGAATTTCAAACATTTAACACATGTGTTTTATGTGTGAAATTCAAAGGAAATAACTCCTTGTCCTTATCTTACTTTGACGCCAACTTCAAGGAGGGAAATCTTGAAATTTGAATCTGCCACATGCCATGCACATGCTTGGAAGGATGGTGGACGCCCCTCATGCTGGTCACATGACCATGACACACTCTCCCACGTGGAGGACACCTTTGAGCTATCCCGGGACTCACCAGCTTGAGTTGAGCTAGTAGAGCTGGAGTTGAGCTGAATGGAGCTGAGTTGAGCTGAATTCAGCTAGCTGAAGTGTTGAGGATTAGTTGAGCTGAAACGAGCTGCTAGAAATCCATTGAGCTTTTCCCGAGCTAAGGTGAAGTCCTTCATTTGGTACTCTTCCTTGTGCCTATGAGAAAACAAAAGTTATACCATCATAAGTATTGTAAACTTATTAAAGAAAGTTAAAACAAGCTGAAAAACATAGTTATCATATTGGAAAACATGTAACAAGCTAAAGAAACATGGTAAACATGATTATGAGCTTGTGTTCTTATTGAACTTATTGAAAACACACCTATTTACATGCTTAATAAACACAATACTAGCTTAAGTACTATATAGTTACAAGATGTTACACATCAGTATGTAACATAGTGTAAAGTTTATTCTCTAAGGCATATGCATTATTAAGGGATTCTGAGACTTGTAAACATTTAAGAATAAGAACTTCCCTGAATTGCTTAGCCTTTGATCGAGTGATGGGTCCTGATGGTAAGACCTCCGGATCAGCTGTTTGAGCTAGTGTAGATGTGCTCACATCATCCCCCCCTTCTTGAAAAGGATTTGTCCTCAAATCTGCAGAATCATTAAAAGGGGATAAGTCGGAAACATTAAATGTAGCACTTACATTGTATTCACCCGGCAAGTCCAACTTGTAAGCATTGTCGTTCACTTTCTCAACCACTTGAAAAGGACCATCTCCTCGTGGTAACAGCTTGGACCGTCGTTGGGTTGGAAAACGTTCCTTTCGGAAGTGAATCCAAACCCAATCTCCAACATCGAAGGTAACTCGCTTACGTCCTTTGTTCGCTTGCTTCTCGTATTGTTGAGTCCTTCGTTCAAGGTTATCTTTAACCTGTTGATGCAACTTCTTTACATAATCAGCCTTGGATTGTCCGTCCCTATTCGTCACTTGTTCATATGGCAAAGGCAACATATCGAGAGGAGTGATAGGATTAAATCCATAAACAACCTCAAAAGGTGACATTTTAGTAGCAGAATGAACGGCATGGTTATATGCAAATTCAACATGCGGCAAACAATCTTCCCACGTCTTAATATTCTTTTTGATGATGGAACGGAGTAAAGTAGATAAAATACGATTAACAACCTCAGTTTGTCCATCAGTTTGGGGATGACAAGTAGTAGAAAACATAAGTTTCGTACCTAATTTGCTCCAAAGAGTCCTCCAGAAGTGACTCAAGAATTTTACATCCCTGTCAGAAACAATCGACCTAGGAATACCATGTAAACGCACAATTTCCTTAAAGAACAAGTTAGCCACATTAACAGCATCATCGGTCTTATGACACGCAATGAAGTGTGCCATCTTTGAGAACCTGTCAACCACAACAAAGATACTATCTCTACCTGTCCTAGTCCTAGGCAATCCCAACACAAAATCCATAGATATATCAGTCCAGGGGGAGTCGGGAATAGGTAAAGGTAAGTACAAACCGTGTGGTAATACCTTCGACTTTGCTTTCTTACATGTCACGCATCGTTCACACATCCTTTCGACGTCTCGTCGCATCTTTGGCCAGAATAGGTGCTCCTTGAGAATGTGTAACGTCTTGGTGACTCCAAAGTGTCCCATAAGTCCTCCTTCATGAGCTTCTCGAATTAGGACCTCTCGAATTGACCCTTGAGGAATGCAGAGTCTTCCTTCTTTGAAAAGATAATCATCATGTCGATAAAATTTCTCATCTGCACCCTTTTCACACAATGTATATCTTTCTCCAAAATCAGGGTCAGTAGCATATAATTCTTTGATATAGGCAAACCCAATCAAATGAGAGTCTAAGTAATTCAGAAGTGCATACCTACGGGATAAGGCATCTGCTACAACGTTGTCTTTACCTTTCTTATATCGAATGACATAAGGAAAAGATTCTAGAAATTCAACCCACTTAGCATGCCTTTTATTCAACTTATGCTGACCTGTTATGTGCTTCAAAGCTTCGTGATCGGTGTGAATTACGAATTCTTTCGGTAAGAGATAGTGCTGCCATGTTTCAAGAGCTCGAATCAATGCATACATCTCTTTGTCGTACACTGGATAATTCAAGGTAGCACCACTTAACTTCTCGCTGAAATAGGCAATAGGTCGCTTCTCCTGTGATAAAACGGCTCCAATTCCTATTCCTGAAGCATCACACTCAATCTCGAACATTTTATCAAAGTTAGGTAAGGCTAACACTGGGGCCTTAGTCAAATAATCCTTAATTTTCAAGAAGGCTTCTTCCTGTTCATCACCCCAATTGAAGACTGAATTCTTCTTTATAATCCCGGTTAAGGGGGCGGTAATGGAACTGAAATTAGGTACAAACCGACGATAAAAACTAGCTAAACCATGAAAAGATCTAACCTGACTTATTGATGTCGGTCGAGGCCAATCCTGAATCGCCTTCACCTTTTCTGGATCGACTTCCACACCCTGTGCAGTCACGATAAAACCAAGAAAGGTAACCTTATCAGTACAAAACATACATTTCTTCAGATTACCAAATAACCTTTCTTTTCTCAATGTGCCAAGAACATTCCTCAAGTGTTCCTCGTGATCCTGCAAAGACTTGCTGTATATAAGAATGTCATCAAAGTACACAACACAATATTTTCCAATGTAAGATCGTAAAACATGATTCATCAGACGCATAAAGGTGCTAGGTGCGTTAGTTAAACCGAAAGGCATCACTAACCACTCGTACAGACCCAATTTCGTTTTGAAGGCTGTCTTCCATTCGTCGCCTTCTCGCATCCGAATCTGATGATATCCACTCTTTAAATCAATTTTGGAAAATATGGTCGCACCACACAACTCATCTAGCATGTCATCAAGACGAGGAATGGGATGCCTATACTTGATGGTAATCTGATTCACCGCTCGGCAATCAACACACATTCTCCATGTTCCGTCTTTCTTGGGTACTAAAAGCACTGGCACAGCGCACGGACTTAAACTTTCCCGAATGTAACCCTTTTCCATCAACTCGGTGATTTGTTTTTGAAGTTCCTTTGTTTCTTCTGGATTACTTCGATATGCTGGCCGATTTGGAATGGTAGCTCCCGGAATGAAATCAATTTGATGTTCTATACCTCGAATAGGTGGCAACCCACTCGGTGTCTCATCCGGAAACACGTCTTCAAACTCCTGCAAAAGAGACGTAATAGATGTAGGCAAATCATTAGGAATATCAGATAACAAACAATACTCCTTATACATTAAAATAAGTAAAGTTTGTTGAGAGGAAAGACATTTCCTGATATCCTTGCCGCTCGCATATACGTTCGTCTTCTTCCTTTCTGTTTTGGCTTCCTCGACATTCTTTCTCAATCGAACCTGATCTTCTTGCACTTGACTCGGTGTCAAAGGTGCTAAGGTGATCTTCTTACCTGCATGTGTAAAAGAATATCGATTTGTAATTCCATCATGCAACGTACCTTTGTCGTATTGCCATGGACGTCCCAAAAGTAGGTGACACGCATCCATTGAGACGACATCACAAAGGATTTCATCTTTATACCTCCCTATGGTAAATGGTACCGAAACTTGTCTAGTAACTCGTACTTCTCCGCCATCATTTAACCATTGAAGACGGTATGGTTTGGGATGCTTCTTCGTCTTTAAGCCTAACTTATCAACCATGAAAGAACTTGCAACATTAGTACAACTACCACCATCAATAATGACAACACATACCTTGTCGTTAATGAGGCATCTAGTATGGAAGATGTTTTCTCGTTGCTGGTCGTCTTGTGTAGGTGTAGCATTTAGACTTCTTTTTATGACAAGTGCTTCACCGGTCATGTATGTATCCAAGGCATCATCCGCATCATCCTTGTCTTCCTCGTGTAAAGGTTCCTGTTCTTCATTGTCGGATTCAGACTCAATCTCTCCGTTTTCTAACATCAACATAGTCTTCCGATTAGGACATTGGCTTGCAATATGTCCTCTTCCAAGACACTTAAAGCACTGAATATCCCTTGAGCGTTCTGGACGTTCTGGTTGTGCAATTTGCTTCCCACGCCCAACATCTACAATCGGGGCCTTTGGCTTGCTCGTTTCACCCTTCTCTTTGTTTTGAAACGGTACTTGTTTCCTGAAATTGTTAGAAGGATTGAAAACAGAATTGGAAGGAGGTCTGAAAGAATTATTACCTCGGGATGACGACATCTTTCTTCGTTGCTGCCTCTCAACCTTAATTGCCATTTGCACCATTTCGTCTAATTCGACGTAATGTTGCAATTCAACAGCATTGGCAATGTCGGTGTTCAAACCTGAAAGGAATCGCGCCATGGTTGCTTCTCGGTCTTCCTCAATGTTAGCACGCATCATGGCCATCTCCATGTCTTTAAAATAATCTTCGACGCTTCGATTTCCTTGTTTCAAAGTTTGTAACCTTTGAAATAGGTCTCGATGGTAATGGGATGGTACGAATCTCTTTCTCAAAATTCTTTTCATCTCTGCCCATGTATTGATTGGACCTTCACCGGTTCGTCTTCTACTTAGAATCAATTGATCCCACCAAATTAAGGCATAGTCAACGAACTCCATCGCTGCCAATTGAACCTTCTTCTGGTCAGAATAATTGTAGCAATCAAAGACGTGCTCCACCTTGCTTTCCCACGCAAGATATGCATCCGGATCTGATCGTCCTTGAAAAGGGGGTATGGCAACTTTGATGTTGTTCAAATTGTCATCCAGTTGTGCCTGGTGTTGTACACGCCTCCCATTTGTTCTAGGAGCATTCTGCCTCGGTTCTTGCACTTCTTCAACGTCATCATTGTTGTCATCATGGGAATTGTTTTGAGATCCCTCGATCTTGTCCATTCTCACGTGCAATTGTTCAATCTCTGATTGCACTACTCTTCGGACTTCTCGAAGCATGGCTTGCATCATAAGGCTTGGTTGAACGTCGTTTTGTTGTTGATCATCACGATCTCCATTTGAACCTGCCATTGTTAGTAAAGAACAAACAACACAAAATAAAATAAGGATAAATGGACCTCACAAAGTACACACACAAGATCCTCACAAGTTCACTCCAAAGAAAAATAAAAATGGCACTCCAACACTCGTGTTTCACTCGGGAATACCTGAATGGCTCTTTTGATTCCCCTTCTGATCTCACACACACAAATGCCTTTTACCACTCCTTCTCTCGTTATAAGTTCTTTAGAGGACTAGCGTAGACTTTCTTCAAATCTGTCACAAGTGTTAGTCTTTAACAACAACGGTTAGTGACAATCGAAATGTAAGGTTCTGTCCAAAACAAATTCGGTTAGTGTTAAATGGAAAGAAAAGTGATGTAAAGTAAGGTAAAGGTTAGAAAGAAAGAAAAAGAAAAAAAAAAAAAAAAAATGGATTACTTACTACAAAGAAACACTTACTACTCTCCTTTCACCGAACAATCAATTCTTCATGCCCGGTTGATTATGGTAGTGTTTGATGCTGTAGAACACATTAAACTTGCATTTTCTTTCATCTTTTCAATACCATGAAGTGCTTTTCTTTCAACTATTGATATTCTGATTTTTTTTTGAATTTTCGAAATTTTTTTTTTAACTAGAGTTGACTTTGACTTTTTTTTGTTTTTTGATTGTTTTTGCACTCACGAAGATGATTCTTACTTGTAATCCAACCTAGGCTCTGATACCACATGATAAGAGGGCTCCTTGTTGAGGACGCCTTCTTGATTGTTTCGGATCTAGGATTGAAGTAAGATGTCTCCTGCAATAAGCATGGCTGCAAATTGGTGTTTAAAAGGGCTGAAAAATTTAGGTAGACAGAATGTAGAAGATGAAGGCTCGGAGAAGTTGACAATGGTGGAACGTTGAAAGTATTGGTTTGGTTATGGTTAGGTTTGGTCTTTGGTGAGGTGACTGGTGAGAAATGAAGTTTCTGACAAGGTTGAAAAATAGGATGCAAGGGGTAGTACGAAAATGAAATAAAAACAAGGAAAAGAAATAAAATGAAACAAACTCCAAGGATGAACTCGAACAATCTGTTGAACGAACCCGAACCTTATCTTGAACTTGCTTCAGACGGACTTGGACCCTTCGATTATCTACAACCGAGAACCCAAAGTATCAAAGGGGTTGACCACGCAAGCAACGAACTTGAGAAGTCAGAAAGTTCTCAAAAGAACCGAAATGAGAGAAATTCTCACAAAAGTAAATTTCATTCAAATTGTCTTTTCTTTCACATTACAAAGTATACATATATATAGGCTAGTACAAGGGAGTTGGCGCCTAGAATACTTGGCCAGAATTGAATTGGAAGTTTCAGATGAGTGGCTGAAATGTAAGCACAATTAACATGTGTTAATTATGTTAAATGTGGATGAGAAAACTACTCATCCTTATCCTTTGTGGCCGGCTGGTTTTGGAGGGAGGGAAGACTGAATTTCAAACATTTAACACATGTGTTTTATGTGTGAAATTCAAAGGAAATAACTCCTTGTCCTTATCTTACTTTGACGCCAACTTCAAGGAGGGAAATCTTGAAATTTGAATCTGCCACATGCCATGCACATGCTTGGAAGGATGGTGGACGCCCCTCATGCTGGTCACATGACCATGACACACTCTCCCACGTGGAGGACACCTTTGAGCTATCCCGGGACTCACCAGCTTGAGTTGAGCTAGTAGAGCTGGAGTTGAGCTGAATGGAGCTGAGTTGAGCTGAATTCAGCTAGCTGAAGTGTTGAGGATTAGTTGAGCTGAAACGAGCTGCTAGAAATCCATTGAGCTTTTCCCGAGCTAAGGTGAAGTCCTTCATTTGGTACTCTTCCTTGTGCCTATGAGAAAACAAAAGTTATACCATCATAAGTATTGTAAACTTATTAAAGAAAGTTAAAACAAGCTGAAAAACATAGTTATCATATTGGAAAACATGTAACAAGCTAAAGAAACATGGTAAACATGATTATGAGCTTGTGTTCTTATTGAACTTATTGAAAACACACCTATTTACATGCTTAATAAACACAATACTAGCTTAAGTACTATATAGTTACAAGATGTTACACATCAGTATGTAACATAGTGTAAAGTTTATTCTCTAAGGCATATGCATTATTAAGGGATTCTGAGACTTGTAAACATTTAAGAATAAGAACTTCCCTGAATTGCTTAGCCTTTGATCGAGTGATGGGTCCTGATGGTAAGACCTCCGGATCAGCTGTTTGAGCTAGTGTAGATGTGCTCACATCAGAAAATGATGGTAATCGACACCCTAAAAGGTGTAAAGGAACAAGAAGTTCGGTTTGGTAACAAGACACCATGAGAGGTGTTAGAACAGTCCCTACACAAGGGTGGTTTATACTTTATAACAGTAGAATCGACAAATAAACCAGCAACGAATAAAGGAAGGAAAAAGATAATGCCTGAACTTCTAGATGCTAGGAAATTAACATGGGCTTGACAAAAATCGAAAGTTCGCTTCCCTCCTGAAAGAAGGAGATTCGCCACGTAATCAGCCATGGATTCCAAACCATAGAGGTGATTTAGAGATCGGCAAGGGAAGAGGCTGCATAAATCTTCTTGCATACTGTGCATCCTATTAGAGAAATACCGTGAGAAGATGACGGCGGTTCTGATCCAAAACTTCCCAAGGTTTGTGATCATGTTGGTGACAACCACCGGATCAACAAAGAAAAGAATGGAAAAGAATAGACAATGAAAATAATAACCAACCAAGATTGATGAGCAAACGAAATCAGCAGCAATATAAAATAGAACTACCGAAACCTTAAAAAAGTTTGAGTTGGAGTTTAAGTTGAAAACTAGCATCTTCTCAAGATCATGTCTCCAACATCGCCAAGAACTAGGGTGGTTATGGAGACAATGAAAGATGCAATGCCAAGAAGCAGTCTTTATGAGAAGATAGTAGGAATAAATAGCCAAAAAGAAGAAAGAAAGACTTGATATGGATGATTGATCATACCTCAAAGATGATGACATTGATGGGGTTGTATCTTCCTCTCCCAAAAGAAGAGATGGTGAAGGTCGGCCGATCAAAGGAGCAGAAGCGGATGATTGGTGGATGAGTGAAGCAAAGGCGGTGGAAGAAGACATGGGAGGGGAAGAGAAGAAAGAGGGAGAGAAAAGAGAGAGGGAGAGGAGAGAAAACAAACCCGTTAAAATTTTTTCTTAACCCGTTTGAATTTTAAACCCACTGGAATTTAACTGAGTAAAATGTTCTAAAATTAAGATTAAGTGGTTTAATCATGTTCAAAAACCCAAAATTAACTATTTGTACTCTTGAGATTTGATTAAATCTCATTTTGTGGCCGTTTTGTTGGGTTTAAACCGTGAATGTCTAATTGGGCATTTAGTGAAACCGCTGGAATTTTAACCGAGTAAAATGCTCTAAAAGTGAGGTTAAGTTGAATAATTACGTTTAAAATTCCATAATAAACTATAAGAACTCGTGGCATTTGATTTATTCTTATTTTGCGGCCGTTTTGTTAGGTTTGAATTGTGCATATCTAATTGAGCTTTATAATGATAACATTGGAATTTAACCGAGTAAAATGCTCTCAAATTTGATTTAGTGGTTTAATCATATTTGAAAAACCCATAATTAACCATTTCTACTCATGAAATTTGATTAAATCTCATTTTGTGGCCATTTTGTAGGGTTTAAAGTGCGCTCGTCTAATTGGGAATTTTAGTGAAATCATTGGGATTTGAACCGAGTAAAATACTCTAAAATTGAGATTAAGTTGTATAATTTGATATAAAGTCCCATAATTAACTATTAGAACTCATGCCATTTGATTTATTCTTATTTTGCGGTCGTTTTCTTAGGTTTAAAGTATGCATATCTAAGTGAGCTTTATAGTGATCACATTGGAATTTAACCGAGTAAATTGCTCTAAAATTGGGATTAAGTGGTTTAATCATATTTAAAAACCCATAATTAACTATTTGAACTCATTTGATTAAATCTCATTTTGTTGGGTTTAAAGCGTGCATGCTTAATTGGGCATTTTAGTGAAACCGTTGGGATTTGAACCGAGTAAAATGCTCTAAAATTGATATTAAGTTGTATAATTTGATTTGAAGTCCCATAATTAACTATTAGAACTCATTACTTTTTATTTATTCTTATTTTGAGTCTGTTTTTTTAGGTTTAAAGTGTGCATATATAAGCGAGCTTGTAGTGAACACATTGGAATTTAAACCGAAAAAGTGCTCTAAAATTGAGATTAAGTTGTTTGATCATATTCAAAAGCCAATAATTAACTATTTGAACTTATTAAATGTGATTGAATCTCATTTTGTGTGTGTTTGTTAGTTTAAAGCGTTGATGTCTAATCGGGCTTTTAAGTGAACCCGTTGTAACTTTAACCGAGTAAAATGCTCTAAAATGGAGATTAAGTTGTATAATTTGTTTCAAATTCTTCTAATTAGGTATTTGAACTCATAAAATTTGATTTATCATTATCTTGCGTTGTTTTGTTAGGTTTAAAGTGTGCATATATCTAAATGGGATTTATAGTGAGAACATTGAAATTTAAACTGAGTAAAATGCTCTAAAATTGAGATTAAGTGGATTAATCATGTTCAAAGGCCAATAATTAACTATTTGAAATCATAAAATTTGATTGAATCTCATTTTGTGGACCTTTTATTATGCTTAAAGTGTGCATATCGAAATCCCACTATATATAGTGATCACACTGGAACTTAACTGAGTAAAATGTTCTAAAATTAAGATTAAGTCGTTTAATCATGTTCAAAAACCCAAAATTAACTATTTGAACTCATGAGATTTGATTAAATCTCATTTTGTGGCCGTTTTGTTGGGTTTAAACCTTGAATGTCTAATTGGGCATTTAGTGAAACCGCTGGAATTTTATGAAAGAAAGGGCCTCATTAAAAAAACCCTATAGCCAATCACCTCAAGAGGTGAGTAAGCCCCCTATGGGGAAAAGAGTACCTATGGTTTTATTGAGAAGAAGAGGAGAACCTCTCCGCGTTTACAAAAGCCTGAATAAAATCGGGAAAGTTACAATTAAAAGAACAGGAAGTAAATGAACGCAAAGCCCTAGTAGCTAAGACATGGGCTACAACGTTTGCATCTCTAGGTACATAACAAATCTTACAATTAAGCAAAGTACCAAGAGTGGAGCGGATGCGAGACACCAAATGTTGCACAGTGGAAAGATCCTGATGATGGGTGTTGTTAACCTTGTTGGCAATGGAAGCGGAATCAATTTCAAAGACCACATGAGTCCAGCCATTGGCAACTGCAAACTTGAGACCTTCTAGAGTGGGAAGAGCCTCAGTAGAAGCGGGGTCCGGGCAAATGAGCGGTATAGAACAACCACCAAGGACGACACCGGAAGAATCCCGGGCAATGACGCCAGCAGCAACACCTCTTAACACGGGGTCAAAGGCGCCATCCGTGTTAATTTTGATGAAACTAGGGTCCGGTTTCGTCCATCTAGCTTGAGCAGAAGTGGGCTCAACTAGCCGGGAACGTAGACGAGAGGCATCATTAATCGAAATGTAGTCATGAAGAAGTTTTTGTGCATTGGAAACAGTTAACCAAACCGGTTGAAGATGGCTATTATGTACAAAGTCATTTCGGCGATTCCACAAATTCCAAAGGATCGTGATAAGGAGAGAAAATTGATGTAAGGAGAGAAAACCCGCAACTTCAGAAAGCCAATGGAGGGGGGAGACAAAGGAATTGGACAAAATTCGTGAAGGAAGCCCTGCCAACTGGAGTGCCTCTTTGGCACTAGGACAGTCCCGCATAGCATGGAGGGTGGTTTCGATAGACATAGTATAGATCGGGCATACCCCCGTACCAAGATTGGCCTGGAGGATTTTATGGCCAGATGGGAGTGCATCATGACATAAATGCCATCCAAAGGCACGAACCTTGGGTAAAGTAGGCAGTTTAGAAATAACTTTCCAAAGCTTGGAGGGTCTATTAACATGCCCTAACTGTGATTGCAAAAATTGGTAACCCAACCGAACCGAGTACATGCCAGAGTCATGGTGACCCTAGAGGATGGTGTCTTTCGTGTCATTAATAATGGGTACATTAAGGATGGTGTTGGCGTCTTCGTGGGAGAAGTATTCTCTGACTTTTGATTCGTCCCATCGGGGTAAATTAGGCAACATGAAAGTACCCGCCCGAAGAGGGACTTCGTCATTTACCTCATAATCACCATAAAGGTTGACAGGCTGGGATCCACCCCATTTGTCAAAGTGGATTTGAACTTGGCTGGATATACCTAGGCGTTTGAAAAAACCCTCACGAAGCTTAGAGATAGCAATGCTAAGGCCTTTCCAAGCAAAAGAAGATTTCCGAGTGTGATCAAATTCGAGGACAGAACCTGATGGGTAATATTTGCATTTGTAGACCTGACTAAGGAGATTATCAGGTTCACAAACCAGACGCCAGATCTGTTTGCCTAGTAAAGCAACATTGAAGTGGTGAAGGTCGCGAAACCCTATACCTCCTGCTGCTTTTGGCAGACAGATGGTGTCCGAAGGGAGCATATGCCAATCTCGTTTGTCAGCTTTCCCAGACCACCAATAACGACGTATCGAGGTGGTCATATCATCAATAATGTTTTGGGGTAGAAGGTAGCAAGACATAACATACTGTGGTATAGATTGGATGACCGATTTAATAAAAATTTCTCTACCAGTAAAGGATAGGAGATGTTTATCCCATTTACTTAGTCGAGCATTCATTTTTTCCCTGGTGAACCCCAAGGCTGCTGTTTTGTTTTTCCCTATTAGGAGAGGGTTTCCAAGATAAATACCTGGATCATCCACTTCTCTTACATGAAGGATATTATTGATTTCTGATCGAAGCAACGTGGAAGTTTTCCGAGAAAAGAAAATAGTAGACTTTTCAAAATTCACTGCCTGCCCAGACGAAGTAGTGTAAGTATGTAGGGCATCCTTAAGGCGTTGAGCTTTTATAGTTGTATTCTTAATGAATACGACACAGTCATCAGCAAAAAGGAGGTGGTTGACGCGTGGCCCATTCTTGCTAGCACAAAGACCAGGGAGGTTACCAATTGTTTGCTCAGCATTGAGCAAGGCTGAAAGGCCTTGAGTACAGAAAAGAAACAAGAAAGGGGATAGAGGGTCCCCTTGCCGTAATCCTCTATGGGGTTTGAAAGGTCGTGAAAGAGAGTCGTTGATACGTATGTGAAAGGATACGGAGGATACACACCTCATAATAAGGGAAACCCATCTAGAGTTGAATCCTAGACGAAGCATAATTTGTTCAAGGAAAGGCCATTCAACACGGTCAAAAGCCTTTTCCATGTCGAGTTTTAAGCTAGCACCATTTGCAAGAGATGTTTCATCAGTATTTAAAGTATGGATGAGCTCATAGGCAATAAGGATGTTGTCAGTAATGTTTCTTCCTTGAATAAAAGCAGCTTGATTGCTACTGATGCATAAAGGTATGATAGATTTTAGACGATTAACAAGTACTTTCGGTACAATTTTGCAGAGGACTGTGCAAAGGCTAAAAGGTCTGAGATGGCGCATTGTTGTTGGGTCGCTGATTTTGGGAATAAGAACAATGATAGTACGATTGACCTCTTCCATGTTAACCGACCCTCTTAGGAGTCCGAGGCAGAGGCTTATAATGTCTTGGCCAAGGATATCCCAATGCTTCCTGAAGAAACCGCTTGGGAATCCATCAACACCTGGGGCTTTCCTCGGGTCAATATCATGAAAAGCAATGGTAACTTCATCTGTGGTGAAATCCTTATTAAGATCATTGTTCATAGTTTCAGTAACAATAGTGGGAATGTTATCCAAGATGGAAGGGGCAATAGTAGGAGAGGAAGACGTAAAAAGGTTTTGAAAGTAATTGATAGCAGTAGACATGATGTCGTTTGTATGTGTTTGCCATATATTTTGGTTGTTTAGAAGTCCAACAATATGATTCTTCCGCCTTCGACAATTTGCTCTGGCATGAAAAACCGCTGGAATTTTAACCGAGTAAAATGCTCAAAAAGTGAGATTAAGTTGAATAATTACGTTTAAAATTCCATAATAAACTATAAGAACTCGTGGCATTTGATTTATTCTTATTTTGCGACCATTTTGTTAGGTTTGAATTGTGCATATCTAATTGAGCTTTATAATGATCACATTGGAATTTAACCGAGTAAAATGCTCTTAAATTTGATTTAGTGGTTTAATCATATTTAAAAACCCATAATTAACCATTTATACTCATGAAATTTGATTAAATCTCATTTTGTGGCCGTTTTGTAGGGTTTAAAGCGCGCACGTCTAATTGGGAATTTTAGTGAAACCGTTGGGATTTGAACCGAGTAAAATGCTCTAAAATTGAGATTAAGTTGTATAATTTGATATAAAGTCCCATAATTAACTATTAGAACTCAAGCCATTTGATTTATTCTTATTTTGCGGTCGTTTTCTTAGGTTTAAAGTATGCATATCTAAGTGAGCTTTATAGTGATCACATTGGAATTTAACAAAGTAAAATGCTCTAAAATTGGGATTAAGTGGTTTCATCATATTTAAAAACCCATAATTAACTATTTGAACTCATTTGATTAAATCTCATTTTGTTGGGTTTAAAGCGCGCATACTTAATTGGGCATTTTAGTGAAACCGTTGGGATTTGAACCAAGTAAAATGCTCTAAAATTGATATTAAGTTGTATAATTTGATTTGAAGTCCCGTAATTAACTATTAGAACTCATTACTTTTGATTTATTCTTATTTTGAGTCCCTTTTTTAGGTTTAAAGTGTGCATATCTAATTGAGCTTGTTGTGAACACATTGGAATTTAAACCGAAAAAATGCTCTAAAATTGAGATTAAGTTGTTTGATCATACTGAAAAGCCAAAAATTAACTATTTGAACTTATTAAATGTGATTGAATCTCATTTTGTGCGTGCTTGTTAGTTTAAAGCGTTGATGTCTAATCGGGCTTTTAAGTGAACCCATTGTAACTTTAACCGAGTAAAATGCTCTAAAATGGAGATTAAGTTGTATAATTTGTTTCAAATTCTTCTAATTAGGTATTTGAACTCATGAAATATGATTTATTCTTATCTTGCGGTCATTTGGTTAGGTTTAAAGTGTGCATATATCTAAATGGGATTTATAGTGAGCACATTGAAATTTAAACCGAGTAAAATGCTCTAAAATTGGGATTAAGTGGTTTCATCATGTTCAAAGGCTAATAATTAACTATTTGAAATCATAAAATTGGATTGAATCTCATTTTGCGGACCTTTTATTATGCTTAAAGTGTGCATATCGAAATCCCACTATATATAGTGATCACACTTGAATTTAACTGAGTAAAATGTTCTAAAATTAAGATTAAGTGGTTTAATCATGTTCAAAAACCCAAAATTAACTATTGGAACTCATGAGATTTGATTAAATCTCATTTTGTGGCCGTTTTGTTGGGTTTAAACCGTGAATGTCTAATTGGGCATTTAGTGAAATCGCTGAAATTTTTTGAGAGAAAGGGCCTCATTAAAAAACCCTATAGCTAGTCACCTCGAGAGATGATTAGGTCCCTATGGGGAAAAAAGTACCCATGATTTTATTTAGAAGAAGAGGAGAACCTCTCCGAATTTACAATATCCCGAATATAATCGGGAAACTTACAATCAATAGAACAGGAAAGAAAAGAACGCAAAGCCCTAGTATAGTAGCTAAGACATGGGCTACAACGTTAGCGTCTCTAGGTACATAACTAATCTTACAATCAGGCAAAGTACCAACAGTTGAGCGGATGCGAGACACCAAATGATGCACGGTGGAAAGATCTGGATGATGAGTGTTGTTAACCTTGTTGACAATGGAAGTTGAATCAGTTTCAATGACCACATGAGTCCATCTATTAGTAATAGCAAACTTTAGACCTTCTAAAATGGCAGAAGCCTCAACAGAAAAGGGGTCCGGGCAAATGAGTGGCATAGAACAACCACCAAGGACAACGCCAGAGGAATTCTAGGCAATGACACCAACGGCAGCAACCCTTAACACGGGGTCAAAGGCGTCATCCGTGTTAATCTTGACGAAACCAGGATCCGGTTTCGTCTATCTAGCTGGAGCAAAAGTGGGCTCAGCTAGCCGGGAACGTAGATGGGAGGCATCATTAATTGATGTGTAGTCATCAAAGAGTTTTTGTGCATTGGAGACAGCTAGCCAAACCAGTTGGAGATGGCTATTATGGACAAAGTCATTTCGGCGATTCCATAAATTCTAAAGGATCGTGATAAGAAGTGAAAATTGATGTAGAGAGAGAAAACCAACAACCTCAGAAAGCCACTAGTGGGGAGAGACAAAGGTATTGGAGAATATTCGTGTAGGAAGCCCTACCAACTGGAGTGCCTCCTTGGCACTAAGATAGTCCCGCATAGCATGAGGATGGTTTCGATGGTCATGTTACAGATCGGGCATATTCCCGTTCCAAGATTGGCCTGGAGGATTTTATGGCCAGATGGGAGTGCATCATGGAATAAACGCCATCCAAAGGTACGAACCTTGGGTAGAGTAGGCAGTTTAGATAGAATTTTCCAAAGCTTGGAGGGCCTATTAATAGGCCCTGACTGTAACTGCAGAAATTGGTAACCAGATCGGACCGTGTACATGCCAGAGTCATGGTGACCCCAAAGGCTGGTGTCTTTTGTGTCATTAATAATAGGTACATTAAGGATGGTGTTAGCGTCTTCGTGGGAGAAGTATTCTCTGACTTTTGATTCGTCCCGTTAGGGTAAATTAGGCAACATGAAAGTAGCTGCTCGAAGAGGGACTTCGTCATTAACCTCATAATTACCATAAAGATTGACAGGCTTGGAGCCTCCCCATTGATCAAAGTGGATTTGAATTTGACTTGATATACCTGAGCGTTTGAAAAAGCCACCGCGATGCTTAGAGATAGCAATGCTAAGGCTTTTCCAAGCAAAAGAAGATCTCCGAGTGCTATCAGATTTGAGTATAGAACCCGTTGGGTAATACTTGCATTTGTAGACCTGATTGAGGAGAGTATCAGGTTCACAGACCAAACGCCATATCTGTTTGCCGAGTAGAGCAATATTGAAGTGGTGAAGATCGCGAAACCCTATACCTCCTGCTGCTTTTGGCAGACAAGCGGTGTCCCAAGGGAGCATATGCCAACCTCGTTTATCAGCTTTCCTAGACCACCAATAACGACGTATTGAAGTGGTCATATCATCAATAATGTTTTGGGGTAGAAGGTAGCAAGACATAACATACTATGGTATAGATTGGATGACCGATTTAATAAAAATTTCTCTACCAGTAAAGGAGAGGAGATGTTTATCCCATTTACTCAGACAAGCATTCATTTTTTCCCTGGTGAACCCCAAGGTTGTTGTATTGTTCTTTCCTATTAGGAGAGGGACTCCCAGATAAATACCTGGGTCATCCACTTCTTGTACATGAAGGATATCGTTGATTTCCGATCGAAGCAATGTGGAAGTTTTTCGTGAAAATAAAATAGTGGACTTTTCAAAATTTACCGCCTTCCCAGACGAAATAGCGTAAGTATGTAGAGCATCCTTAAGTCGTTGAGCTTCTATAGTTATATTCTTAATGAAGACGACACAATCATCCGCAAAAAGGAGGTGGTTGATGCGTGGCCCACTCTTGCTAGCACAAAGTCCATGGAGGTTACCATTTGTCTGCTCAGCATTGAGCAAGGCTGAAAGGCCTTGAGTACAGAAAAGAAACAAGAAAGGGGATAGAGGATCCTGATACGAGGTAGCCTGTCGAAACGGACTTTCTTCGTAGGTTGCGGATCTAGGAATGTTGTAAGCAAGTTCCTGCAAAAGAAAAACATAAACAGTCAAGTGTTTACACTGATTACCTATATAGGAAATAAGTATAATAACTTGGGCGTTTGAAGAGAATTTTTACATTGTTTACCTACATAGGAAAACAATGAAGTAAAATAAAACGAAAAATGAAAGAGATAAGAAAAGTTGATGCTGGAACGGGATTTTTCATTGTTTACCAATATAGGAAAACAATGGAAAGAAAAATAAAAACGAAAGAAAATAATAAATAAAGAACAGAAAAGTTTGAACGTTTGAATGATATTCAAACTGGAATATGATGCTTCAAGAAACATCCATGGCAGCAACTCGAACGTTCAACAATGGTGAAGAAAGTTGTTGGATCGAATTAGACACGCTAAACTCGAAAGAACCTGCACAATATACTGAGCAAACCCGAATCGAATCTGTTTAACGCCAAAAGGACTTGGACCCTCTAGATAGAGATCTAGGAACCCAAAGTATCAAGAATTTGACAATCAAAAACAAGTTTGAATGTCAGAAAAGTTCTAAAAAGAACCAATTAAGAGAAAACTCTCAAATATAATTTTTATTCAAAAATGTGTGTTACCTTGTCTTTACAAAAATTTCAGAATATATAGGAGAATGAAGGAGTTGGCCGAATTTGAATACTTGGCTGAAATTAAATTCAAATGCTTAATAACTTGCATCTAGGCTCCATTCATATCAGCCACATGTTTGGGCTCATAAAACACATTAAACATGTGTTAATTGTTTGAATTTGAATGAGAAACCCCTCATCCTTATCCTTTGTTGCCGTCCATCATTCCAAAAGTGGGCTGTGTTTGGCCTGCTCTTACACTGGCACACCTCTATTTACCTATATTGGAAAACAGTACAAGAATCCATTTCGTAACTCACTGGTACACCTCTGTTTACCTATACTGGAAAACAGCACAAGGATCCATTCGTAAAACACAAGGTTGAAACACTTGTAAACTTATTCAAAAACACACAAGAACGCATAAATAAGTTAGAAACATAATAAACACTATCAAATCAAACCTTAAAACATACTTAATAGCATATATACATACTTAAACATATATAATAAGTAGTATAGTCTAATATGTCACATATCAGCATGCAACACATTATAAAGCCTATGTTCTAAGGCATAAACATTATCGAATGAATCTGGAATTGAAGCACAAGTAAGGAAAAGTACTTCTCTGAATTTCTTTGCCTTAGAACGAGTAATAGGTCCTTGTGGCAAGACCTCCGGATCATATTGTGCTTGCATTGATGTGCTCACATCAGATTCCCTTGCCGTAACCCTCTATGGGGTTTGAAAGGTCGTGAATGGACGTTGTTGATACGTACTTGAAAGGATACTGAGAATACACACCTCATAATATGGGATACCCAACTGGAGTTGAATCCTAGACGAAGTATAATTTGTTCAAGGAAAGGCCATTCAACACGGTCGAAAGCCTTTTCCATGTCGAGTTTTAAGCTAGCACCTTTTTTCAAGAGATGTTTCATCAATATTTAAAGTATGGATGAGCTCATGGGCAATAAGGATGTTGTCAGTAATGTTTCTTCCTTGAACAAAAGCAGCTTGATTGCCACTGATACATAAGGGTATGATAGATTTTAGACGGTTAACAAGTACTTTTGAAACAGTTTTGTAGAGGACTGTGCAAAGGCTAATAGGTCTGAGATGGCGCATTGTAGTTGGGTCGCTGATTTTGGGAATAAGAACAATGATAGTTTGATTGACCTCTTTCATATTAATCGACCCCCGCAGGAGTCCGAGGCAGAGGTTTATAAAGTCCTGGCCAAGGATATCCCAATGCTTCTTAAAGAAACCGCTTGGGAAACCATCAACACCCGGGGATTTCCTCGGGTCAATATCACAAAAAGTCATGGTAACTTCATTTATTGTGAAATCCTTACTAAGATCATTGTTCATTGTTTCAGTAACAATAGTGGGAATGTTATCCAAGATGGAAGAGGCAATAATAGGAGAGGAAGACATAAAAAGGTTTTGAAAGTAATTAATAGCAGTAGACATGATGTCATTTGTATGTGTTTGCCATATATTCTGGTTGTTTAGAAGTCCAGCAATATGATTCTTCCGCCGTCGGCTCTTTGCTCTGGCATGAAAAAAGGAAGTATTTTTATCACCATGTTTTAACCAGTGTGTCCGAGCTCGTTGATCCCAGTATATTCTTTTGCATTTAATAAGCTATCAAGCTCACGTTTAGCAGAAATAAAGTTGTGGATTTTCGTATCGGAAAGATGTCGCTTAAGACAGATTAATAAAATCATTTAGTTGATTAATACGCTCATTGGATTTAATGCGTTTGTTAGATTGCCAAGTGGCTAGGAAACGTCCAATATCCTAAAGTTTATGAAGTGTCGAGCGAGATTGGTTAAACCAAATCTCTCTAATTCGAGACAAAACTTCTGGGTCATCAGCCCAGCAATTCTCATAGCGAAAAAGATTATTAGAGCGTTTGGAACTGAGAGCACGTGATGGGTTAGTGTCCAGTAAGATAGGGCAATGGTCAGAACGTGCCTGAAAAAAAGATATTGCTTGGCAATTAGGGAAAGTTTTAAACCAAGCGGAGTTACCAAGGAAACGATCAAGTCGTTCCATAATTGTTTCATAGAAACAAGCTTAGCCATAGTCTATATTTCAGTAAAAGCTTTGACGATAACCTGATCATCTATCTCTTTAGAGGATATGAGGTTCCCTAGTAGGGTGGATTGTGCTTCCTTGTTAGAGGAATCCCAAGAGATACTTGGTTGAAAGATAGCAGCCTGCTCATCAATAGTAAATTGAAAATTCTCAAGCTGTTTGAGAACAGTTTTAGGATCCATAGGTGAGTGATTTAAAGTAATGGGAATAAAGAAGGGTGGTAGGCGTTGTGAAAGTATTGTGATTGAGGAAATATGAGAGAAAGAAGTAGTATTGTGTATATATAGGAGAAAGAAGAGTATTTGGAGTATATTAGAACTAGAAAGAAGATTTACTTTAGAAGAGTTAATAGGAATTTGGAGATAACTTAAAGACTTCGGAAAAAGGAGAAAATAGATAAGAAAACCAATATACAAATTTGTAGCGTATAAAGTATTGTAATTTATATGATAATAAGCAAAAACATATGACTTGACGTATTGGATAGGAGAAAAATTGGGTAGGTGAGAATAAGTAGGAGTCATTAATAGATATACCTTAGATGAAGTAGTACATTGACTAAGAGAAAAAATAGAAAAATTAGGAATTAGAGAGTTAGCAAAATTCCTTATTAGAGAAATAGTGGACTTAGAATAGAAGTTGGTATCGTTATGCACAGAGGATATAAAATACTTATCCGGAATCATAGTTTCAGTAAGACATGAGTAGGAACCAGCCCCATGAGTAAACAAATCGTTGAATTGGAGTTTCGGCCATTGATCCACAATGGGAGGGAAATTTGGAGATCGAAATAAATTGGTTGAGATACATACACCAAAAAAGGTGTTGAAAAAAAACACCAATAAAGATGTTGGAGAAAAAGGGTGGTATTCCATGTAGACAACAAGGAAAATAGGAAGAATATAGTGATAAAAATTAATTAAAAACAAATATTGTAATTGTTTATGGGGATCAATGTAATTTTCATGGCAATAGCCTCCAAGAGATATGCTATTAGCCGAAGAAACAAAACAGATCATGGCAACTATTGGTGGGGATTCAATACACATACAAAAATAAATATATAAGGAAACGTACCTTTAGAGTTTGGCTTGGTGAGTAGAGACTCAAGCGCCAATAATAGCTCTCGGGATAACTAGTCTGCTTCCATATAGAGGATGATGCAAACGCATTGAAACCGCGAGGATGATGTTTGGAACCAACTCGGTGTCGTGGAATTGAAAACCAAGAAAATCCAAACCCCGATTGTTTGACAGTCAGGACTCCATCCACTGAATTGATTCAATCGATGGGATGAACACCATACTTATACCAGAGCACCAAATCATGTAAAGACCTTAGATGCAGCATAACAGGACAAGACGTTGTGCTATAATCCCAACGATGAGAAAGACGTTTGGCTTGTGTGGCTGTATTAGAGACAAGAGAAAACGAAACTGCGTACCACAAAGGCAAGCTGTTCGAAGCTCTGACCAATCCTAGTCTAAAATAAACACGGAAGAAAGATGGTAGAAACAGGAGTATGAATGCATGAGTAGATGACGTTGTTAATAAATAAAAAAACATCAAAGAAAAGTTTAAGTTGAAGTGTAAGTCCTCCATGGAGTGAAAGTCTGACCAAGAACCTAGAAACCCATCCTTGTTTGATGCGTTGGCCATTCATAGCCCCAAACAAACGCATAAAAAATTTAGATTAAGTTGAATAATTACGTTTAAAATTTCATGATAAACTATAAGAACTCGTGGCATTTGATTTATTCTTATTTTGCGGCTGTTTTATTAGGTTTAAATTGTGCATATCTAATTGAGCTTTATAATGATCACATTGGAATTTAACCGAGTAAAATGCTCTAAAATTTGATTTAGTGGTTTAATCATATTTATGGCCTTTTGTTTAAATCTCATTTTGTGGTCGTTTTGTAGGGTTTAAAGCGTGCACGTCTAATTGGGCATTTTAGTGAAACCGTTGGGATTTAAACCGAGTAAAATGCTCTAAAATTGAGATTAAGTTGTATAATTTGATATAAAGTCCCATAATTAACTATTAGAACTCATGACATTTGATTTATTCTTATTTTGCGGTCGTTTTCTTAGGTTTAAAGTATGCATATCAAAGTGAGCTTTATAGTGATCACATTGGAATTTAACCGAGTAAAATGCTCTAAAATTGCCATTAAGTGGTTTAATCATATTTAAAAACCCATAATTAACTATTTGAACTCATGAAATTTGATTAAATCTCATTTTGTGGCTATTTATTGGGTTTAAAGCACGCATGCTTAATTGGGCATTTTAGTGAAACCGTTGGTATTTTTTTTTTTTGAAAGAAAGGGCCTCATTAAAAAAACCCTATAGCCAGTCACCTCGAGAGGTGAGTAGGCCCCTATGGGGAAAAGAGTACCCAAAGTTTTATTGAGAAGAAGAGGAGAACCTCTCCGAATTTACAGAAGCCCGAATAGAATCCGGGAAAGTTATAATCAAAAGCACAGGAAGTAAAAGAACGCAAAGCCCTAGTAGCTAAGACATGGGCTACAACGTTTGCGTCTCTAGGTACATAACAAATCTTACAATTAGGCAAAGTACCAAGAGTGGAACGGATACGAGACACCAAATGTTGCACGGTGGAAAGATCTTGTTGATGGATGTTATTAACCTTGTGAACCCCAAGGTTGTTGTATTGTTCTTTCCGATTAGGAAAGGGACTCCCAGATAAATACCGGGATCTTCCACATCTCTTACTTGAAGGATGTTATTGATTTCCGACCGAAGTGGTATGGAAGTTTTCCGAGAAAAGAAAATAGTAGACTTTTCAAAATTTACCGCCTGTCCAGACGAAGTAGCGTAAGTATGTAGTGCATCCTTAAGGCGTTGAGCCTCTATAGTTGTATTCTTGATGAATACGACACAATCATCAGCAAAAAGAAGGTGGTTGACGCGTGGCCCATTCCTACTGGCGCAAAGACCAGGGAGGTTACCAATTGTTTGCTCAGCATTGAGCAAGGCTGAAAGGCCTTGAGTACAGAAAAGAAACAAGAAAGGGGATAGAGGGTCCCCTTGTCGTAACCCTCTATAGGGTTTGAAAGATCTTGAAAGGGAGTCGTTAATACGTACTTGAAAGGATATTGTGGATACACAACTCATAATAAGGGAAACCCATCTGGAATTGAAACCTAGACGAGTCATAATTTGTTCAAGAAAAGGCCATTCAACACAGTCAAAAGCCTTTTCCATATCAAGTTTTAAGCTAGCACCGTTGGCAAGAGATGTTTCGTCCGTATTTAAAGTGTGGATGAGCTCATGTGCAATAAGGATGTTGTCAGTAATGTTCCTTCCTTGAACAAAAGCAGTTTGATTGCCACTAATACATAAGGGAATGATAGATTTTAAGCGGTTAACAAGAACTTTCGATACAGTTTTGTAAATGACAGTGCAAAGGCTAATAGGTCTGAGTTGGCGCATTGTAGTGGGGTTACTAATTTTAGGAATAAGAACAATGATAGTACGATTGACCTCTTCCATATTAATCGACCCTCTTAGGAGTCCAAGGCAGAGGTTTATAAAATCCTGGCCAAGGATATCCCAATACTTCCTGAAGAAACCGCTTGGGAATCCATCAACACCCAGGGCTTTCCTCGGGTCAATATCACGAAAAGCAATGGTAACTTCATCTGTAGTGAAATCCTTATTAAGATCATTGTTCATTGTTTCGGTAACAATGGTGGGAATGTTGTCCAAGATGGAAGAGGCAATAGTTGGAGAGGAAGATGTAAAAAGGGTTTGAAAGTAAGAAATAGCAGTGGACATGATATCGTTTGTATGTGTTTGCCATATATTCTGGTTGTCTAGAAGTCCAGCAATATGATTCTTCCGTCGACGGTTGTTTGCTCTAGCATGGAAAAAAGAAGTATTTTTATCTCCGTGTTCCAACCAGCGTACCCGAGCTCGTTGAGCCCAGTATATTTCTTTCGCATTTAACAAGCTATCAAGTTCACTTTTAGCAGAGATAAAGTTATGGATTTCCGTATCAGAAAGATGACGTTTGAGACACATATTAAGAAAGTCGTTCAGTTGAATGATGCGCTCATTAGATTTAATGCGTTTGTTAGTTTGCCATGTGGCTAGGAATCGTCCAATATCCTGAAGTTTATGAAGTGCCGAACGAGTTTGGTTAGACCAAATTTCTCTAATTCGAGATAAAACATCCGGGTCATCACCCCAACAATTCTCATAACGAAAAAGATTATTAGAGTGGTTGGATATGAGAGCTCGGGATGGGCTAGTGTCCATTAAAATAGGGCAATGATCAGAACGTGCCTGAAAAAACGATATAGCTTGGCAATTAGGAAATGTATGAAACCAGGCGGAGTTACCAAGGAATCTATCAATTCGTTCCATAATGGTTTCCATATAACGTCCAGATCTAGTCCAAGTGAACCATCCAGCTGTTGACTGGCAGTCAAAAAGATCATTCTTGTCAAGACAATCTCTAAAATTATTAATTTGTGATCGCGCACGACGGATACCGCCTTGTTTTTCATTATCAAAAAGGATTTCATTAAAGTCCCCCCCTAAAAGCCAGGGAAGGGGAGAGGCTGATTTTAGAGTATCTATTAATTGCCAAGTTTTGTATTTGTTTGTAGTTTCGGGGAAACCATGTAACCCGGAGAAATGAAATTGTAGTTGTCCAAAAGAAACTAAGACAATCAATATGGCGATCCGAGTAGGAGAGCAAATCAATAGTAGTTCTGTCATTCCATATGAGAGCAAGCCCTGTACAGGTAGGGCTGGGATCAACAGCTATGCAACCATGCATTCCTAGCTTAAGCTTAATACGGTCCATATTGTGGTTGTTTAACCTAGTCTCACAAAGAAAAAGACAATTGGCATCATGCTTGGAGGAAGCACGTTGTAGAGCGTGAACTGCCTGGGTATTGCCAAGACCCTGGCAGTTCCAACATAAGAGTTTCATTTTGCTCGGCGGGGTTGATCACTGTCAACCGTCGCCGGAGAGTTTTTTCCGCTGCTCATCCCAGCTTTCCCAGTAGGAGCATTAGTCAAAGGATGAGGTCTCTTGGTTATGTAGCCCACATTGGAAGGTGGTGTTTGCTCGGAATCTCTGCTCGAAATTCGATAAAGAATTAAAGAGAGAAAATACACAATAAGATGTGTAGGTTAATATCCCAATCAAGGGTGGTATAATGAAAAATAAAGTAATATTTTTAAGAACCCCACAATAAGATGTGTAGGTTAATATCCCAATCAAGTGTGGTATAATGAAAAATAAAGTAATATTTTTAAGAACCTCACGATAAGATGTGTACGTTAAGATTCTAGTCAAGGGCGGTATAATGAGAAATAAAGTAATATCGCGAGGGAGTATGCTTGGCAGAAGAATTAACACAAATGTATCAATAAGGGTAAGGAAGAAAGGAGAAAAAACATTAAAATAACATAAAGAGTAAAAAAAACAAGGCAATAAAGATATTATTATTCCAAAAGGAAGAAAGATATGAATAAAAAAACCTAAAAACAAAGGCTATGAAGCCACGTATTCCTAAGAAAATGAAATACATAGAAAAAAGAAAATGAAGAAAAACGACATCATGCTGAGAGACAACACGTTGCAAAACAGGAACTGCCTGGGTGTTGCCATCACCCTGACAGTTCCAACAAAGGATTATCATTTCGCTCGGCGGTGTTGATCCACATCAACCTCCGCCGGAGAGTTTTTTGTGTTGCTCATCCCAACCTTTTCAGTAGAAGTCTTGCCTGGTGCTCTTGCCCTTTTAGGCTTGTTACCCTCATCAGAAGGCGGAGTTCGCTTAGTACCTCGGCTCAAGGTAGGACGGACAACACGTTTTGGAGTTGGTGCATTCTCAATCCTATCGACAACCTCTTGGAAAGCTTGATCATTGTTAAGGTCAGCCTCCAAGTCTTGGAGTTCGAGATCCAGCAAGCTCACCTCCCCGGTGTCTTCATTAGTCTTTTGCCTTGCAGTAATATTAAAACTGTGATCTGGAAGAACTATTTGCAATGGAGGGCACCGACGAGCAGATAATCTGCTAGCTACGGTTGGAAGAAGACGAGGGCCTTTTAAAGTAGTTTGTGACAAGTCGTTACTTGGCATTGATTCTAGATCATTAACTGGAGGAGATGGCATAGCGGTTTTACCTTTGTCATTGGAGTTTGAAGTTTGAGAGGAAGTTGGTGTTGGCTTAGCGTCAGGGGCATTGTTAATATAGCGGATACGACCTTTTTGTGAAGGTTGTACATCCTTCTTTTTAGGAACATAGCGAAGCCAGTCTCCATATTGGAGATGTTCGGGTCGGGCCTCGATCGGTATAGGACAGAACTCCGTGGAGTGGCCGACTTTGCCGCAAACATGACAAATAGTAGGAAGACGTTCGTATTGAAGCATGCATAACCTTTTAGAAGGCCCCCCGCCAATAGCAACACATCGCCTAATTGGTTTGGTGGCAACTAAGATTAACCCAACTCGGAGGTAGTCAATCATATTGAAATCAATTTTCCTTGTATCGATTTTTGTTACCGTTCCAATTATGGTCCCAAGTGATTCTCCAGTGTTGTGGGCAGATTCCTCAGAATCAAGAAGGACTGGGGGATATTATAGATACGTACCCAAATATTCATCGTTGTAAAAGAGTGTTCATCAATGTTGATAGTAGGGTTATATTGTACGAGAGCTAACCATTCATCCTTGTAAGTCTAAGGTCCCCTGACTAGGATATCCTCCTTAGTAGACTCATCTTTAAACTGTATAAGGAATAGATGTGGCTTCAAAATTCGCATTGAAATTACTTTTGCTGGAGTCCAAATTCCAGTGAAGGCTCTGACAATTACTTGGTCATCGATTTCCTTAGATGTTCTAAGATTTCGAAGCAAGGTGGATGGTGTTTCCTCTTCAGAGGTTACCCAAGAAATACTTGGTTGAAAGACAACAACTTGTTCATCCTCAGTGAACTGGAAGTTTTTAAGTTGTTAGAGAAAAGCTTTGGAGTCCATTGAGAATTGGATGATGAAAGAAAAAGAAAAGCTGGGAGAAACAAAAGAGAATAGATGTATGATAGCTAGGGTAGATGAGGAGATATGAGAGGGATGGGAGATTATATATAGGAGTGAATGTAGAGTTTGAGTTCTATCATGATAACAGTTCATTATGAAAAGGGTTGTAGTAACTTTAGTAGGAATGAAATACTTTTTAATATAAGAAGAATGATAAGATAATATTAAAAGGTGACTGGGCAGTAGAGGAGGATAAGGATTAAAAGATAAGAGGCCTTGAAGATAGCATAGAGGAGAAGTGTTATGATAAACAAACTCTTTTGAAGAGAGAACGAGAGACCTTATAAGTATTGGAGTAGAAGTATTATATGTAGTATATATAGATAGGCCGGTAGAAAAGTATGCAAGTTTCGATTTGTGCTTATGCAGTGGAACTTGCATCGCAAAATAGAGATGGGAGATTTTACATACACCAAAAAAGGTGTTGGAGATAATTACACCAGAAAAGGTGTTGGAATAATTCTTTGGAAGGGTAACACAAACAGTAATAGAAACATAGTTAAGAAAAACAGATTGAAATATGAATAGAGCAAAGTGAAATATAGTATTAAAATAGTGTTTAAATTTTATGAGAAGAAAAAACTGACTTACTTGGCGACCAAGAAGCCCATGAAATAAAGGTCGTAGAGAAGAAAAAACACCATGAGAGATGTCATAGGGAAAGAAAGTGTATAAAGGGTGATGAGATATAATGGCAGACCCAATAGATCTCTCATTGAGCACTCGACGTAAGGAAATAGGACGAAAATTGCCCCCAGGATGCTCGATGAAAACAAGAGTGAAAGGACAGATTTGAATGATTAAAAAAACAACCCATCTAATCTTTAGAACGAACAAAGGAAAAAGCAATAAAGAAATAATGGAGATCGCATATTCATACCTATGTGGACATATAGATATTGGAAACCATTCGTCCTTTCTCAGTTGAAGAAAGAGTGAGAACCTGATCCGAGAAGGATGCCAGACGAGCCAAAAAAAAAAAACCTTCCGTCGGATCTCTCAGTGTTTGAGGTTATTAAAGTCTTTACTTATTAGAGTTCTAATCAGTTTTACTTTCTTTGTATTCTGTTTTTTTATTCGCCTAATTATTGTTTCTAAGTCATCCGTGGCTTTACAACCTACGTCCATTGGAAATCCGAAACAACAAGATTACGTCACTTTTCTCTGTTGCTCGGGTGTTCCAGCGTACCAATGGCGGACTATTTACCAAGGAGGCCGAATGGGTTCGTTTCGCGATTTATGGTGTTTCTATTCTGCTATCCTTACCTTCTGGGTTTATTGGCACGTTAGAGTTTTAATACAACTTCAGCATTTGAATGATTTTATACCACCCTCGAACGGGGATTACTCCAACACTGATATTAGTGTACTCTCAACTACCATCGTTACTCATCATGCTGAGTTACAACAAAGGCCAACCAGGGTTCCGATTCATGAACCCAACTATTCTTATACTGACTACTGTTGTTCTGGGCAGATAAACCAATCTTTGTTGCTGTGTCTTACAATCCCTGTTACCTTCACCACTACCGACTTGGGTGAAAGGGATACAATCACTCTTTGGAATCGATCTGCCCAGATCCCCGGGTTTGATTCTGGTCCCAGATCATTTGCTTGCCATTCTGTTTGGCAAAGACAACCATTGGGATTTTAACCGAGTAAAATGCTCTAAAATTGAGATTAAGTTGTATAATTTGATATAATATCCCATAATTAACTATTAGAACTCATGACATTTGATTAGTTCTTATTTTGCGGTCGTTTTCTTAGGTTTAAAGTATGCATATCTAAGTGAGCTTTATAGTGATCACATTGGAATTTAACCGAGTAAAATGCTCAAAAATTGGGATTAAGTGGTTTAATCATATTTGAAAACCCAAAATTAACTATTTGAACTCATGAAATTTGATTAAATCTCATTTTGTGGCTATTTGTTGGGTTTAAAGCGCGCATGCTTAATTGGGAAATTTAGTGAAACCATTGGGATTTTAACCGAGTAAAATGCTCTAAAATTGATATTAAGTTGTATAATTTGATTTAAAGTCCCATAATTGACTATTAGAACTCATTACTTTTGATTTATTCTTATTTTGAGTCTGTTTTTTTAGGTTTAAAGTGTGCATATCTAATTGAGCTTACAGTGAACACATTGGAATTTAAACCGAAAAATGCTCTAAAACTGAGATTAAGTTGTTTGATCATACTCAAAAGCCAATAATTAACTATTTGAACTTATTAAATGTGATTGAATCTCATTTTGTGCATGCTTGTTAGTTTCAAGCGTTTATGTCTAATCAGGCTTTTAAGTGAACCCCTTGTAACTTTAACCGAGTAAAATGCACTAAAATGGAGATTAAGTTGTATAATTTGTTTCAAATTCTTCTAATTAGGTATTTGAACTCATGAAATTTGATTTATTCTTATCTTGCGGTCGTTTTGTTGGGTTTAAAGTGTGCATATATCTAAATGGGATCTATAGTGAGCACATTGAAATTTAAACTAAGTAAAATGCTCTAAAATTGAGATTAAGCGGATTAATCATGTTCAAAGGCCAATAATTAACTATTTGAAATCGTAAAATTTGATTGAATCTCATTTTGCGGACGTTTTATTATGCTTAAAGTGTGCATATCGAAATCTCACTATATATAGTGATCGTGTTGGAATTTAACAGAGTAAAATGTTCTAAAATTAAGATTAAGTGGTTTAATCATGTTCAAAAACCCAAAATTAACTATTTGAACTCATGAGATTTGATTAAATCTCATTTTGTGGCCATTTTGTTGGGTTTAAACCGTGAATGTCTAATTGGGCATTTAGTGAAACCGCTGGAATTTTAACCGAGTTAAATGCTCTAAAAGTGAGATTAAGTTGAATAATTACGTTTAAAATTCCATAATAAACTATAAGAACTCGTGGCATTCGATTTATTCTTATTTTGAGGCCGTTTTGTTAGGTTTAAATTGTGCATATCTAATTGAGCTTTACAATGATCACATTGGAATTTAACCGAGTAAAATGCTCTAAAATTTGATTTAGTGGTTTAATCACATTAAAAAACCCATAATTAACTATTTCTACGCATGATATTTGTTTAAATCTCATTTTGTGGCCGTTTTGTAGGGTTTAAAGCGCGCACGTCTGATTGGGCATTTTAGTGAAACCGTTGGGATTTGAACCGAGTAAAATGCTCTAGAATTGAGATTAAGTTGTATAATTTGATATAAAGTCCCATAATTAACTATTAGAACTCATGACATTTGATTTATTCTTATTTTGCGGTCGTTTTCTTAGGTTTAAAGTATGCATATCTAAGTGAGCTTTATAGTGATCACATTGGAATTTAAGGGAGTAAAATGCTCTAAAATTGCCATTAAGTGGTTTAATCATATTTAAAAACCCAAAATTAACTATTTGAACTCATGAAATTTGACTAAATCTCATCTTGTGGCTATTTATTGGGTTTAAAGCGCGCATGCTTAATTGGGCATTTTAGTGAAACCGTTGGGATTTTAACCGAGTAAAATGCTCTAAAATTGAGATTAAGTTGTATAATTTGATATAATATCCCATAATTAACTATTAGAACTCATGACATTTGATTAGTTCTTATTTTGCGGTCGTTTTCTTAAGTTTAAAGTATGCATATCTAAGTGAGCTTTAAAGTGATCACATTGGAATTTAACCGAGTAAAATTCTCTAAAATTGGGATTAAGTGGTTTAATCATATTTAAAAACCCATAATTAACTATTTGAACTCATGAAATTTGATTAAATCTCATTTTGTGGCTATTTGTTGGGTTTAAAGAGCGCAAGCTTATTTGGGCATTTTAGTGAAACCGTTGGGATTTGAACCGAGTAAAATTCTCTAAAATTGAGATTAAGTTGTATAATTTGATTTAAAATCCCATAATTAACTATTAGAACTTATTACTTTGGATTTATTCTTATTTTGCGTCTGTTTTTTAGGTTTAAAGTGTGCATATCTAATTGAGCTTATAACGAACACATTGGAATTTAAACCGAAAAAATGCTCTAAAATTGAGATTAAGTTATTTGAGCATACTCAAAAGCCAAAATTAACTATTTGAACTCTTGAAATTTGATTAATCCACTTATTTTGTGTCCGTTTTATTGGGTTTAAACCGTGAATGTCTAATCGGGCATTTAGTGAAACCGCTGGAATTTTATGAGAGAAAGGGTCTCATTAAAAAACCCTATAGCTAGTCACCTCGAGAGATGAGTAGGACCCTATGGGGAAAAGAGTACCCATGATTTTATTGAGAAGAAGAGGAGAACCTCTCAGAATTTACAATAGCCCGAATATAATCGGGAAAGTTACAATCAAAAGAACAGGAAAGAAAAGAACACATAGCCGTAGTAGCTAAGACATGGGCTACAACGTTAGCGTCTCTAGGTACATAACTAATCTTACAATCAGGCAAAGTACCAAGAGTTGAGCGGATGCGAGACACCAAATGATGCACGGTGGAAAGTCTGGATGATGAGTGTTGTTAACCTTGTTGACAATGGAAGCTGAATCAGTTTCAACGACCACATGAGTCCATCTATTAGCAATAGCAAACTTTAGACCTTCCAAAATGGCGGAAGCCTCAGCAGAAGCAGGGTCTGGGCAAATGAGTGGCATAGAACAACCACCAAGGACGACGCTAGAGGAATTCCGGACAATGACACCAACGGCAGCACCCCTTGACACGGGGTTAAAGGCGCCATCCGTGTTAATCTTGACAAAACCAGGATCCGGTTTCGTCTGTCTAGCTGGAGCAAAAGTGGGCTCAGCTAGCCGAGAACGTAGATGGGAGGCATCATTAATTGATGTGTAGTCATCAAAGAGTTTTTGTGCATTGGAGACAGCTAGCCAAACCAGTTGGAGATGGCTATTATGGACAAAGTCATTTCGGCGATTCCATAAATTCTAAAGGATCGTGATAAGAAGTGAGAATTGATGTAGAGAGAGAAAACCAACAACCTCAGAAAGCCACTTGTGGGGAGAGACAAAGGTATTGGAGAATATTCGTGTAGGAAGCCCTGCCAACTGGAGTGCCTCCTTGGCACTAAGACAGTCCCGCATAGCATGGAGGGTGGTTTCGATGGTCATGTTATAGATCGGGCATATTCCCGTACCAAGATTGGCCTGGAGGATTTTATGGCCAGATGGGAGTGCATCATGGCATAAACGCCACCCAAAGGTACGAACCTTGGGTAGAGTAGGCAATTTAGATAGAACTTTCCAAAGCTTGGAGGGCCTATTAACAGGCCCTGACTGTAACTGCAGAAATTGGTAACTAGATCGGACCGTGTACATGCCAGAGTCATGGTGACCCCAAAGGGTGGTGTCTTTTGTGTCATTAATAATGGCTACATTAAGGATGGTGTTAGCGTCTTCGTGGGAGAAGTATTCTCTGACTTTTGATTCGTCCCATTGGGGTAAATTAGGCAACATGAAAGTAGCTGCTCGAAGAGGGACTTCCGTCATTAACCTCATAATTACCATAAAGATTGACAGGCTTGGAGCCTCCCCATTGATCAAAGTGGATTTGAATTTGACTGGATATATCAGGGCGCTTGAAAAAGCCAAAACGAAGCTTAGAGATAGCAATGCTAAGGCCTTTCCAAGCAAAATAAGATCTTTGAGTGCTATCAGATTTGAGGATAGAACCCGTTGGGTAATACTTGCATTTGTAGACCTGATTGAGGAGAGTATCAGGTTCACAGACCAAACGCCAGATCTGTTTGCCGAGTAGAGCAATATTGAAGTGGTGAAGATCGCGAAACCCTATACCTCCTACTGCTTTTGGCAGACAAACGGTGTCCCAAGGGAGCATATGCCAACCTCGTTTATCAACTTTCCCAAACCACCAATAACGATGTATTGAAGTGGTCATATCATCAATAATGTTTTGGGGGTAAAAGGTAGCAAGACATAACATACTGTGGTATAGATTGGTTGACAGGTTTAATAAAAATTTCTCTACCACTAAAGGAGAGGAGATGTTTATCCCATTTACTCAGACGAGCATTCATTTTTTCCCTGGTGAATCCGAAGGTTGTTGTCTTGTTCTTTCCTATTAGGAGAGGGACTCCTAGATAAATGCCTGGGTCATCCACTTCTTGTACATGAAGGATATCATTGATTTCAGACCGAAGCAATGTGGAAGTTTTTCGAGAAAAGAAAATAGTGGACTTTTCAAAATTTACCGCCTGCCTAAACGAAATAGCGTAAGTATGTAGAGCATCCTTAAGGCATTGTGCTTCTATAGTTGTATTCTTAATGAAGACGACACAATCATCCGCAAAAAGGAGGTGGTTGATGCGTGTCCCACTCCTGCTAGCACAAAGTCCAAGGAGGTTACCATTTGTCTGCTCAGCATTGAGCAAGGCTGATAGGCCTTGAGTACAGAAAAGAAACAAGAAAGGGGATAGAGGATCCCCTTTCCGTAACCTTCTATGGGGTTTGAAAGGTCGTGAAAGGACGTTGTTGATACGTACTTGAAAGGATACTGAGGATACACACCTCATAATAAGGGAAACCCAACTGGAGTTGAATCCTAGACGAAGCATAATTTGTTCAAGGAAAGGCCATTCAACATGGTCGAAAGCCTTTTCCATGTCTAGTTTTAAGCTAGCACCTTTTGCAAGAGATGTTCATCAGTATTTAAAGTATGGATGAGCTCATGGGCAATAAGGATGTTGTCAGTAATGTTTCTTCCTTGAACAAAAGCAGCTTGATTGCCACTGATACATAAGGGTATGATAGATTTTAGACGGTTAACAAGTACTTTCGAAACAGTTTTGTAGAGGACTGTGCAAAGGCTAATAGGTCTGAGATGGCGCATTGTAGTTGGTTCGCTGATTTTGGGAATAAAAACAATGATAGTTTGATTGACCTCTTCCATATTAACCGACCCTCGCAGGAGTCCGAGGCAGAGTCTTATAAAGTCTTGGCCAAGGATATCCCAATGCTTCTTGAAGAAACCGCTTGGGAATCCATCAACACCTGGGGATTTCCTCGGGTCAATATCACGAAAAGCAATGGTAACTTCATCTGTGGTGAAATCCTTATTAAGATCATTGTTCATAGTTTCAGTAACAATAGTGGGAATGTTATCCAAGATGGACGAGGCAATAGTGGGAGAGGAAGACGTAAAAATGTTTTGAAAGTAATTAATAGCAGTAGACATGATGTCGTCTGTATGTGTTTGCCATATATTTTGGTTGTTTAGAAGTCCAACAATATGATTCTTCCGTCGTCGGCTATTTGCTCTGACATGAAAAAGGAAGTATTTTTATCACCATGTTCTAACCAGTGTGTCCGAGCTCGTTGAGCCCAATATATTTCTTTAGCATTTAATAGGATATCAAGCTCACTTTTAGCAGAAATAAAGTTATGGATTTCCATGTCAGAAAGATGTCGTTTAAGACACATATTAATAAAATCGTTTAGTTGAATGATACGCTCATTGGATTTAATGCTTTTTTTAGTTTGCCAAGTGGCTAGAAATTGTCCAATATCCTTCAGTTTATGAAGAGTCGAGCGAGATTGAATAGACCAAATCTCCCTAATTCGAGACAAAACTTCTGGGTCATCAGCCCAACAATTCTCATAGCAAAAAAGAGTATTAGAGTGTTTGGATCTGAGAGCTGGTGATGGGTTAGTGTCTAGTAAGATAGGGCAATGGTCAGAACGTGCCTGAATGAAAGATATAGCTTTTCAATTAGGAAAAGTATGAAACCAGGCGGAATCACCAAGGAAACGATCAAGTCGTTCCATAATTACTTCCGAATTACATCCACATCTAGTCCAAGTGAACCATCCTGACGTTGACTTACATTCAAAAAGATCGTTTGTAGTAAGACAGTCTCTAAAATTATTAATTTGTGATCTCGCACGACGGGTGTTGCCTCGTTTTTCGTTATCATAGAGGATTTCATTGAAGTCCCCCCTAAAAGCCATGGAAGGGAAGAGGTTGATTTCAAAGTGTCTATTAATTGCCAAGTTTTGTATTTGTTTGTAGTTTCAAGAAAACTATGTAAAACAGAAAAATGGAATTGATTTTGCTCACAAGAAATGATAACATCAATATGGCTGATACGAATCCGGTTGAGGAATATCCGAATTTGTATTTGTGATTGCCCGATCGTGATTCTAGTAAGTAACTAAAATGAAAAATAGGAACTTTGAAATGAAACTTACAAGATGATATGAAATGGAATGATCATAAGAGGGTTGTTGTGCTTAGGATGAAGTATGGAAAATATGGATGTATGGAAGATGGAAGTGAAGAAAAGAAATGTAATTGATGGTGCGGTGTAAACAAAGGAAGAATCAACACTACAAAGTGAAGACCCGTTCCTTAAGAGTTTTTAAACTGTGACTTGGGTTAAAGGTTAATGGATTGTGACCCTCTAGTTATAAGAACTAAGAACCAACAATATAAAAATATGAAAAAAGATGAATGCCACAAGAACAATCTTGCAAGCCGATAAAGTTCAAAAAAAACTATAAAAGAGAAACACTCTCAAGTTATAATATATGCCAAAAGTTGTACCTTTTACAATGGAATGAGTGCCTATTTATAGGTGTAAGACAACAACAAATTGATTGGCCTAGACAAAGATTAAAGACTCATTATTCTAGTGTTAAAGGCCTATTAATTTGTAGGTTATCATATCTCCTATTTATAGGAAATTCTTCTGGTTCATTGATGGTTGTGATCATATCAATGGAGATCAGAGTAAGAAAGCAAATCGATAAAAGTTTTATTATTCCAAATGATAGAAACCCCTGTACAAGAAGGGTTGGGTTCAACAACTATGCAACCATGCATTCCTAACTTGATCTTAGTACGATCCATATTGTGTTTGTTTAACCTAGTTTCACAAAGGAAAATAAAATCGGCATCATGCTTGGAGACAGTACGTTGTAGAGCGTGAACTGCCTGGGTGTTGCCGAGACCCTGATAGTTCCAACATAATAGTTTCATGTAGCTCGGCGGGGTTGATCACCATCATCCTCCGCCGAAGAGTTTTTTCCGCTGCTCATCCCAGCTTTAAATAGTAGAGGACTTAGCCGAAGATCGAGTCCGTTTGGACTTGTTGCCCTCATTAGAGGGTGGTGTGCGTTTGGAGCCTCTATTCGAGGTTGTTCGAACAAGATGCTTGGGGGTTGGCACTGATTCCAACCAGTCAGCTGCCGCTTGGAAGTCCGGGTCATTAGCGAGATCCGTTTCTAAATCTTGAAGGTCTGGTTCCAATAAACCAATATCATCGGTATCATCTAAAATCGAGACCTTTGGATGCTTAGAAAGTTTAGAACCTTGTTCATGAAAAACCATTTGTACTGGTTGGGGGGGAAATCATCGAGCGGTTAGTCAATTAGAAATAGATGGGATTGATAGGTTACGCTCGGGGCTAGGCGTTCTCCCTATAGTAGGATTAGGCGGAGGTGGGAGCGTAGAAGAACCGTTATTCTTATTGGCACCACCCTGGTGGTTTGCTGAAGTTTGAGAAGAAGGTGGCATCCCACAAGTGGTAGCAGGGTTAGTGTTTATATAATGAATCCGTCCTTTTTGCGTAGGTTGAGCCTACTTTTTCTTGGGGATAAAGCGGAGCCAGTCCCCATATTGTAGTTGTTCAGGGCGTGCCTCAACTGGGATGGAACAAAAATCTGTTGAATGACCAACTTTACCACAATAATGACATATTGTGGGAAGATGTTCGTATTGAAGAAGGCAAAATCTAGTGGATGGCCCCCGCCAATAGCAACACAGCGCTGAATCGGCTTGGATGCATCTAGTGTTAATCCGACTCTGAGGTAATCAATCATATTGAAGTCAATTTTCCTGGTGTCAATTTTTGTGACCGTTCCAATCAAAGCCCCAAGGGATTCTCCAGTGTGATGGGCGTATTCCTCAGTAGCAAGGAGGATAGGAGGAATATGATAGATGCGTACCCAAATATTCATCTATTGAAAGAGATGTTCGTCAAGACTGATGTTGGGGTTGTATTGCACAAGGGCAAGCCATTCATCTTTATAAGTCTAAGGCCCCCTGGCCAGAATATCATCCTTGATTTTCTCTTCTTTGAAACGTATGAGAAACAAATGTGGTTTCAAGATTTGCATAGAAACAAGCTTGGCCATAGTCCATATGCCAGTAAAAGCTTTGACGATAACCTGATCATCTATCTCTTTAGAGGATACGAGGTTCCCTAATAGGGTGGATTGTGCTTCCTCTTTAGAGGAATCCCAAGAGATACTTGGCTGGAAGATAGCAGCCTGCTCATCAGCAGTAAATTGAAAATTTCCAAGTTGTTGAAGAAAGGTCTTGGAAGCCATTAACTATTTGAACTCATGAGATTTGATTAAATCTCATTTTGTGGCTGTTTTGTTAGGTTTAAACCGTGAATGTCTAATTGGGCATTTAGTGAAACCGTTGGAATTTTAACCAAGTAAAATGTTCTAAAAGTGAGATTAAGTTGAAGAATTATGTTTAAAGTTCCATAATAAACTATAAGAACTCGTGGCATTTGATTTATTATTATTTTGCGACCGTTTTGTTGGGTTTAAATTGTGCATATCTAATTGAGCTTTATAATGATCACATTGGAATTTAACAGAGTAAAATGCTCTAAAATTTGATTTAGTGGTTTAATCATATTTAAAAACCCATAATTAACCATTTCTACTCATTTTGTGTCCGTTTTGTAGGGTTTAAAGCGCGCACGTCTAATTGGGCATTTTAGTGAAACCGTTGGGATTTGAACCGAGTAAAATGCTCTAAAATTGAGATTAAATTGTATAATTTGATATAAAGTCCCATAATTAACTATTAGAACCCATGACATTTGATTTATTCTTATTTTGCGGTCTTTTTTTACGTTTAAAGTATGCATATCTAAGTGAGCTTTATAGAGATCACATTGGAATTTAAGCGAGAAAAATGCTCTAAAATTGGGATTAAGTGGTTTAATCATATTTAAAAACCCATAATTAACTATTTAAACTCATGAAATTTGATTAAATCTCATTTTGTGGCTATTTGTTGGGTTTATAGCGCGCATGCTTAATTGGGCATTTTAGTGAAACCGTTGGGATTTGAACCGAGTAAAATACTCTAAAATTGATATTAAGTTGTATAATTTGATTTGAAGTCCCATAATTAACTATTAGAACTCATTACTTTTGAATTATTCTTATTTTGAGTCCGTTTTTTTAGGTTTAAAGTGTGCATATCTAATTGAGCTTATAGTGAACACATTGGAATTTAAACCGAAAAAATGCTCTAAAATTGAGATTAAGTTGTTTGATCATACTCAGAAGCCAATAATTAACTATTTGAACTTATGAAATGTGATTGAATCTCATTTTGTGCGTGATTGTTAGTTTAAAGCGTTTATGTCTAATCGGGCTTTTAATTGAACCCGTTGTAACTTTTTTGAAAGAAAGGGCCTCATTAGAAAACCCCTATAGCCAATCACCTCGAGAGGTGAGTAGGCTCCTATGGGGAAAAGAGTACCCAAAGTTTTATTGAGAAGAAGAGGAGAACCTCTCCGAATTTACAGAAGCCCGAATAGAATCCGGGAAAGTTATAATCAAAAGCACAGGAAGTAAAAGAACGCAAAGCCCTTGTAGCTAAGACATGGGCTACAACGTTTGCGTCTCTAGGTACATAACAAATCTTACAATTAGGCAAAGTACCAAGAGTGGAACGGATACGAGACACCAAATGTTGCACGGAGGAAAGATCTTGATGATGGATGTTATTAACCTTGTTGGCAATGGAAGCTGAATCAGTTTCAAAGACCACATGAGACCAGCCATTAGCAATTTTTAACTTTAGACCTTCCAAAATAGCAAGAGCCTCCGTAGAAGCAGGGTCCGGGCAAAAGAGCGGCATAGAACAACCACCGAGGACGATGCTAGAGGAGTCTCGGGCAATGACGCCAGCAGCAACACCTTTTAACATGAGGTCAAAAGCGCCATCCTTGTTAATCTTGACGAAACCAGGGTCCGGTTTCGTCCATCTAGCTTGAGCAAAAGTGGGCTCAGCTAGCCGGGAACGTAGATGGGAGGCATCATTAATTGATGTGTAGTCATTAAAAAGTTTTTGTGCATTGGAGACAGTTAACCAAACCGGTTGGAGATGGCTATTATGTACAAAGTCATTTCGGCGATTCCATAAATTCCAAAGGATCGTGAGAAGAAGTGAAAATTGATGTAAGGAGAGAAAGCCAGCTACTTCAGAAAGCCACTGATGGGGAGAGACAGAGGTATTGGAGAAAATTCGTGGAGGAAGCCCTGCCAAATGGAGTGCCTCCTTTGCACTAGGACAGTCCCGCATAGCATGGATGGAGGTTTCAATAGTCATGTTACAGATCGGGCATACCCCCGTACCAAGATTGGCCTGGAGGATTTTTTGGCCAGAAGGGAGAGCATCATGACATAAACGTCAACCAAAAGTACGAACCTTGGGTAGAGTAGGCATTTTAGATATAATTTTCCAAAGCTTGGAGGGCCTATTGACTGGCCCCAACTGTAACTGCAAAAATTGATAACCAGATCGAATTGTGTACATACCAGAGTCATGGTGACCCCAAAGGGTGGTGTCTTTTGTGTCATTAATAATGGGTACATTAAGGATGGTATTAGCGTCTTCGTGGGAGAAGTATTCTCGGACTTTTGAGTCATCCCAACGGGGTAAATTAGGCAAAATGAATGTACCTGCTCGAAGAGGGACTACGTCATTTACTTCATAATCACCATAAAGGTTGACAGGATAGGAGCCACCCCATTTGTCAAAGTGGATTTTGACTTGGCTGGATATACCTGGGCGTTTGAAAAAGCCATCGCGAAGTTTAGAGATAGCAAGACTAAGGCCTTTCTAGGCAAAGGAAGATCTCCGAGTGTGACCTGATTCAAAAATAGAACCCGATGGGTAATACTTGCATTTGTAGACTTGACTAAGGAGATTATCAGGTTCACAAACCAGACGCCAGATCTGTTTGCCTAGTAAAGCTACATTGAAGTGGTGAAGATCGCGAAACCCTATACCTCATGCTGCTTTTGGCAGACAGACGGTGTCCCAAGGGAGAATATGTCATCCTCGTTTGTCAGCTTTCCCAGACCACCAATAACAGCGTATCGAAGCGGTCATATCATCAATAATGTTTTGTGGTAAAAGGTAGCAAGACATAACATATTGTGGTATAGACTAGATGACGGATTTAATAAAAATTTCTCTACCACTAAAGGAAAGGAGATGCTTATCCCATTTACTTAGACGAGCATTCATTTTTTCCCTGGTGAAACCCAAGGTCGTTGTCTTGTTCTTTCCTATTAGGAGAGGGACTCCCAGATAGATACCTGGATCTACCACTTCTCTTACTTGAAGGATATTATTGATGTCCGACCGAAGCGACATGGAAGTTTTCCGAGAAAAGAAAATAGTAGACTTTTCAAAATTAACCGCTTGTCCAGACGAAGTAGCGTAAGTATGTAGTGCATCCTTAAGGCGTTGAGCCTTTGTAGTTGTATTCTTGGTGAATACGACACAGTCATCAGCAAAAAGAAGGCGGTTGACACCTGGCCCATTCCTGCTGGCACAAAGACCAGGGAGGTTACCAATTGTTTGCTCAGCATTGAGCAAGGCTGAAAGGCCTTGAGTACAGAAAAGAAACAAGAAAGGGGATAGAGGGTCCCCTTACCGTAACTCTCTATGGGGTTTGAAAGGTCTTGAAAGGGAATCGTTGATACGTACTTGAAAGGATGAGAAAACAAGAGTAGAGAAAGATAGAAAAGAACGCATAGCCCTAGTAGCTAGGACATGGGCTACAACATTTGCTTCTCTAGGTACATAACAAATCTTACAATCAGGCAAAGTACCAAGAGTAGAACGAATTCGAGATACTAAAGTTTGCACCGTGGATAGATTGTGATGATGAGTGTTGTTAACTTTGTTGGCGATAGATGCAGAATCGGTCTCAAGGATGACATTAGTCCAGCCATTATCAACAACAAAATTAAGTCCTTCCAAAATGGCAAGAGCTTCGGCAGAAGACGGATCCGGGCAGAAGGCAAGGGGCATAGAGCGTCCACCAAGGACAGAACCTGAAGAATCCCGAGCGATGACACCTGCAGCAGCTCCCTTTAAAATTGGGTCAAAGGCGCCATCCGTGTTAACCTTAACGAAACCGCGATCCGGTTTCGTCCATCTAGCATGAGCAAAGGTGGGCTCAGCTAGTCGGGACCTTAGATGGAGAGCATCATTGGCTGATGTATAATCGTCGAAAAGTTTTTGTGCGTTGGATACAGTCAACCATGGTGGTTGGAGAAGATTGTTATGGACAAAGTCATTACGACGGTTCCATAAATTCCATAGAACTGTTATCAGGAAGGAGAAATGGTGCAATGAGAGAAAACCAGCAATTTCAGAAAGCCATTGGTGGGGGGAGATAGGATTATTAGACAAAATTCGGCCTGGAAAACCTGCCAAACGGAGAGCCTCTCTAGCACTAGGACAATCCCTTAAAGCATGGAGGGTAGTTTCAATATCCGTATTACAAATTGGGCAAACCCCAGTACCGAGATTTGCTTGGAGGATTTTGTGGCCAGACGGGAGAGCATCATGGCTTAACCGCCACCCAAAAGAACGAACCTTAGGCAACGTAGGCAACTTAGAGAGAATTTTCCATAGCCTAGAGGGCCTATTAACCGGCCCTAGTTGCAATTGAAGAAATTGATAACCAGAACGCACCAAACAGATACCAGAGTCGTGATGACCCCAAAGGGTAGTATCTTTCGTATCATTAATAATTGGTACATTAAAGATTGTATTAGCATCTTCGTGAGAGAAATAATCTCTCACCTTGGATTCATCCCATCGGGGTAGATTGGATAGCATAAAAAAATCCGTTCGAAGAGGGAATTCATCATTCACTTCATAATCTCCATAAAGGTGTAATGGCTTAGATCCTCCCCAATTGTCGAAGTGGATTTGTATCTGACTTGACATACATGGCCGTTTAAAGAAACCATTTCCAAGTTTGGATATAGTTATACTAAGACCTTTCCAATCAAAGGACGATCTTCGAGTGGAATTGGATTCGAGCACAGAACTCGATGGATAATATTTGCACTTGTAGACCTGACTAAGAAGATTATCAGGCTCACAAATTAGTCTCCAAATTTGCTTACCAAGTAAAGCAATGTTGAAATGGTGTAGATCGCGAAACCCTATACCTCCGGCTACTTTCGGTAGACAAACAGTGTCCCATGGAAGCATATGCCATCCTCGTTTATCGGCTTTCCCTGACCACCAGTAACGATGTATCGTAGTAGTCATATCATCGATAATGTTTTGGGGTAGTAGGTAACAAGACATGACATATTGTGGCATTGATTGTATGACAGATTTGATGAAAATTCCTCTACCACTAAAGGAGAGTAAGTGCTTATCCCATTTGCTAAGACAAGCATTCATTTTGTCTCTAGTAAAACCCAAAGTTGTTGTCTTATTCTTCCCAATTAGGAGCGGAACCCCCAAATAAATACCAGGGTCGTCGACCTCTCGTACATTCAGGATGTTATGGATTTCTGATCGAAGAGATGTAGAGGTTTTACGTGAAAAATAAATTGTAGATTTTTCAAAATTTACTGCCTGACCAGAGGAAGTTGCATAAGTATGCAGAGCATCGTTTAGGTGTTGGGCTTCAGTTGTCGTGTTCTTAATGAACACCACACAATCATCGGCAAAGAGGAGGTGATTTATACGGGGGCCATTCCTGCTAGCACAAAGGCCAGGGAGGTTGCCAATTGCTTTCTCAGCATTGAGCAATGCTGAAAGACCTTGAGTACAAAAAAGAAATAAGAAAGGCGAAAGGGGATCCCCTTGTCGAAGCCCTCTTTGAGGTTTAAAAGGCCGTGAAAGAGAATCATTGACACGTACTTGAAAAGATACGGAAGAGACACAATTCATAATAAGAGAAACCCAGTTGGCATTAAAGCCTAGACGGAGCATAATTTGTTCTAGAAAAGGCCATTCAACACGTGGGCTATGAGGATATTGTCGGTAATGTTCCTACCTTGAACAAAGGCCGCTTGATTACCACTTATGCATAAGGGAATGATAGATTTCAAACGATTAACAAGCACTTTGGCAACAGTTTTATAGATAACTGTGCATAGGCTGATAAGTCTGAGATGCCGCATAGTTGTAGGATCGCTAATTTTGGGTATAAGAACTATGATAGTAAGATTGACCTCTTTCATGCTAACAGACCCACTTAGGAGTCTAAGACAGAGGTTTATAAAGTCCTGGCCAAGGATATCCTAGTGTTTCCTAAAGAAACCACTCGGAAATCCGTCAACCCCCGGGGCTTTCCTTGGATCAATATCACGAAAAGCAACTATAATTTTATCTGTTGTGAAATCCTTATTGAGGTCATTGTTCATGGTCTCATAAACAATATTTGGAATGTTTTCCAAAATGGAAGATGCAATAATAGGAGAAGAGGATGAGAAGAGAGTCTGGAAGTAATCAATGGCAGTAGCCATGATGTCTTCTGTATGCGTTTGCCAAATCTTCGCATTGTTAAAAAGCCCAGTAATATGGTTTTTTCGCCGGCGATTGTTTGCTCTTGCATGGAAAAAGGAAGTATTTTTGTCACCATGTTCTAGCCAGGTGGTGCGGGCTCGTTGTGCCCAATAGATTTCTTTCGCGTTAAGCAAGCTATCAAGCTCATTTTTTTGCAGAAATAAAATTATTAATATCAGCATCTGAAAGTTGTCGCTTGAGGCACATATTTATAAAGTCAGTTAATTGGTTAATACGTTCATTCGACTTGATACGTTGGTTTGTTTGCCAAAATCCGAGAAAACGCCTAATTTCATGAAGTTTAACAATGGTCGTTTTGGATGGGTTAGTCCAAAACTCTCTAATCCGGGAAGAGACTTCCGGGTTATTAGCCCAGCAATTCTCATAGCGAAAGAGGTTCCTGGAAGCTTTCGACCTAATTGCACTAGAAGGACTAGTGTCCAGTAAGATGGGGCAATGATCAGATCGGGCTTGAAAGAATGACGTAGCTTGGAAGTTAGGAAAGACATTAAACCAAGAGGAGTTACCAAGGAATCTATCGATTCTTTCCATAATGGTTTCAGTATTAGGTCCAGATCTAGTCCAAGTGAACCATCCAGATTTTGGTTTACAATCGAAGAGATCATTTCGTAAAAGACAATCTCTGAAATTATTAATTTGTGATCTTGCCCGACGGATACCGCCTTGCTTTTCATTGTCGTGTAGTATTTCATTAAAGTCTCCCCCTAAGAGCCATGGGAGGGAAGAAGCTGATTGTAATGTGTCCATTAGTTGCCAAGTTTTATATTTATTTGTTGTTTCAGCAAAGCCGTGTACTCTAGAAAAATGGAATTGCAAATGACCAAAATGTATAATGACGTCAATATGACGATCCGAGTACGAAAGCAAATCAATAGTAGTTTTATTATTCCAAATAATAGCAAGCCCTGTACAGGAAGGGCTAGAATCAATGGCTATGCAACCTTACATTCCTAACTTAAACCGAATACGGTCCATATTGTGTTTGTTCAATCGTTTCACAAAGAAAAAGAAAGTCGGCATCATGCTTAGAGGTAGCACGTTGTAGAGCGAGAACTGCCTGGGTGTTGCCGAGTCCCTGATAGTTCCAACATAAGATTTTCATTTTACTCGGCGGGGTTGATTATCGTCAACCTCCGCCGGAGAGTTTTTTTCGCTGCTCATCCCAGCTTTTTCTAAAGAACCAATGGATACAAGTCGAGGACGCATAGGCTTGTTACCCTCATTAGAAAGTGGGGTTCGTTTAGTACCTCTACTTGAAAAACGAGGTTCTTGTTTGACAAGGTAAAGAAAAGTATTAGAAGGAAAACCATCATTAGGCATAAGAAGGATAGTGGGGGGGAAAGGAAACAACAAAGGAGCTATTACAGCTCTGGGGCATAGTTGCATCCATTGTACCTCTAAAAAGAGGTTGTTAGAAGTACAAGTTAACTTGTTCGATAATGGCACACCATGAAAGGTGTTAGAGGGATCCATTAGCAAGGGTGACACGTATATGGAAATAATAAAAAAGTTAAGAAAAACATGGAATAGAATACATGGTAGAATTATAAAGAAAGCAAAATTAAACCTAGCGTCAATAGTCATAAACCAAGTACTAAGGTACTCAAGGAATTCAGAACTCGGATTAATGAAGACAAGATTAACAATGGTGGTATTCTTTTGCAAAAGGAATAAGGAGATATAAAACAAGAAAAAAACAAAGATTTTGGAGATAAACAAGGAGAACTTGATAGGAAAGACTTTCCAAGAGAATGGGAATAAACAAGACTTTGCTTGTTGGATCATGGAGGAAACGTGATATAGAACAAATGAACAATGGAACCAACAAGGTTCCTATTCTTGGTAGTACATATAGAGAAGTGTTGATAAAATTCCATTGCAAGTGGGCCATGTACATTGGTTTAACAAAGAAAATAAGAGTTACATGGTATAAAAGGACATTATATGAAAGATGGAACCGAGTTGTGTTTCTTTTAGTGGTTAAGTCCATATTGTAATGTATAAACGTTTCATGCAACATAAGATAATAATAAGAGGTATAATGAGTGAAAAGGGTAGAGTAAGACATGATTAGGAAGAGAGACATCAAGGCTCCGATTCTTGGTTTAATCCATTTTAATTCAAGAACGAGGATAACAATAAAGCAAGTAAGCTTGTTTGAGAATAGTACACCATGAGAGGTGTTGGTAAAATCCCTTAGTAAGGGTGGTATAAACATGAATTTAACATAGAAAATAAAAAAAGCATGGTATAAAGAACTAGATAAAAGATGCTTAGTAGTCATTGTAGTAGTCTTGTGATCAAAAAGATTATCAAGGTGATAAAGAATAATAACCATGAAAACAAACCCAAGAATCAAAAGTTCATTCTCTATTCGGATTGCATACTTTGAGTCATGCTCAGAAAGGATCGAAACATTAATAAAGAATAATAAGGAAATAACAAAGTCATATAGAAAGAAAATACTTACCATAGAAACAAAACTAACCGATTCCAAATTCGAGGGAGCAGATCGGTTGGGTCTTAGCGGCCTACTCCAAAGATCGTTAGTGAAGGCCATCAGAGTCCTTGCACAAACTCTTGGCTCCAACGGTAGCATGTCATACACAAACCTTAGCTCTCCAAAGCAAACATTGTATACGGCTCCGAGAAGAATCAAAAACCAAGAAAAGCACTTGATACAAAGAGAAGAATAGATCTCATAATAATAAACGAAAAGAAGGCAATAAAGATATATAGAAAGAAAAGTAAAGGTTGAAGAGATGGACGAAAGAAAAAGCCTAAACGGTTTGGCTGTTGTTGTGATAACTACTTCCTCTCCCAATGGCGTCGGTATGGTAAAAGCGTTGTACAAAATGCTAAACTTACGAGTAAAATGTATAAGACAATAAAAGGTAAACAGAATGACTTGAAAAAATAGATCTTGTATCGTGTTGACTCTATAGTTTGTAATGGGGATGATCCAGAGGGAACGAAGATATGCGTTGTAATAAAAGATGATTGTCGAAGCCAAAGTTGTTGTGCAAGGCAATACTTCTGTTGATCATTGTGTGCTTGAGGCAACTCCGGATCTAATCTTGGAGAGAGCAACCGGTGACAAAACAAAGGTGGTCTCCAATGGTCGGCCATGTGTTTGAATATATCGAGAAAAAGGTAGCTGGAATCAAAACCCTGTAGTTTGATAAGTCGGTTTGTAATGCTCACACACGATTGAATTACCAAACTTGAGAGCCAAGTAAAAGGGAAACAGCTAGGATTGGGAGTAGCAAGGGTAGACGATGCAGAGAATTGATGATCATCAAAGAGTATTAAATAAAATAATTGGAGTAAAGAGTTTATATCGAAGTAGAAATACATACCATAACCCTTATGTAAGTAAACGAAAATAATTAGTAGTTGTATAGAGATTGTCTTCTGAAGCCAGGGTTGTTCCATGCTACACGTTGTCTGATTGCTGCTAATCTGGAGTAAAATGTATAAGACAATAAAAGGTAAACAGAATGTAATTCCGAACGGACTGTCATAGAGTTGCAAGGGCACCAAATACTGTAAGTTAATTGTGACAAAAAAGGACTGAAAACTTGCAGACCTTCGAATAAGAAGGTCAAAGTAACAATCATGATTGTATGAATAGAAACCATCAGTATAGATGTTGGAATAAGCCCTTTCTAAGGGTGGTATGAGAGTATGAAACCAAAGTAACCTGGTAAAAAGAAACTTAACGTACCAAATTTGATGGCCAAAACTAAAGTCTGTCGAAAGGAAGCCACCATAAGAAGAGGATCGAAACCAATCTAGACGTTCCTTATAGAGGCCATGAGGCCAGTAACCATCGTTTTGACAGAATAAGTTGGATCGGTCATGCCAAGACCAGAGCCAAAGGCAAACCGATCGTGTATGCCCCGAAAACAAAATGGTAACAGAAATCCAAACGCGAAACCACGTGAAAACTCATGAATAGTGCTAAAAAGTCTGGCCCTTGTACTCCCCGAGTGGAAGAACGAAGGATCAGATGGTAAAGAAGACCCATTAGAGGGTTGGTAATCGGCTCGAGTGGCCAGAAAAAGAAGAACAAAAGAACTTGTAGCAACGGATAACACTACCAAGGTTCTGGTTGAAAGCATCCGAGCAAAGAGAAAAAGAAAATGATAGTGTTGGATCAAGAACGATATTACCCGTTGTAACTTTAACCGAGTAAAATGCTCTAAAATGGAGATTAAGTTGTATAATTTGTTTCAAATTCTTCTAATTAGGTATTTGAACTCATGAGATTTGATTTATTCTTATCTTGCAGTCATTTTGGTAGGTTTAAAGTGTGCTATATCTAAATGGGATTTATAGTGAGCACGTTGAAATTTAAACTGAGTAAAATGCTCTAAAGTTGAGATTAAGTGGATTAATCATATTAAAGGCCAATAATTAACTATTTGAAAACATAAAATTTGATTGAATCTCATTTTGCGGACCTTTTATTATGCTTAAAGTGTGCATATCGAAATCCCACTATATATAGTGATCACACTGGAATTTAACTGAGTAAAATGTTCTAAAATTAAGATCAAGTGGTTTAATCATGTTCAAAAACCCAAAATTAACTATTTGAACTCATGAGATTCGATTAAATCTCATTTTGTGGCCGTTTTGTTGGGTTTAAACCGTGAATGTCTAATTGGGCATTTAGTGAAACCGCTGGAATTTTAACCGAGTAAAATGCTCTAAAAGTGAGGTTAAGTTGAATAATTACGTTTAAAATTCCATAATAAACTATAAGAACTCGTGGCATTTGATTTATTCTTATTTTGCGGCCGTTTTGTTAGGTTTGAATTGTGCATATCTAATTGAGCTTTATAATGATCACATTGGAATTTAACCGAGTAAAATGCTCTAAAATTTGGTTTAGTGGTTTAATCATATTTAAAAAAACCCTAATTAACCATTTCTACTCATGAAATTTGATTAAATCTCATTTCGTGGCCGTTTTGTAGGGTTTAAAGCGTGCACGTCTAATTGGGCATTTTAGTGAAACCGTTGGGATTTGAACCAAGTAAAATGCTCTAAAATTGAGATTATGTTGTATAATTTGATATAAAGTCACATAATTAACTATTAGAACTCATGACATTTGATTTATTCTTATTTTGCGGTCATTTTTTAGGTTCAAAGTATGCATATCTAAGTGAGCTTTATAGAGATCACATTGGAATTTAAGCGAGTAAAATGCTCTAAAATTGGGATTAAGTGGTTTAATCATATTTAAAAACCCATAATTAACTATTTGAACTCATGAAATTTGTTTAAATCTCATTTTGTGGCTATTTGTTGGGTTTAAAGCGCGCATGCTTAATTGGGCATTTTAGTGAAACCGTTGGGATTTGAACCGAGTAAAATACTCTAAAATTGATATTAAGTTGTATAATTTGATTTGATGTCCCATAATTAACTATTAGAACTCATTACTTTTGATTTATTCTTATTTTGAGTCCGTTTTTTAGGTTTAAAGTGTGCATATCTAATTGAGCTTATAGTGAACACATTGGAATTTAAACCGAAAGAATGCTCTAAAATTGAGATTAAGTTGTTTGATCATACTCAAAAGCCAATAATTAACTATTTGAACTTATGAAATGTGATTGAATCTCATTTTGTGCGTGCTTGTTAGTTTAAAGCGTTTATGTCTAATCGGGCTTTTAAGTGAACCCGTTGTAACTTTAACCGAGTAAAATGCTCTAAAATGGAGATTAAGTTGTATAATTTGTTTCAAATTCGTCTAATTAGGTATTTGAACTCATGAGATTTGATTTATTCTTATCTTGCGGTCATTTTGGTAGGTTTAAAGTGTGCTATATCTAAATGGGATTTATAGTGAGCACATTGAAATTTAAACTGAGTAAAATGCTCTAAAATTGAGATTAAGTGGATTAATCATGTTCAAAGGCCAATAATTAAATATTTGAAAACATAAAATTTGATTGAATCTCATTTTGCGGACCTTTTGTTATGCTTAAAGTGTGCATGTCGAAATCCCACTATATATAGTGATTACACTGGAATTTAACTGAGCAAAATGTTCTAAAATTAAGATCAAGTGGTTTAATCATGTTCAAAAACCCAAAATTAACTATTTGACCTTATGAGATTCGATTAAATCTCATTTTATGGCTATTTTGTTGGGTTTAAACCGTGAATGTCTAATTGGGCATTTAGTGAAACCGCTGGAATTTTAACCGAGTAAAATGCTCTAAAAGTGAGATTAAGTTGAATAATTATGTTTAAAATTCCATAATAAAATATAAGAACTCGTGGCATTTGATTTATTCTTATTTTGCGGGCGTTTTGTTAGGTTTAAATTGTGCATATCTAATTGAGCTTTATAATGATCACATTGGAATTTAACCGAGTAAAATGCTCTAAAATTTGATTTTGATATGCTCCAACTCTCCTATGGTTGTTGTAGAGAGAAGCTTTGATTGTCCCGACCGTGACTGAAAGCAAGCATTGATCCTCGTACGCGTTCCTTGTTTTTTTTGATGAAGAAAAGATGGTGAAATGGTGTAAAGAGGGCTGCGGAAGTATAGAGTATACGTGTAATTGGTAAGGGATGGTTGGGTGATATTTTGGTTGGGTGGTAAGGGATGGTAGGTGGTAAAGAAATAGTATTCAAAGGTAACAAAAGTAGAACTTATGCTATGAAGCATAAACCCAACTTATACTATGCTTTGAGGGTGGTATAGGACTTAGACCCTTAGGAAATAAGTTCCTAGAATCTTAAGTATGGATGGAAAAAGATAGGAGACGCCACAAACCTATATGATAGATTTGATAAGTCGATATAGTTCTAAAAAGAACAAGTTTGAGAGTAAACTCACAAAGTAATTTTTGTATTGATCAAAGATGTGATTTACAAATGAATTTAAGTCCTATTTATAGTTTTGTAAGAGGTTTGGCCGAAATGGCCTTTAACTATTCAGATATCCATTCATTTGAATAGTGTCTCCCTCCAAATCTATTCGAAAAGATGTAACTTATCCGTCCAACCTGCACACTCTTTAGTAATTTGGCCATATCTCGAGCTACCGATATCGGATAGATGCGATTCAACATGCGTTGGAAAGATAAGAGATAATGGAACAACTTTTATGCAGACACCGAAACCCAGTTCTGCTTGTATCCTGCTCGAAAATGGCAAACAAGTGAACCATTATGAATCTGTCCATTGAAAAGTGCTACCTCTTTGTTTCGGCGCCCATTTCCTTTCCCTCCATGATTGTGGCGCCCAATATGGATAATGGACGGACATGATGCTTGGTGATGGGTAGGTGACCTTCGGGTGTTGAGCTGGGAGTGAGTTAGAGTTGAGGTGAGCTAATCGAGCTGGGAGTGAGCTGGATTGAACTGAGCTATCTAGCTTAAAGACTTAGCTAAAGTTTGAAGCTGAAATAAGCTAATCCGAGCTGCCTTTAGCAAATGAGCTGGTCCATTAGCTTCCTTATACTCTCTTCTAGTGTGAGGAGTGTTTTGGAGCTGATCTAAATCTCCTAAGGCCTCGTTTTGAATTATGCTTCGTTTGAGCTCGTATGGGATTTGTGAGCTGACATGGAGCTATCCTTTAGTCCTTTAAGTACTGTAGGAGTGTTCCATGCATTTCCAAGCTATTCTGAAGTTGGCTCCTTGTGTTTCTAGCATTGTCTTCCGTTTAGCTTCTTCTGAGCTGACTGAGCTGACACCGAGCTACTATTTACTCCTTGAGCTGTAGGTAAGTCATATGAAGAAAACATAATAATGGAAATAATTAGAATACTTAAAATACTTAACATGAGTTTAGAACTAAGCTAAAACTTTAATCAATGTGGTTATATAACTATTCATTTTTATAGCTTAAGTAATATAACTCTTAACTAGCTTAATATAAAGTATATAAAAGTAATAAATACTAAGATCAATAAGATAACTCCTCTTTGATCCCATGCGTGAAATGAAGCATGAAAGCATGAGATAAATGAGCAGAAATGTGCACACATCATTCCCCCTTCTTTTAGGCGATTTGTCCTCAAATCGAAAGGGTTTTCCAATGAATAATTCCTTGATGCAAGGGCGGTCAATTACTTCAATGATGGAACAAGTTGATGAAACTTTTGCTTGAAGTATAGGCCTCCGAAAGGGTCATTTTCAAAGAGATCTTCCCTATATCCTTTTTCGAGATAGTCATTCACAACATGTTCCCTTTGGATCCTTCTCTCATACCTTTTGGAATCTTCATACCCCTGGGTGTAGAGATTTGTCCTTTGGATATGTTGTTCTAAAGCATCAAAACTGTTGGTGTATAGATATTTCCTTTGGCTCGAACCATCACATCTCTTGGAATAGGTATTTGCAAAGTGTCTTTTGGTAAAGAATTGAACCACACTTTGACGTGAATCATCATTCCCTTTTCTGGATGTACATATCTTTTCAACACTTTTAAGCTTTGTACCTTTCCAAATGATGTCCCTTGGGTAGGTGGATATTGCTTGCTTAATTTCCTTGAAAAGATTGATTCTGTTGCACCAAATTATCTCAAAATGACAAAGGAATTTGTTATCATAGGTTGTTATGATAATTCCTTTGCTGCAAAATACACCATCGTCAGAAAATAAGAAGTTATAAAAAATATATGGAAATAACAAACCATGGTGGGTATTTTAAGGACGTTGGTTGCTGAATTCTCTTCAAGATTGACAATTCACTTGGAATGTCAATGGTTGCAACTTTTGGAACTTCTACTGGCACAACTCGTGAAAAATCAAAAGACTTGTCTGATGAGTCTCCAAAAGTCATGGCTATTGGTTCTTTAAAGGACATGTCCTTTAGTTCTCCAAAAGGCATGATTCTTGAATCATCTGTTCGAAAAGTTGTGTCCCATGGATTGTCCTGCAAAACAAAAGAATTAATAGGAGAAAATGTAGGGTTAGATAAAATACATGTTTCTTCCTTCTCTTCTTTTACATCCATATTCTTTTCAATAATCTCATTTTCAACTCCATCATTTTTATTCATTGTATTTTCAACTCCAACCATTCTAACGTCCACTTCTTTTTCTTCATTTTTCTCAATTCCTTTCATGGCTTCAATGTTCTTTTTAAATTCCATTTGATCTTACTTCACTTGTTGGGGAGATAAAGGCGCTAAGGTCATATTTCTGCCTTCAAAGAAAAATGAAAATCGATTGGTGAATCCATCATGGGTGACCCGCTTGTCGAATTGACATAGTCGTCCGAGAAGGAGATGACTTGTATTCATAGGCATTATGTCACACATAATTTCATCTTCGTACCTTCCAATTGAGAATGACACAAATACTTGTTCTTTGACCAAGAATGATTCTTCATCGTCTAACCATTGCAAATATAATATGGGCTTGAATGATTGATCGTCTTGAGTCCTAACTTTTCCACCAAATAAGTGCTAGCAATGTTTGTACAACTTCCACTGTCTATGATAACAGAGCACACTTTACCATTTACATGGCATCGTGTCTGAAAGATGTTTGATCGTTGTTGATCATCTAGCACGTCTTCGATCCTATTTTCTCTTTTTTTTCAAGGATGATGGATTGTTGTAATAATTCTAGGACATGGTTAGTGAAAATAAAAGAAAAAATATAAACCTCACAACACACACAAAAAAAAATCCTCACGGTCACTCCAAGGAAAAGAAGTTGTTACTCAAATCACTCGTGTTTACACTCTAGGACTTAAAGGCTTTTATTGTCCTCTTCTAATCTCACAACTCTCTTGCCTTTTACCACTCGAACTCTCGTCACAAATTCTTAATAGAACTAACTCAAAACCTGTCAAAACTATTAGTATAGATGTTGTTGGCGTTTGGGCTACAAGATAAGGGTTAGGTTAAGGAAAAGAAAGAGAATGAAGAAATAAAAAGGAAAAAAAGAAAGTGCAGGGACTAATATGAAATGGTATAAGAATAGAATGAAATAACAAAGGAAAGACATTACGTTACCACAAAACTTACTTACAAACCAATCGTGAACAATCAAACTTGAGGAACTTCTCCGAGTTGGTCATTTGCTTGTTTTGTGCTTCTTGCCTTCACTTCAAATGTGAATCTTATTTTTTTTTTTACTAATTTAGATTCTTTGAGAGAAATCTGAATTTGCAACTTCTCTTTTTTTTTTTTTTTGCAAATTTCGAAAATTCTCTTCTTTTTTTATCAGAACTGAAATTCACAAGAAGGAGGCTTACTTGAATCTTCCTTTGCTCTGATTACCATATGATACGCTCCAACTCTCCAATGGTTGATGTAGAGAGAAGCTTTGATTGTCCCGACCGTGATTGCAAGCAAGCCTTGATCCTCGTACGCGTTCCTTGTTTTTTTTATGAAGAAAAGATGGTGAAATGTTGTAAAGAGGGTTGCGAAAGTATAGGGTATATGTGTAATTGGTAAGGGATGGTTGGGTGATATTTTGGTTAGGGAAATAAATGGAAAAGGTGATAATGAAGGCTAGGAAAGTCGATTAAGGTGATGGACGAAAGGGTTAGGATAGAATGTATGGCAGGTGGTAAAGAAATAGTATTCCAAGGTAACAAAAGTAGAACTTATGCTATGAAGCATAAACCCAACTTATAGTATGCTTTGAGGGTGGTATAGGACTTAGACCCTTAGGAAATAAGTTCCTAGAATCTTAAGTATGGATGAAAAAAGATAGGAGACGCCACAAACCTCTATAATAGATTTGATAAGTCGATATAGTTCTAAAAAGAATAAGTTTGAGAGTAAACTCACAAAGTAATTTTTGTATTGATCAAAGATGTGATTTATAAATGAATTTAAGTCCTATTTATAGTTTTCTAAGAGGTTTGGTCGAAATGGCCTTTAACTATTCGGATATCCATTCATTTGAATGGTGTCTCCCTCCAAATCTATTCGAAAAGATGTAACTTCTTGGTCCAGCCTGCACTGTCTTCAGTAATTTAGCCATATCTCGAGCTCCCGATATCGGATTGATGCGATTCAACATGTGTTGTAAAGATAAGAGATAGAAGAACAACTTTCATGAAGACACAGAAACCCATTTCTGCTTTTATCCTGCTCGAAAATGGCAAACAAGTAGACCATTATGAATCTGTCCATTGAAAAGTGCTACCTCTTTGTTTTGGCGCCCACTTCCTTTCCCTCCATGATCTTGGTGCCCAATATGGGTAATGGACGGACATGATGCTTGGTGATGGGTAGGTGACCTTCGGGTGTTGAGCTGGGAGTGAGCTGGATTAAACTGAACTATCTAGCTGAAAGACTTAGCTAAAGTTTGAAGCTGAAATAAGCTAATCCGTGCTGCCTTTAGCAAAGTGAGCTGGTCCATTAGCTTCCTTATACTCTCTTCTAGTGTGAGGAGTGTTTTGGAGCTGATCTGAATATCCTAAGGCCTCGTTTTGAATTATGCTTCATTTGAGCTCATATGGGATTTGTGAGCTGACATGGAGCTATCCTTTAGTCCTTTAAGTATTGTAGGAGTGTTCCATGCATTTCCAAGTGATATAAAAATGCAGCGGGATCGACGTGGTGATTGATATAAAATGCAGCGGGATAGATGGTGGTTGTGGCATGATATCGGATAGATTTGTCCTTGGCATCCTCCTAATCGCAATTGAATAGGCAAACACCTACAAACGAAACGAATCTCTCCGATGAATTGATGGTATTTTGTTATCCTAGGTAATCTTCTATCCGTAATTAGATAGGAAAACACCATAATCGACTCTAACTCACCCTCCTAAACGCGATTGCTGAGGCAAGCGAGAGTGTGAAGATAATCTCCCTCATAAAAACTTGAAGTACTTATGTTGAAGAAGTCTTCTAATAAGAAAAATAGCAAGGTGACAACCTTGCAAATAAAATGGCCCAAGGCCAAGAGTTTTATAACTCAAAAATTCATATTCTTCATTTAGTGTTTGATTCGTCAAGAAGACTTGCAAACCCTTGCTTACAAAATCTTGGACCGCTGAATATATCTTGTCTTCGAGTTGCCTTGACTTTGTTCTTGTCATCGGGCCATGTGGTAATGTAAGCCCAACAGATGTAAGGGCCTTAGTGCATGCATCATTCCCCTCCTCCTCAGAAGGATTCGCCCTCGAATATGAAACATCAAAGGGAGAAAGATCAGCAACATTAAAAGAGGAACTAACATTATATTCACCTGGAAGGTCAATGCGGTAAGCATTATCATTGATGCGCTCCAAAACTTGAAAGGGACCGTCTCCACGTGGGTCCAACTTAGTCTTCCTTTTCGATGGAAAACGTTCCTTCCTCATATGAACCCAAACCCAATCTCCTGGTTCAAAAATAACTTGTTTGCGTCCTTTGTTGGCTTTTGTGGGATTGTTATTGGCAATCTTCTCCATCCGTTGTTTAGCTTTGATGTGAATGGTCTTGACCAACTTAGCTTTTTGTTCCCCATCCAAGCTGCAAATACTATTAAGAGGTAAAGGAATAAGATCTAAAATAGTTAATGGGTTAAATCCATAAACTACCTCAAATGGTGAAAAACCAGTAGAAGAATGAAAAGAACGGTTGTAAGCAAATTCTACAAAAGGTAAACATTCTTCCCAATTCCGTATATTTTTACCAACAACTGTTTGAAGTAGGGCACCCAAGATTCGATTAACTACCTCAATTTGTCCATTAGTTTGAGGATGGCAAGTAGTAGAGTATAAAAGTTTAGTGCCAATCTTACCCCATAACACTTTTCAAAAGTGACTAATAAACTTAACATCCCGATCAGAAACAATGGTACGTGGGATGCCATGAAGCCTTACCTCTTCTCGAAAGAATAAATCAGCCACATGTGTTGCATCATCAGTTTTGTGGCAAGGGATGAAATGTGCCATCTTTGAAAACCTATCTACAATCACAAAATACTATCTCATCCCTTCTTAGTGCGTGGTAAACCAAGAATGAAATCCATGGATAAATCAACCCAAGGGGAAGAAGGGATGGGAAGGGGAGTATACAAACCATGAGGCATTACCTTAGATTTGGCTTGTTTGCAAGTAAGACAAGATGCACATATCTTTTCAACGGTTTTTCTCATGTGTGGCCAGAAAAAATGCTCCATGAAAATGTCTAGGGTCTTGGTAACGCCAAAGTGCCCCATCAATCCTCCACAATGTGCTTCGTGTACCAAAAACTCTCGTAAAGAACCTTGCGGAATACACAACCTGTTTAAGCGGAATAAATATCCATCTACAAGATAAAACTTGTTAGAAGAACCTTTATTACACTGAGCATAAATTTTAGCAAAATCAGCATCTATCGAATACAAGTCCTTAATATGTTCAAATCCCAAAACCTTAGCATGCATAGTAGTAATTAGTGTATAACGACGAGATAAAGCGTCAGCTACTATGTTATCCTTACCTTGCTTGTATTTGATTATGTATGGAAATATCTCAATGAATTCTACCCATCGAGCATGGCGTTTGCTTAACTTACCTTGGCCGTTTAGCCACTTGAGTGATTCATGGTCTGTGTGAATGACAAACTCCTTGGGCAGCAAGTAGTGTTGCCAAACTTCAAGGGAGCGAACCAAAGCTAGGAGTTCCTTGTCATAGGTCGAATAATTTAGTTGGGCACCTTTAAGTTTTTCACTAAAATAAGCAATGGGCCTTTTTTCTTGTAAAAGAATTGCCCCTATGCCTATTCCTGAAGCATCACATTCAAGTTCAAATGTATTAGTAAAATCTGGTAAGCGTAAAATTGGAGCTGAACATAACTTATCTTTCAAGGCTAAGAAAGCCTTATCTTGCTCCCTACCCCATGTGAAACCAACTGATTTTTTAATTATTTTAGTTAAAGGAGCTGCTATAGTGGAGAAGTCCTTAACAAACCGACGATAGAAGCTTGCAAGACCATGAAATGATCTTACTTCCGAAATAGAGGTGGATGTAGGCCACTCACGAATAGCCTTAACCTTCTCATCATCAACGTGAATACCCTGAGCACTAATTACAAAACCTAGAAAGATGAGTTGATCACTACAAAAAATACACTTGTCAGCATTAGCATATAATCGTTCTCATCGAAGAACATCAAAAACTGACTTAACACGTAAAATATGATGTTCAAGAGAAGTAGAATAAATCAGAATGTCATCAAAATAAACGACTACAAATTTACCTATAAACTCCTTTAAAACATAGTTCATCAAGCGCATAAAGGTGCTAGGTGCATTTGTCAAGCCAAAAGCCATGACTAACCACTCGTATAACCCAAACTTCGTTTTGAATGCTGTCTTCCATTCATCTCCTTCTTTCATACGAATTTGATTATATCCGCTCTTCAAATCAATCTTTGTAAAAATACATGCTCCATAAAGTTCATCAAGCATATCATCTAGGCGTGGAATGGGATGTCTATACTTGATGGTAATGCGGTTAATGGGTCAACAATCAACGCACATACGATACGTACCATCTTTTTTTGGTACCAGGAGTACCGGAACAGCACAAGGGCTTAAACTTTCTCTTATGTACCCTTTGTCCAGTAAAGCTTCCACTTGTCTTTCCAACTCCTTAATCTCTTCGGGGTTGCAACGATATGCTGGTCGATTAGGAATGGATGAACTTGGAATTAGATCAATTTGATGTTCTATTCCTCTCAATTGCGGTAAACCTTTAGGTGGATCATCTAAAACATCGGAATATTCCTGCAATAATGAAACAAACATACTAGGCAAATTGTCATGAGTGTTAGATATAGATAAGCCATATTGCCTAAAATGGATGAGGATGCAAGGTTGTTTTGTGAAAAGGGCTTGCCTTACTTCTTTTTCTCTTGCATATATATTTTGAACCACTCTTTTTTTCTCACAGTTAGGTTCACTCACCACCCTTGGGCCATCATGTCTTTGGCTTTTGTTACTAAGGGCCTCTTTCTCAGCCTTTTTTTCAACTTTTGGAGCTCCCACCCCCTCACAAATTTTTTGCATTTTAAGTTGATCCTTGTAGACATCTTTAGGATGCAATGAGGTTAAGGTATATTTCTTCCCATGGTACACTAGAGAATATCGATTCAACTTGCCATGGTGAGTAACATCTCGATCATACTGCCATGGTCGTCCGAGAAGTAAGTGGGCAGCTTGCATGGGAACTACATCACACCAAACGTCATCACAATAATTCCCCATATTAAAAGTGATCAAGGAACGTCTAGTTTCCTTAACTTCAGAACCTTCATTAAGCCATTGAAGATGGTATGGCTTTGGATGTCGTTGGCAAGGTATATTTAGTGCATCAACAAGAAAACTACTTATGACGTTTGCACAACTTCTGCTATCAATGATGACGGAACAAAGTTTACCTTTTACCATACACCGAGAATGGAAGCTATTGGTTTGTTGAACATCAGTTTCTTATGTGGTTTGAATGCTAAGGGAATGACGAATTACCAAACAACGAGCATCAAGTTCATCACTCTCATAAGGAGCAATGATTTCTTCTTCAGAAACATCATCTTGTTCCTTCTCCGAATCAGATGAGAAATCACCATTATCTCTTATAAACATAATTCTCGAATTTGGACAATCACAAGCATAATGTCCACGTCCTCTACATTTGAAGCATTCAACATCTCTAACCCGACTTGTTCTTTGATTACTTTCATCCACCATGTGTGTTCGGGTCGACTTTGGTCTCTGTTTGGTATTTGCTTCCAGCATTTTTAGCCGTTCTTCCTTTGGTTTTATTATGGAAGACTCAAACGAAGGCTTAGAACTTTGAAATGGTAAAGGTTGAGATGTACCTTTATCGTGGTGAGAATATTCCCTTTGTCGAAACCTTGTTTTTCTTTGTAGCCGATTTTCAATAGCAATAGCCTTTTGGAGAGCTTCATCAAGATCTAAGTAAGTTTGAAGTTCAAGCACCTCTGAAATATTATCATTGAGACCAACGATAAATCTGGCTAAAGTATCTTCTTCACCCTCTTGGATGTTTTCTCTTTGTAGTAGAGCCTCCATCTCTTGAAAGTACTCATCGACGGATTTATTTCCTTGTCTCAACCGTTAAAGCCTTTGTTTGCATTCCCTATAGTAGTATTGAGGAACAAACCGTTTTCTCATGATTTGTTTAAGCTCATACCATGTATCAGTCTCGTGCTCTTCATTGCATCGTCGGGTTCGAACAAATTGAGTCCACCAATTCAAAGCATAATCAGAAAACTCCAATGTCACCAAAGGAACTTTCTCTTCTTTGGGACATTTGTAATAGGCAAACAATAGCTCAAGCTTGCTCTCCCAATCGCAATATGCATCTGGGTCATGTTGTTTACCTCTGAATGGAGGAACTGAGAACTTTGGTTTGGCCAAAGAAGGTTGCTCACGAGCGGTTTGTCTAGGTGCATCAAAACGACGGTCGCAAACAGGTAGGCATCGAGGAGTAAGGTTTTGTCGTACTGCACGCCTAGTTTGATGTCCATCACTATCTGTTGAGGAGTTTCCGTCGGTTGGTGCCTCTCGATTAGTATTCATGCTTGCTATGGTTTGGGTGAGAGTTTGTAACACCAAATCATTGTGTTCAAATCTCGTATTCATTGTTGCAATCAGTTTTGATAAACCATTTACAACACTTTCAAGATTCGCTAATGTTTGTGGTATATCTTTATCTGTGCTTTTGTTTGACATCCTGAAAACACAATACTCAAAGCAAATTTAAAGTGGACAAGAAAATAAAATAAAAAAGAAAAGAAACCTTACTTATCACTCAAAAAAATTAAATGTTAAAGAGGCAAGTGAACTGATCTTGTACGTCTTTAAAACTGTCCTGCCACGATTTCACAATCAATATTTAGTGGAATTTTAACCCTAACAAAGAATCCAAAAGCACTAGGAATCCAAGAAAAGAAAGATACCAAATGAATGTAGTTGCAAGGAGGAAGAAAAGTATGCAACTTGATGTTCCTACTAACACAAGAGACAAGAAAGTGTTAGATGATGTATAAGAATCAATAAAAGGTAAAAAAAGAAGGAGAACTAATAACTAAGAATAAAAGAAAATTGAAAGACCCCCCTCCCCGAAAAGGCGTGAAATTGAGTAGAAAAATGATCTACTTTTTTCAAAGGGTTCCCAATATCCAAAAATTATGAATTTTTGTGTGGTGACTCCTCAAATGTTGTAGATTTGATCTGGAAAGTTTGGGCTTCAAATTCCTTCAACTGATTTTTGATATTTTTTTTTGTATTTTCCTATTTTTCCTATTTTCTTTTTTTATGGAAACACCAAGAATCGCCCCAAATCTGATACCAAATGATATAAAAAATGCAGCGGGATCGGCATGGTGAATGATATAAAATGCAGCGGGATAGATGGTGGTTGTGGTATGATATTGGATAGATTTGTCCTTGGCACCCTCCTAATTGCAATTGAATAGGAAAACACCTGCAAACGAAACAAATCTCTCCGGTGAATTGATGGTATTTTGTTGTCCTAGGCACCCTCCTATCCGTAATTAGATAGGCAAACACCATAATCGGCTCTAACTCACCCTCCTAAACGCGATTGCTTAGGCAAGCGAGAGTGTGAAGATAATCTCCCTCATAAAAACTTGAAGCATGAGATAAATGAGCAGAAATGTGCACACATCAGATTTAGTGGTTTAATCACATTTAAAAACCCATAATTAACTATTTATACTCATGAAATTTGTTTAAATATCATTTTGTGGCTGTTTTGTAGGGTTTAAAGCGCGCACGTCTGATTGGGCATTTTAGTGAAACCGTTGGGATTTGAACCGAGTAAAATGCTCTAGAATTGAGATTAAGTTGTATAATTTGATATAAAGTCCCATAATTAACTATTAGAACTCATGACATTTGATTTATTCTTATTTTGTGGTCGTTTTCTTAGGTTTAAAGTATGCATATCTAAGTGAGCTTTATAGTGATCACATTGGAATTTAACCGAGTAAAATGCTCTAAATTTGGGATTAAGTGGTTTAATCATATTTAAAAACCCATAATTAACTATTTGAACTCATGAAATTTGATTAAATCTCATTTTGTGGCTATTTGTTGGGTTTAAAGCGCGCATGCTTAGTTGGGCATTTTAGTGAAACCGTTGGGATTTGAACCGAGTAAAATGCTCTAAATTTGATATTAAGTTGTATAATTTGATTTAAAGTCCCGTAATTAACTATTAGAACTCATTCCATTTGATTTATTCTTATTTTGAGTCCTTTTTTTAGGTTTAAAGTGTGCATATCTAATTGAGCTTATAGTGAACACGTTGGAATTTAAACCGAAAAAATGCTCTAAAATTGAGATTAAGTTGTTTGATCATACTCAAAAGTCAATAATTAACTATTTGAACTTATGAAATGTGATTGAATCTCATTTTGTTCGTGTTTGTTAGTTTAAAGCGTTTATGTCTAATCGGGCTTTTAAGTGAACCCGTTGTAATTTTAACCGAGTAAAATGCTCTAAAATGGAGATTAAGTTGTATAATTTGTTTCAAATTCTTCTAATTAAGTATTCAAACTCATGAAATTTGATTTATTCTTATCTTGCGGTCATTTTGTTAGGTTTAAAGTGTGCATATATCTAAATGGGATCTATAGTGAGCACATTGAAATTTAAACTAAGTAAAATGCTCTAAAATTGAGATTAAGCGGATTAATCATGTTCAAAGGCCAATAATTAACTATTTGAAATCGTAAAATTTGATTGAATCTCATTTTGCGGACGTTTTATTATGCTTAAAGTGTGCATATCGAAATCTCACTATATATAGTGATCGTGTTGGAATTTAACAGAGTAAAATGTTCTAAAATTAAGATTAAGTGGTTTAATCATGTTCAAAAACCCAAAATTAACTATTTGAACTCATGAGATTTGATTAAATCTCATTTTGTGGCCATTTTGTCGGGTTTAAACCGTGAATGTCTAATTGGGCATTTAGTGAAACCGCTGGAATTTTAACCGAGTTAAATGCTCTAAAAGTGAGATTAAGTTGAATAATTACGTTTAAAATTCCATAATAAACTATAAGAACTCGTGGCATTCGATTTATTCTTATTTTGAGGCCGTTTTGTTAGGTTTAAATTGTGCATATCTAATTGAGCTTTACAATGATCACATTGGAATTTAACCGAGTAAAATGCTCTAAAATTTGATTTAGTGGTTTAATCACATTAAAAAACCCATAATTAACTATTTCTACGCATGATATTTGTTTAAATCTCATTTTGTGGCCGTTTTGTAGGGTTTAAAGCGCGCACGTCTGATTGGGCATTTTAGTGAAACCGTTGGGATTTGAACCGAGTAAAATGCTCTAGAATTGAGATTAAGTTGTATAATTTGATATAAAGTCCCATAATTAACTATTAGAACTCATGACATTTGATTTATTCTTATTTTGCGGTCGTTTTCTTAGGTTTAAAGTATGCATATCTAAGTGAGCTTTATAGTGATCACATTGGAATTTAACCGAGTAAAATGCTCTAAATTTGGGATTAAATGGTTTAATCATATTTAAAAACCCATAATTAACTATTTGAACTCATGAAATTTGATTAAATCTCATTTTGTGGCTATTTGTTGGGTTTAAAGCGTGCATGCTTAGTTGGGCATTTTAGTGAAACCGTTGGGATTTGAACCGAGTAAAATGCTCTAAATTTGATATTAAGTTGTATAATTTGATTTAAAGTCCCGTAATTAACTATTAGAACTCATTCCATTTGATTTATTCTTATTTTGAGTTCTTTTTTTAGGTTTAAAGTGTGCATATCTAATTGAGCTTATAGTGAACACGTTGGAATTTAAACCGAAAAAATGCTCTAAAATTGAGATTAAGTTGTTTGATCATACTCAAAAGCCAATAATTAACTATTTGAACTTATGAAATGTGATTGAATCTCATTTTGTTCGTGTTTGTTAGTTTAAAGCGTTTATGTCTAATCGGGCTTTTAAGTGAACCCGTTGTAACTTTAACCGAGTAAAATGCTCTAAAATGGAGATTAAGTTGTATAATTTGTTTCAAATTCTTCTAATTAAGTATTTGAACTCATGAAATTTGATTTATTCTTATCTTGCGGTCATTTTGTTAGGTTTAAAGTGTGCATATATCTGAATGGGATCTATAGTGAGCACATTGAAATTTAAACTGAGTAAAATTTGATTGAATCTCATTTTGCGAACGTTTTATTATGCTTAAAGTGTGCATATCGGAATCCCAATATATATAGTGATCGCGTTGGAATTTAACAGAGTAAAATGTTCTAAAATTAAGATTAAGTGGTTTAATCATGTTCAAAAACCCAAAATTAACTATGTGAACTCATGAGATTTGATTAAATCTCATTTTGTGGCCGTTTTGTCGGGTTTAAAGCGTGAATGTCTAATTGGGCATTTAGTGAAACCGCTGGAATTTTAACCGAGTTAAATGCTCTAAAAGTGAGATTAAGTTGAATAATTATGTTTAAAATTCCATAATAAACTATAAGAACTCGTGGCATTCGATTTATTCTTATTTTGAGGCCGTTATGTTAGGTTTAAATTGTGCATATCTAATTGAGCTTTACAATGATCACATTGGAATTTAACCGAGTAAAATGCTCTAAAATTTGATTTAGTGGTTTAATCACATTTAAAAACCCATAATTAACTATTTATACTCATGAAATTTGTTTAAATCTCATTTTGTGGCCGTTTTGTAGGGTTTAAAGCGCGCACGTCTGATTGGGCATTTTAGTGATACCGTTGAGATCTCAAATTTTTAGCTTTTTGATCAAAAAAATTCGAACAGATACACTATAAAGTCCACTTAGACACGCACCCTTTAAACCCAACAAAAAGATCGAAAAATGATATTAAATCAAATTTTATGATTTTAAGTAGTTAATTATGGACTTTTGAACCTAATTATACAGCTTAATCTCAAATTTTTAGCTTTTTAATCGGCTAAAATTCGAACAGATTCACTATAAATCCCATTTAAACATGCGCGTTTTATCCCCAACAAAAAATCGAAAAATGATATTAAATCAAATATTATGATTTCAAATAGTTAATTATGGAATTTTAAAACTAATTATACACCTTATTCTTCAAATTTTAGCTTTTTAATTGGTTGAAATTCGAATAATTTTACTATAAAGCCCATTTAGACATGCGCGTTTTATACCCAACGAAAAGATCGAAAAATGATATTAAATCAAATATTATGATTTCAAATAGTTAATTATGGAATTTTGAACCTAATTATACACCTTATTCTTCAAATTTTAGCTTTTTAATTGGTTAAAATTCGAATAATTTTACTATAAAGCCCATTTAGACATGCACGTTTTAAACCTAACAAAAAGATCAAAAAATGATATTAAATCAAATTTTATGATTTTAAATAGTTAATTATGGACTTTTGAACCTAATTGTACAGCTTAATCTCAAATTTTGAGCTTTTTAATCGATTAAAATTCGAACAGATTCACTATAAAGCCAATTAAGTCACGCACGCTTTACACCCAACAAAAAGATCGAAAAATGATATTAAATCAAAATTTATGAATTCAAATATTTATTATGGAATTTTTAACCTAATTATACACCCTAATCTAAAATTTTTAGCTTTTTAATCAGTTAAAATTCGAACAGTTTTACTATAAAGCCCATTTAGACATGCACGTTTTAAACCAAACAAAAAGATCGCAAAATGATATTAAATCAAATTTTATGAGTTCAAATAGTTAATTATGGGTTTTTGAACCTAATAATACACCTTAATCTCATACTTTTAGCTTTTTAATCGGTTAAAATTCGAACAGATTCACTATAATGCCCATTTAGACACGCACGCTTTAAACTCAACAAAAAGTTCAAAAAATGATGTTAAATCAAATTTTATGAGTTCAAATAGTTAATTATGGAATTCTGAACCTAATTATACAATTTCATCTCAAATTTTAAGCCTTTTACTCAGTTAAAATTCGAACAGATTCATTACAAAGCCCATTTAGACAGGCACGTTTGAAACCCAATAAAAAGTTCGCTTAAATCAAATTTTATTAGATAAAATTGTTAATTATGTAATTTTGAACCGAATTATGCAGCTTAATCTCAATTTTTTATCTTTTTAATTGGTTAAAATTCGAACAAATTCACTATAAAGCCCATTTAGATATGCACGCTATAAACCCATCAAAAAAATCGAAAAATGATATTAAATCAACTTTTATGAGTTCAAATAGTTAATTATGGATTTTTGAACCTAATTGTACACCTTAATCTCAAATTTTTAGCTTTTTAATCGGTTAAAATTCTAATAGATTCATTATAAAGCCCATTTAGATATGCACACTATAAACCCATCAAAAAAATATAAATTAAATTAAATCAAAATTTATGATTTCAAATAGTTAATTATGGATTTTTGAACCTAATTATACAAATTAATCTCAAATTTTTAGCTTTTTAATCGGTTAAAATTCGAACAGATTCACAATAAAGCCCATTTAGACATGCACGCTTTAAACCCAACAAAAATATCAAAAATAATATTAAATCAAAATTTATGAGTTCAAATATTTAATTATGGATTTTTGAGCCTAATTATACACCTTAATCTCAATTTTTTAGCTTTTTAATAGGTTAAAATTTGAACAGATTCACAATAAAGCCCATTTAGACACGCACGCTTTAAACCTAATAAAAATATCACAAAATGATATTAAATCAAATTTTATGCGTTCAAATAGTTAATTATGGACTTTTGAACCTAATTATGCACCTTAATCTCAAATTTTTAGATTTTTAATCGATTAAAATTCGAACAGATTCACTATAAAGCCCATTTAGACACGCACACTTTAAACTCAACAAAAAGATCGAAAAATGATATTAATTATGGATGATGTGAGCACATCAATGCAAGCACAATATGATCCGGAGGTCTTGCCACAAGGACCTATTACTCGTTCTAAGGCAAAGAAATTCAGGGAAGTACTTTTCCTTACTTGTGCTTCAATTCTAGATTCATTCGATAATGTTTATGCCTTAGAACATAGGCTTTATAATGTGTTGCATGCTGATATGTGACATATTAGACTATACTACTTATTATATATGTTTAAGTATGTATATATGCTATTAAGTATGTTTTAAGATTTGGTTTGATAGTGTTTATTAGACTACACTACTTATTAAGTATGCTATTAAGTATGTATGTATGCTATTAAGTATGTATATATATTAAGTATGTAGGTAAACAATGCAAAAATTCTCCTCAAACGCCCAAGTTATTATACTTATTTCCTATATAGGTAATCAGTGTAAACACTTGACTATTTATGTTTTTCTTTTGCAGGAACTTGCTTACAACATTCCTAGATCCGCAACTTACGAAGAAAGTCCGTCTCAACAGGCTACCTCGTATTTGAACCTAATTATACACCTTAATCTCAAATTTTTAGCTTTTTAATCGTTTAAAATTCGAACAGATTCACTATAAGGCCCATTTAGACACGCACACTTTAAATCCAACCAAAATATCAAAAAATTATATTAAATCAAATTTTACGTGTTCAAATAGTTAATTATGGACTTTTTGAACCAAATTATACAGCTTAATCTCAAATTTTTAGCTTTTTACTCGGTAAAAATTAGAATAGATTCACTATAAAAGCCCATTTAGACACGCACGCTTTAAACCAAAAAAAAGATAAAAAAATGATATTGAATCGAATTTTATGACTTCAAATAGTTAGTTATGGACTTTTGAACCTAATTATATAACTTAATCTCAAATTTTTAGCTTTTTACTCGATTAAAATTCGAATAGATTTACTGTAAAGCCCATTTAGACACGCACACTTTAAACCCAACAAAAAGATCGAAAAATGATATTAAATCAAATTTTATGAGTTCAAATTGTTAATTATAGACTTTTGAACCTAATTATACAGCTTAATCTCTAATATTTAGCTTTTTACTTGATTAAAATTCGAATAGATTTACTGTAAATCCCATTTAGACACGCACGCTTTAAACGCAACAAAAAGATCGAAAAATGACATTAAATTAAATTTTATGAGTTCAAATATTTAATTATGGATTTTTGAACCTAATTGTACACCTTAATCTCAAATTTTTAGCATTTTAATTGGTTAAAATTCGAACAAGTTCACTATAGAGCCCATTTAGACACGCACGCTTTAAACCCAATGAAAAGATCAAAAAATAATATTAAATCAAAATTTATGAGTTCAAATATTTAGTTATGGATTTTTGAACCTAATTATACACCTTAATCTCAAATTGTTAGCTTTTTACTCGGTTAAAATTAGAATAGATTCACTATAAAGCCCATTTCGACACGCACGCTTTAAACCCAACAAAAAGATCAAAAAATAATATTGAATCGAATTTTATGACTTCAAATAGTTATTTATGGACTTTTGAACCATACAGCTTAATATCAAATTTTTATCTTTTTACTCGATTAAAATTCGAATAGATTTACTGTAAAGCCCATTTAGACACGCACACATTAAACCCAACAAAAAGATCAAAACATGATATTAAATCAAATTTTATGTGTTCAATTAGTTAACTATAGATTTTTGAACCTAATTATACAGCTTAATCTCTAATACTTAGCTTTTTACTCGATTAAAATTCGAATAGATTTACTGTAAAGCCCATTTAGACACATACGCTTTAAACCCAACAAAAAGATCAAAAAATGATATTGAATCAAATTTTATGAGTTCAAATAGTTAATTATGGTCTTTTGAACCTAATTATACAGCATAATCTCCAATTTTTAGCTTTTTACTCGGTTAAAATTCAAACAGATTCACTACAAAGCCCATTTAGACATGCACGCTTTAAACACAACAAAAAGATAAATAAATGATATTAAATCAAATTTTATGAGTTCAAATTGTTAATTATGGACTTTTGAACCTAATTATACGGCTTAATCTCAAATTTTTAACTTTTTACTCGGTTAAAATTCGAATAGATTCACTATAAAACCCATTTAGGTACGCATGCTTTAAACCCAACAAAAAGATCAAAAAATGATATTGAATCAAATTTTATGGCATCAAATAGTTAGATATGGACTTTTGAACCTAATTATACAGCTTAATCTCAAATTTTTAGCTTTTTAATCGATTATAATTTGAATAGATTTACTGTAAAACCCATTTAGACATGCACGATTAAATCCCAATAAAAAGATCAAAAAATGATATTAAATCAAGTTTTATGAGTTCAACTAGTTAATTATGGACTTTTGAAACTAATTATACACCTTAATCTCTAATTTTTAGCTTTCTAATCAGTTAAAATTCGAACAGATTTACTACAAAGACCATTTAGACATGTAAGCTTTTAACCCAAGAAAAAGATTAACAAATCATATTAAACCAAATTTCCTTAGTTCAAATAGTTTATTATGGACTTTTGAACCTAATTATACACCTTCATCTCAAATTTTTAGCTTTTTACATGGTTAAAAATTGAAAAGATTCACTATAAAGCCCATTTAGCCACGCACACTTTAAACCCAACAAAAAGATCAAAAAATTATAATAAATCAAATTTTATGAGTTCAAATAGTTAATTATGGACTTTTGAATCTAATTATACACCTTAATCTAAAATTTTTAGCTTTTTAATCGGTTAAAATTCGATCAGTTTTACTATAAACCCATTTAGACATGCACGTTTTAAACCCAACAAAAAGATCGAAAAATGATATTAAATCAAATTTTATGAGTTGAAATAGTTAATTATGAAATTTTGAACCTAATTATACACCTTAATCTTCTAATTTTTACCTTTCTAATCGGTTAAAACTCGAACAAATTCACTACAAAGCCCATGTAGACACACACGCTTTAAACCCAACAAAAAATCAAAAAATAACATTAAATCAAACTTAATGAGTTCAAATAGTTAATTATGGGCATTTGAACCTAATTATACACCTTAATCTCAAATTTATAGCTTTTTAATCGGTTAAAATTCGAACTGATTCACTATAAAGACCATTTAAACACGCACGCTATTAACGCAACAAAAAAAATCGAAAAATGATATTAAATCAAAATTTATGAGTTCAAATAGTTAATTATGGATTTTTGAAACTAATTGTATAACTTAATCTCAAATTTTTAGCTTTTTAATCGGTTAAAATCCGAACAGATTCACTATAAAGCCCATGTAGACGCACGCTTTAAACCCAACAAAAAATCAAAAAATGATATTAAATCAAATTTTATGACTTCAAATAGTTAATTATGGACTTTGAACCCAATTATACAACTTAATCTAAATTTTTTAGCTTTTAACTCGATCAAAATTCGAATATATTCATTATAAAGTCAATTAAGTCATGTTCACTTTACACCCAACAAAAAGATCGAAAAATGATATTAAATCAAATTTTATGAGTTCAAATAGTTAATTATGGATATTTGAACCTAATTAGACACCGTAATCTCAAATTTTTAGCTTTTTAATCGGTTAAAATTCGAACTGATTCACTATAAAGCCCATTTAGACACGCACGCCTTAAACCCAACAAAAAGATCGACAAATGATATTAAAATCAAAATTTATGAGTTCAAATAGTTAATTATGGATTTTTGAACCTAATTATACAGCTTAATCTCAAATTTTTAGCTTTTTAATCTGTTCAAATTCGAACAGTTTCACTATAAAACCCATTTAAACATGCACGTTTTAAGCCCAACAAAAAGATCGAAAAATGATATTAATTCAAAATTTATGAGTTCAAATAGTTAATTATGGATTTTTGAAACAAATTATACAACTTAATCACATAATTTTAGCCTTTTAATCAGTTAAAACTCAAACAAATTCACTTCAAAGCCCATGTAGACACGCATGCTTTAAACCAAATAAAAAATAAAAAAATAATATTAAATCAAATTTAATGTGTTCAAATAGTTAATTATGGACTTTTTAACCTAATTATACACCTTAATCTCAAATTTTTAGCTTTCTAATCGGTTAAAATTCGAACATATACACTATAAAGTCCACTTAGACACGCACGCTTTAAACTCAACAAAAAGATCGAAAATTGATATTAAATCAAATTTTATGATTTTAAATAGTTAATTGTGGACTTTTGAACCTAATTATACAGCTTAATCTCAAATTTTTAGCTTTTTAATCGGTTAAAATTCGAACAGATTCACTGTAAAGCCCATTTAGACACGCACGCTTTAAACCCAACAAAAAATCAAAAAATGATATTAAATCAAATTTTATGAGTTCAAATAGTTAATTATGGACTTTTGAACCTAATTATACAACTTAATCTCAAATTTTTAGCTTTTAAATCAATTAAAATTCGAACAGATTCACTATAAAGCCAATTTAGTCAAGCACGCTTCACACCCAACAAAAAGATCGAAAAATGATATTGAATCAATTTTTATGAGTTTAAATAGTTAATTATGGATTTTTGAACCAAATTATACACCTTAATCTCAAATTTTTAGCTTTTTAATCGGTTAAAATTCAAACAGATTTACTATAAAGCCTATTTAGACACGCATGCCTTAAACCCAACAAAAAGATCGAAAAATGATATTAAAATCAAAATTTATGAGTTAAAATATTTAATTATCGATTTTTGAAACTAATTATACACCTTAATCTCAAAATTTTAGCTTTTTAGTAGGTTAAAATTCAAACAGATTTACTATAAAGCCCATTTAGACACGCACGCCTTAAACCCAACAAAAAGATCGAAAAATGATATTAAAATCAAAATTTATGAGTTCAAATATTTAATTATGGATTTTTGAACCTAAATATACACCTTAATCTCAAATTTTTAGCTTTTTAATCTGTTAAAAATCGAACAGTTTCACTATAAATTCCATTTAGATATGCACGTTTTAAACCCAACAAAAAGATCGAAAAATGAATTAAATCAAAATTTGTGAGTTCAAATAGTTAATTATGGATTTTTGAAACTAAATATACAACTTAATCTAAAAATTTTAGCTTTTTAATCGGTTAAAACCCGAAGAAATTCACAACAAAGCCCATGTAGACACGCACGCTTTAAACCCAACAAAAATCAAAAAATAATATTAAATCAAATTTAATGAGTTCAAATAGTTAATTATGGACTTTTAAACATAATTATACCACTTAATCTCAAATTTTTAGCTTTCGAATGGGTTAAAATTCGAACAGATTCACTATAAAGCCCATTTAGACACGCACGCTTTACACTCAACAAAAATATCGAAAAATGATATCAAATCAAATTTTATGAGTTCAAATAGTTAATTATGGACTTTTGAACCTAGTTATACAGCTTAATCTCAAATTTTTAGCTTTTTAATCGGTTAAAATCCGAACAAATTCACTATAAAGATCATTTAAACACGCACGCTATAAACCCAACAAAAATATCAAAAAATAATATTAAATCAAAATTTATGAGTTCAAATATTTAATTATGGATTTTTGAACCTAATTATACACCTTAATCTCAAATTTTTAGCTTTTTAATCTGTTAAAATTTGAACAATTTCACTATAAAGCCCATTTAGACACGCACGCTTTAAACCCAAGAAAAAATCGGAAAATAACAATAAATAAAACTTAATGGGTTCAAATAGTTAATTATGGACTTTTGAACCTAGTTATACAGCTTAATCTCAAATTTTTAGCTTTTTAATCTGTTAAAATTCGAAACGATTCACTATAAAGACCATTTAGACACGCACTCTATAAACCCAACAAAAAAATCAAAAAATGATATTAAATCAAAATTTATGAGTTCAAATAGCTAATTATGGATTTTTGAAACTAATTGTACAACTTAATATCAAATTTTTAGCTTTTTAATCGGTTAAAATTCGAACAGATTCACTGTAAAGCCCATTTAGACACGCACGCTTTAAACCCAACAAAAAATCAAAAAATGATATTAAATCAAATTTTATGAGTTCAAATAGTTAATTATGGACTTTTGAACCTAAGTATACAACTTAATCTCAAATTTTTAGCTTTTAAATCAATTAAAACTCGAACAGATTCACTATAAAGCCAATTTAGTCAAGCAGGCTTCACACCCAACAAAAAGATCGAAAAATGATATTGAATCAATTTTTATGAGTTTAAATAGTTAATTATGGATTTTTGAACCAAATTATACACCTTAATCTCAAATTTTTAGCTTTTTAATCGGTTAAAATTCAAACAGATTTACTATAAAGCCTATTTAGACATGCATGCCTTAAACCCAACAAAAAGATCGAAAAATGATATTAAAATCAAAATTTATAAGTTAAAATATTTAATTATCGATTTTTGAAACTAATTATACACCTTAATCTCAAATTTTTAGCTTTTTAGTAGGTTAAAATTCAAACAGATTTACTATAAAGCCCATTTAGACACGCACGCCTTAAACCCAACTAAAAGATCGAAAAATGATATTAAAATCAAAATTTATGAGTTCAAATATTTAATTATGGATTTTTGAACCTAAATATACACCTTAATCTCAAATTTTTAGCTTTTTAATCTGTTAAAAATCGAACAGTTTTACTATAAATTCCATTTAGACATGCACGTTTTAAACCCAACAAAAAGATCAAAAAATGAATTAAATCAAAATTTATGAGTTCAAATATTTAATTATGGATTTTTGAACCTAATTATACACCTTAATCTCAAATTTTTAGCTTTTTAATCTGTTAAAATTTGAACAATTTCACTATAAAGCCCATTTAGACACGCACGCTTTAAACCCAAGAAAAAATCGGAAAATAACAATAAATAAAACTTAATGAGTTCAAATAGTTAATTATGGACTTTTGAACCTAATTATACAGCTTAATCTCAAATTTTTAGCTTTTTAATCTGTTAAAATTCGAACAGATTCACTATAAAGACCATTTAGACACGCACGCTAAACCCCAACAAAAAAATAAAAAAATGATATTAAATCAAAATTTATGAGTTCAAATAGCTAATTATGGATTTTTGAAACTAATTGCACAACTTAATATCAAATTTTTAGCTTTTTAATCGGTTAAAATTCGGACAGATTCACTGTAAAGCCCATTTAGACACGCACGCTTTAAACCCAACAAAAAATCAAAAAATCATATTAAATCAAATTTTATGAGTTCAAATAGTTAATTATGGACTTTTGAACCTAATTATACAACTTAATCTCAAATTTTTAGCTTTTAAATCAATTAAAATTCGAATAGATTCACTATAAAGCCAATTTAGTCAAGCACGCTTCACACCCAACAAAAAGATCGAAAAATGATATTGAATCAATTTTTATGAGTTTAAATAGTTAATTATGAAATTTTGAACCTAATTATACAACTTAATCTCAAATTTTGAGCTTTTTAGTCAGTTAAAATTCGAACAGATTCACTATAAAGCCCATTTAGATATGCACTCTTTAAACCCGACAAAAATATCGAAAAATAATATTAAATCAAAATTTAAGAGTTCAAATATTTAGCTATGGATTTTTGAACCTAATTATACACCTTAATATCAAATTTTTAGCTTTTTAATCTGTTAAAATTCGAACAGTTTCACTGTAAAGCCCATTTATACATGCACGTTTTCAACCCGACAGAAAGATTGAAAAATTGTATTAAATCAAAATTTATGAGTTCAAATAGTTAATTATGGATTTTGAACCCAATTATACAACTTAATCTATAAGTTTTAGCTTTTAACTCGATTAAAATTCGAATAGATTCACTATAAAGTCAATTAAGTCATGTTCACTTTACACCCAACAAAAAGATCGAAAAATGATATTAAATCAAAGTTTATGAGTTCAAATAGTTAAATATGGATATTTGAAACTAATTATACAACTTAATCTCAAATTTTAAGCTTTTTAGTTGGTTAAAATTCAAACAGATTCATTATAAAGCCCATTTAGACTCGCACGCTTTAAACCTAACAAAAAATCAAAAAATGATATTAAATCAAAATTTATGAGTTTAAATAGTTAATTATGGATTTTTGAACCTAATTATATAACTTAATCTCAAATTTTTAGCTTTTAACTTGATTATAATTCGAACTTATTCATTAAAAGTTAATTTAGTCACGCACGCTTTACACCAAACAAAAAGATCGAAAATGATATTAAATCAAATTTACTAGTTCAAATAGTTAATTATTGATTTTTTTAACCTATTTATATACCTTAGTCTCAAATTTTTAGCTTTTTATTTAGTTAAAATTCGAACAGATTCACTATAAAACTCATTTAGACACGCACGCCTTAAACCCAACAAAAATATCGAAAAATGATATTAAAATCAAAAATTATGAGTTCAATTATTTAACTATGGAATTTTGAACCTAATTATACACACCTTAATCTCAAATTTTTAGCTTTGTAATTTGTTAAAATTCGAACAGTTTCACTATAAAGCCCATTTAGACACGCACGCTATAAACCCAACAAAAAAATTGAAAAATGATATTAAATCAAAATTTATGAGTTCAAATAGTTAATTAAGGATTTTTGAAACTAATTATACATCTTAATCTCAATTTTTTCGTTTTTTAATCGGTTAAAATTCGAACTGATTCACTATAAAGCACATTTAGACACACACGCTTTAAACCCAACAAAAAATCAATAAATGATATTAAATCAAAATTTATGAGTTCAAATAGTTAATTATGGACCTTTGAACCTAATTATACAACTTAATCTCAAATTTTTAGATTTTAACTCGATTACCAGATTCACTATAAAGCTAATTTAGTCACGCACGCTTTACACCCATTAAAAAGATTGAAAAATGATATTAAATTAAATTTTATGAGTTTAAATAGGTAATTATGGATTTTTGAACCTAATTATACACATTAATATCAAATTTTTAGCTTTTTAATCGGTTAAAATTCGAACAGATTTACTATAAAGTCCATTTTGACACGCACACTATAAGCCCAACAAAAAATCGAAAAATGATATTAAATCAAAATTTAGGAGTTCAAATAGTTAATTATGGATTTTTGAAACTAATTATACAACTTAATCTCAAATTTGCTCTAAAATTTGATTTAGTGGTTTAATCACATTTAAAAACCCATAATTAACTATTTCTACACATGAAATTTGTTTAAATCTCATTTTGTGGCCGTTTTGTAGGGTTAAAAGCGCGCACGTCTGATTGGGCATTTTAGTGAAACCGTTGGGATTTGAACCGAGTAAAATACTCTAGAATTGAGATTAAGTTGTATAATTTGATATAAAGTCCCATAATTAACTATTAGAACACATGACATTTGATTTATTCTTATTTTGTGGTCGTTTTCTTAGGTTTAAAGTATGCATATCTAAGTGAGCTTTATAGTGATCACATTGGAATTTAACCGAGTAAATACTCTAAATTTGGGATTAAGTGGTTTAATCATATTTAAAAACCCATAATTAACTATTTGAACTCATGAAATTTGATTAAATCTCATTTTGTGGCTATTTGTTGGGTTTAAAGCGCGCATGCTTAGTTGGGCATTTTAGTGAAACCGTTGGGATTTTAACCGAGTAAAATGCTCTAAATTTGATATTAAGTTGTATAATTTGATTTAAAGTCCCGTAATTAACTATTAGAACTCATCCCATTTGATTTATTCTTATTTTGAGTCCTTTTTTTAGGTTTAAAGTGTGCATATCTAATTGAGCTTATAGTGAACACATTGGAATTTAAACCGAAAAAGTGCTCTAAAATTGAGATTAAGTTGTTTGATCATACTCAAAAGCCAATAATTAACTATTTGAACTTATGAAATGTGATTGAATCTCATTTTGTTCGTGTTTGTTAGTTTAAAGCGTTTATGTCTAATCGGGCTTTTAAGTGAACCCGTTGTAACTTTAACCGAGTAAAATGCTCTAAAATGGAGATTAAGTTTTATAATTTGTTTCAAATTCTTCTAATTAAGTATTTGAACTCATGAAATTTGATTTATTCTTATCTTGCGGTCATTTTGTTAGGTTTAAAGTGTGCATATATCTAAATGGGATCTATAGTGAGCACATTGAAATTTAAACTTAGTAAAATTTGATTGAATCTCATTTTGCGGACGTTTTATTATGCTTAAAGTGTGCATATCGAAATCCCACTATATATAGTGATCGCGTTGGAATTTAACAGAGTAAAATATTCTAAAATTAAGATTAAGTGGTTTAATCATGTTCAAAAACCCAAAATTAACTATTTGAACTCATGAGATTTGATTAAATCTCATTTTGTGGCCATTTTGTCGGGTTTAAACCGTGAATGTCTAATTGGGCATTTAGTGAAACCGCTGGAATTTTAACCGAGTTAAATGCTCTAAAAGTGAGATTAAGTTGAATAATTACGTTTAAAATTCCATAATAAACTATAAGAACTCGTGGCATTCGATTTATTCTTATTTTGAGGCCGTTTTGATAGGTTTAAATTGTGCATATCTAATTGAGCTTTACAATGATCACATTGGAATTTAACCGAGTAAAATGCTCTAAAATTTGATTTAGTGGTTTAATCACATTAAAAAACCCATAATTAACTATTTCTACTCATGAAATTTGTTTAAATCTCATTTTGTGGCCGTTTTGTAGGGTTTAAAGCGCGCACGTCTGATTGGGCATTTTAGTGAAACCGTTGGTATTTGAACCGAGTAAAATGCTCTAGAATTGAGATTAAGTTGTATAATTTGATATAAAGTCCCATAATTAACTATAAGAACTCATGACATTTGATTTATTCTTATTTTGCGGTCGTTTTCTTAGGTTTAAAGTATGCATATCTAAGTGAGCTTTATAGTGATCACATTGGAATTTAACCGAGTAAAATGCTCTAAATTTGGGATTAAGTGGTTTAATCATATTTAAAAACCCATAATTAACTATTTGAACTCATGAAATTTGATTAAGTCTCATTTTGTGGCTATTTGTTGGGTTTAAAGCGCACATGCTTAGTTGGGCATTTTAGTGAAATCGTTGGGATTTTAACCGAGTAAAATGCTCTAAATTTGATATTAAGTTGTATAATTTGATTTAAAGTCCCGTAATTAACTATTAGAACTCATCCCATTTGATTTATTCTTATTTTGAGTCCTTTTTTTAGGTTTAAAGTGTGCATATCTAATTGAGCTTATAGTGAACACGTTGGAATTTAAACCGAAAAAATGCTCTAAAATTGAGATTAAGTTGTTTGATCATACTCAAAAGCCAATAATTAACTATTTGAACTTATGAAATGTGATTGAATCTCATTTTGTTCGTGTTTGTTAGTTTAAAGCGTTTATGTCTAATCGGGCTTTTAAGTGAACCCGTTGTAACTTTAACCGAGTAAAATGCTCTAAAATGAGGATTAAGTTGTATAATTTGTTTCAAATTCTTCTAATTAAGTATTTGAACTCATGAAATTTGATTTATTCTTATCTTGCGGTCATTTTGTTAGGTTTAAAGTGTGCATATATCTAAATGGGATCTATAGTGAGCACATTGAAATTTAAACTGAGTAAAATTTGATTGAATCTCATTTTGCGGACGTTTTATTATGCTTAAAGTGTGCATATCGAAATCCCACTATATATAGTGATCGCGTTGGAATTTAATAGAGTAAAATATTCTAAAATTAAGATTAAGTGGTTTAATCATGTTCAAAAACCCAAAATTAACTATTTGAACTCATGAGATTTGATTAAATCTCATTTTGTGGCCGTTTTGTCGGGTTTAAAGCGTGAATGTCTAATTGGGCATTTAGTGAAACCGCTGGAATTTTAACCGAGTTAAATGCTCTAAAAGTGAGATTAAGTTGAATAATTATGTTTAAAATTCCATAATAAACTATAAGAACTCGTGGCATTCGATTTATTCTTATTTTGAGGCCGTTTTGTTAGGTTTAAATTGTGCATATCTAATTGAGCTTTACAACGATCACATTGGAATTTAACCGAGTAAAATGCTCTAAAATTTGATTTAGTGGTTTAATCACATTTAAAAACCCATAATTAACTATTTATACTCATGAAATTTGTTTAAATCTCATTTTGTGGCTGTTTTGTAGGGTTTAAAGCGCGCACGTCTGATTGGGCATTTTAGTGAAACCGTTGAGATCTCAAATTTTTAGCTTTTTGATCAAAAAAAATCGAACATATACACTATAAAGTCCACTTAGACACGCACGCTTTAAACCCAACAAAAAGATCGAAAATTGATATTAAATCAAATTTTATGATTTTAAATAGTTAATTGTGGACTTTTGAACCTAATTGTACAGCTTAATCTCAAATTTTTAGCTTTTTAATCGATTAAAATTCGAACAGATTCACTATAAAGCCAACTAAGTCACGCACGCTTTACACCCAACAAAAAGATCGAAAAATGATATTAAATCAAAATTTATGAGTTCAAATATTTATTATGGATTTTTTAACCTAATTATACACCCTAATCTAAAATTTTTAGCTTTTTAATCAGTTAAAATTCGAACAGTTTTACTATAAAGCCCATTTAGACATGCACGTTTTAAACCAAACAAAAAGATCGCAAAATGATATTAAATCAAAATTTATGAGTTCAAATAGTTAATTATGGATTTTTGAACCTAATAATACACCTTAATCTCAAACTTTTAGCTTTTTAATCGGTTAAAATTCGAACAGATTCACTATAATGCCCATTTAGACACGCACGCTTTAAACTCAAGAAAAAGTTCGAAAAATGATGTTAAATCAAATTTTATGAGTTCAAATAGTTAATTATGGAATTTTGAACCTAATTATACAATTTCATCTCAAATTTTAAGCCTTTTACTCAGTTAAAATTCGAACAGATTCATTACAAAGCCCATTTACACACGCACGTTTGAAACCCAATAAAAAGTTCGCTTAAATCAAATTTTATTTAGATAAAATTGTTAATTATGTAATTTTGAACCGAATTATACAGCTTAATCTCATATTTTTATCTTTTTAATCGGTTAAAATTCGAACAGATTCACTATAAAGCCCATTTAGATATGCACGCTATAAACCCATCAAAAAGATCGAAAAATGATATTAAATCAACTTTTATGAGTTCAAATAGTTAATTATGGATTTTTGAACTTAATTGTACACCTTAATCTCAAAATTTTAGCTTTTTAATCGGTTAAAATTCTAATAGATTCATTATAAAGCCCATTTAGATATGCACACTATAAACCCATCAAAAAAATATAAATTAAATTAAATCAAAATCTATGATTTCAAATAGTTAATTATGGATTTTTGAACCTAATTATACAAATTAATCTCAAATTTTTAGCTTTTTAATCGGTTAAAATTCGAACAGATTCACAATAAAGCCCATTTAGACGTGCCCGCTTTAAACCCAACAAAAATATCAAAAATAATATTAAATCAAAATTTATGAGTTCAAATATTTAATTATGGATTTTTGAGCCTAATTATACACCTTAATCTCAATTTTTTAGCTTTTTAATAGGTTAAAATTTGAACAGATTCACAATAAAGCCCATTTAGACACGCACGCTTTAAACCTAATAAAAATATCACAAAATGATATTAAATCAAATTTTATGCGTTCAAATAGTTAATTATGGACTTTTGAACCTAATTATGCACCTTAATCTCAAATTTTTAGATTTTTAATCGATTAAAATTCGAACAGATTCACTGTAAAGCCCATTTAGACACGCACGCTTTAAACTCAACAAAAAGATCGAAAAATGATATTAATTATAACAAAAAGATCGAAAAATGATATTAATTATGGATGATGTGAGCACATCAATGCAAGCACAATATGATCCGGAGGTCTTGCCACAAGGACCTATTACTCGTTCTAAGGCAAAGAAATTCAGGGAAGTACTTTTCCTTACTTGTGCTTAAATTCTAGATTCATTCGATAATGTTTATGCCTTAGAACATAGGCTTTATAATGTGTTTCATGCTGATATGTGACATATTAGACTATACTACTTATTATATATGTTTAAGTATGTATATATGCTATTAAGTATGTTTTAAGGTTTGGTTTGATAGTGTTTATTATGTTTCTAACTTATTTATACGTTCTTGTGTGTTTTTGAATAAGTTTACAAGTGTTTCAACCTTGTGTTTTACGAATGGATCCTTGTGCTGTTTTCCAGTATAGGTAAACAGAGGTGTACCAGTGAGTTACGAAATGGATTCTTGTACTGTTTTCCAATATAGGTAAACAGAGGTGTGCCAGTGTAAGAGTAGGCCAAACACAACCCTCTTTTGGAATGATGGACGGCAACAAAGGATAAGGATGAGGGGTTTCTCATTCAAATTCAAACAATTAACACTTGTTTAATGTGTTTTATGAGCCCAAACATGTGGCTGATATGAATGGAGCCTAGATGCAAGTTATTAAGCATTTGAATTTAATTTCAGCCAAGTATTCAAATTCGGCCAACTCCTTCATTCTCCTATATATTCTGAAATTTTTGTAAAGACAAGGTCACACACACATTTTTGAATAAAAATTATATTTGAGAGTTTTCTCTTATTTGGTTCTTTTTAGAACTTTTCTGACATTCAAACTTGTTTTTGATTGTCAAATTCTTGATACTTTGGGTTCCTAGATCTCTATCTAGAGGGTCCAAGTCCTTTTGACGTTAAACAGATTCGATTCGGGTTTGCTCAGTATATTGTGCAGGTTCTTTCGAGTTTAGCGTGTCCAATTTGATCCAACAACTTTCTGAACACCATTGTTGAACGTTCGAGTTGCTGCCATGGATGTTTCTTGAAGCATTCAACTTCCAGCTTGAATATCATTCAAACGTTCAAACTTTTTTGTTCTTTAAATTTTTTTTTCTTTCGTTTTTATTTTTCTTTCCATTATTTTCCTATATTGGTAAACAATGAAAAATCTCGTTCCAGCGTCAACTTTTCTTACCTCTTTCATTTTTCGTTTTATTTTACTTCATTGTTTTCCTATGTAGGTAAACAATGCAAAAATTCTCCTCAAACGCCCAAGTTATTATACTTATTTCCTATATAGGTAATCAGTGTAAACACTTGACTATTTATGTTTTTCTTTTGCAGGAACTTGCTTACAACATTCCTAGATCCGCAACTTACGAAGAAAGTCCATCTCGACAGGCTACCTCGTATTTGAACCTAATTATACACCTTAATCTCAATTTTTTAGCTTTTTAATCGTTTAAAATTCGAACAGATTCACTATAAGGCCCATTTAGACACGCACACTTAAATCCAACCAAAAGATCAAAAAATTATATTAAATCAAATTTTACGTGTTCAAATAGTTAATTATGGACTTTTTGAACCAAATTATACAGCTTAATCTCAATTTTTTAGCTTTTTACTCGGTAAAAATTAGAATAGATTCACTATAAAAGCCCATTTAGACACGCACGCTTTAAACCAAAAAAAAGATCAAAAAATGATATTGAATCGAATTTTATGACTTCAAATAGTTAGTTATAGACTTTTGAACCTAATTATACAGCTTAATCTCAAATTTTTAGCTTTTTACTCGATTAAAATTCGAATAGATTTACTGTAAAGCCCATTTAGACAGGCACGCTATAAACCCAACAAAAAGATCGAAAAATGATATTAAATCAAATTTTATGAGTTCAAATTGTTAATTATAGACTTTTGAACCTAATTATACAGCTTAATCTCTAATATTTAGCTTTTTACTCGATTAAAATTCGAATAGATTTACTGTAAATCCCATTTAGACACGCACACTTTAAACGCAACAAAAAGATCGAAAAATGACATTAAATTAAATTTTATGAGTTCAAATATTTAATTATGGATTTTTGAACCTAATTGTACACCTTAATCTCAAATTTTTAGCATTTTAATTGGTTAAAATTCGAACAGGTTCACTATAAAGCCCATTTAGACACGCACGCTTTAAACCCAATGAAAAGATCAAAAAATAATATTAAATCAAAATTTATGAGTTCAAATATTTAGTTATGGATTTTAGAACCTAATTATACACCTTAATCTCAAATTGTTAGCTTTTTACTCGGTTAAAATAAGAATAGATTCACTATAAAGCCCATTTAGACACGCACGCTTTAAACCCAACAAAAGATCAAAAAATGATATTGAATCGAATTTTATGACTTCAAATAGTTATTTATGGACTTTTGAACCATACAGCTTAATCTCAAATTTTTATCTTTTTACTCGATTAAAATTCGAATAGATTTACTGTAAAGCCCATTTAGACACGCACACATTAAACCCAACAAAAAGATCAAAAAATGATATTAAATCAAATTTTATGTGTTCAATTAGTTAACAATAGATTTTTGAACCTAATTATACAGCTTAATCTCTAATACTTAGCTTTTTACTCGATTGAAATTCGAATAAATTTACTGTAAAGCCCATTTAGACACATACGCTTTAAACCCAACAAAAAGATCAAAAAATGATATTGAATCAAATTTTATGAGTTCAAATAGTTAATTATGGTCTTTTGAACCTAATTATACAACATAATCTCCAATTTTTAGCTTTTTACTCAGTTAAAATTCAAACAGATTCACTACAAAGCCCATTTAGACATGCACGCTTTAAACACAACAAAAAGATAAATAAATGATATTAAATCAAATTTTATGAGTTCAAATTGTTAATTATGGACTTTTGAACCTAATTCTACGGCTTAATCTCAAATTTTTAACTTTTTACTCGGTTAAAATTCGAATAGATTCACTATAAAGCCCATTTAGGCACGCACGCTTTAAACCCAACAAAAAGATCAAAAAATGATATTGAATCAAATTTTATGGCTTCAAATAGTTAGTTATGGACTTTTGAACCTAATTATACAGCTTAATCTCAAATTTTTAGCTTTTTAATCGATTAAAATTTGAATAGATTTACTGTAAAACCCATTTAGACATGCACGATTAAATCCCAATAAAAAGATCAAAAAATGATATTAAATCAAATTTTATGAGTTCAACTAGTTAATTATGGACTTTTGAAACTAATTATACACCTTAATCTCTAATTTTTAGCTTTCTAATCAGTTAAAATTCGAACAGATTTACTATAAAGACCATTTAGACATGTAAGCTTTTAACCCAAGAAAAAGATTAACAAATCATATGAAACCAAATTTCCTTAGTTCAAATAGTTTATTATGGACTTTTGAACCTAATTATACACCTTCATCTCAAATTTTTAGCTTTTTACATGGTTAAAAATTGAAAAGATTCACTATAAAGCCCATTTAGCCACGCACGCTTTAAACCCAACAAAAAGATCAAAAAATTATAATAAATCAAATTTTATGAGTTCAAATAGTTAATTATGGACTTTTGAATCTAATCATACACCTTAATCTAAAATTTTTAGCTTTTTAATCGGTTAAAATTCGATCAGTTTCACTATAAACCCATTTAGACATGCACGTTTTAAACCCAACAAAAAGATCGAAAAATGATATTAAATCAAATTTTATGAGTTCAAATAGTTAATTATGGAATTTTGAACCTAATTATACACCTTAATCTTTAAATTTTTACCTTTCTAATCGGTTAAAACTCGAACAAATTCACTACAAAGCCCATGTAAGCACGCACGCTTTAAACCCAACAAAAACACAAAAAATAACATTAAATCAAACTTAATGACTTCAAATAGTTAATCATGGATTTTTGAAACTAATTGCACAACTTAATATCAATTTTTTAGCTTTTTAATCGGTTAAAATTCGGACAGATTCACTATAAAGCCCATTTAGACACGCACGCTTTAAACCCAACAAAAAATCAAAAAATGATATTAAATCAAATTTTATGAGTTCAAATAGTTAATTATGGACTTTTGAACCTAATTATACAACTTAATCTCAAATTTTTAGCTTTTAAATCAATTAAAATTCGAACAGATTCACTATAAAGCCAATTTAGTCAAGCACGCTTCACACCCAACAAAATGATCGAAAAATGATATTGAATCAATTTTTATGAGTTTAAATAGTTAATTATGGATTTTTGAACCAAATTATACACCTTAATCTCAAATTTTTAGCTTTTTAATCGGTTAAAATTCAAACAGATTTACTATAAAGCCTATTTAGACACGCATGCCTTAAACCCAACAAAAAGATCGAAAAATGATATTAAAATCAAAATTTATGAGTTAAAATATTTAATTATCGATTTTTGAAACTAATTATACACCTTAATCTCAAAATTTTAGCTTTTTAGTAGGTTAAAATTCAAACAGATTTACTATAAAGCCCATTTAGACACGCACGCCTTAAACCCAACAAAAAGATCGAAAAATGATATTAAAATCAAAATTTATGAGTTCAAATATTTAATTATCGATTTTTGAACCTAAATATACACCTTAATCTCAAATTTTTAGCTTTTTCATCTGTTAAAAATTGAACATTTTCACTATAAATTCAATTTAGACATGCACGTTTTAAACCCAACAAAAAGATCGAAAAATGAATTAAATCAAAATTTATGAGTTCAAATAGTTAATTATGGATTTTTGAAACTAATTATGCAACTTAATATAAAAATTTTAGCTTTTTAATCGGTTAAAACCCGAAGAAATTCACAACAAAGCCCATGTAGACACGCACGCTTTAAACCCAACAAAAATCAAAAAATAATATTAAATCAAATTTATTGAGTTCAAATAGTTAATTATGGACTTTTTAACATAATTATACCACTTAATCTCAAATTTTTAGCTTTCTAATCGGTTAAAATTCGAACAGATTCACTATAAAGCCCATTTAGACACGCACGCTTTACACTCAACAAAAATATCGAAAAATGATATTAAATCAAATTTTATGAGTTCAAATAGTTAATTATGGACTTTTGAACCTAATTATACACCTTAATCTCAAATTTTTAGCTTTTTAATCGGTTAAAATCCGAACAAATTCACTATAAAGATCATTTAAACACTCACGCTATAAACCCAACAAAAATATCAAAAAATAATATTAAATCAAAATTTATGAGTTCAAATATTTAATTATGGATTTTTGAACCTAATTATACACCTTAATCTCAAATTTTTAGCTTTTTAATTTGTTAAAATTTGAACAATTTCACTATAAAGCCCATTTAGACACGCACGCTTTAAACCCAAGAAAAAATCGGAAAATAACAATAAATAAAACTTAATGAGTTCAAATAGTTAATTATGGACTTTTGAACCTAGTTATACAGCTTAATCTCAAATTTTTAGCTTTTTAATCTGTTAAAATTCGAAACGATTCACTATAAAGACCATTTAGACACGCACGCTATAAACCCAACAAAAGAATCAAAAAATGATATTAAATCAAAATTTATGAGTTCAAATAGCTAATTATGGATTTTTGAAACTAATTGTACAACTTAATATCAAATTTTTAGCTTTTTAATCGGTTAAAATTCGAACAGATTCACTGTAAAGCCCATTTAGACACGCACGCTTTAAACCCAACAAAAAATCAAAAAATGATATTAAATCAAATTTTATGAGTTCAAATAGTTAATTATGGACTTTTGAACCTAAGTATACAACTTAATCTCAAATTTTTAGCTTTTAAATCAATTAAAACTCGAACAGATTCACTATAAAGCCAATTTAGTCAAGCACTCTTCACACCCAACAAAAAGATCGAAAAATGATATTGAATCAATTTTTATGAGTTTAAATAGTTAATTATGGATTTTTGAACCAAATTATACACCTTAATCTCAAATTTTTAGCTTTTTAATCGGTTAAAATTCAAACAGATTTACTATAAAGCCTATTTAGACATGCATGCCTTAAACCCAACAAAAAGATCGAAAAATGATATTAAAATCAAAATTTATGAGTTAAAATATTTAATTATCGATTTTTGAAACTAATTATACACCTTAATCTCAAATTTTTAGCTTTTTAGTAGGTTAAAATTCAAACAGATTTACTATAAAGCCCATTTAGACACGCACGCCTTAAACCCAACTAAAAGATCGAAAAATGATATTAAAATCAAAATTTATGAGTTCAAATATTTAATTATCGATTTTTGAACCTAAATATACACCTTAATCTCAAATTTTTAGCTTTTTAATCTGTTAAAAATCGAACAGTTTCACTATAAATTCCATTTAGACATGTACGTTTTAAACCCAACAAAAAGATCAAAAAATGAATTAAATCAAAATTTATGAGTTCAAATATTTAATTATGGATTTTTGAACCTAATTATACACCTTAATCTCAATTTTTTAGCTTTTTAATCTGTTAAAATTTGAACAATTTCACTATAAAGCCCATTTAGACACGCACGCTTTAAACCCAAGAAAAAATCGGAAAATAACAATAAATAAAACTTAATGAGTTCAAATAGTTAATTATGGACTTTTGAACCTAATTATACAGCTTAATCTCAAATTTTTAGCTTTTTAATCTGTTAAAATTCGAACAGATTCACTATAAAGACCATTTAGACACGCACGCTAAACCCCAACAAAAAAATAAAAAAATGATATTAAATCAAAATTTATGAGTTCAAATAGCTAATTATGGATTTTTGAAACTAATTGCACAACTTAATATCAAATTTTTAGCTTTTTAATCGGTTAAAATTCGGACAGATTCACTGTAAAGCCCATTTAGACACGCACGCTTTAAACCCAACAAAAAATCAAAAAATCATATTAAATCAAATTTTATGAGTTCAAATAGTTAATTATGGACTTTTGAACCTAATTATACAACTTAATCTCAAATTTTTAGCTTTTAAATCAATTAAAATTCGAATAGATTCACTATAAAGCCAATTTAGTCAAGCACGCTTCACACCCAACAAAAAGATCGAAAAATGATATTGAATCAATTTTTATGAGTTTAAATAGTTAATTATGAAATTTTGAACCTAATTATACAACTTAATCTCAAATTTTGAGCTTTTTAGTCAGTTAAAATTCGAACAGATTCACTATAAAGCCCATTTAGATATACACTCTTTAAACCCGACAAAAATATCGAAAAATAATATTAAATCAAAATTTAAGAGTTCAAATATTTAGCTATGGATTTTTGAACCTAATTATACACCTTAATATCAAATTTTTAGCTTTTTAATCTGTTAAAATTCGAACAGTTTCACTGTAAAGCCCATTTATACATGCACGTTTTCAACCCGACAGAAAGATTGAAAAATTGTATTAAATCAAAATTTATGAGTTCAAATAGCTAATTATGGACTTTGAACCCAATTATACAACTTAATCTAAAAGTTTTAGCTTTTAACTCGATTAAAATTCGAATAGATTCACTATAAAGTCAATTAAGTCATGCTCACTTTACACCCAACAAAAAGATCGAAAAATGATATTAAATCAAAGTTTATGAGTTCAAATAGTTAAATATGGATATTTGAAATTAATTATACAACTTAATCTCAAATTTTAAGCTTTTTAATCGGTTAAAATTCGAACAAATTCACTATAAAGCTCATTTAGACTCGCACGCTTTAAACCCAACAAAAAATCAAAAAATGATATTAAATCAAAATTTATGAGTTCAAATAGTTAATTATGGATTTTTGAACCTAATTATATAACTTAATCTCAAATTTTTAGCTTTTAACTTGATTAAAATTCGAACTTATTCTTTAAAAGGCAATTTAGTCACGCACGCTTCACACCAAACAAAAAGATCGAAAATGATATTAAATCAAATTTTATTAGTTCAAATAGTTAATTATTGATTTTTTAAACCTAACTATATACCTTAGTCTCAAATTTTTAGCTTTTTATTCAGTTAAAATTCGAACAGATTCACTATAAAACTCATTTAGACACGCACGCCTTAAACCCAACAAAAATATCGAAAAATGATATTAAAATCAAAAATTATGAGTTCAAATATTTAACTATGGAATTTTGAACCTAATTATACACACCTTAATCTCAAATTTTTAGCTTTGTAATCTGTTAAAATTCGAACAGTTTCACTATAAAGCCCATTTAGACACGCACGCTATAAACCCAACAGAAAAAATTGAAAAATGATATTAAATCAAAATTTATGAGTTTAAATAGTTAATTAAGGATTTTTGAAACTAATTATACATCTTAATTCAATTTTTTTCGCTTTTTAATCGGTTAAAATTCGAACTGATTCACTATAAAGCCCATTTAGACACACACGCTTTAAACCCAACAAAAAATCAATAAATGATATTAAATCAAAATTTATGAGTTCAAGTAGTTATTTATGGACCTTTGAACCTAATTATACAACTTAATCTCAAATTTTTAGATTTTAACTCGATTACCAGATTCACTATAAAGCTAATTTAGTCACGCACGCTTTACACCCATTAAAAAGATTGAAAAATGATATTAAATTAAATTTTATGAGTTTAAAGAGTTAGTTATGGATTTTTGAACCTAATTATACACATTAATATCAAATTTTTAGCTTTTTAATCGGTTAAAATTCGAACAGATTTACTGTAAAGTCCATTTTGACACGCACACTATAAGTCCAACAAAAAATCGAAAAATGATATTAAATCAAAATTTAAGAGTTCAAATAGTTAATTATGGATTTTTGAAACTAATTATAGAACTTAATCTCAAATTTTTAGCTTTTTAGTAGGTTAAAATTTGAACAGATTCACTGTAAAGCCCATTTAGACTCACACGCTTTAAGCCAACCAAAGATCAAAAAATGATATTAAATCAAATTTTATGAGTGCAAAAGGTTAATTATGTACTTTTAAACCTAATTATACACCTTCATCTCAAATTTTTAGCTTTTTAATCGGTTAAAATTCAAATAGATTCACTATAAAGCCCATTTAGATACGCACGCTATAAAGCCAACAAAAAAAATTGAAAAATGATATTAAATCAAAATTTACGAGTTCAAATAGTTAATTATATATTTTTGAAACTAATTATACAACTTAATCTCAAATTTTTAGCATTTTAATCGGTTAAAATTTGAACAGATTCACTATAAAGCCCATTTAGACACGCACGCTTTTTACTCGCTTAAAATTCGAACAGATTTACTATAAAGCCCATTTAGACACGTGATAGGTGCTCAACACACTCACTTTTTACTCCTTTTATCGGCATTTATCACCAAATATTCACCCACTTGAACCAATTCATGTGCTTAATGTGATATATTTAGAAGTTATACTTAAATAGATAATATTTATAGAAAAAGGCACGTTTTACTGCGTTTTCATATCTGTGCAAGAAAACCATTGCCGCGGCAGCGACAAGGCTGAGGCAGCAGCAGGAAGACAGGAAGCAAAGTGATAGGCGATGGAAAGACAAAAATCTAAGGAACGTGTTTGGACTTGAAGCCCAAGAATCAGAGCTAGCTAGCACAAGGAAAAGCCCAAAGGAAGACCACGCGGGAAAGCCCTCTTAGCCGAATTCAAACTTGGAAATATAATATTATTATGTACTTGACTTATTCCCTACTCCAAGTTGTATTCTACTTAGGAAAGGTTTGCCCTAGGTCTAGCCTATATAAAGACCTAGCCACCCAATGTATGATATAGAGAAATACCTAGGGAGAGCCGACTTCTACTCTTGTTTCCTTCCTCTCCATCATGTTCTAAAACCTTCATAGGGTTTAGGTGAAGGTTGTGGAGTATTTGTGAGAGGAGATTGTAATTTGTCTTTTATTCAATGCAATAAAGATTATCAAGGTTTGCTTATCCTTTGTTATTCCTTGTTCTCGCATCAAGCCCGGGAGGGAAGTTTGTGAGTAATCCATTTATCTAAGCTCGGGAGAGTTAGATTCACGAAAGGGGTAAGTACGGTGTTTCAATCGCGAAATACTAACTCGGCCTAGGGATAGGTTAAGAGTTTCAGCGGCTAAAAGAAGTGTGAGATTGGTTGGTGAGTATAATTGGTTCACGCCGGGAGGTATCATCAAGGACTAGTCATCAACAACACTCTGACTTAGGGATAAGCGGAGTCATTCAAGGACACTTTGCCGAACTTTGGTAAAGTCTGCCCACGAGCAAGGGATTGCCGCGGCAAAGAGCGTTATCGCTGCCCAGGCAGTAAACTGCAGTGCTGCCGAGGCAGAGATATACGATTGCATTGGATAAAGACAAGTCAATCAAGTCCACAATACAATACAATTGGATCCTGGCCCATCTCTCTCTCTAATATTTCGACTCTTTATTTTTATTCAATTATTTTAGTTTAAATAAATCACATCAACTCACTTGTGTTTTTATCTTTCTACAGAGCAAGAAGATGAAGGAAGCATATTAAGTATACCAGTCCCTGAGGAGACGATAACTCGATAACATACTTATCACTTATTACTTGCGATGTGTCCACTTGCACTGAACGCGCACTTTTGACACGCGACAAGTTTTTGGCGCCGTTGCCGGGGACTGGCAACTAAATTTTGTTTTCCTTGTTTTCTTGTTTCTTTTTCTTTTTCTTTTTCTTTTTCTTTTTCTTTTTCTTTTTCTTTTACTTTTGTTTTTCTTGGTGTATGACCAGGGCCAATCCAACCAACCCCTTATACGAGTTAGATCCTGAGATTGAAAGAACAGGGTTAAGGTTGAGGAGACAAATTCGAGGAGTCATGGTAGAGGTTCAGGCAGGACAAAACATACCTGCCGGCAATGAAGGTCTTCCGCCGCCAACTGGGCCGCGGCAGCTGACTGTCAGAGATTTCTTGGAGGAGGACTTAAATGGACTAAACACAGGAGTCGTTACACACGAGAATGAAGCAGTCCATTTTGAACTTAAACCGGTTATGTTCAACATGTTAAATACAATTGGATAATTTGGTGGGTCTGCAACTGAAGACGCAAGGCAACATCTCAAATCTTTCATGGAAATCTGCAACTCTTTCAAAATCCAAGGAGTCCATGAAGATGTCTTGCGGTTAAAGCTATTCCCCTATTCACTGAGGGATAGGGCGAAAGCTTGGTTGAATAGCATTCCAGCGGGATCTATTGGATCCTGGAGTGAACTTTGACGTGATTTCATTACTCGCTTTAATCCTACTAATCTATATGATAGAATTCGTAATGAAATCACTTCTTTCCGACAGGCTGAAGACGAACCAATGTACGAGGCATGGGAACGCTACAGAGAACTATTGCACAAGTGTCTGCTGCATGGATTCCCCTTATGGACACAAGTGACAATGTTTTACAACGCCACGAATGCCCCGACAGGGATGATGTTAGATGCCTCGGCAAACGACACACTCCTGGACAAGGCACCCGAGGAAGCTATTGAAATTTTGAATAAACTCGCAAGGAATGACTTCCAATTTCCCACATCTAGGCGAGGAGGAGTAAGACGCCAAGCCACGGTAAACGAATTAGATTCATCAAGTTCAGTGGCAGCACAATTGGCCTCTCTTACCAAGATGGTGCAAAACCTACAATTACAAAACAATACCCGTGAGGTCAAGGTAATTGATTCATGTTGTGATTTATGTGGAGGTAACCACAGATCTGTTGATTGCATGAATCAAGAAACCGGTATGTACGTTGGGAACTACAACCGTAACAATGTGATGTCCAACACGTACAACCCCTCATGGAAGAGGCATCCAAACTTATCATGGAGCAACCCAAATAATACCTTAAACCCAATCACCCAACCACCGGGACTTTAGTAGCCAATGCCGCAGCAGCAAGTCCAACAACCGATGTCGCCGCCGCAGATGCAGCAGCAACCGGTCAATTCATTGGAAAACACGCTAAAGGCCTTCATGATGAAAACTGAGTCATACATGGCAGAAAATAGTAATTTCATCAAGAGGACCGACGCCTTCATGAATAGGACTGAGATGAGGCTACAAAATCAAGAAGCGGCCATAAAAACTCTGGAAACTCAGGTTGGGCAGTTTGCTCAATGTATAAACACTAGACCACAAGGAGGCCTACCTAGCAATACTGAGGTTGCTAAGGTACTAAGCCATGAACAGTATAAGGCAATCACTACCAGGAGTGGTCTACAGTTGAAAGAGAAGATCTCAGAGAACCAAACCCAACCGATGGATCAACCAAAAAAAGAGGCTGAGCAAACCGAGACTGACAACACTGCCCCGGCAGCAAGCACTGCAGCGCCTGAGTAGTCTGCCGTGGCAGCAAAAATTCCAGTGGTGCCAGGTATAAGATTCCAAACTAAAGAAACCCTGGAAGAGATGAGACCACCACCACCTTTCCCGCAAAGGTTGAAAAAACAAAAACAAGATCAATAGTTCAAGAAGTTCCTCGATATCTTGAAGCAAGTCCACATCAACATACCATTCGTTGAGGCCATTGAACAAATGCCCAACTATGCCAAGTTCTTAAAAGATATGGTATCAAAGAGAAAACGAATAGGTGAGTTTGAGACAGTGGCTGCCACCGAGGGATGCATGGCAATACTGCATAACCGCATGCCACCAAAGTTAAAAGATCCTGGTTGCTTCACTATACCTTGTGCAATAGGAAAGAGTTATGAAGGAAAGACCCTATGCGACCTTGGAGCAAGTATAAACCTCATGCCTAAATCAGTCTTCCAAAAGCTTGGAATTGGAAGGCCAAAGCCTACAACAGTAATGCTCCAACTCACGGATAGATCCTATGTGCAACCTGAAGGCAAAATCGAGGACATACTGGTAAGAGTTGACAAGTTTATTTTTCCTGCCGACTTTCTTGTCCTTGATTGTGAAGCAGATGACAACGCACCGATTATCCTTGGGAGACCTTTCCTAGCAACTGGATGTACATTGATTGACGTGGAAAAAGGAGAGTTGACTATGCGAGTCAATGACCAACAAGTCAAACTCAATGCATTCCACAACTTAAAAAGGTATAACGATCCAGAGGAATGTAAGGCCATCCACATAATAGACAATAAGATATCCTGCCTGGGCAGTCTGCTCGACAGGATATTTGGCAAGAAAATCAAGCCCAAGATGGATGGACAGACAACACTAAGGAGCGGCCCACAACAGATACATAATTTGGGCCTAAGGGAAAAAATAATTTTGGGAGACGCATTCGCATGCTCTCCACCAGTAACCTAACCTCTCCCTTTTCCTTTTCTTTATTATATTAGGGTTAGTAGTTTATTTTTATTTTTTCTAATTATTTTCGTTTTCAGTATTTTTCGTTTGTGTGTCTAGATTTTTATTCAGGAATAAAAGGTAAAGATAGGGGAAAAATAGTTCACAGTAGGAACTCTGCCGAGGCAATACAACAGTGTCAGAGCCGCAACAGTCCCAACGGGCAGAAAAATGTAACGGCTAGTCTGCTGAGATTCCTGCCGCGGCAGAAAAGGAAACAGCAGAAGAAGGAAACGGTTACAACGGCTAGTGATCTCAACGGTCACAAGGCCGAGGCCTATATAAGAGACTCCTTCCTCTTGAACTATTCACTCTTAATTTCTTGCTTTCTTTAGTATTCTTAACAATCACTCTCTCAATTACTCTCTGCCTACTAATCCCTTTTAAATCTCCAGATTTCTCTTCAAGAAAACCTCCAAGAACTCAATTTTCTTTTTCTTGATGGCAACTTACAAAAGATTTGCCCCAGCCAACGTTGAAGATCGATTCAATCGATCTTTCATCGCAAGGCAACTTTGGGAAGAACAAGGATTCCAGCATGCGGATGAAGAGAATTACGGCATTGAACACTACTTGTTCGACAGAATAAAGTACCAGAATTGGGAAATATTCTGTTTGCAACCTACCCAGGCAAATGCCACAATCGAGCAGGAGTTCTACGCTCATGAGCCCAGCAAAGAGTCCCTCTTTGTTCACTGCCGCGACAGGCCAGTGCAGCTTGATGCCGATACGATCAACAATTTCTACGGCCTCACCCCGGACAGTGATCTCCATGCTGACTTCTTGGAAGATATCACTGCCGAGGACTATGAACTTATCAAAGACGATCTTTGTTACGCAAACACCCCATGGGAAACCGGTACCCATCGAGGATCCGTGACAAGACAAAGCTTGAAGCTGGAGGCCAAGATGTGGAACACCTTCGTCAAACGACGCCTCATCCCAACATCAAACAATAGCACGGTGGATCGCAAGAGATTGGTGCTTATCCAATCCATCATCAACAAAAGGACCATCAACATTGGAGAAATTATCCTATGGGAAATTCACGAGTGCGGTAAGAAAGATCAAGGACCATTGTATTTCCCTTGCTTGATTACGGGTTTATGTGTTTCTGTAGGTGTACCCATTGAAGAAACGGATGAATACACACCCCCAAGAAGAGGATGGACCAGGGAATTCTGCCACAAAGTCATGCAGATCACACAAGCAGAATCTGTCCAGGCAACACCGCAGCAGTTCACTGCCGATACTGTTGTCGGGGCCCAGTACACGGTAGATATGCCTAGTACTGCCCACACCTCTGCCGCAGCAGACCCGTATCAAGAACTCTTGCAGCGAATGGTCGCGATGGATCTTCGACAACAACGGTACATGGAGTACCAGCAGGACTTCAATGGCACTCTCGCACAGATGATGTTGCACGCCTTCCCGGACCAAGGCGTACAATTCCCGGAGTTCCCAAGCAATATGTTCGTTACTGTCGCACCCTACACCGAGACTACACCAGCCCCAGGAGGACCGCGACCGTTCTTCCATCCGGACCCTCAGCCCCAATACCAGGCTGTTGGACCATCTAGGGCGGCAGACTCTGTCGTGGCCTCATCTGTCAGCCGAAGGCCATCCAAGCGGAGAGCCGTTTTCAGCACTCCACCAAGATCGCCAATTATCATGGGTAGTCTATCCGCTGAGATAGATGCTTATGTACACCAAGGCTCTATTGCCGCCGGCCCAAGCACACACCACACCGGAGGAGCAACTACGATGGGAGGAGGAACGGACGTGATGATAACCGAGGAGATGGAGGATGTTGAAGAAGGAGAAGAAGTAGAAGCCCCAATGCATAGAACACCACCCACTCGAGTCCAGCCGCCGAGGCAAGCAAAGGCGCAACCATCGCCCTCCCCAAGGACAAAAAGCACTTGGCATCTAGGCAACGGAGGAAAATTGTTACGAGCAGCTCTTCGGAGTCGCTCTAAAATTCTTTGTCCTTTATTTAATATTCATTGCTTTTACTATTTTTCCTTACTGCATATAATTCATATTCTGTTTTGTCGTTTATTCCTTCCAAATATAAAGCATTGAGGATAATGCTTGGTTTGAGTTTTGGGGTGCAGATTCACTGCCAAGGCAGCAATCTACTGCCGCGGCCTTGCCAAAAAGGGAGTGTTCCAGTGATTTTTTTTTTAATTTTTATGCTCCCCGCCTTATTTGAATTAACTGCCTACACTCTTGCACTGCTCATCATCAGTATTGCCTTAGTTTATTCTTTAAGGCTATAGAAATCTTTCTCCTTACCATGTTTAGGTTCTGTTAAGAGGGCTTAACCTTAGGATGCTTAAGGATGAAAACTTAGAAGCTTACTATAGGAAGAACTTTAAACACTTTTGGGACTTGTGGATTATAAGAATTCTTTTAATGAACTTAGGTGATAAAGACTTAGATTTTTGGAAAAGTAACTAGAGGTGCCTACCACCGGCTCTAGAAAATATCTTCTTCATGCTAGAGGTGCCCGAAATTGGCTCTAGTATATTAAAAAGAAAAGACAAAAAGGTTTTTAGTGAAAAGAAAAACACAAGTCTTTGAGGTGCCCGAAACCGGCTCAAGATTTGGAAAAGAAGAGAAGACTTAACCAATGTCTATTTGTCTTGAACTTAGAGTTTATCTAAGAAAGCCTTTAATCAACTTGTCCACAAAAACACACACACTCACAAATCCTATAGTTTGTTTCTAGGTAAATTCTTAGGTAGCCGAATGGTTAAGGCTTAAAGATAGGCCTAGCTATGGTAGGGAGAATAGATGGACATGTAAAACCAAGGGAGAGCAGAGTTCGGCAAATTGATGGTTTGCATTGCTTGAGGACAAGCAATAGTTCGAGTTTGGGGGTGTGATAAGTGCTCAACACACTATCACTTTTTACTCCTTTTATCGGCATTTATCACCAAATATTCACCCACTTGAACCAATGCATGTGCTTAATGTGATATATTTAGAAGTTATACTTAAATAGATAATATTTATAGAAAAAGGCACGTTTTACTGCGTTTTCATATCTGTGCAGGAAAACCATTGTCGCGGCAGCGACAAGGCCGAGGCAGGACCTGATGCCGAGGCAGCAGCAGGAAGACAAGAAGCAAAGTGATAGGCAATGGAAAAACAAAAATCTAAAGAACGTGTTTCGACTTGAAGCCCAAGAATCAGAGCTAGCTAGCACAAGGAAAAGCCCAAAGGAAGACCACGCGGGAAAGCCCCCTTAGCCGAATTCAAACTTGGAAATATAATAGTATTATGTACTTGACTTGTTCCCTACTCCAAGTTGTATTCTACTTAGGAAAGGTTTGCCTTAGGTCTAGCCTATATAAAGACCTAGCCACCCAATGTATGATATAGAGAAATACCTAGGGAGAGCCGACTTCTACTCTTGTTTTCTTCCTCTCCATCATGTTCTAAAACCTTCATAGGGTTTAGGTGAAGGTTGTGGAGTATTTGTGAGAGGAGATTGTAATTTGTCTTTTATTCAATGCAATAAAGATTATCAAGGTTTGCTTATCCTTTGTTATTCCTTGTTCTCGCATTCAAGCCCGGGAGGGAAGTTTGTGAGTAATCCATTTATCTAAGCTTGGGAGAGTTAGATTCACGAAAGGGGTAAGTACGGTGTTTCAATCGCGAAATACTAACTCGGCCTAGGGATAGGTTAAGAGTTTCAGCGGCTAAAAGAAGTGTGAGATTGGTTGGTAAGTATAATTGGTTCATGCCGGGAGGTATCATCAAGGACTAGTCATCAACAGCACTCTGACTTAGGGATAAGCGGAGTCGTTCAAGGACACTTTGCCGAACTTTGGTAAAGTCTGCCCACGAGCAAGGGATTGCCGCGGCAAAGAGCGTTATCGCTGCCCAGGCAGTAAACTGCAGTGCTGCCGAGGCAGAGATATACGATTGCATTGGATAAAGACAAGTCAATCAAGTCCACAATACAATACAACTGGATCCTGGCCCATCTCTCTCTCTCTAATATTTCGACTCTTTATTTTTATTCAATTATTTTAGTTTAAATAAATCACATCAACTCACTTGTGTTTTTATCTTTCTACAGAGCAAGAAGATGAAGGAAGCATATTAAGTATACCAGTCCCTGAGGAGACGATAACTCGATAACATACTTATCACTTATTACTTGCGATGTGTCCACTTGCACTGAACGCGCACTTTTGACACGCGACAACACGCAAGCTTTAAACCCAACAGAAAGATCGAAAAACGATATTAAATCAAATTTTATGAGTTCAAATAGTTAATTATGTACTTTTTAACCTAATTATACACCTTAATCTCAATTTTTTTTGTTTTTTAATCGGTTAAAATTCGAACAAATTCACAACAAAGCCCATTTAGACACGCACGCTTTAAACCCACCAGAAAGATCGAAAAATGATATTTAATCAAATTTTATGAGTTCAAATAGTTAATTATGGATTTTTGAAACTAATTATACAACTTAATCTCAAATTTTTAGCTTTTTAATCTCTTTAGATTCAAAAAGATTCACTGTAAAGCCCATTTAGACATGCACGGTTTAAACCCAAAAAAAATCAAAACATGATATTAAATCAAATTTTATGAGTTCAAATAGTTAATTATGGATTTTTGAACCTAATTATGTAACTTAATCTCAAATTTTTAGCTTTTAACTCCATTAAAATTCGAACATATTCATTATAAAGCCAATTTAGTCACGCACGCTTTACACCAAACAAAAAGATCGAAAATGATATTAAATCAAATTTTACTAGCTGAAATAGTTAATTATGGATTTTTTAAACTAATTATACACCTTAATCTCAAATTTTTAGCTTTTTATTCGGTTAAAATTCGAACAGATTTACTATAAAACCCATTTAGACACGCACGCCTAAAACCCAACAAAAATATAGAAAAATGATACTAAAATCAAAATTTATGAGTTCAAATATTTAACTATGGATTTTTGAACCTAATTATACACACCTTAATCTCAAATTTTTGCTTTTTAATCTGTTAAAATTCGAACAGTTTCACTATAAAGCCCATTTAGACACGCACGCTATAAACCCAACAAAAAAATTGAAAAATGATATTAAATCAAAATTTATGAGTTCAAATAGTTAATTAAGAATTTTTGAAACTAATTATACATCTTAATCTCAATTTTTTCACTTTTTAATCGGTTAAAATTCGAACAGATTCACTATAAAGCCCATTTAGACACACACGCTTTAAACCCAACAAAAAATCAAAAAATGATATCAAATCAAAATTTATGAGTTCAAATAGTTTATTATGGACCTTTGAACCTAATTATACAACTTAATCTCAAATTTTTAGATTTTAACTCGATTAACAGATTCACTATAAAGCCAATTTAGTCACGCACGCTTTACACCCATTAAAAAGATTGAAAAATGATATTAAATTAAATTTTATGAGTTTAAACAGTTGATTATGGATTTTTGAACCTAATTAAACACCTTCATCTCAAATTTTTAGCTTTTTAATCGGTTAAAATTCGATACGCACGCTATAAACCCAACAAAAAAATTGAAAAATGATATTAAATCAAAATTTACGAGTTCAAATAGTTAATTATATATTTTTGAAACTAATTATACAACTTAATCTCAAACTTCTAGCATTTTAATCGGTTAAAATTTGAACAGATTCACTATAAAGTCCATTTAGACACGCACGCTTTTTACTCGCTTAAAATTCGAACAGATTTACTATAAAGCTAATTTAGACACGCAAGCTTTTTGACACGCACACTATAAACCCAACAAAAAAATTGAAAAATAATATTAAATCAAAATTTATGAGTTTAAATAGTTAATTATGGATTTTTGAAACTAATTATACAACTTAATCTCAAATTTTTAGCTTTTTAATCGGTTAAAATTCGAACAGATTCACTATAAAGCCCATTTAGACACGCATGCTTTAAACCCAACAAAAAGATCGAAAAATGATATTAAATCAAAATTTATGAGTTCAAATATTTAATTATGGATTTTTGAACCTAATTGTACACCTTAATCTCAAATTTTTAGCATTTTAATCGGTTAAAATTCGAACAGATTCACTATAAAGCCCAATTAGACACGCACGCTTTAAACCCAATTAAAAGATCACTCTAAAGCTCATTTAGATACCCACGCTATAAACCCAACAAAAAAATCGAAAAATGATATTAAATCAAGATTTATGAGTCCAAATAGTTAATTATGGATTTTTGAAAATAATTATACAACTTAATCTAAAATTTTTAGCTTTTTACGAGGTTAAAATTCGAACAGATTTACTGTAAAGCCCATTTAGACATGCACGCTTTAAACTCAACAAAAAGATCGAAAATGATATTAAATCAAATTTTATGAGTTCAAATAGTTAATTATGGATTTTTTAACCTAATTATAAACCTTAATCACAAATTTTTAGCTTTTTAATCGGTTAAAATTCGAACAGATTCACTATAAAGCCCCTGTAGACACGCACTCTTTAAACCCAACAAAAAGATCAAAAAATGATATTAAATCAAATTTAATGAGTTCAAATAGTTAATTATGGACTTTTGAACCTAATTATACACCTTAATCTCAAATTTTTATATTTTTAATCGGTTAAAATTCGAGCATATTCACTATAAAGACCATTTAGACATGCACGTTATAAACCTAACAAAAAATAGAAAAATGATATTAAATCAAAATTTATGAGTTCAAATAGTTAATTATGGATTTTTGAAACTAATTATACAGCTTAATCACAAATGTTTAACTTTTTACACGGTTAAAATTCGAACAGATTCACTACAAAGCCTATTTAGACATGCATGCTTTAAACCCAACAAAAAGATCGAAAAATGACATTAAATCAAATTTTACGTGTTCAAATAGTTAATTATGGACTTTTGAACATAATTATACAACTTAATCTCAATTTTTCGATTTTTACTCGGTTAAAATTCGAAAAAATTCACTATAAAGCCCATTTAGACGTACACGCTTTAAACCCAACCAAAAGAAAAAATTATGATATTAAATAAAATTTTATGAGTTCAAATAGTTAATTACTGACTTTTGAACTTAATTATACAACTTAATTTCAAATTTCTAGCTTTTTACTCGGTTAAAATTTGAACAGATTCACTACAAAGCCCAATTAGACACGCACACTTTAAACCTAAAAAAGTATCAAAAAATGATATTAAATCAAATTTTATGAGTTCAAATAGTTAATTATGGACTTTTGAACCTAATTATACAACTTAATCTCAAATTTTCGCTTTTTACTCGGTTAAAATTCGAAAAAATTCACTATAAAGCCCATTTAGACGTGCACGCTTTAAACCCAACCAAAAGAAAAAATTATGATATTAAATCAAATTTTATGAGTTCAAATAGTTAATTACTGACTTTTGAACTTAATTATACAACTTAATTTCAAATTTCTAGCTTTTTACTCAGTTAAAATTTGAACAGATTCACTACAAAGCCCAATTAGACACGCACAATTTAAACCTAAAAAAATATCGAAAAATGATATTAAATCAAATTTTATGAGTTCAAATAGTTAATTATGGACTTTTGAACCTAATTATACAACTTAATCTCAAAATTTTATATTTTTAATTGGTTAAAATTCGAGCAGATTCGCTATAAAGCCCATTTAGACAAGCACGTTTTAAACCCAACAAAAAGATCGAAAATGATATTAAAACAAAATTTATGAGTTCAAATATTTAATTATGGATTTTTAAACCTAATTATACAGCATAATCTCAAATTTTTAGCTTTTTACAAGGTCAAAATTTGAACAGATTCACTACAAAGTCCATTTAGACACATACAATTTTAACCCAACAAAGAGATCAAAAAATGATATTAAATCAGATTTTATGAGTTCAAATATTTAATTATTGACTTTTGAACCTAATTATATAGCTTAATCTCAAACTTTTAGCTTTTTACTCGCTTAAAATTCGAACAGATTGACTGTAAAGCCCATTTAGACACGCACGCTTTAAACCCAACAAAAAAATCGAAAAATGATATTCAATCAAATTTTATGAGTTCCAATAGTTAGTTATTGATTTTTGAACCTAAATATATACCTTAATCTCAAAATTTTAGTTTTTTAATAGGTTAAAATTCGAATAGATTCATTATAAAGCCCATTTAGAGACACACGCTATAAACCCAACAAAAAAATCGAAAAATGATATTAAATTAAGATTTATGAGTTCAAATAGTTAATTATGGATGTTTGAAAATAATTATCCAGCTTACTCTAAAAATTTTAGCTTTTTACTAGGTTAAAATTCGAACAAATTTACTGTAAAGCCCATTTGGACATGCACACTTTAAATTCAACAAAAAGATCGAAAAAAGATATTAAATCATATTTTAGGAGTTCAAAAAGTTAATTATTGACTTTTAACCTAATTATACACCTTAATCTCAAATTTTTAGCTTTTTAATCGGTTAAAATTCGAACAGATTTACTATAAAACCCATTTAGACACGCACGATTTAAGCCCAATAAAAAGATCACAAAATGATATTAAATCAAATTTTATGAGTTGAAATAGTTAATTATGGACTTTTTAACCTAATTATACACCATAATCTCAAATTTTTAGATTTTAATCGGTTAAAATTCGAACAGATTCACTATAAAGTCCATTTTGACACGTACACTATAAACCCAACAAAAAAATCGAAAAATGATATTAAATCAAAATTTATGCGTTCAAATAGTTAATTATGGATTTTTTAAACTAATTATACAACTTAATCTCAAATTTTTAGCTTTTTAATCGGTTAAAATTCGAACAGATTCACTATAAATCCCATTTAGACACGCACGCTTTAAACACAACAAAAAGATCGAAAAATGATATTAAATAAAAAATTATGAGTTCAAATATTTAATTATGGATTTTGGAACCTAATTGTACACCTTAATCTCAAATTTTTAGCATTTTAATCGGTTAAAATTCGAATAAATTCACAATAAAGCCCATTTAGACACGCACGCTTTAAACCCAATGAAAAGATCACAAAAAGATATTAAATCAAATTTTAGGAGTTCAAAAAGTTAATTATAGACTTTTAACCTAATTATACACCTTAATCTCAAATTATTTGCTTTTTAATCGGTTAAAATTCGAACAGATTCACTATAAAACCAATTTAGACACGCACGATTTAAGCTCAATAAAAAGATCACAAAATGATATTAAATTAATTTTTATGAGTTGAAATAGTTAATTATGGACTTTTGAACCTAATTATACACCTTAATCTCAAATTTTTAGCTTTTTAATCTTTTAAAATTCGAACAGATTCATTATAAAGTCCATTTTAACACGCACACTATAAACCCAACAAAAAGATCGAAAAATGATATTGAATCAAATTTTATGAGTTCAAATAGTTAATAATGAATTTTTTAAACTAATTATATAACTTAATCTCAAACTTTTTAGCTTTTTAATCGGTTAAAATTCGAACAGATTCACTATAAAGCCCATTTAGACACGCACGCTATAAACCCAACCAAAAAAATCGAAAAATGATATTAAATAAAAATTTTAGGAGTTCATATAGTTAATTATGGATTTTTGAAACTAATTATACAACTTAATCTCATTTTTTTTAGCTTTTTAATCGGTTAAAATTCGAACAGATTAACTATAAATCTCATTTAGACATGCACGCTTTAAACCCAACAAAAAATCAAAAAATGATATTAAATCAAATTTTATGTGTTCAAATATTTAATTATAGATTTTTGAACCTAATTGTACACCTTAATCTCAATTTTTTTGTATTTTAATTGGTTAAAATTTGAACAGATTCACTATAAAGCCCATTTAGACACGCACGCTTTAAACCCAATGAAAAGATCACAAAAGGATATTAAATCAGATTTTATGAGTTTAAATAGTTAATTATGGACTTTTGAAGCTAATTATACACCTTAATCTCAAATTTTTAGCTTTCTAATCGGTTAAAATTCAAACAGATTTACTATAAAGCCCATTTAGACACATAAACTTTAAAACCAAGAAAAAGATCAAAAAATGATATTAAATCAAATTTTATGAATTCAAATAGTTAATTATGGACTTTTGAACCTAATTATACACCTTAATCTAAAATTTTTAGATTTTACACGGTTAAAATTTGAACAGATTCACTATAAATCTCATTTAGCCACACACACTTTAAACCCAACAAAAAGATCAAAAAATTATATTGAATCAAATTTTATGAGTTCAAATAGTTAATTATGTAAATTTGAATCAAATTATACACCTTAATCTCAAATTTTTAGCTTTTTAATCGTTTAAAATTCGAACAAATTCACTACAACGCCCATTTAGACACGTACGCTATAAACCCAATAAAAAGATCAAAAAATGATATTAAATCAAATTTTATGAGTTCGAATAGTTAATTATGGACTTTTAAACCTAATTATACACCTTAATCTCAATTTTTTTGCTTTTTAATTGGTTAAAATTCAAACAGATTCACTATAAAGCCCATTTAGACACGCACGCTTTAAACCAAACAAGAAGATCGAAAAATAATATAAAATCAAATTTTATGAGTTCAAATTGTTTATTATGGACTTTTGAACATAATTGTACACCTTAATCTCAAAATTTTAGCTTTTTACTCGGTTAAAATTCAAACAGATTCACTAGAAAGTCCATGTAAACACGTTCGATTTTAACCCAACAGAAAGATCAAAAAATGATATTAAATCAAAATTTATGAGTTCAAATAGTTAGTTATGTACTTTTGAACCTAATTATACAGCTTCATCTCAAATTTTTAGCTTTTTACTCGATTAAAATTCGAATAGATTTATTGTAAAGCCCATTTAGACACGCACACTTTAAACCCAACAAAAAGATCGAAAAATGATATTAAATCAAATTTTATGAGTTCAACTTGTTAATTATAGACTTTTGAACCTAATTATACAGCTTAATCTCTAATATTTAGCTTTTTACTCGATTAAAATTCGAATAGATTTACTGTAAATCCCATTTAGACACGCACGTTTTAAACGCAACAAAAAGATCGAAAAATGACTTTAAATTAAATTTTATGAGTTCAAATATTTAATTATGGATTTTTGAACCTAATTGTACACCTTAATCTCAAATTTTTAGCATTTTAATTGGTTAAAATTCGAACAGATTCACTATAAAGCCCATTTAGACACACGCGCTTTCAACCCAATGAAAAGATCGAAAAATAATATTAAATCAAAATTTATGAGTTCAAATATTTAGTTATGGATTTTTGAACCTAATTATATACCTTAATCTCAAATTGTTAGCTTTTTACTCGGTTAAAATTAGAATAGATTCACTATAAAGCCCATTTAGACACACACGCTTTAAACCCAACAAAAAGATCAAAAAATGATATTGAATCGAATTTTATGACTTCAAATAGTTATTTATGGACTTTTGAACCTAATTATACAGCTTAATCTCAAATTTTTATCTTTTTACTCGATTAAAATTCGAATAGATTTACTGTAAAGCCCATTTAGACACGCACACTTTAAACCCAACAAAAAATCAAAAAATGATATTAAATCAAATTTTATGAGTTCAATTAGTTAACAATAGACTTTTGAACCTAATTATACAGCTTAATCTCTAATATTTAGCTTTTTACTAAATTAAAATTCGAATAGATTTACTGTAAAGCCCATTTAGACACATACGCTTTAAACCCAACAAAAAGATCAAAAAATGATATTGAATCAAATTTTATGAGTTCAAATAGTTAATTATGGTCTTTTGAACCTAATTATACAGCATAATCACCAATTTTTAGCTTTTTACTCGATTAAAATTCAAACAGATTCATTACAAAGCCCATTTAGACATGCACGCTTTAAACACAACAAAAAGATAAATAAATGATATTAAATCAAATTTTATGAGTTCAAATTGTTAATTATGGACTTTTGAACCTAATTATACAGCTTGATCTCAAATTTTTAACTTTTTACTAGGTTAAAATTCGAATAGATTCACTATAAAGCCCATTTAGGCACGCACGCTTTAAACCCAACAAAAAGATCAAAAAATGATATTGAATCAAATTTTATGGCTTCAAATAGTTAGTTATGGAGTTTTGAACCTAATTATACAGCTTAATCTCAAATTTTTAGCTTTTTAATCAATTAAAATTTGAATAGATTTACTGTAAAACCCATTTAGACATGCACGATTTAATCCCAATAAAAAGATCAAAAAATGATATTAAATCAAATTTTATGAGTTCAACTAGTTAATTCTGGACTTTTGAAACTAATTATACACCTTAATCTCTAATTTTTAGCTTTCTAATCAGTTAAAATTCGAATAGATTTACTATAAAGACCATTTACACATGCAAGCTTTTAACCCAAGAAAAAGATTAACAAATCATATTAAACCAAATTTCCTTAGTTCAAATAGTTTATTATGGACTTTTGAACCTAATTATACACCTTCATCTCAAATTTTTAGCTTTTTACATGTTTAAAAATTGAAAAGATTCACTATAAAACCCATTTAGCCACGCACGCTTTAAACCCAACAAAAAGATCAAAAAATTATAACAAATCAAATTTTATGAGCTCAAATAGTTAATTATGGACTTCTGAATCTAATTATACACCTTAATCTAAAATTTTTAGCTTTTTAATCGGTTAAAATTCGATTAGTTTCACTATAAACCCATTTAGACATGCACGTTTTAAACCCAACAAAAAGATCGAAAAATGATATTAAATCAAATTTTATGAGTTCAAATAGTTAATTATGGAATTTTAAACCTAACTATACACCTTAATCTTTAAATTTTTAGCTTTCTAATCGGTTAAAACTCGAGCAAATTCACTACAAAGCCCATGTAGACACACACGCTTTAAACCCAACAAAAAATCAAAAAATAACATTAAATCAAACCTAATGAGTTCAAATAGTTAATTAGGGCATTTGAACCTAATTATACACCTTAATCTCAAATTTTTAGCTTTTTAATCGGTTAAAATTCGAATAGATTCACTATAAAGACCATTTAGACACGTACGCTATAAACCCAACAAAAAAATCGAAAAATGATATTAAATCAAAATTTATGAGTTCAAATAGTTAATTATGGATTTTGGAAACTAATTGTACAACTTAATCTCAAATTTTTAGCTTTTTAATCGGTTAAAATTCGAACAGGTTCACTATAAAGCCCATGTAGACGCACGCTTTAAACCCAAGAAAAAATCAAAAAATGATATTAAATCAAATTTTATGACTTCAAATAGTTAATTATGGACTTTGAACCCAATTATACAACTTAATCTAAAATCTTTAGCTTTTAACTCGACTAAAATTCGAATAGATTCACTATAAAGTCAATTAAGTCATGTTCACTTTACACCCAACAAAAAGATCGAAAAATGATATTAAATCAAATTTTATGAGTTCAAATAGTTAATTATGGATTTTTGAACCTAATTAGACACCGTAATCTCAAATTTTTAGCTTTTTAATCGGTTAAAATTCGAACTGATTCACTATAAAGCCCATTTAGACACGCACGCCTTAAACCCAACAAAAAGATCGAAAAATGATATTAAAATCAAAATTTACGAGTTCAAATAGTTAATTATGGATTTTTGAACCTAATTATACACCTTAATCTCAAATTTTTAGCTTTTTAATCTGTTCAAATTCGAACAGTTTTACTATAAAACCCATTTAGACATGCACGTTTTAAGCCCAACAAAAAGATCGAAAAATGATATTAAATCAAAATTTATGAGTTCAAATAGTTAATTATGGATTTTTGAAACAAATTATACAACTTAATATCATAATTTTAGCTTTTTAATCGGTTAAAACTCGAACAAATTCACTACAAAGCCCATATAGACACGCACGCTTTAAACCCAACAAAAAATCAAAAAATAACATTAAATCAAACTTAATGAGTTCAAATAGTTAATTATGGACTTTTGAACCTAATTATACACCTTAATCTCAATTTTTTAGCTTTTTAATCAGTTAAAATCCGAACAAATTCACTATAAAGACCATTTAAACACTCACACTATAAACCCAACAAAAAAAATTGAAAAATGATATTAAATGAAAATTTATGAGTTCAAATAGTTAATTATGGATTTTTGAACCTAATTATACAACTTAATATCAAATTTTTAGCTTTTTAAACGGTTAAAATTCGAATAGATTCACTATAAAGCCCATTTAGACACGCACGCTTTAAACCCAACAAAAAGATCGAAAAATGATATTAAATCAAATTTTATGATTTCAAATAGTTAATTATGGATTATTGAACCTAATTATACAACTTAATCTCAAAATTTTAGCTTTTTAATCGATTAAAACTCGAACAAATTCACTACAAAGCCCATGTAGACACGCACGCTTTAAACCCAATAAAAAATCAAAAAGTAATATTAAATCAAATTTAATGAGTTCAAATAGCTAATTATGGACTTTTGAACCTAATTATAGGCCTTAAACTCAAATTTTTAGCTTTTTAATTGGTTAAAATTCGAACAGATTCACTATAAAGCCCATTTAGACACGCACGCTTTAAACCCAACAAAAATTCAAAAACTGATATTAAATCAAAATTTATGAGTTCAAATAGTTAATTATGGATTTTTGAAACTAATTATACAACTTAATATCAATTTTTTAGCTTTTTAATCGTTTAAAATTCGAACAAATTCTCTATAAAGCTCATTTAGACACGCAACGCTTTAAACCCAACAAGAAATCAAAAAATGATATTAAATCAAATTTTATGAGTTCAAATAGTTAATTATGGACTTTTGAACCTAATTATAAAACTTAATCTAAAATTTTTAGCTTTTAACTCGATTAAAATTCGAACAGATTCATTATAAAGCCAATTTAGTCACGCACGCTTTACACCCAACAAAAAATCAAAAAATGATATTAAATCAACTTTTATGAGTTCAAATAGTTAATTATGGATTTTTGAACCTAATTATACACCTTAATCTCAAATTTTTAGCTTTTTATTCGGTTAAAATTCGAACTGATTCACTATAAAGCCCATTTAGACACGCACGCCTTAAACCCAACAAAAAGATCGAAAATGATATTAAAATGGAATTTTGAACCTAATTATACACCTTAATCTCAAATTTTTAGCATTTTAATCGGTTAAAATTCGAACAGATTCAATATAAAGTCCATTTTGACACGCACGCTATAAACCCAACAAAAAAAATCAAAAAATGATATTAAATCAAAATTTATTAGTTCAAATAGTTAATTATGGATTTTTGAACCTAATTATACACCTTAATCTCAAATTTTTAGCTTTTTAATCGGTTAAAATTCGAACAGAATCACTATAAAGCCCATTTAGACACGCACGCTTTAAACCCAACAAAAAGATCAAAAAATAATATTAAATCAAAATTTATATGTTCAAATATTTAGTTATGGATTTTTTAACCTAATTGTACACCTTAATCTCAAATTTTTAGTATTTTAATCGGTTAAAACTCGAACAGATTCACTATAAAGCCCACTTAGCCACGCACGCTTTAAACCCAATGAAAAGATCACAAAAAGATATTAAATAAAATTTTATGAGTTCAAATAGTTAATTATGGACTTTTAACCTAATTATATACCTTAATCTCAAATTTTTAGCTTTTTAATCGGTTAAAACTCGAACAAATTCACTACAAAGCCCATGTAGACACGCACGCTTTAAACCAAACAAAAAATCAAAAAATAACATTAAATCAAACTTAATGAGTTCAAATAGTTAATTATGGACTTTTGAACCTAATTATACACCCTAATCTCAAATTTTTAGCTTTTTAATCGGTTAAAATTCGAACAGTTTCACTATATAGCCCATTTAGATATACACGTTTTAAACCCAACAAAAAATCGAAAAATGGTATTAAATCAAAATTTATGAGTTCAAATAGTTAATTATGGATTTTTTAAACTAATTGTACAAATTAATCTCAAATCCTTAGATTTTCAATAGGTTAAAATTCGAACAGATTCACTATAAAGTCCATGTAGACGCACACTTTAAACCCAACAAAAAAATCAAAAAATAATATTAAATCAAATTTTATAACTTCAAATAGTTAATTATGGACTTTCGAACCCAATTATACAACTTAATCTAAATTTTTTAGCTTTTAACTCGATTAAAATTTGAACAGATTCATTATAAAGCCAATTTAGTCACACACGCTTTACACCCAACAAAAAGATCGAAAAATGATATTAAATCAAAATTTTTGAGTTCAAATAGTTAATTATGGATTTTCGAAACTAATTATACAACTTAATCTAAAAATTTTAGCTTTTTAACCGGTTAAAACTCGAAGAAATTCACAACCATGCCCATGTAGACACACACGCTTTAAACCCAACAATAATCAAAAAATAATATTAAATCAAATTTAATGAGTTCAAATAGTTAATTATGGACTTTTGAACATAACTATACCACTTAATATCAAATTTTTAGCTTTTTAATCGGTTAAAATTCGAACAGATTCACTATAAAGCCCATTTAGACACGCACGCTTTACACTCAACAAAAATATCGAAAAATGATATTAAATCAAATTTTATGAGTTCAAATAGTTAATTATGGATTTTTTAACCTAATTATACACCTTAATCTCAAATTTTTAGATTTTATTCGGTTAAAATTCGAACAGATTCACTATAAAACCCATTTAGACACGCAAACCTTAAACCCCAAAAAAAGATCGAAAATGATATTAAAATCAAAATTTTTGAGTTCAAATATTTAATTATGGATTTTTGATCCTAATTATACACCTTAATCTCAAATTTTTAGCTTTTTGATCTGTTAAAATTCGAACACTTTCACTATAAAGCCCATTTAGACACGCACGCTATAAACCCAAGAAAAAAATCGAGTTCAAATAGTTAATTATGGACTTTTGAACCTAATTATACACCTTAATCTCAAATTTTTCGCTTTTTAATCGGTTAAAATTCGAAGAAATTCGCAACAAAGCCCATTTAAACACGCACGCTATAAACCCAACAAAAAAATCGAAAAATGATATTAAAATCAAAATTTATGAGTTCAAATAGCTAATTATGGATTTTTGAAACTAATTGTACAACTTAATATCAAATTTTTAGCGTTTTAATCGGTTAAAATTCGATCAGATTCACTGTAAAGCCCATTTAGACACGCACGCTTTAAACCCAACAAAAAATCAAAAAATGATATTAAATCAAATTTTATGAGTTCAAATAGTTAATTATGGACTTTTGAACCTAATTATACAACTTAATCTCAAATTTTTAGCTTTTAAATCAATTAAAATTCGAACAGATTCACTATAAAGCCAATTTAGTCAGGCACGCTTCACACCCAACAAAAAGATCGAAAAATGATATTGAATCAAATTTTATGAGTTTAAATAGTTAATTATGGATTTTTGAACCTCATTATACACCTTAATCTCAAATTTTTAGCTTTTTAATCCGTTAAAATTCAAACAGATTTACTATAAAGCCCATTTAGACACGCATGCCTTAAACCCAACAAAAAGTTCGAAAAATGATATTAAAATCAAAATTTATGAGTTCAAATATTTAATTATCGATTTTTGAAACTAATTATAAACCTTAATCTCAAATTTTTAGCTTTTTAGCAGGTTAAAATTCAAACAGATTTACTATAAAACCAATTTAGTCACACACGCTTTACACCCAACAAAAAGTTCGAAAAATGATATTAAATCAAAATTTTTGAGTTCAAATAGTTAATTATGGATTTTCGAAACTAATTATACAACTTAATCTAAAAATTTTAGCTTTCTAACCGGTTAAAACTCCAAGAAATTCACAACAAAGCCCATGTAGACACGCACGCTTTAAACCCAACAAAAATCAAAAAATAATATTAAATCAAATTTAATGAGTTCAAATAGTTAATTATGGACTTTTGAACATAACTATACCACTTAATATCAAATTTTTAGCTTTTTAATCGGTTAAAATTCGAACAGATTCACTATAAAGCCCATTTAGACACGCACGCTTTACACTCAACAAAAATATCGAAAAATGATATTAAATCAAATTTTATGAGTTCAAATAGTTAATTATGGATTTTTTAACCTAATTATACACCTTAATCTCAAATTTTTAGATTTTATTCGGTTAAAATTCGAACAGATTCACTATAAAACCCATTTAGACACGCAAACCTTAAACCCGAAAAAAAGATCGAAAATGATATTCAAATCAAAATTTTTGAGTTCAAATATTTAATTATGGATTTTTGAACCTAATTATACACCTTAATCTCAAATTTTTAGCTTTTTCATCTGTTAAAATTCGAACACTTTCACTATAAAGCCCATTTAGACACGCACGCTATAAACCCAAGAAAAAAATCGAGTTCAAATAGTTAATTATGGACTTTTGAACCTAATTATACACCTTAATCTCAAATTTTTCGCTTTTTAATCGGTTAAAATTCGAAGAAATTCGCAACAAAGCCCATTTAAACACGCACGCTATAAACCCAACAAAAAAATCGAAAAATGATATTAAAATCAAAATTTATGAGTTCAAATAGCTAATTATGGACTTTTGAACCTAATTATACAACTTAATCTCAAATTTTTAGCTTTTAAATCAATTAAAATTCGAACAGATTCACTATAAAGCCAATTTAGTCAAGCACGCTTCACACCGAACAAAAAGATCGAAAAATGATATTGAATCAAATTTTATGAGTTTAAATAGTTAATTATAGATTTTTGAACCTAATTATACACCTTAATCTCAAATTTTTAGCTTTTTAATCGAATAAAATTCAAACAGATTTACTATAAAGCCTATTTAGACACGCATGCCTTAAACCCAACAAAAAGATCGAAAAATGATATTAAAATCAAAATTTATGAGTTAAAATATTTAATTATCGATTGTTGAAACTAATTATACACCTTAATCTTAAATTTTTAGCATTTTAGTAGTTTAAAATTCAAACAGATTTACTATAAAGCCCATTTAGACACGCACGCCTTAAACCCAACAAAAAGATCGAAAAATGATATTAAAATCAAAATTTATGAGTTCAAATATTTAATTATCGATTTTTGAACCTAAATATACACCTTAATCTCAAATTTTTAGCTTTTTAATCTGTTAAAAATCAAACAGTTTCACTATAAATTCCATTTACACATGCACGTTTTAGACCCAACAAAAAGATCGAAAAATAAATTAAATCAAAATTTATGAGTTCAAATAGTTAATTATGGATTTTTGAAACTAATTATACAACTTAATCTTAAAATTTTAGCTTTTTAATCAGTTAAAATCCGAAGAAATTCACAACAAAGCCCATGTAGACACGCACGCTTTAAACCCAACAAAAATCAAAAAATAATATTAAATCAAATTTAATGAGTTCAAATAGTTAATTATGGACTTTTTAACATAATTATACCGCTTAATCTCAAATTTTTAGCTTTTTAATCGGTTAAAATTCGAACAGATTCACTATAAAGCCCATTTAGACACGCACGCTTTACACTCAACAAAAATATCGAAAAATGATATTAAATCAAATTTTATGAGTTTAAATAGTTAATTATGGATTTTTTAACCTAATTATACACCTTAATCTCAAATTTTTAGATTTTATTCGGTTAAAATTCGAACAGATTCAGTATAAAGACCATTTAGACACGTACGCTATAAACCCAACAAAAAAATCGAAAAATGATATTAAATCAAAATTTATGAGTTCAAATAGTTAATTATGGATTTTTGAAACTAATTGTACAACTTAATATCAAATTTTTAGCTTTTAAATCTGTTAAAGTTCGAACAATTTCACTATAAAACCATTTAAACACGCACGCTATAAACCAAAGAAAAAAATCGAAAAGTAACATCAAATCAAACTTAATGAGTTCAAATAGTTAATTATGGACTTTTGAACCTAATTATACACCTTAATATCAAATTTTTAGCTTTTTAATCTGTTAAAATTAGAACAAATTCACTATAAAGACCATTTAGACACGTACGCTATAAACCCAACAAAAAAATTGAAAAATGATATTAAATCAAAATTTATGAGTTCAAATAGTTAATTATGGATTTTTGAAACTAATTTTACAACTTAATATCAAATTTTTAGCTTTTTAATAGGTTAAAATTCGAACAGATTCACTATTAAAGCCCATTTAGACTCGCACGCTTTAAACCAAACTAAAAATCAAAAAATGATATTAAATCAAATTTTTTGAGTTCAAATAGTTAATTATGGACTTTTGAACCTAATTATAAAACTTAATCTTAATTTTTTAGCTTTTAACTCGATTAAAATTCGAACAGATTCACTATAAAGCAAATTTAGTCGCGCACGCTTTACACCCAACAAAAAGATCGTAAAATGATATTAATCAAATTTTATGAGTTCAAATAGTTAATTATGGATTTTTGAACCTAATTATACACCTTAATCTAAAATTTTTAGCTTTTTAATGGGTTAAAATTCGAACAGATTCACTATAAAGCCCATTTAGATATGCACTCTTTAAACCCAACAAAAATATCGAAAAATAATATTAAATCAAAATTTATGAGTTCAAATAGTTAATTATGGATTTTTGAACCTAATTATACACCTTAATATCAAATTTTTAGCTTTTTAATCGGTTAAAATTCGAACAGTTTCACTATAAAGCCCATTTAGACTCGCACGCTTTAAACCCAACTAAAAATCAAAAAATGATATTAAATCAAATTTTATGAGTTCAAATAGTTAATTATGGACTTTTGAACCTAATTATAAAACTTAATCTTAATTTTTTAGCTTGTAAATCGATTAAAATTCGAACAGATTCACTATAAAGCAAATTTAGTCGCGCACGCTTTACACCCAACAAAAAGATCGTAAAATGATATTAATCAAATTTTATGAGTTCAAATAGTTAATTATGGATTTTTGAACCTAATTATACACCTTAATCTAAAATTTTTAGCTTTTTACTCGATTAAAATTTGAACAGATTCACTATAAAGCCCATTTAGACACGCAAGCCTTAAACCCAACAAAATGATCGAAAAACGATATTAAAATCAAAATTTATGAGTTCAAATATTTAATTATGTATTTTTGAACCTAATTATACACCTTAATCTCAAATTTTTAGCATTTTTAGCTTTTTAATCTGTAAAAATTTAAACAGTTTCACTATAAACCCATTTAGACATGGACGTTTTCAACCCAACAGAAAGATTGAAAAATGATATTAAATCAAAATTTATGAGTTCAAATAGTTAATTATGGATTTTTGAAACTAATTATACAACTTAATCTCAAAATTTTAGCTTTTTAATCGATTAAAACTCGAACAAATTCACTACAAAGCCCATGTAGACACGCACGCTTTAAACCCAATAAAAAATCAAAAAGTAATATTAAATCAAATTTAATGAGTTCCAATAGCTAATTATGGACTTTTGAACCTAATTATACGCCTTAATCTCAAATTTTTAGCTTTTTAATCGGTTAAAATTCGAACAGATTCACTATAAAGCCCATTTAGACACGCACGCTTTAAACCCAACAAAAATTCAAAAACTGATATTAGATAATTTTATTAGTTCAAATAGTTAATTGTGGACTTTTGAACCTAATTATACAACTTAATCTCAAATTTTTAGCTTTTAACTCGATTAAAATTCGAACAGATTTACTATAAAGCCAATATAGTCAAGCACGCTTTAGACCCAACAAAAAGATCGAAAAATAATATTAAGTCAAATTTATGAGTTCAAATAGTTAATTATGGACTTTTGAACCTAATTATACAACTTAATCTCAAATTTTTAGCTTTTTAATGGGTTAAAATTCGAACAGATTCACTATAAAGCCCATTTAGATATGCACTCTTTAAACCCAACAAAAATATCGAAAAATAATATTAAATCAAAATTTATGAGTTCAAATAGTTAATTATGGATTTTTGAACCTAATTATACACCTTAATATCAAATTTTTAGCTTTTTAATCGGTTAAAATTCGAACAGTTTCACTATAAAGCCCATTTAGACTCGCACGCTTTAAACCCAACTAAAAATCAAAAAATGATATTAAATCAAATTTTATGAGTTCAAATAGTTAATTATGGACTTTTGAACCTAATTATAAAACTTAATCTTAATTTTTTAGCTTGTAACTCGATTAAAATTCGAACAGATTCACTATAAAGCAAATTTAGTCGCGCACGCTTTACACCCAACAAAAAGATCGTAAAATGATATTAATCAAATTTTATGAGTTCAAATAGTTAATTATGGATTTTTGAACCTAATTATACACCTTAATCTAAAATTTTAGCTTTTTACTCGATTAAAATTTGAACAGATTCACTATAAAGCCCATTTAGACACGCAAGCCTTAAACCCAACAAAATGATCGAAAAACGATATTAAAATCAAAATTTATGAGTTCAAATATTTAATTATGTATTTTTGAACCTAATTATACACCTTAATCTCAAATTTTTAGCATTTTTAGCTTTTTAATCTGTAAAAATTTAAACAGTTTCACTATAAACCCATTTAGACATGGACGTTTTCAACCCAACAGAAAGATTGAAAAATGATATTAAATCAAAATTTATGAGTTCAAATAGTTAATTATGGATTTTTGAAATTAATTATACAACTTAATCTCAAAATTTTAGCTTTTTAATCGATTAAAACTCGAACAAATTCACTACAAAGCCCATGTAGACACGCACGCTTTAAACCCAATAAAAAATCAAAAAGTAATATTAAATCAAATTTAATGAGTTCCAATAGCTAATTATGGACTTTTGAACCTAATTATACGCCTTAATCTCAAATTTTAGCTTTTTAATCGGTTAAAATTCGAACAGATTCACTATAAAGCCCATTTAGACACGCACGCTTTAAACCCAACAAAAATTCAAAAACTGATATTAGATAATTTTATTAGTTCAAATAGTTAATTGTGGACTTTTGAACCTAATTATACAACTTAATCTCAAATTTTTAGCTTTTAACTCGATTAAAATTCGAACAGATTCACTATAAAGCCAATATAGTCAAGCACGCTTTACACCCAACAAAAAGATCGAAAAATAATATTAAGTCAAATTTATGAGTTCAAATAGTTAATTATGGACTTTTGAACCTAATTATACAACTTAATCTCAAATTTTTAGCTTTTTAATGGGTTAAAATTCGAACAGATTCACTATAAAGCCCATTTAGATATGCACTCTTTAAACCCAACAAAAATATCGAAAAATAATATTAAATCAAAATTTATGAGTTCAAATAGTTAATTATGGATTTTTGAACCTAATTATACACCTTAATATCAAATTTTTAGCTTTTTAATCGGTTAAAATTTGAACAGTTTCACTATAAAGCCCATTTAGACTCGCACGCTTTAAACCCAACTAAAAATCAAAAAATGATATTAAATCAAATTTTATGAGTTCAAATAGTTAATTATGGACTTTTGAACCTAATTATAAAACTTAATCTTAATTTTTTAGCTTCTAACTCGATTAAAATTCGAACAGATTCACTATAAAGCAAATTTAGTCGCGCACGCTTTACACCCAACAAAAAGATCGTAAAATGATATTAATCAAATTTTATGAGTTCAAATAGTTAATTATGGATTTTTGAACCTAATTATACACCTTAATCTAAAATTTTTAGCTTTTTACTCGATTAAAATTTGAACAGATTCACTATAAAGCCCATTTAGACACGCAAGCCTTAAACCCAACAAAATGATCGAAAAACGATATTAAAATCAAAATTTATGAGTTCAAATATTTAATTATGTATTTTTGAACCTAATTATACACCTTAATCTCAAATTTTTAGCATTTTTAGCTTTTTAATCTGTAAAAATTTAAACAGTTTCACTATAAACCCATTTAGACATGGACGTTTTCAACCCAACAGAAAGATTGAAAAATGATATTAAATCAAAATTTATGAGTTCAAATAGTTAATTATGGATTTTTGAAACTAATTATACAACTTAATCTCAAAATTTTAGCTTTTTAATCGATTAAAACTCGAACAAATTCACTACAAAGCCCATGTAGACACGCACGCTTTAAACCCAATAAAAAATCAAAAAGTAATATTAAATCAAATTTAATGAGTTCCAATAGCTAATTATGGACTTTTGAACCTAATTATACGCCTTAATCTCAAATTTTAGCTTTTTAATCGGTTAAAATTCGAACAGATTCACTATAAAGCCCATTTAGACACGCACGCTTTAAACCCAACAAAAATTCAAAAACTGATATTAGATAATTTTATTAGTTCAAATAGTTAATTGTGGACTTTTGAACCTAATTATACAACTTAATCTCAAATTTTTAGCTTTTAACTCGATTAAAATTCGAACAGATTCACTATAAAGCCAATATAGTCAAGCACGCTTTACACCCAACAAAAAGATCGAAAAATAATATTAAGTCAAATTTATGAGTTCAAATAGTTAATTATGGACTTTTGAACCTAATTATACAACTTAATCTCAAATTTTTAGCTTTTTAATGGGTTAAAATTCGAACAGATTCACTATAAAGCCCATTTAGATATGCACTCTTTAAACCTAACAAAAATATCAAAAAATAATATTAAATCAAAATTTATGAGTTCAAATAGTTAATTATGGATTTTTGAACCTAATTATACAGCTTAATCTCAAATTTTTATCTTTTTAATCGGTTAAAATTTGAACAGATTCACAACAAAGCCCGTTTAGACACGTACGATTTTAACCCAACAAAAAAAATCAAAAAATGATATTAAATCAAATTTTATGAGTTCAAATAGTTAATTATGGACGTTTGAACCTAATTATACAGCTTAATCTCAAATTTTTAGCTTTTAACTCGGTTAAAATTAGAACATATTCAATATAAAGCCCATTTAGACAGGCACGCTTTACACCCGACAAAAAGATCGAAAAATAATATTAAATCAAAATTTATGAGTTCAAATATTTAATTATGGACTTTTGAACCTAATTATACAGCTTAATCTCAAACTTTTATCTTTTTACTCGCTTAAAATTCGAACAGATTTACTGTAAAGCCCATTTAGACACGCACGCTTTAAACCCAACAAAAAATTCGAAAAATGATATTAAATCAAATTTTATGAGTTCCAATAGTTAATTATGGATTTTTGAAACTAATTATACAGCTTATTCTCGAAATTTTTAGCTTTTTAATCGATTAAATTTCGAAAAGATTCACTATAAAGCCCATTTAGACACACGCGCTTTAAACCAACAAAAAATCAAAAAATGATATTAAATCAAATTTTATGAGTTTAAATTGTTAATTATGGACTTTTGAACCTAATTATACACATAAATCTTAAATTTTTACCTCTTTAATCCGTTAAAATTCGAACAAATTCACTATAAAGCCCATTTAGACACGCATGCTTTAAATCCAACAAAAAGAAAAAAAATTATATTAAATTAAATTTTATGAGTTCAAATAGTTAATTATGGACTTTTGAACCTAATTATACAGCTTAATCTCAAAATTTTAGATTTTTTCAAGGTTAAAATTCGAACAAATTAATTACAAAGCTCATTTAGACACGCAGGCTTGAAACCCAATAAAAAGATCGTAAAATGATATAAAAATAAACTTTTATGAGTTCCAATACTTAGTTATGGATTTTTGAAACTAATTGTACACCTTAATCTCAAGTTTTTAGCTTTTTAATTGGTTAACATTCAATCAGATTCACTATAGAGCCCATGTAGACACACACGATTTAAACCCAATAAAACATCGAAAAATGATATTAAATCAAAATTTATGAGTTCAAGTAGTTAATTATGGATTTTTGAACCTAATTATACACCTTAATATAAAAATTTTAGCTTTCTAATCGATTAAAATTCGATCAGATTCACTATAAAGCCCATTTAGATACACACGCTTTAAACCCAACAAAAAAATCAAAAAATGATATTAAATCAAAATTTATGAGTTCCAATAGTTAAATAAGGATTATTGAACCTAATTATACACTTTAATCTCAAATTTTTAGCTTTTTAATCGGTTAAAATTCCAATAGATTCACTATAAAGCTCATTTAGACACGCACTTTTTAAACCAACAAAAAGATAAAAAAAATAATATTAAATCAAATTTTATGAGTTCAAATAGTTAATTATGGACTTTTGGACCTAATTATACAGCTTAATCTCAATTTGGACCTAAAATTCGATCAAATTAACTATAAAGCCCATTTTGACACACACTCTTTAAACCCAACAAAAAGATCGAAAAATGATATTGAATCAAAATTTATGAGTTGAAATAGTTGATTATGGATTTTTGAACCTAATTATACACTTTAATCTCAAAATTATAGTTTTTAATCGGTTAAAATTCCAATAGATTCACTATAAAGCTCATTTAGGCACGCACGATTTAAACCAACAAAAATATCAAAAAATGATATTAAATCAAATTTTATGAGTTCAAATAGTTAATTATGGACTTTTGGACCTAATTATATAGCTTAATCTCAAATTTTTAGCTTTTTAATCGGTTAAAATTCGATCAAATTCACTATAAAGCCCATTTTGACACACGCTTTAAACCCAAAAAAAATATCGAAAAATGATATTAAATCAAATTTTGTGAGTTGAAATAGTTAATTATGGACTGTTGAACCTAATTTTACACCTTAATCTCAAATTTTTAGTTTTTTACTCGGTTAAAATTCAAACAAATTTACTATAAAGTCCATTTAGATACGCAAGCTTTAAACCAACCAAAAAGATAAAAAATGATATTAAATCAAATTTTATGAGTTCAAATAGTTAATTATGGACTCTTGAACCTAATTATTCAGCTTAATCTCAAATTTTTAGCTTTTTACATTGTTAAAATTCGCAAAGATTCACTATAAAGCCAATTTAGACACGCATGCTTTAAACCAAACAAAAAGATCGAAAAATGATATTAAATTAAATTTTATGGGTTCAAATAGTTAATTATGGATTTTTTAACCTAATTATATACTTTAATCTCAAATTTTTAGCTTTTTAATCTGTTAAATTCCAACAGATTCATTATAAAGCGCATTTAGACACTCACGCTTTAATCAAACAAAAAGATCAAAAAATGATATTAAATCAAATTTTATGAGTTCAAATATTTAATTATGGACTTTTGAGCCTAATTATAAACCTTAATCTCAAATTTTTAGCTTATTAATCATTTACATTCGAAAAGATTCACTATAAAGCCCATTTAGACACACGTTTTAAACCCAATAAAAAAGATTGAAAAAAGATTTTAAATCAAAATTTATGATTTCAAATAGTTAATTATGGACTTTTGAACCTAATTATACAGCTTAATCTAAATTTTTCTTTAGCTTTTTACACGGTTAAAACTCGAACAGATTCACTACAAAGCCCATTTAGTCACACATGCTTTAAACCCAACAAAAAGATCGAAAAATGATATTAAATCAAATTTTATGAATTCAAATAGTTAATTATGGACTTTTGAACCTAATTATACAACTTAATCTAAAATATTTAGCTTTTTACTCAGTTAAAATTTGAACAAATTTACTGTAAAGACCATTTAGAGACGCACACTTTAAACACAACAAAAAGATCGAAAAATGATATTAAAAATCAAATTTTATGAGTTCAAATAGTTAATTATGGACTTTTGAACCTAATTATACAGCTTAATCCCAAATTTTTAGCTTTTTACACAGTTAAAATTCTAACAGATTCACTATAAAGCCCATTTAGACTCACATGCTTTAAACCTAACAAAAAGAACAAAAAATTATTTTAAATTAAATTTTTGAGTTCAAATAGTTAATTATGGACTTTTTAACCTAATTATACAACTTAATCTAAAAATTTTTAGCTTTTTTCTCGGTTAAAATTTGAACATATTAACTACAAAGCCCATTTAGACACACACGCTTTAACCCTAGTAGAAAGATCGCAAAATGATATTAAATCAAGTTTTTTGAGTTCAAATATTTAATTATGGATTTTTGAAACTAATTATACACCTTAATCTCAAATTTTTAGCTTTTTAATCGGTTAAAATTTGAACAGATTCACTATAAAACCCATTTAGACACGCACGCTTTAAACTCAACAAAAATATCCAAAAATGATATTAAAACAAATTTTATGAGTTTAAATAGTTAATTATGAACTTTTGAACCTAATTATACACCTTAATCTCAAATTTTTAGCTTTTCGCTCGGTTAAAATTCGAACAAATTCAATATAAACCCCATTTAGACACTCACGCTATAATCCTAACAAAAAGAACAAAAAAGTACATTAAATCAAAATTTATGATTTCAAATCGTTAATTATGGACTTTTGGACCTAATTATACAGCTTAATCTCAAATTTTTAGCTTTTTAATCGGTTAAAATTCGAACAGACTTACTATAAAGCCAAATTAGACACACACGCTTTAAACCCAGCAAAAGGTAGAAAAATGATATTAAATCAAATTTTATGAGTTCAAATAGCTAATTATGGATTTTTGAACCTAATTATACACCTTAATATGAAATTTCTAGCTTTTTAATCGGTTAAAATTCTATCAGATTCACTATAAAGCCCATTTAGACACGCACGCTTTAAACCCAACAAAAAGATCGGAAAATGATATTAAAATCAAAATTTATGAGTTCAAATAGTTAATTATGGATTTTTGAACCTAATTATACACTTTAATCTCAATTTTTTTAACATTTTAATCAGTTAAAATTCCAAAAGATTCACTATAAAGCCCATTTAGACATGCTTTAAATCCAACAAAATGATCAAAAAATGATATTAAATCAAATTTTATGAGTTCAAATAGTTAATTATGGACTTTAGAACCTAATTATACAACTTAATCTCAAATTTTTAGCTTTTTAATCGGTTAAAATTCGAACATATTCACTATAAAGCCCATTTAGACACGCTCGCTTTAAACAGAAGAAAACGATCGAAAAATGATATTAAATCAAATATTATGAGTTCAAATATTTAATTATGGATTTTTGAACCTAAGTATACACCTTAATCTCAAATTTTAGCTTTTTAATCGGTTAAATTTCGAACAGGTTCACTATAAAGCCCATTTAGACACGCACGCTTTAAACCCAACAAAAAGATCGAAAAATTATATTAAATCAAAATTTATGAGTTCAAATAGTTAATTATGGACTTTTGAACCTAATTATACAACTTAATCTCAAATTTTTAGATTTTTACTCGGTTAAAATTCGAACAAATTCACTACAAAACATCATTGGAATACATGACCACTTCGATACGTCGATATTGGTAGTCTGACAAAACTGACAAATGAGGTTAGCATATGCTTCCTTGGAATACTGTTTGTCTGCCGAAAGTAGCAGGAGGTGTAGGATTTTGTGATCTACACCACTTCAATGTTGCTTTACTAGGCAAACAAATTTGGCGTTTTATTTTTGAGCCTGATAATCGCCTTAGTCAGGTCTACAAATGCAAGTATTACCCATCGGGCTCTATTCATGACTCTGATCACACTCGGAGTTCTTCTTTTGCCTGGAAAGGTCTTAGTATAGCTATATCTAAACTTCACAATGTTTTCTTCTAACGGCCAGGTATGTCCAGTCAAGTTCAGATCCACTTTGACAAATGGGGAGGTTCTCAACCTGTAAACCTTTATGGTGATTATGAGGTGAATTACGAAGTCCCTCTTCGAGCAGGTACTTTCATGTTTCCTAACCTACCCCGATGGAATGAATCAAATGTACGGGATTACTTTTCCCATGAAGATGCTAACACCATCCTTAATGTACCAATTATTAATGACACAAAAGACACCACCCTTTGGGGTCACTATGATCTGGCATGTACATGGTTCGGTCTGGTTACCAATTTTTGCAGTTGCAGCTAGGGCCAATTAACAGGCCCTCCAAGCTTTGGAAAACTCTATCTAAACTGCCTACTCTACTCAAGGTTCGTACCTTTGGATGGCGTTTATGTCATGATGCACTCCCATCTGGCCATAAAATCCTCCAGGCTAATCTTGGTAAGGGGGTATGTGACACCCCCACCCCAGGCCGGTAAGAAAGGGCGTCACCGATCCTTGAGCACTCCGATAACCCGGCCCGAACAATGGTTTACCAACTTAACTTAACCCGAAAGTACCGATTTTAGGGGTAAATTAAAACTTTTTCCTATTACTAGGCCTTTAAACCACTTAGCAACTTATATTCATTACTGAACATTCCCGAAACCTATTGTTCATTCAATAGTTCGATAATTCATTTATCCATTCCATATAACAATATCAATAGTTCGTTCCATTCCATAACATGCAATCCATTACAAATATACATACATATTAAACGTATCAAATATGTCATCATTCTTAAGTTATACAAATCTAAGCCCGAAGCTACCAAAATGTGATTCACTATATACAAACCGTCTAAAGTAATCAAAATGCATGGTCTAACTAAACAAGACTAGCCACCACTAGGAGATTTAAAAAAAAAAAGCATACTTGGCTTGTGTTGCTGCTGATCCGAACGACGGAAAACCGGGACCGAGCTAATAATCGATCAACCTGAAATGTTGGGAAGAGCGAAGGGAGCGGGGGTAAGTACATAAGGTACTTAGTGAGGTAACGGAAAATCAAAACAATCCAAGACAATCCAAACATGTATCATATGCCATGTTAAGTTCACATATACCATAACATACCAAATTCAAGTACACATATACCAAATTCAATCGAGCATATATCAGTCCAATAAGTTTACATATACCAAGTCAAGTACACATACCAATTCAATGTATAACAATCCAATTCAAGGTTCAACATGTGACAATCCGATTACATGTATCGATTTAATGTTCACTATATGACAATCCAAATGCATGTAACAATCCAATGTTCGATATATGACAATCCGATAAGTAGTATGCCAATAACAAGTACATTTTCATAACAAGTAATCATGCTTGCATTTAACTAACAATTATAGTGCAATTTAATTCAAGTTAATTAAAATCATTACAACCACCTTGGTATTTAGCTAGAAGATAATCGAATCTCCAACCAACTGTCGCCACAATATGCACCTATAGTGCTGGTCAAACCCTCCTACTGTCGCCAATGACCCAAAACGTACCCTCCGTCTGTCGCCAATAAGGGCCAATTGCCCCGGACCGAAGTCCTACCCGATACAATGAGCTCTTAGATTCTAAGGCATGCCTTCCTATCTAACTAACTAGCTACCAAGGTTGTCGATTATCATTTTAAGCATATCAATCCAATATTCAATGTCATTTTCATCAATATGGTCCTCATAGACCGAGCCTCTTAGGCCAACGTGCCTAGGCTCACATGAATTCATTTTCATTTCATTTCATGGCATATCAATCCAACAATCCATATCATTACATATACAATCCAATATACATTCCAAGCACAAGCAAAATCAGAACTTTAAATGCATGTAACATATGCATGTACACATACCTTGCATCCCAATCTTAAGCATGCCATTCATACCTCGGCATATGCAATGCATGGGTATGATCAAACCAAAACAAATACTTAACAAGCAATTCATATACATTCAACATGCTAACAAATAACATGGCAAACAAACAAGTTCTCATAACATTTCACTCTTCCCTTAAAGATTAGCCAAGTTTATGTTAAGTCATATTTCATACCGGTTTAATCATAAACACTAAAAATCAGAATTGGGTTAGGACCTAGTCCCAACCCCAAAGAAAGTTACACTCACAAACAATCCAAGCAAAACTTCTAAGGATTATGGATGATTGGCCCCTTGTTTCTTCTTTTGGCAAGCTCTTGCCTCAGCTCCTCCTCACTATCCACTTCTTTAGAAGCCTCTTACCTTGCTTAGGAACCTTCCTAACTCAAGAATCTAGTTTCAATCCTTCAAAATCCCTCTTAAAATCTCACATGCAAGATGAGAGAATTTTTTTCTCTCTAGGAAGCTTCATGGCTGGCCAAACCAAAGAAAGAAGAAGGGTGAATAGTGGTGATCTTCTCTCTCCCACTAACTTAAGGTAATTGTCATCTTTTTTCTTACTTTTCCTAATTATTTTAAATCAAACATAAATTTTAATCACATGCGACAAGGGTGGCTGGTCAAAGGAGGTCTTGACATGTGTCCAAGGCCACCATTTCCCATTTTATTACATGCAATCACCCTTTTCTTGAATTTTCACTTTTTGGTCCTTTTTCAATTTGGCCTCTAATTTTCAATTTCATTCAATTTAGTCCTTAAATTTTGAATTTTATTAAGCTCTAATTTAATTTATTTAGTCCTTAACTTCTAGGCTATGTTTAGGGTATTACAGGGTATGCTCGATCTATAACATGGCCATCAAAACCACCCTCCATGCTATGCAGGACTGTCCTAGTGCCAAGGAGGTGCTCCAGTTGGCAGGGCTCCCTATACGAATTTTCTCCAATACCTTTATTTCCCCGCACCAGTGGCTTTCTGAAGTGGCTGGTTTTCTTTCCTTACATCAATTTTCATTCCTTATCACGATCCTTTGGAATTTATGGAATCTATGAAATGACTTTGTTCACAATGGACATCTCCAACCGGTTTGGTTAACTGTTTCCAATGCACAAAAATGTTTTAATGACTATACATCAATTAATGATGCCTTCCATCTACGTTCCCGGCTGGCTGAGCCCACTTTTGCTGAAGCTAGATGGACGAAACCTGACCCTGGTTTTGTCAAGATTAACACGGATGACGCCTTTGACCCCGTGTTAAGGGGTGTTGCTGCTGGCGTCATTGCCCGGGATTCCTCTGGCGTTGTCCTTGGTGGATGTTCTATGCCGCTCATTTGCCCGACCTCACTTCTGCTGAGGCTTGCCATTTTGGAAGGTTTAAAGTTTGCTGTGGCTAATGGCTGGACTCATGTGATCTTTGAAACTAATTCAACTTCCATTTCCAAGAAGGTTAACACCACCCATCGTCAAGATCTCTCCATGGTGGAACATTTGGTTTCCCGTATCCGTTCCACTCTTGGTACTCCGCGTGATTGTAAATTTGTTATGTACCTAGAGATGCAAACGTTGTATCCCATGTCTTAGCTTCTAGGGCTCTTCGTTCCTTTCTTTCTTGTTCTTTTGGTTATAATTTTCCCGATTTTATTTGGGATACTGTAAACTCGTAGAGGTTCTCCTCTTTTTCTCAATAATACCATGGGTATTCTTTTCCCCATAGGGGTCTACTCACTTCTAGAGGTGACTGGCTATAGTTTTTTTTTAATCAAGCCTTTTCCTTCAAAAAGAATCCCAACGATTTCACTAAAATGCCAAATTAGACATGCGCGCTTTAAACCCAACAAAACGGCCACAAAATGAGATTTAAACAAATTTCATGAGTTGAAATAGTTAATTATGGGTTTTTAAATATGATTAAACCACTAAATCAAATTTTAGTGTATTTTACTCTGTTAAATTCCAATGTGATCATTATAAAGCTCAATTAGATACGCACAATTTAAACCTAACAAAACGGCTGCAAAATAATAATAAATCAAATATCATGAGTTCTTATAGTTTATTATGGAATTTTAAAAGTAATTATTCAACTTAATCTCACTGTTAGAGCAATTTACTCGGTTAAAATTCCAGCGGTTTCAATAAAGTCCTAATTAGACATTCATGCTTTAAACCCAACAAAATGACCATAAAATGAGATTTAATCAAATTCCATGAGTTCAAATAGTTAATTTTGGGTTTTTGAACATGATTAAACCACTTAATTTTAGAATATTTTACTCGGATAAATTCCAATGTGATCATTATAAAGCTCAATTAGATATGTACAATTTAAACCTAACAAAACGGCCGCAAAATAATAATAAATCAAATATCATGAGTTCTTATAGTCTCTTATGGAATTTTAAACGTAATTATTCAACTTAATCTCACTTTTAGAGCAATTTACTAGGTTAAAATTCAAGCAATTGATTTTTTCTCTCTTCTCCTCTCCCTTCCCTCTGCCTCTCCCTCCCTCTTTTCTTATGCCTTCCGCCGCCTTCACCGTTCCCTTGCACCGATCCCCTGCTTCCCTGATCGGCCAAATTTCACCATCTCAACTCTTGGGAGAGGAAGAATCAGTCACTCCAATCTCAAATTTCAAAAGGTATTATCAGTCCATCACTTTTTCTATTGTTTATATTTTTCTATTCAATTTCATTCCACTTTTTGCTTTTTGTTCACGAGGATTTCTTGGATCCTTGTTGTATCTATATCACCAACGCTACTCACCTTCTCGAAATAAAGGTAAGTTTTTTATACGTCTGTTTACCATAACTTTATACAATTTTTGCAATTGGTGTTGTTTTATTTTTGTAGATCTGGTTATCCATAGCGTAGCCAGTCAATCTGATATTGTATTCACAAATCGATCTTTCCTTCTCCATGATCATATTGATTGGTATTTTGAATGTATTTTATTTTCTGTAACGTTCTCTATATTTTTGCATTCACCACCCTTGCGAAGGGATCAATCCAACATCTCTATTGATGTATTATTATACATTACTTCTGGAAATCTCTATAGAGTTTTATATACTTTCAATCCAGGCGGTTTTGGTTTTTATACTCTTACTATCCTGCGATCGTGGCCTGTTTCTCAACAATGGTTTGGTGATTCCTCGGGAAATCACCAAATCCAATGTTATCGGCTGTTCCTTTGCCCACCAGAAAAGATAGCCCCGAAATTTTGGGTCGATAAGAGTTTTTGATTAGTGCTTTACTTCAGCTTAAACAGACCACTTTTTTGGATGCATTTAATATGTTTCTTACTCCTGGTTGTTCTCAACCTAAAAGCTATATATCGACATGTCCTCTCGCTACATGCCCTAGAACTTCACAGCATACTTCCAACAATCTTACGTTTTTTGATCCCCACGGCAAGACTCATAAGTCTTGATGCTTCTTTTTGGAAGGACTCGGACCCTACCTCGGATTCATATGATTATCTCATAAGGTGCGTAATCTTTGAGACTGACTTCTGTTTTGAGTTTATGGTTGTGCTTCTTGATCCCCATTGGTTTGTGTTTCTTGATCTTCTCTCTTTGATTACTCAGCCTATATCTAATAAACTTATGTTTATACCACCCTTGCAAAGGGATCTACCACACAACTTTCAATGTGATCAACAACAACTTGTTACTTTGTTTGTTATTGGGTCTTGCTCTCGCTTGCATTCGAAGTATGGATTCCTTCTTTTCTTCTTATTCTTATTTTGCAAGCATCAAGAGTCTTTTCTCCCTGAGTTTCCTCAAACAAGGGAATTGCAACCAGGTGAACTCTTTTTATATTTTCATTATGAGTAACATCCAATGATATTTGTATTACAGCACACTTATCTTTCTTACGAGTTGATCTAGACTCGAAGCCTTTTTTGGTTTATATCAAGATTGTTATATTTAGTATCTGTTTCTGCTTCGTTGCCTTCCATAGGAAGCTTTGTCGTTTTATTCCGTCTTTGATTATTACTTGTTTTCTGTCGAACCAACGCCTATCAACCAGGCTTCCATCATCTGTCCCTCCTCCTGTCTGTACACGAATATCTTGATAGGCTTTATGTCAACGACGGGAGACCCTCTTATTAATAACCCGGGCTCTTGTTATTCCAACTTCTACGCGTAGGAGGGAAGATGTCTTAGCTTTTCACTCCACAGGTTTACGGGTTCCATCCCTTGTTTTTTCTCGTTTCATATGCTATGTTCCTCTATTTGATTTAACTCCCTTTCGATTATGTTTCTTATGCTATACTCCTCTTACTTTCTCCTACATCATATGTCCTTTGGTCTATTTTTTGTTTTATGATATCTTGTATATTCAACTTCATATACCACCCATAGATTGGGATCTCTCCAACATCTTTTATGGTGTCTTATCTCCACGCAAGTTGCCTTGTCTAAACCTATTGTGCTTAATTAATATCACTACAGCTAAGTTGGTGACGCCCATCTATCGGGCCTTTTATACTAATTACAAGTTGTCCACACCCTTGTATAAGGACCTCTCTAAAACTCTTCACGATGTATTATATCATCTAACCCTTTCATGGTTCTATATTATCACTTCGACTCCGCTGGAGCAGATTACTTATTGGCCTTTATATACTAGTTGCAAGTCTGTTATACCAATAATATTAAGGACTTCTAATAATTACTTTTTTATTCGGATTACCACGTACTTTCAACTTCCTATTTTTGGATTTCTTATCTATTTTTTATTATTTAAAGGTGTTAAGTCATCTATTTTTACTTCTTACTATATAAATTATCATACTTTACATACACCAAATCCTATTACTTCTCATTCTTTTTCTTCTCTATATTTTACTCCTCCTTTAATGTGGACTCCTATCTCTTCCCATATTCTTCTTCTTATCTACTATCTCTCTTGTCAACCTTATTTCACTTCTAATCCTTGTATACTTCAAACTCTTTCCCTCCTATATATAACCATTCCTCCCTCTCATATCTTTTCATCTACAATTTTAACCACACGCCTCTCTCTCCTTTTCCCTCTTAACTATTCCTTTGTTTTCATCAAACTCTTACCAATGGATTCCAAGACCTTTCTCCAGCAACTTGAAAATTTTCAATTTACTACTGATGAGCAGGCTGCTATCCTCCAGCCAAGTATCTCTTGGGATTCCTCTGAAGAGGAAGCACAATCCACCCTATGGCCAAGCTTGTTTCTATGCGAATCTTGAAACCACATTTGTTTCTCATACGTTTCAAAGATGAGGAAATCAAGGATGATATTCTGGCCAGGGGGCCTTGGACTTATAAAGATGAATGGCTTGCACTTGTGCAATACAACCCCAACATCAGTCTTGACGAACATCTCTTTCAGCAGATGAATATTTGGGTACGCATCTATCATATTCCTCCTATCCTCCTTGCTACTGAGGAATCCGCCCATCACACTAGAGAATCCCTTGGGGCTTTGATTGGAACGGTCATAAAAATTGACACCAGGAAAATTGACTTCAATATGATTGATTACCTCCGAGTCGGATTAATACTAGATGCATCCAAGCCGATTCGGCGCTGTGTTGCTATTGGAGGGGGGCCATCCACTAGATTTTGCCTTCTTCAATACGAACGTCTTCCCACAATATGTCATTGTTGTGGTAAAGTTGGTCATTCGACAAATTATTGTTCCATCCCAGTTGAGGCACGCCCTGAACATATGCAATATGGGGATTGGCTCCGCTTCATCCCCAAGAAAAAGGAGGCTAAACCTACGCAAAAAGGACAGATTCATTATGTAAACACTAACCCCTCTACCACTTGTGGGACACCACCTTCTTCTCAAACTTCAGCAAACCTCTAGGGTGACGCCACTAAGAATAACGGTTCTTCTACACTCCCACCTCCGCCTAATCTTACTATAGGGAGAACGCCTAGCCCTGAGCGTAACCTATCACTCCCATCTGTTGCTAGTCGACTAACCGCTCGACGATGTCCCCCCCAACTAGTACAAATGGTTTCTCATGCACAAGGTTCTAAACTTTCTAAGCATCCAAAGGTCTCGAATTTAGATGATACCAATGATATTGGTTTATTGGAACCCGACCTCCAAGATTTAGAAATGGATCTCGCCAATGATCCGGACTTCCAAGCGGCAGCTGACTGGTTGGAATCAGCGCCAACCCCCAAACGCCTTGTTCGAACAACCTCAAATAGAGGCTCCAAACGCACACCACCCTCTAATGAGGGCAACAAGTCCAAACGGACTCGATCTTCGGCTAAGGCCTCTACTACTAAAGCTGGGATGAGCAGCGGAAAAAACTCTTCGGCGGAGGTTGACGGTGATCAACCCCGTCGAGCTACATGAAACTATTATGTTGGAACTGTCAGGGTCTCGGCAACACCCAGGTAGTTCACGCTCTACAACGTGCTGTCTCCAAGCATGATGCCGATTTTATTTTCCTTTGTGAAACTAGGTTAAAAAGACACAATATGGATCGTATTAAGATCAAGTTAGGAATGCATGGTTGCATAGTTGTTGAATCCAGCCCTTCTTGTACAGGGCTTTCTATCATTTGGAATAATAAAACTTTTATCGATTTGCTTTCTTGTACAACCCTTCTTGTACAGGGCTTTCTATCATTTTGAATAAAAACGAGGCGGCACTCGTCGTGCGAGATCACAAATTAATAATTTTAGAGACTGTCTTACTACAAACAATCTTTTTGATTGTAAGCCAATGTCAGGATGGTTCACTTGGACTAGATCTGGACGTAATTCGGAAGTAATTATGGAACGACTTGATCGTTTCCTTGGTGATTCTGCCTGGTTTAACACTTTTCCTAATTGCACAGCTATATCTTTCTTTCAGGCACGTTTTGACCATTGCCCTATCTTACTAGACACTAACCCATCACCAGCTTTCAGATCCAAACACTCTAATACTTTTTTTCTCTATGAGAATTGTTGGGCTGATGACCTAAAAGTATTATCTCGAATTAGGGAGATTTGGTCTAGCCAATCTCACTCGACTCTCCAGAAACTTAAGGATATTGGACGATTCCTAACCTCTTGGCAAACTAACAAACGCATTAAATCCCATGAGCGTATTACTCAACTACACGATTTTATTAATACGTATCTTAAACGACATCTTTCTGACATAGAAACCCATAACTTTATTTCTGCTAAAAGTGAGCTTGATAGCCTATTAAATACTAAAGAAATATATTGGGCTCAACGAGCTCGGACACACTGGTTAGAACACGGTGATAAAAATACTTCCTTTTTTCTTGTCAGAGCAAATAGCCGAAGGCGGAAGAATCATATTGTTGGACTTCTAAACAACCAAAATATATGGCAAACACATACAGACGACATCAGGTCTACTGCTATCAATTACTTTCAAAACCTTTTTACGTCTTCCTCTCCTACTATTTCCCCTTCCATCTTGGATAACATTCCCACTATTGTTACTGAAACTATGAACAATGATCTTAATAAGGATTTCACCACAGATGAAGTTACCATTGCTTTTCGCGATATTGACCCGAGGAAAGCCCCGAGTGTTGATGGATTCCCAAGCGGTTTCTTCAGGAAGCATTGGGATATCCTTGGCCAAGACTTTATAAGCCTCTGCCTCGGACTCCTAAGAGGGTCGGTTAACATGGAAGAGGTCAATCGTACTATCATTGTTCTTATTCCCAAAATCAGCGACCCAACAACAATGCGCCATCTCAGACCTATTAGCTTTTGCACAGTCCTCTACAAAACTGTATCGAAAGTACTTGTTAATCGTCTAAAATCTATCATACCTTTATGCATCAGTAGCAATCAAGCTGCTTTTATTCAAGGAAGAAACATTACTAACAACATCCTTATTGCCCATGAGCTCATCCATACTTTAAATACTGATGAAACATCTCTTGCAAATGGTGCTAGCTTAAAACTTGACATGGAAAAGGCTTTTGACCGTGTTGAATGGCCTTTCCTTGAACAAATTATGCTTCGTCTAGGATTCAACTCCAGATGGGTTTCCCTTATTATGAGGTGTGTATCCTCCGTATCCTTTCAAGTACGTATCAACGACTCTCTTTCACGATCTTTCAAACCCCATAGAGGGTTACGGCAAGGGGACCCTCTTTCCCCCTTCTTGTTTCTTTTCTGTACTCAAGGCCTTTCAACCTTGCTCAATGCTGAGCAAACAAATGGTAACCTCCCTGGACTTTGTGCTAGCAGGAATGGGCCACGCGTCAACCACCTCCTTTTTGCTGATGACTGTGTCGTATTCATTAAGAATACAACTACAGAAGCTCAACGCCTTAAAGATGCCCTACATACTTACGCTACTTCGTCTGGGCAGGCGGTGAATTTTGAAAAGTCTACTATTTTCTTTTCTCGGAAAACTTCCACGCCGCTTCGATCGGAAATCAATAATATCCTTCATGTAAGAGAAGTGGATGATCCAGGTATTTATCTTGGAGTCCCTCTCCTAATAGGAAAAAACAAAACAGCAACCTTGGGGTTCACCAGGGAAAAAATGAATGCTCGACTGAGTAAATGGGATAAACATCTCCTCTCCTTTAGTGGTAGAGAATTTTTTATTAAATCGGTCATCCAATCTATACCACAGTATGTTATGTCTTGCTACCTTCTACCCCAAAACATTATTGATGATATGACCACCTCGATACGTCGTTATTGGTGATCTGGGAAAGCTGACAAACGAGGTTGGCATATGCTCCCTTGGGACACCATCTGTCTGCCAAAAGCAGCAGGAGGTATAGGGTTTCGCGACCTTCACCACTTCAATGTTGCTTTACTAGGCAAACAGATCTGGCGTCTGGTTTGTGAACCTGATAATCTCCTTAGTCAGGTCTACAAATGCAAATATTACCCATCGGGTTCTGTCCTCGAATCTGATCACACTCGGAAATCTTCTTTTGCTTGGAAAGGCCTTAGCATTGTTATCTCTAAGCTTCGCGAGGGTTTTTTCAAACGCCCAGGTATATCCAGCCAAGTTCAAATCCACTTTGACAAATGGGGTGGATCCCAGCCTATCAACCTTTATGGTGATTATGAGGTAAATGACGAAGTCCCTCTTCGGGCGGGTACTTTCATGTTGCCTAATTTACCCCGATGGGACGAATCAAAAGTCAGAGAATACTTCTCCCACGAAGACGCCAACACCATCCTTAATGTACCCATTATTAATGACACGAAAGACACCATCCTCTAGGGTCACCATGACTCTGGCATGTACTCGATTCGGTCGGGTTACAAATTTTTGCAATCACAGTTAGGGCCTGTTAATAGACCCTCCAAGCTTTAGAAAGTTATTTCTAAACTGCCTACTTTACCCAAGGTTCGTGCCTTTGGATGGCGTTTATGTCATGATGCACTCCCATCTGGCCATAAAATCCTCTAGGCCAATCTTGGTACGGGGGTATGCCCGATCTGTACTATGTCTATCGAAACCACCCTCCATGCTATGCGGGACTGTCCTAGTGCCAAGGAGACACTCCAGTTGGCAAGGCTTCCTTCACGAATTTTGTCCAATTCCTTTGTCTCCCCCCTCCAGTGGCTTTCTGAAGTTGCAAGTGTTCTCTCCTTATCACGATCCTTTGGAATTTGTGGAATCGCCGAAATGACTTTGTACATAATAGCCATCTTCAACCGGTTTGTTTAACTGTTTCCAATGCACAAAAGCTTCTTCATGACTACATTTCAATTAATGATGCCTCTCGTCTACGTTCCCGGCTAGTTGAGCCCACTTTTGCTCAAGCTAGATGGACGAAAACGAACCCTGATTTCGTCAAAATTAACACGGATGACGCCTTTGACCCCTTGTTAAGTGGTGCTGCTGTTGGCGTCATTGCCCGGGATTCTTCCGGCGTCGTCCTTGGTGGTTTTTCTATACCGCTCATTTGCCCGGACCCCGCTTCTGCTGAGGCTCTTGCCATTCTAGAAGGTCTCAAGTTTGCAGTTACCAATGGCTGGACTCATGCGATCTTTGAAACTGATTCCGCTTCCATTGCCAACAAGGTTAACAACACCCAGCATCAGGATCTTTCCACTGTGAAACATTTGGTGACTCGCATCCGCTCCACTCTTGGTACTTTGCCAAATTATAAGATTTGTTATGTACCTAGAGATGCAAACGTTGTAGCCCATGTCTTAGCTACTAGGGCTTTGCGTTCTTTTACTTCTTGTTCTTTTAATTGTAACTTTCCCGATTTTATTCGGGCTTCTGTAAACGCGGAGAGGTTCTCCTCTTCTTCTCAATAAAACCATGGGTACTCTTTTCCCCATAAGGGGCCTACTCACCTCTTGAGGTGACTGGCTATAGGTTTTTTTTAATGAGGCCCTTTCTTTCAAAAAAAATTCCAACAGTTTCACTAATAAAGGCCCAATTAAACATTCATGTTTTAAACCCTATAAAACGACCACAAAATGAGATTTAATCAAATTTCAAGTGTTCAAATAGTTAATTTTGGGTTTTTTGAACATGATTAAACCACTTAATCTTAATATTAGAACATTTTACTCAGTTAAATTACAGTGTGATCACTATAAAGCCCATTTCGATTTGCACACTTTAAGCATAATAAAATGTCCGCAAAATGAGATTCAATCAAATTTTATGATTTCAAATAGTTAATTATTGGCCTTTGAACATGATTAATCCACTTAATCTCAATTTTAGAGCATTTTACTCAGTTTAAATTTCAATGTACTAACTATAAAACCCATTTAGATATGCACACTTTAAACCTAACAAAATGACCGCAAAATAAGAATAAATCAAATTTCATGAGTTCAAAAACTTAATTATAGGAATTTGAAATAAATTATACAACTTAATCTCCATTTTAGAGCATTTTACTCGGTTAAAGTTACAACGGGTTCACTTACAAGCCCGATTAGACATAAATGCTTTAAACTAACACAAACACGCACAAAATGAGATTCAATCACATTCAATAAGATCAAATAGTTAATTATGAGCTATTGAGTATGATCAAACAACTTAATCTCAATTTTAGAGCAATTTTCGGTTTAAATTCCAATGTGTTCACTATAAGCTCAAATAGATATGCACACTTTAAACTAAAAAAAACGAACTCAAAATATGAATAAACCAAAAGTAATGAGTTCTAGTAGTTAATTAATGGACATTAAATAAAATTATACAACTTAATATCAATTTTAGAGCATATTACTCTGTTAAAATCCCAACGGTTTCACTAAAATGTCCAATTAGACATGCGCGCTTTAAACCCAACAAACAACCACAAAATGAGATTTAATCAAATTTCATGAGTTCAAATAGTTAATTATGGGTTTTTGAATATGATTAAACCACTCAATCCCAATCTTAGAGCATTTTACTCGGTTAAATTCCAATGTGATCACTATAAAGCTCACTTAGATATGCATACTTTAAATCTAAGAAAACGACCGCAAAATAAGAATAAATCAAATGTCATGAGTTCTAATAGTTAATTATGTGATTTTAAATCAAATTATACAACTTACTCTCAATTTTAGAGTATTTGTTGATTTGATCGATCTTGATAATTGGCCAAGAGGGGGTGAATTGGCTATTTAAATTTTTTTTGGTGAAATTTCGATAAAATCGAAAAATGAAAAACAAGAGATTTATAGTGGTTCAAGCTTCGGAACAAGCTCTACATCCACTACCTTAGCTCCCACTAAGGATTTTAAAATCAATTCACTAAGAATTCAACCTTTTTCTAGGTTCAAGGGATAACCTTTACAAATCGAATCAGACCTTCTACCCAAGGATTGATTCAAACCTCACAAGATGATAAAAGAAAGAAAGACAAATAAGAAATCTCTCACAAGATAGATATTGCCCCAATTACAAATTAACTCTCCCCAAACTCAATTAGAAGAAATCAAAATGAAGTACATGACATGGGAGACAAGATTTTCAATGAAAGTGCTTGGGAGTTGGATTTGATTGCTTGGATGTTGCATGAGGTTCAATAATAGTTGTTAATGTTGCTTGAACTTCTTCATTTTATACGTCCTCATTGATTTCTAACCGTTGTGGTTGTTGGGAATTGAAATAAAGACGTTAGGACCATATCCTCCAACCATAAATGCTCTTCTGCAGGCACAGGTATCGATAAACGAGGAACCTATTTCGGAACAACCTATAAAAGGAAAGAGACATTGTGCATATAATAGGGAGGGTATCGAAACATGTATCGATGTCATTACTACACTATAATGGTGGCTATCGAACCATGTTTCGAAACATCTCAACCATCTTTTAAAGTTTTAACTGCCACCAACGATCAACTCATTAAATGCTAAAATAGCCGTTGGGAATTAAAGGGTGTATCGATACTGGTATTGATACCAGGAGTCATAATTTTAAATGATTTTAAAATAATTAAAAATACTCGATGTGGTTTGGTACGTGGTTCGAAACATGCATTTACAGTAAGGTAATGGTATTAAACCATGTTTCGATACCTGTTCTTAGTTCCAAGAACAAAGCTTTAAAAATGCAGTAGGGTATCGATACCGGTTCAAATGCTATCGATACTCTCGTATCAAAACCCTTAGAAATTTTATTTCAAAGTTCTTGGTTTGACTTGAAATCAAAAGTTTGACTTAAGGACTTAAAAATTTATTACAAAATAGTCCTTATACATAATTGTTATATCAAAATCAATTTTGGTTTTATAGTATTTACCCGGTTCAAATCCCAACGGTTTCACTAAAATGTCCAATTAGACGTGCACGCTTTAAACCCAACAAAACGGCCACAAAATGAGATTTAAACAAATTTTATGAGTTCAAATAGTTAATTATGGGTTTTTAAATATGACTAAACCACTAAATCAAATTTTAGATCATTGTACTCGGTTAAATTCCAATGTGATCATTATAAAGCTCAATTAGATATGCACAATTTAAACCTAACAAAACGGCCACAAAATAATAATAAATAAAATATCATGAGTTCTTATAGTTTTTTTATGGAATTTTAAACGTAATTATTCAACTTAATCTCACTTTTAGAGTATTTTACTCGGTTAAAATTCCAGCGGTTTCACTAAATGCCCAATTGTCTACTCACGCTTTAAACCCAAGAAAAGGCCACAAAATGAGATTTAATCAAATTTCATGAGTTCAAATAGTTAATTTTGGGTTTTTGAACATGATTAAACCACTTAATCTTAATTTTAGAACAATTTGCTCAGTTAAATTTCTGTGTGATCACAATAAATCCCATTTCAATTTGCACACTTTAAGCATAATAAAATGTCAGCAGAATGAGATTCAATCAGATTTTATGATTTCAAATAGTTAATTATTGGCCTTTGAACATGATTAATCCACTTAATCTCAATTTTAGAGCATTTTACTCAGTTTAAATTTCAATGTACTAACTACAAAACGCAATTAGATATGCACACTTTAAACCTAAAAAAACGGACTCAAAATAACAATAAATCTAATGTAATGAATTCTAATAGTTAATTATGGGACTTTAAATCAAATTATACAACTTAATATCAATTTTAGAGCATTTTACTCTGTTAAAATCCCAACGGTTTCACTGAAATGCCCAATTAGACATGCGCGCTTTAAACCCAACAAACAGCCACAAAACGAGATTTAATCAAATTTCATGAGTTCAAATAGTTAATTATGGGTTTTTTGAATATGTTTAAACCACTCAATATCAAGCTTAGAGTATTTTATTCGGTTAAATTCCAATGTGATCACTGTAAAGCTCACTTAGATATGCATACTTTAAACCTAAGAAAACGATCACAAAATAAGAATAAATCAAATACCATGAATTCGAATAGTTAATTATGGGATTGTAAATCAAATTATACAACTTAATCTCAATTTTAGAGAATTTTACCTGGTTCAAATCCCAACAGTTTCACTAAAATGCCCAATTAGACGTGCGTGCTTTAAACCCAACAAAATGGCCTCAAAATGAGCTTTAAACAAATTTCATGTGTTCAAATAGTTAATTATGAGTTTTTAAATATTATTAAACCACTAAATCAAATTTTAGAGCATTTTACTCGATTAAATTCCAATGTTTTCATTATAAAGATCAATTAGATATGCACAATTTAAACCTAACAAAACGGCCACAAAATAAGAAAAAATCAAATATCATGAGTTCTTATAGTTTCTAATAGAATTTTAAACGTAATTATTCAACTTAATCTCACTTTTAGAGCAATTTACTAGGTTAAAATTCCAGCAGTTTCACTAATAAAGGCCCAATTAGACATTCATGTTTTAAACCTTACAAAATGACCACGAAATGAGATTTAATCAAATTTCATGAGTTCAAATAGTTAATCTTGGGTTTTTGAACATGATTAAACCACTTAATCTTAATTTTAGAACATTTTACTCAGTTAAATTAAAGTGTGATCACTATAAAGCCCATTTCGATTTGCACACTTTAAGCATAATAAAACATCCGCAAAATGAGATTCAATTAGATTTTATGATTTCAAATAGTTAATTATTGGCCTTTGAACATGATTAATCCACTTAATCTCAATTTTAGAGCACTTTACTCAGTTTAAATTTCAATCTACTAACTATAAAACCCATTTAGATATGCACACTTTAAACCTAACAAAATAACCGCAAAATAAGAATAAATCAAATTTCATGAGTTTAAATACTTAATTACAAGAATTTGAAATAAATTATACAACTTAATCTCTATTTTTGAGAATTTTACTCAGTTAAAGTTACAACGGGTTCACTTAAAATCCCGGTTAGACATAAACGCTTTAAACTAACAAACACGCACAAAATGAGATTCAATCACATTTATTGAGTTCAAATAGTTAATTATGGGCTTTTGGGTATGATCAAACAACTTAATTTCAATTATAGAGCATTTTTTCGGTTTAAATTCCAATTTGTTCACTATAAGCTAAATTAGATTTGCACACTTTAAACCTAAAAAACGGACTCAAAATAAAAATAAATCAAATTTAATGAGTTCTAATAGTTAATTATGGGACTTTAAATCAAATCATACAACTTAATATCAATTTTAGAGCATTTTACTCGGTTAAAATCCCAACGTTTTCATTAAAATGCCCAATTAGACATGCGCGCTTTAAACCCAACAAACAGCCACAAAATGAGATTTAATCAAATTTCATGAGTTCAAATAGTTAATTATGGGTTTTTGAATATGATTAAACCACTGAGTCCCAATTTTAGAGCATTTTAATCGGTTAAATTCCAATGTGATCACTATAAAGCTAACTTAGATGTGCATACTTTAAACATAAGAAAACGACCGCAAAATAAGAATAAATCAAATGTCATGAGTTCTAATAGTTAATTATGGGATTTTAAATCAAAATATACAACTTAATCTCAATTTTAGAGCATTTTTCCCGATTCAAATCCCAACGGTTTCACTAAAATGCCCAATTAGACGTGCGTGCTTTAAACCCAACAAAACGGCCACAAAATGAGATTTAAACAAATTTCATGAGTTGAAATAGTTAATTATGGGTTTTTAAATATGATTAAAGCACTAATTCAAATTTTAGATATGCACAATTTAAACCTAACAAAACGGCCGCAAAATAAGAATAAATCAAATATCATGAGTACTTATAATTTATTATGGAATTTTAAACGTAATTATTCAACTTAATCTCACTTTTAAAGCATTTTACTCGGTTAAAATTCCATCGGTTTCATTAAATTCGAACAAATTCACTATAAAGCCCATTTAGACACGCACGCTTTAAACCCAACAAAAAGATCGGAAAATGATATTAAATCAAAATTTATAAGTTCTAATATTTAATTATGGATTTTTTAACCTAATTATACATCTTAATCTCAAATTTTTAGCTTTTTAATCGGTTGAAATTCAAACAGATTCACTATAAAGCCCATTTAGACACGCACACTTTAAACCCAACAAAAAGATCAGAAAATGATATTAAATCAAAATTTATGAGTTCAAATATTTAATTATGGATTTTTTAACCTAATTATACACCTTAATCTCAAATTTTTAGCTTTTTAATCGGTTGAAATTCGTACAGATTCACTATAAAGCCCATTTAGACACTCACGCTTTGAACCCAACAAAAAGATCAAAAAAATATTAAATCAAATTTTATGAGTTCAAATAGTTAATTGTGGACTTTTGAACCTAATTATAGAGCTTAATCTCAAATTTTTAGCTTTTTACTCGGTTAAAATTCAAATAGATTAACTATAAAGCCCACTAGACACGCACGCTTTAAACCCAACAAAAAGATCAAAAAATGATATTAAATCAAATTTTATGAGTTGAAATAGTTAATTCTGGACTTCTTAAACTAATTATAAAGCTTAATCTAAAATTTTTAGCTTTTTACTCGTTTAAAATTCGAACAGATTTACTGTAAAGTCTATTTAGACACACTTTAAACCAAAAAAAATCAAAAAATAATAATAAAAAAAATTTATGAGCTAAAATAGTTAATTATGGACTTTTGAACCAAATTATACACCTTAATCTAAAATTTTTAGCTTTCTAATTGGTTAAAATTTGAACAGATTTATTATAAAGCCCATTCAGACATGCACGCTTTAAACCCAATAAAAAGATTAAAAAATTATATTAAATCAAATTTTATGAGTTAAAATAGTTAGTTATGGAATTTTGAAACTAATTATACAGCTTATTCTCAAATTTTTAGATTTTTACTCGGTTAAAATTCAAACAAATTCACTACATAGCCAATTTAGACACACACGATTTAAACCTAATAAAAAGATCAAAAAATTATATTAAATCAAATTTTATGAGTTCAAATAGTTAATTATGGACTTTTGAACCTAATTATACAGCTTAATCTCAAATTTTTAGCTTTTTACACGGTTAAAATTCAAACAAATTAACTACAAAGCCCATTTAGACACTCATGCTTTAAACCCAACAAAAAGATCCACAAATGATATTAGATCTAATTTTATGAGATAAAATAGTTAATTATGTATTTTTGAACCTAATTATACAACTTAATCTAAATTTTTTAACTTTTTACTACGTTAAAATTCGAACAGATTTACTGTAAAGTTCATTTAGACACGCACGCTTTAAACCCAACAAAAAGATCGAAAAATGATATTAAATCAAATTTTATGAGTGCAAATAATTAATTATAGACTTTTGAACCTAATCATACACCTTAATCTCATACTGTTTGCTTTTTACTCGGTTAAAATTTGAACAGATTCACCACAAAGCCCATTTAGACTCGCACGCTTAAAATCCAAAAAAAAGATCAAAAAATGATATTAAATCAAATTTTATGAGTTGAAATAGTTAACTATGGACTTCTGAAGCTAATTATAAAGCTTAATCTAAAATTTTTAGCTTTTTACTCGTTTAAAATTCGAACAGATTTACTGAAAAGTCTATTTAGACACACACTTTAAACCAAACAAAAAGATCAAAAAATAATAATAAAAAAATTATGAGCTAAATTAGTTAATTATGGACTTTTGAACCAAACTATACACCTTAATCTAAAATTTTTAGCTTTCAAATTGGTTAAAATTCGAACGGATTTATTATAAAGCGCATTCAGACTTGCATGCTTTAAACCCAATAATAAGATTAAAAAATTATATTAAATCAAATTTTATGAGTTCAAATAGTTAATTATGGATTTTTAAAACTAATTATACAACTTAATCTCAATTTTTTCGCTTTTTAATCGGTTAAAATTCGAACAGATTCACTATAAAGCCCATTTAGACACACACGCTTTAAACCCAACAAAAAATCAAAAAATAATATTAAATCAAAATTTATGAGTTCAAATAGTTAATTATGGACTTTTGAACCTATTTATACAACTTAATCTCAAATTTTTAGCTTTGAAATCAATTAAAATTCGAACAGATTCACTATAAAGCCAATTTAGTCATGCACGCTTTACACTCATTAAAAAGATTGAAAAATGATATTAAGTTAATTTTTATGAGTTCAAATATTAATTATGGATTTTTGAACCTAATTATGCACATTAATCTCAAATTTTTAGCTTTTTAATCGGTTAAAATTCGAACAGATTAACTATAAAGTCCATTTTGACACGCACACTATAAAATCCAACAAAAAAATCAAAAAATGATATTAAATCAAAATTTATGAGTTGAAATAGTTAATTATGGATTTTTGAAACTAATTATACAACTTAATATCAAATTTTTATCTTTTTAATCGGTTAAAATTTCAATAGATTCACTATAAAGCCCATTTAGACTCGCACGCTTTAAACCAACCAAAGACCAAAGAATGATATTGAATCAAATTTTATGAGTGCAAAAGGTTAATTATGTACTTTTAAACCTAATTATACACCTTCATCTCAAATTTGTAGCTTTTGAATCGGTTAAAATTCGAATAGATTCACTATAAAGCCTATTTAGCTACGCACGCTTTAAACCCAACGAAAAGATCAAAAAATTAAAATAAATCAAATTTTATAAGTTCAAATAGTTAATTATGGACTTTTGAATCTAATTATACACCTTAATCTCAATTTTTTAGCTTTTTAATCGGTTAAAATTCGATCAGTTTCACTATAAACCCATTTAGACATGCACGTTTTAAACTCACCAAAAAGATCGAAAAATGATATTAATCAAAATTTATGAGTTCAAATAGTTAATTATGGATTTTTGAACCTAATTATACACCTTAATCACAAATTTTTAGCTTTTTAATCAGTTAAAATTCGAACAGATTCACTATAAAGCCCATGTAGACATGCACGTTTTAAACTCACCAAAAAGATCGAAAAATGATATTAAATCAAAATTTATCAGTTCAAATAGTTAATTATGGATTTTTGAACCTAATTATACACCTTAATCATAAATTTTTAGCTTTTTAATCGGTTAATTCGAACAGATTCACTATAAAGCCCATGTAGACACGCACGCTTTAAACCTAACAAAAAGATCAAAAAAATGATATTGAATCAAATTTTATGAGTTCAAATAGTTAATTATGGAATTTTGAACCTAATTATAGACCTTAATCTCAAATTTTTAGCTTTTTACTCAGTTAAAATTCAAACAGATTCAATATAAAGCCCATTTAGACACGCACGCCTTAAACCCAACAAAAAGATCAAAAAATTATATTAAATCAAAAATTTTATGATTTCAAATAGTTAATTATGAACTTTTGAGCCTAATCGTACAGCTTAATCTAAATTTTTTAACTTTTTACTCGGTTAAAATTCGAACAGATTCACTACAAAGCCAATTTAGACAATCATGCTTTAAACCCAACAAAAAGATCAAAAACTGATATTAAATCAAATTTTATGAGTTCAAATAGTTAATTATGGACTTTTGAACCTAATGATACAGCTTAATCTCAAATTTTTAGCTTTTTACTCGGTTAAAATTCGAACAGATTCACTACAAAGCTCATTTAGATACGCACGCTTTAAACCCAATAAAAAGATCAAAAAATAATATTAAATAAAATTTTATGATTTCAAATAGTTAACTAAGGATTTTTGAACCTAATTATACAGCTTAATCTAAAATTTATTACTTTTTACTCGGTTAAAATTCGAACAAATTTACTATAAAGCCCATTTAGACACGCACGCTTTAAACCCAACAAAAAGAACAAAAAATGATATTAAATCAAATTTTATGATTTCAAATAGTTAATTATGGACTTTTTAACCTAATCATACACCTTAATATCAAATTTTTAGCTTTTTACACGGTTAAAATTCGAATAGATTCACTACAAAGCTCATTTAGATACGCACGCTTTAAACCCAATAAAAAAGATCAAAAAATTATATTAAATCAAATTTTATGATTTCAAATAGTTAATTATGGACTTTTGAACCTAATTATGCAGCTTAATCTAAAATTTTTAACTTTTTACTCGGATAAAATTCGAACAGATTTACTATAAAGCCCATTTAGACACGCACGCTTTAAACTCAACAAAAAAATAAAAAAATGATATTATAAGAATTTTATGAGTTCAAATAGTTAATTATAGACTTTTGAACCTAATCATACACCTTAATCTCAAATTTTAAGCTTTTTAATCGGTTAAAATTTGAACGAATTCACTACAATGCTCATTTAGATACGCACGCTTTAAACCCTAAAAAAAGATCAAAAAATTATATTAAATCAAATTTTATGATTTCAAATAGTTAATTATGGACTTTTGAACCTAATTATACAGCTTAATCTAAAATTTTTAACTCTTTACTCGGTTAAAATTCTAACAGATTTACTATAAATCTCATTTAGACACACACGCTTTAAAACCAACAAAAAATCAAAAAATGATATTAAATAAAATTTTATGAGTTCAAATAGTCAATTATAGACTTTTGAACCTAATCATACACCTTAATCTCAAATTTTTAGCTTTTTACTCGGTTAAAATTCGAACAGATTCACTACAAGGCTCATTTAGATACGCACGCTTTAAACCCAATAAAAAGATCAAAAAATTATATTAAATCAAATTTTATGATTTAAAATTGTTAATTATGGACTTTTGAACCTAATTATACATCTTAATCTAAAATTTTTAACTTTTTACTCGGTTAAAATTTTAACAGATTTACTATAAAGCCCATTTAGACACGCACGCTCTAAACGCACATTAATCTCAAATTTTTAGCTTTTTAATCGGTTAAAATTCGAACAGATTAACTATAAAGTCCATTTTGACACGCACACTATAAAATCCAACAAAAAAATCAAAAAATGATATTAAATCAAAATTTATGAGTTGAAATAGTTAATTATGGATTTTTGAAACTAATTATACAACTTAATATCAAATTTTTATCTTTTTAATCGGTTAAAATTTCAATAGATTCACTATAAAGCCCATTTAGACTCGCACGCTTTAAACCAACCAAAGACCAAAGAATGATATTGAATCAAATTTTATGAGTGCAAAAGGTTAATTATGTACTTTTAAACCTAATTATACACCTTCATCTCAAATTTGTAGCTTTTGAATCGGTTAAAATTCGAATAGATTCACTATAAAGCCTATTTAGCTACGCACGCTTTAAACCCAACAAAAAGATCAAAAAATTAAAATAAATCAAATTTTATAAGTTCAAATAGTTAATTATGGACTTTTGAATCTAATTATACACCTTAATCTCAATTTTTTAGCTTTTTAATCGGTTAAAATTCGATCAGTTTCACTATAAACCCATTTAGACATGCACGTTTTAAACTCACCAAAAAGATCGAAAAATGATATTAATCAAAATTTATGAGTTCAAATAGTTAATTATGGATTTTTGAACCTAATTATACACCTTAATCACAAATTTTTAGCTTTTTAATCAGTTAAAATTCGAACAGATTCACTATACAGCTTAATCTCAATTTTTTTACTTTTTACTCGGTTAAAATTCAAATACATTCACTACAAAGTTCATTTAGACACACGCTTTAAACCCAACAAAAAGATCAATAAATGATATTAAATAAATTTTATGAGTTCAAATTGTTAATTATGAATTTTTGAACCTAATTATACAGCTTAATCTCAAATTTTTAGCTTTTCACTCGGTTAACATTCGAACAAATTCACTATAATTCCCATTTAGACACGCACGCTTTAAACTCAACAAAAAGATCAAAATATGATATTAAATTAAATTTTATGAGTTCAAATAGTTAATTATACAGCTTAATTTCAAATTTTTAGCTTTTTACTCGGTTAAAATTCGAACAGATTCACTACAAAGCCCATTTAGACACGCACGCTTGAAGCCCAATAAAAAGATCGCAAAATGATATTAAATAAACTTTAATGAGTTCAAATAGTTAATTATGGATTTTTGAACTTAGTTGTACACCTTAATCTCAAATTTTTAGCTTTTTAATCGGTTAAAATTCGAGCAGATTCACTACAATGCCCATTTAGACACGCACGCTTTAAACCCAATAAAAATATCACAAATGATATTAAATCAAATTTTATGAGTTCAAATAGTTAATTACGAACTTTTGAACTTAATTATGCACCTTCATCTCATTTTTTAGCTTTTTAATCGATTAAAATTCGAACAGATTCACTATAAAGCCCATTTAGACACGCACGCTTTAAACTCAACAAAAAGATCGAAAAATTATATTAAATCACTTTTAAGAGTTCAAATAGTTAATTATGGATTTTTGAACATAATTGTACACCTTAATATCAAATTTTTAGCTTTTTAATCGGTTAAAATTCGAACAGATTCACTATAGTGCCCATTTAGATATGCACGCTATAAACCAATCAAACAAATAGAAAAATGATATTAAATCAAAATTTATGAGTTCAAATAGTTAATTATAGATTTTTGAAACTAATTATACAGCTTAATCTCAAATTTTTAGCTCTTTACTCGATTAAAATTTGAACAGATTCACTATAAAGCCCATTTTGACACGCACGTTTTAAACCCAACAAAAAGATCAAAAAATGATATTAAATCAAATTTTATGAGTTCAAATAGTTAATTATGGACTTTTAAACCTAATTATACAGCTTAATCTCAAATTTTTTGCTTTTTAATCGGTTAAAATTCGATCAAATTCACTATAAAGCCCATTTAGACATGTACGATTTTAACCCAACAAAAAAATCAAAAAATGATATTAAATCAAATTTTATGAGTTCAAATAGTTAATTATGAACTTTTGAACCTAATTATACAGCTTAATCTCAAATTTTTAGATTTTAACACAGTTAAAATTCGAACATATTCAATATAAAGCCCATTTAGACATGCACGCTTTACACCCGACGAAAAGATCGAAAAATAGTATTAAATCAAAATTTATGAGTTCAAATATTTAATTATTGATTTTCAAACCTAATTATACACCTTAATCACAAAATTTTATCTTTTTAATCGGTTAAATTTCGAACATTTTCACTATAAAGCCCTTTTAGACACGCACGCTTTAAACCCAATAAAAATATCACAAATGATATTAAATCAAATTTTATGAGTTCAAATAGTTAATTATGGACTTTTGAACCTAATTATGCTCCTTAATCTCAAATTTTTAGCTTTTTAATCGTTTAAAATTCGAACAGATTCACTATAAAAGCCCATTTAGACACACGCGCTTTAAACCAACAAAAAATCAAAAAATGATATTAAATCAAATTTTATGAGTTCAAATAGTTAATTATGGATTTTTGAACCTAATTATACACATAAATCTTAAATTTTTACCTCTTTAATCGGTTAAAATTCGAACAAATTATATTAAATTTGATTTTATGAGTTCAAATAGTTAATTATGGAATTTTGAACCTAATTATACAGCTTAATCTCAAAATTTTAGATTTTTTCAAGGTTAAAATTCGAACAGATTAATTACAAAGCCCATTTAGACACGCATGCTTGAAACCCAATAAAAAGATCGTAAAATGATATTAAATCAACTTTTATGATTTCCAATAGTTAATTATGGATTTTTGAACCTAATTGTACACCTTGATCTCAAGTTTCTAGCTTTTTAATCGGTTAAAATTCGATCAGATTCACTATAGAACCCATTTAGACACACACGCTTTAAACCCAATAAAACATCGAAAAATGATATTAAATTAAAATTTATGAGTTCAAGTAGTTAATTATGGATTTTTGAACCTAATTATACACCATAATATAAAATTTTTAGCTTTCTAATCGATTAAAATTCGATCAGATTCACTATAAAGCCCATTTAGATACACACGCTTTAAACCCAACAAAAAGATCAAAAAATGATATTAAATCAAAATTTAAGAGTTCCAATAGTTAATTATGGATTATTGAACATAATTATACACTTTAATCTCAAATTTTTAGCTTTTCAATCTGTTAAAATTAAAATAGATTCACTATAAAGCTCATTTAGACACACACGCTTTAAACCAACAAAAAGATCAAAAAAATAATATCAAATCAAATTTTATGAGTTCAAATAGTTAATTATGGACTTTTAGACCTAATTATACAGCTTAATCTCAAATTTTTTGCTTTTTAATCAGTTAAAATTCGATCAAATTCACTATAAAGCCCATTTTGACACACACTCTTTAAACCCAACAAAAAGATCGAAAAATGATATTGAATCAAAATTTATGAGTTGAAATAGTTGATTATGGATTTTTGAACCTAATTATACACTTTAATCTCAAAATTTTAGTTTTTTAATCGGTTAAAATTCCAATAGAATCACTAAAAAGCTCATTTAGACACGCACGCTTTAAACCAACAAAAAGATCAAAAAATGATATTAAATCAAATTTTATGAGTTCAAATAGTTAATTATGGGCTTTTGGACCTAATTATACCGCTTAATCTCAAATTTTTAGCTTTTTAATCGGTTAAAATTCGATCAAATTCACTATAAAGCCCATTTTGACACACACACTTTAAACCCAACAAAAAGATCGAAAAATGATATTAAATCAAATTTTATGAGTTGTAATAGTTAATTATGGACTTTTCAACATTATACACCTTAATCTCAATTTTTTTTGGTTTTTACTCGGTTAAAATTCGAACAGATTTACTATAAAGTCCATTTAGACACGCAAGCTTTAAAACCAACCAAAAAGATAGAAAATGATGTTAAATCAAATTTTAAGAGTTCAAATAGTTAATTATGGACTCTTGAACCTAATTATTCAGCTTAATCTCAAATTTTTAGCTTTTTACATTGTTAAAATTCGAATAGATTCACTATAAAGCCAATTTAGACACACATGCTTTAAACAACAAAAAAAAGATCGAAAAATGATATTAAATTAAATTTTATGGGTTCAAATAGTTAATTATGGATTTTTTAACCTAATTATACACTTTAATCTCAAATTTTTAGCTTTTTAATCTGTTAAATTCAAACAGATTCATTATAAAGTGCATTTAGACACTCACACTTTAATCAAACAAAAAGATCAAAAAATGATATTAAATCAAATTTTATGAGTTCAAATATTTAATTATGGACTTTTGAACCTAATTTTACACCTTAATCTCAAATTTTTAGCTTATTAATCATTAACATTCGAAAAGATTCACTATGAAGCCCATTTAGACACACACGTTTTAAACCCAATAAAAAGATCGGAAAAAGATTTTAAATCAAAATTTATGAGTTCAAATAGTTAATTATGGACTTTTGAACCTAATTATACAGCTTAATCTCAATTTTTTTTAGCTTTTTATACACGGTTAAAATTCGAACAGATTCACTACAAAGCCCTTTTAGTCACACACGCTTTAAACCCAACAAAAAGATCAAAAAATGATATTAAATCAAATTTTATGAATTCAAATAGTTAATTATGGAATTTTGAACCTAATTATACAACTTACTCTAAAATTTTTAGCTTTTTACTCAGTTAAAATTTGAACAGAGTTACTGTAAAGACCATTTAGAGACGCACACTTTAAACACAACAAAAAGATCGAAAAATGATATTAAAAATCAAATTTTATGAGTTCAAATAGTTAATTATGGACTTTTGAACCTAATTATACAGCTTAATCCCAAATTTTTAGCTTTTTACACGGTTAAAATACTAACAGATTCACTATAAAGCCCATTTAGACTCGCATGCTTTAAACCCAACAAAAAAAACAAAAAATTATTTTAAATTAAATTTTTGAGTTCAAATAGTTAATTATGGACTTTTGAAGCTAATTATACACCTTAATCTCAAATTTTTAGCTTTCTAATCGGTTAAAATTCAAACAGATTTACTATAAAGCCCATTTAGACACATAAACTTTAAACCCAAGAAGAAGATCAAAAAATGATATTAAATGAAATTTTATGAATTCAAATAGTTAATTATGGACTTTTGAACCTAATTATACACCTTAATCTAAAATTTTTAGATTTTACACGGTTAAAATTTGAACAGATTCACTATAAAGCCCATTTAGCCACACACACTTTAAACCCAATAAAAATGAACAAAAAATTATTTTAAATTAAATTTTTGAGTTGAAATAGTTAATTATGGACTTTTTAACCTAATTATGCAACTTAATCTAAAAACTTTAGCTTTTTTCTCGGTTAAAATTCGAACATATTAACTACAAAGCCCATTTAGACACACACGCTTTAACCCCAATAGAAAGATCGCAAAATGATATTAAATCAAGTTTTTTGGGCTCAAATATTTAATTATGGATTTTTGAAACTAATTATACACCTTAATCTCAAATTTTTAGCATTTTAATCGGTTAAAATTCGAACAGATTCACTATAAAACCCATTTAGACACGCACGCTTTAAACTCAACAAAAAAATCCAAAAATGATATTAAAACAAATTTTATGAGTTTAAATAGTTAATTATGAACTTTTGAACCTAATTATACACCTTCATCTCAAATTTTTAACTTTTCACTCGGTTAAAATTCGAACAAATTCAATATAAATCCCATTTAGACACTCATGCTATAAACCCAACAAAAAGAACAAAAAAGTATATTAAATCAAAAGTTATGAGTTCAAATAGTTAATTATGGACTTTTGGACCTAATTATACAGCTTAATCTCAAATTTTTAGCTTTTTAATCGGTTAAAATTCGAAAAGATTCACTATAAAGCCCATTTAGACACGCACGCTTTAAACCTAACAAAAAATAGAAAAATGATATTAAACTCAAATTTTATGAGTACAAATACTTAATTATGGACTTTTGAAACTAATTATAAAGCTTAATCTAAATTTTTATCTTTTTAATCGGTTAAAATTCGAACAGACTTACTATAAAGCCAAATTAGACACACAGGCTTTAAACCCAGCAAAAGGTAGAAAAATGATATTAAATCAAATTTTATAAGTTCAAATAGCTAATTATGGATTTTTGAACCTAAATTATACACCTTAATATGAAATTTCTAGCTTTTTAATCGGTTAAAATTCTATCAGATTCACTATAAAGCCCATTTAGACACGCACGCTTTAAACCCAACAAAAAGATCGGAAAATGATATTAAATCAAAATTTATGAGTTCAAATAGTTAATTATGGATTTTTGAACCTAATTATACACTTTAATCTCAATTTTTTAACTTTTTAATCAGTTAAAATTCCAAAAGATTCACTATAAAGCCCATTTAGACACGCTTTAAACCCAACAAAAAGATCAAAAAATTATATTAAATCAAATTTTATGAGTTCAAATAGTTAATTATGGACTTTAGAACCTAATTATACAACTTAATCTCAAATTTTTAGCTTTTTAATCGGTTAAAATTCAAACATATTCACTATAAAGCCTATTTAGACACGCTCGCTTTAAACCCAAGAAAACGATCGAAAAATGATATTAAATCAAATTTTATGAGTTCAAATATTTAATTATGGATTTTTGAACCTAAGTATACACCTTAATCTCAAATTTTTAGCTTTTTAATCGGTTAAATTTCGAACAGATTCACTATAAAGCCCATTTAGACACGCACGCTTGAAACCCAACAAAAAGATCGAAAAATGATATTAAATCAAATTTTATGAGTTCAAATAGTTAATTATGGAATTTTGAACCTAATTATACAACTTAATCTCAAATTTTTAGCTTTTTACTCGTTTAAAATTCGAACAAATTCACTACAAAACATCATTGGAATACATGACCACTTCAATACGTCGATATTGGTGGTCTGACAAAACTGAAAAACGAGGTTAGCATATGCTTCCTTGGAATACTGTTTGTCTACCGAAAGTAGCAGGAGGTGTAGGATTTTGTGATCTACACCACTTCAATGTTGCTTTACTGGGCAAACAAATTTGGCGTTTTATTTTTGAGCCTGATAATCTCCTTAGTCAGGTCTACAAATGCAAGTATTACCCATCGGGCTCTATTCATGACTCTGATCACACTCGGAGTTCTTCTTTTGCCTGGAAAGGTCTTAGTATAGCTATATCTAAACTTCACAATGTTTTCTTCAAACGGCCAGGTATGTCCAGTCAAGTTCAGATCCACTTTGACAAATGGGGAGGTTCTCAGCCTGTAAACCTTTATGGTGATTATGAGGTGAATGACGAAGTCCCTCTTCGAGCAGGTACTTTCATGTTTCCTAACCTACCCCGATGGGATGAATCAAATGTACGGGATTACTTTTCCCATGAAGATGCTAACACCATCCTTAATGTACCAATTATTAATGACACAAAAGACACCACCCTTTGGGGTCACTCTGATCTGGCATGTACATGGTTCGATTTGGTTACCAATTTTTGCAGTTGCAGCTAGGGCCAATTAACAGGCCCTCCAAGCTTTGGAAAACTCTATCTAAACTGCCTACTCTACTCAAGGTTCGTACCTTTGGATGGCGTTTATGTCATGATGCACTCCCATCTGGCCATAAAATCCTCCAGGCTAATCTTGGTAAGGGGGTATGCCCGATCTGTAACATGGCCATCAAAACAACCCTCCATGCTATGCAGGACTGTCCTAGTGCCAAGGAGGTGCTCCAGTTGGCAGGGCTCCCTATACGAATTTTCTCCAATACCTTTATTTCCCCCTACCAGTGGCTTTCTGAAGTGGCTGGTTTTCTTTCCTTACATCAATTTTCATTCCTTATCACGATCCTTTGGAATTTATGGAATCTCTGAAATGACTTTGTCCACAATGGGCATCTTCAACCGATTTGGTTAACTGTTTTCAATGCACAAAAACTTTTTAATGACTATACATCAATTAATGATGCCTTCCATCTACGTTCCCGGCTGGTTGAGCCCACTTTTACTTAAGCTAGATGGACGAAACCTGACCCTGGTTTTGTCAAGATTAACACGGATGGCGCCTTTAACCCCCTGTTAAGGGGTGTTGCTGCTGGCGTCATTGCCCGGGATTCCTCTGGCGTTGTCCTTGGTGGATGTTCTATGCCGCTCATTTGCCCGACCTCACTTCTGCTGAGGCTCTTGCCATTTTGGAAGGTTTAAAGTTTGATATGGCTAATGGCTGGACTAATGTGATCTGTGAAACTAATTCAACTTCCATTGCTAAGAAGGTTAACACCACCCATCATCAAGATCTCTCCATGGTGGAACATTTGGTTTCCCGTATCCGTTCCACTCTTGGTACTCTGCGTGATTGTAAATTTGTTATGTACCTAGAGACGCAAACGTTGTATCCCATGTCTTAGCTTCTAGGGCTCTTCGTTCCTTTCTTTCTTGTTCTTTTGGTTATAATTTTCCCGATTTTATTCGGGATACTGTAAACTCGTAGAGGTTCTCCTCTTAATCTAAAATTAAGTATAGAATATAAAGTTCAAATAGTTAATTATAGACTTTTGAACCTAATCATACACCTTAATCTCAAATTTTTAGCTTTTTACTCGGTTAAAATTCGAACAGATTCACTACAAGGCTCATTTTGATACGCACGCTTTAAACCCAATAAAAAGATCAAAAAATTATATTAAATCAAATTTTATGATTTCAAATAGTTAATCATGGACTTTTGAACCTAATTATACAGCTTAATCTAAAATTTTTAACTTTTTACTCGGTTAAAATTCTAATAGATTTACTATAAAGCTCATTTAGACACACACGCTTTAAACCCAACAAAAAATCAAAAAATGATATTAAAAGAATTTTATGAGTTCAAATAGTTAATTATAGACTTTTGAACCTAATCATACACCTTAATCTCAAATTTTAAGCTTTTTAATCGGTTAAAATTTGAACGAATTCACTACAATGCTCATTTAGATACGCACGCTTTAAACCCAATAAAAAGATCAAAAAATTATATTAAATCAAAAATTTTATGATTTCAAATAGTTAATTATGAACTTTTGAGCCTAATCGTACAGCTTAATCTAAATTTTTTAACTTTTTACTCGGTTAAAATTCGAACAGATTCACTACAAAGCCAATTTAGACAATCATGCTTTAAACCCAACAAAAAGATCAAAAACTGATATTAAATCAAATTTTATGAGTTCAAATAGTTAATTATGGACTTTTGAACCTAATGATACAGCTTAATCTCAAATTTTTAGCTTTTTACTCGGTTAAAATTCGAACAGATTCACTACAAAGCTCATTTAGATACGCACGCTTTAAACCCAATAAAAAGATCAAAAAATAATATTAAATAAAATTTTATGATTTCAAATAGTTAACTAAGGATTTTTGAACCTAATTATACAGCTTAATCTAAAATTTATTACTTTTTACTCGGTTAAAATTCGAACAAATTTACTATAAAGCCCATTTAGACACGCACGCTTTAAACCCAACAAAAAGAACAAAAAATGATATTAAATCAAATTTTATGATTTCAAATAGTTAATTATGGACTTTTTAACCTAATCATACACCTTAATATCAAATTTTTAGCTTTTTACACGGTTAAAATTCGAATAGATTCACTACAAAGCTCATTTAGATACGCACGCTTTAAACCCAATAAAAAAGATCAAAAAATTATATTAAATCAAATTTTATGATTTCAAATAGTTAATTATGGACTTTTGAACCTAATTATACAGCTTAATCTAAAATTTTTAACTTTTTACTCGGTTAAAATTCGAACAGATTTACTATAAAGCCCATTTAGACACGCACGCTTTAAACTCAACAAAAAAATAAAAAAATGATATTAAAAGAATTTTATGAGTTCAAATAGTTAATTATAGACTTTTGAACCTAATCATACACCTTAATCTCAAATTTTAAGCTTTTTAATCGGTTAAAATTTGAACGAATTCACTACAATGCTCATTTAGATACGCACGCTTTAAACCCTAAAAAAAGATCAAAAAATTATATTAAATCAAATTTTATGATTTCAAATAGTTAATTATGGACTTTTGAACCTAATTATACAGCTTAATCTAAAATTTTTAACTCTTTACTCGGTTAAAATTCTAACAGATTTACTATAAATCTCATTTAGACACACACGCTTTAAAACCAACAAAAAATCAAAAAATGATATTAAATAAAATTTTATGAGTTCAAATAGTTAATTATAGACTTTTGAACCTAATCATACACCTTAATCTCAAATTTTTAGCTTTTTACTCGGTTAAAATTCGAACAGATTCACTACAAGGCTCATTTAGATACGCACGCTTTAAACCCAATAAAAAGATCAAAAAATTATATTAAATCAAATTTTATGATTTAAAATTGTTAATTATGGACTTTTGAACCTAATTATACATCTTAATCTAAAATTTTTAACTTTTTACTCGGTTAAAATTTTAACAGATTTACTATAAAGCCCATTTAGACACGCACGCTCTAAACGCACATTAATCTCAAATTTTTAGCTTTTTAATCGGTTAAAATTCGAACAGATTAACTATAAAGTCCATTTTGACACGCACACTATAAAATCCAACAAAAAAAATCAAAAAATGATATTAAATCAAAATTTATGAGTTGAAATAGTTAATTATGGATTTTTGAAACTAATTATACAACTTAATATCAAATTTTTATCTTTTTAATCGGTTAAAATTTCAATAGATTCACTATAAAGCCCATTTAGACTCGCACGCTTTAAACCAACCAAAGACCAAAGAATGATATTGAATCAAATTTTATGAGTGCAAAAGGTTAATTATGTACTTTTAAACCTAATTATACACCTTCATCTCAAATTTGTAGCTTTTGAATCGGTTAAAATTCGAATAGATTCACTATAAAGCCTATTTAGCTACGCACGCTTTAAACCCAACAAAAAGATCAAAAAATTAAAATAAATCAAATTTTATAAGTTCAAATAGTTAATTATGGACTTTTGAATCTAATTATACACCTTAATCTCAATTTTTTAGCTTTTTAATCGGTTAAAATTCGATCAGTTTCACTATAAACCCATTTAGACATGCACGTTTTAAACTCACCAAAAAGATCGAAAAATGATATTAATCAAAATTTATGAGTTCAAATAGTTAATTATGGATTTTTGAACCTAATTATACACCTTAATCACAAATTTTTAGCTTTTTAATCAGTTAAAATTCGAACAGATTCACTATAAAGCCCATGTAGACATGCACGTTTTAAACTCACCAAAAAGATCGAAAAATGATATTAAATCAAAATTTATCAGTTCAAATAGTTAATTATGGATTTTTGAACCTAATTATACACCTTAATCATAAATTTTTAGCTTTTTAATCGGTTAATTCGAACAGATTCACTATAAAGCCCATGTAGACACGCACGCTTTAAACCTAACAAAAAGATCAAAAAAATGATATTGAATCAAATTTTATGAGTTCAAATAGTTAATTATGGAATTTTGAACCTAATTATAGACCTTAATCTCAAATTTTTAGCTTTTTACTCAGTTAAAATTCAAACAGATTCAATATAAAGCCCATTTAGACACGCACGCCTTAAACCCAACAAAAAGATCAAAAAATTATATTAAATCAAAAATTTTATGATTTCAAATAGTTAATTATGAACTTTTGAGCCTAATCGTACAGCTTAATCTAAATTTTTTAACTTTTTACTCGGTTAAAATTCGAACAGATTCACTACAAAGCCAATTTAGACAATCATGCTTTAAACCCAACAAAAAGATCAAAAACTGATATTAAATCAAATTTTATGAGTTCAAATAGTTAATTATGGACTTTTGAACCTAATGATACAGCTTAATCTCAAATTTTTAGCTTTTTACTCAGTTAAAATTCGAACAGATTCACTACAAAGCTCATTTAGATACGCACGCTTTAAACCCAATAAAAAGATCAAAAAATAATATTAAATAAAATTTTATGATTTCAAATAGTTAACTAAGGATTTTTGAACCTAATTATACAGCTTAATCTAAAATTTATTACTTTTTACTCGGTTAAAATTCGAACAAATTTACTATAAAGCCCATTTAGACACGCACGCTTTAAACCCAACAAAAAGAACAAAAAATGATATTAAATCAAATTTTATGATTTCAAATAGTTAATTATGGACTTTTTAACCTAATCATACACCTTAATATCAAATTTTTAGCTTTTTACACGGTTAAAATTCGAATAGATTCACTACAAAGCTCATTTAGATACGCACGCTTTAAACCCAATAAAAAAGATCAAAAAATTATATTAAATCAAATTTTATGATTTCAAATAGTTAATTATGGACTTTTGAACCTAATTATGCAGCTTAATCTAAAATTTTTAACTTTTTACTCGGATAAAATTCGAACAGATTTACTATAAAGCCCATTTAGACACGCACGCTTTAAACTCAACAAAAAAATAAAAAAATGATATTATAAGAATTTTATGAGTTCAAATAGTTAATTATAGACTTTTGAACCTAATCATACACCTTAATCTCAAATTTTAAGCTTTTTAATCGGTTAAAATTTGAACGAATTCACTACAATGCTCATTTAGATACGCACGCTTTAAACCCTAAAAAAAGATCAAAAAATTATATTAAATCAAATTTTATGATTTCAAATAGTTAATTATGGACTTTTGAACCTAATTATACAGCTTAATCTAAAATTTTTAACTCTTTACTCGGTTAAAATTCTAACAGATTTACTATAAATCTCATTTAGACACACACGCTTTAAAACCAACAAAAAATCAAAAAATGATATTAAATAAAATTTTATGAGTTCAAATAGTCAATTATAGACTTTTGAACCTAATCATACACCTTAATCTCAAATTTTTAGCTTTTTACTCGGTTAAAATTCGAACAGATTCACTACAAGGCTCATTTAGATACGCACGCTTTAAACCCAATAAAAAGATCAAAAAATTATATTAAATCAAATTTTATGATTTAAAATTGTTAATTATGGACTTTTGAACCTAATTATACATCTTAATCTAAAATTTTTAACTTTTTACTCGGTTAAAATTTTAACAGATTTACTATAAAGCCCATTTAGACACGCACGCTCTAAACGCACATTAATCTCAAATTTTTAGCTTTTTAATCGGTTAAAATTCGAACAGATTAACTATAAAGTCCATTTTGACACGCACACTATAAAATCCAACAAAAAAATCAAAAAATGATATTAAATCAAAATTTATGAGTTGAAATAGTTAATTATGGATTTTTGAAACTAATTATACAACTTAATATCAAATTTTTATCTTTTTAATCGGTTAAAATTTCAATAGATTCACTATAAAGCCCATTTAGACTCGCACGCTTTAAACCAACCAAAGACCAAAGAATGATATTGAATCAAATTTTATGAGTGCAAAAGGTTAATTATGTACTTTTAAACCTAATTATACACCTTCATCTCAAATTTGTAGCTTTTGAATCGGTTAAAATTCGAATAGATTCACTATAAAGCCTATTTAGCTACGCACGCTTTAAACCCAACAAAAAGATCAAAAAATTAAAATAAATCAAATTTTATAAGTTCAAATAGTTAATTATGGACTTTTGAATCTAATTATACACCTTAATCTCAATTTTTTAGCTTTTTAATCGGTTAAAATTCGATCAGTTTCACTATAAACCCATTTAGACATGCACGTTTTAAACTCACCAAAAAGATCGAAAAATGATATTAATCAAAATTTATGAGTTCAAATAGTTAATTATGGATTTTTGAACCTAATTATACACCTTAATCACAAATTTTTAGCTTTTTAATCAGTTAAAATTCGAACAGATTCACTATAAAGCCCATGTAGACATGCACGTTTTAAACTCACCAAAAAGATCGAAAAATGATATTAAATCAAAATTTATCAGTTCAAATAGTTAATTATGGATTTTTGAACCTAATTATACACCTTAATCATAAATTTTTAGCTTTTTAATCGGTTAATTCGAACAGATTCACTATAAAGCCCATGTAGACACGCACGCTTTAAACCTAACAAAAAGATCAAAAAAATGATATTGAATCAAATTTTATGAGTTCAAATAGTTAATTATGGAATTTTGAACCTAATTATAGACCTTAATCTCAAATTTTTAGCTTTTTACTCAGTTAAAATTCAAACAGATTCAATATAAAGCCCATTTAGACACGCACGCCTTAAACCCAACAAAAAGATCAAAAAATTATATTAAATCAAAAATTTTATGATTTCAAATAGTTAATTATGAACTTTTGAGCCTAATCGTACAGCTTAATCTAAATTTTTTAACTTTTTACTCGGTTAAAATTCGAACAGATTCACTACAAAGCCAATTTAGACAATCATGCTTTAAACCCAACAAAAAGATCAAAAACTGATATTAAATCAAATTTTATGAGTTCAAATAGTTAATTATGGACTTTTGAACCTAATGATACAGCTTAATCTCAAATTTTTAGCTTTTTACTCGGTTAAAATTCGAACAGATTCACTACAAAGCTCATTTAGATACGCACGCTTTAAACCCAATAAAAAGATCAAAAAATAATATTAAATAAAATTTTATGATTTCAAATAGTTAACTAAGGATTTTTGAACCTAATTATACAGCTTAATCTAAAATTTATTACTTTTTACTCGGTTAAAATTCGAACAAATTTACTATAAAGCCCATTTAGACACGCACGCTTTAAACCCAACAAAAAGAACAAAAAATGATATTAAATCAAATTTTATGATTTCAAATAGTTAATTATGGACTTTTTAACCTAATCATACACCTTAATATCAAATTTTTAGCTTTTTACACGGTTAAAATTCGAATAGATTCACTACAAAGCTCATTTAGATATGCACGCTTTAAACCCAATAAAAAAGATCAAAAAATTATATTAAATCAAATTTTATGATTTCAAATAGTTAATTATGGACTTTTGAACCTAATTATGCAGCTTAATCTAAAATTTTTAACTTTTTACTCGGATAAAATTCGAACAGATTTACTATAAAGCCCATTTAGACACGCACGCTTTAAACTCAACAAAAAAATAAAAAAATGATATTATAAGAATTTTATGAGTTCAAATAGTTAATTATAGACTTTTGAACCTAATCATACACCTTAATCTCAAATTTTAAGCTTTTTAATCGGTTAAAATTTGAACGAATTCACTACAATGCTCATTTAGATACGCACGCTTTAAACCCTAAAAAAAGATCAAAAAATTATATTAAATCAAATTTTATGATTTCAAATAGTTAATTATGGACTTTTGAACCTAATTATACAGCTTAATCTAAAATTTTTAACTCTTTACTCGGTTAAAATTCTAACAGATTTACTATAAATCTCATTTAGACACACACGCTTTAAAACCAACAAAAAATCAAAAAATGATATTAAATAAAATTTTATGAGTTCAAATAGTTAATTATAGACTTTTGAACCTAATCATACACCTTAATCTCAAATTTTTAGCTTTTTACTCGGTTAAAATTCGAACAGATTCACTACAAGGCTCATTTAGATACGCACGCTTTAAACCCAATAAAAAGATCAAAAAATTATATTAAATCAAATTTTATGATTTAAAATTGTTAATTATGGACTTTTGAACCTAATTATACATCTTAATCTAAAATTTTTAACTTTTTACTCGGTTAAAATTTTAACAGATTTACTATAAAGCCCATTTAGACACGCACGCTCTAAACGCACATTAATCTCAAATTTTTAGCTTTTTAATCGGTTAAAATTCGAACAGATTAACTATAAAGTCCATTTTGACACGCACACTATAAAATCCAACAAAAAAATCAAAAAATGATATTAAATCAAAATTTATGAGTTGAAATAGTTAATTATGGATTTTTGAAACTAATTATACAACTTAATATCAAATTTTTATCTTTTTAATCGGTTAAAATTTCAATAGATTCACTATAAAGCCCATTTAGACTCGCACGCTTTAAACCAACCAAAGACCAAAGAATGATATTGAATCAAATTTTATGAGTGCAAAAGGTTAATTATGTACTTTTAAACCTAATTATACACCTTCATCTCAAATTTGTAGCTTTTGAATCGGTTAAAATTCGAATAGATTCACTATAAAGCCTATTTAGCTACGCACGCTTTAAACCCAACAAAAAGATCAAAAAATTAAAATAAATCAAATTTTATAAGTTCAAATAGTTAATTATGGACTTTTGAATCTAATTATACACCTTAATCTCAATTTTTTAGCTTTTTAATCGGTTAAAATTCGATCAGTTTCACTATAAACCCATTTAGACATGCACGTTTTAAACTCACCAAAAAGATCGAAAAATGATATTAATCAAAATTTATGAGTTCAAATAGTTAATTATGGATTTTTGAACCTAATTATACACCTTAATCACAAATTTTTAGCTTTTTAATCAGTTAAAATTCGAACAGATTCACTATAAAGCCCATGTAGACATGCACGTTTTAAACTCACCAAAAAGATCGAAAAATGATATTAAATCAAAATTTATCAGTTCAAATAGTTAATTATGGATTTTTGAACCTAATTATACACCTTAATCATAAATTTTTAGCTTTTTAATCGGTTAATTCGAACAGATTCACTATAAAGCCCATGTAGACACGCACGCTTTAAACCTAACAAAAAGATCAAAAAAATGATATTGAATCAAATTTTATGAGTTCAAATAGTTAATTATGGAATTTTGAACCTAATTATAGACCTTAATCTCAAATTTTTAGCTTTTTACTCAGTTAAAATTCAAACAGATTCAATATAAAGCCCATTTAGACACGCACGCCTTAAACCCAACAAAAAGATCAAAAAATTATATTAAATCAAAAATTTTATGATTTCAAATAGTTAATTATGAACTTTTGAGCCTAATCGTACAGCTTAATCTAAATTTTTTAACTTTTTACTCGGTTAAAATTCGAACAGATTCACTACAAAGCCAATTTAGACAATCATGCTTTAAACCCAACAAAAAGATCAAAAACTGATATTAAATCAAATTTTATGAGTTCAAATAGTTAATTATGGACTTTTGAACCTAATGATACAGCTTAATCTCAAATTTTTAGCTTTTTACTCGGTTAAAATTCGAACAGATTCACTACAAAGCTCATTTAGATACGCACGCTTTAAACCCAATAAAAAGATCAAAAAATAATATTAAATAAAATTTTATGATTTCAAATAGTTAACTAAGGATTTTTGAACCTAATTATACAGCTTAATCTAAAATTTATTACTTTTTACTCGGTTAAAATTCGAACAAATTTACTATAAAGCCCATTTAGACACGCACGCTTTAAACCCAACAAAAAGAACAAAAAATGATATTAAATCAAATTTTATGATTTCAAATAGTTAATTATGGACTTTTTAACCTAATCATACACCTTAATATCAAATTTTTAGCTTTTTACACGGTTAAAATTCGAATAGATTCACTACAAAGCTCATTTAGATATGCACGCTTTAAACCCAATAAAAAAGATCAAAAAATTATATTAAATCAAATTTTATGATTTCAAATAGTTAATTATGGACTTTTGAACCTAATTATGCAGCTTAATCTAAAATTTTTAACTTTTTACTCGGATAAAATTCGAACAGATTTACTATAAAGCCCATTTAGACACGCACGCTTTAAACTCAACAAAAAAATAAAAAAATGATATTATAAGAATTTTATGAGTTCAAATAGTTAATTATAGACTTTTGAACCTAATCATACACCTTAATCTCAAATTTTAAGCTTTTTAATCGGTTAAAATTTGAACGAATTCACTACAATGCTCATTTAGATACGCACGCTTTAAACCCTAAAAAAAGATCAAAAAATTATATTAAATCAAATTTTATGATTTCAAATAGTTAATTATGGACTTTTGAACCTAATTATACAGCTTAATCTAAAATTTTTAACTCTTTACTCGGTTAAAATTCTAACAGATTTACTATAAATCTCATTTAGACACACACGCTTTAAAACCAACAAAAAATCAAAAAATGATATTAAATAAAATTTTATGAGTTCAAATAGTTAATTATAGACTTTTGAACCTAATCATACACCTTAATCTCAAATTTTTAGCTTTTTACTCGGTTAAAATTCGAACAGATTCACTACAAGGCTCATTTAGATACGCACGCTTTAAACCCAATAAAAAGATCAAAAAATTATATTAAATCAAATTTTATGATTTAAAATTGTTAATTATGGACTTTTGAACCTAATTATACATCTTAATCTAAAATTTTTAACTTTTTACTCGGTTAAAATTTTAACAGATTTACTATAAAGCCCATTTAGACACGCACGCTCTAAACGCACATTAATCTCAAATTTTTAGCTTTTTAATCGGTTAAAATTCGAACAGATTAACTATAAAGTCCATTTTGACACGCACACTATAAAATCCAACAAAAAAATCAAAAAATGATATTAAATCAAAATTTATGAGTTGAAATAGTTAATTATGGATTTTTGAAACTAATTATACAACTTAATATCAAATTTTTATCTTTTTAATCGGTTAAAATTTCAATAGATTCACTATAAAGCCCATTTAGACTCGCACGCTTTAAACCAACCAAAGACCAAAGAATGATATTGAATCAAATTTTATGAGTGCAAAAGGTTAATTATGTACTTTTAAACCTAATTATACACCTTCATCTCAAATTTGTAGCTTTTGAATCGGTTAAAATTCGAATAGATTCACTATAAAGCCTATTTAGCTACGCACGCTTTAAACCCAACAAAAAGATCAAAAAATTAAAATAAATCAAATTTTATAAGTTCAAATAGTTAATTATGGACTTTTGAATCTAATTATACACCTTAATCTCAATTTTTTAGCTTTTTAATCGGTTAAAATTCGATCAGTTTCACTATAAACCCATTTAGACATGCACGTTTTAAACTCACCAAAAAGATCGAAAAATGATATTAATCAAAATTTATGAGTTCAAATAGTTAATTATGGATTTTTGAACCTAATTATACACCTTAATCACAAATTTTTAGCTTTTTAATCAGTTAAAATTCGAACAGATTCACTATAAAGCCCATGTAGACATGCACGTTTTAAACTCACCAAAAAGATCGAAAAATGATATTAAATCAAAATTTATCAGTTCAAATAGTTAATTATGGATTTTTGAACCTAATTATACACCTTAATCATAAATTTTTAGCTTTTTAATCGGTTAATTCGAACAGATTCACTATAAAGCCCATGTAGACACGCACGCTTTAAACCTAACAAAAAGATCAAAAAAATGATATTGAATCAAATTTTATGAGTTCAAATAGTTAATTATGGAATTTTGAACCTAATTATAGACCTTAATCTCAAATTTTTAGCTTTTTACTCAGTTAAAATTCAAACAGATTCAATATAAAGCCCATTTAGACACGCACGCCTTAAACCCAACAAAAAGATCAAAAAATTATATTAAATCAAAAATTTTATGATTTCAAATAGTTAATTATGAACTTTTGAGCCTAATCGTACAGCTTAATCTAAATTTTTTAACTTTTTACTCGGTTAAAATTCGAACAGATTCACTACAAAGCCAATTTAGACAATCATGCTTTAAACCCAACAAAAAGATCAAAAACTGATATTAAATCAAATTTTATGAGTTCAAATAGTTAATTATGGACTTTTGAACCTAATGATACAGCTTAATCTCAAATTTTTAGCTTTTTACTCGGTTAAAATTCGAACAGATTCACTACAAAGCTCATTTAGATACGCACGCTTTAAACCCAATAAAAAGATCAAAAAATAATATTAAATAAAATTTTATGATTTCAAATAGTTAACTAAGGATTTTTGAACCTAATTATACAGCTTAATCTAAAATTTATTACTTTTTACTCGGTTAAAATTCGAACAAATTTACTATAAAGCCCATTTAGACACGCACGCTTTAAACCCAACAAAAAGAACAAAAAATGATATTAAATCAAATTTTATGATTTCAAATAGTTAATTATGGACTTTTTAACCTAATCATACACCTTAATATCAAATTTTTAGCTTTTTACACGGTTAAAATTCGAATAGATTCACTACAAAGCTCATTTAGATATGCACGCTTTAAACCCAATAAAAAAGATCAAAAAATTATATTAAATCAAATTTTATGATTTCAAATAGTTAATTATGGACTTTTGAACCTAATTATGCAGCTTAATCTAAAATTTTTAACTTTTTACTCGGATAAAATTCGAACAGATTTACTATAAAGCCCATTTAGACACGCACGCTTTAAACTCAACAAAAAAATAAAAAAATGATATTATAAGAATTTTATGAGTTCAAATAGTTAATTATAGACTTTTGAACCTAATCATACACCTTAATCTCAAATTTTAAGCTTTTTAATCGGTTAAAATTTGAACGAATTCACTACAATGCTCATTTAGATACGCACGCTTTAAACCCTAAAAAAAGATCAAAAAATTATATTAAATCAAATTTTATGATTTCAAATAGTTAATTATGGACTTTTGAACCTAATTATACAGCTTAATCTAAAATTTTTAACTCTTTACTCGGTTAAAATTCTAACAGATTTACTATAAATCTCATTTAGACACACACGCTTTAAAACCAACAAAAAATCAAAAAATGATATTAAATAAAATTTTATGAGTTCAAATAGTTAATTATAGACTTTTGAACCTAATCATACACCTTAATCTCAAATTTTTAGCTTTTTACTCGGTTAAAATTCGAACAGATTCACTACAAGGCTCATTTAGATACGCACGCTTTAAACCCAATAAAAAGATCAAAAAATTATATTAAATCAAATTTTATGATTTAAAATTGTTAATTATGGACTTTTGAACCTAATTATACATCTTAATCTAAAATTTTTAACTTTTTACTCGGTTAAAATTTTAACAGATTTACTATAAAGCCCATTTAGACACGCACGCTCTAAACGCACATTAATCTCAAATTTTTAGCTTTTTAATCGGTTAAAATTCGAACAGATTAACTATAAAGTCCATTTTGACACGCACACTATAAAATCCAACAAAAAAATCAAAAAATGATATTAAATCAAAATTTATGAGTTGAAATAGTTAATTATGGATTTTTGAAACTAATTATACAACTTAATATCAAATTTTTATCTTTTTAATCGGTTAAAATTTCAATAGATTCACTATAAAGCCCATTTAGACTCGCACGCTTTAAACCAACCAAAGACCAAAGAATGATATTGAATCAAATTTTATGAGTGCAAAAGGTTAATTATGTACTTTTAAACCTAATTATACACCTTCATCTCAAATTTGTAGCTTTTGAATCGGTTAAAATTCGAATAGATTCACTATAAAGCCTATTTAGCTACGCACGCTTTAAACCCAACGAAAAGATCAAAAAATTAAAATAAATCAAATTTTATAAGTTCAAATAGTTAATTATGGACTTTTGAATCTAATTATACACCTTAATCTCAATTTTTTAGCTTTTTAATCGGTTAAAATTCGATCAGTTTCACTATAAACCCATTTAGACATGCACGTTTTAAACTCACCAAAAAGATCGAAAAATGATATTAATCAAAATTTATGAGTTCAAATAGTTAATTATGGATTTTTGAACCTAATTATACACCTTAATCACAAATTTTTAGCTTTTTAATCAGTTAAAATTCGAACAGATTCACTATAAAGCCCATGTAGACATGCACGTTTTAAACTCACCAAAAAGATCGAAAAATGATATTAAATCAAAATTTATCAGTTCAAATAGTTAATTATGGATTTTTGAACCTAATTATACACCTTAATCATAAATTTTTAGCTTTTTAATCGGTTAATTCGAACAGATTCACTATAAAGCCCATGTAGACACGCACGCTTTAAACCTAACAAAAAGATCAAAAAAATGATATTGAATCAAATTTTATGAGTTCAAATAGTTAATTATGGAATTTTGAACCTAATTATAGACCTTAATCTCAAATTTTTAGCTTTTTACTCAGTTAAAATTCAAACAGATTCAATATAAAGCCCATTTAGACACGCACGCCTTAAACCCAACAAAAAGATCAAAAAATTATATTAAATCAAAAATTTTATGATTTCAAATAGTTAATTATGAACTTTTGAGCCTAATCGTACAGCTTAATCTAAATTTTTTAACTTTTTACTCGGTTAAAATTCGAACAGATTCACTACAAAGCCAATTTAGACAATCATGCTTTAAACCCAACAAAAAGATCAAAAACTGATATTAAATCAAATTTTATGAGTTCAAATAGTTAATTATGGACTTTTGAACCTAATGATACAGCTTAATCTCAAATTTTTAGCTTTTTACTCGGTTAAAATTCGAACAGATTCACTACAAAGCTCATTTAGATACGCACGCTTTAAACCCAATAAAAAGATCAAAAAATAATATTAAATAAAATTTTATGATTTCAAATAGTTAACTAAGGATTTTTGAACCTAATTATACAGCTTAATCTAAAATTTATTACTTTTTACTCGGTTAAAATTCGAACAAATTTACTATAAAGCCCATTTAGACACGCACGCTTTAAACCCAACAAAAAGAACAAAAAATGATATTAAATCAAATTTTATGATTTCAAATAGTTAATTATGGACTTTTTAACCTAATCATACACCTTAATATCAAATTTTTAGCTTTTTACACGGTTAAAATTCGAATAGATTCACTACAAAGCTCATTTAGATATGCACGCTTTAAACCCAATAAAAAAGATCAAAAAATTATATTAAATCAAATTTTATGATTTCAAATAGTTAATTATGGACTTTTGAACCTAATTATGCAGCTTAATCTAAAATTTTTAACTTTTTACTCGGATAAAATTCGAACAGATTTACTATAAAGCCCATTTAGACACGCACGCTTTAAACTCAACAAAAAAATAAAAAAATGATATTATAAGAATTTTATGAGTTCAAATAGTTAATTATAGACTTTTGAACCTAATCATACACCTTAATCTCAAATTTTAAGCTTTTTAATCGGTTAAAATTTGAACGAATTCACTACAATGCTCATTTAGATACGCAAATGATATTAAATCAAATTTTATGAGTTCAAATAGTTAATTACGGACTTTTGAACTTAATTATGCACCTTCATCTCATTTTTTAGCTTTTTAATCGATTAAAATTCGAACAGATTCACTATAAAGCCCATTTAGACACGCACGCTTTAAACTCAACAAAAAGATCGAAAAATTATATTAAATCACTTTTAAGAGTTCAAATAGTTAATTATGGATTTTTGAACATAATTGTACACCTTAATATCAAATTTTTAGCTTTTTAATCGGTTAAAATTCGAACAGATTCACTATAGTGCCCATTTAGATATGCACGCTATAAACCAATCAAACAAATAGAAAAATGATATTAAATCAAAATTTATGAGTTCAAATAGTTAATTATAGATTTTTGAAACTAATTATACAGCTTAATCTCAAATTTTTAGCTCTTTACTCGATTAAAATTTGAACAGATTCACTATAAAGCCCATTTTGACACGCACGTTTTAAACCCAACAAAAAGATCGAAAAATGATATTAAATCAAATTTTATGAGTTCAAATAGTTAATTATGGACTTTTAAACCTAATTATACAGCTTAATCTCAAATTTTTTGCTTTTTAATCGGTTAAAATTCGATCAAATTCACTATAAAGCCCATTTAGACATGTACGATTTTAACCCAACAAAAAAATCAAAAAATGATATTAAATCAAATTTTATGAGTTCAAATAGTTAATTATGAACTTTTGAACCTAATTATACAGCTTAATCTCAAATTTTTAGATTTTAACACAGTTAAAATTCGAACATATTCAATATAAAGCCCATTTAGACATGCACGCTTTACACCCGACGAAAAGATCGAAAAATAGTATTAAATCAAAATTTATGAGTTCAAATATTTAATTATTGATTTTCAAACCTAATTATACACCTTAATCACAAAATTTTATCTTTTTAATCGGTTAAATTTCGAACATTTTCACTATAAAGCCCTTTTAGACACGCACGCTTTAAACCCAATAAAAATATCACAAATGATATTAAATCAAATTTTATGAGTTCAAATAGTTAATTATGGACTTTTGAACCTAATTATGCTCCTTAATCTCAAATTTTTAGCTTTTTAATCGTTTAAAATTCGAACAGATTCACTATAAAAGCCCATTTAGACACACGCGCTTTAAACCAACAAAAAATCAAAAAATGATATTAAATCAAATTTTATGAGTTCAAATAGTTAATTATGGATTTTTGAACCTAATTATACACATAAATCTTAAATTTTTACCTCTTTAATCGGTTAAAATTCGAACAAATTATATTAAATTTGATTTTATGAGTTCAAATAGTTAATTATGGAATTTTGAACCTAATTATACAGCTTAATCTCAAAATTTTAGATTTTTTCAAGGTTAAAATTCGAACAGATTAATTACAAAGCCCATTTAGACACGCATGCTTGAAACCCAATAAAAAGATCGTAAAATGATATTAAATCAACTTTTATGATTTCCAATAGTTAATTATGGATTTTTGAACCTAATTGTACACCTTGATCTCAAGTTTCTAGCTTTTTAATCGGTTAAAATTCGATCAGATTCACTATAGAACCCATTTAGACACACACGCTTTAAACCCAATAAAACATCGAAAAATGATATTAAATTAAAATTTATGAGTTCAAGTAGTTAATTATGGATTTTTGAACCTAATTATACACCATAATATAAAATTTTTAGCTTTCTAATCGATTAAAATTCGATCAGATTCACTATAAAGCCCATTTAGATACACACGCTTTAAACCCAACAAAAAGATCAAAAAATGATATTAAATCAAAATTTAAGAGTTCCAATAGTTAATTATGGATTATTGAACATAATTATACACTTTAATCTCAAATTTTTAGCTTTTCAATCTGTTAAAATTAAAATAGATTCACTATAAAGCTCATTTAGACACACACGCTTTAAACCAACAAAAAGATCAAAAAAATAATATCAAATCAAATTTTATGAGTTCAAATAGTTAATTATGGACTTTTAGACCTAATTATACAGCTTAATCTCAAATTTTTTGCTTTTTAATCAGTTAAAATTCGATCAAATTCACTATAAAGCCCATTTTGACACACACTCTTTAAACCCAACAAAAAGATCGAAAAATGATATTGAATCAAAATTTATGAGTTGAAATAGTTGATTATGGATTTTTGAACCTAATTATACACTTTAATCTCAAAATTTTAGTTTTTTAATCGGTTAAAATTCCAATAGAATCACTAAAAAGCTCATTTAGACACGCACGCTTTAAACCAACAAAAAGATCAAAAAATGATATTAAATCAAATTTTATGAGTTCAAATAGTTAATTATACCGCTTAATCTCAAATTTTTAGCTTTTTAATCGGTTAAAATTCGATCAAATTCACTATAAAGCCCATTTTGACACACACACTTTAAACCCAACAAAAAGATCGAAAAATGATATTAAATCAAATTTTATGAGTTGTAATAGTTAATTATGGACTTTTCAACATTATACACCTTAATCTCAATTTTTTTTGGTTTTTACTCGGTTAAAATTCGAACAGATTTACTATAAAGTCCATTTAGACACGCAAGCTTTAAAACCAACCAAAAAGATAGAAAATGATGTTAAATCAAATTTTATGAGTTCAAATAGTTAATTATGGACTCTTGAACCTAATTATTCAGCTTAATCTCAAATTTTTAGCTTTTTACATTGTTAAAATTCGAACAGATTCACTATAAAGCCAATTTAGACACACATGCTTTAAACAACAAAAAAAAGATCGAAAAATGATATTAAATTAAATTTTATGGGTTCAAATAGTTAATTATGGATTTTTTAACCTAATTATACACTTTAATCTCAAATTTTTAGCTTTTTAATCTGTTAAATTCAAACAGATTCATTATAAAGCGCATTTAGACACTCACACTTTAATCAAACAAAAAGATCAAAAAATGATATTAAATCAAATTTTATGAGTTCAAATATTTAATTATGGACTTTTGAACCTAATTTTACACCTTAATCTCAAATTTTTAGCTTATTAATCATTAACATTCGAAAAGATTCACTATGAAGCCCATTTAGACACACACGTTTTAAACCCAATAAAAAGATCGGAAAAAGATTTTAAATCAAAATTTATGAGTTCAAATAGTTAATTATGGACTTTTGAACCTAATTATACAGCTTAATCTCAATTTTTTTTAGCTTTTTATACACGGTTAAAATTCGAACAGATTCACTACAAAGCCCTTTTAGTCACACACGCTTTAAACCCAACAAAAAGATCAAAAAATGATATTAAATCAAATTTTATGAATTCAAATAGTTAATTATGGAATTTTGAACCTAATTATACAACTTACTCTAAAATTTTTAGCTTTTTACTCAGTTAAAATTTGAACAGAGTTACTGTAAAGACCATTTAGAGACGCACACTTTAAACACAACAAAAAGATCGAAAAATGATATTAAAAATCAAATTTTATGAGTTCAAATAGTTAATTATGGACTTTTGAACCTAATTATACAGCTTAATCCCAAATTTTTAGCTTTTTACACGGTTAAAATACTAACAGATTCACTATAAAGCCCATTTAGACTCGCATGCTTTAAACCCAACAAAAAAAACAAAAAATTATTTTAAATTAAATTTTTGAGTTCAAATAGTTAATTATGGACTTTTGAAGCTAATTATACACCTTAATCTCAAATTTTTAGCTTTCTAATCGGTTAAAATTCAAACAGATTTACTATAAAGCCCATTTAGACACATAAACTTTAAACCCAAGAAGAAGATCAAAAAATGATATTAAATGAAATTTTATGAATTCAAATAGTTAATTATGGACTTTTGAACCTAATTATACACCTTAATCTAAAATTTTTAGATTTTACACGGTTAAAATTTGAACAGATTCACTATAAAGCCCATTTAGCCACACACACTTTAAACCCAATAAAAATGAACAAAAAATTATTTTAAATTAAATTTTTGAGTTGAAATAGTTAATTATGGACTTTTTAACCTAATTATACAACTTAATCTAAAAAGTTTATCTTTTTTCTCGGTTAAAATTCGAACATATTAACTACAAAGCTCATTTAGACACACACGCTTTAACCCCAATAGAAAGATCGCAAAATGTATTAAATCAAGTTTTTTGAGTTCAAATATTTAATTAAGGATTTTTGAAACTAATTATACACCTTAATCTCAAATTTTTAGCTTTTTAATCGGTTAAAATTCGAACAGATTCACTATAAAACCCATTTAGACACGCATGCTTTAAACTCAACAAAAAGATCCAAAAATGATATTAAAATTTTTTTTATGAGTTTAAATAGTTAATTATGAACTTTTGAACCTAATTATACACCTTCATCTCAAATTTTTAGCTTTTCACTCGGTTAAAATTCGAACAAATTCAATATAAACCCCATTTAGACACTCACGCTATAAACCCAACAAAAAGAACAAAAAAGTATATTAAATCAAAATTTATGAGTTCAAATAGTTAATTATGGACTTTTGGACCTAATTATACAGCTTAATCTCAAATTTTTAGCTTTTTAATCGGTTAAAATTCGAAAAGATTCACTATAAAGCCCATTTAGACACGCACGCTTTAAACCTAACAAAAAGATCGAAAAATGATATTAAACTCAAATTTTATGTGTACAAATACTTAATTATGGACTTTTGAAACTAATTAAAAAGCTTAATCTAAATTTTTTAGCTTTTTAATCGGTTAAAATTCGAACAGACTTACTATAAAGCCAAATTAGACACACACGCTTTAAAACCAGCAAAAGGTAGAAAAATGATATTAAATCAAATTTTATGAGTTCAAATAGCTAATTATGGATTTTTGAACCTAATTATACACCTTAATATGAAATTTCTAGGTTTTTAATCGGTTAAAATTCTATCAGATTCACTATAAAGCCCATTTACACTCGCATGCTTTAAACCCAACAAAAAGAACAAGAAATTATTTTAAATTAAATTTTTGAGTTCAAATAGTTAATTATGGACTTTTTAACCTAATTATGCAACTTAATCTAAAAACTTTAGCTTTTTTCTCGGTTAAAATTCGAACATATTAACTACAAAGCCCATTTAGACACACACGCTTTAACCCCAATAGAAAGATCGCAAAATGATATTAAATCAAGTTTTTTGGGCTCAAATATTTAATTATGGATTTTTGAAACTAATTATACACCTTAATCTCAAATTTTTAGCATTTTAATCGGTTAAAATTCGAACAGATTCACTATAAAACCCATTTAGACACGCACGCTTTAAACTCAACAAAAAGATCCAAAAATGATATTAAAACAAATTTTATGAGTTTAAATAGTTAATTATGAACTTTTGAACCTAATTATACACCTTCATCTCAAATTTTTAACTTTTCACTCGGTTAAAATTCGAACAAATTCAATATAAATCCCATTTAGACACTCATGCTATAAACCCAACAAAAAGAACAAAAAAGTATATTAAATCAAAATTTATGAGTTCAAATAGTTAATTATGGACTTTTGGACCTAATTATACAGCTTAATCTCAAATTTTTAGCTTTTTAATCGGTTAAAATTCGAAAAGATTCACTATAAAGCCCATTTAGACACGCACGCTTTAAACCTAACAAAAAATAGAAAAATGATATTAAACTCAAATTTTATGAGTACAAATACTTAATTATGGACTTTTGAAACTAATTATAAAGCTTAATCTAAATTTTTATCTTTTTAATCGGTTAAAATTCGAACAGACTTACTATAAAGCCAAATTAGACACACAGGCTTTAAACCCAGCAAAAGGTAGAAAAATGATATTAAATCAAATTTTATAAGTTCAAATAGCTAATTATGGATTTTTGAACCTAAATTATACACCTTAATATGAAATTTCTAGCTTTTTAATCGGTTAAAATTCTATCAGATTCACTATAAAGCCCATTTAGACACGCACGCTTTAAACCCAACAAAAAGATCGGAAAATGATATTAAATCAAAATTTATGAGTTCAAATAGTTAATTATGGATTTTTGAACCTAATTATACACTTTAATCTCAATTTTTTAACTTTTTAATCAGTTAAAATTCCAAAAGATTCACTATAAAGCCCATTTAGACACGCTTTAAACCCAACAAAAAGATCAAAAAATTATATTAAATCAAATTTTATGAGTTCAAATAGTTAATTATGGACTTTAGAACCTAATTATACAACTTAATCTCAAATTTTTAGCTTTTTAATCGGTTAAAATTCAAACATATTCACTATAAAGCCCATTTAGACACGCTCGCTTTAAACCCAAGAAAACGATCGAAAAATGATATTAAATCAAATTTTATGAGTTCAAATATTTAATTATGGATTTTTGAACCTAAGTATACACCTTAATCTCAAATTTTTAGCTTTTTAATCGGTTAAATTTCGAACAGATTCACTATAAAGCCCATTTAGACACGCACGCTTGAAACCCAACAAAAAGATCGAAAAATGATATTAAATCAAATTTTATGAGTTCAAATAGTTAATTATGGAATTTTGAACCTAATTATACAACTTAATCTCAAATTTTTAGCTTTTTACTCGTTTAAAATTCGAACAAATTCACTACAAAACATCATTGGAATACATGACCACTTCAATACGTCGATATTGGTGGTCTGACAAAACTGAAAAACGAGGTTAGCATATGCTTCCTTGGAATACTGTTTGTCTACCGAAAGTAGCAGGAGGTGTAGGATTTTGTGATCTACACCACTTCAATGTTGCTTTACTGGGCAAACAAATTTGGCGTTTTATTTTTGAGCCTGATAATCTCCTTAGTCAGGTCTACAAATGCAAGTATTACCCATCGGGCTCTATTCATGACTCTGATCACACTCGGAGTTCTTCTTTTGCCTGGAAAGGTCTTAGTATAGCTATATCTAAACTTCACAATGTTTTCTTCAAACGGCCAGGTATGTCCAGTCAAGTTCAGATCCACTTTGACAAATGGGGAGGTTCTCAGCCTGTAAACCTTTATGGTGATTATGAGGTGAATGACGAAGTCCCTCTTCGAGCAGGTACTTTCATGTTTCCTAACCTACCCCGATGGGATGAATCAAATGTACGGGATTACTTTTCCCATGAAGATGCTAACACCATCCTTAATGTACCAATTATTAATGACACAAAAGACACCACCCTTTGGGGTCACTCTGATCTGGCATGTACATGGTTCGATTTGGTTACCAATTTTTGCAGTTGCAGCTAGGGCCAATTAACAGGCCCTCCAAGCTTTGGAAAACTCTATCTAAACTGCCTACTCTACTCAAGGTTCGTACCTTTGGATGGCGTTTATGTCATGATGCACTCCCATCTGGCCATAAAATCCTCCAGGCTAATCTTGGTAAGGGGGTATGCCCGATCTGTAACATGGCCATCAAAACAACCCTCCATGCTATGCAGGACTGTCCTAGTGCCAAGGAGGTGCTCCAGTTGGCAGGGCTCCCTATACGAATTTTCTCCAATACCTTTATTTCCCCCTACCAGTGGCTTTCTGAAGTGGCTGGTTTTCTTTCCTTACATCAATTTTCATTCCTTATCACGATCCTTTGGAATTTATGGAATCTCTGAAATGACTTTGTCCACAATGGGCATCTTCAACCGATTTGGTTAACTGTTTTCAATGCACAAAAACTTTTTAATGACTATACATCAATTAATGATGCCTTCCATCTACGTTCCCGGCTGGTTGAGCCCACTTTTACTTAAGCTAGATGGACGAAACCTGACCCTGGTTTTGTCAAGATTAACACGGATGGCGCCTTTAACCCCCTGTTAAGGGGTGTTGCTGCTGGCGTCATTGCCCGGGATTCCTCTGGCGTTGTCCTTGGTGGATGTTCTATGCCGCTCATTTGCCCGACCTCACTTCTGCTGAGGCTCTTGCCATTTTGGAAGGTTTAAAGTTTGATATGGCTAATGGCTGGACTAATGTGATCTGTGAAACTAATTCAACTTCCATTGCTAAGAAGGTTAACACCACCCATCATCAAGATCTCTCCATGGTGGAACATTTGGTTTCCCGTATCCGTTCCACTCTTGGTACTCTGCGTGATTGTAAATTTGTTATGTACCTAGAGACGCAAACGTTGTATCCCATGTCTTAGCTTCTAGGGCTCTTCGTTCCTTTCTTTCTTGTTCTTTTGGTTATAATTTTCCCGATTTTATTCGGGATACTGTAAACTCGTAGAGGTTCTCCTCTTAATCTAAAATTAATTATAGAATATAAAGTTCAAATAGTTAATTATAGACTTTTGAACCTAATCATACACCTTAATCTCAAATTTTTAGCTTTTTACTCGGTTAAAATTCGAACAGATTCACTACAAGGCTCATTTTGATACGCACGCTTTAAACCCAATAAAAAGATCAAAAAATTATATTAAATCAAATTTTATGATTTCAAATAGTTAATCATGGACTTTTGAACCTAATTATACAGCTTAATCTAAAATTTTTAACTTTTTACTCGGTTAAAATTCTAATAGATTTACTATAAAGCTCATTTAGACACACACGCTTTAAACCCAACAAAAAATCAAAAAATGATATTAAAAGAATTTTATGAGTTCAAATAGTTAATTATAGACTTTTGAACCTAATCATACACCTTAATCTCAAATTTTAAGCTTTTTAATCGGTTAAAATTTGAACGAATTCACTACAATGCTCATTTAGATACGCACGCTTTAAACCCAATAAAAAGATCAAAAAATTATATTAAATCAAAAATTTTATGATTTCAAATAGTTAATTATGAACTTTTGAGCCTAATCGTACAGCTTAATCTAAATTTTTTAACTTTTTACTCGGTTAAAATTCGAACAGATTCACTACAAAGCCAATTTAGACAATCATGCTTTAAACCCAACAAAAAGATCAAAAACTGATATTAAATCAAATTTTATGAGTTCAAATAGTTAATTATGGACTTTTGAACCTAATGATACAGCTTAATCTCAAATTTTTAGCTTTTTACTCGGTTAAAATTCGAACAGATTCACTACAAAGCTCATTTAGATACGCACGCTTTAAACCCAATAAAAAGATCAAAAAATAATATTAAATAAAATTTTATGATTTCAAATAGTTAACTAAGGATTTTTGAACCTAATTATACAGCTTAATCTAAAATTTATTACTTTTTACTCGGTTAAAATTCGAACAAATTTACTATAAAGCCCATTTAGACACGCACGCTTTAAACCCAACAAAAAGAACAAAAAATGATATTAAATCAAATTTTATGATTTCAAATAGTTAATTATGGACTTTTTAACCTAATCATACACCTTAATATCAAATTTTTAGCTTTTTACACGGTTAAAATTCGAATAGATTCACTACAAAGCTCATTTAGATACGCACGCTTTAAACCCAATAAAAAAGATCAAAAAATTATATTAAATCAAATTTTATGATTTCAAATAGTTAATTATGGACTTTTGAACATAATTATACAGCTTAATCTAAACTTTTAACTTTTTTTCTCGGTTAAAATTTTAACAGATTTACTATAAAGCCCATTTAGACACGCACGCTTTAAACCCAACAAAAAATCAAAAAATGATATTAAATAAAATTTTATGAGTTCAAATAGTTAATTATAGACTTTTGAACCTAATCATACACCTTAATCTCAAATTTTTAGACACTCATGCTTTAAACCCAACAAAAAGATCAAAAAATGATATTAAATCAAATTTTATGATTTTAAATAGTTAATTGTGGACTTTTGAACCTAATCATACACCTTAATCTCAAATTTTTAGCTTTTTACTCTATTAAAATTCGAATAGATTCACTACAAAGCTCATTTAGATACGCACGCTTTAAACCCAATAAAAAGATCAAAAAATTATATTAAATCAAATTTTATGATTTCAAATAGTTAACTATGGACTATTGAACCTAATTATACAGCTTAATCTCAAATTTTTAGCTTTATACTCGGTTAAAATTCTAACAGATTCACTAGAAAGCCCATTTAGACACTCATGCTTTAAATCCAACAAAAAGATCAAAAAATGATACTAAATCAAATTTTATGAGTTCAAATAGTTAATTGTGGACTTTTGAACCTAATGATACAGCTCAATCTCAAATTTTTAGCTTTTTACTCGGTTAAAATTCGAACAGATTCACTACAAAGCTCATTTAGATACGCACGCTTTAAACCTAATAAAAAGATCAAAAAATTATATTAAATCATATTTTATGATTTCAAATAGTTAACTATGGACTTTTGAACCTAATTATAAAGCTTAATCTAAAATTTTTAACTTTTTACTCGGTTAAAATTCTAACAGATTTACTATTAATCTCATTTAGACATACACGCTTTAAACCCAACAAAAAATCAAAAAATGATATTAAATAAAATTTTATGAGTTCAAATAGTTAATTATAGACTTTTGAACCTAAACATACACCTTAATCTCAAATTTTTAGCTTTTTACTCGGTTAAAATTTGAACAGATTCACTACAAAGCTTGTTTAGATATGACGCTTTAAACCCAATAAAAATATCAAAAAAATATATTAAATCAAATTTTATGATTTCAAATAGTTAATTATGGACTTTTGAACCTAATTATACAGCTTAATCTAAAATTTATAACTTTTTACTCGGTTAGAATTCTAACAGATTTACTATAAAGCCCATTTAGACACACACGCTTTAAACCCAACAAAAAATCAAAAAATGATATTAAATAAAATTTTATGATTTCAAATAGTTAATTATAGACTTTTGAACCTAATCATACACCTTAATCTCAAATTTTTAGCTTTTTACTCGGTTAAAATTCGAACAGATTCACTACAAAGCTCATTTAGATACGCACGCTTTAAACCTAATAAAAAGATCAAAAAATTATATTAAATCAGATTTTATGATTTCAAATAGTTAACTATGGACTTTTGAACCTAATTATAAAGCTTAATCTAAAATTTTTAACTTTTTACTCGGTTAAAATTCTAACAGATTTACTATTAATCTCATTTAGACATACACGCTTTAAACCCAACAAAAAATCAAAAAATGATATTAAATAAAATTTTATGAGTTCAAATAGTTAATTATAGACTTTTGAACCTAAACATACACCTTAATCTCAAATTTTTAGCTTTTTACTCGGTTAAAATTTGAATAGATTCACTACAAAGCTTGTTTAGATATGACGCTTTAAACCCAACAAAAATATCAAAAAAATATATTAAATCAAATTTTATGATTTCAAATAGTTAATTATGGACTTTTGAACCTAATTATACAGCTTAATCTAAAATTTATAACTTTTTACTCGGTTAGAATTCTAACAGATTTACTATAAAGCCCATTTAGACACACACGCTTTAAACCCAACAAAAAATCAAAAAATGATATTAAATAAAATTTTATGATTTCAAATAGTTAATTATAGACTTTTGAACCTAATCATACACCTTAATCTCAAATTTTTAGCTTTTTACTCGGTTAAAATTCGAACAGATTCACTACAAGGCTCATTTTGATACGCACGCCTTAAACCCAATAAAAAGATTAAAAAATTATATTAAATCAAATTTTATGATTTCAAATAGTTAATTATGGACTTTTGAACCTAATTATACAGCTTAATCTAAAATTTTTAACTTTTTACTCGGTTAAAATTCTAACAGATTTACTATAAAGCTCATTTAGACACACACGCTTTAAACCCAACATAAAATCAAAAAATGATATTAAATAAAATTTTATGAGTTCAAATAGTTAATTATAGACTTTTGAACCTAAACATACACCTTAATCTCAAATTTTTAGCTTTTTACTCGGTTAAAATTCGAACAAATTCACTACAAAGCTCATTTACATACGCACGCTTTAAACCCAATAAAAAGATCAAAAAATTATATTAAATCAAATTTTATGATTTCAAATAGTTAATTATGGACTTTTGAACATAATTATACAACTTAATCTAGAATTTTAACTTTTTTACTCGGTTAAAATTCTAACAGATTTACTATAAAGCCCATTTAGACACACACGCTTTAAACCCAACAAAAAATCAAAAAATGATATTAAATAAAATTTTATGAGTTCAAATAGTTAATTATAGACTTTTGAACCTAATCATACACCTTAATCTCAAATTTTTAGCTTTTTACTCGGTTAAAATTCGAACAGATTCACTAGAAAGCCCATTTAGACACTCATGCTTTAAATCCAACAAAAAGATCAAAAAATGATATTAAATCAAATTTTATGATTTAAAATAGTTAATTATTGACTTTTGAACTTAATTATCCAGCTTAATCTAAAATTTTTAACTCTTTACTTGGTTAGAATTCTAACAGATGTACTATAAAGCCCATTTAGACACGCACGCTTTAAACCCAATAAAAAATCAAAAAAATGAAATTAAATAAAATTTTATGAGTTCAAATAGTTAATTATTGACTTTAGAACCTAATCATACACCTTAATCTCAAATTCTTAGTTTTTTACTCGGTTAAAATTCGAACATATTCACTAGAAAGCCCATTTAGACACTCATGCTTTAAACCCAACAAAAAGATAAAAAATGATATTAAATCAAATTTTATGATTTTAAATAATTAATTATGGACTTTTGAAGCTAATCGTACACCTTAATCTCAAATTTTTAGCTTTTTACTCGGTTAAAATTCGAACAAATTCACTACAAAGCTCATTTAGATACGCACGCTTTAAACCCAATAAAAAGATCAAAAAATTATATTAAATCAAATTTTATGATTTCAAATAGTTAATTATGGACTTTTGAACATAATTATACAGCTTAATCTAGAATTTTAACTTTTTTACTCGGTTAAAATTCTAACAGATTTACTATAAAGCCCATTTAGACACACACGCTTTAAACCCAACAAAAAATCAAAAAATGATATTAAATAAAATTTTATGAGTTCAAATAGTTAATTATAGACTTTTGAACCTAATCGTACACCTTAATCTCAAATTTTTAGCATTTTACTCGGTTAAAATTCGAACAGATTCACTACAAAGCTCATTTAGATACGCACGTTTTAAACCCAATAAAAAGATCAAAAAATTATATTAAATCAAATTTTATGATTTCAAATAGTTAACTATGGACTTTTGAACCTAATTACACAGCTTAATCTAAAATTTATAACTTTTTACTCGGTTAAAATTTTAAAAGATTTACTATAAAGCCCATTTAGACACGCACGCTTTAAACCCAACAAAAAGATCGAAAAAATGATATTAAATAAAATTTTATGAGTTCAAATAGTTAATTATAGTCTTTTGAACCTAATCGTACACCTTAATCTCAAATTTTTAGCTTTTTACTCGGTTAAAATTCGAACAGATTCACTACAAAGCCCATTTAGACACTCATGCTTTAAACCCAACAAAAAGATCAAAAAATGATATTAAATCAAATTTTATGATTTTAAATAGTTAATTGTGGACTTTTGAAGCTAATCATACACCTTAATCTCAAATTTTTAGCTTTTTACTCGGTTAAAATTCGAACAAATTCACTACAAAGCTCATTTAGATACGCACGCTTTAAACCCAATAAAAAGATCAAAAAATTATATTAAATAAAATTTTATGAGTTCAAATAGTTAATTATAGTCTTTTGAACCTAATCGTACACCTTAATCTCAAATTTTTAGCTTTTTACTCGGTTAAAATTCGAACAGATTCACTACAAAGCCCATTTAGACACTCATGCTTTAAACCCAACAAAAAGATCAAAAAATGATATTAAATCAAATTTTATGATTTTAAATAGTTAATTGTGGACTTTTGAAGCTAATCATACACCTTAATCTCAAATTTTTAGCTTTTTACTCGGTTAAAATTCGAACAAATTCACTACAAAGCTCATTTAGATACGCACGCTTTAAACCCAATAAAAAGATCAAAAAATTATATTAAATCAAATTTTATGATTTCAAATAGTTAACTATGGACTTTTGAACCTAATTATACAGCTTAATCTCAAATTTCTAGCTTTATACTCGGTTAGAATTCTAACAGATTCACTAGGAAGCCCATTTAGACACTCATGCTTTAAACCCAACAAAAAGATAAAAAAATGATATTAAATCAAATTTTATGATTTTAAATAATTAATTATGGACTTTTGAAGCTAATCGTACACCTTAATCTCAAATTTTTAGCTTTTTACTCGGTTAAAATTCGAACAGATTCACTACAAAGCTCATTTAGATACGCACACTTTAAACCCAATAAAAAGATCAAAAAATTATATTAAATCAAATTTTATGATTTCAAATAGTTAACTATGGACTTTTGAACCTAATTATACAGCTTAATCTCAAATTTTAAGCTTTATACTCGGTTAAAATTCGAACAGATTCACTAGAAAACCCATTTAGACACTCATGCTTTAAATCCAACAAAAAGATCAAAAAATGATACTAAATCAAATTTTATGAGTTCAAATAGTTAATTATGGACTTTTGAACCTAATCATACACCTTAATCTCAAATTTTTAGCTTTTTACTTGGTTAAAATTCGAACAGATTCAGTATGAGGCTCATTTAGATACGCACGCTTTAAACCCAATAAAAAGAACAAAAAATATATTAAATCAAATTTTATGATTTCAAATACTTAATTATGGACTTTTGAAACTAATTATACAGCTTAATCTAAAATTTTTAACTTTTTACTCGATTAAAATTCAAACAGATATACTATAAAGCCCATTTAGACACACACGCTTTAAACCCAATAAAAAATCAAAAAATGATAATAATAAAATTTTATGATTTCAAATAGTTAATTATAGACTTTTGAACCTAATCATACACCTTAATCTCAAATTTTTAGCTTTTTACTCGGTTAAAATTCGAACAGATTCACTACAAGGCTCATTTTGATACGCACGCCTTAAACCCAATAAAAAGAACAAAAAATATATTAAATCAAATTTTATGATTTCAAATACTTGATTATGGACTTTTGAAACTAATTATACAGCTTAATCTAAAATTTTTAACTTTTTACTCGATTAAAATTCAAACAGATATACTATAAAGCCCATTTAGACACACACGCTTTAAACCCAATAAAAAATCAAAAAATGATATTAAATAAAATTTTATGAGTTCAAATAGTTAATTATAGACTTTTGAACCTAATCATACACCTTAATCTCAAATTTTTAGCTTTTTAATCGGTTAAAATTCGAACAGATTCACTACAAGGCTCATTTTGATACGCACGCCTTAAACCCAATAAAAAGATTAAAAAATTATATTAAATCAAATTTTATGATTTCAAATAGTTAATTAGGAAGTTTTGAACCTAATTATACAGCTTAATCTAAAATTTATAACTTTTTACTCGGTTAAAATTCTAACAGATTTACTTTAAAGCCCATTTAGACACGCACGCTTTAAACCCGACAACAAAAATCAAAAAATGATATTAAAAAAATTTTATGAGTTCAAATAGTTAATTATAGATTTTTGAACCTAATCATACACCTTAATCTCAAATTTTTAGCTTTTTGCTCGGTTAAAATTCGAACAGATTCACTACAAAGCTCATTTAGATACGCACGCTTTTAACGCAATAAAAAGATCAAAAAATTATATTATATCAAATTTTATGATTTCAAATAGTTAATTATGGACTTTTGAACCTAATTATACACCTTAATGTCAAATTTTTTAGCTTTTTTCTCGGTTAAAACTCGAATAGATTCATTATAAAGCCCATTTAGACACACACGCTTTAAACCCAACAAAAAAATCCAAAAATGATATCAAATCAAATTTTATGATTTTAAATAATTAATTATGGACTTTTGAAGCTAATCATACACCTTAATCTCAAATTTTTAGCTTTTTACTCGGTTAAAATTCGAACAGATTCACTATAAAGCTCATTTAGATACGCACGCTTTAAACCCAATAAAAAGATCAAAAAATTATATTAAATCAAATTTTATGATTTCATATAGTTAACTATGGACTTTTGAACCTAATTATACAGCTTAATATAAAATTATTAACTTTTTACTCGGTTAAAATTCTAACAGATTTACTATAAAGCCCATTTAGACACAAACACTTTAAACCCAACAAAAGATCGATAAATAATATTAAATAAAATTTTATGAGTTCAAATAGTTAATTATAGACTTTTGAACCTAATCATACACCTTAATCTCAAATTTTTAGCTTTTTACTCTATTAAAAATCGAACAGATTCACTACAAGGCTCATTTAGATACGCACGCTTTAAACCCAATAAAAGAATCAAAAAATTATATTAAATCAAATTTTATGATTTCAAATAGTTAATTATGAACTTTTGAACCTAATCGTACAACTTAATCTAAAATTTTTAACTTTTTACTCGGTTAAAATTCGAACACATTCACTACAAAGCCCATTTAGACAATCATGCTTTAAACCCAACAAAAAGATCAAAAAATGATATTAAATCAAATTTTATGAGTTCAAATAGTTAATTATGGACTTTTGAACCTAATGATACAACTTAATCTCAAATTTTTAGCTTTTTACTCGATTAAAATTCGAACAGATTCACTACAAAGCCCGTTTAGACACTCGGTTAAAATTTTAACAGATTTACTATAAAGCCCGTTTAGACACGCACGCCATAAACCCAAAATAAATCAAAAAACGATATTAAATAAAATTTTATGAGTTTAAATAGTTAATTGTAGACTTTTGAACCTAACCATACACCTTAATCTCAAATTTTTAGCTTTTTACTCGGTTAAAATTCGAACAGATTCACTACAAAGCTCATTTAGATACGCAAGCTTTAAACCCAATAAAAAGATCAAGAAATAATATTAAATCAAATTTTATGATTTCAAATAGTTAACTATGGATTTTTGAACCTAATTATACAGCTTAATCTAAAATTTATTACTTTTTACTCGGTTAAAATTCGAACAAATTTACTATACAGCCCATTTAGACACGCACGCTTTAAACCGAACAAAAAGAACGAAAAATGATATTAAATAAAATTTTATGAGTTCAAATTGTTAATTATAGATTTTTGAACCTAATCATACACGTTAATCTCAAATTTTTAGCTTTTTACTCGGTTAAAATTCGAACAGACTCACTACAAAGCTCATTTAGATACGCACGCTTTAAACCCAATAAAAAATCAAAAAATTATATTAAATCAAATTTTATGATTTCAAATAGTTAACTATGGACTTTTGAACCTAATTACACAGCTTAATCTAAAATTATTAACTTTTTACTCGGTTAAAATTTTAAAAGATTTACTATAAAGCCCATTTAGACACGCACGCTTTAAACCCAACAAAATGATCGATAAATAATATTAAATAAAATTTTATGAGTTCAAATAGTTAATTATAGACTTTTGAACCTAATCATACACCTTAATCTCAAATTTTTAGCTTTTTACTCGGTTAAAATTCGAACAGATTCAGTACAAAGCCCATTTAGACACGCACGCTTTAAACCCAACAAAAAGAACGAAAAATGATATTAAATAAAATTTTATGAGTTCAAATAGTTAATTATGGACTTTTTAACCTAATCATACACCTTAATATCAAATTTTTAGCTTTTTACACGGTTAAAATTTGAACAGATTCACTACAAAGCTCGTTTAGATACGACGCTTTAAACCCAAAAAAAAGATCAAAAAATTATATTAAATCAAATTTTATGATTTCAAATATTTAAATATGGACTTTTGAACCTAATTATACAGCTTAATCTAAAATTTATAACTTTTTACTCGGTTAAAATTCGAACAAATTTACTATAAGGCCCATTTAGACACGCACGCTTTAAACCCAACAAAAAAAATCAAAAAATGATATCAAAAAAATTGTATTTAATCAAATTTTATGAGTTTAAATAGTTAATTGTAGACTTTTGAACCTAACCATACACCTTAATCTCAAATTTTTAGCTTTTTACTCGGTTAAAATTCGAACAGATTCACTACAAAGCTCATTTAGATACGCAAGCTTTAAACCCAATAAAAAGATCAAAAAATTATATTAAATCAAATTTTTTGAGTTCAAATAGTTAATTATGGACTTTTGAACCAAATCGTACAGCTTAATCTAAAATTTTTAACTTTTTACTCGGTTAAAATTCGAACAGATTCACTACAAAGCCCATTTAGACAATCATGCTTTAAACCCAACAATAAGATCAAAAAATGATTTTAAATCAAATTTTATGAGTTCAAATAGTTAATTATGGACTTTTGAACCTAATCTTACACCTTAATCTCAAATTTTTAGCTTTTTACTCGGTTAGAATTCGAACAGATTCACTACAAAGCTCATTTAGATACGCACGCTTTAAACGCAATAAAAAGATCAAAAAAGTATATTATATCAAATTTTATGATTTTAAATAGTTAATTATGGACTTTTGAACCTAATTATACATCTTAATCTAATTTTTTTTTTATCTTTTTACTCGGTTAAAATTCGAACAAATTTACTGTAATGCCCATTTAGACACTCACGCTTTAAACCCAACAAAAAGAACGAAAATGATATTAAATCAAATTTTATGAGTTCAAATAGTTAATTATGGACTTTTGAACCTAATCATACACCTTAATCTCAAATTTTTAGCTTTTTACTCGGTTAAAATTCGAACAGATTCACTACAAAGCTCATTTAGATACGCACACTTTAAACCCAATAAAAAGATCAAAAAATATATTAAATCAAATTTTATGATTTCAAATAGTTAATTATAGACTTTTGAACCTAATTATATAACTAAATCCAAAATTTTTAACTTTTTACTCGGTTAAAATTCTAACAGATTTACTATAAAGCCCATTTAGACACACACACTTTAAACCCAACAAAAAGATCGTTAAATAATATTAAATAAAATTTTATGAGTTCGAATAGTTAATTATAGACTTCTGAACCTAATCATACACCTTAATCTCAAATTTTTAGCTTTTTACTCGGTTAAAAGTCGAACAGATTCACTACAAAGCTCATTTAGATACGCACGCTTTAAACCCAATAAAAAGATCAAAAAATTATATTAAATCAAATTTTATGATTTCAAATAGTTAATTATGGACTTTTGAACCTAATTCTACTGCTTAATATAAAATTATTAACTTTTTACTCGGTTAAAATTCTAACAGATTTACTATAAAGCCCATTTAGACACAAACACTTTAAACCCAACAAAAAGATCGATAAATAATATTAAATAAAATTTTATGAGTTCAAATAGTTAATTATAGACTTTTGAACCTAATCATACACCTTAATCTCAAATTTTTAGCTTTTTACTCTGTTAAAAATCAAACAGATTCACTACAAGGCTCATTTAGATACGCACGCTTTAAACCCAATAAAAAGATCAAAAAATTATATTAAATCAAATTTTATGATTTCAAATAGTTAATTATGAACTTTTGAACCTAATTATATAGCTTAATCTAAATTTTTTAACTTTTTACTCGGTTAAAATTCGAACAGATTCACTACAAAGCCCATTTAGACAATCATGCTTTAAACCCAACAAAAAGATCAAAAAATGATATTAAATCAAATTTTATGAGTTCAAATAGTTAATTATGGACTTTTGAACCTAATGATACAGCTTAATCTCAAATTTTTAGCTTTTTACTCGGTTAAAATTCGAACAGATTCACTACAAAGCTCATTTAGATACGCACGCTTTAAACACAATAAAAAGATGAAAAAATTATATTAAATCAAATTTTATGATTTCAAATAGTTAATTATTGACTTTTGAACCTAATTATACAGCTTAATCTAAAATTTTTAACTTTTTACTCGGTTAAAATTCGAAGAGATTTACTATAAGCCCATTTAGACACACACGCTTTAAACCCAACAAAAAAAAAATCAACAAATGATATTAAATAAAATTTTATGAGTTCAAATAGTTAATTATAGACTTTTGAACCTAATCATACACCTTAATCTCAAATTTTTAGCTTTTTACTCGGTCAAAATTCGAACAGATTCACTACAAGGCTCATTTAGATACGCACGCTTTAAACCCAATAAAAAGATCAAAAAATTATATTAAATCAAATTTTATGATTTCAAATAGTTAATTATGGACTTTTGAACCTAATTATATAGCTTAATCTAAATTTTTTAACTTTTTACTCGGTTAAAATTCTAACAGATTTACTATAAAGCCCAATTAGACACACACTTTAAACCCAACAAAAAAATAAAAAAATGATATTAAATCAAACTTTATAAGTTGAAATAGTTAATTAGGGTCTTTTGAACCTAATTATACAGCTTAATCTAAAATTTTTAGCTTTTTACTCGGTTAAAATTTTAATAGATTCACTACAAAGCTCGTTTAGATACAACGCTTTAAACCCAATAAAAAGATCAAAAAATTATATTAAATCAAATTTTATGATTTCAAATAGTTAATTATGGACTTTTGAACCTAATTATACAGCTTAGTCTAAAATTTTAACATTTTACTCGGTTAAAATTTTAAGAGATTTACTATAAAGCCCATTTAGACACGCACGCCATAAACCCAAAAAAAAATCAAAAAACGATATTAAATAAAATTTTATGAGCTCAAATAGTTAATTATAGACCTTTGAACCTAACCATACACCTTAATCTCAAATTTTTAGCTTTTTACTCGGTTAAAAATCGAACAGATTCACTACAAGGCTCATTCAGATACACACGCTTTAAACTCAATAAAAAGATCAAAAAATTATATTAAATCAAATTTCATGATTTCAAATAGTTAATTATGGACTTGTGAACCTAATTATACAGCTTAATCTAAAATTTTTAACTTTTTACTCGGTTAAAATTCTAAAAGATTTACTATAAAGCCCATTTAGACACACACGCTTTAGACCCAACAAAAAATCAAAAAATGATATTAAATAAAATTTTATGAGTTCAAATAGTTAACTATAGAGTTTTGAACCTAATCATATAGCTTAATCTCAAATTTTTAGCTTTTTACTCGGTTAAAATTCGAACAGATTCACAAGAAAGCCCATTTAGACACTCACACTTTAAGCCCAATAAAAAGATCAAAATAATTGTATTTAATCAAATTTTATGAGTTCAAATAATTAATTATGGACATTTGAACCTAATTATACAGCTTAATCTCAAATGTTTAGCTTTTTACTCGATTAAAATTCTAACAGATTCACTACAAAGTCCCATTTAGATACACACACTTTAAACCCAATAAAAAGATCAAAAAATTATATTAAATCTAATTTTATGATTCCATATAGTTAATTATGGAATTTTGAACCTAATTATACAGCTTAATCTAAATTTTTTAACTTTTTACTCGGTTAAAATTTGAAGAGATTTATTGTGAAGCCCATTTTGACACGCACTCTTTAAACCCAACAAAAAGATCGAAAAATGATATTAAATCAAATTTTATGAGTACAAATATTTAATTATGGACTTTTGAAGCTAATTACACAACTTAATCTAAAATTTTTAGCTTTTTACTCTGTTAAAATTCGAACAGATTCACTACAAAGCCCATTTAGATACACACGCTTTAAACCCAATAAAAAGATCAAAAAATTGTATTAATTCAAATTTTATAATTTCATATAGTTAATTATGGAATTTTGAAGCTAATTATACAGCTTAATCTCAAATTTTAAGCTTTTTCATCGGTTAAAATTCGAACAGATTCACTATAAAGCCCATTTAGACACGCACGCTTTAAATCCAACAAAAAATAAAAAAATTATATTAAATCAAATTTTATGAGTTCAAATAATTTATTATGGACATTTGATCCTAATTATACTCCTTAATCTCAAATTTTTAGCTTTCTAATCGGTTAAAATTCTAACAGATTTACTATAAAGCTCATTTAGACACGCAAGTTGTAAACCCAAGAAAAAGATAAAAAACATGATATTAAACCAAATTTTATGAGTTCAAATAGTTAATTATGGACTTTTGAACCTAATTATACACCTTAATCTCAAATTTTTAGCTTTTTACATGGTTAAAATTCTAACAGATTCATTATAAAGCCAATTTAGTCAAGAAAGCTTTACACCCAACAAAAATATAAAAAAATTACATTAAATCAAATTTTATGAGTTTAAATAGTTAATTATGGACTTTTGAATCTAATTATACACCTTAATCTTAAATTTTTAGCTTTTTAATCGGTTAAAATTCGAACAAAGTCACTACAAAGCCCATTTATACACGCACGCTTTAAATTCAACAAAAAGATCGAAAAATGATATTAAATTAAAATTTATAAGTTCAAATATTTAATTATGGATTTTTGAACCTAATTATACACCTTAATCTCAATTTTTTAGCTTTTTAATCGTTTAAAATTCGAACAGATTTACTATAAAGCCCATTTAGACACGCACACTTTAAACCCAACCAAAAGATCAAAAAATATATTCAATCGAATTTTACGTGTTCAAATAGTTAATTATGGACTTTTTGAACCAAATTACACAGCTTAATCTCAAATTTTTAGCTTTTTACTCGTTTAAAATTAGAATACATTCACTATAAAGCCCATTTAGACAAACATGCTTTAAACCCAACAAAAAATGATATTGAATCAAACTTTATGACTTCAAATAGTTAGTTATGGACTTTTGAACCAAATTATACAACTTAATATAAAAATTTTAGCTTTTTACTCGATTACAATTCGAATAGATTTACTGTAAAGCCCATTTAGACACGCACGCTTTAAACCCAACAAAAAGATCGAAAAATGATATTAAATCAAATTTAATGAGTTCAAGTTAATTATAGACTTTTCAACCTAATTATACAACTTAATCTTTAATATTTAGCTTTTTACTCGATTAAAATTCGAATAGATTTACTATAAAGCCCATTTACACACGCACTCTTTAAACCCAACAAAAAGATCAAAAAATGATATTAAATCAAATTTTATGAGTTCAAATAGTTAATTATGGATTTTTGAACCTAATTATACCACTTAAACTCAAATTTTTAGCTTTTTACTCGGTTAAAATTCAAAGAGATTAACAGAAATGCATATTTAGACACACAAGCTTTAAACCCAACAAAAAGATCGAAAAATGATATTTAATCAAAATTTAAGAGTTCAAATAGTTTATTATGGTCTTTTGAACCTAATTATACAACATAATCTCAAATTTTTAGCTTTTTACTCGGTTAAAATTCGAACAGATTCAATACAAAGCCCATTTAGACACGCACGCTTTAAACCCAACAAAAAGATCAATAAATGATATTAAATCAAATTTTATGAGTTCAAATTGTTAATTATGGACTTTTGAACCTAACTATACAGCTTAATCTCAAATTTTTAACTTTTTACTCGGTTAATATTCGAACAGATTCACTATAAAGCCCATTTAGACACGCACGCTTTAAACCCAACAAAAAGATCAAAAAATGATATTGAATCAAATTTTATGACTTCAAATAGTTAGTTATGGACTTTTGAACCTAATTATACAGCTTACCTCAAATTTTTTAGCTTTTTAATCGATTAAAATTCGAATAGATTTACTGTAAAGCCCATTTAGACACGCACGCTTTAAGCCCAACAAAAAGATCGAAAAATGAAATTAAATAAAATTTTATGAGTTCAAATTGTTAATTATAGTCTTTTGAACCTAATCGTACACCTTAATCTCAAATTTTTAGCTTTTTACTCGGTTAAAATTCGAACAGATTCACTATAAAGCCCATTTAGACACGCACGCTTTAAATCCAACAAAAAATAAAAAAATTATATTAAATCAAATTTTATGAGTTCAAATAATTTATTATGGACATTTGATCCTAATTATACTCCTTAATCTCAAAATTTTAGCTTTCTAATCGGTTAAAATTCGAACAGATTTACTATAAAGCTCATTTAGACACGCAAGTTGTAAACCCAAGAAAAAGATAAAAAACATGATATGAAACCAAATTTTATGAGTTCAAATAGTTAATTATGGACTTTTGAACCTAATTATACACCTTAATCTCAAATTTTTAGCTTTTTACATGGTTAAAATTCTAACAGATTCATTATAAAGCCAATTTAGTCATGAAAGCTTTACACCCAACAAAAATATAAAGAATTACATTAAATCAAATTTTATGAATTTAAATAGTTAATTATGGACTTTTGAAACTAATTATACACCTTAATCCCAAATTTTTAGCTTTTTAATTGGTTAAAATTCGAACAAAGTCACTACAAAGCCCATTTATACACGCACGCTTTAAACTCAACAAAAAGATCAAAAAACGATATTAAATTAAAATTTATAAGTTCAAATATTTAATTATGGATTTTTGAACCTAATTATACACCTTAATCTCAAAATTTTAGCTTTTTAATCGGTTAAAATTCGAACAAATTCACTATAAAGCCCATTTAGACACGCACGCTATAAACCCAACAAAAAATCAAAAATGATATTGAATCAAAATTTATAAGTTCAAATAGTTAATTATGGATTTTTGAAAGTAATTATACAACTTAATCTCAAATTTTTTGCTTTTTAATCGGTTAAAATTCGAAATGATTTACTATAAAGCCAATTTAGACACGCACGCTTTACACCCAACAAAAAGATCAAAAAATGATATTAAATCAAATTTTATGAGTTTAAATAGTTAATTAAGGAATTTTGAACCTAATTATACACCTTAATCTCAAATTTTTAGGTTTTTACTCGGTTAAAATTCGAACAGATTTACTATAAAGCCCATTTAGACACACACGCTTGAAACCCAATAAAAATATCACAAAATGATACTAAATCAAATTTTATGCGTTCAAATAGTTAATTATGGAGTTTTGAACCTAATTATACACCTTAATCTTAATTTTTAGCTTTTTAGTAAACTAAAATTCGAACAGATTTACTATAAAGCCCATTTAGACACGCAGGCTTTAAACCCAACTAAAAATCAATAAATGATATTAAATCAAATTTTATTAGTTCTAATAGTTAATTATGGACTTTTGAACCTAATTATACAACTTAATCTCAAATTTTTAGCTTTTAACTAGATTAAAATTCTAACAGATTCACTATAAAGACCATTCGGACATGCACGCTATAAACCCAACAAAAAAATCGAAAAATTATATTAAAATCAAAATTTATGATTTCAAATATTTTATTATGGATTTTTGAAACTAATTATACAACTTAATCTCAAATTTTTAGCATTTTAATCGGTTAAAATTCGAGTAGATTCACTATAAAGCCCATTTAGACACGCACGCTTTAAACCCAACAAAAAATCAAAAAATGATATTAAATCAAATTTTATGAGTTCAAATAGTTAATTATGGATTTTTGAACCTAATTATACACCTTAATCTCAAATTTTTAGCTTTTTAATTGTTTAAAATTCGAATAGTTTCACTATAAAGACCATTTAGACACGCACGCTATAAACCCCCCCAAAAATGAAAAGATGATATTAAATCAAAATTTATGAGATCAAATAGTTAATTATTGATTTTTGAAACTAATTATACAACTAAATCTCAAATATTTAGCTTTTTAATCGGTTAAAATTCAAACAGATTCACTATAAAGCCCATTTAGACACGCACGCTTCAAACCCAATGAAAAGATCATAAAAAGATATTAAATCAAATTTTATGAGTTCAAATAGTTAATTATGGACGTTTTAACCTAATTATACACCTTAATCTAAATTTTTTGAGCTTTTAATTGTTTAAAATTCGAACAGATTCACTATAAAGCCCATTTAGCCACGCACGCTTTAACCAAATAAAAAGATCACAAAATGATATTAAATCAAATTTTATGAGTTCAACTAGTTAATTATGGACTTTTGAACCTAATTATACACCGTAATCTCAAATTTTTAACTTTCTAATCGGTTAAAATTCTAACGGATTTACTATAAAGCCCATTTCGACACGCAAGCTTTAAACACGCAAAAAAAGATAAAAAAAAATGATATTAAACCAAATTTTATGAGTTCAAATAGTTAATTATGGAATTTTGAACCTAATTATACACCTTCATCTCAATTTTTTAGCTTTTTACACGGTTAAAAATCGAATAAATTCACTATAAAGCCCATTTAGCCAGGCACGCTTTAAACCCAACAAACAGATCAAAAAATTATATTAAATCAAATTTTATGAGTTCAAATAGTTAATTACGAATTTTTGAACCTAATTATACACCATAATCTCAATTTTTTAGCTATTTATTCGGTTAAAATTCGAACAAATTCACTACAAAGCCCTTTTAGACATGCACGCTTTAAAACCAACAAAAAGATCAAAAAATAATTTTAAATCAAAATTTTTGCGTTCAAATATTTAATTATAGATTTTTAAACCTAATTGTACACCTTAATCTCAAATTCTTAGCATTTTAATCGGTTAAAACTCGAACAGATTCACTATAAAGCCCACTTAGCCACGCACGCTTTAAACCCAATGAAAAGATCACAAAAAGATAATAAATCAAATTTTATGAGTTCAAATAGTTAATTATGGACTTTTAACCTAATTATATACCTTAATCTCAATTTTTTAGCTTTTTAATCAGTTAAAATTCGAATAGATTCACTATAAAGATCATTTAGACACGCACGATTTAATCCCAATAAAAAGATCACAAAATAATTTTAAATCAAATTTTATGAGTTCAACTAGTTAATTATGGACTTTTGAACCTAATTATACAACTTAATCTTAAATTTTTAGCTTTTAACTAGATTAAAATTCGAACAGGTTCACTATAAAACCAATTTAGTTACGCACGCTTTACACCCAACAAAAAGATCAAAAAATTCGAACAGATTTACTATAAAGATTATTTAGACACGCAAGCTTTAAACCCAAGAAAAAGATTAAAAAATGATATTAAACCAAATTTCATGAGTTCAAATAGTTAATTATGGACTTTTGAACCTAATTATACACCTTCTTCTCAAATTTTTAGCTTTTTACACGGTTAAAATTTGCACAGATTCACTATAAAGCCCATTTAGCCACGCACGCTTTAAAACCATCAAAAAGATCAAAAAATTATAATAAATCAAATTTTATGAGTTAAAATAGTTAATTATGGACTTTTGAATCTAATAATACACCTTAATCTCAAATTTTTAACTTTTTAATCGGTTAAAATTCGAACAGTTTTACTATAAAGCCCATTTAGACATGCATGTTTTAAACCCAACAAAAAGATCGAAAAATAATATTAAATCAAATTTTATGAGTTCAAATAGTTAATTATGGACTTTCGAACCTAATTATACACCTTAATCTTCAAATTTTTAGCTTTCTAATTGGTTAAAACTTGAACAAATTCACTACAAAGCCTATGTAGACACGCACGCTTTAAACCCAATAAAAAATCCAAAAATAACATTAAATCAAACTTAATGAGTTCAAATAGATAATTATGGACTTTTGAACCTAATTATACACCTTAATCTCAAAGTTTTAGCTTTTTAATCGGTTAAAATTCGAACAGATTCACTATAAAGACCATTTAGACACGCACGCTATAAACCCAACAAAAAAATCAAAAAAAAATAATATTAAATCAAATTTAATGAGTTCAAATAGTTAATTATGGACTTTTGAACCTAATTATACAACTTAATCTCAAACTTTTAGCTTTTTAATCGGTTAAAATTCGAACAGATTCACTATAAAGTCCATTTTGACACGCATGCTATAAACACAACAAAAAAAAATCGAAAAATGATATTGAATCAAAATTTATGAGTTCCAATAGTTAATTATGGGTTTTTGAAAAAACTTATACAACTTAATCTCAACTTTTTAGCTTTTTACTAGGTTAAAATTCAAACAAATTTACAATAATGCCCATTTAGACACACAAGCTTTAAATCCAACAAAAAGATCGAAAAATAATATTTAATCAAAATTTAAGAGTTCAAATAGTTAATTATGCTCTTTAGACACGCACGCTTTAAACTCAACAAAAAGTTAATTATGGACTTTTTGAACCAAATTATACAGCTTAATATCAAATTTTTAGCTTTTAACTCGATTAAAATTCGAATAGATTCACTATAAAGCCAATTAAGTCACGCACGCTTTACACCCAACAAAAAGATCGGAAAATGATATTAAATCAAATTTTATGAGTTCAAATTGTTAATTATAGATTTTTGAACCTAATTATATACCTTAATCTCAAATTTTTAGCTTTTTAATCGGTTTAAATTAGAACAAATTTACTACAAAGCTCATTCAGACTTAACCCCAACAAAAAGATCGGAAAATGATATTAAAATCAAAATTTATGAGTTCAAATATTTAATTATCGATTTTTGAACCTAATTATACACCTTAATCTCAAATTTTTGGCTTTTTAATCTGTTAAAAATCGAAAAGTTTCACAATAAATCCCATATAGACATGCACGTTTTAAACCAAACAAAAATATCGAAAAATGATATTAAATCAAAATTTATGAGTTCAAATAGTTAATTATGGATTTTTGAACCTAATTATACAGCTTAATCTGAAATTTTTAGCATTTAAAATGGTTAAAATTCGAACAGATTCACTATAAAGTCCATTTTGACACGCACGCTATAAACCCAAAAAAAAAAGTCGAAAAATGATATTAAATCAAAATTTATGGATTCAAATAGTTAATTATGGATTTTTGAAACTAATTATATAAATTAATCTCAAATTTTTAGCTTTTTAATCGGTTAAAATTCGAACAGATTCACAACAAAGCCCATTTAGACACGCACGCTTTAAACCCAAAAAAAAATCAAAAAATGATATTAAATCAAATTTTATGAGTTCAAATAGTAAATTATGGACATTTAAACCTAATTATACACTTAATCTGAAATTTTTAGCTTTTAACTCGATAAAATTCGAACAGATTCACTACAAAGGCAATTTAGTCACGCACGCTTTACACACAACAAAAAGATCGAAAAATGATATTTAAATCAAATTTTATGAGTTCAAATAGTTAATTATGGATTTTTGAACCTAATTATACACCTTAATCTAAAATTCGAACTGATGCACTATAAAGCCCATTTAGATACGCACGCCTTAAACCCAACAAAAAGATCGAAAAATGATATTAAAATCAAAATTTATGAGCTCAAATATTTAATTATGAATTTTTGAACCTAATTATACACCTTAATCTTAAACTTTTAGCTTTTTAATCTGTTAAAATTCGAACAAATTCACAACAAAGCCCATTTAGACACACACGGTTTAAACCCAACAAAAAATCAAAAAATGATATTAAATCAAATTTTATGAGCTCAAATAGTGAATTATGGATTTTTGAACCTAATTATACACCTTAATCTCAATTTTTTAGCTTTTCAATCGGTTAAAATTCGAAAAGATTCACTATAAAGCCCATTTAGACACGCACGCTTTAAACTCAACCAAAAGATCAAATTGTGATCTTAAATCAAAATTTATGAGTTCAAATAGTTAATTATGGATTTTTGAAACTAATTATACAACTTAATCTCAAATTTTTAGCTTTTTAATCGGTTAAAGTTCGAACAGATTCACTATAAAGCCCATTTAGACACGCACGCCTTAAACCCAATAAAAAGATCGAAAATGATATTAAAATCAAAATTTATTTGTTCAAATATTTAATTATCGATTTTAGAACCTAATTATACAACTTAATCTCAAATTTTTAGCTTTTTAATCTGTTAAAAATCGAACAGTTTCACTATAAATCACATTTATACATGCACGATTTAAACCCAACAAAAAGATCGAAAAATGATATTAAATCAAAATTTATGAGTTCAAATAGTTAATTATGGATTTTTGAAACTAATTATATAACTTAATCTCAAATTTTTAGCATTTTAATCTGTTAAAATTCGAACAGATTCACTATAAAGCCCTTTTAGACACGCACGCTTTAAACCCAACAAAAAATAAAAAAATAATATTAAATCAAATTTTATGAGTTCAAATAGTTAATTATGGACTTTTAAACCTAATTATAAAACTTAATCTCAAATTTTTAGCTTTTAACTCAATTAAAATTCGAACAGATTCACTACAAAGCCAATTTAGTCACGCACGCTTTACACACAACAAAAAAATCGAAAAATGATATTTAAATCAAATTTTATGAGTTCAAATAGTTAATTATGGATTTTTGAACCTAATTATAAACCTTAATCTAAAATTTCTAGATTTTTAATCGGTTTAAATTCGAACTGATTCACTATAAAGCCCATTTAGACACGCACGCCTTAAACCCAACAAAAAGATCGAAAATGATACTAAAATCAAAATTTATGAGTTCAAATATTTAATTATGGATTTTTGAACCTAATTATACACCTTAATCTTAAATTTTTAGCTTTTTAATCTGTTAAAATTAGAACAAATTCACAACAAAGCCCATTCAGACACACACGCTTTAAACCCAACAAAAAATAAAAAAAATGATATTAAATCAAATTTTATGAGTTCAAATAGTTAATTATGGATTTTTGAACCTAATTATACACCTTAATCTAAAATTCGAAATGATTCACTCTAATGCCCATTTAGACATGCGCGTTTTACACCCAACAAAAAGATCGAAAAATGATATTAAATCAAATATTATGATTTCAAATAGTTAATTATGGAATTTTAAACCTAATTATACAACTTAATCTAAAATCTTTAACTTTTTACTCGGTTAAAATTCTAACAGATTTACTATAAAGCCCATTTAGACACACATGCTTTAAACCCAACAAAAAAAATCGAAAAATGATATTAAATCAAATTTTATTAGTTCAAATAGTTAATTATGGATTTTTTAACCTAATTATACACCTTAATCTCATATTTTTAGCTTTTTATTCGGTTAAAATTCAAACAGATTCACTATAAAGCCATTTTAGACAAGCACGCTTCACACCCAACAAAAAGATCGAAAAATGATATTAAAATTAAATTTTATGAGTTCAAATAGTTAATTATGGACTTTTGAACCTAATTATACACCTTAATCTCAAATGTTTAGCTTTTTAATTGGTTAAAATTCGAACAGATTCACTATAAAGACCATTTAGACACGCACGCTATAAACCCAACAAAAAATTGAAAAATGATATTAAATCAAAATTTATGAGTTCAAATAGTTAATTATGGATTTTTGAAACTAATTATACACCTTAATCTCAAATTTTTAGCTTTTTAATCGGTTACAATTCGAACAGATTCACTATAAAGACCATTTAGACATGCACGCTATCAACCCAACAAAAAATCGAAAAATGATATTAAATCAAATTTTATGAGTTCAAATAGTTAATTATGGATTTTTGAACCTAATTATATAACTTAATCTCAAATTTTTAGCTTTTTAATCGGTTAAAATTCAAACAGATTCACTATAAAACCCATTTAGACACGCACACTTTAAACCCAACAAAAAATCATAAAATGATATTAAATCAAATTTTATGAGTTTAAATAGTTAATTATGGACTTTTGAACCTAATTATACACCTTGATCTCAAATTTTTAGCTTTTTATTTAGTTAAAATTCAAACAGATTCACTATAAAGCCATTTTAGTCAAGCAAGCTTCACACCCAACAAAAAGATCGAAAAATGATATTGAAATTAAATTTTATAAGTTCAAATAGTTAATTATGGACTTTTGAACCTAATTATACACCTGAATCACAAATGTTTAGCTTTTTAATTGGTTAAAATTCGAACAGATTCACTATAAAGACCATTTAGACACGCACGCAATATAAACCCAACAAAAAATTGAAAAATGATATTAAATCAAAATTTATGAGTTCAAATAGTTAATTATGGATTTTTGAAAATAATTATACAACTTAATCTGAAATTTTTAGCTTTTTAATTGGTTAAAATTCAAACAGATTCACTATAAAGCCCATTTAGACACGCACGCTTTAAACCCAACAAAAAATCAAAAAATGATATTAAATCAAATTTTTTGAGTTCAAATAGTTAATTATGGACTTATAAACCTAATTATACAACTTAATCTCAAATTTTTAGATTTTAACTCGATTAAAATTCGAACAGATTCATTATAAATCCAATTTAGTCATGCACGCTTTACACCGAACAAAAAGATCGAAAAGTGATATTAAATCAAATTTTAATAGTTCAAATAGTTACTTATGGATTTTTTAACCTAATTATACACCTTAATCTCGAATTTTTAGCATTTTATTCGGTTAAAATTCGAACAGATTCACTATAAAACCCATTTAGACACGCACGCCTTAAACCCAACAAATAGATCGAAAAATGTTATAAAAATCAAAATTTATGAGTTTAAATATTTAATTATGGATTTTTGAACCAAATTATACACCTTAATGTCAAATTTTTAGCTTTTTATTCTGTTAAAATTTGAAAAGTTTCACTATAAAGCCCATTTAGATAGGCACTCTTTAAACACAAAAAAAAAAAATCAAAAAAAGATATTAAATCAAAATTTATGAGTTCAAATAGTTAATTATGGACTTTGAACCTAATTATACACCTTAATCTCAAATTTTTAGCTTTTAACTCGATTAAAATTCGAACAGATTCACTATAAAGCCAATTTAATCACGCACGCTTTACACCTAACAAAAAGATTGAAAAATGATATTAAATTAAATTTTATGAGTTCCAATAGTTAATTATGGATTTTTTAACCTAATTATACACCTTAAGCTCAAATTTTTAGCTCTTTATTCGGTTAAAATTCGAACAGATTCATTATAAAACCCATTTAGACACGCATGCCTTAAACCCAACAAAACGATCGAAATATGATATTAAAATCAAAATTTATGAGTTCAAATATTTAATTATGGATTTTTGAACCTAATTATACACCTTAATCTCAAATTTTTAGCTTTTTAATCTGTTAAAATTCGAACAATTTCACTATGAAGCCCATTTAGACACGCACGCTATAAACCCAATTAAAAAAATCGACAAATAACATTAAATCAAAGTTAATGAGTTCAAATAGTTAATTATGGACTTTTTGAACCTAATTATACACCTTAATCTCAAATTTTTAGCTTTTTAATCGGTTAATTCGAACAGATTCACTATAAAGATTATTTAGACACGCACGTTATAAACCCAACAAAAAATCGAAAAATGATATTAAATCAAATTTTATGAGTTCAAATAGTTAATTATGGATTTTTGAACCTAATTATGTAACTTAATCTCAAATTTTTAGCTTTTAACTCGATTAAAATTCGAACAGATTCATTATAAAGCCAATTTAGTCACGCATGCTTTACACCCAACAAAAAGATCGAAAAATGATATTAAATCAAATTTTTTAGTTCAAATAGTTAATTATTTATTTTTTAACCTAATTATACACCTTAATCTCAAATTTTTAGCTTTTTATTCAGTTAAAATTCGAAGAGATTCACTATAAAGCCATTTTAGTCAAGCACGCTTCACACCCAACAAAAAGATCGAAAAATGATATTAAAATTAAATTTCATGAGTTCAAATAGTTAATTATGGAGTTTTGAACCTAATTATACACCTTAATCTCAAATGTTTAGCTTTTTAATTGGTTAAAATTCGAACAGATTCACTATAAAGACCATTTAGACACGCACACTATAAACCCAACAAAAAATTGAAAAATGATATTAAATCAAAATTTATGAGTTCAAATAATTAATTATGGATTTTTGAAACTAATTATACAACTTATTCTGAAATTTTTAGCTTTTTAATCGGTTAAAATTCGAACAGATTCACTATAAAGCCCATTTAAGTACGCACGCTTTAAACCCAACAAAAAATCAAAAAATGTTATTAAATCAAATTTTATGACTTCAAAGAGTTAATTATGGACTTTTAAACCTAATTATACAACTTAATCTCAAATGTTTAGATTTTAACTCAATTAAAATTCGAACAGATTCATTATAAATCCAATTTAGTCACGCACGCTTTCCACCGAACAAAAAGATCGAAAAATGATATAAAAATCAAATTTTATGAGTTTAAATATTTAATTATGGATTTTTTAACCTAATTATACATCTTAATCTTAAATTTTTAGCTTTTTAATATGTTAAAATTCGAACAGTTTCACTATAAAGCCCATTTAGATACGCATGCTTTAAACCGAACAAAAAAATCAGAAAATGATATTAAATCAAAATTTATGAGTTCAAATAGTTAATTATGGATTTTTGAAACTAATTATACAACTTAATCTCAAATTTTTAGCTTTTTAATCGGTTAAAGTTCGAACAGATTCACTATAAAGCCCATTTAGACACGCACGCCTTAAACCCAATAAAAAGATCGAAAATGATATTAAAATCAAAATTTATTTGTTCAAATATTTAATTATCGATTTTAGAACCTAATTATACAACTTAATCTCAAATTTTTAGCTTTTTAATCTGTTAAAAATCAAACAGTTTCATTATAAATCACATTTATACATGCACGATTTAAACCCAACAAAAAGATCGAAAAATGATATTAAATCAAAATTTATGAGTTCAAATAGTTAATTATGGATTTTTGAAACTAATTATATAACTTAATCTCAAATTTTTATCATTTTAATAGTTAATTATGGATTTTTGAACCTAATTATACACCTTAATCTCAATTTTTTAGCTTTTCATTCGGTTAAAATTCGAACAAATTCACAACAAAGCCCATTTAGACACACACGGTTTAAACCCAACAAAAAATCAAAAAATGATATTAAATCAAATTTTATGAGCTCAAATAGTGAATTATGGATTTTTGAACCTAATTATACACCTTAATCTCAATTTTTTAGCTTTTCAATCGGTTAAAATTCGAACAGTTTCACTATAAAGCCCATTTAGATACGCATGCTTTAAACCGAACAAAAAAATCAGAAAATGATATTAAATCAAAATTTATGAGTTCAAATAGTTAATTATGGATTTTTGAAACTAATTATACAACTTAATCTCAAATTTTTAGCTTTTTAATCGGTTAAAGTTCGAACAGATTCACTATAAAGCCCATTTAGACACGCACGCCTTAAACCCAATAAAAAGATCGAAAATGATATTAAAATCAAAATTTATTTGTTCAAATATTTAATTATCGATTTTAGAACCTAATTATACAACTTAATCTCAAATTTTTAGCTTTTTAATCTGTTAAAAATCGAACAGTTTCACTATAAATCACATTTATACATGCACGATTTAAACCCAACAAAAAGATCGAAAAATGATATTGAATCAAAATTTATGAGTTCAAATAGTTAATTATGGATTTTTGAAACTAATTATATAACTTAATCTCAAATTTTTAGCATTTTAATCTGTTAAAATTCGAACAGATTCACTATAAAGCCCTTTTAGACACGCACGCTTTAAACCCAACAAAAAATAAAAAAATAATATTAAATCAAATTTTATGAGTTCAAATAGTTAATTATGGACTTTTAAACCTAATTATAAAACTTAATCTCAAATTTTTAGCTTTTAACTCAATTAAAATTCGAACAGATTCACTACAAAGCCAATTTAGTCACGCACGCTTTACACACAACAAAAAGATCGAAAAATGATATTTAAATCAAATTTTATGAGTTCAAATAGTTAATTATGGATTTTTGAACCTAATTATACACCTTAATCTAAAATTTCTAGCTTTTTAATCGGTTTAAATTCGAACTGATTCACTATAAAGCCCATTTAGACACGCACGCCTTAAACCCAACAAAAAGATCGAAAATGATACTAAAATCAAAATTTATGAGTTCAAATATTTAATTATGGATTTTTGAACCTAATTATACACCTTAATCTTAAATTTTTAGCTTTTTAATCTGTTAAAATTAGAACAAATTCACAACAAAGCCCATTCAGACACACACGCTTTAAACCCAACAAAAAATAAAAAAATGATATTAAATCAAATTTTATGAGTTCAAATAGTTAATTATGGATTTTTGAACCTAATTATACACCTTAATCTCAATTTTTTAGCTTTTCATTCGGTTAAGATTCGAACAAATTCACAACAAAGTCCATTTAGACACAGACGCTTTAAACCCAACAAAAAGATCGAAAAATGATATTTAAATCAAATTTTATGTGTTCAAATAGTTATATACGGATTTTTGAACCTAATTAGAGAACTTAATCTCATATTTTTAGCTTTTTAATCAGTTAAAATTCGAACTAATTCACTATAAAGCCCATTTAGACACGCACGCCTTAAATCCAACCAAAAGATCAAAAAATTATATTAAATCAAATTTTACGTGTTCAAATAGTTAATTAGGGACTTTTTGAACCAAATTATACAGCTTAATCTCAAATTTTTAGCTTTTTACTCGGTTAAAATTCAAAGAGATTAACAGAAATGCATATTTAGACACACAAGCTTTAAACCCAACAAAAAGATCGAAAAATGATATTTAATCAAAATTTAAGAGTTCAAATAGTTAATTATGGTCTTTTGAACCTAATTATACAACATAATCTCAAATTTTTAGCTTTTTACTCGGTTAAAATTCGAACGGATTCACTACAAAGCCCATTTCGACACGCACGCTTTAAACCCAACAAAAAGATCAATAAATGATATTAAATCAAATTTTATGAGTTCAAATTGTTAATTATGGACTTTTGAACCTAACTATACAGCTTAATCTCAAATTTTTAACTTTTTACTCGGTTAATATTCGAACAGATTCACTATAAATCCCATTTAGACACGCACGCTTTAAACCCAACAAAAAGATCAAAAAATGATATTGAATCAAATTTTATGACTTCAAATAGTTAGTTATGGACTTTTGAACCTAATTATACAGCTTAATCTCAAATTTTTTAGCTTTTTAATCGATTAAAATTCGAATAGATTGACTGTAAAGCCCATTTAGACACGCACGCTTTAAGCCCAACCAAAAGATCGAAAAATGAAATTAAATAAAATTTTATGAGTTCAAATAGTTAATTATGGATTTTTGAAACTAATTATACAACTTAATCTCAAATTTTAAGCTTTTTAAACGGTTAAAATTCGAACAGATTCACTATAAAGCCCATTTAGACACGCACGCTTTAAATCCAACAAAAAATAAAAAAAATTATATTAAATCAAATTTTAAGAGTTCAAATAATTTATTATGGACATTTGATCCTAATTATACTCCTTAATCTCAAATTTTTAGCTTTCTAATCGGTTAAAATTCGAACAGATTTACTATAAAGCTCATTTAGACACACAAGTTGTAAACCCAAGAAAAAGATAAAAAACATGATATGAAAGCAAATTTTATGAGTTCAAATAGTTAATTATGGACTTTTCAACCTAATTATACACCTTAATCTCAAATTTTTAGCTTTTTACATGGTTAAAATTCTAACAGATTCATTATAAAGCCAATTTAGTCAAGAAAGCTTTACACCCAACAAAAATATAAAGAATTACATTAAATCAAATTTTATGAGTTTAAATAGTTAATTATGGACTTTTGAATCTAATTATACACCTTAATCCCAAATTTTTAGCTTTTTAATTGGTTAAAATTCGAACAAAGTCACTACAAAGCCCATTTATACACGCACGCTTTAAACTCAACAAAAAGATCGAAAAACGATATTAAATTAAAATTTATAATTTCAAATATTTAATTATGGATTTTTGAACCTAATTATACACCTTAATCTCAAATGTTTAGCTTTTTAATTGGTTAAAATTCGAACAAATTCACTATAAAGCCCATATAGACACGCACGCTATAAACCCAACAAAAAATCAAAAATGATATTGAATCAAAATTTATAAGTTCAAATAGTTAATTATGGATTTTTGAAAGTAATTATACAACTTAATCTCAAATTTTTTGCTTTTTAATCGGTTAAAATTCGAAAAGATTCACTATAAAGCCAATTTAGACACGCACGCTTTACACCCAACAAAAAGATCAAAAAATGATATTAAATCAAATTTTATGAGTTTAAATAGTTAATTAAGGAATTTTGAACCTAATTATACACCTTAATCTCAAATTTTTAGGTTTTTACTCGGTTAAAATTCGAACAGATTTACTATAAAGCCCATTTAGACACGCACGCTTGAAACCCAATAAAAATATCACAAAATGATACTAAATCAAATTTTATGCGTTCAAATAGTTAATTATGGAGTTTTGAACCTAATTATGCACCTTAATCTTAATTTTTTAGCTTTTTCATAGACTAAAATTCGAACAGATTTACTATAAAGCCCATTAGACACGCACGCTTTAAACCCAACTTAAAATCAATAAATGATATTAAATCAAATTTTATTAGTTCTAATAGTTAATTATGGACTTTTGAACCTAATTATACAACTTAATCTCAAATTTTTAGCTTTTAACTAGATTAAAATTCGAACAGATTCACTATAAAGACCATTCGGACATGGACGCTATAAACCCAACAAAAAAATCGAAAAATTCAAAGAGATTAACAGAAATGCATATTTAGACACACAAGCTTTAAACCCAACAAAAAGATCGAAAAATAATATTTAATCAAAATTTAAGAGTTCAAATAGTTAATTATGCTCTTTAGACACGCACGCTTTAAACTCAACAAAAAGTTAATTATGGACTTTTTGAACCAAATTATACAGCTTAATATCAAATTTTTAGCTTTTAACTCGATTAAAATTCGAATAGATTCACTATAAAGCCAATTAAGTCACGCACGCTTTACACCCAACAAAAAGATCGAAAAATGATATTAAATCAAATTTTATGAGTTCAAATTGTTAATTATAGATTTTTGAACCTAATTATATACCTTAATCTCAAATTTTTAGCTTTTTAATCGGTTTAAATTAGAACAAATTTACTATAAAGCTCATTCAGACACGCACGCCTTAAACCCAACAAAAAGATCGGAAAATGATATTAAAATCAAAATTTATGAGTTCAAATATTTAATTATCGATTTTTGAACCTAATTATACACCTTAATCTCAAATTTTTGGCTTTTTAATCTGTTAAAAATCGAAAAGTTTCACAATAAATCCCATTTAGACATGCACGTTTTAAACCCAACAAAAATATCGAAAAATGATATTAAATCAAAATTTATGAGTTCAAATAGTTAATTATGGATTTTTGAACCTAATTATACAGCTTAATCTGAAATTTTTAGCTTTTAAAATGGTTAAAATTCGAACAGATTCACTATAAAGTCCATTTTGACACGCACGCTATAAACCCAACAAAAAAATCGAAAAATGATATTAAATCAAAATTTATGGATTCAAATAGTTAATTATGGATTTTTGAAACTAATTATATAACTTAATCTCAAATTTTTAGCTTTTTAATCGGTTAAAATTCGAACAGATTCACAACAAAGCCCATTTAGACACGCACGCTTTAAACCCAACAAAAAATCAAAAAATGATATTAAATCAAATTTTATGAGTTCAAATAGTAAATTATGGACATTTAAACCTAATTATACACTTAATCTGAAATTTTTAGCTTTTAACTCGATAAAACTCGAACAGATTCACTACAAAGGCAATTTAGTCACACACGCTTTACACACAACAAAAAGATCGAAAAATGATATTTAAATCAAATTTTACGAGTTCAAATAGTTAATTATGGATTTTTGAACCTAATTATACACCTTAATCTAAAATTCGAACTGATTCACTATAAAGCCCATTTAGATACGCATGCCTTAAACCCAACAAAAAGATCGAAAAATGATATTAAAATCAAAATTTATGAGCTCAAATATTTAATTATGAATTTTTGAACCTAATTATACACCTTAATCTTAAACTTTTAGCTTTTTAATCTGTTAAAATTCGAACAAATTCACAACAAAGCCCATTTAGACACACACGGTTTAAACCCAACAAAAAATCAAAAAATGATATTAAATCAAATTTTATGAGCTCAAATAGTGAATTATGGATTTTTGAACCTAATTATACACCTTAATCTCAATTTTTTAGCTTTTCAATCGGTTAAAATTCGAACAGATTCACTATAAAGCCCATTTAGACACACACGCTTTAAACCCAACCAAAAGATCAAATTATGATCTTAAATCAAAATTTATGAGTTCAAATAGTTAATTATGAATTTTTGAAACTAATTATACAACTTAATCTCAAATTTTTAGCTTTTTAATCGGTTAAAGTTCGAACAGATTCACTATAAAGCCCATTTAGACACGCACGCCTTAAACCCAATAAAAAGATCGAAAATGATATTAAAATCAAAATTTATTTGTTCAAATATTTAATTATCGATTTTAGAACCTAATTATACAACTTAATCTCAAATTTTTAGCTTTTTAATCTGTTAAAAATCGAACAGTTTCACTATAAATCACATTTATACATGCACGATTTAAACCCAACAAAAAGATCGAAAAATGATATTGAATCAAAATTTATGAGTTCAAATAGTTAATTATGGATTTTTGAAACTAATTATATAACTTAATCTCAAATTTTTAGCATTTTAATCTGTTAAAATTCGAACAGATTCACTATAAAGCCCTTTTAGACACGCACGCTTTAAACCCAACAAAAAATAAAAAAATAATATTAAATCAAATTTTATGAGTTCAAATAGTTAATTATGGACTTTTAAACCTAATTATAAAACTTAATCTCAAATTTTTAGCTTTTAACTCAATTAAAATTCGAACAGATTCACTACAAAGCCAATTTAGTCACGCACGCTTTACACACAACAAAAAGATCGAAAAATGATATTTAAATCAAATTTTATGAGTTCAAATAGTTAATTATGGATTTTTGAACCTAATTATACACCTTAATCTAAAATTTCTAGCTTTTTAATCGGTTTAAATTCGAACTGATTCACTATAAAGCCCATTTAGACACGCACGCCTTAAACCCAACAAAAAGATCGAAAATGATACTAAAATCAAAATTTATGAGTTCAAATATTTAATTATGGATTTTTGAACCTAATTATACACCTTAATCTTAAATTTTTAGCTTTTTAATCTGTTAAAATTAGAACAAATTCACAACAAAGCCCATTCAGACACACACGCTTTAAACCCAACAAAAAATAAAAAAATGATATTAAATCAAATTTTATGAGTTCAAATAGTTAATTATGGATTTTTGAACCTAATTATACACCTTAATCTCAATTTTTTAGCTTTTCATTCGGTTAAGATTCGAACAAATTCACAACAAAGTCCATTTAGACACAGACGCTTTAAACCCAACAAAAAGATCGAAAAATGATATTTAAATCAAATTTTATGTGTTCAAATAGTTATATACGGATTTTTGAACCTAATTAGAGAACTTAATCTCATATTTTTAGCTTTTTAATCAGTTAAAATTCGAACTAATTCACTATAAAGCCCATTTAGACACGCACGCCTTAAATCCAACCAAAAGATCAAAAAATTATATTAAATCAAATTTTACGTGTTCAAATAGTTAATTAGGGACTTTTTGAACCAAATTATACAGCTTAATCTCAAATTTTTAGCTTTTTACTCGGTTAAAATTCAAAGAGATTAACAGAAATGCATATTTAGACACACAAGCTTTAAACCCAACAAAAAGATCGAAAAATGATATTTAATCAAAATTTAAGAGTTCAAATAGTTAATTATGGTCTTTTGAACCTAATTATACAACATAATCTCAAATTTTTAGCTTTTTACTCGGTTAAAATTCGAACGGATTCACTACAAAGCCCATTTCGACACGCACGCTTTAAACCCAACAAAAAGATCAATAAATGATATTAAATCAAATTTTATGAGTTCAAATTGTTAATTATGGACTTTTGAACCTAACTATACAGCTTAATCTCAAATTTTTAACTTTTTACTCGGTTAATATTCGAACAGATTCACTATAAATCCCATTTAGACACGCACGCTTTAAACCCAACAAAAAGATCAAAAAATGATATTGAATCAAATTTTATGACTTCAAATAGTTAGTTATGGACTTTTGAACCTAATTATACAGCTTAATCTCAAATTTTTTAGCTTTTTAATCGATTAAAATTCGAATAGATTGACTGTAAAGCCCATTTAGACACGCACGCTTTAAGCCCAACCAAAAGATCGAAAAATGAAATTAAATAAAATTTTATGAGTTCAAATAGTTAATTATGGATTTTTGAAACTAATTATACAACTTAATCTCAAATTTTAAGCTTTTTAAACGGTTAAAATTCGAACAGATTCACTATAAAGCCCATTTAGACACGCACGCTTTAAATCCAACAAAAAATAAAAAAAATTATATTAAATCAAATTTTAAGAGTTCAAATAATTTATTATGGACATTTGATCCTAATTATACTCCTTAATCTCAAATTTTTAGCTTTCTAATCGGTTAAAATTCGAACAGATTTACTATAAAGCTCATTTAGACACACAAGTTGTAAACCCAAGAAAAAGATAAAAAACATGATATGAAACCAAATTTTATGAGTTCAAATAGTTAATTATGGACTTTTCAACCTAATTATACACCTTAATCTCAAATTTTTAGCTTTTTACATGGTTAAAATTCTAACAGATTCATTATAAAGCCAATTTAGTCAAGAAAGCTTTACACCCAACAAAAATATAAAGAATTACATTAAATCAAATTTTATGAGTTTAAATAGTTAATTATGGACTTTTGAATCTAATTATACACCTTAATCCCAAATTTTTAGCTTTTTAATTGGTTAAAATTCGAACAAAGTCACTACAAAGCCCATTTATACACGCACGCTTTAAACTCAACAAAAAGATCGAAAAACGATATTAAATTAAAATTTATAAGTTCAAATATTTAATTATGGATTTTTGAACCTAATTATACACCTTAATCTCAAATGTTTAGCTTTTTAATTGGTTAAAATTCGAACAAATTCACTATAAAGCCCATATAGACACGCACGCTATAAACCCAACAAAAAATCAAAAATGATATTGAATCAAAATTTATAAGTTCAAATAGTTAATTATGGATTTTTGAAAGTAATTATACAACTTAATCTCAAATTTTTTGCTTTTTAATCGGTTAAAATTCGAAAAGATTCACTATAAAGCCAATTTAGACACGCACGCTTTACACCCAACAAAAAGATCAAAAAATGATATTAAATCAAATTTTATGAGTTTAAATAGTTAATTAAGGAATTTTGAACCTAATTATACACCTTAATCTCAAATTTTTAGGTTTTTACTCGGTTAAAATTCGAACAGATTTACTATAAAGCCCATTTAGACACGCACGCTTGAAACCCAATAAAAATATCACAAAATGATACTAAATCAAATTTTATGCGTTCAAATAGTTAATTATGGAGTTTTGAACCTAATTATGCACCTTAATCTTAATTTTTTAGCTTTTTCATAGACTAAAATTCGAACAGATTTACTATAAAGCCCATTAGACACGCACGCTTTAAACCCAACTTAAAATCAATAAATGATATTAAATCAAATTTTATTAGTTCTAATAGTTAATTATGGACTTTTGAACCTAATTATACAACTTAATCTCAAATTTTTAGCTTTTAACTAGATTAAAATTCGAACAGATTCACTATAAAGACCATTCGGACATGGACGCTATAAACCCAACAAAAAAATCGAAAAATTCAAAGAGATTAACAGAAATGCATATTTAGACACACAAGCTTTAAACCCAACAAAAAGATCGAAAAATAATATTTAATCAAAATTTAAGAGTTCAAATAGTTAATTATGCTCTTTAGACACGCACGCTTTAAACTCAACAAAAAGTTAATTATGGACTTTTTGAACCAAATTATACAGCTTAATATCAAATTTTTAGCTTTTAACTCGATTAAAATTCGAATAGATTCACTATAAAGCCAATTAAGTCACGCACGCTTTACACCCAACAAAAAGATCGAAAAATGATATTAAATCAAATTTTATGAGTTCAAATTGTTAATTATAGATTTTTGAACCTAATTATATACCTTAATCTCAAATTTTTAGCTTTTTAATCGGTTTAAATTAGAACAAATTTACTATAAAGCTCATTCAGACACGCACGCCTTAAACCCAACAAAAAGATCGGAAAATGATATTAAAATCAAAATTTATGAGTTCAAATATTTAATTATCGATTTTTGAACCTAATTATACACCTTAATCTCAAATTTTTGGCTTTTTAATCTGTTAAAAATCGAAAAGTTTCACAATAAATCCCATTTAGACATGCACGTTTTAAACCCAACAAAAATATCGAAAAATGATATTAAATCAAAATTTATGAGTTCAAATAGTTAATTATGGATTTTTGAACCTAATTATACAGCTTAATCTGAAATTTTTAGCTTTTAAAATGGTTAAAATTCGAACAGATTCACTATAAAGTCCATTTTGACACGCACGCTATAAACCCAACAAAAAAATCGAAAAATGATATTAAATCAAAATTTATGGATTCAAATAGTTAATTATGGATTTTTGAAACTAATTATATAACTTAATCTCAAATTTTTAGCTTTTTAATCGGTTAAAATTCGAACAGATTCACAACAAAGCCCATTTAGACACGCACGCTTTAAACCCAACAAAAAATCAAAAAATGATATTAAATCAAATTTTATGAGTTCAAATAGTAAATTATGGACATTTAAACCTAATTATACACTTAATCTGAAATTTTTAGCTTTTAACTCGATAAAACTCGAACAGATTCACTACAAAGGCAATTTAGTCACACACGCTTTACACACAACAAAAAGATCGAAAAATGATATTTAAATCAAATTTTACGAGTTCAAATAGTTAATTATGGATTTTTGAACCTAATTATACACCTTAATCTAAAATTCGAACTGATTCACTATAAAGCCCATTTAGATACGCATGCCTTAAACCCAACAAAAAGATCGAAAAATGATATTAAAATCAAAATTTATGAGCTCAAATATTTAATTATGAATTTTTGAACCTAATTATACACCTTAATCTTAAACTTTTAGCTTTTTAATCTGTTAAAATTCGAACAAATTCACAACAAAGCCCATTCAGACACACACGGTTTAAACCCAACAAAAAATCAAAAAATGATATTAAATCAAATTTTATGAGCTCAAATAGTGAATTATGGATTTTTGAACCTAATTATACACCTTAATCTCAATTTTTTAGCTTTTCAATCGGTTAAAATTCGAACAGATTCACTATAAAGCCCATTTAGACACACACGCTTTAAACCCAACCAAAAGATCAAATTATGATCTTAAATCAAAATTTATGAGTTCAAATAGTTAATTATGAATTTTTGAAACTAATTATACAACTTAATCTCAAATTTTTAGCTTTTTAATCGGTTAAAGTTCGAACAGATTCACTATAAAGCCCATTTAGACACGCACGCCTTAAACCCAATAAAAAGATCGAAAATGATATTAAAATCAAAATTTATTTGTTCAAATATTTAATTATCGATTTTAGAACCTAATTATACAACTTAATCTCAAATTTTTAGCTTTTTAATCTGTTAAAAATCGAACAGTTTCACTATAAATCACATTTATACATGCACGATTTAAACCCAACAAAAAGATCGAAAAATGATATTGAATCAAAATTTATGAGTTCAAATAGTTAATTATGGATTTTTGAAACTAATTATATAACTTAATCTCAAATTTTTAGCATTTTAATCTGTTAAAATTCGAACAGATTCACTATAAAGCCCTTTTAGACACGCACGCTTTAAACCCAACAAAAAATAAAAAAATAATATTAAATCAAATTTTATGAGTTCAAATAGTTAATTATGGACTTTTAAACCTAATTATAAAACTTAATCTCAAATTTTTAGCTTTTAACTCAATTAAAATTCGAACAGATTCACTACAAAGCCAATTTAGTCACGCACGCTTTACACACAACAAAAAGATCGAAAAATGATATTTAAATCAAATTTTATGAGTTCAAATAGTTAATTATGGATTTTTGAACCTAATTATACACCTTAATCTAAAATTTCTAGCTTTTTAATCGGTTTAAATTCGAACTGATTCACTATAAAGCCCATTTAGACACGCACGCCTTAAACCCAACAAAAAGATCGAAAATGATACTAAAATCAAAATTTATGAGTTCAAATATTTAATTATGGATTTTTGAACCTAATTATACACCTTAATCTTAAATTTTTAGCTTTTTAATCTGTTAAAATTAGAACAAATTCACAACAAAGCCCATTCAGACACACACGCTTTAAACCCAACAAAAAATAAAAAATTGATATTAAATCAAATTTTATGAGTTCAAATAGTTAATTATGGATTTTTGAACCTAATTATACACCTTAATCTCAATTTTTTAGCTTTTCATTCGGTTAAGATTCGAACAAATTCACAACAAAGTCCATTTAGACACAGACGCTTTAAACCCAACAAAAAGATCGAAAAATGATATTTAAATCAAATTTTATGTGTTCAAATAGTTATATACGGATTTTTGAACCTAATTAGAGAACTTAATCTCATATTTTTAGCTTTTTAATCAGTTAAAATTCGAACTAATTCACTATAAAGCCCATTTAGACACGCACGCCTTAAATCCAACCAAAAGATCAAAAAATTATATTAAATCAAATTTTACGTGTTCAAATAGTTAATTAGGGACTTTTTGAACCAAATTATACAGCTTAATCTCAAATTTTTAGCTTTTTACTCGGTTAAAATTCAAAGAGATTAACAGAAATGCATATTTAGACACACAAGCTTTAAACCCAACAAAAAGATCGAAAAATGATATTTAATCAAAATTTAAGAGTTCAAATAGTTAATTATGGTCTTTTGAACCTAATTATACAACATAATCTCAAATTTTTAGCTTTTTACTCGGTTAAAATTCGAACGGATTCACTACAAAGCCCATTTCGACACGCACGCTTTAAACCCAACAAAAAGATCAATAAATGATATTAAATCAAATTTTATGAGTTCAAATTGTTAATTATGGACTTTTGAACCTAACTATACAGCTTAATCTCAAATTTTTAACTTTTTACTCGGTTAATATTCGAACAGATTCACTATAAATCCCATTTAGACACGCACGCTTTAAACCCAACAAAAAGATCAAAAAATGATATTGAATCAAATTTTATGACTTCAAATAGTTAGTTATGGACTTTTGAACCTAATTATACAGCTTAATCTCAAATTTTTTAGCTTTTTAATCGATTAAAATTCGAATAGATTGACTGTAAAGCCCATTTAGACACGCACGCTTTAAGCCCAACCAAAAGATCGAAAAATGAAATTAAATAAAATTTTATGAGTTCAAATAGTTAATTATGGATTTTTGAAACTAATTATACAACTAAATCTCAAATTTTAAGCTTTTTAAACGGTTAAAATTCGAACAAATTCACTATAAAGCCCATTTAGACACACACGCTTTAAATCCAACAAAAAATAAAAAAAATTATATTAAATCAAATTTTAAGAGTTCAAATAATTTATTATGGACATTTGATCCTAATTATACTCCTTAATCTCAAATTTTTAGCTTTCTAATCGGTTAAAATTCGAACAGATTTACTATAAAGCTCATTTAGACACACAAGTTGTAAACCCAAGAAAAAGATAAAAAACATGATATGAAACCAAATTTTATGAGTTCAAATAGTTAATTATGGACTTTTCAACCTAATTATACACCTTAATCTCAAATTTTTAGCTTTTTACATGGTTAAAATTCTAACAGATTCATTATAAAGCCAATTTAGTCAAGAAAGCTTTACACCCAACAAAAATATAAAGAATTACATTAAATCAAATTTTATGAGTTTAAATAGTTAATTATGGACTTTTGAATCTAATTATACACCTTAATCCCAAATTTTTAGCTTTTTAATTGGTTAAAATTCGAACAAAGTCACTACAAAGCCCATTTATACACGCACGCTTTAAACTCAACAAAAAGATCGAAAAACGATATTAAATTAAAATTTATAAGTTCAAATATTTAATTATGGATTTTTGAACCTAATTATACACCTTAATCTCAAATGTTTAGCTTTTTAATTGGTTAAAATTCGAACAAATTCACTATAAAGCCCATATAGACACGCACGCTATAAACCCAACAAAAAATCAAAAATGATATTGAATCAAAATTTATAAGTTCAAATAGTTAATTATGGATTTTTGAAAGTAATTATACAACTTAATCTCAAATTTTTTGCTTTTTAATCGGTTAAAATTCGAAAAGATTCACTATAAAGCCAATTTAGACACGCACGCTTTACACCCAACAAAAAGATCGAAAAATGATATTAAATCAAATTTTATGAGTTTAAATAGTTAATTAAGGAATTTTGAACCTAATTATACACCTTAATCTCAAATTTTTAGGTTTTTACTCGGTTAAAATTCGAACAGATTTACTATAAAGCCCATTTAGACACGCACGCTTGAAACCCAATAAAAATATCACAAAATGATACTAAATCAAATTTTATGCGTTCAAATAGTTAATTATGGAGTTTTGAACCTAATTATGCACCTTAATCTTAATTTTTTAGCTTTTTCATAGACTAAAATTCGAACAGATTTACTATAAAGCCCATTTAGACACGCACGCTTTAAACCCAACTTAAAATCAATAAATGATATTAAATCAAATTTTATTAGTTCTAATAGTTAATTATGGACTTTTGAACCTAATTATACAACTTAATATCAAATTTTTAGCTTTTAACTAGATTAAAATTCGAACAGATTCACTATAAAGACCATTCGGACATGCACGCTATAAACCCAACAAAAAAATCGAAAAATTCAAAGAGATTAACAGAAATGCATATTTAGACACACAAGCTTTAAACCCAACAAAAAGATCGAAAAATAATATTTAATCAAAATTTAAGAGTTCAAATAGTTAATTATGCTCTTTAGACACGCACGCTTTAAACTCAACAAAAAGTTAATTATGGACTTTTTGAACCAAATTATACAGCTTAATATCAAATTTTTAGCTTTTAACTCGATTAAAATTCGAATAGATTCACTATAAAGCCAATTAAGTCACGCACGCTTTACACCCAACAAAAAGATCGGAAAATGATATTAAATCAAATTTTATGAGTTCAAATTGTTAATTATAGATTTTTGAACCTAATTATATACCTTAATCTCAAATTTTTAGCTTTTTAATCGGTTTAAATTAGAACAAATTTACTATAAAGCTCATTCAGACACGCACGCCTTAAACCCAACAAAAAGATCGGAAAATGATATTAAAATCAAAATTTATGAGTTCAAATATTTAATTATCGATTTTTGAACCTAATTATACACCTTAATCTCAAATTTTTGGCTTTTTAATCTGTTAAAAATCGAAAAGTTTCACAATAAATCCCATTTAGACATGCACGTTTTAAACCCAACAAAAATATCGAAAAATGATATTAAATCAAAATTTATGAGTTCAAATAGTTAATTATGGATTTTTGAACCTAATTATACAGCTTAATCTGAAATTTTTAGCTTTTAAAATGGTTAAAATTCGAACAGATTCACTATAAAGTCCATTTTGACACGCACGCTATAAACCCAACAAAAAAATCGAAAAATGATATTAAATCAAAATTTATGGATTCAAATAGTTAATTATGGATTTTTGAAACTAATTATATAACTTAATCTCAAATTTTTAGCTTTTTAATCGGTTAAAATTCGAACAGATTCACAACAAAGCCCATTTAGACACGCACGCTTTAAACCCAACAAAAAATCAAAAAATGATATTAAATCAATTTTTATGAGTTCAAATAGTAAATTATGGACATTTAAACCTAATTATACACTTAATCTGAAATTTTTAGCTTTTAACTCGATAAAATTCGAACAGATTCACTACAAAGGCAATTTAGTCACGCACGCTTTACACACAACAAAAAGATCGAAAAATGATATTTAAATCAAATTTTACGAGTTCAAATAGTTAATTATGGATTTTTGAACCTAATTATACACCTTAATCTAAAATTCGAACTGATTCACTATAAAGCCCATTTAGATACGCACGCCTTAAACCCAACAAAAAGATCGAAAAATGATATTAAAATCAAAATTTATGAGCTCAAATATTTGATTATGAATTTTTGAACCTAATTATACACCTTAATCTTAAACTTTTAGCTTTTTAATCTGTTAAAATTCGAACAAATTCACAACAAAGCCCATTTAGACACACACGGTTTAAACCCAACAAAAAATCAAAAAATGATATTAAATCAAATTTTATGAGCTCAAATAGTGAATTATGGATTTTTGAACCTAATTATACACCAAAATCTCAATTTTTTAGCTTTTCAATCGGTTAAAATTCGAACAGATTCACTATAAAGCCCATTTAGACACGCACGCTTTAAACCCAACCAAAAGATCAAATTATGATCTTAAATCAAAATTTATGAGTTCAAATAGTTAATTATGAATTTTTGAAACTAATTATACAACTTAATCTCAAATTTTTAGCTTTTTAATCGGTTAAAGTTCAAACAGATTCACTATAAAGCCCATTTAGACACGCACGCCTTAAACCCAATAAAAAGATCGAAAATGATATTAAAATCAAAATTTATTTGTTCAAATATTTAATTATCGATTTTAGAACCTAATTATACAACTTAATCTCAAATTTTTAGCTTTTTAATCTGTTAAAAATCGAACAGTTTCACTATAAATCACATTTATACATGCACGATTTAAACCCAACAAAAAGATCGAAAAATGATATTAAATCAAAATTTATGAGTTCAAATAGTTAATTATGGATTTTTGAAACTAATTATATAACTTAATCTCAAATTTTTAGCATTTTAATCTGTTAAAATTCGAACAGATTCACTATAAAGCCCTTTTAGACACGCACGCTTTAAACCCAACAAAAAATAAAAAAATAATATTAAATCAAATTTTATGAGTTCAAATAGTTAATTATGGACTTTTAAACCTAATTATAAAACTTAATCTCAAATTTTTAGCTTTTAACTCAATTAAAATTCGAACATATTCACTACAAAGCCAATTTAGTCACGCACGCTTTACACACAACAAAAAGATCGAAAAATGATATTTAAATCAAATTTTATGAGTTCAAATAGTTAATTATGGATTTTTGAACCTAATTATACACCTTAATCTAAAATTTCTAGCTTTTTAATCGGTTTAAATTCGAACTGATTCACTATAAAGCCCATTTAGACACGCACGCCTTAAACCCAACAAAAAGATCGAAAATGATACTAAAATCAAAATTTATGAGTTCAAATATTTAATTATGGATTTTTGAACCTAATTGTACACCTTAATCTTAAATTTTTAGCTTTTTAATCTGTTAAAATTAGAACAAATTCACAACAAAGCCCATTCAGACACACACGCTTTAAACCCAACAAAAAATAAAAAAATGATATTAAATCAAATTTTATGAGTTCAAATAGTTAATTATGGATTTTTGAACCTAATTATACACCTTAATCTCAATTTTTTAGCTTTTCATTCGGTTAAGATTCGAACAAATTCACAACAAAGTCCATTTAGACACAGACGCTTTAAACCCAACAAAAAGATCGAAAAATGATATTTAAATCAAATTTTATGTGTTCAAATAGTTATATACGGATTTTTGAACCTAATTAGAGAACTTAATCTCATATTTTTAGCTTTTTAATCAGTTAAAATTCGAACTAATTCACTATAAAGCCCATTTAGACACGCACGCCTTAAATCCAACCAAAAGATCAAAAAATTATATTAAATCAAATTTTACGTGTTCAAATAGTTAATTAGGGACTTTTTGAACCAAATTATACAGCTTAATCTCAAATTTTTAGCTTTTTACTCGGTTAAAATTCAAAGAGATTAACAGAAATGCATATTTAGACACACAAGCTTTAAACCCAACAAAAAGATCGAAAAATGATATTTAATCAAAATTTAAGAGTTCAAATAGTTAATTATGGTCTTTTGAACCTAATTATACAACATAATCTCAAATTTTTAGCTTTTTACTCGGTTAAAATTCGAACAGATTCACTACAAAGCCCATTTCGACACGCACACTTTAAACCCAACAAAAAGATCAATAAATGATATTAAATCAAATTTTATGAGTTCAAATTGTTAATTATGGACTTTTGAACCTAACTATACAGCTTAATCTCAAATTTTTAACTTTTTACTCGGTTAATATTCGAACAGATTCACTATAAATCCCATTTAGACACGCACGCTTTAAACCCAACAAAAAGATCAAAAAATGATATTGAATCAAATTTTATGACTTCAAATAGTTAGTTATGGACTTTTGAACCTAATTATACAGCTTAATCTCAATTTTTTTAGCTTTTTAATCGATTAAAATTCGAATAGATTTACTGTAAAGCCCATTTAGACACGCACGCTTTAAGCCCAACAAAAAGATCGAAAAATGAAATTAAATAAAATTTTATGAGTTCAAATAGTTAATTATGGATTTTTGAAACTAATTATACAACTTAATCTCAAATTTTAAGCTTTTTAAACGGTTAAAATTCGAACAGATTCACTATAAAGCCCATTTAGACACGCACGCTTTAAATCCAACAAAAAATAAAAAAAATTATATTAAATCAAATTTTAAGAGTTCAAATAATTTATTATGGACATTTGATCCTAATTATACTCCTTAATCTCAAATTTTTAGCTTTCTAATCGGTTAAAATTCGAACAGATTTACTATAAAGCTCATTTAGACACACAAGTTGTAAACCCAAGAAAAAGATAAAAAACATGATATGAAAGCAAATTTTATGAGTTCAAATAGTTAATTATGGACTTTTCAACCTAATTATACACCTTAATCTCAAATTTTTAGCTTTTTACATGGTTAAAATTCTAACAGATTCATTATAAAGCCAATTTAGTCAAGAAAGCTTTACACCCAACAAAAATATAAAGAATTACATTAAATCAAATTTTATGAGTTTAAATAGTTAATTATGGACTTTTGAATCTAATTATACACCTTAATCCCAAATTTTTAGCTTTTTAATTGGTTAAAATTCGAACAAAGTCACTACAAAGCCCATTTATACACGCACGCTTTAAACTCAACAAAAAGATCGAAAAACGATATTAAATTAAAATTTATAATTTCAAATATTTAATTATGGATTTTTGAACCTAATTATACACCTTAATCTCAAATGTTTAGCTTTTTAATTGGTTAAAATTCGAACAAATTCACTATAAAGCCCATATAGACACGCACGCTATAAACCCAACAAAAAATCAAAAATGATATTGAATCAAAATTTATAAGTTCAAATAGTTAATTATGGATTTTTGAAAGTAATTATACAACTTAATCTCAAATTTTTTGCTTTTTAATCGGTTAAAATTCGAAAAGATTCACTATAAAGCCAATTTAGACACGCACGCTTTACACCCAACAAAAAGATCGAAAAATGATATTAAATCAAATTTTATGAGTTTAAATAGTTAATTAAGGAATTTTGAACCTAATTATACACCTTAATCTCAAATTTTTAGGTTTTTACTCGGTTAAAATTCGAACAGATTTACTATAAAGCCCATTTAGACACGCACGCTTGAAACCCAATAAAAATATCACAAAATGATACTAAATCAAATTTTATGCGTTCAAATAGTTAATTATGGAGTTTTGAACCTAATTATGCACCTTAATCTTAATTTTTTAGCTTTTTCATAGACTAAAATTCGAACAGATTTACTATAAAGCCCATTTAGACACGCACGCTTTAAACCCAACTTAAAATCAATAAATGATATTAAATCAAATTTTATTAGTTCTAATAGTTAATTATGGACTTTTGAACCTAATTATACAACTTAATCTCAAATTTTTAGCTTTTAACTAGATTAAAATTCGAACAGATTCACTATAAAGACCATTCGGACATGCACGCTATAAACCCAACAAAAAAATCGAAAAATTCAAAGAGATTAACAGAAATGCATATTTAGACACACAAGCTTTAAACCCAACAAAAAGATCGAAAAATAATATTTAATCAAAATTTAAGAGTTCAAATAGTTAATTATGCTCTTTAGACACGCACGCTTTAAACTCAACAAAAAGTTAATTATGGACTTTTTGAACCAAATTATACAGCTTAATATCAAATTTTTAGCTTTTAACTCGATTAAAATTCGAATAGATTCACTATAAAGCCAATTAAGTCACGCACGCTTTACACCCAACAAAAAGATCGGAAAATGATATTAAATCAAATTTTATGAGTTCAAATTGTTAATTATAGATTTTTGAACCTAATTATATACCTTAATCTCAAATTTTTAGCTTTTTAATCGGTTTAAATTAGAACAAATTTACTATAAAGCTCATTCAGACACGCACGCCTTAAACCCAACAAAAAGATCGGAAAATGATATTAAAATCAAAATTTATGAGTTCAAATATTTAATTATCGATTTTTGAACCTAATTATACACCTTAATCTCAAATTTTTGGCTTTTTAATCTGTTAAAAATCGAAAAGTTTCACAATAAATCCCATTTAGACATGCACGTTTTAAACCCAACAAAAATATCGAAAAATGATATTAAATCAAAATTTATGAGTTCAAATAGTTAATTATGGATTTTTGAACCTAATTATACAGCTTAATCTGAAATTTTTAGCTTTTAAAATGGTTAAAATTCGAACAGATTCACTATAAAGTCCATTTTGACACGCACGCTATAAACCCAACAAAAAAATCGAAAAATGATATTAAATCAAAATTTATGGATTCAAATAGTTAATTATGGACTTTTCAAACTAATTATACACCTTAATCTCAAATTTTTAGCTTTTTACATGGTTAAAATTCTAACAGATTCATTATAAAGCCAATTTAGTCAAGAAAGCTTTACACCCAACAAAAATATAAAGAATTACATTAAATCAAATTTTATGAGTTTAAATAGTTAATTATGGACTTTTGAATCTAATTATACACCTTAATCCCAAATTTTTAGCTTTTTAATTGGTTAAAATTCGAACAAAGTCACTACAAAGCCCATTTATACACGCACGCTTTAAACTCAACAAAAAGATCGAAAAACGATATTAAATTAAAATTTATAAGTTCAAATATTTAATTATGGATTTTTGAACCTAATTATACACCTTAATCTCAAATGTTTAGCTTTTTAATTGGTTAAAATTCGAACAAATTCACTATAAAGCCCATATAGACACGCACGCTATAAACCCAACAAAAAATCAAAAATGATATTGAATCAAAATTTATAAGTTCAAATAGTTAATTATGGATTTTTGAAAGTAATTATACAACTTAATCTCAAATTTTTTGCTTTTTAATCGGTTAAAATTCGAAAAGATTCACTATAAAGCCAATTTAGACACGCACGCTTTACACCCAACAAAAAGATCGAAAAATGATATTAAATCAAATTTTATGAGTTTAAATAGTTAATTAAGGAATTTTGAACCTAATTATACACCTTAATCTCAAATTTTTAGGTTTTTACTCGGTTAAAATTCGAACAGATTTACTATAAAGCCCATTTAGACACGCACGCTTGAAACCCAATAAAAATATCACAAAATGATACTAAATCAAATTTTATGCGTTCAAATAGTTAATTATGGAGTTTTGAACCTAATTATGCACCTTAATCTTAATTTTTTAGCTTTTTCATAGACTAAAATTCGAACAGATTTACTATAAAGCCCATTTAGACACGCACGCTTTAAACCCAACTTAAAATCAATAAATGATATTAAATCAAATTTTATTAGTTCTAATAGTTAATTATGGACTTTTGAACCTAATTATACAACTTAATCTCAAATTTTTAGCTTTTAACTAGATTAAAATTCGAACAGATTCACTATAAAGACCATTCGGACATGCACGCTATAAACCCAACAAAAAAATCGAAAAATTCAAAGAGATTAACAGAAATGCATATTTAGACACACAAGCTTTAAACCCAACAAAAAGATCGAAAAATAATATTTAATCAAAATTTAAGAGTTCAAATAGTTAATTATGCTCTTTAGACACGCACGCTTTAAACTCAACAAAAAGTTAATTATGGACTTTTTGAACCAAATTATACAGCTTAATATCAAATTTTTAGCTTTTAACTCGATTAAAATTCGAATAGATTCACTATAAAGCCAATTAAGTCACGCACGCTTTACACCCAACAAAAAGATCGGAAAATGATATTAAATCAAATTTTATGAGTTCAAATTGTTAATTATAGATTTTTGAACCTAATTATATACCTTAATCTCAAATTTTTAGCTTTTTAATCGGTTTAAATTAGAACAAATTTACTATAAAGCTCATTCAGACACGCACGCCTTAAACCCAACAAAAAGATCGGAAAATGATATTAAAATCAAAATTTATGAGTTCAAATATTTAATTATCGATTTTTGAACCTAATTATACACCTTAATCTCAAATTTTTGGCTTTTTAATCTGTTAAAAATCGAAAAGTTTCACAATAAATCCCATTTAGACATGCACGTTTTAAACCCAACAAAAATATCGAAAAATGATATTAAATCAAAATTTATGAGTTCAAATAGTTAATTATGGATTTTTGAACCTAATTATACAGCTTAATCTGAAATTTTTAGCTTTTAAAATGGTTAAAATTCGAACAGATTCACTATAAAGTCCATTTTGACACGCACGCTATAAACCCAACAAAAAAATCGAAAAATGATATTAAATCAAAATTTATGGATTCAAATAGTTAATTATGGATTTTTGAAACTAATTATATAACTTAATCTCAAATTTTTAGCTTTTTAATCGGTTAAAATTCGAACAGATTCACAACAAAGCCCATTTAGACACGCACGCTTTAAACCCAACAAAAAATCAAAAAATGATATTAAATCAAATTTTATGAGTTCAAATAGTAAATTATGGACATTTAAACCTAATTATACACTTAATCTGAAATTTTTAGCTTTTAACTCGATAAAACTCGAACAGATTCACTACAAAGGCAATTTAGTCACGCACGCTTTACACACAACAAAAAGATCGAAAAATGATATTTAAATCAAATTTTACGAGTTCAAATAGTTAATTATGGATTTTTGAACCTAATTATACACCTTAATCTAAAATTCGAACTGATTCACTATAAAGCCCATTTAGATACGCATGCCTTAAACCCAACAAAAAGATCGAAAAATGATATTAAAATCAAAATTTATGAGCTCAAATATTTAATTATGAATTTTTGAACCTAATTATACACCTTAATCTTAAACTTTTAGCTTTTTAATCTGTTAAAATTCGAACAAATTCACAACAAAGCCCATTTAGACACACACGGTTTAAACCCAACAAAAAATCAAAAAATGATATTAAATCAAATTTTATGAGCTCAAATAGTGAATTATGGATTTTTGAACCTAATTATACACCTTAATCTCAATTTTTTAGCTTTTCAATCGGTTAAAATTCGAACAGATTCACTATAAAGCCCATTTAGACACGCACGCTTTAAACCCAACCAAAAGATCAAATTATGATCTTAAATCAAAATTTATGAGTTCAAATAGTTAATTATGAATTTTTGAAACTAATTATACAACTTAATCTCAAATTTTTAGCTTTTTAATCGGTTAAAGTTCGAACAGATTCACTATAAAGCCCATTTAGACACGCACGCCTTAAACCCAATAAAAAGATCGAAAATGATATTAAAATCAAAATTTATTTGTTCAAATATTTAATTATCGATTTTAGAACCTAATTATACAACTTAATCTCAAATTTTTAGCTTTTTAATCTGTTAAAAATCGAACAGTTTCACTATAAATCACATTTATACATGCACGATTTAAACCCAACAAAAAGATCGAAAAATGATATTGAATCAAAATTTATGAGTTCAAATAGTTAATTATGGATTTTTGAAACTAATTATATAACTTAATCTCAAATTTTTAGCATTTTAATCTGTTAAAATTCGAACAGATTCACTATAAAGCCCTTTTAGACACGCACGCTTTAAACCCAACAAAAAATAAAAAAATAATATTAAATCAAATTTTATGAGTTCAAATAGTTAATTATGGACTTTTAAACCTAATTATAAAACTGAAACTCAAATTTTTAGCTTTTAACTCAATTAAAATTCAAACAGATTCACTACAAAGCCAATTTAGTCACGCACGCTTTACACACAACAAAAAGATCGAAAAATGATATTTAAATCAAATTTTATGAGTTCAAATAGTTAATTATGGATTTTTGAACCTAATTATACACCTTAATCTAAAATTTCTAGCTTTTTAATCGGTTTAAATTCGAACTGATTCACTATAAAGCCCATTTAGACACGCACGCCTTAAACCCAACAAAAAGATCGAAAATGATACTAAAATCAAAATTTATGAGTTCAAATATTTAATTATGGATTTTTGAACCTAATTATACACCTTAATCTTAAATTTTTAGCTTTTTAATCTGTTAAAATTAGAACAAATTCACAACAAAGCCCATTCAGACACACACGCTTTAAACCCAACAAAAAATAAAAAAATGATATTAAATCAAATTTTATGAGTTCAAATAGTTAATTATGGATTTTTGAACCTAATTATACACCTTAATCTCAATTTTTTAGCTTTTCATTCGGTTAAGATTCGAACAAATTCACAACAAAGTCCATTTAGACACAAACGCTTTAAACCCAACAAAAAGATCGAAAAATGATATTTAAATCAAATTTTATGTGTTCAAATAGTTATATACGGATTTTTGAACCTAATTAGAGAACTTAATCTCATATTTTTAGCTTTTTAATCAGTTAAAATTCGAACTAATTCACTATAAAGCCCATTTAGACACGCACGCCTTAAATCCAACCAAAAGATCAAAAAATTATATTAAATCAAATTTTACGTGTTCAAATAGTTAATTAGGGACTTTTTGAACCAAATTATACAGCTTAATCTCAAATTTTTAGCTTTTTACTCGGTTAAAATTCAAAGAGATTAACAGAAATGCATATTTAGACACACAAGCTTTAAACCCAACAAAAAGATCGAAAAATGATATTTAATCAAAATTTAAGAGTTCAAATAGTTAATTATGGTCTTTTGAACCTAATTATACAACATAATCTCAAATTTTTAGCTTTTTACTCGGTTAAAATTCGAACAGATTCACTACAAAGCCCATTTCGACACGCACGCTTTAAACCCAACAAAAAGATCAATAAATGATATTAAATCAAATTTTATGAGTTCAAATTGTTAATTATGGACTTTTGAACCTAACTATACAGCTTAATCTCAAATTTTTAACTTTTTACTCGGTTAATATTCGAACAGATTCACTATAAATCCCATTTAGACACGCACGCTTTAAACCCAACAAAAAGATCAAAAAATGATATTGAATCAAATTTTATGACTTCAAATAGTTAGTTATGGACTTTTGAACCTAATTATACAGCTTAATCTCAAATTTTTTAGCTTTTTAATCGATTAAAATTCGAATAGATTGACTGTAAAGCCCATTTAGACACGCACGCTTTAAGCCCAACAAAAAGATCGAAAAATAAAATTAAATAAAATTTTATGAGTTCAAATAGTTAATTATGGATTTTTGAAACTAATTATACAACTTAATCTCAAATTTTAAGCTTTTTAAACGGTTAAAATTCGAACAGATTCACTATAAAGCCCATTTAGACACGCACGCTTTAAATCCAACAAAAAATAAAAAAAATTATACTAAATCAAATTTTAAGAGTTCAAATAATTTATTATGGACATTTGATCCTAATTATACTCCTTAATCTCAAATTTTTAGCTTTCTAATCGGTTAAAATTCGAACAGATTTACTATAAAGCTCATTTAGACACACAAGTTGTAAACCCAAGAAAAAGATAAAAAACATGATATGAAACCAAATTTTATGAGTTCAAATAGTTAATTATGGACTTTTCAACCTAATTATACACCTTAATCTCAAATTTTTAGCTTTTTACATGGTTAAAATTCTAACAGATTCATTATAAAGCCAATTTAGTCAAGAAAGCTTTACACCCAACAAAAATATAAAGAATTACATTAAATCAAATTTTATGAGTTTAAATAGTTAATTATGGACTTTTGAATCTAATTATACACCTTAATCCCAAATTTTTAGCTTTTTAATTGGTTAAAATTCGAACAAAGTCACTACAAAGCCTATTTATACACGCACACTTTAAACTCAACAAAAAGATCGAAAAACGATATTAAATTAAAATTTATAAGTTCAAATATTTAATTATGGATTTTTGAACCTAATTATACACCTTAATCTCAAATGTTTAGCTTTTTAATTGGTTAAAATTCGAACAAATTCACTATAAAGCCCATATAGACACGCACGCTATAAACCCAACAAAAAATCAAAAATGATATTGAATCAAAATTTATAAGTTCAAATAGTTAATTATGGATTTTTGAAAGTAATTATACAACTTAATCTCAAATTTTTTGCTTTTTAATCGGTTAAAATTCGAAAAGATTCACTATAAAGCCAATTTAGACACGCACGCTTTACACCCAACAAAAAGATCGAAAAATGATATTAAATCAAATTTTATGAGTTTAAATAGTTAATTAAGGAATTTTGAACCTAATTATACACCTTAATCTCAAATTTTTAGGTTTTTACTCGGTTAAAATTCGAACAGATTTACTATAAAGCCCATTTAGACACGCACGCTTGAAACCCAATAAAAATATCACAAAATGATACTAAATCAAATTTTATGCGTTCAAATAGTTAATTATGGAGTTTTGAACCTAATTATGCACCTTAATCTTAATTTTTTAGCTTTTTCATAGACTAAAATTCGAACAGATTTACTATAAAGCTCATTTAGACACGCACGCTTTAAACCCAACTTAAAATCAATAAATGATATTAAATCAAATTTTATTAGTTCTAATAGTTAATTATGGACTTTTGAACCTAATTATACAACTTAATCTCAAATTTTTAGCTTTTAACTAGATTAAAATTCGAACAGATTCACTATAAAGACCATTCGGACATGCACGCTATAAACCCAACAAAAAAATCGAAAAATTCAAAGAGATTAACAGAAATGCATATTTAGACACACAAGCTTTAAACCCAACAAAAAGATCGAAAAATAATATTTAATCAAAATTTAAGAGTTCAAATAGTTAATTATGCTCTTTAGACACGCACGCTTTAAACTCAACAAAAAGTTAATTATGGACTTTTTGAACCAAATTATACAGCTTAATATCAAATTTTTAGCTTTTAACTCGATTAAAATTCGAATAGATTCACTATAAAGCCAATTAAGTCACGCACGCTTTACACCCAACAAAAAGATCGGAAAATGATATTAAATCAAATTTTATGAGTTCAAATTGTTAATTATAGATTTTTGAACCTAATTATATACCTTAATCTCAAATTTTTAGCTTTTTAATCGGTTTAAATTAGAACAAATTTACTATAAAGCTCATTCAGACACGCACGCCTTAAACCCAACAAAAAGATCGGAAAATGATATTAAAATCAAAATTTATGAGTTCAAATATTTAATTATCGATTTTTGAACCTAATTATACACCTTAATCTCAAATTTTTGGCTTTTTAATCTGTTAAAAATCGAAAAGTTTCACAATAAATCCCATTTAGACATGCACGTTTTAAACCCAACAAAAATATCGAAAAATGATATTAAATCAAAATTTATGAGTTCAAATAGTTAATTATGGATTTTTGAACCTAATTATACAGCTTAATCTGAAATTTTTAGCTTTTAAAATGGTTAAAATTCGAACAGATTCACTATAAAGTCCATTTTGACACGCACGCTATAAACCCAACAAAAAAATCGAAAAATGATATTAAATCAAAATTTATGGATTCAAATAGTTAATTATGGATTTTTGAAACTAATTATATAACTTAATCTCAAATTTTTAGCTTTTTAATCGGTTAAAATTCGAACAGATTCACAACAAAGCCCATTTAGACACGCACGCTTTAAACCCAACAAAAAAATCAAAAAATGATATTAAATCAAATTTTATGAGTTCAAATAGTAAATTATGGACATTGAAACCTAATTATACACTTAATCTGAAATTTTTAGCTTTTAACTCGATAAAATTCGAACAGATTCACTACAAAGGCAATTTAGTCACGCACGCTTTACACACAACAAAAAGATCGAAAAATGATATTTAAATCAAATTTTACGAGTTCAAATAGTTAATTATGGATTTTTGAACCTAATTATACACCTTAATCTAAAATTCGAACTGATTCACTATAAAGCCCATTTAGATACGCATGCCTTAAACCCAACAAAAAGATCGAAAAATGATATTAAAATCAAAATTTATGAGCTCAAATATTTAATTATGAATTTTTGAACCTAATTATACACCTTAATCTTAAACTTTTAGCTTTTTAATCTGTTAAAATTCGAACAAATTCACAACAAAGCCCATTTAGACACACACGGTTTAAACCCAACAAAAAATCAAAAAATGATATTAAATCAAATTTTATGAGCTCAAATAGTGAATTATGGATTTTTGAACCTAATTATACACCTTAATCTCAATTTTTTAGCTTTTCAATCGGTTAAAATTCGAACAGATTCACTATAAAGCCCATTTAGACACGCACGCTTTAAACCCAACCAAAAGATCAAATTATGATCTTAAATCAAAATTTATGAGTTCAAATAGTTAATTATGAATTTTTGAAACTAATTATACAACTTAATCTCAAATTTTTAGCTTTTTAATCGGTTAAAGTTCGAACAGATTCACTATAAAGCCCATTTAGACACGCACGCCTTAAACCCAATAAAAAGATCGAAAATGATATTAAAATCAAAATTTATTTGTTCAAATATTTAATTATCGATTTTAGAACCTAATTATACAACTTAATCTCAAATTTTTAGCTTTTTAATCTGTTAAAAATCGAACAGTTTCACTATAAATCACATTTATACATGCACGATTTAAACCCAACAAAAAGATCGAAAAATGATATTAAATCAAAATTTATGAGTTCAAATAGTTAATTATGGATTTTTGAAACTAATTATATAACTTAATCTCAAATTTTTAGCATTTTAATCTGTTAAAATTCGAACAGATTCACTATAAAGCCCTTTTAGACACGCACGCTTTAAACCCAACAAAAAATAAAAAAATAATATTAAATCAAATTTTATGAGTTCAAATAGTTAATTATGGACTTTTAAACCTAATTATAAAACTGAAACTCAAATTTTTAGCTTTTAACTCAATTAAAATTCAAACAGATTCACTACAAAGCCAATTTAGTCACGCACGCTTTACACACAACAAAAAGATCGAAAAATGATATTTAAATCAAATTTTATGAGTTCAAATAGTTAATTATGGATTTTTGAACCTAATTATACACCTTAATCTAAAATTTCTAGCTTTTTAATCGGTTTAAATTCGAATTGATTCACTATAAAGCCCATTTAGACACGCACGCCTTAAACCCAACAAAAAGATCGAAAATGATACTAAAATCAAAATTTATGAGTTCAAATATTTAATTATGGATTTTTGAACCTAATTATACACCTTAATCTTAAATTTTTAGCTTTTTAATCTGTTAAAATTAGAACAAATTCACAACAAAGTCCATTCAGACACACACGCTTTAAACCCAACAAAAAATAAAAAAATAATATTAAATCAAATTTTATGAGTTCAAATAGTTAATTATGGATTTTTGAACCTAATTATACACCTTAATCTCAATTTTTTAGCTTTTCATTCGGTTAAGATTCGAACAAATTCACAACAAAGTCCATTTAGACACAGACGCTTTAAACCCAACAAAAAGATCGAAAAGTGATATTTAAATCAAATTTTATGTGTTCAAATAGTTATATACGGATTTTTGAACCTAATTAGAGAACTTAATCTCATATTTTTAGCTTTTTAATCAGTTAAAATTCGAACTAATTCACTATAAAACCCATTTAGACACGCACGCCTTAAACCCAACAAAAAGACCGAAAAATGATATTAAAATCAAAATTTATGAGTTCAAATAGTTAATTATGGATTTTTGAACCTAATTATACACCTTAATCTCAAATTTTTAGCTTTTTAATCTGTTAAAACTCGAACAGTTTCACTATAAAGCCCATTTAGACATGCACGTTTGAAGCCCAACAAAAAGATCGAAAAATGATATTAAATCAAAATTTATGAGTTCAAATAGTTAATTATGGATTTTTAAACAAATTATACAACTTAATCTCAAAATTTTAGCTTTTTAATCGGTTAAAACTCAAACAAATTCACTACAAAGTCCATGTAGACATGCACGCTTTAAAGCAACAAAAATATCAAAAATAATATTAAATCAAAACTTATGAGTTCAAATATTTAATTATGGATTTTTGAACTTAATTATACACCTTAATCTCAAATTTTTAGCTTTTTAATCGATTAAAATTCGAACAGATTTACTGTAAAGCCTTTTTATACACGCACGCTTTAAACTCAACAAAAAGATCGAAAAATGATATTAAATCAAAATTTATAAGTTCAAATATTTAATTATGGATTTTTGAACCTAATTATACAATTTCATCTCAAATTTTAAGCCTTTTACTCAGTTAAAATTCGAACAGGTTCACTATAAGGCCCATTTAGACACACACACTTTAAATCCAACCAAAAGATCAAAAAATTATATTAAATCAAATTTTACGTGTTCAAATAGTTAATTAGGGACTTTTTGAACCAAATTATACAGCTTAATCTCAAATTTTTAGCTTTTTACTCGGTTAAAATTCGAATAGATTCACTATAAAGCCCATTTAGACACACACGCTTTAAACCCAACTAAAAGATCAAAACATGATATTGAATCGAATTTTATGACTTCAAATAGTTAGTTATGGACTTTTGAACCTAATTATACAGCTTAATCTCACAATTTTAGCTTTTTACTCGATTAAAATTTGAATAGATTTACTGTATAGCCCATTTAGAAACGCACACTTTAAAACCAACAAAAAGATCGAAAAATGATATTAAATCAAATTTTATGAGTTCAAATAGTTAATTATACAGCTTAATTTCTAATATTTAGCTTTTTACTTGATTAAAATTCGAATAGATTTACTATATAGCCCATTTAGACACGCACGCTTTAAAACCAACAAAATGATCGAAAAATGATATTAAATCAAATTTTATGAGTTCAAATAGTTAATTATGGATCTCAAATTTTTAGCTTTTTAATCGGCTAAAATTCGAACAGATTCACTATAAAGCCCATTTAGACATGCGCGTTTTACACCCAACAAAAAGATCGAAAAATGATATTAAATCAAATATTATGATTTCAAATAGTTAATTATGGAATTTTAAACCTAATTATACAACTTAATCTAAAATCTTTAACTTTTTACTCGGTTAAAATTCTAACAGATTTACTATAAAGCCCATTTAGACACACACGCTTTAAACCCAACAAAAAAAATCGAAAAATGATATTAAATCAAATTTTATTAGTTCAAATAGTTAATTATGGATTTTTTAACCTAATTATACACCTTAATCTCATATTTTTAGCTTTTTATTCGGTTAAAATTCAAACAGATTCACTATAAAGCCATTTTAGACAAGCACGCTTCACACCTAACAAAAAGCTCGAAAAATAATATTAAAATTAAATTTTATGAGTTCAAATAGTTAATTATGGACTTTTGAACCTAATTATACACCTTAATCTCAAATGTTTAGCTTTTTAATTGGTTAAAATTCGAACAGATTCACTATAAAGACCATTTAGACACGCACACTATAAACCCAACAAAAAATTGAAAAATGATATTAAATCAAAATTTATAAGTTCAAATAGTTAATTATGGATTTTTTGAAACTAATTATACACCTTAATCTCAAATTTTTAGCTTTTTAATCGGTTACAATTCGAACAGATTCACTATAAAGACCATTTAGACATGCACGCTATAAACCCAACAAAAAATCGAAAAATGATATTAAATCAAATTTTATGAGTTCAAATAGTTAATTATGGATTTTTGAACCTAATTATATAACTTAATCTCAAATTTTTAGCTTTTTAATCGGTTAAAATTCAAACAGATTCACTATAAAACCCATTTAGACACGCACACTTTAAACCCAACAAAAAATCATAAAATGATATTAAATCAAATTTTATGAGTTTAAATAGTTAATTATGGACTTTTGAACCTAATTATACACCTTGATCTCAAATTTTTAGCTTTTTATTTAGTTAAAATTCAAACAGATTCACTATAAAGCCATTTTAGTCAAGCAAGCTTCACACCCAACAAAAAGATCGAAAAATGATATTGAAATTAAATTTTATAAGTTCAAATAGTTAATTATGGACCTTTGAACCTAATTATACACCTGAATCACAAATGTTTAGCTTTTTAATTGGTTAAAATTCGAACAGATTCACTATAAAGACCATTTAGACACGCACGCTATATAAACCCAACAAAAAATTGAAAAATGATATTAAATCAAAATTTATGAGTTCAAATACTTAATTATGGATTTTTGAAAATAATTATACAACTTAATCTGAAATTTTTAGCTTTTTAATTGGTTAAAATTCAAACAGATTCACTATAAAGCCCATTTAGACACGCACGCTTTAAACCAAACAAAAAATCAAAAAAAGATATTAAATCAAAATTTTTGAGTTCAAATAGTTAATTATGGACTTATAAACCTAATTATACAACTTAATCTCAAATTTTTAGATTTTAACTCGATTAAAATTCGAACAGATTCATTATAAATCCAATTTAGTCATGCACGCTTTACACCGAACAAAAAGATCGAAAAGTGTTATTAAATCAAATTTTAATAGTTCAAATAGTTACTTATGGATTTTTTAACCTAATTATACACCTTAATCTCGAATTTTTAGCATTTTATTCGGTTAAAATTCGAACAGATTCACTATAAAACCCATTTAGACACGCACGCCTTAAACCCAACAAATAGATCGAAAAATGTTATAAAAATCAAAATTTATGAGTTTAAATATTTAATTATGGATTTTTGAACCAAATTATACACCTTAATCTCAAATTTTTAGCTTTTTAATCTGTTAAAATTTGAAAAGTTTCACTATAAAGCCCATTTAGATAGGCACTCTTTAAACACAAAAAAAAATCAAAAAAAGATATTAAATCAAAATTTATGAGTTCAAATAGTTAATTATGGACTTTGAACCTAATTATACAACTTAATCTCAAATTTTTAGCTTTTAACTCGATTAAAATTTGAACAGATTCACTATAAAGCCAATTTAATCACGCACGATTTACACCTAACAAAGAGATTGAAAAATGATATTAAATCAAATTTTATGAGTTCCAATAGTTAATTATGGATTTTTTAACCTAATTATACACCTTAAGCTCAAATTTTTAGCTCTTTATTCGGTTAAAATTCGAACAGATTCATTATAAAACCCATTTAGACACGCATGCCTTAAACCCAACAAAACGATCGAAATATGATATTAAAATCAAAATTTATGAGTTCAAATATTTAATTATGGATTTTTGAACCTAATTATACACCTTAATCTCAAATTTTTAGCTTTTTAATCTGTTAAAATTCGAACAATTTCACTATGAAGCCCATTTAGACACGCACGCTATAAACCCAATTAAAAAAATAGACAAGTAACATTAAATCAAAGTTAATGAGTTCAAATAGTTAATTATGGACTTTTTGAATCTAATTATACACCTTAATCTCAAATTTTTAGCTTTTTAATCGGTTAATTCGAACAGATTCACTATAAAGATTATTTAGACACGCACGCTATAAACCCAACAAAAAATCGAAAAATGATATTAAATCAAATTTTATGAGTTGAAATAGTTAATTATGGATTTTTGAACCTAATTATGTAACTTAATCTCAAATGTTTAGATTTTAACTCGATTAAAATTCGAACAGATTTATTATAAAGCCAATTTAGTCACGCACGCTTTACACCGAACAAAAAGATCGAAAAATGATATAAAAATCAAATTTTATGAGTTTAAATATTTAATTATGGATTTTTTAACCTAATTATACATCTTAATCTTAAATTTTTAGCTTTTTAATATGTTAAAATTCGAACAGTTTCACTATAAAGCCCATTTATATACGCATGCTTTAAACCGAACAAAAAAATCAGAAAATGATATTAAATCAAAATTTATGAGTTCAAATAGTTAATTATTGACTTTTGAACCTAATTATACAACTTAATCTCAAATTTTTATCTTTTTGCTCGATTAAAATTCGAACAGATTCACTATAAAGCCAATTTAATAACGCACGCTTTACACCTAACAAAAAGATTGAAAATGATATTAAATCAAATTTTACGAGTTCCAATAGTTAATTATGGATTTTTGAAACTAATTATTAAATTTAGTCTCAAATTTTTTGCTTTTTAATCGGTTAAAATTCGAACAGATTCACTATAAATCCCATTTAGACACGCACGCTTTAAACCCAACAAAAAATCAAAAAATGATATTAAATAAAATTTTATGACTTCAAATAGTTAATTATGGACTTTTGAATCTAATTATACAACTTAATCTCAAATTTTTAGATTTTAACTCGATTAAAATTCGAACAGATTCACTATAAAGCTAATTTAATCACGCACGATTTACACCTAACAAAAAGATTGAAAATGATATTAAATCAAATTTTACGAGTTTCAATAGTTAATTATGGATTTTTTAACCTAATCATACACCTTAAGCTCAAATTTTTAGCTCTTTATTCGGTTAAAATTCGAACAGATTCATTATAAAACTCATTTAGACATGTACGCCTTAAACCCAACAAAACGATCGAAAAATGATCTTAAAATCAAAATTTATGAGTTCAAATATTTAATTATGGATTTTTGAACCTAATTATACACCTTAATCTCAAATTTTTAGCTTTTTAATCTGTTAAAATTCGAACAATTTCACTATAAAGCCCATTTAGACACGCACGCTATAAACCCAAGTAAAAAAATCAAAAAATAACATTAAATCAAACTTAATGAGTTGAAATGGTTAATTATGTACTTTTGAACCTAATTATACACCTTAATCTCAAATTTTTAGCTTTTTAATCGGTTAAAATTCGAACAGATTCACTATAAAGCCCATTTAGACACGCACGCTTTAAACCTAACAAAAAATCAAAAAACGATATTAAATCAAATTTTATGAGTTCAAATAGTTAATTATGGACTTTTGAACCTAATTATATAACTTAATCTCAAATTTTTAGGTTTTAACTCTATTTAAAATTCGAACAAATTCACTATGAAGCCCATTAAGACACGCACGCTTTAAACCTAACAAAAAAATCAAAAAACGATATTAAATCAAATTTTATGAGTTCAAATAGTTAATTATGGACTTTTGAACCTAATTATATAACTTAATCTCAAATTTTTAGCTTTTAACTCGATTTAAAATTCGAACAAATTCACTATGAAGCCCATTAAGACACGCACGCTTTAAACCAACCGAAGATCAAAAAATGATATTAAATCAAATTTTATGAGTGTAAAAGGTTAATTATGTACTTTTAAACCTAATTATACACCTTCATATCAAATTTTTAGCTTTTTAATCGGTTAAAATTCGAATAGATTCACTATAAAGCCCATTTAGATACGCACGCTATAAACCCAACAAAAAAATCGAAAAATGATATTATATCAAAATTTACGAGTTCAAATAGTTAATTAAGTATTTTTGAAACTAATTATACAACTTAATCTCAAATTTTTAGCATTTTAATATGTTAAAATTTGAACAGATTCACTATAAAGCCAATTTAGACACGCACGTTTTTTACTTGCTTAAAATTCGAACATATTTAATATAAAATGGAGATTAAAATTCTTCTAATTAGGTATTTGAACTCAAGAAATTTGATTTATTCTTATTTTGCGGTCGTTTTCTTAGGTTTAAAGTATGCATATCTAAGTGAGATTTATAGTGATCATATTGGAATTTAACCGAGTAAAATGCTCTAAAAATTGGGATTAAGTGGTTTAATCATATTTAAAAACCCATAATTAACTATTTAAACTCATGAAATTTGATTAAATCTCATTTTGTACGTGTTTGTTAGTTTAAAGCGTTTATCTCTAATCGGGCTTTTAAATAAACCCGTTGTAACTTTAACCGAGTAAAATGCTCTAAAATGGAGATTAAGTTGTATAATTTGTTTTAAATTCTTCTAATTAGGTATTTGAACTCATGAAATTTGATTTATTATTATCTTGCGGTCATTTTTTTAGGTTTAAAGTGTGCATATATCTAAATGGGATTTATAGTGAGCACATTGAAATTTAAATTGAGTAAAATGCTCTAAAATTGAGATTAAGTGGATTAATCATGTTCAAAGGCCAATAATTAACTATCTGAAACCATAAAATTTGATTGAATCTCATTTTGCGGACCTTTTATTATGCTTAAAGTGTACATATCGAAATCCCACTATATATAGTGATCACACTAGAAGTTAACTGACTAAAATGTTCTGAAATTAAGATTAAGTGGTTTAATCATGTTCAAAAACCCAAAATTAACTATTTGAACTCATGAGATTTGATTAAATCTCATTTTGTGGCCGTTTTGTTGGGTTTAAACCGTGAATGTCTAATTGGGCATTTAGTGAAACCGCTGGAATTTTAACCGAGTAAAGTGCTCTAAAAGTGAGGTTAAGTCGAATAATTACGTTTAAAATTCCGTAATAAACTATACGAACTCGTGGCATTTGATTTATTCTTATTTTGAGGCCGTTTTGTTAGGTTTGAATTGTGCATATCTAATTGAGCTTTATAATGATCACATTGGAATTTAACCGAGTAAAATGCTCTAAAATTTGATTTAGTGGTTTAATCCAATTTAAAAACCCATAATTAACCATTTCTACTCATGAAATTTGATAAAATCTCATTTTGTGGCCGTTTTGTAGGGTTTAAAGCGCGCACGTCTAATTGGGAATTTTAGTGAAACCGTTGGGATTTGAACTGAGTAAAATGCTCTAAAATTGAGATTAAGTTGTATAATTTGATATAAAGTCCCGTAATTAACTATTAGAACTCATGGCATTTGATTTATTCTTATTTTGCGGTCGTTTTCTTAGGTTTAAAGTATGCATATCTAAGTGAGCTTTATAGTGATCACATTGGAATTTAACCGAGTAAGTTGCTCTAAAATTGGGATTAAGTGGTTTAATCATATTTAAAAACCCATAATTAACTATTTGAACTCATTTGATTAAATCTCATTTTGTTGGGTTTAAAGCGCGAATGCTTAGTTGGGCATTTTAGTGAAACCGTTGGGATTTGAACCGAGTAAAATGCTCGAAAATTGATATTAAGTTGTATAATTTGATTTGAAGTCCCATAATTAACTATTAGAAATCATTACTTTTGATTGATTCTTATTTTGAGTCCGTTTTTTTAGGTTTAAAGTGTGCATATCTAATCGTGCTTGTAGTGAACACATTGGAATTTAAACCGAAAAAATGCTCTAAAATTGAGATTAAGTTGTTTGATCATACTCAAAAGCCAATAATTAACTATTTGAACTTAATAAATATGATTGAATCTCATTTTGTGCGTGTTTTTTAGTTTAAAGCGTTGATGTCTAATCGGGATTTTAAGTGAACCCGTTGTAACTTTAACCGAGTAAAATGCTTTAAAATGGAGATTAAGTTGTATAATTTGTTTCAAATTCTTCTAATTAGGTATGTGAACTCATGAAATTTGATTTATCATTATCTTGCGGTCGTTTTGTTAGGTTTAAAGTGTGCATATATCTAAATGGGATTTATAGTGAGCACATTGAAATTTAAACTGAGTAAAATGCTCTAAAATTGAGATTAAGTGGATTAATCATGTTCAAAGGCCAATAATTAACTATTTGAAATCATAAAATTTGATTGAATCTCATTTTGCGGACCTTTTATTTTGCTTAAAGTGTGCATAATGAAATCCCACTATATATAGTGATCACACTAGAATTTAACTGAGTAAAATGTTCTAAAATTAAGATTAAGTGGTTTAATCATGTTCAAAAACCCAAAATTAACTATTTGAACTCATGAGATTTGATTAAATCTCATTTTGTGGCCGTTTTGTTGGGTTTAAACCGCGAATGTCTAATTGGGCATTTAGTGAAACCGCTGGAATTTTAACCGAGTAAAGTTCTCTAAAAGTGAGGTTAACTTGAATAATTACGTTTAAAATTCCGTAATAAACTATAAGAACTCGTGGCATTTGATTTATTCTTATTTTGAGGCCGTTTTGTTAGGTTTGAATTGTGCATATCTAATTGAGCTTTATAATGATCACATTGGATTTTTTTTTTTTTGAAACAAAGAGCCTCATTAAAAAAACCCTATAGCCAATCACCTTAAAAGGTGAGCAGGCCCCTATGGGGAAAAGAGTACCCAAGATTTTATTGAGAAGAAGAGGAGAACCTCTCTGAGTTTACAGAAGCCCGAATAAAATCGGAAAAGTTACAATCAAAAGAACAGGAAGTAAAAGAATGCAAAGCCCTAGTAGCTAAGACATGGGCTACAACGTTTGCATCTCTAGGTACATAACAAATCTTATAATCAGGCAAAGTACCAAAAGTGGAGCGGATGCGAGAAACCAAATGTTGCACAGTGGAAAGATCCTGATGATGGATGTTGTTAACCTTGTTGGCAATGGAAGCAGAATCAATTTCAAAGACCACATGAGTCCAGCCATTGGCAACTGCAAACTTTATACCTTCCAAAACGGCAAGAGCTTCAGCAGAAGCGGAATCCGAGCAAATTAGCGGTAAAGAACAACCACCTAGTACAACGCCGGAGGAATCCCTGGCAATGACGCCAGCAGCAGCACCTCTTAACACGGGATCAAAGGCGCCATCCGTGTTAATCTTGACGAAACCCGGGTCCGGTTTCATCCATCTAGCTTGAGCAAAGGTGGGCTCAACCAGCCGGGAACGTAGATGGGAGGCATCATTAATTGATGTGTAGTCATTAAAAAGTTTTTGTGCATTGGAAACAGTTAACCAAACCGGTTGGAGATGGCTATTATGGATAAAGTCATTTCGGTGATTCTATAAATTCCAAAGGATCATGATAAGAAGTGAAAATTGATGTAAGGAAAGAAAGCCAGCTACTTTAGAAAGCCACTGGTGGGGAGAGACAGAGGTATTGGAGAAAATTCGTGTAGGAAGCCCTGTCAACTGGAGTGCCTCTTTGGCACCAGGACAGTCCCGCATAGCATGGAGGGTGGTTTCGATAGACATATTACAGATCGGGCATACCCCCGTACCAAGATTGGCTTGGAGGATTTTTTGGCCAGATGGGAGTGCATCATGACATAATCGCCATCCAAAGGCACGAACCTTGGGTAGAGTAGGTAGTTTAGAAATAACTTTCCAAAGCTTGGAGGGTCTATTAACAGGCCCTAACTGCGACTGCAAAAATTGGTAACTAGACCGAACCGAGTACATGCCAGAGTCATGGTGACCCCAAAGGGTGGTGTCTTTTGTGTCATTAATAATGGGAACATTAAGGATGGTATTGGCATCTTCGTGGGAGAAGTATTCTCTGACCTTTGATTCATCCCATCTGGGCAAATTCGGCAACATGAAGGTACCCGCATGAAGAGGGATTTCGTCATTTACCTCATAATCACCATAAAGGTTGACAGGCTGGGAGCCACCCCATTTGTCAAGGTGGATTTGAACTTGGCTGGATATACCTGGGCGTGTGAAAAAACCATCGCGAAGCTTAGAGATAGCAATGCTAAGGCCTGTCCAAGCAAAAGAAGATTTCCGAGTGTGATCGGATTCGAGGACAGAACTCGAAGGGTAATACTTGCATTTGTAAACCTGACTAAGGAGATTATCAGGTTCACAAACCAGACGCCAAATTTGTTTGCCTAGTAAAGCAACATTGAAGTGGTAAAGGTCGCGAAACCCTATACTTCCTGCCGCTTTAGGTAGACAAACGGTGTCCCAAGGGAGCATATGCCAACCTCGTTTGTCAACTTTCCCAGACCACAAATAATGGCGTATCGAAGTGGTCATATCATCAATAATGTTTTAGGGTAAAAGGTAACAAGACATAACATATTGTGGTATAGATTGGATGACAGATTTAATAAAAATTTCTCTACCACTAAAAGAGAGGAGATGTTTATCCCATTTACTCAGACGAGCATTCATTTTTTCCCTGATGAACCCCAATGTTGTTGTCTTGTTCTTTCCTATTAGGAGAGGGACTCCCAGATAGATACCTGGATCATCCACTTCTCTTACATGTAGTATATTATTGATGTCCAACCGAAGCGACGTGGAAGTTTTCCGAGAAAAGAAAATAGTAGACTTTTCAAAATTCATCGCCTACCCAGACGAAGTAGCATAAGTATGTAGAGCATCCTTAAGGTGTTGAGCTTCTGTAGTTATATTCTTAATGAATACGACACAGTCATCTGCAAAAAGGAGGTGGTTGATGCGAGGCCCATTCCTACTAGCACAAAGTCCAGGAAGGTTGCCATTTGTTTGCTCAGCATTGAGCAAGGCTGAAAGGCCTTGAGTACAGAAAAGAAACAAAAAAGGGGATAGAGGGTCCCCTTGCCGTAACCCTCTATAGGGTTTAAAAGGTCGTGAAAGGGAGTCATTGATACGTACTTGAAAGGATACTGAGGATACACACCTCATAATAAGGGAAACCCATCTAGAGTTGAAACCTAGGCGAATCATAATTTGTTCAAGAAAAGGCCATTCAACACGATCGAAAGCCTTTTCCATGTCGAGTTTTAAGCTCGCACCTTTTGCAAGAGATGTTTCATCAGTATGTAAAGTATGGATGAGCTCATGGGCAATAAGGATGTTGTCAGTAATGTTCCTTCCTTGAAAAAAAGCAGCTTGATTGCCACTGATACACAAGGGTATGATAGATTTTAGACGGTTAACAAGTACTTTCGAAACAGTTTTGTAAAGGACTGTGCAAAGGCTAATAGGCCTGAGATGGCGCATTGTAGTGGGGTCGCTAATTTTAGGAATTAGAACTATGATAGTATGGTTGACCTCTTCCATATTAACCGACCCTCGCAAGAGTCCGAGGCAGAGGTTTGTAAAGTCTTGGCCAAGGATATCCCAATGCTTCCTAAATACACCGCTTGGGAATCCATCAACACCCGGGGCTTTCCTCGGGTCAATATCATGTAAAGCAATGGTAACTTCATCTGTTGTGAAATCCTTATTGAGGTTATTGTTCATTGTTTTAGTAACAATAGTGGGAATGTTATCCAAGATGGTAGAGGCAATAGTAGGAGAGGAAGACGTAAAAAGGTTTTGAAAGTAAGTAATAGCAGTAGACATGATATCGTCTGTATGTGTTTGCCATATATTTTGGATGTCTAGAAGTCCAGCAATATGATTCTTTCGCCGTCGACTATTTGCTCTGGTATGAAAGAAAGAAGTATTTTTATCACCGTGTTCTAACCAGTGTGTCCGAGCTCGTTGAGCCCAGTATATTTCCTTCGCATTCAACAAGCTATCAAGCTCACCTTTAGCAGAAATAAAATTGTGGATTTCCGTATTGGAAAGCTGGCGTGTGAGACACATATTAATAAAATCGTTCAGTTGAGTGATACGAGCATTGGATTTAATGCGTTTGTTAATTTGCCAAGTGGCTAAGAATCGTCCGATATTTTGAAGTTTATGAAGTGTCGAGCGAGATTGGTTAGACCAAATCTCTCTAATTCGAGGCAAAACTTCCGGGTCATCAGCCCAACAATTCTCATAACAAAAAAGATTATTGGAGTGATTTGATCTGAGAGCTCGTGATGGGCTAGTGTCTATTAAGATAGGGCAATGATCAGAATGTGCCTGAAAGAATGAAATAGCTTGGAAATTAGGAAATGAGTTAAACCAAGCGGAGTTACCAAGAAATCTATCGATTCGTTCCATAATGGTTTCCGTGTTACGCCCAGATCTAGTCCAAGTGAACCAACCAGTTGTTGGTTTAAAGTCAAAAAGATCATTCTTGTCAAGACAATCTCTAAAATTATTAATTTGTGATCGCGCACGACGAGTACCGCCTTGTTTTTCATTATCATAAAGGATTTCATTAAAGTCCCCCGCTAAAAGCCAGGGAAGGGAAGAAGCTGATTTTAGAGTATCTATTAATTGCCAAGTTTTGTATTTGTTTGCAGTTTCGGGAAAACCATGTAAACCGGAAAAGTGAAATTATAGTTGTCCAAAAGAAATAATGACATCAATATGGCGTTCCGAGTAAGTAAGCAAATCAATAGTAGTTTTGTTATTCCAAATGAGAGCAAGCCCTGTGCAAGAATGGTTGGGTTCAACAGCTATGCAGCCATGCATACCTAGCTTAAACTTAATACGGTCCATATTGTGTCTGTTTAACCTAGTCTCACAAAGAAAAAGACAATCAACATCATGCTTTGAGGAAGCACGTTGTAGAGCATGAATTGCCTGGGAGTTGCCAAGACCCTGGCAGTTCCAACATAAGATTTTCATTTTGCTCGGCGGGGTTGATCACCGTCAACCGCCGTCGAAGAGTTTTTTCCGCTGCTCATCCCAGCTTTCCCATTAGAAGCCTTAGTCGAAGGACGAGGTCTATTGGTTATGTAACCCACAACAGAAGGTGGTGATCACACGGAATCTATACTCGAGATTCGATATAGAATTAGAGAATGAGAAAAAACACTACAAGATGTATAGGTTAAAATCCCAATCAAGGGCGGTATAATGAGAAAGAAATTAATGTTTTGAAGAAGCCTCAAGTTAGCGAAATTGTTGATAGGTGAGGGCAAAACACTATGAGAAGTGTTAGAAAAAATCCCTTTAAAGGGTGGTATATAAAGAAAAAGAAAAACATAGTTGATGCAAGTGATTATGCTTGGTGTAAAATTACCCATTAACACAAAGGTTGCAATAAGGCTAAAGAAGAAATACAAAGAGAAATCTATCCTGCTGGTATTGGGGTAACAAGTAAGAAAAAGATAAGTAATTTGATAAGTAAATTTGGACGATACCTTTTGCAAGGGTGATGTATTCAGTATAATAAGAAAGAAAGTAAGCCCAGTTCCATAGTGGTAGTTAAAAGTGAATGTTCTTACCCGATTAAAACAATTAATCCTAGTGAAAGTTAGGCAAACTTTCTTAGGAATACCTCGATGGGTTGAGAAAAATACACCATGAGTGGTGATGGTAAGACCCCTTTGTAAGGGTGGAATATTTATGTTATTAACTATTAATATGGAAAAAGTATAAAAGGAAGCAAAACTTTGATAGCTAGAGTATAAGTGGTATAAAAAGAAGCTTGGTAGGATGTAAATCAAGGGAAGAAAGTAAACTATTAAAACCAAGAAATAAAAAAGACACAACAACAGAAGAAAATAGAAAAAAGAAAAAGGAACTTCAAGAAAACATAAAAAGTAAAAAAACAAAGTAAAAAAGGTATTATTAAACCATAAAAAAGAAATCCTTAACAAAGTCCTAAAAACAAAGGCTATGTAGCCACGAAAACCTAACTTGATCCTGAGGAAGACCAAGAAACTAATAAACCTAGAAAAAAGAAAAAGAAAAATAAAAAGAACGGCAACATGCGTAGAGACAGCACGTTGTGAAGCATGAACTGTCTGGGCGTTGCCAAGACCCGGACAGTTCCAACAGAAGTTCATCATTTGGCTCGGCGGGGTTGATCAGAGTCAACCTCCGCCGGAGAGTTTTTTGTGCTGTTCATCCTAGCTTTTTCAACAGGTGCTTTGCTAGCCACTCGGGGCCGTTTAAGTCTGGTGTTCTCATCGGAAGGTGGAGTTCTCTTAGTACCTCTACTTGAAGCCGGACGGACAATTCGCTTGGGTGTCGGCGCAGAATCAAGCCAGTCGGCTACCTCCTAGAAGTCTTGGTCATTGGCTAGATCAGCCTCCAAATCTTGGAGTTCAGGGTCCAGTAAGCTCACCTCTCCAGTGTGATCAGTAGACTTTTGTCGGGTAGAAATATTAGAGCTTTGATCAGGAAAAACCATTTGTAATGGCTGTAGAGGACAACGACGAGCAGATAGTTTACTAGCACCCGTTGGAAGGAGTCTGGGCCCCTGTGGGATAACATGCGAGGGTCCGCTATTTGGAACAGATTCAAATTCATTAACTGGGGGAGGCTCCAAGGGTGCTTTACCTTTTCCGTTGGTGTTGGAAGGAGAAAACGACATAGGGGCTTTGTCTTTGGTATTGGTGTTGGAGGTTTGGGAGGATGTTGGAGGTGGTTGAGCATTGGATTCATTGGCGACATAACGAATGCGACCTCTTTGTGTAGGTTGTGCATCCTTCTTTTAGGAACATGTCGTAGCCAATCGCCATAAAGGAGTTGCTCAGGCCGTGAATCTACCGGGATAGAGCAAAAATCCAGAGAGTGACCAATTCTGCCACAACAGTGACAAATTGTGGGGAGACGTTCATATTGAAGCAGGCAGAACCTTGTAGAGGGCCCTCCACCTATGGTGACACAACGCTTAATGGGTTGCGTAACATCCAATGTCAATCCAACCCGCAAGTAGTCAACCATGTTGAAATCGATTTTCCTAGTGTCGATTTTTGTTACTGTTCCTATTATGGACCCGAGAGATTCGCCAATATTATTAGCAGATTCCTCCGATGCAAGGAAGATGTGTGGAATGTTGTATATGCGCACCCAAATATTCATCTTTGTAAAGGCATGATCTTCAAGGCTGATAGTAGGAATGTACTGGGTGAGAGCAAGCCATTCATCCTTATAAGTCCAAGGTCCCCTTGCCAGGATATCGTCCTTGATTTTCGCATCTTTGAAGCGGATGAGAAACAGATGTGGTTTCAAGATTCGTATAGAAACCAGTTTGGTCATGGTCCAGATGCCAGTAAAAGCTTTGACGAGCACCTAATCATCAATCTCTTTGGAGGATATAAGATTCCCTAGTAGGGTGGATTGTGTTTCTTCTTCGAAGAAATCCCAAGAGATACTAGGTTGGAAGATAGCCGCCTGCTCATCAGCAGTAAATTTAAGATTGCCAAGTTGTTGGAGGAAGGTCTTAGAATTCATTGGTAAGAGGTTGGTAAAGTTAAAGGAATATTTGAGAGAGGAAGGGAGAGAGGGCCGTGTGGAATATATAGAAGATGAGAAGATATGAGAGGGGTGGGCAGATATATATATAGGAGAGGAAGAGTTTGAAGTATACAAGAATTATAAGTGAGGTAATTAGGAAAAGATAAATAGAAAAAAAGAAAATTGTTATTATATGGAAAATATAAATTATTATATTGTATTTGAGAAGGAGGAGGAAAGAATAACTTATCACTTATGATATGAGAGAAGTTATATATTTGAAAATAAATAGAAGTTCTAAAAGGATTATGATTGAAGCAAGTTTGGAAAGAGAAAGAAAAATAAAAAAGATAATCTAAAATATATGGGATATAGAAGTTATCGTAATGTACTAGGAAAGAATTAAAGATAAATAATTTATCACATATGATATGGTAAGGAACAAAGGACTGTTGAGATAATATAATAGTCATACTTTGATAATTGATCAGAATCGAGAACTCCACGGGTGGAAGTAGAGTAAAAATTAATACCCTATAAAGGGTGTTGGGAGAGTCCCTATACAAGGGTGGTATATAAAGATAGTGGATAGAATATATAATATCATAGGGTGAACACATGTTGTGTATCCAAATAAACATTGCAAACCTGATGTGGAAAGCTTGTGTCCAACCCAGCAGTGCCATAGCTGGCCAGTAGCAGACGCAGACAGACAAGGGAGCATGGTTAGGCCAGAGACAGACGGACGAGCAATTGAAGCCCTGAATGGAATAAAACCGTCGACATGGAATCATGGTTAGGCCAGAAGCTGATAAATAGAAGTAAACAGACCACCAATGAATTTTGGTAGAGAATAATTGAATTAAAAATAAAAAAGTGATCAAAGAAAGAAGGTACTCCTTCCTTGAAGTCAAGCGAGAGTAAACATGCCTGTAGAGAGCCTGATAGAGGCGTCTGATGTGGGGGTTCGAGACCATCTGGACCCTAGTAGGCCAAAAGCAGACGTAGGGAGCTACATGATATCGGAGTTGTAGGATCATGAAACCATGGCTTAGACCCCCTTATTGCAATAGCGAATTGTAAACTAGCAAGCACGGAGCCGACAAGCAGAGGTTGGAATGGGTGACACCATGTAGAGTGTTGAGGAGCAAAATCCTGGAAAACGTAACAGGGGCATCAGAATCTAGGAGGGTTGAAAAAATCCAGAGAAGGGAAAAGAAGATTACACAAATCGTCAAAATTGGAATTTAACCGAGTAAAATGCTCTAAAATTTGATTTAGTGGTTTAATCATATTCAAAAACCCATAATTAACCATTTCTACTCATGAAATTTGATTAAATCTCATTTTGTGGTTGTTTTGTCGGGTTTAAAGCGCGCACGTCTAATTAGGAATTTTAGTGAAACCGTTGGGATTTGAACTGAGTAAAATACTCTAAAATTGAGATTAAGTTGTATAATTTGATATAAAGTCCCATAATTAACTATTAGAACTCATGACATTTGATTTATTCTTATTTTGCGGTCGTTTTCTTAGGTTTAAAGTATGCATATCTAAGTGAGCTTTATAGTGATCACATTGGAATTTAACCGAGTAAATTGCTCTAAAATTGGGATTAAGTGGTTTAATCATATTTTAAAACCCATAATTAACGATTTGAACTCATTTGATTAAATCTCATTTTGCTGGGTTTAAAGCGCGCATGCTTAATTGGGCATTTTAGTGAAACCGTTGGGATTCGAACCGAGTAAAATGCTCTAAAATTGATATTAAGTTGTATAATTTGATTCGAAGTCCCATAATTAACTATTAAAACTCATTACTTTTGATTTATTCTTATTTTGAGTCCGTTTTTTTAGGTTTAAAGTGTGCATATCTAATCGAGCTTGTAGTGAACACAGTGGAATTTAAACCGAAAAAATGCTCTAAAATTGAGATTAAATTGTTTGATCATACTCAAAAGCCAATAATTAACTATTTGAACTAATTAAATATGATTGAATCTCATTTTGTGCGTGTCTGTTAGTTTAAAGCGTTGATGTCTAATCGGGCTTTTAAGTGAACCCGTTGTAACTTTAACCGAGTAAAATGCTTTAAAATGGAGACAAAGTTGTATAATTTGTTTCAAATTCTTCTAATTAGGTATTTGAACTCATGAAATTTGATTTATCATTATCTTGCGGTCGTTTTGTTAGATTTAAAGTGTGCATATATCTAAATGGGATTTATAGTGAGCACATTGAAATTTAAACTGAGTAAAATGCTTTAAAATTAAGATTAAGTGGATTAATCATGTTCAAAGGCCAATAATTAACTATTTGAAATCATAAAATTTGATTGAATCTCATTTTGCGGACCTTTTATTATGCTTAAAGTGTGCATAATGAAATCCCACTATATATAGTTATCACACTGGAATTTAACTGAGTAAAATGTTCTAAAATTAAGATTAAGTGGTTTAATCATGTTCAAAAACCCAAAATTAACTATTTGAACTCATGAAATTTGATTAAATCTCATTTTGTGGCCGTTTTGTTGGGTTTAAACCGTGAATGTCTAATTGGGCATATAGTGAAACCACTGGAATTTTAACCGAGTAAAATGCTCTAAAAGTGAGATTAAGTTGAATAATTACGTTTAAAATTCCATAATAAACTATATGAACTCGTGGCATTTGATATTTATTCTTATTTTGCGGCCGTTTTGTTATGTTTGAATTGTGCATATCTAATTGAGCTTTATAATGATCACATTGGAATTTAACCGAGTAAAATGCTCTAAAATTTGATTAAGTGGTTTAATCATATATAAAAACCCATAATTAACCATTTCTACTCATGAAATTTGATTAAATCTCATTTTCTGACCATTTTGTAGGGTTTAAAGCGCGCATGTCTAATTGGGAATTTTAGTGAAGCCGTTGGGATTTGAACTGAGTAAAATGCTCTAAAATTCTATTAGAACTCATGGCATTTGATTTATTCTTATTTTGCGGTCGTTTTCTTAGGTTTAAAGTATGCATATCTAAATGAGCTCTATAGTGATCACATTGGAATTTAACCGAGTAAAATGCTCTAAATTTGGGATTAAGTGGTTTCATCATATTTAAAAACCCATAATTAACTATTTGAACTCACGAAATTTGATTAAATCTCATTTTGTTGGGTTTAAAGCGTGCATGCTTAATTGGGCATTTTAGTGAAACCGTTGGGATTTGAATAGAGTAAAATGCTCTAAAATTGAGATTAAGTTGTATTATTTGATATAAAGTCCCATAATTAACTATTAGAACTCATGACATTTGATTTATTCTTATTTTGCGGTCGTTTTCTTAGGTTTAAAGTATGCATATCTAAGTGAGCTTTATAGTGATCGCATTAGAATTTAACCGAGTAAAATGCTCTAAAATTGATATTATGTTGTTTGATCATACTGAAAAGACAATAATTAACTATTTGAACTTATTAAATGTGATTGAATCCCATTTTGTGCGCGTTTGTTTGTTTAAAGCGTTTATGTCTAATCGGCTTTTATGTGAACCCGTTGTAACTTTAACCGAGTAAAATTCTCTAAAATGGAGATTAAGTTGTATAATTTGTTTCAAATTCTTCTAATTAGGTATTTGAACTCATAAAATTTGATTTATTATTATCTTGCGGTTGTTTTGTTAGGTTTAAAGTGTGCATATATCTAAATGGGATTTATAGTGGGCACATTGGAATTTAAACTGAGTAAAATGCTCTAAAATTGAGATTAAGTGGATTAATCATGTTCAAAGGCCAATAATTAACTATTTAAAATCATAAAATTTGATTGAATCTCATTTTGCGGACGTTTTATTATGCTTAAAGTGTGCATATCGAAATCTCACTATATATGTGATCGCGTTGGAATTTAACAGAGTAAAATGTTCTAAAATTAAGATTAAGTGGTTTAATCATGTTCAAAAACCCAAAATTAACTATTTGAACTCATGAGATTTGATTAAATCTCATTTTGTGGCCGTTTTGTTGGGTTTAAACCGTGAATGTCTAATTGGGCATTTAGTGAAACCGCTGGAATTTTAACCGAGTAAAATGCTCTAAAAGTGAGATTAAGTTGAATAATTACGTTTAAAATTCCATAATAAACTATTAGAACTCGTTGCATTTGATTTATTCTTATTTTGCGGCCGTTTTGTTATGTTTGAATTGTGCATATCTAATTGAGCTTTATAAAGATCACATTAGATTTTTTTGTTTGAAAGAAAGGGCCTCATTAAAAAAATCCTATAGCCAGCCACCTTAAGAGGTGAGTAGGCCCCTACGGGGAAAAGAGTACCCAAGGTTTTATTGAGAAGAAGAGGAGAACCTCTCCGAGTTTACAGAAGCCCGAATAAAATCGGGAAAGTTACAGTCAAAAGAACAAGAGTTAAAGGAACGCAAAGCCCTAGTAGCTAAGACATGGGCTACAACGTTTGCGCCTCTAGGTACATAACAAATCTTACAATCAGGCAAAGTACCAAGAGTGGAGCGGATGCGGGACACCAAATGTTGTACAGTGGAAAGATCTTGATGATAGATGTTGTTAACCTTATTGGCAATGGAAGCTGAATCAGTTTCAAACACCACGTGAGTCCATCCATTAGCAGCTGCAAACTTTAGACCTTCTAAAACGGCAAGAGCCTCAGAAGAAGCAAGGTCCGGGCAAATGAGCGGCGTTGAGCAACCACCCAGGACGACACCGAAGGAGTCCCTTGCAATGACTCCAGCAGCAACACCTCTTAACACGGGGTCAAAGGCACCATCCGTATTAATCTTGACAAAACTCGGGTCCGGTTTCGTCCATCTAGCTTGAGCAAAAGTGGGCTCAGCTAGTCGGGAACGTAGATGGGAGGCATCATTAATTGATGTGTAGTCATTAAAAAGTTTTTGTGCATTGGAAACAGTTAACCAAACAGGTTGGAGATGGCTATTATGGATAAAGTCATTTCGGCGATTCCATAAATTCCAAAGTATCGTGATGAGAAAAGAAAATTGATGTAAGGAGAGAAAACCAGCAACTTCAGAGAGCCACTGGTGGGGGAGACAAAGGTATTGGTGAAAATTCGTGTAGGAAGCCCTGCCAACTGGAGTGCCTCCTTGGCACTAGGACAATCCCGCGTAGCATGGAGGGTGGTTTCAATGGCCATGTTACAGATTGGGCATAATCCCGTACCAAGATTGGCCTGGAGGATTTTATGGCCAGATGGGAGTGCATCATGACATAGACGCCATCCAAAGGTGCGATCCTTGGGAAGAGTAGGTAATTTGGATATAACTTTCCAAATCTTGGATGGCCTGTTAATTGGCCCTAACTGTAATTGCAAAAATTAGTACCCAGATCGAACCGTATATAAGCCAGAGTCATGGTGACCCCAAAGGGTAGTGTCTTTTGTGTCGTTAATAATAGGTACATTAAGGATGGTATTGGCGTCTTCGTGGGAGAAGTATTCTCTAACTCTTGATTCGTCCCAACGGGGTAAATTAGGTAACATAAAAGCGCTTGCACGAAAAGGGACTTCGTCATTTACCTCATAATCACCATAAAGGTTGATAGGCTGGATGCCACCCCATTTGTCAAAGTGGATTTGAACTTGGCTGGATATACCTGGGCGTTTAAAAAAGCCATCACGAAGCTTAGAGAAAGCAATGCTAAGGCCTTTCCAAGCAAAAGAAGAACGCCGATTGTGATTAGATTCGAAGATAGAACCCGAAGGGTAATACTTGCATTTGTAGACATGACTAAGGAGTTATCAGGTTCACAAACCAGTCGCCAGATCTGTTTGCCTAATAAAGCAACATTGAAGTGGTGAAGGTCGCGAAACCCTATACCTCCTGCTACTTTAGGTAGACAGACGGTATCCCAAGGGAGCATATGCCAACCTCGTTTGTCAGCTTTCCCAGACCACCAATAGCGGCGTATCGATGTGGTCATGTCATCAATAATGTTTTGGGGTAAAAGGTAAAAGGTAGCAAGAGATCCTTAGGTTGCAGGTTCAACTCTTGTAGTAGCATGCTTTGTGAATTACCAGCAATGTCATCAGAGTGATTGAGCGATTAAAGTCAAATGGTGGACATTGGAATTTAAACGAGTAAAATGCTCTAAAATTTGATTAAGTGGTTTAATCATATATAAAAACCCATAATTAACCATTTCTACTCATGAAATTTGATTAAATCTCATTTTGTGGCCGTTTTGTAGGGTTTAAAGCGTGCATGTCTAATTGGGAATTTTAGTGAAACCGTTGGGATTTGAACCGAGTAAAATGCTCTAAAATTGAGATTAAGTTGTATAATTTGATATAAAGTCCCATAATTAGCTATTAGAACTCATGACATTTGATTTATTCTTATTTTGCGGTCATTTTCTTAGGTTTAAAGTATGCATATCTAAATGAGCTTTATAGTGATCACATTGGAATTTAACCGAGTAAAATGCTCTAAAATTGGGATTAAGTGGTTTAATCATATTTAAAAACCCATAATTAACTATTTGAACTCATGAAATTTGATTAAATCTCATTTTGTTGGGTTTAAAGCGCGCATACTTAATTGGGCATTTTAGTGAAACCGTTGAGATTTGAACCGAGTAAAATGCTCTAAAATTGATATTAAGTTGTATAATTTGATTTGAAGTCCCATAATTAACTATTAGAACTCATTCCATTTGATTTATTCTTATTTTGAGTCCTTTTTTTAGGTTTAAAGTGTGCATATCTAATTGAGCTTGTAGAGAACACATTGGAATTTAAACCAAAAAATGCTCTAAAATTGAGATTAAGTTGTTTGATCATACTGAAAATCCTATAATTAACGAGTTGGACTTATTAAATGTGATTGAATCTCATTTTGTGCGTGCTTGTTAGTTTAAAGCGTTGATGTCTAATCGGGCTTTTAAGTGAACCCGTTGTAACTTTAACCGAGTAAAATGCTCTAAAATGGAGATTAAGTTGTATAATTTGTTTCAAATTCTTCTAATTAGGTATTTGAACTCGTGAGATATGATTTATTCTTATCTTGCGGTGATTTTGTTAGGTTTAAAGTGTGCATATATCTAAATGGGATTTATAGTGAGCACATTGAAATTTAAACTGAGTAAAACGCTCTAAAATTGAGATTAAGTGGATGAATCATGTTCAAAGGCCAATAATTAACTATTTGAAATCATAAAATTTGATTGAATCTCATTTTGCAGACCTTTTATTATGCTTAAAGTGTGCATATCGAAATCCCACTATATGTAGTGATCACATGGGAATTTAACTAAGTAAAATGTTCTAAAATTAAGATTAAGTGGTTTAATCATGTTCAAAAACCCAAAATTAACTATTTGAACTAAGATTTGATTAAATCTCATTTTGTGGTCGTTTTGTTGGGTTTAAACCGTGAATGTCTAATTGGGAATTTAGTGAAACCGCTGGAATTTTAACCGAGTAAAATGCTCTAAAAGTGAGGTTAAGTTGAATAATTACGTTTAAAATTCCATAATAAACTATAAGAACTCGTGGCATTTGATTTATTCTTATTTTGCGGCCGTTTTGTAAGGTTTGAATTGTGCATATCTAATTGAGCTTTATAATGATCACATTGGAATTTAACTGAGTAAAATGCTCTAAAATTTGATTTAGTGGTTTAATCATTTTGAAAAACCCATAATTAACCATTTCTACTCATGAAATTTGATTAAATCTCATTTTGTGGCCGTTTTGTAAGGTTTAAAGCGCGCACGTCTAATTGGGAATTTTAGTGAAACCGTTGGGATTTGAACCGAGTAAAATGCTCTAAAATTGAGATTAAGTTGTATAATTTGATATAAAGTCCCATAATTAACTATTAGAACTCATGGCATTTGATTTATTCTTATTTTGCGGTCGTTTTCTTAGGTTTAAAGTATGCATATCTAAGTGAGCTTTATAGTGATCACATTGGAATTTAACCGAGTAAAATGCTCTAAATTTGGGATTAAGTGGTTTAATCATATTTAAAAACCCATAATTAACCATTTGAACTCATGAAATTTGATTAAATCTCATTTTGTGGCTATTTGTTGGGTTTAAAGCGCACATGCTTAGTTGGGCATTTTAGTGAAACCGTTGGGGTTTTAACCGAGTAAAATGCTCTAAAATTTATATTAAGTTGTATAATTTGATTTAATGTCCCATAATTAACTATTAGAACTCATTACTTTTGATTTATTCTTATCTTGAGTCCTTTTTTTAGGTTTAAAGTGTGCATATCTAATTGAGCTTGTAGTGAACACATTGGAATTTAAACCGAAAAAATGCTCTAAAATTGAGATTAAGTTGTTTGATCATACTCAAAAGCCAATAATTAACTATTTGAACTTATTAAATGTGATTGAATCTCATTTTGTGCGTGCTTGTTAGTTTAAAGCGTTGATGTCTAATCGGGCTTTTAAGTGAACCCGTTGTAACTTTAACCGAGTAAAATGCTCTAAAATGGAGATTAAGTTGTATAATTTGTTTCAAATTCTTCTAATTAGGTATTTGAACTCTTGAGATATGATTTATTCTTATCTTGCGGTGATTTTGTTAGGTTTAAAGTGTGCATATATCTAAATGGGATTTATAGTGAGCACATTGAAATTTAAACTGAGTAAAATGCTCTAAAATTGAGATTAAGTGGATTAATCATGTTCAAAGGCCAATAATTAACTATTTGAAATCATAAAATTTGATTGAATCTCATTTTGCAGACCTTTTATTATGCTTAAAGTGTGCATATCGAAATCCCACTATATATAGTGATCACATGGGAATTTAACTAAGTAAAATGTTCTAAAATTAAGATTAAGTGGTTTAATCATGTTCAAAAACCCAAAATTAACTATTTGAACTAAGATTTGATTAAATCTCATTTTGTGGTCGTTTTGTTGGGTTTAAACCGTGAATGTCTAATTGGGAATTTAGTGAAACCGCTGGAATTTTAACCGAGTAAAATGCTCTAAAAGTGTGGTTAAGTTGACTAATTACGTTTAAAATTCCATAATAAACTATAAGAACTCGTGGCATTTGATTTATTCTTATTTTGCGGCCGTTTTGTAAGGTTTGAATTGTGCATATCTAATTGAGCTTTATAATGATCACATTGGAATTTAACTGAGTAAAATGCTCTAAAATTTGATATAGTGGTTTAATCATTTTGAAAAACCCATAATTAACCATTTCTACTCATGAAATTTGATTAAATCTCATTTTGTGGTCGTTTTGTAAGGTTTAAAGCGCGCACGTCTAATTGGGAATTTTAGTGAAACCGTTGGGATTTGAACCGAGTAAAATGCTCTAAAATTGAGATTAAGTTGTATAATTTGATATAAAGTCCCATAATTAACTATTAGAACTCATGGCATTTGATTTATTCTTATTTTGCGGTCGTTTTCTTAGGTTTAAAGTATGCATATCTAAGTGAGCTTTATAGTGATCACATTGGAATTTAACCGAGTAAAATGCTCTAAATTTGGGATTAAGTGGTTTAATCATATTTAAAAACCCATAATTAACCATTTGAACTCATGAAATTTGATTAAATCTCATTTCGTGGCTATTTGTTGGGTTTAAAGCGCGCATGCTTAGTTGGGCATTTTAGTGAAACCGTTGGGGTTTTAACCGAGTAAAATGCTCTAAAATTGATATTAAGTTGTATAATTTGATTTAATGTCCCATAATTAACTATTAGAACTCATTACTTTTGATTTATTCTTATCTTGAGTCCTTTTTTTAGGTTTAAAGTGTGCATATCTAATTGAGCTTGTAGTGAACACATTGGAATTTAAACCGAAAAAATGCTCTAAAATTGAGATTAAGTTGTTTGATCATACTCAAAAGCCAATAATTAACTATTTGAACTTATTAAATGTGATTGAATCTCATTTTGTGCGTGCTTGTTAGTTTAAAGCGTTGATGTCTAATCGGGCTTTTAAGTGAACCCGTTGTAACTTTAACCGAGTAAAATGCTCTAAAATGGAGATTAAGTTGTATAATTTGTTTCAAATTCTTCTAATTAGGTATTTGAACTCGTGAGATATGATTTATTCTTATCTTGCGGTGATTTTGTTAGGTTTAAAGTGTGCATATATCTAAATGGGATTTATAGTGAGCACATTGAAATTTAAACTGAGTAAAATGCTCTAAAATTGAGATTAAGTGGATTAATCATGTTCAAAGGCCAATAATTAACTATTTGAAATCATAAAATTTGATTGAATCTCATTTTGTGGACCTTTTATTATGCTTAAAGTGTGCATATCGAAATCCCACTATATATAGTGATCACATGGGAATTTAACTAAGTAAAATGTTCTAAAATTAAGATTAAGTGGTTTAATCATGTTCAAAAACCCAAAATTAACTATTTGAACTAAGATTTGATTAAATCTCATTTTGTGGTCGTTTTGTTGGGTTTAAACCGTGAATGTCTAATTGGGAATTTAGTGAAACCGCTGGAATTTTAACCGAGTAAAATGCTCTAAAAGTGAGGTTAAGTTGACTAATTACGTTTAAAATTCCATAATAAACTATAAGAACTCGTGGCATTTGATTTATTCTTATTTTGCGACCGTTTTGTAAGGTTTGAATTGTACATATCTAATTGAGCTTTATAATGATCACATTGGAATTTAACTGAGTAAAATGCTCTAAAATTTGATTTAGTGGTTTAATCATTTTGAAAAACCCATAATTAACCATTTCTACTCATGAAATTTGATTAAATCTCATTTTGTGGCTGTTTTGTAAGGTTTAAAGCGCGCACGTCTAATTGGGAATTTTAGTGAAACCGTTGGGATTTGAACCGAGTAAAATGCTCTAAAATTGAGATTAAGTTGTATAATTTGATATAAAGTCCCATAATTAACTATTAGAACTCATGGCATTTGATTTATTCTTATTTTGCGGTCGTTTTCTTAGGTTTAAAGTATGCATATCTAAGTGAGCTTTATAGTGATCACATTGGAATTTAACCGAGTAAAATGCTCTAAATTTGGGATTAAGTGGTTTAATCATATTTAAAAACCCATAATTAACCATTTGAACTCATGAAATTTGATTAAATCTCATTTCGTGGCTATTTGTTGGGTTTAAAGCGCGCATGCTTAGTTGGGCATTTTAGTGAAACCGTTGGGGTTTTAACCGAGTAAAATGCTCTAAAATTGATATTAAGTTGTATAATTTGATTTAATGTCCCATAATTAACTATTAGAACTCATTACTTTTGATTTATTCTTATCTTGAGTCCTTTTTTTAGGTTTAAAGTGTGCATATCTAATTGAGCTTGTAGTGAACACATTGGAATTTAAACCGAAAAAATGCTCTAAAATTGAGATTAAGTTGTTTGATCATACTCAAAAGCCAATAATTAACTATTTGAACTTATTAAATGTGATTGAATCTCATTTTGTGCGTGCTTGTTAGTTTAAAGCGTTGATGTCTAATCGGGCTTTTAAGTGAACCCGTTGTAACTTTAACCGAGTAAAATGCTCTAAAATGGAGATTAAGTTGTATAATTTGTTTCAAATTCTTCTAATTAGGTATTTGAACTCGTGAGATATGATTTATTCTTATGTTGCGGTCAATTTTGTTAGGCTTAAAGTGTGCATATATCTAAATGGGATTTATAGTGAGCACATTGAAATTTAAACTGAGTAAAATGCTCTAAAATTGAGATTAAGTGGATTAATCATGTTCAAAGGCCAATAATTAACTATTTGAAATCATAAAATTTGATTGAATCTCATTTTGTGGACCTTTTATTATGCTTAAAGTGTGCATATCGAAATCCCACTATATATAGTGATCACATTGGAACTTAACTGCGTAAAATGTTCTAAAATTAAGATTAAAGTGGTTTAATCATGTTCAAAAACCCAAAATTAACGATTTGAACTCATGAGATTTGATTAAATCTCATTTTGTGGCCGTTTTGTTGGGTTTAAACCGTGAATGTCTAATTGGGCATTTAGTGAAACCGCTGGAATTTTAACCAAGTAAAATGCTCTAAAAGTGAGGTTAAATTGAATAATTACGTTTAAAACTCCATAATAAACTATAAGAACTCGTGGCATTTGATTTATTCTTATTTTGGGGGCGTTTTGTTAGGTTTGAATTGTGTATATCTAATTGAGCTTTATAATGATCACATTGGAATTTAACCGAGTAAAATGCTCTAAAATTTGATTTAGTGGTTTAATCATATTTAAAAACCCATAATTAACCATTTCTACTCATGAAATTTGATTAAATCTCATTTTGTGGCCGTTTTGTAGGGTTTAAAGCTCGCACGTCTAATTGGGAATTTTAGTGAAACCGTTGGGATTTGAACCGAGTAAAATGCTCTAAAATTGAGACTAAGTTGTATAATTTGATATAAAGTCCCATAATTAACTATTAGAACTCATGGCATTTGATTTATTCTTATTTTGCGGTCGTTTTCTTAGGTTTAAAGTATGCATATCTAAGTGAGCTTTATAGTGATCACATTGGAATTTAACCAAGTAAAATGCTATAAAATTGGGATTAAGTGGTTTCATCATATTTAAAAACCCATAATTAACTATTTGAACTCATTTGATTAAATCTCATTTTGTTGGGTTTAAAGCGCGCATACTTAATTGGGCATTTTAGTGAAACCGTTGGGATTTGAACCGAGTAAAATGCTCTAAAATTAATATTAAGTTGTATAATTTGATTTGAAGTCCCATAATTAACTATTAGAACTCATTCCATTTGATTTATTCTTATTTTGAGTCCTTTTTTTAGGTTTAAAGTGTGCATATCTAATTGAGCTTGTAGTGAACACATTGGAATTTAAACCAAAAAAATGCTCTAAAATTGAGATTAAGTTGTTTGATCATACTGAAAATCCAATAATTAACTATTTGGACTTATTAAATGTGATTGAATCTCATTTTGTGCGTGCTTGTTAGTTTAAAGCGTTGATGTCTAATCGGGCTTTTAAGTGAACCCGTTGTAACTTTAACCGAGTAAAATGCTCTATAATGGAGATTAAGTTGTATAATTTGTTTCAAATTCTTCTAATTAGGTATTTGAACTCGTGAGATATGATTTATTCTTATGTTGCGGTCATTTTGTTATGTTTAAAGTGTGCATATATCTAAATGGGATTTATAGTGAGCACATTGAAATTTAAACTAAGTAAAATGCTCTAAAATTGAGATTAAGTGGATTAATCATGTTCAAAGGCCAATAATTAACTATTTGAAATCATAAAATTTGATTGAATCTCATTTTGTGGACCTTCTATTATGCTTAAAGTGTGCATATCGAAATCCCACTATATATAGTGATCACACTAGAACTTAGCTGAGTAAAATGTTCTAAAATTAAGATTAAGTGGTTTAAACATGTTCAAAAACCCAAAATTAACTATTTGAACTCATGAGATTTGATTAAATCTCATTTTGTGGCCGTTTTGTTGGGTTTAAACCGTGAATGTCTAATTGGGCATTTAGTGAAACCGCTGGAATTTTAACCGAGTAAAATGCTCTAAAAGTGAGGTTAAGTTGACTAATTACGTTTAAAATTCCATAATAAACTATAAGAACTCGTGGCATTTGATTTATTCTTATTTTGCGGTCGTTTTGTTAGGTTTGAATTGTGTATATCTAATTGAGCTTTATAATGATCACATTGGAATTTAACCGAGTAAAATGCTCTAAAATTTGATTTAGTGGTTTAATCATATTTAAAAACCCATAATTAACCATTTCTACTCATGAAATTTGATTAAATCTCATTTTGTGGCCGTTTTGTAGGGTTTAAAGCGCGCACGTCTAATTGGGAATTTTAGTGAAACCGTTGGGATTTGAACCGAGTAAAATGCTCTAAAATTGAGACTAAGTTGTATAATTTGATATAAAGTCCCATAATTAACTATTAGAACTCATGCCATTTGATTTATTCTTATTTTGCCGTCGTTTTCTTAGGTTTAAAGTATGCATATCTAAGGGAGCTTTATAGTGATCACATTGGAATTTAACCGAGTAAAATGCTCTAAAATTGGGATTAAGTGGTTTAATCATATTTAAAAACCCATAATTAACTATTTGAACTCATGAAATTTGATTAAATCTCATTTTGTGGCTATTTGTTGGGTTTAAAGCGCGCATGCTTAATTGGGCATTTTAGTGAAACCGTTGGTATTTTTTTTTTGCGAGAAAGGTCCTCATTAAAAAACCCTATAGCCAGTCACCTCAAGAGGTGTGCAGGCCCCTATGGGGAAAAGAGTACCGAGGATTTTATTGAGAAGAAATGGAGAATCTCTCCGAGTTTACAAAAGCCCGAATAAAATCGGGAAAGTGTTAGAAAAAAACCCTTTGAATGGTAGCATATAAAGAGAAGCATAGTTGACGCGAGGGAGTATGCTTGGCAGAAGAATTGACACAAAGGTAACAATAAGGAGAAGGAAGAAAGGAGAAAAAACATTAAAATAACATAAGGAGTAAAAAAACAAGGCAATAAAGGTATTATTATTCCAAATAAAAGATGTGAACAAGAAAACCTAAAAACAAAGGCTATGAAGCCATGTATTCCTAAGAAACTGAAATACATAGAATAAAGAAAAGGGAGATAAGCGGCATCATGCTGAGAGACAACACGTTGCAAAACAGGAACTGCCTGGGTATTGCCATCACCCTGACAGTTCCAACAAAGGATTATCATTTTGCTCGGCGGGGTTGATCCACATCAACCTCCGTCGGAGAGTTTTTGTGCTGCTCATCCCAGCCTTTTCAGTAGAAGCCTTGCCTGGTGGTCTTGCCCTTTTAGGCTTGTTACCCTCATCAGAAGGCGAAGTTCGCTTAGTACCTCGGCTCAAGGTAGGACGAACAATACGTTTTGGAGTTGGTGCATTATCAATCCAATCGACAGCCTCTTGGAAAGCTTGATCATTGTTAAGGTCAGCCTCCAAGTCTTGGAGATCGAGATCCAGCAAGCTCACCTCCCCGGTGTCTTCATTAGTCTTTTGCCTTGCAGTAATATTAGAACCATGATCTGGAAGAACTATTTGCAATGGAGGGCACCGACGCGCAGATAATCTGCTAGCAACGGTTGGAAGAAGACGAGGGCCTTTTAAAGTAGTTTGTAACAAGTCATTACTTGGCAATGATTCTAGATCATTAACTGGAGGAGATGGCATAGGGGCTTTACCTTTGTCATTGGAGTTTGAAGTTTGAGAAGAAGTTGGCGTTGGCTTAGCGTCGGGGGCGTTGTTAATAGAGCGAATACGACCTTTTTGTGAAGGTTGTGCATCCTTCTTTTTTGGAACATAGCGAAGCCAATCTCCATATTGGAGATGTTCGGGTCGAGCCTCGGTTGGTATAGGACAAAACTCCGTGGAGTGGCCGACTTTACCGTAAACATGACAAATAGTAGGAAGACGTTCGTATTGAAGCATGCAGAACCTTTTAGAAGGCCCCCCGCCAATAGCAACACATCGCCTAATTGGTTTGGTGTTATCTAAGATTAACCCAACTCAAAGGTAGTCAATCATATTGAAATCAATTTTCCTTGTATCGATTTTTGTTACCGTTCCAATTATATGAGAGGGATGATGAATAATTACGTTGAATAATTACGTTTAAAATTCCATAATAAACTATAAGAACTCGTGGCATTTGATTTATTCTTATTTTGCGTCCGTTTTGTTAGGTTTGAATTGTGCATATCTAATTGAGCTTTATAATGATCACATTGGAATTTAACCGAGTAAAATGCTCTAAAATTTGATTAAGTGGTTTAATCATATATAAAAACCCATAATTAACCATTTCTACTCATGAAATTTGATTAAATCTCATTTTGTGGCCGTTTTGTAGGGTTTAAAGCGTGCATGTCTAATTGGGCATTTTAGTGAAACCGTTGGGAATTGAACCGAGTAAAATGCTCTAAAATTGAGATTAAGTTGTATAATTTGATATAAAGTCCCATAATTAATTATTAGAACTCATGACATTTGATTTATTCTTATTTTGCGGTCGTTTTCTTAGGTTTAAAGTATGCATATCTAAATGAGCTTTATAGTGATCACATTAGAATTTAACCAAGTAAAATGCTCTAAAATTGCGATTAAGTGGTTTAATCATATTTCAAAACCCATAATTAACTATTTGAACTCATGAAATTTGATTAAATCTCATTTTGTGGCTATTTATTGGTTTTAAAGCGCGCATGCTTAATTGGGCATTTTAGTGAAACCGTTGGGATTTTTTTTTTTAGAGAAAGGGCCTCATTAAAAAAACGCTGTAGCCAGTCACCTCAAGAGGTGTGCAGGCCCCTATGGGTAAAAGAGTACCCAGGATTTTATTGAGAAGAAAAGGAGAATCTCTCCGAGTTTACAAAAGCCCGAATAAAATCGGGAAAGTTACAATCAAAAGAAAAGGAAGTAAAAGAACGCAAAGCCCTAGTAGCTAAGACATGGGTTACAACGTTTGTGTATCTAGGTACATAACAAATCTTACAATCAGGCAAAGTACCAAGAGTGAAGCGGATGCAAGACACCAAATGTTGCACAGTGGAAAGATCCTGGTGATTGATGTTGTTAACCTTGTTGGCAATGGAAGCAGAATCAGTTTCAAAGACCACATGAGTCCATCCATTGGCAATTGCAAACTTTAGACCTTCCAAAACGGTAAGAGCTTCAGTAGAAGCGGGGTCTGGGCAAATGAGCGGTATAGAACAACCACCCAGGATGACGCCGGAGGAATCCCGGGCAATGAAGCCAACAACAGCACCTCTTAACACGGGGTCAAAGGCGCCATCCTTGTTAATCTTGACGAAACCCGGGTCCGGTTTCGTCCATCTAGCTTGAGCAAAGGTGGGCTCAACCAGCCGGGAACGTATACGGGAGGAATCATTAATTGAAGTGTAGTCATTAAAAAGTTTTTGTGCATTGGAAATAGTTAACCAAACCGGTTGGAGATGGCTATTATGGATAAAGTCATTTCGGCGATTCCATAAGTTCCAAAGGGGCGTGATAAGGAGTGAAAATTGATGTAAGGAGAGAAAACCCGCAACTTCAGAAAGCCACTGTAGGGGGGAGATAGAGGAGTTGAACAAAATTCGTGTAGGAAGCCCTGTCAACTGGAGTGCCTCTTTGGCACTAGGACAATCTCGCATAGCATGGAGGGTGGTTTCGATAGACGTATTACAGATCGGGCATACCCCCGTACCAAGATTGGCCTGAAGGATTTTATGGCCAGATGGGAGTGCATCATGACATAAACGCCATCCAAAGGCACGAACCTTGGGTAGAGTAGGCAGTTTAGAAATAACTTTCCAAAGCTTGGAGGGTCTATTAACAGGCCCTAACTGCGACTGCAAAAATTGGTAACCAGACCGAACCGAGTACATGCCAGAGTCATGGTGACCCCAGAGGGTGGTATCTTTTGTGTCATTAATAATGGGTACATTAAGGATGGTATTGGCATTTTCGTGAGAGAAGTATTCTCTGACTTTTGATTCGTCCCATCGGGGTAAATTCGGCAACATGAAAGTACCCGCACGAAGTGGGACTTTGTCATTTACCTTATAGTCACCATAAAGGTTGACAGGCTGGGAGCCACCCCATTTATCAAAGTGGATTTGAACTTGGCTGGATATACCTGGGCGTTTGAGAAAACCATCGCGAAGCTTAGAGATAACAATGCTAAGGCCTTTCCAAGCAAAAGAAGATTTCCGAGTGTGATTAGAATCAAGGACAGAACCCGATGGGTAATACTTGCATTTGTAGACCTGGCTGAGGAGATTATCAGGTTCACAAACCAGACGCTAGATCTGTTTGCCTAGTAAAGCAACATTGAAGTGGTGAAGGTCACGAAACCCTATACCTCCAGCCGCTTTAGGCAAACAGACGGTGTCCCAGGGGAGCATATGCCAACCTCGTTTGTCAGCTTTCCCAGACCACCAATAACGGCGTATCGAAGTGGTCATATCATTAATAATGTTTTGGGGTAAAAGGTAGCAAGACATAACATATTGTGGTATAGACTGGATGACAGATTTAATAAAAATTTCTCTACCACTAAAAGAGAGGAGATGTTTATCCCTTTTACTCATGCGAGCATTCATTTTTTCCCTGGTGAACCCCAAGGTTGTTGTCTTGTTCTTTCCTATTAGGAGAGGGACTCCTAGATGAATCTTTCCTCTCCCTCTCACTTTCTCTCGCCCTCCATGCCTTCTTCTTTTTCTTTACTTTTCTTTCTCTAGATTTTGGAGATCATCTTCGACTACTACACCACCTCCTTGGATCTACCAACAAACTTGGGAGAGGAAGATTCAACAACCGTTCGATGCCAATCCATTGAGATAAGTCCATCTTATGATTATTCTTGCTTTCTTTTTCTGTTCATTCTTATTCGTTTTGTCCTTTTTCTTTCTTTTAGCCACTATTTCGTTCACTGGTCTTTCTTCTTAAGAACATATACGAATTTTTGGATCATAGTTGATCCGAACCCTCACCGTTCTGAACTTTTGTTTGCGAACCTACGCTCTCTTCGGGTGATCCTTAACAAATATAAAGAACTCTTCATGGCTTGGCCTTTCCAACCGACTATCGTAAGACATCGTTCTATCCAGATCTACTTTTCCTTGGTAGTTTTGGTTTCTGGATCTTTTGTTTACCACAATGGCTCTCGATTTAATGTGAATGGAGATCAGATTGGTTTAGTCCTTTTACTTCCAATCTGCTCCGTCAACAAAGCAGTAACCCTAACATATTCAGATACTAGAAGTTTGGAGGCCATCTCTATTGTCATTACCATCCCGACATCTCCCCCATTATTGGCCGCCTCGGGAGAGGAAGTTGCAACCACTCGTCGTCCTCAAACTTACAAGATAAGTTGTTGCCTTTTATTTTGTTATTACATTGTTCTTTGTGTTTTTCTTTTACCTTTACAGATTTCTCCTTTTCTCCTTTTACAATTTTATAAGCAGATTGGTGATTCTGTAAGGGCCATACAATTCTTGTGGCATGTTCTTGTTATACCGACTGCTTTAGATCTTTTTGTCATTCTTATTACGTCAAATTTCTTTTATATTTTTATTCTACAACCCTTACAAAGGGATCTTACCAACATCTTCACTGTTGTGTTTTCTTCATACCCATTCGACATTCTTTGGCAAATAATGCCTTTGTTCCTCACTTGTATGACAATATCGGTCCTTTGGCTTTTGTCTCCCTGCGCCTCTGATCAAGACTTGAGATATATAGATCGGACCATATACCATATTCAATCTACGCCAACATGCTTCAGATTTGTTATCCTAACTTTCATGGTAAGGTTTTCAGAATCGTTGGTCCTTCCTTTTGATGATCCTGTTGTTTCCACAAGATTTAGACCTTACTTTTGGAACTGCTTGTACCTCTTTGTTGAAGGTTGCTGTATGGCTGGCGTTGTTCAGGGTCTTTACCCCATAAGCTGTAGTGACCATACAATTTTCTTGCAGGGTGACTGCGTTAAAAAGAATGCAAGATCGATTTTGTCCATCACTATTGATCTCTCCACCTCCTTCTACTATAATAACCATTACTATATTTCATGGTGTTTTTTCTGCTTTGTTTATCATACATTCTTTCTTATTACAATGAATACACCACCTTTGCAAAGGGCTATGTTCAACACCCCTATTGGTGTAATTTTCATGAACAAATCTGCTTATTTTCTCGAAGTCTTGCTGGCACCACTTTTATATTCGTTATCTTATTTTATAGATATTTCTCCAAGCATAATCAATTACATCAACTATGGTTTTCTTTTTCTTTATATACCACCCTTTAAAGGGTTTTTTTCTAACCATATCATATATGATAAGTTATTTATCTTTAATTCTTTCCTAGTACATTACAATAACTTCTATATCCCATATATTTTAAATTATCTTTTTTATTTTTATTTTTCATTCTTTCCTACTTCTTCTCAAATACAATATAATACTTTATATTTTTCATATAATAACAATTTTCTTTTTTTCTATTTATCTTTTCCTAATTACCTCACTTATAATTCTTGTATACTTCAAACTCTTCCTCTCCTATATATATCTACCCACCCCTCTCATATCTTCTCATCTTCTATATATTCCACACGGCCCTCTCTCCCTTCCTCTCTCAAATATTCCTTTAACTTTACCAACCTCTTACCAATGGATTCTAAGACCTTCCTCCAACAACTTGGCAATCTTAAATTTACTGCTGATGAGCAGGCGACTATCTTCCAACCTAGTTTCTCTTGGGATTTCTCCGAAGAAGAAACACAATCCACCCTACTAGGGAACCTTGTATCCTCTAAAGAGATTGATGATCAGGTGATCGTCAAAGCTTTTACTGGCATCTGGACCATGGCCAAACTGGTTTCTATACGAATCTTGAAACCACATCTGTTTCTCATCCGCTTCAAAGATGCGAAAATCAAGGACGATATCCTGGCAAGGGTACCTTGGACTTATAAGGATGAATGGCTTGCTCTCACCCACTACAATCCTACTATCAGTCTTGAAGATCATGCCTTTACAAAGATGAATATTTGGGTGCGCATATACAATATTCCACATATCTTCCTTGCATCGTAGGAATCTGCTAATGATATTGGCGAATCTCTCGAGTCCATAATAGGAACAGTTACAAAAATCGACACTAGGAAAATCGATTTCAACATAGTTGACTACCTGCGGGTTGGATTGACACTGGATGTTACGCAACCCATTAAGCGTTGTGTCGCCATAGGTGGAGGGCCCTCTACAAGGTTCTGCCTGCTTCAATATGAACGTCTCCCCATAATTTGTCACTGTTGTGGCAGAATTGGTCACTCTCTGGATTATTGTTCTGTACCGGTAGATTCACGGCCTGAGCAACTCCTTTATGGCGATTGGCTACGACATGTTCCTAAAAAGAAGGATGCACAACCTACACAAAGAGGTCGCATTCGTTATGTCGCCAATGAATCCAATGCTCAACCACCTCCAACATCCTCCCAAACTTCCAACATCAATACCAAAGACAAAGCCCCTATGTCGTTTTCTCCTTCCAACACCAACGGAAAAGGTAAAGCCCCCTTAGAGCCTCCCCCGGTTAATAAATTTGAATCTGTTCCAAATAGCAGAACCTCGCATGTTATCCCACAGGGACCCAGACTCCTTCCAACGGTTGCTAGTAAACTATTTGCTCGTCGTTGTCCTCTACAGCCATTACAAATGGTTTTTCCTGATCAAAGCTCTAAAATTTCTACCCGACAAAAGTCTACTGATCACACTAGAGAGGTGAGCTTACTGGACCCTGAACTCCAAGATTTGGAGGCTGATCTAGCCAATGACCAAGACTTCAAGGAGGTAGCCGATTGGCTTGATTCTGCGCCGACACCCAAGCGAATTGTTCGCCCGGCCTCAAGTAGAGGTAAAGTCCCATAATTAAATATTAGAACTCATGACATTTGATTTATTCTTATTTTGCGGTCGTTTTCTTAGGTTTAAAGTATGCATATTTAAGTGAGCTTTATAGTGATCACACTAGAATTTAAACGAGTATAATGCTCTAAAATTGGGATTAAGTGGTTTAATCATATTTAAAAACCCATAATTAACTATTTGAACTCATGAAATTTGATTAAATCTCATTTTGTGGCTATTTGTTGGGTTTAAAGCGCGCATGCTTAATTGGGCATTTTAGTGAAACCATTGGGATTTTAACCGAGTAAAATGCTCTAAAATTGATATTAAGTTGTATAATTTGATTTAAAGTCCCATAATTAACTATTAGAACTCATTACTTTTGATTTATTCTTATTTTGAGTCTGTTTTTTTAGGTTTAAAGTGTGCATATCTAATTGAGCTTATAGTGAACACATTGGAATTTAAATCGAAAATATGCTCTAAAATTGAGATTAAGTTGTTTGATCATACTCAAAAGCCAATAATTAACTATTTGAACTTATTAAATGTGATTGAATCTCATTTTGTGCATGCTTGTTAGTTTCAAGCTTTTATGTCTAATCGGGCTTTTAAGTGAACCCGTTGTAACTTTAACCGAGTAAAATGCTCTAAAATGGAGATTAAGTTGTATAATTTGTTTCAAATTCTTCTAATTAGGTATTTAACATCATGAAATTTGATTTATTCTTATCTTGCGGTCATTTTGTTAGGTTTAAAGTGTGCATATATCTAAATGGGATTTATAGTGAGCACATTGAAATTTAATCTAAGTAAAATGCTCTAAAATTGAGATTAAGTGGATTAATCATGTTCAAAGGCCAATAATTAACTATTTGAAATCATAAAATTTGATTGAATCTCATTTTGCGGACCTTTTATTATGCTTAAAGTGTGCATATCGAAATCCCAGATAGATACCTGGATCATCCACTATTATTGATGTCCGACCGAAGCGACATGGAAGTTTTCCGAGAAAAGAAAATAGTGGACTTTTGAAATTTTACCGCCTGCCCAGACGAAATAGCGTAAGTATGTAGAGAATCCTTAAGGCATTGAGCTTCTATAGTTGTATTCTTAATGAAGGCGACACAATCATCCGCAAAAAGGAGGTGGTTGATGCGTGGCCCACTCCTGCTAGCACAAAGTCCAAGGAGGTTACCATTTGTCTGCTCAGCATTGAGCAAGGCTGAAAGGCCTTGAGTACAGAAAAGAAACAAGAAAGGGGATAGAGGATCCTGATACGAGGTAGCCTGTCGAAACGGACTTTCTTCGTAAGTTGCGGATCTAGGAATGTTGTAAGCAAGTTCCTGCAAAAGAAAAACATAAACAGTCACGTGTTTACACTGATTACCTATATAGAAAATAAGTATAATAATTTGGGCATTTGAAGAGAATTTTTACATTGTTTACCTACATAGGAAAACAATGAAGTAAAATAAAACGAAAAATGAAAGAGATAAGAGAAGTTGACGTTGGAACGGGATTTTTCACTGTTTACCAATATAGGAAAACAATGGAAAGAAAAATAAAAACGAAAGAAAAAAAATAAAGAACAGAAAAGTTTGAACGTTTGAATGATATTCAAACTGGAAGATGAATGCTTCAAGAAACATCCATGGCAGCAACTCGAACGTTCAACAATGGTGAAGAAAGTTGTTGGATCGAATTGGACACGCTAAACTCGAAAGAACCTGCACAATATACTGAGCAAACCCGAATCGAATCTGTTCAACGTCAAAAGGACTTGGACCCTCTAGATAGAGATCTAGGAACCCAAAGTATCAAGAATTTGACAATCAAAACAAGTTTGAATGTCAGAAAAGTTCTAAAAAGAATCAATTAAGAGAAAACTCTCAAATATAATTTTTATTAAAAAATGTGTGTTACCTTGTCTTTACAAAAATTTCAGAATATATAGGAGAATGAAGGAGTTGGCCGAATTTGAATACTTGGCTGAAATTAAATTCAAATGCTTAATAACTTGCATCTAGGCTCCATTCATATCAGCCACATGTTTGGGCTCATAAAACACATTAAACATGTGTTAATTGTTTGAATTTGAATGAGAAACCCCTCATCCTTATCCTTTGTTGCCGTCCATCATTCCAAAAGAGGGTTGTGTATGGCCTGCTCTTACACTGGCACACCTCTGTTTACCTATATTGGAAAACAGTACAAGAATCCATTTCGTAACTCACTAGTACACCTCTGTTTACTTATACTGGAAAACAACACAAGGATCCATTCGTAAAACACAAGGTTGAAACACTTGTAAACTTATTCAAAAACACACAAGAACGTATAAATAAGTTAGAAACATAATAAACACTATCAAACCAAACCTTAAAACATACTTAATAGCATATATACATACTTAAACATATATAATAAGTAGTATAGTCTAATATGTCACGTATCAGCATGCAACACATTATAAAGCTTATGTTCTAAGGCATAAACATAATCGAATGAATCTGGAATTGAAGCACAAGGAAAAGTACTTCCCTGAATTTCTTTGCCTTAGAACGAGTAATAGGTCCTTGTGGCAAGACCTCCGGATCATATTGTGCTCGCATTTATGTGCTCACATCATTCCCCCTTCTTGAAAAGGATTTGACCTCAAATCTGCAGAATCATCATAAGGGGTTAAATCAGAAACATTAAATGTGACACTTACAGTGTACTCGCCCGGTAAGTCTATCTTGTAGGCGTTGTCATTCACTTTCGCCAACACCTGAAAAGGACCATCTCCTCTTGGTAACAACTTTGACCGTCGTTGGGCTGGAAAATGTTCTTTTCGAAAATGAACCCAAACCCAATCACCAACATCGAAGGTGACTCGCTTCCTTCCTTTGTTTGCTTGCTTTTCATATTGTTGAGTCCTTCGTTCTAAATTCTCCTTCACCTGTTGATGCAACTTCTTCATATATTCTGCTTTTGCTTGACCGTCCATGTTCGTCACTTGTTCCTGTGGAAAAGGTAACAAATCTAGAGGCGTAATAGGGTTAAAACCATAAACAACCTCAAATGGTGACATCTTAGTAGTAGAATGTACAGCATGATTATACGCAAACTCAACATGTGGCAAACAATCTTCCCAAGTCTTGATATTCTTTTTAATGATGGAACGAAGTAAAGTACATAAAACTCTGTTAACAACCCCAGTTTGTCCATCAGTCTGGGGATGGCAAGTAGTAGAAAACATGAGTTTCGTACCTAATTTGCTCCAAAGAGTCCTCCAGAAGTGACTCAAAAACTTTACATCCCTGTCAGAAACAATCGACCTAGGAATACCATGCAAACGTACAACATCTCTAAAGAACAAGTTAGCCACATTAACAGCATTATCGGTCTTATGGCAGGCAATAAAATGTGCCATCTTAGAGAACCTATCAACCACAACAAAAATACTATCTCTACCTGTCCTAGTTCTTGGCAATCCCAAAACAAAATCCATAGAAATATCAGTCCAAGGAGAATCAAGAATAGGTAAAGGTAAGTACATACCATGTGGTGAAACCTTCGATTTTGCTTTCTTACATGTCACACAATGTTCACAGTACCTTTCAACGTCTCTACGCATCTTAGGCCAAAATAGATGTTCTTTCAATGTTTGTAACGTCTTGGTGACTCCAAAGTGACCCACCAATCCACCCTCATGTGCTTCACGGATCAGAATATCACGCATTGAACCCTGTGGAATGCATATCCTATTTTCTTTGAAAAGATAACCATCATGCCTGTAAAACTTTCCATTTGCACCTTTCTCACAAGCATTCTACTTATCTCTAAAATCAGAATCATCAACATACATGTCACGAATATATGCAAATCCAATTAAATGTGAATCAAGGTAATTTAAAAGCACATATCTACGTGATAAAGCATCAGCAACGACATTATCTTTACCCTTTTTGTAACGTATGACAAAAGGAAAAGACTCCAAAAATTCAACCCATTTAGCATGTCGCTTATTCAATTTATGCTGACCTGTGATATATCGTAAAGCCTCATGATCAGTGTGAATCACAAACTCCTTAGGCAACAAGTAATGTTGCCATGTCTCCAATGCCCGAATCAGTGCATACATCTCCTTGTCGTAGACTGGATAATTCAATGTTGCTCCACTAAGCTTTTCACTGAAGTATGCAATGGGCCTTTTTTCCTGCATTAACACAACACCTATACCAACTCCAGAAGCATCACATTCAATTTCAAAAGTTTTATCAAAGTTAGGTAAGGCTAACACAGGTGACTTCGTCAAACAATCCTTAATTTTCAAAAAGGCATCTTCTTGTTCTTTACCCCATAAGAAGCTAGAATTCTTCTTAATAATCCCGGTTAAGGGTGCGGTAATAGAACTGAAGTTAGGAACAAACCGACGATAGAAACTAGCTAAACCATGAAAAGATCTAACCTGAGTAATTGATGTCGGTCGTGGCCATTCCTGAATTGCCTTTATCTTTTCAAGATCGACTTCAACACCCTCTGCACTAACAATGTAACCAAGAAATGTAAGTTTGTCAGTACAAAACACACATTTCTCTATCTTACCAAACAATCTTTCTTCTCGCAAAGTCTGCAAAATAGCTCTCAAATGTTCTACATGATCCTGCAAAGTCTTGCTATAAATTAAAATATCATCAAAATATACAACACAAAACCTTCCAATAAAAGATCGTAGAACATGATTCATCAATCGCATAAAAGTACTAGGTGCATTAGTTAAGCCAAAAGGCATTACTAACCATTCGTACAAACCTAGCTTCGTTTTGAAGGCTGTCTTCCATTCATCACCTTCTCGCATGCGAATCTGATGATATCCACTCTTTATGTCAAATTTGGAGAAGATGACGGCTCCACAAAGCTCGTCCAACATATCATCAAGTCTGGGAATAGGATGACGATACTTAATTGTAATCTGATTCACAGCTCTACAATCTACGCACATCCTCTAACATCCATCTTTCTTCGGCACTAACAATACCGGAACAGCACACGGACTCAGACTCTCTCGAATATAACCCTTGTCCATCAATTCTGTCACTTGTCTTTGAAGCTCTTTTGTTTCTTCGGGGTTAGTTCGATAAGCTGGCCGATTTGGAATAGTAGCACCTGGGATAAAGTCAATCTGGTGCTCAATGCCACGAAGAGGTGGCAATTCCTTCGGTGTTTCTTCTGGAAACACATCCTTAAATTCCTGCAAAAGGGAAACAATTGATGCAGGCAAATCAGAAGGAAAGTCAGTCAATAAACAATAATCTTTAAACATTAAAATAAACAAAGATTGGTGAGAGGAAAGACATTTCCTGATTTCTCGACTGCTTGCATAAACATTCATCTTTTTCTTCTTCTTTGCAGCTTCCTTACTCTTTTTCAAGCTTGCTTGATCTTCCATCACTTGACTCGGTGTCAAAGGAGCCAAAGTAATCTTTTTATCTGCATGCATAAAAGAGTATCGATTTGTAAAACCATCATGCATAACCTTCTTGTCATACTGCCAAGGGCGTCCCAAAAGAAGGTGAGTAGCATCCATCGACACAACATCACAAAGGACTTTGTCCTTGTAACTTCCAATCGAAAACGGTATAACAACTTGTTTTGTTACTTTAAGTTCTCCACCGTCATTCAACCATTACAATTTGTAAGGATTCGGATGTTTTGTCGTCTTGAGACCTAACTTGTCAACCATCACTGAACTGGCAACATTAGTACAACTACCGCTATCAATAATCACAACACATACCTTATCTTGAACTTTACATCGCGTGTGAAAGATATTTTCGCGTTGTTGTTCATCCTGAACCTGTTGCACACTCAGACTACGTTTAACAACCATAATTTCCATTACCTTACCAGTCTCAGCAACTTCTAGGACATCTTCTTTATCATCTTCATCAAGGGTCTCATGTGGTTCTTCTTCAGAATCTGACTCGATCTCTCCATCATCTCGCATCAACATAACCCTATGATTAGGACACTGGCTAGCAACATGTCCTCGACCAAGGCACTTAAAACATTGAATATCTCTCGATCGTTCTTGTACCACTACTTTTTGTTTACCACACCCATTATCAACAATGGGAGGCTTTGGTTTGCTCGACTCGCCTTGTTCTTGAATCCGAAGTGGCGCTTGTCGTGCTTGTTTCCTAGCATGGTTAGGGGTATACAATGGATTCGTAAAAGATTTAAATGGAGTAGTATTACCTCGAGTAGAAACTTTTCTACGTTGTTGTCGCTCAATTTTCAACGCCATATGCACAATGTCATCCAATTCGACATAATTGATACGAATCCGGTAGCGGAATATCCAAATTTGTATTTGTGATTGCCCAATGTGATTCTAGTAAGTAACTAAAATGAAAAATAGGAACTTTGAAATGAAACTTATAAGATGATATTAAATGGATAGATAATATAGTGAAATGGAATGATGATAAGATGGTTGTTGTGCTTAGGATGAAGTATGGAAAATATGTATGTATGGAAGATGGAAGTGAAGAGAAGAAATGTAATTGATGGTGCAATGTAAACAAAGGAGGAACCAACACTAAAAACCCGTTCCTTAAGAGTTTTTAAACCGTGACTTGGGTGAAAGGCTAATGGATTGTGACCCTCTAGTTATAAGAACTAGGAACCAGCAATATAAAAAGATGAAAAGGGATGAATGCCAAAAGAACAATCTTGCAAGCCGATAAAGTTCAAGAAGAACTATAAAAGAGAAACACTCTCAAGTTGTAATATATGCCAAAAGTTGTATCTTTTACAATGGAATGAGTGCCTATTTATAGGTATAAGGCAACAACAAATTGATTGGGCTAGACAAAGATTAAAGGCTCATTATTCTAGTGTTAAAGGCCTATTAATTTGTAGGTTATCCTATCTCCAATTGACGGCCAAAGAGTTTGATCTAAAAAGGATGAATGTGAACATTCATAGGATGAATGTGGACATTCATAGGATGAATGTAGACATACATATCATCCACATGGAGAAACCCTTGGGCTAATGAACTTGATTAAGTTGTCATTCATCCTCCTTTAATGGGCTATTGATAAAGCATTGAATTCAGCAATTGAATGGCCTCTTGAATTTGTTGAAGAAGCATCTTGTGACTATTCCCGTACTGAATTTCCAGCATGCACTGTTTTCAATAATTTAATCATATCTTAAGCTCCTGATATCAGATTGAGGTGATTCAAAGTGCGTTGGAAATCTAAGAAACAGGGGAATAAGTTTGAAGAAGATCTCAAGCCTCAAATATGCCCGTATCCAATCCAAAAATGGCGAACAAGTTGACTGATATTCCTTGAACTCCCTCCTTAAGTGTTGCTTTAATTCTTGCCTTTACTCTCCCTTAAGTGGTGATTATGAAGACTTTCATTGCATGTCTTCTCTGATAAAAAACTGATCAGCTTTATGGGATGTTAAAGTAGCTCTTAAGTAGTGTTTAAGTAGCTCTTCATTGCCTTGTAACATAGTTGAAACTGATAGCCTTTAAGTGATGTAAAGACTCTCTTGAAAGCCTTAAAACCATTGCTGGAAATAAAAACATTCAAGTGGTGTAATTGCTCCATTGAATTGCATTGTAACCAATCAACCTTTATGAGTCTTCAAGGGACTTTAATTGATGTAAATGCCTTGTCATTCCTGAGAATATGATCAACCATTTCATCCAAAAGAATACCCTAGCAGAAATATATAAGAGCAACCATTAGATAACAACCTTATTCAATAAAAATGAAAGTGAATGCATGAAACATATTTAATGAGCTAATTTAATTAATGAAACTAGTTACATTAAATGATCTAGTTAATCAATTAACTCATACACTAAATGAACTCGTAAAAATAAGAAAACCTACATGCTTTAAGTGAACTATCATGCATTAATTAAACCAACGAACTTAAATGAACTAACATGCTTAAATGATCTAAATAACCTTTAAATGAAACAACATGCTTAAATGAGCTAGCATGCTTATTTATTCTTGTGCAAATGCTGAAATTAAATATGCAAAATAAGTTCAACTCATGTAAACTAAATGTTCATGCAACTACATGCAACACATTCCTAAGCTAACACTCGAATGCATATATTAAAATGGATTAGTAACATGCTGCTTTGTTCAAAAGATGGTCAACGCTCCAAGTTCAAATTCAAGGCTTGAAAAAGCATATTTGAACTTGAATTGTTAAGATCATCGACTTTGCCACAAGTGTTTAAATTTATCATCTCTTTTGATGTGAACTTGGCTTGAAAGATTTTGGTGTCAGCCAGGATCACATCAATAATGCTGCAATTCAACAACGTTAGCAATTTTAGAATTCAAACCTGCCATAAACCGAGCCATAGTTGCTTCACGATCCTCAACTATGTTCGCACGCATCATGGACATCTCCATTTCCTTGAAATAGTCCTCGACACTCCTATTACCCTATTTCAAAGTTTGTAATTTCTGAAATAAATCACGATGATAGTGAGAAGGAACAAACCGTTTCCGCATGATACGCTTCATTTCGTCCCATGTTCTCACTGGTCCTTCACCCGTACGTCGTCGACTAACCAATAATTGATCCCACCACAATAGTGCATAGTCAACAAACTCCAAAGTTGCTAGTCGTACTTTCTTTTGTTCCGAGTAATTGTAACACTCGAAAACGTGTTCAACCTTACTTTCCCATGTTAGATAAGCATCTGGATCTGAACGTCCCTGAAAAGAAGGTATAACAACTTTTATGTTAGAAATATTATCATCAACTACACGTCCTGGTCGTTGATTCATCCGTGGTGATTGTTCAACGTTATTTTCATCATGATTCTCATTATGGACAGATTGGGAACCACCCCCATCTATCTTGTCCAAATGAGACTATAAAGGCTCTAATGCATTCTCTAATAGACGTTGCATAGTACGTGTAAAAGCCTGCATTTGCAAATCTGGTCGTTGGTCTCCACCATGACTACGATCATCTGACCCTGTCATATTAAAACAAAAGAAAAACACAAAGAAACACAAATAACGAGTTAAGTGAAACAAAAATAAAAGTCCTCACTGCACACTCACAAAACCTCTCGGTTTTCACTCCAAAGAAAAATGTGCACTCAAAATGTAACACTCAGCGCTCGTGTTTCACTCGGGAGAATGCTTGAATGGCTCTTTTTGTCTCCCCTTCTGTTCTCACAACACTCGGTGCCTTTTTCCCTCACAATTTCTCAATTTTCAGTTCTTTAAAGGACTAAACCAACGTTTTCAAACCTGTTACGAATGTGTTACTAACAAGAAACACAAATAAGGAAAAACGAAGATAAAACAAAGAAAAAAAAAGAAACAAAAGTAAAAGGGCCGGAAATTGGCAAAAAGGAAATAAAAAGATGGAAATGTAATTCTTACTACAAGGAAGTGCTTTACAACGCTCCTATCACCGAACAAACAAGAACAATTCGTTTCGGTTGATTTCCAAGCACTTCGAATCACATAGTAGAAGAACTTGTACATTCAACTTGATTTTACAATAGGAATACACTTTCTTTTTTTTTCAATTTCTTTGCAATACTTGAATCTGATTTTTTTTTTTCGATTTTTTTCTATTTTTTGACTTTAACTTTTTTTAGTCAAACTTTGACTTCAACTTTTTTTTTTGAATTTTTCGAAATTTATTTTTTTGTATTTTTCTTTTGTACTAAATTGCAGAAAAAGTACAACAAATCCGAACCAAAGCTCTGATTACCATATGATACGAGGTAGCCTGTCGAAACGGACTTTCTTCGTAAGTTGCGAACCTAGGAATGTTGTAAGCAAGTTCCTGCAAAAGAAAAACATAAACAGTCACGTGTTTACATTGATTACCTATATAGGAAATAAGTATAATAACTTGGGCGTTTGAAGAGAATTTTTACATTGTTTACCTACATAGGAAAACAATGAAGTAAAATAAAACGAAAAATGAAAGAGATAAGAAAAGTTGACGCTGGAACGGGATTTTTCACTGTTTACCAATATAGGAAAACAATGGAAAGAAAAATAAAAACGAAAGAAAAAATAAATAAATAAATAAAGAACAAAAAAGTTTGAACGTTTGAATGATATTCAAACTGGAAGATGAATGCTTCAAGAAACATCCATGGCAGCAACTCGAACGTTCAACAATGGTGAAGAAAGTTGTTGGACCGAATTGGACACGCTAAACTCGAAAGAACCTGCACAATATATTGAGCAAAACTGAATCGAATCTGTTTAACGCCAAAAGGACTTGGACCCTCTAGATAGAGATCTAGGAACTCAAAGTATCAAGAATTTGACAATCAAAAACAAGTTTGAATGTCAGAAAAGTTCTAAAAAGAACCAATTAAGAGAAAACTCTCAAATATAATTTTTATTAAAAAATGTGTGTTACCTTGTCTTTACAAAAATTTCAGAATATATAGGAGAATGAAGGAGTTGGCCGAATTTGAATACTTGGCTGAAATTAAATTCAAATGCTTAATAACTTGCATCTAGGCTCCATTCATATCAGCCACATGTTTGGGCTCATAAAACACATTAAACATGTGTTAATTGTTTGAATTTGAATGAGAAACCCCTCATCCTTATCCTTTGTTGCCGTCCATCATTCCAAAAGAGGGTTGTGTTTGGCCTGCTCTTACACTGGCACACCTCTGTTTACCTATATTGGAAAACAGTACAAGAATCCATTTCGTAACTCACTGGTACACCTCTGTTTACCTATATTGGGAAATAGCACAAGGATTCATTCGTAAAACACAAGGTTGAAACACTTGTAAACTTATTCAAAAACACACAAGAACGTATAAATAAGTTAGAAACATAATAAACACTATCAAACCAAACCTTAAAACATACTTAATAGCATATATACATGCTTAAACATATATAATAAGTAGTATAGTCTAATATGTCACATATCAGCATGCAACACATTATAAAGTCTATGTTCTAAGGCATAAACATTATCGAATGAATCTGGAATTGAAGCACAAGGAAAAGTACTTCCCTGAATTTCTTTGCCTTAGAACGAGTAATAGGTCCTTGTGGCAAGACCTCCGGATCATATTGTGCTTGCATTGATGTGCTCACATCAGATAACTAAAAGACTTGGGAAAAAGGAGAAAATAGATAAGAAAACCAATATACAAATTTGTAGCGTATAAAGTTTTGTAATTTATATGATAATAAGCAAAAACATATGACTTGACGTATTGGATAGGAGAAAAATTGGGTAGGTGAGAATAAGTAGGAGTCGTTAATAGATATACCTTAGGTGAAAGTAGTACATTGGCTAAGAGAAAAAATAGAAAAATTAGGAATTAGAGAGTTGGCAAAATTCCTTATTAGAGAAATAGTGGACTTAGAATAGAAGTTGGTATCGTTATGCACAGAGGATATAAAATACTTCTCCGGAATCATAGTTTCAGTAAGACATGAGTAGGAACCAGCCCCATGAGTAAACAAATCGTTGAATTGGAGTTTCGGCCATTGATCCACAATGGGAGGGAATTTTGGAGATCGAAATAAATTGGTTGAGATACATACACCAAAAAAGGTGTTGAAAAAAAAACACCAATAAAGATGTTGGAGAAAAGGGGTGGGTATTCCATGTAGACAACAAGGAAAATAGGAAGAATATAGTGATAAAAATTAATTAAAAACAAATATTGTAATTGTTTATGGGGATCAATGTAATTTTCATGGCAGTAGCCTCCAAGAGATATGCTACTAGCCGAAGAAACAAAACAGATCATGGCAACTATTGGTGGGGATTCAATACACATAGAAAAATAAATAAATATAAGGAAACGTGCCTTTAGAGTTTGGCTTGGTGAGTAGAGACTCAAGCGCCAATAATAGCTCTCGGGATAACTAGTCTGCTTCCATATGGAGGATGATGCAAACGCATTGAAACTGCGATGATGATGTTTGGAACCAACTCGGTGTCGTGGAATTGAAAACCAAGAAAATCCAAAACCCGATTGTTTGACAGTCGGGACTCCATCCACTGAATTGATTCAATCGATGGGATGAACACCATACTTATACCAGAGCACCGAATCATGTAAAGACCTTAGATGCAGCATAACAGGCCAAGACGCTATGCTATAATCCCAACGATGAGAAAGACGTTTGGCTTGTGTGGCTGTATTAGAGACAAGAGAAAACGAAACTGCGTACCGCAAAGGCAAGCTGTTCGAAGCGCTGACCAATCCTAGTCTAAAATAAACACAGAAGAAAGATGGTAGAAACAGGAGTATGAATGCATGAGTAGATGACGTTGTTAATAAATAAAAAAAACATCAAAGAAATTTCATAATAAACTATAAGAACTCGTGGCATTTGATTTATTCTTATTTTGCGGCCGTTTTATTAGGTTTAAATTGTGCATATCTAATTGAGCTTTATAATGATCACATTGGAATTTAACCGAGTAAAATGCTCTAAAATTTGATTTAGTGGTTTAATCATATTTATGGCCGTTTTGTTTAAATCTCATTTTGTGGTCGTTTTGTAGGGTTTAAAGCGTGCACGTCTAATTGGGCATTTTAGTGAAACCGTTGGGATTTGAACCGAGTAAAATGCTCTAAAATTGAGATTAAGTTGTATAATTTGATATAAAGTCCCTGAATTAACTATTAGAACTCATGACATTTGATTTATTCTTATTTTGCGGTCGTTTTCTTAGTTTTAAAGTATGCATATCTAAGTCAGCTTTATAGTGATCACATTGGAATTTAACCGAGTAAAATGCTCTAAAATTGCCATAAAGTGGTTTAATCATATTTAAAAACCCATAATTAACTATTTGAACTCATGAAATTTGATTAAATCTCATTTTGTGGCTATTTATTGGGTTTAAAGCGCGCATGCTTAATTGGGCATTTTAGTGAAACCGTTGGGATTTTCACCGAGTAAAATGCTCTAAAATTGAGATTAAGTTGTATAATTTGATATAAAGTCCCATAATTAACTATTAGAACTCATGACATTTGATTAGTTCTTATTTTGCGGTCGTTTGCTTAGGTTTAAAGTATGCATATCTAAGTGAGCTTTATAGTGATCACATTGGAATTTAACCGAGTAAAATGCTCTAAAATTGGGATTAAATGGTTTAATCATATGTAAAAACCCAAAATTAACTATTTGAACTCATGAAATTTGATTAAATCTCATTTTGTGGCTATTTGTTGGGTTTAAAGCGCGCATGCTTAATTGGGCAATTTAGTGAAACCATTGGGATTTTTTTTTGAAAGAAAGGGCCTCATTAAAAAAACCCTATAGCCAGTCACCTTAAGACGTGAGTAGGCTCCTACGGGGAAAAGAGTACCCATGGTTTTATTGAGAAGAAGGGGAGAACCTCTCCGAATTTACAGAAGCCCGAATAAAATCGGGAAAGTTACAATCAAAAGAACAAGAGGTAAAGGAACGCAAAGCCCTAGTAGCTAAGATATGGGCTACAACGTTTGCGTCTCTAGGTACATAACAAATCTTACAATAAGGCAAAGTACCAAGAGTGGAGCGGATGCGGGACACCAAATGTTGTACGGTGGAAAGATCTTGATGATGGATGTTGTTAACCTTGTTGGCAATGGAAGCTGAATCAGTTTCAAACACCACGTGAGTCCAACCATTAGCAACTACAAACTTTAGACCTTCTAAAATGGTAAGAGCCTCAGAAGAAGCGGGGTCCGGGCAAATGAGCGGCGTAGAACAATCACCCAGGACGACACCGGAGGAGTCCTTGGCATTGACTCCAGCAGTAGCACCTCTTAACACGGGGTCAAAGGCATCATCTGTGTTAATCTTGACGAAGCCCGGGTCCGGTTTCGTCCATCTAGTTGGAGCAAAAGTGGGCTCAGCTAGCCGGGAACGTAGATGGGAGGTATCATTAATTGATGTGTAGTCATTAAAAAGTTTTTGTGCATTGAAAACAGTTAACCAAACCGGTTGGAGATGGCTATTATGGACAAAGTCATTTCGGCGATTCCATAAATTCCAAAGGATCGTGATAAGAAAAGAAAATTGATGTAAGGAGAGAAAACCAACAACTTCAGAGAGCCATTGGTGGGGGGAGACAAAGGTATTGGTGAAAATTCGTGTAGGAAGCCCTGCCAACTGGAGTGCCTCCTTGGCACTAGGACAATCCCACATAGCATGGAGGGTGGTTTCAATGGCCATGTTACAGATTAGGCATACTCCCATACCAAGATTGGTCTGGAGGATTTTATGGCCAGATGGGAGTGCGTCATGACATAAACGCCATCCAAAGGTACGAACCTTGGGTAGAGTAGGCAATTTAGATATAATTTTCCAAATCTTGGATGGTCTGTTAATTGGCCCTAGCTATAACTGCAAAAATTGCTAACCAGACCGAACCGTGTACATGCCAGAGTCATGGTGACCCTAGAGGGTGGTGTCTTTTGTGTCATTAATAATGGGTACATTAAGGATGGTGTTGGCATCTTCGTGGGAGAAGTATTCTCTGACTCTTGATTCATCCCATCGGGGTAAATTAGGTAACATAAAAGTACCTGCTCGAAGAGGGACTTCGTCATTTACCTCATAATCACCATAAAGGTTGACAGGCTGGATGCCACCCCATTTGTCAAAGTGGATTTGAACTTGGCTGGATATACCTGGGCGTTTGAAAAAGCCATCGCGGAGCTTAGAGAAAGCAATGCTAAGGCCTTTCCAAGAAAAAGAAGAACGCCGATTGTGATCAGATTCGAAGATAGAACCCGAGGGGTAGTACTTGCATTTGTAGACCTGACAAAGGAGATTATCAGGTTCACAAACCAGACGCCAGATCTGTTTGCCTAATAAAGCAACATTGAAGTGGTGAAGGTCGCGAAACCCTATACCTCCTACTGCTTTAGGTAGACAGACGGTGCCCCAAGGGAGCATATGTCAACCTCGTTTGTCAACTTTCCCAGGCCACCAATAGCGGCGTATCGATGTGGTCATGTCATCAATAATGTTTTGGGGTAAAAGGTAGCAAGACATAACATACTGTGGTATAGACTGGATGACAGGTTTAATAAAAATTTCTCTACCACTAAAGGAAAGGAGATGTTTATCCCATTTACTCAGGCGAGCATTCATTTTTTCCCTGGTGAACCCCAAGGTTGTTGTCTTGTTCTTTCCTATTAGGAGAGGGACTCCCAGATAAATACCTGGATCATCCACTTCTCTTACTTGAAGGATATCATTGATTTCCGACCGAAGCGACGTGGAGGTTTTCCGAGAAAAGAAAATAGTAGACTTTTCAAAATTCACCGTCTGCCCAGACGAAGTAGTGTAAGAATGTAGAACATCCTTAAGGCGTTGAGCTTCTGTAGTTGTATTCTTAATGAATACGACACAATCATCAGCAAAAAGGAGGTGGTTGACGCGTGGCCCATTCCTACTGGCACAAAGTCCAGGGAGGTTACCATTTGTTTGCTCAGCATTGAGCAAGGCTGAAAGGCCTTGAGTACAAAAAAGAAACAAGAAAGGGGATAGAGGGTCCCCTTGCCGTAACCCTCTATGGGGTTTGAAGGGTCTTGAGAGGGAGTGGTTGATACGTACTTGAAAGGATATTGAGGATACACACCTCATAATAAGGGAAACCCAACTGGAGTTGAATCCTAGACGAATCATAATTTGTTCAAGAAAAGGCCATTCAACACGGTCGAAAGCCTTTTCCATGTCAAGTTTTAAGCTAGCACCTTTTGTAAGAGATGATGTTTCATCAGTATTTAGAGTATGGATGAGCTCATGGGCAATAAGGATGTTGTCAGTAATATTCCTCCCTTGAACAAAAGCAGCTTGATTGCCACTAATACAGAAGGGTATGATAGATTTTAGATGGTTAACAAGCACTTTCGATACAGTTTTGTAAAGGACAGTGCAAAGGCTAATAGGTCGAAGATGGCGCATTGTAGTTTTGATATTAACCGAGTAAAATGCTCTAAAATTGATATTAAGTTGTATAATTTGATTTAAAGTCCCATAATTGACTATTAAAACTCATTACTTTTGATTTATTCTTATTTTGAGTCTGTTTTTTTTAGGTTTAAAGTGTGCATATCTAATTGAGCTTATAGTGAACACATTGGAATTTAAACCGAAAAAATGCTCTAAAATTGAGATTAAGTTGCTTGATCATACTCAAAAGCCAATAATTAACTATTTGAACTTATTAAATGTGATTGAATCTCATTTTGTGCATGCTTGTTAGTTTCAAGCGTTTATGTATAATCGGGCTTTTAAGTGAACCCGTTGTAACTTTAACCGAGTAAAATGCACTAAAATGGAGATTAAGTTGTATAATTAGTTTCAAATTATTCTAATTAGGAATTTGAACTCATGAAATTTGATTTATTCTTATCTTGCGGTCGTTTTGTTAGGTTTAAAGTGTGCATATATCTAAATGGGATTTATAGTGAGCACATTGAAATTTAAACTGAGTAAAATGCTCTAAGATTGAGATTAAGTGCATTAATCATGTTCAAAGGCCAATAATTAACAATTTGAAATCATAAAATTTGATTGAATCTTATTTTGCGGATCTATTATTATGTTTAAAGTGTGCATATCGAAATCCCACTATATATAGTGATCACACTGAAATTTAACTGAGTAAAATGTTCTAAAATTAAGATTAAGTGGTTTAATCATGTTCAAAAACCCAGAATTAACTATTTGAACTCATGAGATTTGATTAATAAATCTCATTTTGTGGCCGTTTTGTTGGGTTTAAACCGTGAATGTCTAATTGGGCGTTTAGTGAAACTACTGGAATTTTATCCGAGTAAAATGCTCTAAAAGTCATAGTAAGTTGAATAATTACGTTTAAAATTCCATAATAAACTATAAGAACTCGTGACATTTGATTTATTCTTATTTTGCGGCCGTTTTGTTAGGTTTGAATTGTGCATATCTCATTGAGCTTTATAATGATCACATTGGAATTTAACCGAGTAAAATGCTCTAAAATTGCCATTAAGTGGTTTAATCATATTTAAAAACCCATAATTAACTATTTGAACTCATGAAATTTGATTAAATCTCATTTTGTGGCTATTTATTGGGTTTAAAGCGCGCATGCTTAATTGGGCATTTTAGTGAAACCGTTGGGATTTGAACCGAGTAAAATGCTCTAAAATTGAGATTAAGTTGCATAATTTGATATAAAGTCCCATAATTAACTATTAGAACTCATGACATTTGATTTATTCTTATTTTGCGGTCGTTTTCTTAGTTTTAAAGTATGCATATCTAAGTGAGCTTTATAGTGATCACATTGGAATTTAACCGAGTAAAATGCTCTAAAATTGCCATAAAGTGGTTTAATCATATTTAAAAACCCATAATTAACTATTTGAACTCATGAAATTTGATTAAATCTCATTTTGTGGCTATTTATTGGGTTTAAAGCGCGCATGCTTAATTGGGCATTTTAGTGAAACCGTTGGGATTTTAACCGAGTAAAATGCTCTAAAATTGAGATTAAGTTGCATAATTTGATATAAAGTCCCATAATTAACTATTAGAACTCATGACTTTTGATTAGTTCTTATTTTGAGTCTGTTTTTTTAGGTTTAAAGTGTGCATATCTAATTGGGCTTATAGTGAACACATTGGAATTTAAACCGAAAAAATGCTCTAAAATTGAGATTAAGTTGTTTGATCATACTCAAAAGCCAATAATTAACTATTTGAACTTATTAAATGTGATTGAATCTCATTTTTTGCATGCTTGTAAGTTTCAAGCGTTTATGTCTAATCGGGCTTTTAAGTGAACCCGTTGTAACTTTAACCGAGTAAAATGCACTAAAATGGAGATTAAGTTGTATAATTTGTTTCAAATTCTTCTAATTAGGTATTTGAACTCATGAAATTTGATTTATTCTTATCTTGCGGTCGTTTTGTTAGGTTTAAAGTGTGCGTATATCTAAATGGGTTTTATAGCAAGCACATTGAAATTTAAACTGAGTAAAATGCTCTAAGATTGAGATTAAGTGGATTAATAATGTTCAAAGGCCAATAATTAACAATTTGAAATCATAAAATTTGATTGAATCTTATTTTGCGGATCTATTATTATGTTTAAAGTGTGCATATCGAAATCCCACTATATATAGTGATCACACTGAAATTTAACTGAGTAAAATGTTCTAAAATTAAGATTAAGTGGCTTAATCATGTTCAAAAACCCAGAATTAACTATTTGAACTCATGAGATTTGATTAATAAATCTCATTTTGTGGTCGTTTTGTTGGGCTTAAACCGTGAATGTCTAATTGGGCGATTAGTGAAACTACTGGAATTTTATCCGAGTAAAATGCTCTAAAAGTCATATTAAGTTGAATAATTACGTTTAAAATTCCATAATAAACTATAAGAACTCGTGACATTTGATTTATTCTTATTTTGCGGCCGTTTTGTTAGGTTTGAATTGTGCATATCTCATTGAGCTTTATAATGATCACATTGGAATTTAACCGAGTAAAATGCTCTAAAATTGCCATTAAGTGGTTTAATCATATTTAAAAACCCATAATTAACTATTTGAACTCATGAAATTTGATTAAATCTCATTTTGTGGCTATTTATTGGGTTTAAAGCGCGCATGCTTAATTGGGCATTTTAGTGAAACCGTTGGGATTTGAACCGAGTAAAATGCTCTAAAATTGAGATTAAGTTGCATAATTTGATATAAAGTCCCATAATTAACTATTAGAACTCATGACATTTGATTAGTTCTTATTTTGCGGTCGTTTTCTTAGGTTTAAAGTATGCATATCTAAGTGAGCTTTAAAGTGATCACATTGGAATTTAACCGAGTAAAATGCTCTAAAATTGGGATTAAATGGTTTAATCATATTTAAAAACCCAAAATTAACTATTTGAACTCATGAAATTTGATTAAATCTCATTTTGTGGCTATTTGTTGGGTTTAAAGCGCGCATGCTTAATTGGGCAATCTAGTGAAACCACTGGGATTTTAACCGAGCAAAATGCTCTAAAACTGATTTTAAGTTGTATAATTTGATTTAAAGTCCCATAATTGACTATTAGAACTCATTACTTTTGATTTATTCTTATTTTGAGTCTGTTTTTTTAGGTTTAAAGTGCGCATATCTAATTGGGCTTATAGTGAACACATTGGAATTTAAACCGAAAAAATGCTCTAAAATTGAGATTAAGTTGTTTGATCATACTCAAAAGCCAATAATTAACTATTTGAACTTATTAAATGTGATTGAATCTCATTTTGTGCATGCTTGTTAGTTTCAAGCGTTTATGTCTAATCGGGCTTTTAAGTGAACCCGTTGTAACTTTAACCGAGTAAAATGCACTAAAATGGAGATTAAGTTGTATAATTTGTTTCAAATTCTTCTAATTAGGTATTTGAACTCATGAAATTTGATTTATTCTTATCTTGCGGTCGTTTTGTTAGGTTTAAAGTGTGCGTATATCTAAATGGGATTTATAGCAAGCACATTGAAATTTAAACTGAGTAAAATGCTCTAAGATTGAGATTAAGTGGATTAATCATGTTCAAAGGCCAATAATTAACTATTTGAAATCATAAAATTTGATTGAATCTCATTTTGCGGACCTTTTATTATGCTTAAAGTGTGCATATCGAAATCCCAATATATATAGTGATCACACTGAAATTTAACTGACTAAAATGTTCTAAAATTAAGATTAAGTGGCTTAATCATGTTCAAAAACCCAGAATTAACTATTTGAACTCATGAGATTTGATTAACAAATCTCATTTTGTGGCCGTTTTGTTGGGTTTAAACCGTGAATGTCTAATTGGGCGTTTAGTGAAACTACTGGAATTTTATCCGAGCAAAATGCTCTAAAAGTCATATTAAGTTGAATAATTACTTTTAAAATTCCATAATAAACTATAAGAACTCGTGACAGTTGATTTATTCTTATTTTGCGGCCGTTTTGTTAGCTTTGAATTGTGCATATCTAATTGAGATTTATAATGATCACATTGGAATTTAACTGAGTAAAATGCTCTAAAATTTGATTTAGTGGTTTAATCATATTTAAAAACCCATAATTAACCATTTCTACTCATGAAATTTGTTTAAATCTCATTTTGTGGTCGTTTTGTAGGGTTTAAAGCGCGCACGTCTAATTGGGCATTTTAGTGAAACCGTTGGGATTTGAACCGAGTAAAATGCTCTAAAATTGAGATTAAGTTGCATAATTTGATATAAAGTCCCATAATTAACTATTAGTACTCATGACATTTGATTAGTTCTTATTTTGCGGTCGTTTTCTTAGGTTTAAAGTATGCATATCTAAGTGAGCTTTAAAGTGATCACATTGGAATTTAACCGAGTAAAATGCTCTAAAATTGGGATTAAATGGTTTAATCATATTTAAAAACCCAAAATTAACTATTTGAACTCATGAAATTTGATTAAATCTCATTTTGTGGCTATTTGTTGGGTTTAAAGCGCGCATGCTTAATTGGGCAATCTAGTGAAACCACTGGGATTTTAACCGAGCAAAATGCTCTAAAACTGATTTTAAGTTGTATAATTTGATTTAAAGTCCCATAATTGACTATTAGAACTCATTACTTTTGATTTATTCTTATTTTGAGTCTGTTTTTTTAGGTTTAAAGTGCGCATATCTAATTGGGCTTATAGTGAACACATTGGAATTTAAACCGAAAAAATGCTCTAAAATTGAGATTAAGTTGTTTGATCATACTCAAAAGCCAATAATTAACTATTTGAACTTATTAAATGTGATTGAATCTCATTTTGTGCATGCTTGTTAGTTTCAAGCGTTTATGTCTAATCGGGCTTTTAAGTGAACCCGTTGTAACTTTAACCGAGTAAAATGCACTAAAATGGAGATTAAGTTGTATAATTTGTTTCAAATTCTTCTAATTAGGTATTTGAACTCATGAAATTTGATTTATTCTTATCTTGCGGTCGTTTTGTTAGGTTTAAAGTGTGCGTATATCTAAATGGGTTATAGCAAGCACATTGAAATTTAAACTGAGTAAAATGCTCTAAGATTGAGATTAAGTGGATTAATCATGTTCAAAGGCCAATAATTAACTATTTGAAATCATAAAATTTGATTGAATCTCATTTTGCGGACCTTTTATTATGCTTAAAGTGTGCATATCGAAATCCCAATATATATAGTGATCACACTGAAATTTAACTGAGTAAAATGTTCTAAAATTAAGATTAAGTGGCTTAATCATGTTCAAAAACCCAGAATTAACTATTTGAACTCATGAGATTTGATTAACAAATCTCATTTTGTGGCCGTTTTGTTGGGTTTAAACCGTGAATGTCTAATTGGGCGTTTAGTGAAACTACTGGAATTTTATCCGAGCAAAATGCTCTAAAAGTCATATTAAGTTGAATAATTACTTTTAAAATTCCATAATAAACTATAAGAACTCGTGACAGTTGATTTATTCTTATTTTGCGGCCGTTTTATTAGCTTTGAATTGTGCATATCTAATTGAGATTTATAATGATCACATTGGAATTTAACTGAGTAAAATACTCTAAAATTTTATTTAGTGGTTTAATCATATTTAAAAACCCATAATTAACCATTTCTACTCATGAAATTTGTTTAAATCTCATTTTGTGGCCGTTTTGTAGGGTTTAAAGCGCGCACGTCTAATTGGGCATTTTAGTGAAACCGTTGGGATTTGAACCGAGTAAAATGCTCTAAAATTGAGATTAAGTTGTATAATTTGATATAAACTCCCATAATTAAATATTAGAACTCATGACATTTGATTTATTCTTATTTTGCGGTCGTTTTCTTAGTTTTAAAGTATGCATATCTAAGTGAGCTTTATAGTGATCACATTGGAATTTAACCGAGTAAAATGCTCTAAAATTGCCATTAAGTGGTTTAATCATATTTAAAAACCCATAATTAACTATTTGAACTCATGAGATTTGATTAAATCTCATTTTGTGGCTATTTATTGGGTTTAAAGCGCGCATGCTTAATTGGGCATTTTAGTGAAACCGTTGGGATTTGAACCGAGTAAAATGCTCTAAAATTGAGATTAAGTTGCATAATTTGATATAAAGTCCCATAATTAACTATTAGAACTCATGACATTTGATTAGTTCTTATTTTGCGGTCGTTTTCTTAGTTTTAAAGTATGCATATCTAAGTGAGCTTTATAGTGATCACATTGGAATTTAACCGAGTAAAATGCTCTAAAATTGCCATTAAGTGGTTTAATCATATTTAAAAACCCATAATTAACTATTTGAACTCATGAGATTTGATTAAATCTCATTTTGTGGCTATTTATTGGGTTTAAAGCGCGCATGCTTAATTGGGCATTTTAGTGAAACCGTTGGGATTTGAACCGAGTAAAATGCTCTAAAATTGAGATTAAGTTGCATAATTTGATATAAAGTCCCATAATTAACTATTAGAACTCATGAAATTTGATTAGTTCTTATTTTGCGGTCGTTTTCTTAGGTTTAAAGTATGCATATCTAAGTGAGCTTTATAGTGATCACATTGGAATTTAACTGAGTAAAATGCTCTAAAATTGGGATTAAGTGGTTTAATCATATTTAAAAACCCAAAATTAACTATTTGAACTCATGAAATTTGATTAAATCTCATTTTGTGGCTATTTGTTGGGTTTAAAGCGCGCATGCTTAATTGGGCAATCTAGTGAAACCATTGGGATTTTAACCGAGCAAAATGATCTAAAATTGATTTTAAGTTGTATAATTTGATTTAAAGTCCCACAATTGACTATTAGAACTCATTACTTTTGATTTATTCTTATTTTGAGTCTTCTTTTTAGGTTTAAAGTGCGCATATCTAATTGGGGTTATAGTGAACACATTGGAATTTAAACCGAAAAAATGCTCTAAAATTGAGATTAAGTTGTCTGATCATACTCAAAAGCCAATAATTAACTATTTGAACTTATTAAATGTGATTGAATCTCATTTTGTGCATGCTTGTTAGTTTCAAGCGTTTATGTCTAATCGGGCTTTTAAGTGAACCCGTTGTAACTTTAACCGAGTAAGATGCACTAAAATGGAGATTAAGTTGTATAATTTGTTTCAAATTCTTCTAATTAGGTATTTGAACTCATGAAATTTGATTTATTCTTATCTTGCGGTCGTTTTGTTAGGTTTAAAGTGTGCGTATATCTAAATGGGATTTATAGTGAGCACATTGAAATTTAAACTGAGTAAAATGCTCTAAGATTGAGATTAAGTGGGTTAATCATGTTCAAAGGCCAATAATTAACTATTTGAAATCATAAAATTTGATTGAATCTCATTTTGCGGACCTTTTATTATTCTTAAAGTGTGCATATCGAAATCCCAATATATATAGTGATCACACTGAAATTTAACTGAGTAAAATGTTCTAAAATTAAGATTAAGTGGTTTAATCATGTTCAAAAACCCAGAATTAACTATTTGAACTCATGAGATTTGATTAAATCTCATTTTGTGGCCGTTTTGTTGGGTTTAAACCGTGAATGTCTAATTGGGCGTTTAGTGAAACTACTGGAACTTTATCCGAGTAAAATGCTCTAAAAGTCATATTAAGTTGAATAATTACGTTAAAAATTCCATAATAAACTATAAGAACTCGTGACATTTGATTTATTCTTATTTTGCGACCGTTTTGTTAGGTTTGAATTGTGCATCATATCTCATTGAGCTTTATAATGATCACATTGGAATTTAACTGAGTAAAATGCTCTAAAATTTGATTTAGTGGTTTAATCATATTTAAAAACCCATAATTAACCATTTCTACTCATGAAATTTGTTTAAATCTCATTTTGTGGCCGTTTTGTAGGGTTTAAAGAGCGCACGTCTAATTGGGCATTTTAGTGAAACCGTTGGGATTTGAATCGAGTAAAATACTCTAAAATTGAGATTAAGTTGTGTAATTTGATATAAACTCCCATAATTAACTATTAGAACTCATGACATTTGATTTATTCTTATTTTGCGGTCGTTTTCTTAGTTTTAAAGTATGCATATCAAAGTGAGCTTTATAGTGATCACATTGGAATTTAACCGAGTAAAATGCTCTAAAATTGCCATTAAGTGGTTTAATCATATTTAAAAACCCATAATTAACTATTTGAACTCATGAGATTTGATTAAATCTCATTTTGTGGCTATTTATTGGGTTTAAAGCGCGCATGCTTAATTGGGCATTTTAGTGAAACCGTTGGGATTTGAACCGAGTAAAATGCTCTAAAATTGAGATTAAGTTGCATAATTTGATATAAAGTCCCATAATTAACTATTAGAACTCATGACATTTGATTAGTTCTTATTTTGCGGTCGTTTTCTTAGGTTTAAAGTATGCATATGTAAGTGAGCTTTATAGTGATCACATTGAAATTTAACCGAGTAAAATGCTCTAAAATTGAGATTAAATGGTTTAATCATATTTAAAAACCCAAAATTAACTATTTGAACTCATGAAATTTGATTAAATCTCATTTTGTGGCTATTTGTTGGGTTTAAAGCGCGCATGCTTAATTGGGCAATCTAGTGAAACCATTGGGATTTTAACCGAGCAAAATGATCTAAAATTGATTTTAAGTTGTATAATTTGATTTAAAGTCCCATAATTGACTATTAGAACTCATTACTTTTGATTTATTCTTATTTTGAGTCTTTTTTTTAGGTTTAAAGTGCGCATATCTAATTGGGCTTATAGTGAACACATTGGAATTTAAACCGAAAAAATGCTCTAAAATTGAGATTAAGTTGTTTGATCATACTCAAAAGCCAATAATTAACTATTTGAACTTATTAAATGTGATTGAATCTCATTTTGTGCATGCTTGTTAGTTTCAAGCGTTTATGTCTAATCGGGCTTTTAAGTGAACCCGTTGTAACTTTAACCGAGTAAAATGCACTAAAATGGAGATTAAGTTGTATAATTTGTTTCAAATTCTTCTAATTAGGTATTTGAACTCATGAAATTTGATTTATTCTTATCTTGCGGTCGTTTTGTTAGGTTTAAAGTGTGCGTATATCTAAATGGGATTTATAGTGAGCACATTGAAATTTAAACTGAGTAAAATGCTCTAAGATTGAGATTAAGTGGGTTAATCATGTTCAAAGGCCAATAATTAACTATTTGAAATCATAAAATTTGATTGAATCTCATTTTGCGGACCTTTTATTATGCTTAAAGTGTGCATATCGAAATCCCAATATATATAGTGATCACACTGGAATTTAACTGAGTAAAATGTTCTAAAATTAAGATCAGGTGGTTTAATCATGTTCAAAACCCCAAAATTAACTATTTGAACTCATGAGATTCGATTAAATCTCATTTTGTGGCTGTTTTGTTGGGTTTAAACCGTGAATGTCTAATTGGGCATTTAGTGAAACCGCTGGAATTTTAACCGAGTAAAATGCTCTAAAAGTGAGATTAAGTTGAATAATTACGTTTAAAATTCCGTAATAAACTATAAGAACTCGTGGCATTTGATTTATTCTTATTTTGCGGCCGTTCTATTAGGTTTGAATTGTGCATATCTAATTGAGCTTTATAATGATCACATTGGAATTTAACTGAGTAAAATACTCTAAAATTTGATTTAGTGGTTTAATCATATTTAAAAACCCATAATTAACCATTTCTACTCATGAAATTTGTTTAAATCTCATTTCGTGGCCGTTTTGTAGGGTTTAAAGCGCGCACGTCTAATTGGGCATTTTAGTGAAACCGTTGGGATTTGAACCGAGTAAAATGCTCTAAAATTGAGATTAAGTTGTATAATTTGATATAAACTCCCATAATTAAATATTAGAACTCATGACATTTGATTTATTCTTATTTTGCGGTCGTTTTCTTAGTTTTAAAGTATGCATATCTAAGTGAGCTTTATAGTGATCACATTGGAATTTAACTGAGTAAAATGTTCTAAAATTAAGATTAAGTGGTTTAATCATGTTCAAAAACCCAAAATTAACTATTTGAACTCATGAGATTTGCTTAAATCTCATTTTGTGGCCGTTTTGTTGGGTTTAAACCGTGAATGTCTAATTGGGCATTTAGTGAAACCGTTGAAATTTTTTTGAGAGAAAGGGCCTCATTAAAAAACCCTATAGCTAGTCACCTCGAGAGATGATTAGGCCCCTATGGGGAAAGGAGTACCCATGATTTTATTGAGAAGAAGAGAACCTCTCTGAATTTACAATAGCCCGAATATAATCGGGAAAGTTACAATCAAAAGAATAGGAAAGAAAAGAACGCAAAGCCCTAGTAGCTAAGACATGGGCTACAACGTTAGCGTCTCTAGGTACATAACTAATCTTACAATCAGGCAAAGTACCAAGAGTTGAGCGGATGCGAGACACCAAATGATGCACGGTGGAAAGATCTGGATGATGAGTGTTGTTAACCTTGTTGACAATGGAAGCTGAATCAGTTTCAACGACCACATGAGTCCATCTATTAGCAATAGCAAACTTTAGACCTTCCAAAATGGCAGAAGCCTCAGCAGAAGCGAGGTCCGGGAAAATGAGTGGCATAGAACTACCATCAAGGACGACGCTAGAGGAATTCTGGGCAATGACACCAACGGCAGCACCCCTTAACACGGGGTCAAAGGCGCCATCCGTGTTAATCTTGACGAAACCAGGATCCGGTTTCGTCTATCTAGCTGGAGCAAAAGTGGGCTCAACTAGCCGGGAACGTAGATGGGAGGCATCATTAATTGATGTGTAGTCATCAAAGAGTTTTTGTGCATTGGAGACAGCTAACCAAACCAGTTGGAGATGGCTATTATGGAAAAAGTCATTTCGGCGATTTCATAAATTCTAAAGGATCGTGATAAGAAGTGAAAATTAATGTAGATAGAGAAAACCAACAACCTCAGAAAGCCACTGGTGGGGAGAGACAAAGGTATTGGAGAATATTCGTGTAGGAAGTCCTGCCAACTGGAGTGCATCATGGCATATTCCCGTACCAAGATTGGCCTGGAGGATTTTATGGCCAGATGGGAGTGCATCATGGCATAAATGTCATCCAAAGGTATGAACCTTGGGTAGAGTAGGCAGTTTAGATAGAATTTTCCAAAGCTTGGAGATCCTATTAACATGCCCCGACTGTAACTGCAGAAATTGGTAACCAGATCGGACCGTGTACATGCCAGATTCATGGTGACCCCAAAGGGTGGTGTCTTTTGTGTCATTAATAATGGGTACATTAAGGATGGTGTTAGCGTCTTCGTGGGAGAAGTATTCTCTGACTTTTGATTCGTCCCATCAGGGTAAATTAGGCAACATGAAAGTAGCTGCTCGAAGAGGGACTTCGTCATTAACCTCATAATTACCATAAAGATTGACAGGCTCGGAGCCTCCCCATTGATCAAAGTGGATTTGAATTTGACTTGATATACCTGGGCGTTTTAAAAAGCCATCGCGAAGCTTAGAGATAGCAATGCTAAGGCCTTTCCAAGCAAAAGAAGATCTCCGAGTGCTATCAGATTTGAGGATAGAACCCGTTGGGTAATACTTGCATTTGTAGACCTGATTGAGGAGAGTATCAGGTTCACAGACCAAACGCCAGATCTGTTTGCCGAGTAGAGCAATATTGAAGTGGTGAAGATCGCGAAACCCTATACCTCCTCCTGCTTTTGGCAGACAAGCGGTGTCCCAAGGGAGCATATGTCAACCTCGTTTATCAGCTTTCCCAGACCACCAATAACGGCGTATTGAAGTGGTCATATCATCAATAATGTTTTGGGGTAAAAGGTAGCAAGACATAACATACTGTGGTATAGATTGGATGACAGGTTTAATAAAAATTTCTCTACCACTAAAGGAGAGGAGATGTTTATCCCATTTACTCAGACGAGCATTCATTTTTTCCCTGGTGAACCCCAAGGTTGTTGTCTTGTTCTTTCCTATTAGGAGAGGGACTCCCATATAAATACCTGGGTCATCCACTTCTTGTACATTAAGGATATCATTGATTTTCGATCGAAGCAATGTGGAAGTTTTCTGAGAAAAGAAAATAGTGGACTTTTCAAAATTTACCGCATGCCCAGGCGAAATAGCGTAAGTATGTAGAGAATCCTTAAGGCATTGAGCTTCTATAGTTGTATTCTTAATGAAGACGACACAATCATCCGCAAAAAGGAGGTGGTTGATGCGTGGCCCACTCCTGCTAGCACAAAGTCCAAGGAGGTTACCATTTGTCTACTTAGCATTGAGCAAGGCTAAAAAGGCCTTGAGTACAGAAAAGAAACAAGAAAGGGGATAGATGATCCTGATACGAGGTAGCCTGTCGAAACAGACTTTCTTCGTAAGTTGCGGATCTAGGAATGTTGTAAGTAAGTTCCTACAAAAGAAAAACATAAACAGTCAAGTGTTTACACTGATTACCTATATAGGAAATACGTATAATAACTTGGGCGTTTGAAGAGATTTTTTACATTGTTTACCTACATAGGAAAACAATGAAGTAAAATAAAACGAAAAATGAAAGAGATAAGAAAAGTTGACGCTGGAACGAGATTTTTCACTGTTTACCAATATAGGAAAACAATGGAAAGAAAAATAAAAACAAAAGAAAAAAAATAAAGAACAGAAAAGTTTGAACGTTTGACTGGAAGATGAATGCTTCAAGAAACATCCATGGCAGCAACTCGAACGTTCAAAAATGGTGAAGAAAGTTGTTGGATCGAATTGGACACACTAAACTCGAAAGAACCTGCACAATATACTGAGAAAACCCGAATCGAATCTGTTTAATGTCAAAAGGACTTGGACCCTCTAGATAGAGATCTAGGAACCCAAAGTATCAAGAATTTTACAATCAAAAACAAGTTTGAATGTCAGAAAAGTTCTAAAAAGAACCAATTAAGAGAAAACTCTCAAATATAATTTTTATTCAAAAATGTGTGTTACCTTGTCTTTACAAAAATTTCAGAATATATAGGAGAATGAAGGAGTTGGCCGAATTTGAATACTTGGCTGAAATTAAATTCAAATGCTTAATAATTGCATCTAGGCTCCATTCATATCAGCCACATGTTTGGACTCATAAAACACATTAAACATGTGTTAATTGTTTGAATTTGAATGAGAAACCCCTCATCCTTATCCTTTGTTGCCGTCCATCATTCCAAAAGAGGGTTGTGTTTGGCCTGCTCTTACCCTGGCACACCTCTGTTTACCTATATTGGAAAACAGTACAAGAATCCATTTCGTAACTCACAAGTACACCTCTGTTTACCTATACTGGAAAACAGCACAAGGATCCATTCGTAAAACACAAGGTTGAAACACTTGTAAACTTATTCAAAAACACACAAGAACGTATAAATAAGTTAGAAACATAATAAACACTATCAAACCAAACCTTAAAACATACTTAATAACATATATACATACTTAAACATATATAATAAGTAGTATAGTCTAATATGTCACATATCAGCCTGCAACACATTATAAAGCCTATGTTTTAAGGCATAAACATTATCGAATGAATCTGGAATTGAAGCACAAGTAAGGAAAAGTACTTCCCTGAATTTCTTTGCCTTAGAACGAGTAATAGGTCCTTGTGGCAAGACCTACGGATCATATTGTGCTTGCATTGATGTGCTCACATCATTCCCCCCTTCTTGAAAAGGATTTGACCTCAAATCTGCAGAATCATCATAAGGGGTTAAATCAGAAACATTAAATGTGGCACTTACAATGTACTCGTCTGGTAAGTCTATCTTATAGGCGTTGTCATTCACTTTCACCAACACCTGAAAAGGACCTTCTCCTCTTGGTAACAACTTTGACCGTCGTTGGGCTGGAAAACGTTCTTTTCGAAAATGAACCCAAACCCAATCACCAACATCGAAGGTGACTCGCTTCCTTCCTTTGTTTGCTTGCTTTTCATATTGTTGAGTCCTTCGTTATAAATTCTCCTTCACCTATTGATGCAACTTCTTCACATATTCTGCTTTTGCTTGACCGTCCCGGTTCGTCACTTGTTCCTGTGGCAAAGGTAACAAATCTAGAGGCGTAATAGGGTTAAAACCATAAACAACCTCAAATGGTGACATCTTAGTAGCAGAATGTACAGCATGATTATACGCAAACTCAACACGTGGCGAACAACCTTCCCAAGTCTTGATATTCTTTTTAATGATGGAACGAAGTAAAGTAGATAAAACTCTGTTAGCAACCTCAGTTTGTCCATCAGTTTGGAGATGGCAAGTAGTAGAAAACATGAGTTTCGTACCTAATTTGCTCCAAAGAGTCCTCCAGAAGTGACTCAAAAACTTTACATCCCTGTCAGAAACAATCGACCTAGGAATACCATGCAAACGTACAACATCTCTAAAGAACAAGTTAGCCACATTAACAGCATCATCGGTCTTATGGCAGGCAATAAAATGTGCCATCTTAGAGATCCTATCAACCACAACAAAAATACTACCTCTACCTATCCTAGTTCTTGGCAATCCCAAAACAAAATCCATAGAAATATCAGTCCAAGGAGAATCAGGAATAGGTAAAGGTAACTACATACCATGTGGTGAAACCTTCGATTTTGCTTTCTTACATGTCACACAATGTTCACAGTACCTTTCAACGTCTCTACGCATCTTAGACCAAAATAGATGTTCTTTCAATGTTTGTAACGTCTTGGTGACTCCAAAGTGACCCATCAATCCACCCTCATGTGCTTCACGGATCAGAATATCATGCATTGAACCCTGTGGAATGCATATCCTATTTTCTTTGAAAAGATAACCATCATGCCTGCAAAACTTTCCATCTGCACCTTTCTCACAAGCATTATACTTATCTCTAAAATTAGAATCATCAACATACAAGTCACGAATATATGCAAATCCAATTAAATGTGAATCAAGGTAATTTAAAAGCACATATCTACGTGATAAAGCATCAACAACGACATTATCTTTACCCTTTTTGTAACGTATGACATAAGGAAATGACTCCAAAAATTCAACCCATTTAGCATGTCGCTTATTCAATTTATGCTGACCTATGATATATCGTAAAGCCTCATGATCAGTGTGAATCACAAACTCCTTAGGCAACAAGTAATGTTGTCATGTCTCCAATGCCCGAATCAGTGCATACATCTCCTTGTCGTAGACTGGATAATTTAATGTTGCTCCACTAAGCTTTTCACTGAAGTATGCAATGGGCCTTTTTTCCTGCATTAACACAGCGCCTATACCAACTCTAGAAGCATCACATTCAATTTCAAAAGTTTTATCAAAGTTAGGTAAGGCTAACATAGGTGACTTCGTCAAACAATCCTTAATTTTCAAAAAGGCATCTTCTTGTTCTTTACCCCATAAGAAGCTAGAATTCTTCTTAATAATCCCGGTTAAGGGTGCGGTAATAGAACTGAAGTTAGGAACAAACCGACGGTAGAAACTAGCTAAACCATGAAAAGATCTAACCTGAGTAATTGATGTCGGTCGTGGCCATTTCTGAATTGCCTTTATCTTTTCAGGATCGACTTTAACACCCTGTGCACTAACAATGTAACCAAGAAATGTAAGTTTGTCAGTACAAAACACACATTTCTCTATGTTACCAAACAATCTTTCTTCTCGCAAAGTCTGCAAAACAACTCTCAAATGTTCTACATGATCCTGCAAAGTCTTGCTATAAATTAAAATATCGTCAAAATATACAACACAAAACCTTCCAATAAAAGATCGCAGAACATGATTCATCAATCACATAAAAGTACTAGGTGCATTAGTTAAGCAAAAAGGCATTACTAACCATTCGTACAAACCTAGCTTTGTTTTGAAGGCTATCTTCCATTCATCACCTTCTCGCATGCGAATCTGATGATATCCACTCTTTAGGTCAATTTTGGAGAAGATGACGGCTCCACAAAGCTCGTCCAACATATCATCAAGTCTGGGAAAAGGATGACGATACTTAATAGTAATCTGATTCACAGCTCTATAATCTACGCACATCCTCCAAGATCCATCTTTCTTCGGCACTAACAATACCGGAACAGCACACGGACTTAGACTCTCTCGAATATAACCCTTGTCCATCAATTCTGTCACTTGTCTTTGAAGCTCTTTTGTTTCTTCGGGGTTAGTTTGATAAGCTGGCCGATTTGGAATAGTAGCACCTGGGATAAAGTCAATCTGGTGCTCAATGCCACGAAGAGTTGGCAATCCCTTCGGTGTTTCTTTCGGAAACACATCCTTAAATTCCTGCAAAAGGGAAACAATTGATGCAGGCAAATCAGAAGGAAAGTCAGTCAATAAACAATAATCTTTAAACATTAAAATAAACAAAGATTGGTGAGAGGAAAGACATTTCCTGATTTCTCGACTGCTTGCACAAACATTCATCTTTTTCTTCTCCTTTGCAGCTTCCTTACTCTTTTTCAAGCTTGCTTGATATTCCATCACTTGACTCGGTGTCAAAGGAGCCAAAGTAATCTTTTTACCTGCATGCATAAAAGAGTATTGATTTGTAAAACCATCATGCATAACCTTCTTTTCATACTGCCAAGGGCGTCCCAAAAGAAGGTGAGTAGCATCCATCGACACAACATCACAAAGGACCTTGTCCTTGTAATTTCCAATCGAAAACTGTATAACAACTTGTTTTGTTACTTTAAGTTCTCCACCGTCATTCAACCATTGCAATTTGTAAGGATTCGGATGTTTTGTCGTCTTGAGACATAACCTGTCAACCATCACTGAACTGGCAACATTAGTACAACTACCGCTATCAATAATCCCAACACATACCTTATCTTGAACTTTACATCGCGTGTGAAAGATATTTTCGCGTTGTTGTTCATCCTGAACCTGTGTTGCACACTCAGACTGTGTTTAACAATCATAATTTCCATTACCTTACCAGTCTCAGCAACTTCTAAGACATCTTCTTTATCATCTTCATCAAGGGTCTCATGTGGTTCTTCTTCAGAATCTGACTCGATCTCTCCAACATCTCGCATCAACATAACCCTATGATTAGGACACTGGCTAGCAACATGTCCTCGACCAAGGCACTTAAAACATTGAATATCTCTCGTTCGTTCTTGTACCACTACTTTTTGTTTACCACGTCCATTATCAACAATGGGAGGCTTTGGTTTGCTGGACTCGCCTTGTTCTTGAATCCGAAGTGGCGCTTGTGGTGCTTGTTTCCTAGCATGGTTAGGGGTATACAATGGATTCGTAAAAGATTTAAATGGAGTAGTATTACCTCGAGTAGAAACTTTTCTACGTTGTTGTCACTCAATTTTCATCGCCATATGCACCATGTCATCCAATTCGACATAATGCTGCAATTCAACAACGTTAACAATTTCAGAATTCAAACCTGCCATAAACCGAGCCATAGTTGCTTCACGATCCTCAACTATGTTCGCACGCATCATGGACATCTCCATTTCCTTGAAATAGTCCTCGACGCTCCTATTGCCCTGTTTCAAAGTTTGTAATTTCTTAAATAAATCACGATGATAGTGAGAAGGAACAAACCGTTTCCGCATGATATGCTTCATTTCGTCCCATGTTCTCACTGGTCCTTCACCCGTACGTCGTCGACTAACCAATAATTGATCCCACCACAATAGTGCATAGTCAACAAACTCCAAAGTTGCTAGTCGTACTTTCTTTTGTTCTGAGTAATTGTAACACTCGAAAACGTGTTCAACCTTACTTTCCCATGTCAGATAAGCATCTGGATTTGAACGTCCCTGAAAAGAAGGTATAGCAACTTTTATGTTAGAAATATTATCATCAACTACACGTCCTGGTCGTTGATTCATCCGTGGTGATTGTTCAACGTCATTTTCATCATGATTCTCATTATGGACAGATTGGGAACCACCCCCATCTATCTTGTCCAAATGAGACTGTAAAGGCTCTAATGCATTCTCTAATAGACGTTGCATAGTACGTGTAAAAGCCTGCATTTGCAAATCTGGTGGTTGGTCTCCACCATGACTACGATCATCTGACCCTGTCATATTAAAACAAAAGGAAAACACAAAGAAACACAAATAACGAGTTAAGTGAAACAAAAATAAAAGTCCTCACTGCACACTCACAAAACCTCTCGGTTTTCACTCCAAAGAAAAATGTGCACTCAAAATGTAACACTCAGTGCTCGTGTTTCACTCGGGAGAATGCTTGAATGGCTCTTTTTGTCTCCCCTTCTGTTCTCACAACACTCAGTGCCTTTTTCCCTCACAATTTCTCAAATTTCAGTTCTTTAAAGGACTAAACCAACGTTTTCAAACCTGTTACAAATGTGTTACTAACAAGAAACACAAATAAGGAAAAACGAAGATAAAACAAAGAAAAAAAACAAGAAACAAAAGTAAAAGGGCTGGAAATTGGCAAAAAGGAAATAAAAAGATGGAAATGTAATTCTTACTACAAGGAAGTGCTTTACAACGCTCCTATCACCGAACAAACAAGAACAATTCGTTTCGGTTGATTTCCAAGCACTTCGAATCACATAGTAGAAGAACTTGTACATTCATCTTGATTTTACAATAGGAATACACTTTCTTTTTTTTTTCAATTTCTTTGCAATATTTGAATCTGATTTTTTTTTTAATTTTTTTTTATTTTCGATTTTTTTTAAAATTTTTTTGACTTTGACTTTTTTTAGTCAAACTTTGACTTCGACTTTTTTTTTGAATTTTTCGAAATTTATTTTTTTGTATTTTTCTTTTGTACTAAATTGCAAAAAAGTACAACAAATCCGAGCCAAAGCTCTGATTACCATATGATACGAGGTAGCCTGTCGAAACGGGCTTTCTTCGTAAGTTGCGGATCTAGGAATGTTGTAAGCAAGTTCCTGCAAAAGAAAAACATAAACAGTCAAGTGTTTACACTGATTACCTATATAAGAAATAAGTATAATAACTTGGGCGTTTGAAGAGAATTTTTACATTGTTTTCCTACATAGGAAAACAATGAAGTAAAATAAAACGAAAAATGAAAGAGATAAGAAAAATAAAAACGAAAGAAAAAAAAATAAAGAACAGAAAAGTTTGAACGTTTGAATGATATTCAAACTGGAAGATGAATGCTTCAAGAAACATCCATGGCAGCAACTCGAATGTTCAACAATGGTGAAGAAAGTTGTTGGATCGAATTGGACACACTAAACTTGAAAGAACCTGCACAATATACTGAGCAAACCCGAATCGAATCTGTTTAACGCCAAAAGGACTTGGACCCTCTAGATAGAGATCTAGGAACCCAAAGTATCAAGAATTTTACAATCAAAAACAAGTTTGAATGTCAGAAAAGTTCTAAAAAGAACCAATTAAGAGAAAACTCTCAAATATAATTTTTATTCAAAAATGTGTGTTACCTTGTCTTTACAAAAATTTCAGAATATATAGGAGAATGAAGGAGTTGGCCGATTTTGAATACTTGGCTGAAATTAAATTCAAATGCTTAATAATTGCATCTAGGCTCCATTCATATCAGCCACATGTTTGGGCTCATAAAACACATTAAACATGTGTTAATTGTTTGAATTTGAATGAGAAACCCCCCATCCTTATCCTTTGTTGCCGTCCATCATTCCAAAAGAGGGCTGTATTTGGCCTGCTCTTACACTAGCACACCTCTGTTTACCTATATTGGAAAACAGTACAAGAATCCATTTCGTAACTCACTGGTACACCTCTGTTTACCTATACTAGAAAACAGCACAAGGATCCATTCGTAAAACACAAGGTTGAAACACTTGTAAACTTATTCAAAAACACACAAGAACGTATAAATAAGTTAGAAACATAATAAACACTATCAAACCAAACCTTAAAACATATTTAATAGCAAATATACATACTTAAACATATATAATAAGTAGTATAGTCTAATATGTCACATATCAGCATGCAACACATTATAAAGCCTATGTTATAAGGCATAAACATTATCGAATGAATCTGGAATTGAAGCACAAGTAAGTAAAAGTACTTCCCTGAATTTCTTTGCCTTATAACGAGTAATAGGTCCTTGTGGCAAGACCTCCGAATCATATTGTGCTTGCATTGATGTGCTCACATCAGATCCCCTTGTCGTAACCCTCTATGGGGTTTGAAAGGTCGTGAAAGGACGTTGTTGATACGTACTTGAAAGGATACTGAGGATACACACCTCATATTAAGGGAAACCCAACTGGAGTTGAATCCTAGACGAAGCATAATTTGTTCAAGGAAAGGCCATTCAACACGGTCGAAAGCCTTTTCCATGTCGAGTTTTAGGCTAGCACCTTTTGCAAGAGTTGTTTCATCAGTATTTAAAGTATGGATGAGCTCATGGGCAATAAGGATGTTGTCAGTAATGTTTCTTCCTTGAACAAAAGCAGCTTGATTGCCACTGATACGTAAGGGTATGATAGATTTTAGACGGTTAACAAGTACTTTTGAAACAGTTTTGTAGAGGACTGTGGAAAGGCTAATAGGTCTGAGATGACGCATTGTAGTTGGGTCGCTAATTTTGGGAATAAGAACAATGATAGTTTGATTGACCTCTTCCATATTAACCGACCCTCGCAGGAGTCCGAGGCAGAGGTTTATAAAGTCCTGGCCAAGGATATCCCAATGCTTCCTGAAGAAACCGCTTGGGAAACCATCAACACCCGGGGATTTCCTCGGGTCAATATCACGAAAAGCAATGTAACTTCATCTATTGTGAAATCCTTACTAAGATCATTGTTCATTGTTTCAGTAACAATAGTGGGAATGTTATCCAAGATGGAAGAGGCAATAATAGGAGAGGAAGACATAAAAAGGTTTTGAAAGTAATTAATAGTAGTAGACATGATATCATCTGTATGTGTTTGCCATATATATTCTGGTTGTTTAGAAGTCCAGCAATACGATTCTTCCGCCGTCGGCTCTTTGCTCTGGCTTGAAAAAAGGAAGTATTTTTATCACCATGTTTTAACCAGTGTGTCCGAGCTCGTTGATCCCAATATATTCTTTTGCATTTAATAAGCTATCAAGCTCACGTTTAGCAGAAATAAAGTTGTGGATTTCCGTATCGGAAAGATGTCGCTTAAGACACATATTAATAAAATCATTTAGTTGATTAATACGCTCATTGGATTTAATGCGTTTGTTAGATTGCCAAGTCGCTAGGAAACGTCCAATATCCTAAAGTTTATGAAGTGTCGAGCGAGATTGGTTAAACCAAATCTCTCTAATTTGAGACAAAATTTCTGGGTCATCAGCCCAGCAATTCTCATAGCGAAAAAGATTATTAGAGCATTTGGAACTGAGAGCACGTGATGGGTTAGTATCCAGTAAGATAGGGCAATGGTCAGAACGTGCCTCAAAAAAAGATATCGCTTGGCAATTAGGGAAAGTTTTAAACCAACCGGAGTTACCAAGGAAACGATCAAGTCGTTCCATAATTGTTTCATAGAAACAAGCTTGGCCATAGTCCATATTCCAGTAAATGCTTTGACGATAACCTGATCATCTATCTCTTTAGAGGATATGAGGTTCCCTAGTAGGGTGGATTGTGCTTCCTTGTCAGAGGAATCCCAAGAGATACTTGGTTGAAAGATAGCAACCTGCTCATCAATAGTAAATTGAAAATTCTCAAGCTGTTTGAGAAAAGTTTTAGGATCCATAGGTGAGTGATTTAAAGTAATGGGAATAAAGAAGGGTGGTAGGCGTTGTGAAAGTATTGTGATTGAGTAAATATGAGAGAAAGAAGTAGTATTGTGTATATATAGGAGAAAGAAGAGTATTTGGAGTATATTAGGACTAGAAAGAAGATTTACTTTAGAAGAGGTAATAGGAATTTGGAGATAACTTAAAGACTTAGGAAAAAGGAGAAAATAGATAAGAAAACCAATATACAAATTTGTAGCGTATAAAGTATTGTAATTTATATGATAATAAGCAAAAACATATGACTTGACGTATTGGATAGGATAAAAATTGGGTAGGTGAGAATAAGTAGGAGTCGTTAATAGATATACCTTAGATGAAGTAGTACATTGGCTAAGAGAAAAAATAGAAAAATTAGGAATTAGAGAGTTAGCAAAATTCCTTATTAGAGAAATAGTGGACTTAGAATAGAAGTTGGTATCGTTATGCACAGAGGATATAAAATACTTCTTCGGAATCATAGTTTCAGTAAGACATGAGTAGGAACCAGCCCCATGAGTAAACAAATCGTTGAATTGGAGTTTCGGCCATTGATCCACAATGGGAGGGAAATTTGGAGATCAAAATAAATTGGTTGAGATACATACACCAAAAAAGGTGTTGAAAAAAAACACCAATAAAGATGTTGGAGAAAAAGGGTGGGTATTCCATGTAGACAACAAGGAAAATAGGAAGAATATAGTGATAAAAATTAATTAAAAACAAATATTGTAATTGTTTATGGGGATCAATGTAATTTTCATGGCAGTAGCCTCCAAGAGATATGCTATTAGCCGAAGAAACAAAATAGATCATGGCAACTATTGGTGGGGATTTAATACACATACAAAAGTAAATAAATATAAGGAAACGTACCTTTAGAGTTTAGCTTGGTGAGTAGAGACTCAAGCGCCAATAATAGCTCTCGGGATAACTAGTCTGCTTCCATATAGAGGATGATGCAAACGCATTGAAACCGCGAGGTTGATGTTTGGAACCAACTCGGTGTCGTGGAATTGAAAACCAAGAAAATCCAAAACCCGATTGTTTGACAGTCGGGACTCCATCCAATGAATTGATTCAATCGATGGGATGAACACCATACTTATACCAGAGCACCGAATCATGTAAAGACCTTAGATGCAGCATAACAGGCCAAGACGTTGTGCTATAATCCCAACGATGAGAAAGACGTTTGGCTTGTGTGGCTATATTAGAGACAAGAGAAAACGAAACTGCGTACCACAAAGGCAAGCTGTTCGAAGCGCTGACCAATCCTAGTCTAAAATAAACACGGAAGAAAGATGGTAGAAACAGGAGTATGAATGCATGAGTAGATGACGTTGTTAATAAATAAATAAAACATCAAAGAAAAGTTTAAGTTGAAGTGTTAAGTCCTCCATGGAGTGAAAGTCTGACCAAGAACCTAGAAACCCATCCTTGTTTGATGCGTTGGCCATTCGTAGCCCCAGACAAACGCATAAAAAATTTAGATTAAGTTGAATAATTACGTTTAAAATTTCATAATAAACTATAAGAACTCGTGGCATTTGATTTATTCTTATTTTGCGGCCGTTTTATTAGGTTTAAATTGTGCATATCTAATTGAGCTTTATAATGATCACATTGGAATTTAACCGAGTAAAATGCTCTAAAATTTGATTTAGTGGTTTAATCATACTTATGGCCGTTTTGTTTAAATCTCATTTTGTGGCCGTTTTGTAGGGTTTAAAGCGTGCACGTCTAATTGGGCATTTTAGTGAAACCGTTGGGATTTAAACCGAGTAAAATGCTCTAAAATTGAGATTAAGTTGTATAATTTGCTATAATTCTCCATAATTAACTATTAGAACTCATGACATTTGATTTATTCTTATTTTGCGGTCGTTTTCTTAGGTTTAAAGTATGCATATGTAAGTGAGCTTTATAGTGATCACATTGGAATTTAACCGAGTAAAATGCTCTAAAATTGCCATTAAGTGGTTTAATAATATTTAAAAACCCATAATTAACTATTTGAACTCATGAAATTTTATTAAATCTCATTTTGTGGCTATTTATTGGGTTTAAAGCGCGCATGCTTAATTGGGCATTTTAGTGAAACCGTTGGGATTTGAACCGAGTAAAATGCTCTAAAATTGAGATTAAGTTGTATAATTTGATATAAAGTCTCATAATTAACTATTAGAACTCATGACATTTGATTAGTTCTTATTTTGCGGTCGTTTTCTTAGGTTTAAAGTATGCATATCTAAGTGAGCTTTATAGTGATCACATTGGAATTTAACCGAGTAAAATGCTCTAAAATTGGGATTAAGTGGTTTAATCATATTTAAAAACCCAAAATTAACTATTTGACTCATGAAATTTGATTAAATCTCATTTTGTGGCTATTTGTTGGGTTTAAAGCGCGCATGCTTAATTGGGCAATGTAGTGAAACCATTGGGATTTTAACCGAGTAAAATGCTCTAAAATTGATATTAAGTTGTATAATTTGATTTAAAGTCCCACAATTGACTATTAGAACTCATTACTTTTGATTTATTCTTATTTTGAGTCTGTTTTTTTAGGTTTAAAGTGTGCATATCTAATTGAGCTTATAGTGAACACATTGGAATTTAAACCGAAAAAATACTCTAAAATTGAGATTAAGTTGTTTGATCATACTCAAAAGTCAATAATTAACTATTTGAACTTATTAAATGTGATTGAATCTCATTTTATGCATGCTTTTTAGTTTCAAGTGTTTATGTCTAATCGGGCTTTGAAGTGAACCCGTTGTAACTTTAACCGAGTAAAATGCACTAAAATGGAGATTAAGTTGTATAATTTGTTTCAAATTCTTCTAATTAGGTATTTGAACTCATGAAATTTGATTTATTCTTATCTTGCAGTCGTTTTGTTAGGTTTAAAGTGTGCATATATCTAAATGGGATTTATAGTGAGCACATTGAAATTTAAACTGAGTAAAATGCTCTAAAATTGAGATTAAGTGGATTAATCATGTTCAAAGGCTAATAATTAACTATTTGAAATCATAAAATTTGATTGAATCTCATTTTGCGGACCTTTTATTATGCTTAAAGTGTGCATATCGAAATCCCACTATATATAGTGATCACACTGAAATTTAACTGAGTAAAATGTTCTAAAATTAAGATTAAGTGGTTTAATCATGTTCAAAAACCCAAAATTAACTATTTGAACTCATGAGATTTGATTAAATCTCATTTTGTGGCCGTTTTGTTGGGTTTAAACCGTGAATGTCTAATTGGGCGTTTAGTGAAACTACTGGAATTTTATCCGAATAAAATGCTCTAAAAGTCAGATTAAGTTGAATAATTACGTTTAAAATTTCATAATAAACTATAAGAACTCGTGACATTTGATTTATTCTTATTTTGCGGCCGTTTTGTTAGGTTTGAATTGTGCATATCTAATTGAGCTTTATAATGATCACATTGGAATTTAACCAAGTAAAATGCTCTAAAATTTGATTTAGTGGTTTAATCATATTTAAAAACCCATTATTAACCATTTGTACTCATGAAATTTGTTTAAATCTCATTTTGTGGCCGTTTTGTAGGGTTTAAAGCGCGCACGTCTAATTGGGCATTTTAGTGAAACCGTTGGGATTTGAACCGAAAATGCTCTCAAATTGAGATTAAGTTGTATAATTTGATATAAAGTCCCATAATTAACTATTAGAACTCATGACATTTGATTTATTCTTATTTTGCGGTCGTTTTCTTAGGTTTAAAGTATGCATATCTAAGTGAGTTTTATAGTGATCACATTGGAATTTAACCGAGTAAAATGCTCTAAAATTGGGATTAAGTGGTTTAATCTTATTTAAAAACTCATAATTAACTATTTGAACTCATGAAATTTGATTAAATCTCATTTTGTGGCTATTTGTTGGGTTTAAACCGCGCAAGCTTAATTGGGCATTTTAGTGAAACCGTTGGGATTTGAACCGAGTAAAATGCTCGAAAATTGAGATTAAGTTGTACAATTTGATTTAAAATTCCATAATTAACTATTAGAACTTATTACTTTTGATTTATTCTTATTTTGCGTCTATTTTTTAGGTTTAAAGTGTGCATATCTAATTGAGCTTATAGCGAACACATTGGAATTTAAACTGAAAAAATGCTCTAAAATTGAGATTAAGTTATTTGATCATACTCAAAAGCCAAAATTTACTATTTGAACTCATGAAATTTGATTAATCCACTTATTTTGTGGCCGTTTTGTTGGGTTTAAACCGTGAATGTCTAATTAGGCATTTAGTGAAACCGCTGGAATTTTTTGAGAGAAAGGGCCTCATTTAAAAACGCTATAGCTAGTCACCTCGAGAGATGAGTAGGACCCTACGGGGAAAAGGGTACCCATGATTTTATTGAGAAGAAGAGGAGAACCTCTCCGAATTTACAATAGCCCGAATATAATTGGGAAAGTTACAATCAAAAGAACAGGAAAGAAAAGAACGCATAGCCCTAGTAGCTAAGACATGGGGTACAACGTTAGCGTCTCTAGGTACATAACTAATCTTACAATCAGGCAAAGTACCAAGAGTTGAGCAGATGCGAGACACCAAATGATGCACGGTGGAAAGTCTAGATGATGAGTGTTGTTAACCTTGTTGACAATGGAAGCTGAATCAGTTTCAACGACCACATGGGTCCATCTATTAGCAATAGCAAACTTTAGACCTTCCAAAATGGCAGAAGCCTCAGCAGAAGTAGGGTCTGGGCAAATGAGTGGCATAGAACAACCACCAAGGACGACGCCAGAGGAATTCCGGGCAATGACACCAACGGTAGCACCCCTTAACACGGGGTCAAAGGCGCCATCCGTGTTAATCTTGACGAAACCAGGATCCGGTTTCGTCTATCTAGCTGGAGCAAAAGTGGGCTCAGCTAGCCGAGAACGTAGATGGGAGGCATCATTAATTGATGTGTAGTCATCAAAGAGTTTTTGTGCATTGGAGACAGCTAGCCAAACCAGTTGGAGATGGCTATTATGGACAAAGTCATTTCGGCGATTCCATAAATTCTAAAGGATCGTGATAAGAAGTGAAAATTGATGTAGAGAGAGAAAACCAGCAACCTCAGAAAGCCACTGGTGGGGAGAGACAAAGGTATTGGAGAATATTCGTGTAGGAAGCCCTGCCAACTGGAGTGCCTCCTTGGCACTAAGACAGTCCTGCATAGCATGGAGGGTGGTTTCGATGGTCATGTTACAGATCGGGCATATTCCCGTACCAAGATTGGCCTAGAGGATTTTATGGCCAGATGGGAGTGCATCATGGCATAAACGCCATCCAAAGGTACGAACCTTGGGTAGAGTAGGCAATTTAGATAGAATTTTCCAAAGCTTGGAGGGCCTATTAACAGGCCCTAACTGTAACTGCAGAAATTGGTAACCAGATCGGACCGTGTACATGCCAGAGTCATGGTGACCCCAAAGGGTGGTGTCTTTTGTGTCATTAATAATGGGTACATTAAGGATGGTGTTAGCGTCTTCGTGGGAGAAGTATTCTCTGACTTTTGATTCGTCCCATCACGGTAAATTAGGCAACATGAAAGTAGCTGCTCGAAAATGGACTTCGTCATTAACCTCATAATTACCATAAAGATTGACAGGCTTGGAGCCTCCCCATTGATCAAAGTGGATTTAAATTTGACTGGATATACTTGGGCGCTTGAAAAAGCCATCACGAAGCTTAGAGATAGCAATGCTAAGGCCTTTCCAAGCAAAAGAAGATCTCCGAGTGCTATCAGATTTGAGGATAGAACCCGTTGGGTAATACTTGCATTTGTAGACCTGATGAGGAGAGTATCAGGTTCACAGACCAAACGCCAGATCTGTTTGCCGAGTAGAGCAATATTGAAGTGGTGAAGATCGCGAATACCTCCTGCTGCTTTTGCAGACAGACGGTGTCCCAAGGGAGCATATGCCAACCTCGTTTATCAACTTTCCCAGACCACCAATAACGACATATTGAAGTGGTCATATCATCAATAATGTTTTGGGGTAAAAGGTAGCAAGACATAACATACTGTGGTATAGATTGGATGACATGTTTAATAAAAATTTCTCTACCACTAAAGGAGAGGAGATGTTTATCCCATTTACTCAGACAAGCATTCATTTTTTCCCTGGTGAACCCCAAGGTTGTTGTCTTGTTCTTTCCTATTAGGAGAGGGACTCCCAGATAAATGCCTGGGTCATCCACTTCTTGTACATGAAGGATATCATTGATTTCAGACCGAAGCAATGTGGAAGTTTTTCGAGAAAAGAAAATAGTGGACTTTTCAAAATTCACCGCATGCCCAGACGAAATAGCGTAAGTATGTAGAGCATCCTTAAGGCATTGTGCTTCTATAGTTGTATTCTTAATGAAGGCGACACAATCATCCGCAAAAAGGAGGTGGTTGATGCGTGGCCCACTCCTGCTAGCACAAAGTCCAAGGAGGTTACCATTTGTCTGCTCAGCATTGAGCAAGGCTGAAAGGCCTTGAGTACAGAAAAGAAACAAGAAAGGGGATAGAGGATCCCTTTGTCGTAACCCTCTATGGGGTTTGAAAGGTAGTGAAAGGACGTTGTTGATACGTACTTGAAAGGATACTGAGGATACACACCTCATAATAAGGGAAACCCAACTGGAGTTGAATCCTAGACGAAGCATAATTTGTTCAAGGAAAGGCCATTCAACACGGTCGAAAGCCTTTTCCATGTCAAGTTTTAAGCTAGCACCTTTTGCAAGAGATGTTTCATCAGTATTTAAAGTATGGATGAGCTCATGGACAATAAGGATGTTGTCAGTAATGTTTCTTCCTTGAACAAAAGCAGCTTGATTGCCACTGATACATAAGGGTATGATAGGTTTTAGACGGTTAACAAGTACTTTCGAAACAGTTTTGTAGAGGACTGTGCAAAGGCTAATAGGTCTGAGATGGCGCATTGCAGTTGGGTCGCTGATTTTGGGAATAAGAACAATGATAGTTTGATTGACCTCTTCCATATTAACTGACCCTCGCAGGAGTCCGAGGCAGAGGCTTATAAAGTCTTGGCCAAGGATATCCCAGTGCTTCCTAAAGAAACCGCTTGGGAATCCATCAACACCTGGGGCTTTCCTCGGGTCAATATCACGAAAAGCAATGGTAACTTCATCTGTGGTGAAATCCTTATTAAGATCATTGTTCATAGTTTCAGTAACAATAGTGGGAATGTTATCCAAGATGGACGAGGCAATAGTAGGAGAGGAAGACGTAAAAATGTTTTGAAAGTAATTAATAGCAGTAGACATGATGTCGTCTGTATGTGTTTGCCATATATTTTGGTTGTTTAGAAGTCCAACAATATGATTCTTCCGTCGTCGGCTATTTGCTCTGGCATGAAAAAAGTAAGTATTTTTATCACCATGTTCTAACCAGTGTGTCCGAGCTCGTTGAGCCCAATATATTTCTTTAGCATTTAATAGGCTATCAAGCTCACTTTTAGCAGAAATAAAGTTATGGATTTCCATGTCAGAAAGATGTCGTTTAACACACATATTAATAAAATCGTTTAGTTGAATGATACGCTTATTGGATTTAATGCGTTTGTTAGTTTGCCAAGTTGCTAGAAATCGTCCAATATCCTTAAGTTTATGAAGAGTCGAGCGAGATTGGCTAGATCAAATCTCCCTAATTCGAGACAAAACTTCTGGGTCATCAGTCCAACAATTCTCATAGCAAAAAAGAGTATTAGAGTGTTTGGATCTGAGAGCTGGTGATGGGTTAGTGTCTAGTAAGATAGAGCAATGGTCAGAACGTGCCTGAAAGAAAAATATAGTTTTGCAATTAGGAAAAGTATGAAACCTGGCGAAATCACCAAGGAAACGATCAAGTCGTTCCATAATTACTTCCGAATTACGTCCAGATCTAGTCCAAGTGAACCATCCTAACGTTGGCTTACAATCAAAAAGATCGTTTGTAGTAAGACAATCTCTAAAATTATTAATTTGTGATCTCGCACGACGGGTGCTTCCTCGTTTTTCGTTATCATGGAGGATTTCATTGAAGTTCCCCCTAAAAGCCATGGAAGGGAAGAGGCTGATTTTAAAGTGTCTATTAATTGCCAAGTTTTGTATTTGTTTGTAGTTTCAAGAAAACCATGTAAAATAGAAAAATGGAATTGATTTTACTCACAAGAAATGATAACATCAATATGGCTGATACGAATCCGGTTGCGGAATATCCGAATTTGTATTTGTGATTACCCGATCGTGATTCTAGTAAGTAACTAAAATGAAAAATAGGAACTTTGAAATGAAACTTACAAGATGATATGAAATGGAATGATGATAAGAGGGTTGTTGTGCTTAGGATGAAGTATGGAAAATATGGATGTATGGAAGACGGAAGTGAAGAGAAGAAATGTAATTGATGGTGCGGTGTAAACAAAGGAGGAACCAACACTAAAAAGTGAAGACCCGTTCCTTAGGAGTTTTTAAACCGTGACTTGGGTTAAAGGTTAATGGATTGTGACCCTCTAGTTATAAGAACTAAGAACCAACAATATAAAAAAATGAAAAGGGATGAATGCCACAAGAACAATCTTGCAAGCCGATAAAGATAAAAAAACTATAAAAGAGAAACACTCTCAAGTTATAATATATGCCAAAAGTTGTACCTTTTACAATGGAATGAGTGTCTATTTATAGGTGTAAGACAACAATAAATTGATTGGCCTAGACAAAGATTAAAGACTCATTATTCTAGTGTTAAAGGCCTATTAGTTTGTAGGTTATCATATCTCCTATTGACAGCCAAAAAGTTTGATCTGGAAGGATGAATGTGGACATTCTTAGGATGAATGTAGACATACATATCATCCACAAGTAGAAACCCTTGGACTGATGGTTGATTAAGTTGTCATTCATCCTCCCTTAAGGGGCTATTGATAAAGCATTGAATTCAGCAATTGAATGGTCTCTTAAATTCTTGGTAGAAGCATCTTGTGACTATTCCCGTATTGAATTTCCAGCATGCACTGTCTCAAGACTCAAATATGCCCGTATCCAATCCAAAAATGGCGAACAAGTTGACTGATATTCCTTGAATTCCCTCCTTAAGTGTTGTTTTAATTGTTTTCTTTACCCTCCCTTAAGTGGTGATAATGAAGGCTTTAATTGCATGTCTTTTCTTTCTTGCTTGCTGAAACTGACAGCCTTAAAGTGATGTAAAGACTCTCTTGAAAGCCTTAAAACCATTGCTGGAAATAACAGCCTTCAAGTGGTGTAATTGCTCCATTGAATTGCATTGTAACCAATCAACCTTGATGTGTCTTCAAGGGTCTTTAATTGATGTAAATGCCTTGTCATTCTTGAGAATATGATCAGCCATTTGCTCCAAAAGAATATCTTAGCTGAAATATATAAGCAACCATTAGATAACAACTTTATTCAATAAAAATGAAAGTGAATGCATGAAACAAATTTAATGAGATAGTTTAATTAATAAAACTAGTTACATTGAATAATCTAGTTTAATTAATTAACTCACACACTAAATGAACTCATAAACATAGGAGAACTAACATGCTTTAAGTGAACTATCATGCATTAATTAAACTAATGAACTTAATTGCACTAACGTGCTTAAATGATCATCAAGCATTATTTATTCATGCACACATGCTGAAACTAAATTTAAAAACTTAAGAAAGAACTCATGCAAACTCATACACAAGTAGAAGGTTGTATTGTTCCAACAAAGTTGGTGTTGCATTCTCTAATTTCCAGCCATGAATAAATAGATTTCCCATGGCCTCTTGGAATTTCTTGGTTTTAGCACGAGTCATAGGTCCAATAGGAAATTCTTCTGGTTCATTGATGGCTGTGATCATATCAATGGCGATCAGAGTAAGAAAGCAAATCGGTAAAAGTTTTATTATTCCAAATGATAGAAAGCCCTGTACAAGAAGGGCTGGGTTCAACAACTATGCAACCATGCATTCCTAACTTGATCTTAATACGATCCATATTGTGTCTGTTTAACATAGTTTCACAAAGGAAAATAAAATCGACATCATGCTTGGAGACAACACATTGTAGAGCGTGAACTGCCTGGGTGTTGCCGAGACCCTGACAGTTCCAACATAATAGTTTCATGTAGCTCGGCGGGGTTGATCACCGTCAACCACTGCCGAAGAGTTTTTTCCGCTGCTCATCCCAGCTTTAATAGTAGAGGCCTTAGCCGAAGATCGAGTTTATATAATGAATCCGCCGAAGGTGGCATCCCACAAGTAGTAGCAGGGTTAGTGTTTATATAATGAATCCGTCCTTTTTGCGTATCTTGAGCCTCCTTTTTCTTGGGGAAAAAGCAGAGCCAGTCCCCATATTGTAGTTGTTCAGGGCGTGCCTCAACTGGGATGGAACAAAAATCTATCGAATGACTAACTTTACCACAATAATGACATATTGTGGGAAGACTTTCGTATTGAAGAAGGCAAAATCTAGTGGATGCCCCCCGCCAATAGCAACACAGCGCCAAATCGGCTTGGATGCATCTAGTGTTAATCTGACTCGAAGGTAATCAATCATATTGAAGTCAATTTTCTTGGTGTCAATATTTGTGACTGTTCCAATCAAAGCCCCAAGGGATTCTCCAGTGTGATGGGCGGATTCCTCAGTAGCAAGAAGGATAGGAGGAATATGATAGATGCGTACCCAAATATTCATCTATTGAAAGAGATGTTCGTCAAGACTGATGTTGGGGTTGTATTGCACAAGGGCAAGCCATTCATCTTTATAAGTCCAAGGCCCCCTGGCCAGAATATCATCCTTGATTTTCTCTTCTTTGAAATGTATGAGAAACAAATGTGGTTTCAAGATTCGCATAGAAACAAGCTTGGCCATAGTCCATATGCTAGTAAACGCTTTGACGATAACCTGATCATCTATCTCTTTAGAGGATACGAGGTTCCCTAATAGGGTGAATTGTGCTTCCTCTTTAGAGGAATCCCAAGAGATACTTACTTGGCTGGAAGATAGCAGACTGCTCATCAGCAGTAAATTGAAAATTTCCATGTTGTTGAAGAAAGGTCTTGGAACCCATTGGTAAGAGTTTGGTGAAAGCAAAGAAATAGTTGAGAGGGAAAAGGAGACAGAGGCGTGTGGTTAAGATTGTAGATGATCACACTAGAATTTAACTGAGTAAAATATTCTAAAATTAAGATTAAGTGGTTTAATCATGTTCAAAAACCCAAAATTAACTATTTGAACTCATGAGATTTGATTAAATCTCATTTTGTGGTCGTTTTGTTGGGTTTAAACCGTGAATGTCTAATTGGGCATTTAGTGAAACTGCTGGAATTTTAACCGAGTAAAATGCTCTAAAAGTGAGATTAAGTTGAATAGTTACGTTTAAAATTCCATAATAAACTATAAGAACTCGTGGCATTTGATTTATTCTTATTTTGCGACCGTTTTGTTAGGTTTAAATTGTGCATATCTAATTGAGCTTTATAATGATCACATTGGAATTTAACCGAGTAAAATGCTCTAAAATTTGATGTAGTGGTTTAATCATATTTAAAAACCCATAATTAACCATTTCTACTCATGAAATTTGTTTAAATCTCATTTTGTGGCCGTTTTGTATGGTTTAAAGCGCACACGTCTAATTGGGCATTTTAGTGAAACCGTTGGGATTTGAACCGAGTAAAATACTTTAAAATTGAGATTAAGTTGTATAATTTGATATAAAGTCCCATAATTAACTATTAGAACTCATGACATTTGATTTATTCTTATTTTGCAGTCATTTTCTTAGGTTTAAAGTATGCATATCTAAGTGAGCTTTATAGTGATCACATTGGAATTTAACCGAGTAAAATGTTCTAAAATTGGGATTAAGTGGTTTAATCATATTTAAAAACCCATAATTAACTATTTGAACTCATGAAATTTGATTAAATCTCATTTTGTGGCTATTTGTTGGGTTTAAAGCGCGCATGCTTAATTGGGCATTTTAATGAAACCGTTGGGGTTTTAACCGAGTAAAATGCTCTAAAATTGATATTAAGTTGTATAATTTGATTTAAAGTCCCATAATTAACTATTAGAACTCATTACTTTTGATTTATTCTTATTTTGAGTCCGTTTTTTTAGGTTTAAAGTGTGCATTTCTAATTGAGCTTATAGTGAACACATTGGAATTTAAACTGAAAAAATACTCTAAAATTGAGATTAAGTTGTTTGATCATACTCAAAAGTCAATAATTAACTATTTGAACTTATTAAATGTGATTGAATCCCATTTTGTGCGTGTTTGTTAGTTTAAAGCGTTTATGTCAAATCGGGCTTTTAAGTGAACCCGTTGTAACTTTAACCGATTAAAATGCTCTAAAATGGAGATTAAGTTATATAATTTGTTTCAAATACTTCTAATTAGGTATTTGAACTCATGAAATTTTATTTATTCTTATATTACGGTCATTTTGTTAGGTTTAAAGTGTGCATATATCTAAATGGGATTTATAGTGAGCACATTGAAATTTAATCTGAGTAAAATGCTCTAAAATTGAGATTAAATGGATTAATCATGTTAAAAGGCCAATAACTAACTATTTAAAATCATAAAATTTGATTGAATCTCATTTTACGGACATTTTATTATGCTTATAGTGTGCATATCGAAATCCCACTATATATAATGATCACATTGGAATTTAACTAAGTAAAATATTCTAAAATTAAGATTAAGTGGTTTAATCATGTTCAAAAACCCAAAATTAACTATTTGAACTCATGAGATTTGATTAAATCTCATTTTGTAGCCGTTTTGTTAGGTTTAAACCGTGAATGTCTAATTGGGCATTTAGTGAAACCGCTGGAATTTTAACCGAGTAAAATGCTCTAAAAGTGAGATTAAGTTGAATAATTACGTTTAAAATTCCATAATAAACTATAAGAACTCGTGGCATTTGATTTATTCTTATTTTGCGGCCGTTTTGTTAGGTTTAAGTTGTGCATATCTAATTGAGCTTTATAATGATCACATTGGAATTTAACCGAGTAAAATACTCTAAAATTTGATTTAGTGGTTTAATCATATTTAAAAATCCATAATTAACCATTTCTACTCATGAAATTTGTTTAAATCTCATTTTGTGACCGTTTTGTTGGATTTAAAGCGCGCACGTCTAATTGGGCATTTTAGTGAAACCGTTAGGATTTGAACCGAGTAAAATGCTCTAAAATTGAGATTAAGTTGTATAATTTGATATAAAGTCCCATAATAACTATTAGAACTCATGACATTTGATTTATTCTTATTTTGCGGTCATTTTCTTAGGTTTAAAGTATGCATATCTAAGTGAGCTTTATAGTGATCACATTGGAATTTAAGCGAGTAAAAATGCTCTAAAATTGGGATTAAGTGGTTTAATCATATTTAAAAATCCATAATTAACTATTTCTACTCATGAAATTTATTTAAATCTCATTTTGTGGCTATTTGTTGGGTTTAAAGCGCGCATGCTTAATTGGGCATTTTAGTGAAACCGTTGGGATTTGAACCTAGTAAAATGCTCTAAAATTGATATTAAGTTGTATAATTTATTTTAAAGTCCCAAAATTAACTATTACAACTCATTACTTTTGATTTATTCTTATTTTGAGTCCTTTTTTTAGGTTTAAAGTGTGCATATCTAATTGAGCTTATAGTGAACACATTGGAATTTAAACCGAAAAAATGCTCTAAAATTAAGATTAAGTTATTTGATCATACTCAAAAGTCAATAATTAACTATTTGAACTTATTAAATGTGATTGAATCTCATTTTGTGCGTGTTTTTTAGTTTAAAGTGTTTATGTCTAATCGAGCTTTTAAGTGAACCCGTTGTAACTTTAACCGAGTAAAATGCTCTAAAATGGAGATTAAGTTGCATAATTTGTTTCAAATTCTTCTAATTAGGTATTTGAACACATGAAATTTGATTTATTCTTATATTGCGGTCCTTTTGTTAGGTTTAATGTGTGCATATATCTAAATGGGATTTATAGTGAGCACATTGAAATTTAAACTAAGTAAAATGTTCTAAAATTGAGATTAAGTGGATTAATCATGTTCAAAGGCCGATAATTAACTATTTGAAATCATAAAATTTGATTGAATCTCATTTTGCGGATCTTTTATTATGCTTAAAGTGTGCATATCGAAATCCCACTATATATAGTGATGACACTGGAATTTAGCTGAGTAAAATGTTCTAAAATTAAGATTAAGTGGTTTAATCATGTTCAAAAACTCAAATTTAACTATTTGAACTCATGAGATTTGATTAAATCTCATTTTGTGGTCGTTTTGTTGGGTTTAAACCGTGAATGTCTAATTGGGCATTTAGTGAAACCGCTGGAATTTTAACCGAGTAAAATGCTCTAAAAGTGAGATTAAGTTGAATAATTATGTTTAAAATTCCATAATAAACTATAAGAACTCATGATATTTGATTTATTCTTATTTTGCGGCCGTTTTGTTAGGTTTAAGTTGTGCATATCTAATTGAGCTTTATAATGATCACGTTGGAATTTAACCGAGTAAAATGCTCTAAAATTTGATGTAGTGGTTTAATCATATTTAAAACCCATAATTAACCATTTCTACTCATGAAATTTGTTGAAATCTCATTTTGTGACCTTTTTGTACGGTTTAAAGCGCGCACGTCTAATTGGGCATTTTAGTGAAACCGTTGGGATTTTAACCGAGTAAAATGCTCTAAAATTGAGATTAAGTTGTAAAATATGATATAAAGTCCCATAATTAACTATTAGAACTCATGAAAATTGATTTATTCTTATTTTGCGATCGTTTTCTTAGGTTTAAAGTATGCATATCTAGGTGAGCTTTATAGTGATCACATTGGAATTTTTTTTGAAGGAAAGGGCCTCATTAAAAAAACCCTATAGCCAGTCACCTCGAGAGGTGAAAAGGCCCCTATGGGGAAAAGAGTACCCAGGATTTTATTGAGAGGAAGAGGAGAACCTCTCTGAATTTACAGAAGCCCGAATAAAATCAGGAAAGTTACAATAAAAAGAACAAGAAGAGAAAGTACGCAAAGCCCTAGTATCTAAGACATGGGCTACAACGTTTGCATCTCTAGGTACATAACAAATCTTACAATCACGCAAAGTACCAATAGTGGAACGAATGCGAGACACCAAGTGTTGCACTGTGGAAAGGTCGAGATGATGAGTGTTGTTAACCTTGTTGGCAATTGAAGCAGAATCAGTTTCGATGATCACATTTGTCCAACCATTAGCAACAACAAATTTCAAACCTTCCAGATTAGCAAGGGCCTCCGCAGATGCTGGATCCGGGCAAACGAGAGGCATTGAACAACCACCGAGGACGGAACTAGAGGAATCCCGAGCGATAACGCCTGCAGCCGCACCCCTTAGCACTGTGTCAAAGGCACTATCCGTGTTAATCTTGACGAAACCAGATCCAGCAGACGAGAGGCATTGAACAGCCACCGAGAACGGAACCAGAGGAATCCCGAGCGATAACGCCTGCAGTCGCACCCCTTAACACGGGGTCAAAGGCACAATCCGTGTTAATCTTGACGAAACCAAGGTCCGGTTTCGTCCATATAGCTTGAGCAAAAGTGGGCTCAACTAGCCGAGAACGTAGATGGGAGGCATCATTAACTGATGTATAATCATGGAATAGTTTTTGTGCATTGGAAACAGTTAACCAGACCGGTTGTAGACGGTTGTTATGGACAAAGTCATTACGCCGGTTCCATAAATTCCAAAGGATCGTAATAAGGAAAGAAAATTGATGTAAGGAAAGAAAACCAGCTACTTCTGAGAGCCATTGGTGGGGGGAAATAAGGGTATTAGAGAAAATTTGATTAGAGAGCCCTGCTAACTAGAGAGCCTCCTTGGCACTAGGACAGTCCCTAATAGCATGGAGCATGGTTTCAATAGCCATGTTACAAATCGGACATACCCTTGTGCCAATATTAGCCTGGAGGATTTTATGGCCAGATGGGAGTGCATCATGACATAAACGCCATCCAAAGGAACGAACCTTAGGTAGGGTAGGCAGTTTAGATAGAATTTTCCAGAGTTTGGAGGTCCTATTAACTGGCCCTATTTGCAGTTGCAAAAATTGGTAACCAGACCGTACCGTATAGCTGCCAAAGTCATGGTAACCCCAAAGGGTGGTGTCTTTTCTGTCATTAATAATCGGAACATTTAGGATGGTGTTAGCATCTTCATGGGAGAAGTAGTCTCTTACTTTTGATTCATCCCAACGGGGTAGGTGCGAAACCATGAAGGTACCTGCTCGAAGAGGGATTTCATCATTCACCTCATAATCACTATAAAGGCGTACAGGCTGAGAGCCACCCCAGTTGTCCAGGTGGATCTGCACTTGGCTAGACATGCCTGGCCGTTTGAAGAAACCATTGCGATGTTTAGAGATAGCTATGCTAAGACCTTTCCAAGCAAAGGAAGATCTCCGAGTGTGATCAGATTCAAGTATAGAACCTGTTGGGTAGTACTTGCATTTGTAGACCTGACTAAGGAGGTTATCAGGTTCACAAATTAAACGCCAGATTTGTTTGCCTAGTAAAGCAATATTGAAGTGGTGTAGATCACGAAAGCCTACACCTCCTACAGCTTTCGACAGACAGATAGTGTCCCAAGGGAGCATATGCCAACCTCGTTTGTCAGCTTTCCCAGACCACCAATAGCGGCGTATCGAAGTGGTCATGTCATCAATAATGTTTTGTGGTAAAAGGTAGCACGACATAACATACTGAGGTATAGATTGTATAACTGATTTGATGAATATTTCTTTACCACTAAAGGAGAGGAGATGTTTATCCCATTTACTCAGGCGAGCATTCATTTTTTCCCTGGTGAACCCCAAGGCCGCTGTCTTATTCTTTCCTATTAGGAGAGGGACTCCCAGATAAATACCTGGATCATCCACTGCTCTTACATGAAGGATATCATTTATTTCCGACCGAAGCGATGTGGGAGTTTCCCGGGAAAAGAAAATAGTAGATTTTTCGAAATTCACCGCCTGCCCAGACGAATTAGTGTAAGTATGTAGAGCATCCTTAAGCCGTTGAGCTTCTATAGTTGTATCTTTAATGAATACGACACAGTCATCCGCAAAAAGGAGGTGGTTGAGACGTGGCCCGTTTCTGCTGGCACAAAGTCTAGGGAGTTTACCATTTGCTTGCTTAGCATTGAGCAATGCTGAAAGGCCTTGAGTATAGAAAAGAAACAAGAAAGGAGAGAGAGGGTCCCCTTGTCGTAAACCTCTGTAGGGTTTGAAAGGTCGTGAAAGGGAGTCATTGATACGTACTTGAAAGGAAATTGAGGATACACACCTCATAATAAGGGAAACCCAATTGGAGTTGAATCCTAGACGAATCATAATTTGTTCTAGAAAAGGCCATTCAACACGGTCGAAAGCCTTTTCCATGTCTAGCTTTAAGCTAGCACCTTTTGCAAGAGATGTTTCATCAATATTTAAAGTATGGATGAGCTCATGGGCAATAAGGATGTTGTCAGTAATGTTCCTTCCTTGAACAAAAGCAGCTTGATTGCCACTGATACATAAGGGTATGATAGATTTGAGACGGTTAACTAGTACTTTCGATACAGTTTTATAGATTACAGTGCAAAGGCTAATAGGTCTGAGATGGTGCATTGTAGTGGGATCGCTGATTTTGGGGATAAGAACAATGATAGTACGATTGACCTTTTCCATATTAACCGACCCTCTTAAGAGCCCGAGGCAGAGGCTTGTGAAGTCCTGGCCAAGGATATCCCAATGCTTCCTGAAGAAGCCACTTGGGAAACCATCAACTCCCGGGGCTTTCCTCGGGTCAATATCACGAAAAGCACTGGTTACTTCATCTGCTGTGAAATCCTTGTCAAGATCATTGTTCATCGATTCGGTAACAATAGTGGGAATGTTATCCAAGATGGAAGAGGCAATAGTAGGAGTGGAAGACGTAAAACTGTTTTGAAAGTAATTAATAGCGGTAGACATAATGTCATATGTATGTGTTTGCCATATATTCTGGCTGTTAAGAAGTCCAATAATATGATTCTTCTGCTGTCGGTTATTTGCTCTGGCATGGAAAAAAGAAGTATTTTTGTCACCATGTTCTAACCAGTGTGTCCGAGCTCGTTGAGCCCAATAGATTTCCTTCGTATTTAGCAAGCCATCAAGCTCACTTTTAGCATAAATAAAGTTATGGATTTCCATATCAGAAAGATGTCGTTTGAGACACATATTAATGAAATCGTTCAGTTGATTGATACGCTCATTGGATTTAATGCGTTTGTTAGTTTGCCAAGTGGCTAGGAATCGACCAATATCCTGAAGTTTCTGAAGAGTCGAGCGAGATTGGTTAGACCAAATCTCTCTAATTTGAGACAAAACTTCCGGGCTGTCAGCCCAGCAATTCTCATTGTGAAAAAGATGATTAGAGCGTTTGGATTTAAGAGTTTGTGATGGGTTAGTGTCCATTAAAATAGGACAATGGTCAGAACGCGCCTGAAAGAATGATATAGCTTGGCAGTTAGGAAAAGTATTAAACCAGGCGGAGTTACCAAGGAATCTATCTATTCTTTCCATAATGGTTTCTGTATTACGGCCAGATCTACTCCAGGTGAACCATCCAAACGATGGTTTGCAGTCGAAAAGGTCATTCTTATCAAGACAATCTCTAAAATTATTAATTTGTGATCTCGCACGATGAGAGCCGCCTTGTTTTTCATTGTCATAAAGGATTTCATTGAAATCCCCCCCTAAAAGCCAGGGAAGGGAAGAGGTTGACTTTAGATTATCTATTAATTGCCAAGTTTTGTATTTGTTTGCAGTTTCAGCGAAACCATGTAAACCGGAAAAATGGAATTGTAGTTGTCCAAAAGAAATAATGACATCAATATGATGATACGAGTAAGAAAGCAAATCTATAGTAGATTTATTATTCCAAATAAGAGCAAGCCCTGTACACGAGGGGTTGGAATCAATAGCTATACAGCCATGCATTCCTAACTTAAGCTTAATACGGTCCATATTGTGTTTGTTTAACCTGGTTTCACAAAGAAAAAGAATATTGGCGTCATGCTTTGAACAAGCACGTTGTAGAGCGAGAACTGCCCGGGTATTGCCGAGACCCTGGCAGTTCCAACATAATATTTTCATTTTTCTCGGCGGGGTTGATCATCGTCAACCGCCGCCGGAGAGTTTTTTCCGCTGCTCATCCCAGCTTTTTCAGTACGAGCCTTGATAGAAGAAAGAGGCCTCTTGGTTTTTTTGCCAACTGCAGAAGGTGGCGTGAGCTTGGAAACTCTGTTCTGGATCACATTGGAATTTAAGCGAGTAAAGTGCTATAAAATTGAGATTAAGTGGTTTAATCATATTTAAAAACCCATAATTAACTATTTTTACTCATGAAATTTGTTTAAATCTCATTTTGTGGCTATTTGTTGGTTTTAAAGCACGCATGCTTAATTGGGCATTTTAGTGAAACCGTTGGGATTTGAACCTAGTAAAATGCTCTAAAATTGATATTAAGTTGTATAATTTGATTTAAAGTCCCATAATTAACTATTAGAACTCATGACATTTGATTTATTCTTATTTTGTGGTCATTTTCTAAGGTTTAAAGTATGCATATCTAAGTGAACTTTATAGTGATCACATTGGAATTTAAACCGAAAAAAATGCTCTAAAATTGAGATTATGTTGTTTGATCATACTCAAAAGCCAATAATTAACTATATGAACTTATTAAATGTGATTGAATCTCATTTTGTGCGTGTTTGTTAGTTTAAAGTGTTTATGTCTAATCGGGCTTTTAAGTGAACCCGTTATAACTTTAACCGAGTAAAATTCTCTAAAATAGAGATTAAGTTGTATAATTTGTTTCAAATTCTTCTAATTAGGTATTTGAACTCATGAAATTTGATTTATTCTTATCTTGCGGTCATTTTGTTAGGTTTAAAGTGTGCATATATCTAAATGGGATTTATAGTGAGCACATTGAAATTTAAGCTGAGTAAAATGCTCTAAAATTGAGATTAGGTGGGTTAATCATGTTCAAAGGCCAATAATTAACTATTTGAAATCATAAAATTTGATTGAATCTCATTTTGTGGACCATTTATTATGCTTAAAGTGTGCATATCGAAAGCCCATTTAGACACGCACGTTTGAAACCCAATAAAAAGTTCGCAAAACTATCTTAAATCAAATTTTATTAGATAAAATTGTTAATTATGGAATTTTGAACCTAATTATACAGCTTAATCTCAAATTTTTATCTTTTTAATCGGTTAAAATTCGAACAGATTCACTATAAAGCCCATTTAGATATGCACGCTATAAACCCATCAAAAAAATCGAAAAATGATATTAAATCAACTTTTATGAGTTCAAATAGTTAATTATGGATTTTTGAACCTAATTGTACACCTTAATCTCAAATTTTTAGCTTTTTAATCGGTTAAAATTCTAACAGATTCATTATAAAGCCCATTTAGATATGCACACTATAAACCCATCAAAAAAATATAAATTAAATTAAATCAAAATTTATGATTTCAAATAGTTAATTATGGATTTTTAAACCTAATTATACAAATTAATCTCAAATTTTTAGCTTTTTAATCGGTTAAAATTCGAAAAGATTCACAATAAAGCCCATTTAGACATGCACGCTTTAAACCCAACAAAAATATCAAAAATAATATTAAATCAAAATTTATGAGTTCAAATATTTAATTATGGATTTTTGAGCCTAATTATACACCTTAATCTTAAATTTTTAGCTTTTTAATCGGTTAAAATTCGAACAGATTCACTATAAAGCCCATTTAGACACACACGCTTTAAACCCAACAAAAAGATCAAAAAATGATATTGAATCAAATTTTATGGCTTCAAATAGTTAGTTATGGACTTTTGAACCTAATTATATAGCTTAATCTCAAATTTTTAGCTTTTTAATCGATTAAAATTTGAATAGATTTACTGTAAAGCCCATTTAGACATGCATGATTTAATCCCAATAAAAAGATCAAAAAATGATATTAAATCAAATTTTATGAGTTCAACTAGTTCATTATGGACTTTTGAACCTAATTATACACCTTAATCTCTGATTTTTAGCTTTCTAATCAGTTAAAATTCGAACTGATTTACCATAAAGACCATTTAGATATGCAAGCTTTAAACCCAAGAAAAACATTAAAAAATCATATTAAACCAAATTTCCTTAGTTCAAATAGTTTATTATGGTCTTTTGAACCTAATTATACACGTTCATCTCAAATTTTTAGCTTTTCACATGGTTAAAAATTGAAAAGATTCACTATAAAGCCCATTTAGCCACACACGCTTTAAACCCAACAAAAAGATCAAAAAATTATAATAAATCAAATTTTATGAGTTCAAATAGTTAATTATGGACTTTTGAATCTAATTATACACCTTAATCTCAAATTTTTAGCTTTTTAATCGGTTAAAATTCGATCAGTTTCACTATAAACCCATTTAGACATGCACGTTTTAATCCCAACAAAAAGATCGAAAAATGATATTAAATCAAATTTTATGAGTTCAAATAATTAATTATGGAATTTTGAACCTAATTATACACCTTAATCTTTAAATTTTTAGCTTTTTAATCGGTTAAAACTCGAACAAATTCACTACAAAGCCCATGTAGACACACACGCTTTAAACCCAACAAAAAATCAAAAAATAACATTAAATCAAACTTAATGAGTTCAAATAGTTAATTATGGGCATTTGAAACTAATTATACACCTTAATCTCAAATTTTTAGCTTTTTAATTGGTTAAAATTAGAACAGAATCACTATAAAACCCATTTAGACACGCACGCTTTAAACCCAACAAAAAGATCAAAAAGTAATATTAAATCAAAATTTATGTGTTAAAATATTTAATTATGGATTTTTGAACCTAATTGTACACTTTAATCTCAAATTTTTAGCATTTTAATCGGTTAAAACTCGAACAGGAATCACTCTAAAGCCCACTTAGCAACGCACGCTTTAAACCCAACAAAAAATCAAAAAATGATATTAAATCAAATTTTATGACTTCAAATAGTTAATTATGGACTTTGAACTCAATTATACAACTTAATCTAAAATTTTTAGCTTTTAACTCGATTAAAATTCGAATAGATTCACTATAAAGTCAATTAAGTCATGCACACTTTACACCCAACAAAAAGATCGAAAATTGATATTAAATCAAATTTTATGAGTTCAAATACTTAATTATGGATTTTTGAACCTAATTAGACACCGTAATCTCAAATTTTTAGCTTTTTAATCGGTTAAAATTCGAACCGATTCACTATAAAGCCCATTTAGACACGCACACCTTAAACCCAACAAAAAGATCGAAAAATGATATTAAAATCAAAATTTATGAGTTCAAATAGTTAATTATAGATTTTTGAACCTATTATACACCTTAATCTCAAATTTTTAGCTTTTTAATCTGTTCAAATTCGAACAGTTTCACTATAAAACCCATTTAGACATGAATGTTTTAAGCCCAACAAAAAGATCGAAAAATGATATTAAAAATCAAAATTTATGAGTTCAAATAGTTAATTATGGATTTTTGAAACAAATTATACAACTTAATCTCATAATTTTAGCTTTTTAATCGGTTAAAACTCAAACAAATTCACTTCAAAGCCCATGTAGACACGCACGTTTTAAAACCAACAAAAAATCAAAAATAATATTAAATCAAATTTAATGAGTTCAAATAGTTAATTATGGACATTTTAACCTAATTATACACCTTAATCTCAAATTTTTAGCTTTCTAATCGGTTAAAACTCGAACAAATTCACTACAAAGCCCATGTGGACATGCACGCTTTAAACCCAACAAAAAATCAAAAAATAATATTAAATCAAACTTAATGAGTTCAAATTGTTAATTATGGACTTTTGAACCTAATTATACACCTTAATCTCAAATTTTTAGCTTTTTAATCGGTTAAAATTCGAACAGAATCACTATAAAGACCATTTAAACACGCACGCTATAAACCCAACTAAAAAAATCAGAAAATGATATTAAATCAAAAATTATGAGTTCAAATATTTAATTATGGATTTTTGAACCTAATTATACACCTTAATCTCAAATTTTTAGCTTTTTAATCGGTTAAAATTCGAAAAGTTTCACCATAAAGCCCATTTAGACATACACGTTTTAAACCAATAAAATGATCGTAAAATAATATTAAATCAAAATTTATGAGTTCAAATAGTTATTTATGGATTTTTTAAACTAATTATACAACTTAATCTAAAAATTTTAGCTTTTCAATCGGTTAAGACTCGAACAAATTCACTACAAAGCCTACGTAGACACGCACGCTTTAAACCCCAAAAAAATCAAAAAATAACGTTAAATCAAATTTAATGAGTTAAAATAGTTAATTATGGACTTTTGAACCTAATTATACATTTTAATCTCAAATTTTTAGCTTTTGAATCGGTTAAAATTCGAACAGTTTCACTATAAACCCATTTAGACATGCACGTTTTAAACCCAACAAAAAGATCGAAAAATGATATTGACTCAAATTTTTTGAGTTCAAATAGTTAATTATGGACTTTTGAACCTAATTATACACCTTAATCTTCAAATTTTTAGCTTTCTAATCGGTTAAAACTTGGACAAATTCACTACAAAGACAATGTAGACACGCACGCTTTAAACCCAACAAAAAATCAAAAAATAACATTAAATCAAACTTAATGAGCTCAAATAGTTAATTATGGACTTTTGAACCTAATTATACACCTTAATCTCAATTTTTTAGCTTTTTAATCGGTTAAAATTCGAACAAAATCACTATAAAGCCCATTTAGACACGCACGCTTTAAACCCAACAAAAAGATTAAAAAGTAATATTAAATCAAAATTTATGTGTTAAAATATTTAATTATGGATTTTTGAACCTAATTGTACACCTTAATCTCAAATTTTTATCTTTTTAATCGGTTAAAATTCGAACAGATTCACAATAAAGACCATTTAGACACGCAAGCTTTAAACCCAAGAAAAAGATTAAAAAATGATATTAAACCAAATTTCATGAGTTAAAATAGTTTATTATGGACTTTTGAACCTAGTTATACACCTTTATCTCAAATTTTTAGCTTTTTACATAGTTAAAATTTGAAAAGATTTACTATAAAGCCCATTTAGCCACACACGCTTTAAACCCAATAAAAAGATCAAAAAATTATTATAAATCAAATCTTATGAGTTCAAATAGTTAATTATGGACTTTTGACTCTAATTATACACCTTAATCTCAAATTTTTAGCTTTTTAATCGGTTAAAATTCAATCAGTTTCACTATAAACCCATTTAGACATGATCGTTTTAAACCCAACAAAAAGATCGAAAAATGATATTCAATCAAATTTTATGAGTTCAAATAGTTAATTATGGACTTTTGAACCTAATTATACACCTTAATCTTCAAATCTTTAGCTTTCTAATCGGTTAAAACTCAAACAAATTCACTACAAAGCCCATGTAGACACGCACGCTTTAAACCCAACAAAAAATCAAAAAATAACATTAAATCAAACTTAATGAGTTCAAATAGTTAATTATGGAATTTTGAACCTAATTATACACCTTAATCTCAAATTTTTAGCTTTTTAATCGGTTAAAATTTGAACAGATTCACTATAAAGACCATTTAAAAACGCACGCTATAAACCCAAAAAAAATCGAAAAATGATATTAAATCAAAATTTATGAGTTCAAATAGTTAATTATGGATTTTAAAACTAATTGTACAACTTAATCTCAAATTTTTATCTTTTTAATCGGTTAAAACTCTAACAGATTCACAATAAAGCCCATGTAGACGAACGCTTTAAATCCAAATAAAAATTAAAAAACGATAGTAAATCAAATTTTATGACTTCAAATAGTTAATTATGGACTTTTGAACCCAATTATACAACTTAATCTAAAATTTTTGGCTTTTAACTCGATTAAAATTCGAATAGATTCACAATTAAGTCAAGCACGCTTTACACCCAACAAAAAGATCGAAAAATGATATTAAATCAATTTTTATGAGTTCAAATAGTTAATTATGGATTTTTGAACCTAATTATACACCTTAATCTCAAAATTTTAGTTTTTTAATTGGTTAAAATTAGAACAGATTTACTATAAAAGCCCATTTAGACACGCACGCCTTAAACCTAACAAAAAGATCGAAAAATGATATTAAAATCAAAATTTATGAGTTAAAATATTTAATTATGGATTTTGTAACCTAATTATACACCTTAATCTCAAACTTTTAACTTTTTAATCTGTTAAAAATCGAATAGTTTCACTATAAATCCCATTTAGATATGCACGTTTTAAACCCAACAAAAAGATTGAAAAATGATATTAAATCAAAATTTATGAGTTCAAATAGTTAATTATGAATTTTTGAAACTAATTATACAACTTAATCTAAAAATTTTAGCTTTTTAATCGGTTAAAACTCGAAGAAATTCACAACAAAGCCCATGTAGACACGCACGCTTTAAACCCAACAAAAAATCAAAAAATAATATTAAATCAAATTTAATGAGTTCAAATAGTTAAATATGGACTTTGAACCTAATTATACACCTTAATCTCAAATTTTTAGCTTTTTAATCGGTTCAAATTAGAACAAATTCACTACAAAGCCCATGTAGACACGCACTCTTTTAAACCAACCAAAAATCAAAAAATGATATTAAATTAAACTTAACGAGTTAAAATAGTTAATTATGGACTTTTGAACCTAATTATACACCTTAATCTCAAATTTTTAGCTTTTTAATCGGTTAAAATTCGAACAGAATCACTATAAAGCCCATTTAGACACGCACGCTTTAAACCAAACAAAAAGATCAAAAAATGATATTAAATCAAAATTTATGACTTTAAATATTTAATTATGGAGTTTTGAACCTAATTATAAACCTTAATCTCAAATTTTTATCTTTTTAATCGGTTAAAATTTGAACAGATTAACTACAAAGCTCATGTAGACGCACGCTTTAAACCCAACAAAAAATCAAAAAATGATATTAAATCAAATTTTATAGTTAATTATGGACTTTTGAACCTAATTATACACCTTAATCTCAAATTTTTAGCTTTTTTATTGCTTAAAATTCGAAAAGATTCACTATAAAGTCCATTTTGACACGCACGCTATAAACCAAACAAAAATATCGAAAAATAATATTAAATCAACATTTATGAGTTCAAATAGTTAAATATGGATTTTTGAAACTAATTACACAACTTAATCTCAAATTTTAACCTTTTTAATCGGTTAAAATTCAAACAGATTCACTATAAAGCCCATTTAGACTCGCACGCTTTAAACCCAACAAAAAATCAAAAAATGATATTAAATCAAATTTTCTGAGTTCAAATAGTTAATTATGAATTTTTGAACCTAATTATATAACTTAATCACAAATTTTTAGCTTTTAACTCGATTAAAATTCGAACAGATTCATTATAAAGCCAATTTAGTCACGTACGCTTTACACCAAACAAAAAGATCGAAAAATGATATTAAATCAAATTTTATTAGTTCAAATAGTTATTTTAACCTAATTATACCCCTTAATCTCAAATTTTTAGCTTTTTATTCAGTTAAATTTCGAACAGATTCACTATAAAACCCATTTAGACACGCACGCCTTAAACCCAACAAAAATATCGAAAAATAATATTAAATCAAAATTTATGAGTTGAAATATTTAATTATGGATTTTTGAACCTAATTATACACCTTAATATCAAATTTTTAGCTTTTTAATCGGTTAAAATTCGAACAGATTTACTATAAAGCCCATTTAGACACACACGCCTTAAACCCAACAAGAAGATCCAAAAATGATATTAAATCAAATTTAATGAGTTTAAATAGTTAATTATGGACTTTTGAACCTAATTATACACCTTAAACTCAAATTTTTATCTTTTTAATCGGTTAAAATTCGAACAGTTTCACTATAAAGCCCATTTAGACATGCACGTTTTAAACTCAACAAAAAGATCGAAAAATGATATTAAATCAAATTTTATGAATTCAAATAGTTAATTATGGACTTTTGAACCTAATTATACACCTTAATCTAAAATTTTTAGATTTTACACGGTTAAAATTTGAACAAATTTGCTATAAAGCCCATTTAGCCACACACGCTTTAAACCCAACAAAATGATCAAAAAATTTTATTGAATCAAATTTTATGAGTTCAAATAGTTAATTATGGACTTTTGAGCCTAATTATACACCTTAATCTCAAATTTTTAGCTTTTTAATCGGTTAAAATTCGAACAAATTCACTACAACGCCCATTTAGACACGTACGCTATAAACCCAATAAAAAGATCAAAAAATGATATTAAATCAAATTTTATGAGTTCAAATAGTTAATTATGGACTTTTGAACCTAATTATACAGCTTAATCTCAAACTTTTAGCTTTTTACTCGCTTAAAATTCGAACAGATTTACTGTAAAGCCCATTTAGACACGCACGCTTTAAAGCCAACAAAAAATTCGAAAAATGATATTAAATCAAATTTTATGAGTTCCAATAGTTAATTATGGATTTTTGAAACTAATTATACAGCTTAATCTCGAAATTTTAGATTTTAATAGGTTAAAATTTGAATAGATTCATTATAAATCCCATTTAGAGACGCACGCTATAAACCCAACAAGAAAAATCGAAAAATGATATTAAATCAAGATTTATGAGTTCAAGTAGTTAATTATGGATTTTTGAAAATAATTATACAGATTAATCTAAAATTTTTAGCTTTTTACTAGGTTAAAATTCGAACAGATTTACTGTAAAGCCCATTTAGCCATGCACGCTTTAAACTCAAAAAAAGATCGAAAAATGATATTAAATCAAAATTTAGGAGTTCAAAAAGTTAATTATTGACTTTTAACCTAATTATACACCTTAATCTCAAATTTTTAGCTTTTTAATCTGTTAAATTCGAACAGATTTACTATAAAACCCATTTAGACACGCACGATTTAAGCCCAATAAAAAGATCACAAAATGATATTAAATCAAATTTATGAGTTGAAATAGTTAATTCTGGACTTTTGAACCTAATTATACACCTTAATCTCAAATTTTTAGCTTTTTAATCGGTTAAAATTCGAACAGATTCACTATAAAGTCCATTTTGACACGCACGCTATAAACCCAACAAAAAAAATCGAAAAATGATGTTAAATAAAAATTTATAAGTTCAAATAGTTAATTATGGATTTTTAAAACTAATTATAAAACTTAATCTCAATTTTTTAGCTTTTTAATCGGTTAAAATTCGAACAGATTCACTATAAAGCCCATTTAGGCATGCACGCTTTAAACCCAACAAAAAATGAAAAAATGATATTAGATCAAATTTTATGTGTTCAAATATTTAATTATGGATTTTTGAACCTAATTGTAAACCTTAATCTCAATTTTTTGCATTTTAATCGGTTAAAATTCGAACAGATTCACTATAAAGCCCATTTAGAAACGCATGCTTTAAACCCAATGAAAAGATCACAAAAAGATATTAAATCAAATTTTATGAGTTTAAATAGTTAATTATGGACTTTTGAAGCTAGTTATACACCTTAATCTCAATTTTTTTGCTTTTTAATCGGTTAAAATTCAAACAGATTCACTATAAAGCCCATTTAGACACGCACGCTTTAAACCCAACAAAAAGATCGAAAAATAATATAAAATTAAATTTTATGAGTTCAAATTGTTTATTATGGACTTTTGAACCTAATTATACACCTTTATCTCAAAATTTTAGCTTTTTACTCGGTTAAAATTCGAACAGATTCACTACAAAGTCCATTTAGACACATACGATTTTAACCCAACAAAAAGATCGAAAAATGATATTAAATCAAGATTTATGAGTTCAAATAGTTAAATATGGACTTTTGAACCTAATTATACAGCTTAATCTCAAATTTTTAGTTTTTATTCGCTTAAAATTCGAACAGATTTACTGTAAAGCCTATTTAGACACGCACGCTTTAAAGCCAACAAAAAAAATCACAAAATGATATTAAATCAATTTTTATGAGTTCCAATAGTTAATTATGGATTTTTGAACCTAAATATACACCTTAATCTCAAAATTTTAGTTTTTTAATAGGTTAAAATTTGAATAGATTCGTTATAAAGCCCATTTAGAGACGCATGCTATAAACCCAACAAAAAAATCAAAAAATGATATTAAATCAAGATTTATGAGTTCAAGTAGTTAATTATGGATTTTTGAAAATAATTATACAGCTTAATCTAAAATTTTTAGCTTTTTACTAGGTTAAAATTCGAACAGATTTACTGTAAAGCCCATTTAGACATGCATGCTTTAAACTCAACAAAAGGATCGAAAAATGATATTGAATCAAATTTTATGAGTTCAAATAGTTAATTATGGATTTTTTAACCGAATTGTACACCTTAATCACAAATTTTTAGCTTCTTAATCGGTTAAAATTCGAACAGATTCACTATAAAGCCCATGTAGACACGCATGCTTTAAACCCAACAAAAAGATCCAAAAATGATATTAAATCAAATTTAATGGGTTCAAATAGTTAATTATGGACTTTTGAACCTAATTATATACCCTAATCTCAAATTTTTATCTTTTTAATCGGTGAAATTCGAGCATATTCACTATAAAGACCACTTAGACATGCACATTATAAACCCAACAAAAAAAATAGAAAAATAATATTAAATCAAAATTTATGAGTTCAAATAGTTAATTATGGATTTTTGAAACTAATTATACAGCTTAATCACAAATGTTTAACTTTTTACACGATTAAAATTCGAACAGATTCACTACAAAGCCTATTTAGACATGCATGCTTTAAACCCAACAAAAAGATCGAAAAATGATATTAAATCAAATTTTACGTGTTCAAATAGTTAATTATTGACTTTTGAACCTAATTATACAACTTAATCTCAATTTTTCGCTTTTTACTCGGTTAAAATTCGAACAAATTCACTATAAAGCCCATTTAGAAACGCACGCTTTAAACCCAACCAAAAGATAAAATTATGATATTAAATCAAATTTTATAAGTTCAAATAGTAAATTATGGACTTTGGAACCTAATTATACAACTTAATTTCAAATTTTTAGCTTTTTACTCGGTTAAAATTTGAACAGATTCACTACAAAGCCCAATTAGACACACACACTTTAAACCTAAAAAAATATCGAAAAATGATATTAAATCAAATTTTATGAGTTCAAATAGTTAATTATGGACTTTTGAACCTAATTATACAACTTAATCTCAATTATTCACTTTTAAATCTGTTAAAATTCGAACAAATTTACTCTAAAGCCCATTTAGACGTGCACGCTTTAAACCCAACCAAAAGACAAAATTATGATATTAAATCAAATTTTATGAGATCAAATAGTTAATTACTGACTTTTGAACCTTATTATACAGCTTAATTTCAAATTTTTTGCCTTTTACTCGGTTAAAATTTGAACAAATTCACTACAAAGCCCATTTAGACACGCACGCTTTAAACATAAAAAAATATTGAAAAATGATATTAAATCAAATTTTATGAGTTCAAATAGTTAATTATGGACTTTTGAACCTAATTATACACCTTAATCTCAAAATTGTTATAAATATCTTTATTTATGGTGGATATCCATATATTAAGTTAAACTTTAATGGACTTTATTATATCTCAATGTGGATATATCAAATATGATAAAACGAAACATATTTCTTCAAGTTTCGTCCCTCATGATCTACTTAAATATTTGAAGATTGTATTCAATATTGAATTATGAAGATTCAATGATCTTATGTGATATTTTCATGAGGGGGAGTAAATACGCGTTGCATTCTTTTTCCCTTAACCGAGGTTTTGTCCCAATAGGTTTTCCTGGTAAGGTTTTTAATGAGGCAACATGTTATGCGTATTAAAGATGTGTGTACTCTTTTTCCTTCACTAAGAATTTTTTTCCTACAGGGTTTTTATCTTAGTAAGGTTTTAACGAGGCACATTATCTTCATGGATATCCAAGGGGGAGTGTTATAAATATCTTTATTTATGGTGGATATCCATATATTAAGTTAAACTTTAATGAACTTTATTATTAGGGTTTAATACCCATTGGAATTAGGGTTTTTATCTTATTCCTATAAATATAGACTTTTAGGCAAAGCATTGTATACAACTCTACTTTGAGAATACAATAAAATCTCTCCCTTTTGTCTATTTTTTTCTTGTTCTTTATTTTATTCACAACACGTTATCAGCACGAGACTCTAATCAACGGAGGTATTTGTCGTTCGAATCTTAAAGGAGTTATTGACAAGAATTTGTTACTAGCATAAATCAAAGATAAGTTTTTCTCCCTCAATTATATTTTAATTACCGATTATTTTTCTCTCTTGATCTTTGATTTGATTTTTAATTTATTAAAAATCTTTGGTTGTTTTTAATCACCAATATTTTGTTATTGACATCCCGTTCTGCGAGGCTACTGGTCTTAAAGGAGGTTCTTTTTTTAAAGGACCTTGTGGACTGGTTTAACAACGCCGCGTATGAGGATTAAATTTTTTGTTCTTTGTATATATTATATATATATTGGTTGATCAATTACTATTTAATAGTATGAATATTATAAAGTCTATATTTGCTTGGAAGCAATATTTTTTTGTGTCGAAAAACTCGACTATAGACTTCTCCCAAGTTCAAGTTACGAAAATTGTCTTGATCAAAGAATTTTTATGGGAGGCATTCCCTGAAGTGAATGCATGCATGATGATTATTCCATGCGATTATTGGATTTATGACATTCCTTAAAGTGAATGCAAGCATGATGATTATTCCATGCGATTATTGGATTTATGACATTCCATGAAGTGAATGCAAGCATGATGATTATTCCATGCGATTATTTGATTTATGTCATTCCCTGAAGTGAATGCAAACATGATGTTTATTCCATGCGATTATTGAATTTGTTTCATTCCTTGAAGTGAATGCAAACGTGATAATTCACTATATGGTTAGTGAATAAAACTCAATTATGTGCCAGAGTATCATTGATGAGGATATGTTAGAAAAAAAATACTCCACTTTTCATGCCAACAATGTTGTCCTTGACACACAATATCGTGAAAAAAGCTTTAAGAAATATTCTGAGTTAATTTCTTACCTTCTTGTGGCTAAGCAAAATAATGAGTTGCTCATGAAAAATTATGAATATCTCCTAACAGGCTCCGCTCCATTCACTGAAGCGAATGTGACATTATATAGCGGAATGAATAAAAGTCACATTAGTAATTGTGGTTACGATTGAAGTCATAAAATATACATGGATAAGATGATTCTTTTGAGAATACTTATATCCACCAGAAGTGTAATTATAAAGATGAAAAGACTGATAGAGATCATATCAAAATTTTTATGTTATCAATGTGATGGTATAAATCATTGACCTCGTACTTGTCAAACGCCGAAGTATTATGGACTTTATTCATAATCATGAATGATAAATTAAAGAAAATATAATCAGATTTTCTTTGTGACGAAAATAATGGCGTTATTGATCCAACTCAATTGGATATTGATAATTTTTCTCATAGTCCTTCAAGAGAATAATTCACCATTTATTTTATTTTCCTTATAACATCTAAAGGAATAATTGATCTTTTATTTTTTATGTTAATTTATTTTTATTTATTATATATTTATGTTAATTTATTTTACATATTATTTATTTACGCTCTATGTTAATATATCGTTAATTTATTTTATATATTATTTATTTACATTCTATGTTAATTTATCCTTTGAAGAATATTATCACTTCCGGAATGAAATCTACAATGAATTGTGGCTATTTATGCCAAACAGACAGTGCAAGTACTCATACTATACTTAAGCATAAGAAATATTTTCCCATTTAAATACAAGGGAAAATGTGAGTACTATATCTCAAAGTACTGAAATATCAATGCTTCAGAATAGCTTTTGAGAGTTTATCTTTGATAGATAAAAGATTAGATATAATGTGTTATATTTGATATTTTCCATTCCTCGAAGTGAATGGCACAGAGCACATATTTTTCATTCCCCGAAGTGAATGAAATAAAGCACATATTAAAATGTGCATAATTATGCAATTGAGTAAATATGAGTACTATATATTGAGAATATTAGTCAAGTGAATGAAATAAAGCACATATTTTCCCATTTTAAATGCAAGGGAATAATGTGAGTATTGTATCCGGAAGTACTATTATCACAGAAGGCTCCAACTGAGCAAATATGTTATTGCCAAATGAGACTTTATCTCATACTTACAGTGCATTATGCTCGTCAAAGTCGTAAAGAGATTTATTGAATTTTAAAGATATTTGTAGAAATATATTGAGAATATTAGTCAAGGGGGTGCTGACTATCTCAATATTACGAGTATAACCCAAGGCAATAATGAAATCTTGGCAAAATTACATGCACTGTTATTCATATTGTACTACATAAGAATTAGTACAAATTGAAGCTCGTGCTATTGTAAACTAGATGTTTACTGATAATTTTATTTGGCATGACCGGTTAGACCATCCCGGTTTAATTATGATGCGAAAATTTGTTGACACTTTCATGTGGTCATTTATTGAAGAATTAAGATTTTCTTCATGGTAATATTTCACGTGATACTTGCTATGAAAGCAATTTGATTATTCAATCATCAACATCTAAGATAGTGCGCTATTAATTTTCTGGAACGGATACAAGATGATATATATGGGCCCATACACCTTTTTTAAAAACCATCTAGATATTTTATGATTTTTATCGATGCATCGACTAGATGGTTATGTGTATCCTTGTTATTAACCCGCAACTTGGTGTTTGCGAGGCTACTTGCTCAGTTGATAAAATTACGAGCACATTTTCCAGATTATTTTCTAAAAACAATCAGTCTTGATAATGTTGATGACATGTAAGTTTATATGTAGTATCACAAATTCGCATCAAGCCAACAAATGATCATAAGTTCTCCCCATTACAAATGGTTTTTGGTCAGGAACCAAATATTTCTCATCATAGATTTTTTGTGTGCGATATATGTTTTAATTGCTCCACCATAACGCACAAAGATGAGTTTTGTTGTGAATATATATAAGAGCTTCTGATAGGGGATTTATTTACAACCCGATTTACTGACTATCATTTTAATGAGTCAGTTTACCCAACATTAGGGGGAGAAAATAAATAGCTGGGAAAGAAATAAGTTAGAATGAATTATCATTTTTCTCATTTTGATCCACGTACTACACAATGTGAACTATAAGTTCAAAGGATAATTCATTTAGCAAATCAATTGCCAGATATTTTGCTGACCATAAAAGAGTGACTAAGTCACGTATACCAGCTATGAGTGCTCCGATTAAATTTGATGTCATGGAAGGACAAACTCTAGTTGCTAGTGGGTCTAACTTACGCTTAAAGCATAGTAGACAAGTAAGTTCCAAAGATAAGAGATCCTCGAAAAAGAAAAGGAGTTATATTTTATGATGGTCTGATCGAGGAATCAATGATTATGAAAATCTCTAGAAGAGATTAAATGGTCTCCAACAGAGACATTGACATGACTCAGGTACTTGATAATAAAGAGATCTCAATAGATTATGTCATGTCTGATAATAAGTGGAACTGAAATTAAATCGATGTCGTTAATATATTTGCATGCAATATAGCACTAGAGATTTTATTTGATGATGTGGATCATGAATCATTGTCAATTGGGCAATGTAAACAAAGAAATGATTGGCTAACTTGAAAGAGACAATTGAGGCGAAACTAAAATCTCTTTTGAAAAGAGAAGTATTTGGGCCTATAGCCTGTACATTGAAATATGTAAAGCTCGTGGATATAAACGAGCCTTTGTGAGAAAGAGAAATCAAAAGGGGAAATCATGAGATATAAGCTCATTTGGTTGCAGAAGGATTCTCACAAAGATATGAAATTGATTATGAGGAAAATATATTCCTTGGTGGTGGATGCAACTACTTTTAGATTTTGATCAATCTGGCAATAAATAAAATTACTTAGTTTCTACCTAATGGATGTTGTTACATCCTATTTGAATGAGCCTCTTGATAGTAATATTTATATGAAACTTCCGAAAAGATTTAGATTGCCATAAGCAGTTCATTCAAGTTCTCGAGAACATTATTCAATCATATTGAATATATCTTTTTATGGCTTGAAACAATTTAGACGTATTTGATATGATCGCCTCATTGAATACTTATTAGTATAATGCTATATGAATTATTTCCTCAAGCATTTTTATTAAGAGGTTTAGCTCTGAATTTTTATTGTTGTGTATGTCGATGATTTGAATATCGTTGAGACTCGTGAAGAGATCTCCTCAAATCCTTGTGCATCTATCGACATATAGAAAAATCTTGAAAGAGACTATACATGCATAACACATATCTATTGATCACCCTTATGGTTGTTGCTAGGTCTTTTACTTTAAACAAAGATTTTTTTTTTCGCCTCACGAAAAGGGTAATGATATTTTTGGTCTAAAGCACAATATACACATTATTTGATCTGGAAGCAACGTATCTTAGCTGATCCAAAAATATTATTTAAGTGCTACGAGATCATTACCTTTAAATAATTGTTATGCAAGAGGTAAAGCCGAGATACGTGTTTGGCTAAACATATCCTGAAGATATGTGAATATTTTTCAAAAGATAAGATGCAAGCTATTTTGTATAGAGATAATACAAAATTTATATCTCAATGAAGATATATCAAATATGATAAAAAGAAACATATTTCTTCAAGTTTCGTCCCTCATGATTTTCAGATGAATAATATTCAATGAATCACTTCAAGCAATGATTTGGAAGATTTATCCACTAGTGCATGATCTACTTAAATATTTGAAAATTGTATTCAATATTGAATTATGAAGATTCAAAGATCTTATGTGATATTTTCATGAGGGGGAGTAAATACGCGTTGCACTCTTTTTCCCTTAACCGAGGTTTTGTCCCAATAGGTTTTCCTGGTAAGGTTTTTAATGAGGCAACATGTTATGCGTATTAAAGATGTGTGTACTCTTTTTCCTTCACTAAGAATTTTTTTCCTACAGGGTTTTTATCTTAATAAGGTTTTAACGAGGCACATTATCTTCATGGATATCCAAGGGGGAGTGTTATAAATATCTTTATTTATGGTGGATATCCATATATTAAGTTAAACTTTAATGGACTTTATTATTAGGGTTTAATACCCATTGGAATTAGGGTTTTTATCTTATTCTTATAAATATAGACTTTTAGGCAAAGCATTGTATACAACTCTACTTTGAGAATACAATAAAATCTCTCCCTTTTGTCTATTTTTTTCTTGTTCTTTATTTTATTCACAACAAAAATTTTATATTTTTAATTGGTTAAAATTTGAGCAGATTAACTATAAAGCCCATTTAGACAAGCACGTTTTACACCCAACAAAAAGATTGAAAATGATATTAAAACAAAATTTATGAGTTCAAATATTTAATTATCGATTTTTGAACCTAATTATACAGCTTAATCTCAAATTTTTAGCTTTTTACTCGGTTAAAATTCGAAAAGATTCACTACAAAGTCCATTTAGACACCTACGATTTTAACCCAACAAAGAGATCAAAAAATGATATTAAATCAGATTTTATGAGTTCAAATATTTAATTATGGACTTTTGAACCTAATTATACAGCCTAATCTCAAACTTTTAGCTTTTTACTCCCTTAAAATTCGAACAGATTTACTGTAAAGCCCATTTAGACACGCACGCTTTAAACCCAACAAAAAAATCGAAAAATGATATTAAATCAAATTTTATGAGTTCTAATAGTTAGTTATGGATTTTTGAACCTAAATATATACCTTAATCTCAAAATTTTAGTTTTTTAATAGGTTAAAATTCGAATAGATTCATTATAAAGCCCATTTAGAGACACACGCTATAAACCCAACAAAAAAAATCAAAAATGATATTAAATTAAGATTTATGAGTTCAAATAGTTAATTATGGATTTTTGAAAATAATTATACAGCTTAATCTAGAAATTTTAGCTTTTTACTAGGTTAAAATTCGAACAGATTTACTGTAAAGCCCATTTAGACATGCACGCTTTAAATTCAACAAAAAGATCGAAAAAAGATATTAAATCAAATTTTAGGTGTACAAAAAGTTAATTATTGACTTTTAACCTAATTATACACCTTAATCACAAATTTTTAGCTTTTTAATCGGTTAAAATTCGAACAAATTTACTATAAAACCCATTTAGACACGCACGATTTAAGCCCAATAAAGAGATCACAAATTGATATTAAATCAAATTTTATGAGTTGAAATAGTTAATTATGGACTTTTGAACCTAAATATACACCTTAATCTCAAATTTTTAGCTTTTTAATCAGTTAAAATTCAAACAAATTCACTACAACGCCCATCTAGACACGTACGCTATAAACCGAATAAAAAGATCAAAAAATGATATTAAATCAAATTTTATGAGTTCAAATTGTTTATTATGGACTTTTGAACCTAATTATACAGCTTAATCTCAATTTTTTTGCTTTTTAATCGGTTAAAATTCCAATAGATTCACTATAAAGCCCATTTAGACACGCACGCTTTAAACCCAACAAAAAGATCAAAAAATAATATAAAATCAAATTTTATGAGTTCAAATTGTTTATTATGGACTTTTGAACCTAATTATACACCTTTATCTCAAAATTTTAGCTTTTTACTCGGTTAAAATTCGAACAAATTCACTACAAAGTCCATTTAGACACGTACGATTTTAACCCAACAAAAAGATCGAAAAATGATATTAAATCAAATTTTATGAGTTCAAATAGTTAATTATGGACTTTTGAACCGAATTATACAGCTTAATCTCAAATTTTTAGCTTTTTATTCGCTTAAAATTCGAACAGATTTACTGTAAAGCCTATTTAGACACGCACGCTTTAAACCCAACAAAAAAAATTAAAAAATGATATTAAATCAATTTTTATGAGTTCCAATAGTTAATTATGGATTTTTGAACCTAAATATACACCTTAATCTCAAAATTTTAGTTTTTTAATAAGTTAAAATTCGAATAGATTCATTATAAAGCCCATTTAGAGACGCACGCTATAAACCCAACAAAAAAAATCGAAAAAAGATATTAAATCAAGATTTATGAGTTCAAATAGTTAATTATGGATTTTTCAAACTAATTATACAGTTAATCACAAATTTTAACTTTTTACACGGTTAAAATTCGAACAGATTCACTACAAAGCCTATTTAGACATGCATGCTTTAAACCCAAAAAAAAGATCGAAATATGATATTAAATCAAATTTTACGTGTTCAAATAGTTAATTATGGACTTTTGAACCTAATTATACTACTTAATCTCAATTTTTCGCTTTTTACTCGGTTAAAATTCGAACAAATTCACTATAAAGCCCATTTAGAACCGCACGCTTTAAACCCAACCAAAAGTTAAAATGATGATATTAAATCAAATTTTATGAGTTCAAATAGTTAATTACTGACTTTTGAACCTAATTATACAACTTAATTTCAAATTTTTAGCTTTTTACTCGGTTAAAATTTGAACAGATTCACTACAAAGCCCAATTAGACACGCACACTTTAAACCTAAAAAAATATCGAAAAATGATATTAAATCAAATTTTATGAGTTCAAATAGTTAATTATGGACTTTTGAACCTAATTATACACCTTAATCTCAAAATTTTAAATTTTTAATTGGTTAAAAATTTAGCAGATTCACTATAAAGCCCATTTAGACAAGCACGTTTTACACCCAACAAAAAGATCGAAAAATGATATTAAAACCAAATTTATGAGTTCAAATAGTCAATTATGGACTTTTGAACCTAATTATACTGCTTAATCACAAAATTTTGGCTTTTTACTCGGTTAAAATTCGAACAGATTTACTATAAAGCCCATTTAGACATGCAAGCTTTAAACCCATAGAAAGATCAAAAAATGATATTAAATCAAATTTTATGAGTTCAAAAAGTTAATTATGGACTTTTGAACCTAATTATACACCTTAATCTCAATTTTTTTGCTTTTTAATCGGTTAAAATTCAAACAGATTCACTATAAAGCCTATTTAGACACGCACGCTTTAAACCCAACAAGAAGATCGAAAAATAATATAAAATCAAATTTTATTAGTTCAAATTTTTTATTATGGACTTTTGAACCTAATTATACACCTTAATCTCAAAATTTTAGCTTTTTACTCGGTTAAAATTCGAACAGATTCACTACAAAGTCCATTTAGACACGTACGATTTTAACCCAACAAAAAGATCGAAAAATGATATTAAATCAAAATTTATGAGTTCAAATAGTTAATTATGGACTTTTGAACCTAATTATACAGCTTAATCTCAAATTTTTAGCTTTTTATTCGCTTAAAATTCGAACAGATTTACTGTAAAGCCTATTTAGCCACGCACGCTTTAAACCCAACAAAAAAATCAAAAAATGATATTAAATCAATTTTTATGAGTTCCAATAGTTAATTATGGATTTTTGAACCTAAATATACACCTTAATCTCAAAATTTTAGTTTTTTAATAGGTTAAAATTCGAATAGATTCACTATAAAGCCCATTTAGAGACGCACGCTATAAACCCAACAAAAAAATCGAAAAAAGATATTAAATCAAGATTTATGAGTTCAAGTAGTTAATTATGGATTTTTTAAAATAATTATACAGCTTAATCTAAAATTTTTAGCTTTTTACTAGGTTAAAATTCGAACAGATTTACTGTAAAACCCATTTAGACATGCACGCTTTAAACTCAACAAAAAGATCGAAAAATGATATTAAATCAAATTTTATGAGTTCAAATAGTTAATTATGGATTTTTTTAATCTATTATACACCTTAATCACAAATTTCTAGCTTTTTAATCGGTTAAAATTTGAACAAATTTACTATAAAGCCCATTTAGACGCGCACGCTTTAAACCCTACCAAAAGCTAAAATTATGATATTAAATCAAATTTTATTAGTTCAAATAGTTAATTACTGACTTTTGAACCTAATTATATAACTTAATTTCAAATTTTTAGATTTTTACTTGGTTAAAATTCGAACAGATTCACTACAAAGCCCATTTAGACACGCACGCTTTAAACCTAAAAAAATATCGAAAAATGATACTGAAATCAAATTTTATGAGTTCAAATAGTTAATTATGGACTTTTAAACTTAATTATACTGTTCAATCTCAAAATTTTGGCTTTTTACTCGGTTAAAATTCGAACAGATTTACTATAAAGCCCATTTAGACATGCAAGCTTTAAACCCATAGAAAGATCAAAAAATGATATTAAAAATCAAATTTTATGAGTTCAAATAGTTAATTATGGACTTTTGAACCTAATTATATACCTTAATCTCAATTTTTTTGCTTTTTAATCGGTTAAAATTCAAACAGATTCACTATAAAGCCCATTTAGACATGCACGCTTTAAACCCAACAAAAAGATCGAAAAATAATATAAAATAAAATTTTATAAGTTCAAATTGTTTATTATGGACTTTCGAACATAATTATACACCTTAATCACAAAATTTTTAGCTTTTTACTCGGTTAAAATTCGAACAGATTCACTACAAAGCCCATTTAGACACGCACGCTTTAAACCCAACCAAATGATCAAAAATGATATTAAATCAAATTTTATGAGTTCAAATAGTTAATTATGGACTTTTGAACCTAATTATACAACTTAATCTCAAATTTTTTGCTTTTTACTCGATTAAAATTCGAACAGATTCACTATAAAGCCAATTTAGTCACACACGCTTTAAACCCAACAAAAATATCGAAAAATGATATTAAATCAAGATTTATGTGTTCAAATAGTTAATTATGGATTTTTGAACCTAATTATACAACTTAATCTCAATTTTTCGCTTTTTACTCGGTTAAAATTCGAACAAATTCACTATAAAGCCCATTTAGACGCGCACGCTTTAAACCCAACGAAAAGATAAAATTATGATATTAAATCAAATTTTATGAGTTCAAATAGTTAATTACTAACTTTTGAACCTAATTATACAGCATAATTTCAAATTTTTAGCTTTTTACTCTGTTAAAATTCAAACAAATTCACTACAAAGCCCAATTAGACACGCACGCTTTAAACCTAAAAAAAATATCGAAATATGATATTAAATCAAATTTTATGAGTTCAAATAGTTAATTATGGACTTTTGAACCTAATTATACAACTTAATCTCAATTTTTCGCTTTTACTCGGTTAAAATTCGAACAAATTTACTACAAAGCCCATTTAGACGCGCACGCTTTAAACCCTACCAAAAGATAAAATTATGATATTAAATCAAATTTTATTAGTTCAAATAGTTAATTACTGACTTTTGAACCTAATTATATAGCTTATTTTCAAATTTTTAGATTTTTACTCGGTTAAAATTCGAACAGATTCACTACAAAGCCTATTTAGACACGTACGCTTTAAACCTAAAAAAATATCGAAAAGTGATACTAAATCAAATTTTATGAGTTCAAATAGTTAATTATGGACTTTTGAACCTAATTATGCTGCTCAATCTCAAAATTTTGGCTTTTTACTCGGTTAAAATTTGAACAGATTTACTATAAAGCCCATTTAGACATGCAAGCTTTAAACCCATAGAAAGATCAAAAAATGATATTAAAAATCAAATTTTATGAGCTCAAATAGTTAATTATGGACATTTGAACCTAATTATACAATCTCAATTTTTTTTGCTTTTTAATCGGTTAAAATTCAAACAGATTCACTATAAAGCCCATTTAGACATGCACGCTTTAAACCCAACAAAAAGATCGAAAAATAATATGAAATCAAATTTTATAAGTTCAAATTGTTTATTATGGACTTTCGAACATAATTATACACCTTAATCTCAAAATTTTTAGGTTTTTACTCTGTTAAAATTCAAACAGATTCACTACAAAGCCCATTTAGACACGCACGCTTTAAACCCAACCAAATGATCAAAAATGATATTAAATCAAATTTTATGAGTTCAAATAGTTAATTATGGACTTTTGAACCTAATTATACAACTTAATCTCAAATTTTTTACTTTTTACTCGATTAAAATTTGAACAGATTCACTATAAAGCCAATTTAGTCGCACATGCTTTAAACCAGACAAAAATATCGAAAAATGATATTAAATCAAATTTTATGAGTTCAAACAGTTAATTATGGACTTTTAAACCTAATTATACAGCTTAATCTCAAATATTTAGCTTTTTACTCGGTTAGAATTTGAAGAGATTTACTATAAAGCCCATTTAGACACGCAAGCTTTAAATCCAAGAAAAAGATCAAAAAATGATATTAAATCAAATTTTATGAGTTCAAATAGTTAATTATGGACTTTTGAACCTAATTATATACCTTAATCTCAGTTTTTTATATTTTTAATTTGTTAAAATTCGAACAAATTTAGTATAAACCCATTTAGACACATAAACTTTAAACCGAAGAAAAAGTTCAAAAACTGATATTAAATCAAATTTTATGAGTTCAAATAGTTAATTATGGACTTTAGAATCTAATTGTACACCTTAATCTCAAATTTTTAGCTTTTTACTCGGTAAAATTCGAACAGATTCACTACAAAGTCCAGTTAGACACATACGGTTTTAACCTAACAAAAAGATCGAAAAATGATATTAAATCAAATTTTATGAGTTCAAATAGTTAATTATGGACTTTTGAACCTAATTATACAGCTTAATCTAAAATTTTTAGCTTTTTACTCGCTTAAAATTCGAACAGATTTACTGTAAAGCCCATTTAGAGACGCACGCTATAAACCCAACAAAAAATATCGAAAAACGATATTAAATCGAGATTTATGTGTTCAAATAGTTAATTATGGATTTTTGAAAATAATTATACAGCTTAATCTAAAATTTTTAGCTTTTTACTAGGTTAAAATTCGAACAGATTTACTATAAAGCCCATTTAGACATGCACGCTTTAAACCTAAAAAAAAATAGAAAAATGATATTAAATCAAAATTTATGAGTTCAAATAGTTTATTATGGATTTTTTAACCTAATTATACACCTTAGTCACAAATTTTTAGCTTTTTAATCGGTTAAAATTCGAACAGATTCACTATAAAGCCCATTTAGACACGCACGCTTTAAACCCAACAAAAACATCAAAAAATGATATAAAATCAAATTTTATGAGGTCAAATTGTTTATTATTGACTTTTGAACCTAATTATATAGCTTAATATCAAATTTTTAGCTTTTTACTCGGTTAAAATTCTAACAGATACACTATAATGCCCATTTAGACACGCACACTTTAAACCCAACAAAAAGATCAAAAAATGATATTGAATCAAATTTTATGAGTTCAAATAGTTTATTATGGACTTTTAAACCTAATTATAAACCTTAATCTCAAATTTTTAGCTTCTTACTCGGTTAAAATTTGAACAAATTCACTAGAAAGCCATTTTAGAAACACACGCTTTAAACCCAACCAAAAGATCAAATTATGATATTAAATCAAATTTTATGAGTTCAAATAGTTAATTATGGACTTTGGAACCTAATTATAAAACTTAATCTCAAATTTTAACTTTTTACTCGATTAAAATTCGAATAGATTTACTATAAAGCCCATATAGACACGAACGTTTTAAGCCCAACAAAAAGATCGAAAAATGATATTAAATCAAATTTTATGAGTTCAAATAGTTAATTATGGATTTTTGAACTTAATTATACACCTTAATCTCAAATTTTTAGCTTTTTAATTGGTTAAAATTCGAATAGATTCACTATAAAGCCCATTTAGACACGCACGTTTTAAACCCAACAAAAAGATCAAAAAATGATATTAAAATAATTATGAGTTCAAATATTTAATTATGGATTTTTGAACCTAATTATACACTTTAATCTCAAATTTTTACCTCTTTACTCGATTAATATTCAAATAGATTTACTGTAAAGCCCATTTAGACACGCACGCTTTAAACCCAATAAAAAGATCGAAAAATACTATTTAATCAAATTTTAAGAGTTCAAGTAGTTAATTATGGACTTTTGAACCTAATTATACAACTTAATCTCAATTTTTTTAGCTTTTTACTCGGTTAAAATTCGAATACATTCACTACAAAGTTCATTTAGACACGCACGCTTTAAACCCAACAAAAAGATCAATAAATGATATTAAATAAATTTTATGAGTTCAAATTGTTGATTATGAACTTTTGAACCTAATTATACAGCTTAATCTCAAATTTTTAGCTTTTTACTCGGTTAACTTTCGAACAAATTCTCTATAATTCCCATTTAGACACGCACGCTTTAAACACAACAAAAAGATCGAAAAATGATATTAAATCAAATTTTATGAGTTCAAGTAGTTAATTATGGGCTTTTGAACCAAATTATACAATTTCATCTCAAATTTTTAGCTTTTTACTCGGTTAAAAATTGAACAGATTCACTATAAAGCCCATTTAGAGATGCACGCTTTAAACCCAACAAAAAATTAAAAAGTGATATTAAATCAAATTTTATGTGTTCAAATATTTAATTATGGATTTTTGAACCTAATTGTAAACCTTAATCCCAATTTTTTTGCATTTTAATCGGTTAAAATTGGAACAGATTCCCTACAAAGCCCATTTAGACACGCACGCTTGAAACCCAATAAAAAGATCGCAAAATGATATTAAATAAACTTTTATGAGTTTAAATAGTTGTAAAGCCCATTTAGACATGCACGCTTTAAATTCAACAAAAAGATCGAAAAAAGATATTAAATCAAATTTTAGGAGTTCAAAAAGTTAATTATTGACTTTTAACCTAATTATACACCTTAATCTCAAATTTTTAACTTTTTAATCGGTTAAAATTCGAACAAATTTACTATAAAACCCATTTAGACACGCACGATTTAAGCCCAATAAAAAGATCACAAAATGATATTAAATCAAATTTTATGAGTTGAAATAGTTAATTATGGACTTTTGAACCTAATTATACACCTTAATCTCAAATTTTTAGCTTTTTAATCGGTTAAAATTCGAACAGATTCACTATAAAGTCCATTTTGACACGCACGCTATAAACCCAACAAAAAAATCGAAAAATGATATTAAATAAAAATTTATCAGTTCAAATAGTTAATTATGGATTTTTGAAACTAATTATAAAACTTAATCTCAATTTTTTTAGCTTTTTAATCGGTTAAAAGTCGAACAGATTCACTATAAAGCCCATTTAGACACGCACGCTTTAAACCCAATGAAAAGATCACAAAAAGATATTAAATCAAATTTTATGAGTTTAAATAGTTAATTATGGACTTTTGAAGCTAATTATACACCTTAATCTCAAATTTTTAGCTTTCTAATCGGTTAAAATTCAAACAGATTTACTATAAAGCCCATTTAGACACATAAACTTTAAACCCAAGAAGAAGATCAAAAAATGATATTAAATGAAATTTTATGAATTCAAATAGTAAATTATGAACTTTTGAACCTAATTATACACCTTAATCTAAAATTTTTAGATTTTACACGGTTAAAATTTGAACAGATTCACTATAAAGCCCATTTAGCCACACACACTTTAAACCCAATAAAAAAATCAAAAAATTTTATTGAATCAAATTTTATGAGTTCAAATAGTTAATTATGTAATTTTGAATCAAATTATACACCTTAATCTCAAATTTTTAGCTTTTTAATCGGTTAAAATTCGAACAAATTCACTACAACGTCCATTTAGACACGTACGCTATAAACCCAATAAAAAGATCAAAAAATGATATTAAATCAAATTTTATGAGTTCAGATAGTTAATTATGAACTTTTGAACCTAATTATACACCTTAATCTCAATTTTTTTGCTTTTTAATCGGTTAAAATTCAAACAGATTCACTATAAAGCCCATTTAGACACGCACGCTTTAAACCCAATAAAAAGATCGAAAAATAATATAAAATCAAATTTTATGAGTTCAAATTGTTTATTATGGACTTTTGAACCTAATTATACACCTTAATCTCAAAATTTTAGCTTTTTACTCGGTTAAAATTGGAACAGATTCACTACAAAGTCCATTTAGACACGTACGATTTTAACCCAACAAAAAGATCGAAAAATGATATTAAATCAAATTTTATGAGTTCAAATAGTTAATTATGGATTTTTTAACCTAATTATACACCTTAATCACGAATTTTTAGCTTTTTAATCGGTTAAAATTCGAACAGATTCACTATAAAGCCCATGTAGACACACACGCTTTAAACCCAACAAAAAGATCAAAAAGTGATATTAAATCAAATTTAAAGAGTTCAAATAGTTAATTATTGTAATACCCTAAACTTGGCCTAGGAGTTAAGGACTAAATTAATGTAATTAGGGCCTAATAAAATCCTAAAATTAGGGACTAAATTGAATGAAATTGAAAATTAGAGGCAAAATTGAAAAAGGACCAAAAAGTGAAAATTCAAGAAAAAAGAGATTGCATGTAAATTTTCAAGGAATTGGAGGCCATGGACACATGTCAAGACCTCCTTTGACCAGCCACCTTGTCCCATAATTAGGTGGATTTTTGTTTGAATTAAATAAATAAGAAAAAGGGGAAAAATGATGAAATAAAAGTTAGTGGGAGAGAGAAAAAAATAATACTATTCACTCATCTTCTTCACCCTTTTTCCTCTCTTTGGCCGGCCATGAAAGAGTGTTAGGAGAGAAAATTTTCTCTTGCTTGCATGTGAGGTTTTAAGTGAGATTTTGAAGGTTTAAAGCAAGATTCTTGAGTTAGGAAGGTCAATAAGCAAGGTAATGTATTTTACTTCATGAAAACTTAGTTAAAAATGAAATTGAAGGTTGTTAGTTTAGTTTCCATGGCTGAAAATTTAGTATGTTGCTTTTAGTTAGTTTATTTTTAAGTTAGAACTTAAATGGAGGTTGCTGGAAATTGGTATTGTTGTGATTGGTTGAGACTTTGAGCTTGAGGATTTAATTGCATGAATTTGAAAGTTGTAGGGACTGTTTTGTGGTTAAATTTATGAAGGATTTTGATGTTAGGATGCTTAAAATGGTCTTATGTGGACTGATTTGAAGTAAAATGAAGCATGAGAAAGTTTGGTAGTGAATTAAGTGCTAAATGTATTGTTTGGACTGTTTTGCTAGAATTGAGAAATTGATGGACTTAATTGTTATTGTTGAATCTGGAAATTTAATGTTGAATTCATAGGATAATGTTTTAAGAGTGTGGAAATTAAATTGTAGGTGTTTTGGTTGAAAAGATGAAGGAAAGAAAGTGTTAGAATTGGTAAAGTGCTTTGGACTAGCTATTAGGTGACATTTTGGTGGCTTCATAAAATGAGCTGATAACTTTGTTGAATTGCATAATTAAAAATGGTTGCATAGGTAAAATGTGCTTAAAAATTGATCCTACTAAAGTTTACAAGTGTTGGATGAGTTGAATTGGTGATAAGGTTGATGAATTTTGAGCTAAAATTATTGTAGGTGAAATCTGTCCAGAATAGGTCTGTACTGGACAGTAGCTTTGGAAAATTCCCTAGATTAATGTACAAGGAATTTAAGGCTGGAAATGAGCAGTATAGAACTTGGATGAGTCTAATTTAATTAGAAAAAAACCTCACCTCGTTTGCCCTTGTAAATTAGGAGATATAAGAGAAACAAAAAGATTGGTCCAGACTGTCCCAAAACAGCATTGCCTTGTCTTTGATCGAAAACTGGTATTGATGGGTTCGTAGGAAAAATTCAAGCTTTATATGGTTTAAAAGATGGTTTCGTTAGCTTTAAAAAGAGGTAAAGTGGGCAAATTTTGGACATGTGGATCAAAAGATAAAAATAGTTTAGTGAGCATTGCACAAACTGTCCTAGAAACTAATCTCACTGTTTTGGTTGTTTTGGAATTGTTAATTATGAAATGTGTGAATTGAATGTATTTTGATATTGTGTATGTGATTTTGTGTGTATTGGAGGTCTCTAAAGAGGTTGATAGTGAAGAGGAGCTGAGGCAAGAGCTTGCCAAAAGAAGGAGCAAGGGGCCAATCATCCATAATCCTTAGGAGTTTTGCTTGGATTGTTTGTGAGTGTGCCTTTCTTTGGGGTTGGGACTAGGTCCTAACCCAATTCTGATTTTTGTTGTTTATGATTAAACCGGTATGAAATATGACTTAATATAAACTTGGCTAATCTTTAAGGAAAGAGTGAAATGCTATGAGAACTTGCTTGTTGCCATGTTATTTGTTAGCATGTTGATTGAATATGAATTGCTTGTTAAGTATTTGTTTTGGTTTGTTCATACCCATGCATTGCATATGCCGAGGTATGAATGCCATGCTTAAGCTTGGGATGCAAGGTACGTGTACATGCATTTGTTCCATGCAATTAAAGTTCTGATTTTGCTTGTGCTTGGCGTGTCTAATGTAATGTATATGAAATGACATGAAATGAATTCTTATGAGCCTAGGCACAATGGCCTAAGAGGCTTGGTCTATGAGGACCGTGTTATTGAAATGATATTGAATATTGGATTGATATGCTTAAATTGATAATCGACAACCTTGGTAGCTAGTTAGTTAGATAGGAGGGCATGCCTTAGAATCTAGAGCTCATTGTATCGGGTAGGACTTCGGTCCGGGGCAATTGACCCTTATTGGCGACAGACGGAGGGTACGTTTTTGGTTATTGGCGACAGTAGGAGGGTTTGACCAGCACTATAGGTGCATATTGTGGCGACAGTTGGTTGGAGATTCGATTATCTTCTAGCTAAATACCAAGGTGGTTGTAATGATTTAATTAACTTGAATTTAAATTGCACTATAATTGTTAGTTAAATGCAAGCATGATTACTTGTTATGAAAATGCACTTGTTATTGGCATATTACTTATCGGATTGTCATATATCGAACATTGGATTGTTACATGCATTTGGATTGTCATATAGCGAACATTAAATTGATACATGTAATCGGATTGTCACATGTTGAACCTTGAATTGAATTGTTATACATTGAATTGGTATGTGTACTTGACTTGGTATATGTAAACTTATTGGACTGATATATGCTCGATTGAATTTGGTATATGTGTACTTGAATTTGGTATGTTATGGTATATGTGAACTTAACATGGCATATGATACATGTTTGGATTGTCTTGGATTGTTTTGATTTTCCGTTACCTCACTAAGTACCTTATGTACTTACCCCCGCTCCCTTCGCTCTTCCCAAACATTTCAAGTTGATCGATTAATAGCTCGGTCCCGTATTTCCGTCGTTCGGATCGGCAAGCTTCACAAGCCAAGTATGATCTTTTTGTATCTCCTAGTGGTGGCTAGTCTTGTTTAGTTAGACAATGCATTTTGATTACTTTAGACGGCTTGTATATAGTGAACCACATTTTGGTAGCTTCGGGCTTAGATTTGTATAACTTAAGAATGATCACATATTTGATACGTTTAATATGTATGTATATTTGTAATGGATTGCATGTTATGGAATGGAATGGAACGAACTATTGATATTGTTATATGGAATGGATAAATGAATTATCGAACTATTGAATGAACAATAGGTTTCGGGAATGTTTAGTAATGAATATAAGTTGCTAAGTGGTTTAAAGGCCTAGTAATAGGAAAAAAGTTTTAAATTACTCCTAAAATCGGTACTTTCGGGTTAAGTTAAGTTGGTAAACCATTGTTCGGGCTGGGTCATCGGAGTGCTCAAGGATCGGTGACACAAAAAAATAGAAAAATGATATTAAATCAAAATTTATGAGTTCAAATAGTTAATTATGGATTTTCGAAACTAATTATACAGCTTAATCACAAATGTTTAACTTTTTACACGGTTAAAATTCGAACAGATTCACTACAAAGCCTATTTAGACACGCATGCTTTAAACCCAACAAAAAGATCGAAAAATGATATTAAATCAAGATTTATGTGTTCAAATAGTTAATTATGGACTTTTGAACCTAATTATACAACTTAATCTCAATTTTTCGCTTTTTACTCGGTTAAAATTTGAACAAATTCACTATAAAGCCCATTTAGACGCGTACGCTTTAACCCCAACCAAAAGATAAAATTATGATATTAAATCAAATTTTATGAGTTCAAATAGTTAATTACTGACTTTTGAACCTAATTATACAGCTTAATTTCAAATTTTTAGCTTTTTACTCTATTAAAATTCAAACAGATTCACTACAAAGCCAAATTACACATGCACGCTTTAAACCTAAAAAAAATCGAAAACTGATATTAAATCAAATTTTATGAGTTCAAATAGTTTATTATGGACTTTTGAACCTAATTATACAACTTAATCTCAATTTTTCGCTTTTTACTGGTTAAAATTCGAACAAATTTACTAGAAAGCCCATTTAGACGCGCACGCTTTAAACCCAACCAAAAGATAAAATTATGATATTAAATAATATTTTATGAGTTCAAATAGTTAATTACTGACTTTTGAACCTAATTGTACAACTTAATTTAAAATTTTTAGCTTTTTACTCGGTTAAAATTCGAACAGATTCACTACAAAGCCCATTAAGATACGCACGCTTTAAACCTAAAAAATATCGAAAAATGATATTAAATCAAATTTTATTAGTTCAAATAGTTAATTATCGACTTTTGAACCTAATTATACTACTTATTCTCAAAATTTTGGCTTTTTACTCGGTTAAAATTCAAACAGATTTAATATAATGCCCATTTAGACATGCACGCTTTAAACCTAAAAAATATCGAAAACTGATATTAAATCAAATTTTATTAGTTCAAATAGTTAATTATGGACTTTTGAATCTAATTATACTACTTAATCTCGAAATTTTGGCTTTTTACTCGGTTAATATTCAAACAGATTTAATATAATGCCCATTTAGACACGCATGCTTTAAACCCAACAAAAAGATCAAAAATGATATAAAATCAAATATTATGAGTTGAAATTGTTTATTATGGACTTTTGAACCTAATTATACAACTTAATCTCAAATTTTTAGCTTTTTAATCGGTTAAAAATCGAACAGATTCACTATAAAGCCCATTTAGACATGCACGCTTTAAACCCAACAAAAAATTAAAAAGTGATATTAAATCAAATTTTATGTGTTCAAATATTTAATTATGGATTTTTGAACCTAATTGTAAACCTTAATCTCAGTTTTTTTGCATTTTAATCGGTTAAAATTCGAACAGATTCACTATAAAGCCCATTTAGACACGCACGCTTTAAACCCAATGAAAAGATCACAAAAAGATATTAAATCAAATTTTATGAGTTTAAATAGTTAATTATGGACTTTTGAAGCTAATTATACACCTTAATCTCAAATTTTTAGCTTTGTAATCGGTTAAAATTCAAACAGATTTACTATAAAGCCCATTTAGACACATAAACTTTAAACCCAAGAAGAAGATCAAAAAATGATATTAAATGAAATTTTATGAATTCAAAGAGTTAATTATGGACTTTTGAACCTAATTATACACCTTAATCTAAAATTTTTAGATTTTACACGGTTAAAATTTGAACAGATTCACTATAAAGCCCATTTAGCCACACACGCATTAAACCCAATAAAAAGATCAAAAAATTTTATTGAATCAAATTTTATGAGTTCAAATAGTTAATTATGTAATTTTGAATCAAATTATACACCTTAATCTCAAATTTCTAGCCTTTTAATCGGTTAAAATTCGAACAGAATCACTACAAAGTCCATTTAGACACGTACGATTTTAACCCAACAAAAAGATCGAAAAATGATATTAAATCAAATTTTATGAGTTCAAATAGTTAATTATGGACTTTTGAACCTAATTATACAGCTTAATCTCAAATTTTTAGCTTTTTATTCGCTTAAAATTCGAACAGATTTACTGTAAAGCCTATTTAGACACGCACGCTTTAAACCCAACAAAAAATCAAAAAATGATATTAAATCAACTTTTATGAGTTTCAATAGTTAAATATGGATTTTTGAACCTAAATATACACCTTAATCTCAAAATTTTAGTTTTTTAATATGTTAAAATTCGAATAGATTCATTGTAAAGCCCATTTAGAGACGCACGCTATAAACCCAATAAAAAAATCGAAAAATGATATTAAATCAAGATTTATGAGTTCAAGTAGTTAATTATGGATTTTTGAAAATAATTATACAGCTTAATCTTAAATTTTTAGCTTTTTACTAGGTTAAAATTCGAACAGATTTACTGTAAAGCCCATTTAGACAGGCACGCTTTAAACTCAACAAAAAGATTCACTATATAAAATCAAATTTTATGAGTTCAAATTGTTTATTATGGACTTTTGAACCTAATTATACACCTTTATCTCAAAATTTTAGCTTTTTACTCGGTTAAAATTCGAACAAATTCACTACAAAGTCCATTTAGACACGTACGATTTTAACCCAACAAAAAGATCGAAAAATGATATTAAATCAAATTTTATGAGTTCAAATAGTTAATTATGGACTTTTAAACCGAATTATACAGCTTAATCTCAAATTTTTAGCTTTTTATTCGCTTAAAATTTGAACAGATTTACTGTAAAGCCTATTTAGACACGCACGCTTTAAACCCAACAAAAAAAATCAAAAAATGATATTAAATCAATTTTTATGAGTTCCAATAGTTAATTATGGATTTTTGAACCTGAATATACACCTTAATCTCAAAATTTTAGTTTTTTAATAAGTTAAAATTCGAATAGATTCATTATAAAGCCCATTTAGAGACGCACGCTATAAACCCAACAAAAAAATCGAAAAAAGATATTAAGTCAAGATTTATGAGTTCAAATAGTTAATTATGGATTTTTCAAACTAATTATACAGTTAATCACAAATTTTAACTTTTTACACGGTTAAAATTCGAACAGATTCACTACAAAGCCTATTTAGACACGCATGCTTTAAACCCAAAAAAAAGATCGAAATATGATATTAAATCAAATTTTACGTGTTCAAATAGTTAATTATGGACTTTTGAACCTAATTATACTACTTAATCTCAATTTTTCGCTTTTTACTCGGTTAAAATTCGAACAAATTCACTATAAAGCCCATTTAGAACCGCACGCTTTAAACCCAACCAAAAGTTAAAATTATGATATTAAATCAAATTTTATGAGTTCAAATAGTTAATTACTGACTTTTGAACCTAATTATACAACTTAATTTCAAATTTTTAGCTTTTTACTCGGTTAAAATTTGAACAGATTCACTACAAAGCCCAATTAGACACGCACACTTTAAACCTAAAAAAAATATCGAAAAATGATATTAAATCAAATTTTATGAGTTCAAATAGTTAATTATGGACTTTTGAACCTAATTATACACCTTAATCTCAAAATTTTAAATTTTTAATTGGTTAAAAATCGAGCAGATTCACTATAAAGCCCATTTAGACAAGCACGTTTTACACCCAACAAAAAGATCGAAAAATGATATTAAAACCAAATTTATGAGTTCAAATAGTCAATTATGGACTTTTGAACCTAATTATACTGCTTAATCACAAAATTTTGGCTTTTTACTCGGTTAAAATTCGAACAGATTTACTATAAAGCCCATTTAGACATGCAAGCTTTAAACCCATAGAAAGATCAAAAAATGATATTAAATCAAATTTTATGAGTTCAAAAAGTTAATTATGGACTTTTGAACCTAATTATACACCTTAATCTCAATTTTTTTGCTTTTTAATCGGTTAAAATTCAAACAGATTCACTATAAAGCCTATTTAGACACGCACGCTTTAAACCCAACAAGAAGATCGAAAAATAATATAAAATCAAATTTTATGTGTTCAAATTTTTTATTATGGACTTTTGAACCTAATTATACACCTTAATCTCAAAATTTTAGCTTTTTACTCGGTTAAAATTCGAACAGATTCACTACAAAGTCCATTTAGACACGTACGATTTTAACCCAACAAAAAGATCGAAAAATGATATTAAATCAAATTTTATGAGTTCAAATAGTTAATTATGGACTTTTGAACCTAATTATACAGCTTAATCTCAAATTTTTAGCTTTTTATTCGCTTAAAATTCGAACAGATTTACTCTAAAGCCTATTTAGCCACGCACGCTTTAAACCCAACAAAAAAATCAAAAAATGATATTAAATCAATTTTTATGAGTTCCAATAGTTAATTATGGATTTTTGAACCTAAATATACACCTTAATCTCAAAATTTTAGTTTTTTAATAGGTTAAAATTCGAATAGATTCACTATAAAGCCCATTTAGAGACGCACGCTATAAAACCAACAAAAAAAATCGAAAAAAGATATTAAATCAAGATTTATGAGTTCAAGTAGTTAATTATGGATTTTTGAAAATAATTATACAGCTTAATCTAAAATTTTTAGCTTTTTACTAGGTTAAAATTCGAACAGATTTACTATAAAACCCATTTAGACATGCACGCTTTAAACTCAACAAAAAGATCGAAAAATGATATTAAATCAAATTTTATGAGTTCAAATAGTTAATTATGGATTTTTTTAATCTATTATACATCTTAATCACAAATTTCTAGCTTTTTAATCGGTTAAAATTCGAACAAATTTACTATAAAGCCCATTTAGACGCGCACGCTTTAAACCCTACCAAAAGCTAAAATTATGATATTAAATCAAATTTTATTAGTTCAAATAGTTAATTACTGACTTTTGAACCTAATTATATAACTTAATTTCAAATTTTTAGATTTTTACTCGGTTAAAATTCGAACAGATTCACTACAAAGCCCATTTAGACACGCACGCTTTAAACCTAAAAAAATATCGAAAAATGATACTGAAATCAAATTTTATGAGTTCAAATAGTTAATTATGGACTTTTAAACTTAATTATACTGTTCAATCTCAAAATTTTGGCTTTTTACTCGGTTAAAATTCGAACAGATTTACTATAAAGCCCATTTAGACATGCAAGCTTTAAACCCATAGAAAGATCAAAAAATGATATTAAAAATCAAATTTTATGAGTTCAAATAGTTAATTATGGACTTTTGAACCTAATTATATACCTTAATCTCAATTTTTTTGCTTTTTAATCGGTTAAAATTCAAACAGATTCACTATAAAGCCCATTTAGACATGCACGCTTTAAACCCAACAAAAAGATCGAAAAATAATATAAAATAAAATTTTATAAGTTCAAATTGTTTATTATGGACTTTCGAACATAATTATACACCTTAATCACAAAATTTTTAGCTTTTTACTCGGTTAAAATTCGAACAGATTCACTACAAAGCCCATTTAGACACGCACGCTTTAAACCCAACCAAATGATCAAAAATGATATTACATCAAATTTTATGTGTTCAAATAGTTAATTATGGACTTTTGAACCTAATTATACAACTTAATCTTAAATTTTTTGCTTTTTACTCGATTAAAATTCGAACAGATTCACTATAAAGCCAATTTAGTCACACACGCTTTAAACCCAACAAAAATATCGAAAAATGATATTAAATCAAGATTTATGTGTTCAAATAGTTAATTATGGATTTTTGAACCTAATTATACAACTTAATCTCAATTTTTCGCTTTTTACTCGGTTAAAATTCGAACAAATTCACTATAAAGCCCATTTAGACGCGCACGCTTTAAACCCAACGAAAAGATAAAATTATGATATTAAATCAAATTTTATGAGTTCAAATAGTTAATTACAAACATTTGAACCTAATTATACAGCATAATTTCAAATTTTTAGCTTTTTACTCTGTTAAAATTCAAACAAATTCACTACAAAGCCCAATTAGACACGCACGCTTTAAACCTAAAAAAAATATCGAAATATGATATTAAATCAAATTTTATGAGTTCAAATAGTTAATTATGGACTTTTGAACCTAATTATACAACTTAATCTCAATTTTTCGCTTTTACTCGGTTAAAATTCGAACAAATTTACTACAAAGCCCATTTAGACGCGCACGCTTTAAACCCTACCAAAAGATAAAATTATGATATTAAATCAAATTTTATTAGTTCAAATAGTTAATTACTGACTTTTGAACCTAATTATATAGCTTATTTTCAAATTTTTAGATTTTTACTCGGTTAAAATTCGAACAGATTCACTACAAAGCCTATTTAGACACGTACGCTTTAAACCTAAAAAAATATCGAAAAATGATACTAAATCAAATTTTATGAGTTCAAATAGTTAATTATGGACTTTTGAACCTAATTATGCTGCTCAATCTCAAAATTTTGGCTTTTTACTCGGTTAAAATTCGAACAGATTTACTATAAAGCCCATTTAGACATGCAAGCTTTAAACCCATAGAAAGATCAAAAAATGATATTAAAAATCAAATTTTATGAGCTCAAATAGTTAATTATGGACATTTGAACCTAATTATACAATCTCAATTTTTTTTGCTTTTTAATCGGTTAAAATTCAAACAGATTCACTATAAAGCCCATTTAGACATGCACGCTTTAAACCCAACAAAAAGATCGAAAAATAATATAAAATCAAATTTTATAAGTTCAAATTGTTTATTATGGACTTTCGAACATAATTATACACCTTAATCTCAAAATTTTTAGGTTTTTACTCTGTTAAAATTCAAACAGATTCACTACAAAGCCCATTTAGACACGCACGCTTTAAACCCAACCAAATGATCAAAAATGATATTACATCAAATTTTATGAGTTCAAATAGTTAATTATGGACTTTTGAACCTAATTATACAACTTAATCTCAAATTTTTTACTTTTTACTCGATTAAAATTTGAACAGATTCACTATAAAGCCAATTTAGTCGCACATGCTTTAAACCAGACAAAAATATCGAAAAATGATATTAAATCAAATTTTATGAGTTCAAACAGTTAATTATGGACTTTTAAACCTAATTATACAGCTTAATCTCAAATATTTAGCTTTTTACTCGGTTAGAATTTGAAGAGATTTACTATAAAGCCCATTTAGACACGCAAGCTTTAAATCCAAGAAAAAGATCAAAAAATGATATTAAATCAAATTTTATGAGTTCAAATAGTTAATTATGGACTTTTGAACCTAATTATATACCTTAATCTCAAATTTTTATATTTTTAATTTGTTAAAATTCGAACAAATTTAGTATAAAGCCCATTTAGACACATAAACTTTAAACCGAAGAAAAAGTTCAAAAACTGATATTAAATCAAATTTTATGAGTTCAAATAGTTAATTATGGACTTTAGAATCTAATTGTACACCTTAATCTCAAATTTTTAGCTTTTTACTCGGTAAAATTCGAACAGATTCACTACAAAGTCCAGTTAGACACATACGGTTTTAACCTAACAAAAAGATCGAAAAATGATATTAAATCAAATTTTATGAGTTCAAATAGTTAATTATGGACTTTTGAACCTAATTATACAGCTTAATCTAAAATTTTTAGCTTTTTACTCGCTTAAAATTCGAACAGATTTACTGTAAAGCCCATTTAGAGACGCACGCTATAAACCCAACAAAAAATATCGAAAAACGATATTAAATCGAGATTTATGTGTTCAAATAGTTAATTATGGATTTTTGAAAATAATTATACAGCTTAATCTAAAATTTTTAGCTTTTTACTAGGTTAAAATTCGAACAGATTTACTATAAAGCCCATTTAGACATGCACGCTTTAAACCTAAAAAAAATAGAAAAATGATATTAAATCAAAATTTATGAGTTCAAATAGTTTATTATGGATTTTTTAACCTAATTATACACCTTAGTCACAAATTTTTAGCTTTTTAATCGGTTAAAATTCGAACAGATTCACTATAAAGCCCATTTAGACACGCACGCTTTAAACCCAACAAAAACATCAATAAATGATATAAAATCAAATTTTATGAGGTCAAATTGTTTATTATTGACTTTTGAACCTAATTATACAGCTTAATATCAAATTTTTAGCTTTTTACTCGGTTAAAATTCTAACAGATACACTATAATGCCCATTTAGACACGCACACTTTAAACCCAACAAAAAGATCAAAAAATGATATTGAATCAAATTTTATGAGTTCAAATAGTTTATTATGGACTTTTAAACCTAATTATACAGCTTAATCTCAAATTTTTAGCTTCTTACTCGGTTAAAATTTGAACAAATTCACTAGAAAGCCATTTTAGAAACACACGCTTTAAACCCAACCAAAAGATCAAATTATGATATTAAATCAAATTTTATGAGTTCAAATAGTTAATTATGGACTTTGGAACCTAATTATAAAACTTAATCTCAAATTTTAACTTTTTACTCGATTAAAATTCGAATAGATTTACTATAAAGCCCATATAGACACGAACGTTTTAAGCCCAACAAAAAGATCGAAAAATGATATTAAATCAAATTTTATGAGTTCAAATAGTTAATTATGGATTTTTGAACTTAATTATACACCTTAATCTCAAATTTTTAGCTTTTTAATTGGTTAAAATTCGAATAGATTCACTATAAAGCCCATTTAGACACGCACGTTTTAAACCCAACAAAAAGATCAAAAAATGATATTAAAATAATTATGAGTTCAAATATTTAATTATGGATTTTTGAACCTAATTATACACTTTAATCTCAAATTTTTACCTCTTTACTCGATTAATATTCAAATAGATTTACTGTAAAGCCCATTTAGACACGCACGCTTTAAACCCAATAAAAAGATCGAAAAATACTATTTAATCAAATTTTAAGAGTTCAAGTAGTTAATTATGGACTTTTGAACCTAATTATACAACTTAATCTCAATTTTTTTAGCTTTTTACTCGGTTAAAATTCGAATACATTCACTACAAAGTTTATTTAGACACGCACGCTTTAAACCCAACAAAAAGATCAATAAATGATATTAAATAAATTTTATGAGTTCAAATTGTTGATTATGAACTTTTGAACCTAATTATACAGCTTAATCTCAAATTTTTAGCTTTTTACTCGGTTAACTTTCGAACAAATTCTCTATAATTCCCATTTAGACACGCACGCTTTAAACACAACAAAAAGATCGAAAAATGATTTTAAATCAAATTTTATGAGTTCAAGTAGTTAATTATGGGCTTTTGAACCAAATTATACAATTTCATCTCAAATTTTTAGCTTTTTACTCGGTTAAAAATTGAACAGATTCACTATAAAGCCCATTTAGAGATGCACGCTTTAAACCCAACAAAAAATTAAAAAGTGATATTAAATCAAATTTTATGTGTTCAAATATTTAATTATGGATTTTTGAACCTAATTGTAAACCTTAATCCCAATTTTTTTGCATTTTAATCGGTTAAAATTGGAACAGATTCCCTACAAAGCCCATTTAGACACGCACGCTTGAAACCCAATAAAAAGATCACAAAATGATATTAAATAAACTTTTATGAGTTTAAATAGTTGTAAAGCCCATTTAGACATGCACGCTTTAAATTCAACAAAAAGATCGAAAAAAGATATTAAATCAAATTTTAGGAGTTCAAAAAGTTAATTATTGACTTTTAACCTAATTATACACCTTAATCTCAAATTTTTAACTTTTTAATCGGTTAAAATTCGAACAGATTTACTATAAAACCCATTTAGACACGCACGATTTAAGCCCAATAAAAAGATCACAAAATGATATTAAATCAAATTTTATGAGTTGAAATAGTTAATTATGGACTTTTGAACCTAATTATACACCTTAATCTCAAATTTTTAGCTTTTTAATCGGTTAAAATTCGAACAGATTCACTATAAAGTCCATTTTGACACGCACGCTATAAACCCAACAAAAAAATCGAAAAATGATATTAAATAAAAATTTATCAGTTCAAATAGTTAATTATGGATTTTTGAAACTAATTATAAAACTTAATCTCAATTTTTTTAGCTTTTTAATCGGTTAAAAGTCGAACAGATTCACTATAAAGCCCATTTAGACACGCACGCTTTAAACCCAATGAAAAGATCACAAAAAGATATTAAATCAAATTTTATGAGTTTAAATAGTTAATTATGGACTTTTGAAGCTAATTATACACCTTAATCTCAAATTTTTAGCTTTCTAATCGGTTAAAATTCAAACAGATTTACTATAAAGCCCATTTAGACACATAAACTTTAAACCCAAGAAGAAGATCAAAAAATGATATTAAATGAAATTTTATGAATTCAAATAGTAAATTATGAACTTTTGAACCTAATTATACACCTTAATCTAAAATTTTTAGATTTTACACGGTTAAAATTTGAACAGATTCACTATAAAGCCCATTTAGCCACACACACTTTAAACCCAATAAAAAAATCAAAAAATTTTATTGAATCAAATTTTATGAGTTCAAATAGTTAATTATGTAATTTTGAATCAAATTATACACCTTAATCTCAAATTTTTAGCTTTTTAATCGGTTAAAATTCGAACAAATTCACTACAACGTCCATTTAGACACGTACGCTATAAACCCAATAAAAAGATCAAAAAATGATATTAAATCAAATTTTATGAGTTCAGATAGTTAATTATGAACTTTTGAACCTAATTATACACCTTAATCTCAATTTTTTTGCTTTTTAATCGGTTAAAATTCAAACAGATTCACTATAAAGCCCATTTAGACACGCACGCTTTAAACCCAATAAAAAGATCGAAAAATAATATAAAATCAAATTTTATGAGTTCAAATTGTTTATTATGGACTTTTGAACCTAATTATACACCTTAATCTCAAAATTTTAGCTTTTTACTCGGTTAAAATTGGAACAGATTCACTACAAAGTCCATTTAGACACGTACGATTTTAACCCAACAAAAAGATCGAAAAATGATATTAAATCAAATTTTATGAGTTCAAATAGTTAATTATGGATTTTTTAACCTAATTATACACCTTAATCACGAATTTTTAGCTTTTTAATCGGTTAAAATTCGAACAGATTCACTATAAAGCCCATGTAGACACACACGCTTTAAACCCAACAAAAAGATCAAAAAGTGATATTAAATCAAATTTAAAGAGTTCAAATAGTTAATTATTGTAATACCCTAAACTTGGCCTAGGAGTTAAGGACTAAATTAATGTAATTAGGGCCTAATAAAATCCTAAAATTAGGGACTAAATTGAATGAAATTGAAAATTAGAGGCAAAATTGAAAAAGGACCAAAAAGTGAAAATTCAAGAAAAAAGAGATTGCATGTAAATTTTCAAGGAATTGGAGGCCATGGACACATGTCAAGACCTCCTTTGACCAGCCACCTTGTCCCATAATTAGGTGGATTTTTGTTTGAATTAAATAAATAAGAAAAAGGGGAAAAATGATGAAATAAAAGTTAGTGGGAGAGAGAAAAAAATAATACTATTCACTCATCTTCTTCACCCTTTTTCCTCTCTTTGGCCGGCCATGAAAGAGTGTTAGGAGAGAAAATTTTCTCTTGCTTGCATGTGAGGTTTTAAGTGAGATTTTGAAGGTTTAAAGCAAGATTCTTGAGTTAGGAAGGTCAATAAGCAAGGTAATGTATTTTACTTCATGAAAACTTAGTTAAAAATGAAATTGAAGGTTGTTAGTTTAGTTTCCATGGCTGAAAATTTAGTATGTTGCTTTTAGTTAGTTTATTTTTAAGTTAGAACTTAAATGGAGGTTGCTGGAAATTGGTATTGTTGTGATTGGTTGAGACTTTGAGCTTGAGGATTTAATTGCATGAATTTGAAAGTTGTAGGGACTGTTTTGTGGTTAAATTTATGAAGGATTTTGATGTTAGGATGCTTAAAATGGTCTTATGTGGACTGATTTGAAGTAAAATGAAGCATGAGAAAGTTTGGTAGTGAATTAAGTGCTAAATGTATTGTTTGGACTGTTTTGCTAGAATTGAGAAATTGATGGACTTAATTGTTATTGTTGAATCTGGAAATTTAATGTTGAATTCATAGGATAATGTTTTAAGAGTGTGGAAATTAAATTGTAGGTGTTTTGGTTGAAAAGATGAAGGAAAGAAAGTGTTAGAATTGGTAAAGTGCTTTGGACTAGCTATTAGGTGACATTTTGGTGGCTTCATAAAATGAGCTGATAACTTTGTTGAATTGCATAATTAAAAATGGTTGCATAGGTAAAATGTGCTTAAAAATTGATCCTACTAAAGTTTACAAGTGTTGGATGAGTTGAATTGGTGATAAGGTTGATGAATTTTGAGCTAAAATTATTGTAGGTGAAATCTGTCCAGAATAGGTCTGTACTGGACAGTAGCTTTGGAAAATTCCCTAGATTAATGTACAAGGAATTTAAGGCTGGAAATGAGCAGTATAGAACTTGGATGAGTCTAATTTAATTAGAAAAAAACCTCACCTCGTTTGCCCTTGTAAATTAGGAGATATAAGAGAAACAAAAAGATTGGTCCAGACTGTCCCAAAACAGCATTGCCTTGTCTTTGATCGAAAACTGGTATTGATGGGTTCGTAGGAAAAATTCAAGCTTTATATGGTTTAAAAGATGGTTTCGTTAGCTTTAAAAAGAGGTAAAGTGGGCAAATTTTGGACATGTGGATCAAAAGATAAAAATAGTTTAGTGAGCATTGCACAAACTGTCCTAGAAACTAATCTCACTGTTTTGGTTGTTTTGGAATTGTTAATTATGAAATGTGTGAATTGAATGTATTTTGATATTGTGTATGTGATTTTGTGTGTATTGGAGGTCTCTAAAGAGGTTGATAGTGAAGAGGAGCTGAGGCAAGAGCTTGCCAAAAGAAGGAGCAAGGGGCCAATCATCCATAATCCTTAGGAGTTTTGCTTGGATTGTTTGTGAGTGTGCCTTTCTTTGGGGTTGGGACTAGGTCCTAACCCAATTCTGATTTTTGTTGTTTATGATTAAACCGGTATGAAATATGACTTAATATAAACTTGGCTAATCTTTAAGGAAAGAGTGAAATGCTATGAGAACTTGCTTGTTGCCATGTTATTTGTTAGCATGTTGATTGAATATGAATTGCTTGTTAAGTATTTGTTTTGGTTTGTTCATACCCATGCATTGCATATGCCGAGGTATGAATGCCATGCTTAAGCTTGGGATGCAAGGTACGTGTACATGCATTTGTTCCATGCAATTAAAGTTCTGATTTTGCTTGTGCTTGGCGTGTCTAATGTAATGTATATGAAATGACATGAAATGAATTCTTATGAGCCTAGGCACAATGGCCTAAGAGGCTTGGTCTATGAGGACCGTGTTATTGAAATGATATTGAATATTGGATTGATATGCTTAAATTGATAATCGACAACCTTGGTAGCTAGTTAGTTAGATAGGAGGGCATGCCTTAGAATCTAGAGCTCATTGTATCGGGTAGGACTTCGGTCCGGGGCAATTGACCCTTATTGGCGACAGACGGAGGGTACGTTTTTGGTTATTGGCGACAGTAGGAGGGTTTGACCAGCACTATAGGTGCATATTGTGGCGACAGTTGGTTGGAGATTCGATTATCTTCTAGCTAAATACCAAGGTGGTTGTAATGATTTAATTAACTTGAATTTAAATTGCACTATAATTGTTAGTTAAATGCAAGCATGATTACTTGTTATGAAAATGCACTTGTTATTGGCATATTACTTATCGGATTGTCATATATCGAACATTGGATTGTTACATGCATTTGGATTGTCATATAGCGAACATTAAATTGATACATGTAATCGGATTGTCACATGTTGAACCTTGAATTGAATTGTTATACATTGAATTGGTATGTGTACTTGACTTGGTATATGTAAACTTATTGGACTGATATATGCTCGATTGAATTTGGTATATGTGTACTTGAATTTGGTATGTTATGGTATATGTGAACTTAACATGGCATATGATACATGTTTGGATTGTCTTGGATTGTTTTGATTTTCCGTTACCTCACTAAGTACCTTATGTACTTACCCCCGCTCCCTTCGCTCTTCCCAAACATTTCAAGTTGATCGATTAATAGCTCGGTCCCGGATTTCCGTCGTTCGGATCGGCAAGCTTCACAAGCCAAGTATGATCTTTTTGTATCTCCTAGTGGTGGCTAGTCTTGTTTAGTTAGACAATGCATTTTGATTACTTTAGACGGCTTGTATATAGTGAACCACATTTTGGTAGCTTCGGGCTTAGATTTGTATAACTTAAGAATGATCACATATTTGATACATTTAATATGTATGTATATTTGTAATGGATTGCATGTTATGGAACGGAATGGAACGAACTATTGATATTGTTATATGGAATGGATAAATGAATTATCGAACTATTGAATGAACAATAGGTTTCGGGAATGTTTAGTAATGAATATAAGTTGCTAAGTGGTTTAAAGGCCTAGTAATAGGAAAAAAGTTTTAAATTACTCCTAAAATCGGTACTTTCGGGTTAAGTTAAGTTGGTAAACCATTGTTCGGGCTGGGTCATCGGAGTGCTCAAGGATCGGTGACACAAAAAAATAGAAAAATGATATTAAATCAAAATTTATGAGTTCAAATAGTTAATTATGGATTTTCGAAACTAATTATACAGCTTAATCACAAATGTTTAACTTTTTACACGGTTAAAATTCGAACAGATTCACTACAAAGCCTATTTAGACACGCATGCTTTAAACCCAACAAAAAGATCGAAAAATGATATTAAATCAAGATTTATGTGTTCAAATAGTTAATTATGGACTTTTGAACCTAATTATACAACTTAATCTCAATTTTTCGCTTTTTACTCGGTTAAAATTTGAACAAATTCACTATAAAGCCCATTTAGACGCGCACGCTTTAACCCCAACCAAAAGATAAAATTATGATATTAAATCAAATTTTATGAGTTCAAATAGTTAATTACTGACTTTTGAACCTAATTATACAGCTTAATTTCAAATTTTTAGCTTTTTACTCTATTAAAATTCAAACAGATTCACTACAAAGCCAAATTACACATGCACGCTTTAAACCTAAAAAAAATCGAAAACTGATATTAAATCAAATTTTATGAGTTCAAATAGTTTATTATGGACTTTTGAACCTAATTATACAACTTAATCTCAATTTTTCGCTTTTTACTGGTTAAAATTCGAACAAATTTACTAGAAAGCCCATTTAGACGCGCACGCTTTAAACCCAACTAAAAGATAAAATTATGATATTAAATAATATTTTATGAGTTCAAATAGTTAATTACTGACTTTTGAACCTAATTGTACAACTTAATTTAAAATTTTTAGCTTTTTACTCGGTTAAAATTCGAACAGATTCACTACAAAGCCCATTAAGATACGCACGCTTTAAACCTAAAAAATATCGAAAAATGATATTAAATCAAATTTTATTAGTTCAAATAGTTAATTATGGACTTTTGAACCTAATTATACTACTTAATCTCAAAATTTTGGCTTTTTACTCGGTTAAAATTCAAACAGATTTAATATAATGCCCATTTAGACATGCACGCTTTAAACCTAAAAAATATCGAAAACTGATATTAAATCAAATTTTATTAGTTCAAATAGTTAATTATGGACTTTTGAATCTAATTATACTACTTAATCTCGAAATTTTGGCTTTTTACTCGGTTAATATTCAAACAGATTTAATATAATGCCCATTTAGACACGCATGCTTTAAACCCAACAAAAAGATCAAAAAATGATATAAAATCAAATATTATGAGTTGAAATTGTTTATTATGGACTTTTGAACCTAATTATACAACTTAATCTCAAATTTTTAGCTTTTTAATCGGTTAAAAATCGAACAGATTCACTATAAAGCCCATTTAGACATGCACGCTTTAAACCCAACAAAAAATTAAAAAGTGATATTAAATCAAATTTTATGTGTTCAAATATTTAATTATGGATTTTTGAACCTAATTGTAAACCTTAATCTCAATTTTTTTGCATTTTAATCGGTTAAAATTCGAACAGATTCACTATAAAGCCCATTTAGACACGCACGCTTTAAACCCAATGAAAAGATCACAAAAAGATATTAAATCAAATTTTATGAGTTTAAATAGTTAATTATGGACTTTTGAAGCTAATTATACACCTTAATCTCAAATTTTTAGCTTTGTAATCGGTTAAAATTCAAACAGATTTACTATAAAGCCCATTTAGACACATAAACTTTAAACCCAAGAAGAAGATCAAAAAATGATATTAAATGAAATTTTATGAATTCAAAGAGTTAATTATGGACTTTTGAACCTAATTATACACCTTAATCTAAAATTTTTAGATTTTACACGGTTAAAATTTGAACAGATTCACTATAAAGCCCATTTAGCCACACACGCATTAAACCCAATAAAAAGATCAAAAAATTTTATTGAATCAAATTTTATGAGTTCAAATAGTTAATTATGTAATTTTGAATCAAATTATACACCTTAATCTCAAATTTCTAGCTTTTTAATCGGTTAAAATTCGAACAGAATCACTACAAAGTCCATTTAGACACGTACGATTTTAACCCAACAAAAAGATCGAAAAATGATATTAAATCAAATTTTATGAGTTCAAATAGTTAATTATGGACTTTTGAACCTAATTATACAGCTTAATCTCAAATTTTTAGCTTTTTATTCGCTTAAAATTCGAACAGATTTACTGTAAAGCCTATTTAGACACGCACGCTTTAAACCCAACAAAAAATCAAAAAATGATATTAAATCAACTTTTATGAGTTCCAATAGTTAAATATGGATTTTTGAACCTAAATATACACCTTAATCTCAAAATTTTAGTTTTTTAATATGTTAAAATTCGAATAGATTCATTGTAAAGCCCATTTAGAGACGCACGCTATAAACCCAATAAAAAAATCGAAAAATGATATTAAATCAAGATTTATGAGTTCAAGTAGTTAATTATGGATTTTTGAAAATAATTATACAGCTTAATCTTAAATTTTTAGCTTTTTACTAGGTTAAAATTCGAACAGATTTACTGTAAAGCCCATTTAGACATGCACGCTTTAAACTCAACAAAAAGATCGAAAAATGATATTAAATCAAATTTTATGAGTTCAAATAGTTAATTATGGATTTTTTAACCTAATTATACACCTTAATCACAAATTTTTAGCTTTTTAATCGGTTAAAATTCGAACAGATTCACTATAAAGCCCATGTAGACACGCACGCTTTAAACCCAACAAAAAGATCAAAAAATAATATTAAATCAAATTTAATGGGTTCAAATAGTTAATTATGGACTTTTGAACCTAATTAGACACCTCAATCTCAAATTTTTATCTTTTTAATCGGTGAAATTCGACCATATTCACTATAAAGAATATTTAGACATGCATGTTATAAACCCAATAAAAAAATAGAAAAATAATATTAAATCAAAATTTATGAGTTCAAATAGTTAATTATGGATTTTTGAAACTAATTATACAGCTTAATCACAAATGTTTAACTTTTTACACGGTTAAAATTTGAACAGATTCACTACAAAGCCTATTTAGACACGCACGCTTTAAACCCAACAAAAAGATCGAAAATACTTAATCTCAATTTTTCGCTTTTTACTCGGTTAAAATTCGAACAAATTTACTATAAAGCCCATTTAGACTCGCACGCTTTAAAAACAACCAGAAGATAAAATTATGATATTAAATCAAATTTCATGAGCTCAAATAGTTAATTACTCACTTTTGAACCTAATTATACAGCATAATTTCAAATTTTTAGCTTTTTACTCGGTTAAAATTCGAACAGATTCACTACAAAGCCCAATTAGACACGCACTCTTTAAACCTAATAAAATATCGAAGAATGATATTAAATCAAATTTTATGAGTTCAAATAGTTAATTATGGACTTTTGAACCTAATTACACAACTTAATCTCAATTTTTCGCTTTTTACTCGTTCAAAATTCGAACAAATTTACTATAAAGCCCATTTAGACGCGCACGCTTTAAACCCTACCAAAAGATAAAATTATGATATTAAATAATATTTTATAAGTTCAAATAGTTAATTACTGACTTTTAATCCTAATTATACAACTTAATTTCAAATTTTTAGCTTTTTAGTCGGTTAAAATTCGAATAGATTCACTACAAAGCCCATTTAGACATGTACGCTTTAAACATAAAAAATATCGAAAAATGATATTAAATCAAATTTTATGAGTTCAAATAGTTAATTATGGACTTTTGAACCTAATTATACTGTTTAACCTCAAAATTTTGGCTTTTTACTCGGTTAAGATTCGAACAGATTTACTATAAAGCCCATTTAGAGATGCAAGCTTTAAACCCATAGAAAGATCAAAAAATGATATCAAATCAAATTTGACGTGTTCAAATAGTTAATTATGGACTTTTGAACCTAATTATACAACTTAATCTCCATTTTTCGCTTTTTACTCGGTTAAAATTCGAACAAATTCACTATAAAGCCCATTTAGACGCGCACGCTTTAAAACCAACCAAAAGATAAAATTATGATATTAAATCAAATTTTATGAGTTCAAATAGTTAATTATGGACTTTAGAACCTAATTATACAGCATAATTTCAAATTTTTAGCTTTTTACTCGGTTAAAATTCGAACAGATTCACTACAAAGCCCAATTAGACACGCACGCTTTAAACCTAAAAAAAATATCGAAAAATGATATTAAATCAAATTTTATGAGTTCCAATAATTAATTATGGACTTTTGAACCTAATTATACAACTTAATCTCAATTTTTCTCTTTTTACTCGGTTAAAATTCGAACAAATTTACTATAAAGCCTATTTAGACGCGCACGCTTTAAACCCTACCAAAAGATAAAATTATGATTTTAAATAATATTTTATGAGTTCAAATAGTTAATTACTTACTTTTAAACCTAATTATACAGCTTAATTTCAAATTTTTAGCTTTTTAGTCGGTTAAAATTCGAACAGATTCACTACAAAGCCTATTTAGACACGCACGCTTTAAACATAAAAAAATATCGAAAAATGATATTAAATCAAATTTTATGAGTTCAAATAGTTAATTATGGACTTTTGAACCTAATTATACTGTTTAATCTCAAAATTTTGGCTTTTTACTCGGTTAAGATTCGAACAGATTTACTATAAAGCCCATTTAGACATGCAAGCTTTAAACCCATAGAAAGATCAAAAAATGATATTAAATAAAATTTTATGAGTTCAAATAGTTAATTATGGACTTTTGAACCTAATTATACACCTTAATCTCAATTTTATTGCTTTTTAATCGGTTAAAATTTGAACAGATTCACTATAGAGCCCATTTAGACACGCATGCTTTAAACCCAACAAAAAGATCGAAAAATAATATAAAATCAAATTTTATGAGTTCAAATTGTTTATTATGGACTTTGGAACATAATTATACACCATAATCTAAATTTTTTTAGCTTTTTACTCGGCTAAAATTCGAACAGATTCACTACAAAGCCCATTTAGACACTCATGCTTTAAACCCAACCAAATGATCAAAAAATGATATTAAATCAAATTTTATGAGTTCAAATAGTTAATTATGGACTTTTGAACCTAATTATACAGCTTAATCTCAAAATTTTTGCTTTTTACTCGGTTAAAATTCGAATAGATTTACTTTAAATCCCATTTAGACACACGCTTTAAAACCAACAAAAATATCGAAAAATGATATTAAATCAAATTTTATGAGTTCAAACAGTTAATTATGGACTTTTGAACCTAATTATACAGCTTAATCTCAAATTTTTAGCATTTTTCTCGGTTAAAATTTGAACAGATTTACTATAAAGCCCATTTAGACACGCAAGCTTTAAATCCAAGAAAAAGATCAAAAAAATTATATTAAATAAAATTTTATGAGTTCAAATAGTTAATTATGGACTTTTGAACCTAATTATACACTTTAATCTCAAATTTTTATATTTTTAATTGGTTAAAATTCGAACAAATTTACTATAAAGCCCATTTAGACACATAAACTTTAAACCGAAGAAAAAGATCCAAAAATGATATTAAATCAAATTTTATGAGTTTAAATAGTTAATTATGGACTTTAGAAAATAGTTATACACCTTAATCTCAAATTTTTAGCTTTTTACTTGGTAAAATTCGAACAGATTCACTACAAAGTCCAGTTAGACACGTACGGTTTTAACCTAACAAAAAGATCGAAAAATGATATTAAATCAAATTTTATGAGTTCAAATAGTTAATTATGGACTTTTGAACCTAATTATACAGCTTAATCTCAAATTTTTAGCTTTTTACTCGCTTAAAATTCGAACAGATTTACTGTAAAGCCCATTTAGACACGCACGCTTTAAACCCAACAAAAAAAATCGAAAAATGATATTAAATCAAATTTTATGTGTTCTAATAGTTAATTATAGATTTTTTAAACGAAATATACACCTTAATCTCAAAATTTTAGTTTTTTAATACGTTAAAATTCGAATAGATTCATTATAAAGCCCATTTAGAGACCCACGCTATAAACCCAACAAAAAATATCGAAAAATGATATTAAATCAAGATTTATGTGTTCAAATAGTTAATTATGGATTTTTGAAAATAATTATACAGCTTAATCTAAAATTTTTAGCTTTTTACTAGGTTAAAATTCGAACAGATTTACTGTAAAGCCCATTTAGACATGCACGCTTTAAACTCAACAAAAAGATCAAAAAATGATATTAAATCAAATTTTATGAGTTCAAATAATTAATTATGGATTTTTTAACCTAATTATACACCTTAATCACAAATTTTTAGCTTTTTAATCGGTTAAAATTCGAACAGATTCACTATAAAGCCCATGTAGACACGCACGCTTTAAACCCAACTAAAGATCAAAAAATGATATTAAATCAAATTTAATGAGTTCAAATAGTTAATTATGGACTTTTGAACCTAATTATACACCTTAATCTCAAATTTTTTATCTTTTCAATCGGTTAAAATTTGAGCATATTCACTATAAAGACCATTTAGACACGCACGTTATAAACCCAACAAAAAAATAGAAAAATGATATTAAATCAAAATTTATGAGTTCAAATAGTTAATTATGGATTTTTGAAACTAATTATACAGCTTAATCACAAATGTTTAACTTTTTACACGGTTAAAATTCGAACAGATTCACTACAAAGCCTATTTATACACGCATGCTTTAAACCGAACAAAAAGATCGAAAAATGATATTAAATCAAATTTTACGTGTTCAAATAGTTAATTATGGACTTTTGAACCTAATTATACAACTTAATCTCAATTTTTCGCTTTTTACTCGGTTAAAATTCGAACAAATTCACTATAAAGCCCATTTAGACGCGCACGCTTTAAACCCAACCAAAATATAAAATTATGATATTAAATCAAATTTTATGAGTTCAAATAGTTAATTACTGACTTTTGAACCTAATTATACAGCATAATTTCAAATTTTTAGCTTTTTACTCGGTTAAAATTCAAACAGACTCCTCTCCCTTTCTCCCTTTCTCTCTCTCTCTCACCTTTCTTCATGCCTTTCCTTCTCCTCCTCCTTCCCTTCTCCTTTATCTTTTTGGAGATCATCACTGTTTTCTTCACCATGACGCCATCCATCCCCAGTCGGGGAGAGGAAGATTCAAGCATCTGCTCGTACAGACCACTTGCGTTTGGCTGGTATGTATCACTATTTTTCTATAGATCTTGTTATCTTTATTCGTCTTGCTACAAGTTTTACAGTTCTTTTACTTATCCAGATTTCTTTTCATGGAAACCGTCGAATTTTTGTTTTACTTATTGTACGATTTGCTTCATCTTTGCCATGAATGTTTTGTTCTTGATCAAATTCCAACCCTTATTAGGGTGTTTTATCACCAACACACTTAATCGTGTCCATTACCAATCTAACAACAATGCGGCGATCCTTTCTGCTATGGAGATCGACCTCAGATTCACCACCGCCATGAGCTGCATACCATCATCCACCGTCTCAGGAGAGAAGGGATCCAGGAGCCAGTTGTTTATGCCATCCAAGTTAAGTCGGTTTTTTTTCTTATACACTAGTTTATTCCTTCTGATTATATCTTGTTCTGACCTTTCTATCTATAAGTATCAATCCATTACCGCTTGTTTTTCTTTTCCCCTTGATCTTGATCCAGAGAAGACTACGATTGATCCAAACGATCACATGCAGACCCGACGGTGCACAGCTTCCCCTACTGATCCCCTATCAGCCGATCATGTTTGTCCGAACTCCTTCCTCCATTGCAACGATGCTTATTTACCACCCTTAATCAGGGACTTTACCAACACCGTCATTGGTGGTCTATTATCTATTCGATCTGTTGAGATTTTCTTTTTAGGGAGTTATCAATCGATACTGTTATTTCAAAGAGCGGTAACACTGAAGATCACCTTTGATCTCCCGTGTCTGGCTCGAAGTCCTCATGCAAGAAAAATGTGTTATGAATGTTCTTCCTAAGAGGACCTGGAATCCTTCTCAAACTCCTATTCCTTGGTGTTTTTGAATTTGTATTTTTTAATATATATTTATTTACTCTCCCATTATACCGTCGAATTATGATCTATACGCTACCTAGCAGAATCCAACTAGTACTGCCGGGAATCTTGTTATCGCCCTTGATCGGCCAACACCACCAAACTTTTCTGGTGAAGGAAGCAATATCTCCGATCCCACCAAACTCTTCCCTTCCTAAACACGTCTTTCTCCTCTTATTATTCTCTACGTTTCTTTGTTATCTTTTTTTCAAGAACTTTTCTTTTTTCAAGTCCTGCTTCCTGACTATGAATGCGTGTTGTTTCTCAGTTTGGTTAGAACTTTTCACCACAATACCAGCCACTGTTTCAGATTTGCTTTCTTTTTACCATCTTTTAACACCAATACCTTGATGTTCTATGGATGCTTTGGACAGCAGTCCGCTTCTTTTTGCGGCTATCGATCTTTATTCTTCCCTATTCTACGTGATATCTCGCTTAGTTCTCCTCGTTGTTCAACGCATCCAAGCCGAATTAAATCACAACCTATTCCAAGTTTTAATCTATATTTGTTTTGTTTGTTTATGCTTCCTGCTTTATCAAGAAGGTTAATTTGGTTCCAGCTACTTGAAGTCTGGCTTTTAAAAACCAGCTCCGATAGATCCTTGAGCAAGCAACATGAAGATCTGCTACTATTGATCTTGAATCTACCCTGGCTACGTCAACGTTATCAATGCGGCATGCAGCATCGGTACGTGATCTGCTTGGATGACGTTCGGCATCGGATGTTGGATGGTCGATGGAACATTCATAGGCTTCTTGGTCGACAAGTAAGTAAGTTTTTTATTCTCATAGAATTTAAACACTATTTTCATGCTACTATGTTTAACTTTGCTATATTACTATTTCAATCTGTTTTCTTTTGTTATGTTTCTACTATTCTTTGTGTTACCCTTCCACGGGATTATTCCAACACCTTTTTTGGTGAAATCTTCTCCAACACCTTTATTGGTGTATGTATAATCTTCCATCTCCATCTTGCGCTGCAAGTTCCACTGCATACGCACAAATCGAAACTCTCATGCTTTTCTATAGGCCTATCATCTATTTTGGCATTGTCTCATTCTTGGTCTATATATACTACATATAATACTTCTACTTTAATACTTATAAGGTCTCCCATCCACACTTCGAAAGAGTTTGTTTATCATAAAACTTCTCCTCCATGCTATCTTCAAGGTCTCTATTCTTTTAATCCTTATCCTCCTCTATTGCCCAGTCACCTTTTCATATTAGCTTATCTTACTTCTCATATTAAAAAGTATTTCATTCCTTCTAAAATTCCTACAACCCTTTTCATAGTACACTATTATCATGATCCACATAGGACTCAAACTCTTCATTCACTCCTATATATAATCTCTCAACCTTCTCATATCTCCTCATCTACCCTAGATACCATACATCTAATACTATTTTTTGCTCCCAGCTTTTCTTTTTCTTTCATCATCCAATTCTCAATGGATTCCAAAGCCTTTCTTCAACAACTTAAAAACTTCCAGTTCACTGAGGATGAACAAGTTGCTGTCTTTCAACCAAGTATTTCTTGGGTAACTTCTAAAGAGGAAATACAATCCACCTTGCTTGGAAATCTTAGAACATCTAAGGAAATCGATGACCAAGTGATTGTTAAAGCCTTCACTGGAATTTGGCTCCAGCAAAAGTAATTTCAATGCGAATTGTGAAGCAACATCTATTCCTTATCCGGTTCAAAGATGCGACTACTAAGGAGGATATCCTAGCTAGGGGACCTTGGACTTACAAGGATGAATGGTTAGCTCTCGTGCAATATAATCCTACTATCAGCATTGATGAACACTCTTTTACAACGATGAATATTTGGGTACGTATCTATAATATCCCCCCAATCCTTCTTGATTCTAAGGAATCTGCCCACAACACTGGAGAATCACTTGGGACCATAATTGGAACGGTAACAAAAATCGATACAAGGAAAATTGATTTCAATATGATTGACTACCTCCGAGTTGGGTTAACCTTAGATGCCACCAAACCAATTAGGCGATGTGTTGCTATTGGCGGGGGGCCTTCTAAAAGGTTCTGCATGCTTCAGTACGAACGTCTTCCTACTATTTGTCATGTTTGCGGTAAAGTCGGCCACTCCACGGAGTTCTGCTCTATTCCGGTCGAGGCTCGACCCGAACATCTCCAATATGGAGACTGGCTTCGATATGTTCCTAAAAAGAAGGATGCACAACCTTCACAAAAAGATCGTATCCGCTAGATTAACAATGCTCCCCCCGACACTAAGCCAACACCAACTTCCTCTCAAACTTCAAACTCCAATGACAAAGGTAAAGCCATTGACAAAGGTAAAGCCCCTATGCCCTCTCCTCCAATTAATGATCTGGAATCACTACCAAGTAACGACTTGTTACAAACTACTCTCAAAGGCCCCCGTCTTCTTCCAACCGTTGCTAGTAGATTATCTGCTCGTCGGTGCCCTCCATTGCAAATAGTTCTTCCAGGTCATGGTTCTAATATTACTACAAGGCAAAAGACTAATGAAGACACCGGGGAGGTGAGCTTACTAGAGCCCGAACTCCAAGACTTGGAGGCTGACCTTGACAATGATCAGGCTTTCCAAGAGGCTATCGATTGGATTAATAATGCACCATCTCCAAAATGTGCTGTCCGTCCTACTCTGAGCCGAGGTACCAAGCGAACTCCGCCTTCTGATGAGGGTAACAAGCCTAAAAGGGCAAGACCACCAGGCAAGGCTTCTACTGAAAAGGTTGGGATGAGCAGCACAAAAAACTCTCCGGCGGAGGTTGATGCGGATCAACCCCGCCGAGCGAAATGATAATCTTTTGTTGGAACTGTCAGGGTTATGGCAATACCCAGGCAGTTCCTGTTTTGCAACATGTTGTCTCTCAGCATGATGCCGCTTTTCTTATTTTTCTCTATTCTATGTATTTTAGTTTCTTAGGAATACGTGGCTTCAGAGCCTTAGTTCTTAGGTCTTTATATTCACATCTTTCTTCTATATGGAATAATAATATCTTTTTTGTCTTGTTTTTTTACTTTTTATGTTATATTATTGTTTTTTCTCCTTTCTTCTTTATCCTTATTGATACCTTTGTGTTCATTTTTCTGCCAAGGATACTCACTCGCGTCAACTATGCTTCTATTTATATGCCACCCTTCAAAGGGTTTTTTTCTAACACTTTTTAAAGTGTCTTGCCCTCTTTTACAATCAATATTGCTATCTCGGGGCTTAACCAAAATATTTCTTTATTTTTCATTATACCACCCTTGATTGGGATCTTAACCTACACATCTTATGGTGTATTCTCTCTTTCCTTAATTCTATATCGAATTTCAAGTAGAGATAGGGAGCAAACACCACCTTCCATTGTGGGTTACATAACAAAGAGACCTCGTCCTTTGACTAATGCTTCTACTGGGAAAGCTGGGATGAGCAGCAGAAAAAACTCTCCGGCGGCGATTGACGGTGATTAACCCCGCCGAGCAAAATGAAACTCTTATGTTGGAACTGCCAGGGTCTTGGCAATACCCAAGCAGTTCACGCTTTACAACATGCTTCCTCTAAGCATGATGCCGATTGTCTTTTTCTTTGTGAGACTAGGTTAAACAAACACAATATGGACCGCATTAAATTTAAGCTAGGAATGCATGGCTGTATAGCTGTTGAACCCAGACCTTCTTGTACAGGGCTTGCTCTCATTTGGAATGACAAAACTACTATTGATTTGCTTTCCTACTCGGATCGCCATATTGATGTCATTGTTTCTTTTGGACAACTACAATTTCATTTTTCCGGGTTACATGGTTTCCCCGAAACTGCAAACAAACACAAAACTTGGCAATTAATAGATACTCTAAAACCAGCATCTTCCCTTCCCTGGCTTTTAGGGGGAGACTTTAATGAAATCCTTTATGATAATGAAAAACAAGGCGGTATCCGTCGTGCGCGATCACAAATTAATAATTTTAGAGATTGTCTTGATAAGAATGATCTTTTTGATTGCCAACCAACATCTGGATGGTTCACTTGGACTAGATTTGGACGTTATACGGAAACCATTATGGAACGAATTGATAGATTCATTGGTAACTCCGTCTGGTTTCATACATTTCCTAATTGCCAAGCGATATCGTTTTTTCAGGCACGTTCTGATCGTTGCCCTATCTTAATGGACACTAGCCCATCCAGAGCTCCCAGATCCAACTGCCCCAATAATCTTTTTCGTTATGAGAATTGTTGGGCTGATGACCCGGATGTTTTGTCTCGAATTAGAGGAATATGGTCTAACCAATCTCGTTCAACACTTCATAAACTTCAGGATATTGGACGCTTCCTAGCCACTTGGCAAAATAACAAACGCATTAAATCCAATGAGCGCATCACTCATCTGAACGACTTTATTAATATGTGTCTCAAATGCCATCTTTCTGATACGGAAATCCATAACTTTATTTCTGCTAAAAGTGAGCTTGATAGCTTGTTAAATGCGAAGGAAATGTACTGGGCTCAACGAGCTCGGACACACTAGTTAGAACACGGAGATAAAAGTACTTTTTTTCATGCCAGAGCAAATAACCGACGACGGAAGAATCATATTGCTGGACTTCTAGATAACCAGAATATATGGCAAACACATACAAACGATATCACGTCTACTGCTATTTCTTACTTTCAAAACCTCTTTACATCTTCCTCTCCTACTATTGCCTCTACCATCTTGGATAACATTCCCACCGTTGTTACCGAAACAATGAACATTGCTCTTAATAAGGACTTCACTACAAATGAAGTTGCCATTGCTTTTCGTGATATTGACCCGAGGAAAGCCCCGGGTGTTGATGGATTCCCAAGCGGTTTCTTCAGGAAGCATTGGGATATCATTGGCCAGGACTTTACAAACCTCTGCCTCGGACTCCTGAGAGGGTCGGTTAATATGGAAGAGGTCAATCGTACTATCATTGTTCTTATTCCCAAAATTAGTGACCCCACTACAATGCGCCATCTCAGACCTATTAGCCTGTGCACTGTCATTTACAAAACTGTATCAAAAGTTCTTGTTAACCGTCTAAAATATATCATTCCCTTATGTATTACTGGAAATCAAGCTGCTTTTGTTCAAGGAAGGAACATTACTGACAACATCCTTATTGCCCATAAGCTCATCCATACTTTAAATACGGACGAAACATCTCTTGCAAATGGTGCTAGCTTAAAACTCGACATGGAAAAGGCTTTTGACCGTGTCGAATGGCCCTTTCTTGAACAAATTATGATTCATCTCCGATTCAATTCCAGTTGGGTTTCCCTTATTATGAGATGTGTATCCTCAGTATCCTTCAAAGTACATATCAACGACTCCCTTTCAAGACCTTTCAAACCCCATAGAGGGTTACGGCAAGGGGACCCTCTATCCCCCTTCTTGTTTCTTTTCTGTACTCAAGGCCTTTCAGCCTTGCTCAATGCTGAGCAAACAATTGGTAACCTAGCTGGACTTTGTGCCAGCAGGAATGGGCCACGCGTCAACCACCTTCTTTTTGCTGATGACTGTGTCGTATTCATTAAGAATACAACTACAGAGGCTCAACGCCTTAAGGATGCTCTAAATACTTACGCCACTTTGTCTGGACAGGCGGTAAATTTTGAAAAGTCTATTATTTTCTTTTCTCGGAAAACTTCCATGTCGCTTCGGTCGGAAATCAATAATATCCTTCACGTAAGAGAAGTGGAAGATCCAGGTATGTATCTGGGGGTCCCTCTCCTAATAGGAAAAAACAGGACGGCAGCCCTGGGGTTCACCAGGGAAAAAATGAATGCTCGTTTGAGTAAATGGGATAAGCATCTCCTTTCCTTTAGTGGTAGAGAAATCTTTATTAAATCTGTCATCCAGTCTATACCACAATATGTTATGTCATGCTACCTTTTACTCCAAAATATTATTGATGATATGACCACTTCGATAAGCCGTTATTGGTGGTCTGGGAAAGCTGACAAACGAGGATGGCATATGCTCCCTTGGAACACCGTCTGTCTGCCAAAAGCAGCAGGAGGTATAGGGTTTCGCGATCTTCATCACTTCAATGTTGCTTTACTAGGCAAACAGATCTGGCGTCTGGTTTGTGAACCTGGTAATCTCCTTAGTCAGGTCTACAAATGCAAGTATTACCCATCGGGTTCTATTTTGGAATCTGTTCACACTCGGAGATCTTCCTTTGCTTGGAAAGGTCTTAGTCTTGCTATCTCTAAACTTCGCGACGGCTTTTTCAAACACCTAGGTATATCCAGCCAAGTCAAAATCCACTTTGACAAATGGGGTGGCTCCCATCCTGTCAACCTTTACGGTGATTATGAAGTAAATGACGAAATCCCTCTTCGAGCAGGTACATTCATGTTGCCTAATTTACCCCGTTGGGATGAATCAAAAGTCCGAGAATACTTCTCCCACGAAGACGCTAATACCATCCTTAATGTACCCATTATTAATGACACAAAAGACACCACCCTTTGGGGTCACCATGATTTTGGCATATACACAGTTCGGTCTGGTTATCAATTTTTGCAATTATAGTTGGGGCCTGTTAATAGGCCCTCCAAGCTTTGGAAAATTATATCTAAACTGCCTACTCTACCCAAGGTTCGTACATTTGGTTGGCGTTTATGTCATGATGCACTCCCATCTGGCTATAAATTCCTCCAGGCCAATCTTGGTACGGGGGTATGCTCGATTTGTAACATGACTATTGAAACCACCATCCATGCTATGCGGGATTGTTCTTTTGCAAAGGAGGCACTCCAGTTGGCAGGGCTTCCTCCACGAATTTTCTCCAATACCTCTGTCTCTCCCCACCAGTGGCTTTCTGAAGTAGCTGTCTTTCTCTCCTTACATCAATTTTCACTTCTTATCACGATCCTTTGGAATTTATGGAATCGCCGAAATGACTTTGTCCATAATAGCCATCTCCAACCGGTTTGGTTAACTGTCTACAATGCACAAAAACTTTTTAATGACTACACATCAATTAATGATGCCTCCCATTCCGGCTAGCTGAGCCCATTTTTGCTCAAGCTAGATGGACGAAACTGGACCCTGGTTTCGTTAAGATTAACACGGATGGCGCATTTGATCCCGTGTTAAGGGGTGTTGCTGCTGGCGTCATTGCCCGAGATTGGTTAAGAGTTTCAACGGCTAAAAGAAGTGTGAGATTGGTTGGTGAGTATAATTGGTTCACGTCGGGAGGTATCATCAAGGACTAGTCATCAACAACACTCTGATTTAGGGATAAGCGGAGTCATCCAAGGACACTTTGCCGAACTTTGGTAAAGTCTAACCACGAGCAAGGGATTGCCGCGGCGGACAAGTATCGTTGCTTCCACGGCAGTAATCTGCAGTACTGCCGAGGCAGTGATGTACGATTGCATTGGACAGAAACAAGTCAATTGAACCCACACTACGAAGCACTCTAACCTGCCCCACTTTTCCATCCTTGATTTCTTGCTCACTTATCTTTATTGTTTTCATTATTTTCTTTAGTTATAATCCAACTCAATTATTTGTGTCTTTAATTTTCCATTGTGCAGGAAGAATAAATTGCGTAAGTAAAGCCAATCCCTGTGGGTTCGACATCTTAAATACTTCAATCTGACAAAAGGTGGAAGGACGAATGCTTCTTCATAAAAGCAAGATTTTCTAGCCTCCATCAGATTTGGCGCCGTTGCCGGGGATTGGCGATTCCAACTTTCCTTTTTATTTTTCTTGCACTACTATCTTAGGAAATTAGTTTAATTATTTTTGAGTTATTTGTTTTATCTTAGGAAGGAAATTCAAGAAGGAGAAGCCATGAAGCACATAAAACAGTCCAAAAATCAAATTCACCGTCCCACCTAAGACGCGGTCAAGGCGGCTGGCCGCCCAAACGCAAGTGACGGCGGGTTTGTTGTTATCAAACTTCATCTCCCCTGTTTTATTTCATACTTCTTCATTATTGTTTTCCAGTGCAGTTTTTTTTAGTTTCTTTCTCAACAAACTCCACACAAACTGATGACCCTCAGGATACAGAAGAGGCCAAGATGCGACATATAAATATTGGTTTATCTTTTCCTTGTGTCTTAATTTTTATCTTGTCTTTTATTGTTGCCTTATGTTCAGATGCATGCATTGAGGACAATGCATCCCTCGAGTTTGGGGGAGTATTGATTCAATCTTCTGCCTTATAAAAATATCTGCCATGTATGGAAATTATTCGAATTATCGTACTATTGCCTTAAATTTTGTCTTTCAACAATTACAGTTTCTACAATTTTTTTTAAGTCTGCTGAATTTTATTGAAACTGCCTCGGCAACAATATATTCTCCAGCCGCCGCAGCAGTATGCACCATTCACCAGACTTGAATTCGGAAAGGTCTCTTAGGATTAGTACTTAGGATTAGACTATGAGCCTGAAATCACATAAACATTGCTAGTCTTAGTTGATTTTAGAAGTTCTTTTCTTTGAAAAGCAATAAGGACTTAGGCTTAGATTTTAACTAGAGGTGCCTATCACCGGCTCTAGTATAGTTCTTAGAGGTGCCCATCACTGGCTCTAGGACTCAACCTTTTTCCCACTTACTAGAGGTGCCCGAAATTGGCTCTAGTAAGAGTAGTTAACACTTGAGGTGCCCGAAAACTGGCTCAAGTAATATAAGTATATAACAATATATATTTATATACCAAACAGGGAAAAAGGAAAGAAAAATAATCTTAGTCGGAAGTCTTGAGCTAGAAAAAGGATTAAAACTTAGAGAATCAACTTTGACATAGCTACGCACACACTCACCAAGACTCATAGTCCAGTTCCGAGGAATTCCTAGAACCTAGAAGAGGCCGATTCAAGAAAGGAATTCTGCCGCGGCAGGCAGGACGGTATATTACTTTAAAATTCCTTACTTAAAAATCTATCTTTTGCATTGCTTGAGGACAAGCAATAGTTCGAGTTTGGGGGTGTGATGAGTGCTTAAAAGTCCTATTCTTTATACCAATTTCCCACTCGATTATTGTTAATAAAGGACAGATTTAATGGCAATACTGGATAATTCTGCTTATTTCCATATTTCAGCATCTCAATACTTAATTCATGAATTTATCTATTATTTGGCATAAAACAGGTACGATTAATGGTTTCTTCTCTTAGACAGGAAACTACCACATAGGTAATGCCAGATAGCATGATGGATGCTGGAAGCTAAAGCTGAAATGCAGATAAGCACCTGCCTCGGTAGCACTTAGATGCCCCGGCAGCACTTTAATGCCTCGGCAGCATCTGAGGCTGCGGCAGCACCTGAAGTGCAAATGCTGATATGATAGGCGATTTGAAGAGAAAAATAAGGTGGACGTTTTAAGACAAGAGGCATAGAAATCGGAGCTGAGGAACACACGGAAAGCCAAGGTCAAAGGCCACGCGGGAAAATAATCCTTATAGGAATAAACTAGGAAATAAAATAAATATCTTTTATTTATGTACTTAACTTGTGGTTTACTCCAAGTTGTATTCCTACTTTGGAAAGGTTTTCCCTAGGCCAAGCCTATATAAACCATAGCCTATGTAGAGAGGAGGAAATCTCGAAATCAAGTTTCATAGAAAAACCCTAAACTCCTCCATCGTCCCCTTGGGGTTTAGGTTAGATTGTGGAGTAGTTGTGGAAGAAAATTGTACTTTGCTTTCTTGTTTCAATGCAATAAAATTATCAAGGTTTGCTTATCCTTTGCTATTCCTTGTTTTCACAACTGAGCTCGGGAGAGGATATTGTGAATCATCCATTTATCTAAGCTCGGGAGAGTTAGATTCACGAAAGGGGTAAGTACGGTGTTTCAATCGCGAAATACTAACTCGGCCTAGGGATAGGTTAAGAGTTTCAACGGCTAAAAGAAGTGTGAGATTGGTTGGTGAGTATAATTGGTTCACGTCGGGAGGTATCATCAAGGACTAGTCATCAACAGCACTCTAACTTAGGGATAAGCGGAGTCATCCAAGGACACTTTGCCGAACTTTGGTAAAGTCTAACCACGAGCAAGGGATTGCCGCGGCGGACAAGTATCGTTGCTGCCACGGCAGTAATCTGCAGTACTACCGAGGCAGTGATGTACGATTGCATTGGACAGAAACAAGTCAATTGAACCCACACTACGAAGCACTCTAACCTGCCCCACTTTTCCATCCTTGATTTCTTGCTCACTTATCTTTATTGTTTTCATTATTTTCTTTAGTTATAATCCAACTCAATTATTTGTGTCTTTAATTTTCCATTGTGCAGGAAGAATAAATTGCGTAAGTAAAGCCAATCCCTGTGGGTTCGACATCTTAAATACGTCCACCTTATTTTTCTCTTCAGATCGTCTATCATATCAACATTTGCACTTCGGGCGCTGTCGAGGCATCAAAGTGCTGCCGAGGCATTAAACTGCTGCCGGGACATCAAAGTGCTGCCGATGCAGTAAACTGCTGCCGGGGCAATAAAGTGCTGCTGAGGCAGTAAACTGCTGTCGGGGCATCAAAATGCTGCTGAGGCAGTAAACTGCTGCCGAGGCATCAAATTGCTACCGGGGCATCAAAGTGTTGTCGAGGCATTAAAGTGCTGCCAAGGCAGGTGCTTATCTGCATTTCAGCTTCAGCGTCCAGCATCCATCATGTTATCTGGCATTACCTATGTGGTAGTTTCCTGTCTAAGAGAAGAAACCATTAACCGTACCTGTTTTATGCCAAATAATAGATAAATTCATGAATGAAGTATTGGGATGCTGAAATATGGAAATAAGCAGAATTATCCAATATTGTCATTAAATATGTCCTTTATTAGCAATAATCGAGTGGGAAATTGGTAAAAAGAATAGGACTTTTAGGCACTCACTTAATTTCAAATTTTTAGCTTTTTACTTGGTTAAAATTCGAACAAATTCACTACAAAGCCCATTTAGACACGCACGCTTTAAACCTAAAAAAATCGAAAAATGATATTAAATCAAATTTTATGAGTTCAAATAGTTAATTATGGACTTTTGAACCTAATTATACTGCTCAATCTCAAAATTTTGGCTTTTTACTCGGTTAAAATTCGAACAGATTTACTATAAAGCCCATTTAGACATGCAAGCTTTAAACCCATAGAAAGATTAAAAAATGATATTAAATCAAATTTTATGAGTTCAAATAGTTAATTATAGACTTTTGAACCTAATTATACACCTTAATCTCATTTTTTTTGCTTTTTAATCAGTTAAAATTCAAACAGATTCACTATAAAGCCCATTTAGACATGCACGCTTTAAACCCAACAAAAAGATCGAAAAATAATATAAAATCAAATTTTATAAGTTCAAATTGTTTATTATGGACTTTTGAACATAATTATACACCTTAATCTCAAAATTTTTAGCTTTTTACTCGGTTAAAATTCGAACAGATTCACTACAAAGCCCATTTAGACACGCACGCTTTAAACCCAACCAAATGATCAAAAATGATATCAAATAAAATTTTATGAGTTCAAATAGTTAATTATGGACTTTTGAACCTAATTATACAGCATAATCTCAAATTTTTTGATTTTTACTCGGTTAAAATTCGAATAGATTTACTTTAAAGTCCATTTAGACACACGTTTTAAACCCAACAAAAATATCGAAAAATGATATTAAATCAAATTTTATGAGTTCAAACAGTTAATTATGGATTTTTGAACCTAATTATACAGCTTAATCTCAAATTTTTAGCTTTTTACTCGGTTAAAATTTGAACAGATTTACTATAAAGCCCATTTAGACACGCAAGTTTTAAATCCAAGAAAAAGATCAAAAAATGATATTAAATCAAATTTTATGAGTTCAAATAGTTAATTATGGACTTTTGAACCTAATTATACACCATAATCTCAAAATTTTATATTTTTAATTTGTTAAAATTCGAACAAATTTACTATAAAGCCCATTTAGACACAAACTTTAAACCGAAGAAAAAGATCCAAAACTGATATTAAATCAAATTTTATGAGTTGAAATAGTTAATTATGGACTTTAGAATCTAATTATACACCTTAATCTCAAATTTTTAGCTTTTTACTCGGTATAATTCGAATAGATTCACTACAAAGTCCATTTAGACACGTACAATTTTAACCTAACAAAAAGATCGAAAAATGATATTAAATCCAATTTTACGAGTTCAAATAGTTAATTATGGACTTTTGAACCTAATTATACAGCTTAATCTCAAATTTTTAGCTTTTTCCTCGCTTAAAATTCGAACAGATTTACTGTAAAGCCCATTTAGAGACGCACGCTATAAACCCAACAAAAAATATCGAAAAATGATATTAAATCAAGATTTATGTGTTCAAATAGTTAATTATGGATTTTTGAAAATAATTATACAGTTGAATCTAAAATTTTTAGCTTTTTACTAGGTTAAAATTCGAACAGATTTACTATAAAGCCCATTTAGACATGCACGCTTTAAACTCAACAAAAAGATCGAAAAATGATATTAAATCAAATTTTATGAGTTCAAATAGTTAATTACGGATTTTTAACCTAATTATACACCTTAATCACAAATTTTTAGCTTTTTAATCGGTTAAAACTCGAACAGATTCACTATAAAGCCCATGTAGACACGCACGCTTTAAACCCAACAAAAAGATCAAAAAGTGATATTAAATCAAATTTAATGAGTTCAAATAGTTAATTATGGACTTTTGAACCTAATTATACACCTTAATCTCAAATTTTTATCTTTTTAATCGGTTAAAATTCGAGCATATTCACTATAAAGACCATTTAAACACGCACGTTATAAACCCAACAAAAAATAGAAAAATGATATTAAATCAAAGTTTATGAGTTCAAATAGTTAATTATGGATTTTTGAAACTAATTATACAGCTTAATCACAAATGTTTAACTTTTTACACGGTTAAAATTCGAACAGATTCAGTACAAAGCCTATTTAGACACGCATGCTTTAAACCCAACAAAAAGATCGAAAAATGATATTAAATCAAATTTGATGTGTTCAAATAGTTAATAATGGACTTTTGAACCTAATTATACAACTTAATCTCAATTTTTCGCTTTTTACTCGATTAAAATTCGAACAAATTCACTATAAAGCCCATTTAGACGCGCACGCTTTAAACACAACCAAAAGATAAAATTATGATATTAAATCAAATTTTATGAGTTCAAATAGTTAATTACTGACTTTTGAACCTAATTATACAGCTTAATTTCAAATTTTTAGCTTTTTACTCTGTTAAAATTCAAACAGAATCACTACAAAGCCAAATTAGACACGCACGCTTTAAACCTAAAAAAATCGAAAAATGATTTTAAATCAAATTTTATGAGTTCAAATAGTTTATTATGGACTTTTGAACCTAATTATACAACTGAATCTCAATTTTTTGCTTTTTACTCGGTTAAAATTCAAAGAAATTTACTATAAAGCCCATTTAGAAGCGCACGCTTTAAACCCAACCAAAAGATAAAATTATGATATTAAATAATATTTTATGAGTTCAAATAGTTAATTACTGACTTTTGCACGTAATTGTACAGCTTAATTTCAAATTTTTAGCTTTTTACTCGGTTAAAATTCGAACAGACTCACTACAAAGCCCATTTAGACACGCACGCTTTAAACCTAAAAAATATCGAAAAATGATATTAAATCAAATTTTATGAGTTGAAATAGTTAATTGTGGACTTTTGAACCTAATTATACTGCTCAATCTCAAAATTTTGGCTTTTTACTCGGTTAAAATTCGAACAGATTTACTATAAAGCCCATTTAGACATGCAAGCTTTAAACCCATAGAAAGATTAAAAAATGATATTAAATTAAATTTTATGAGTTCAAATAGTTAATTATAGACTTTTGAACCTAATTATACACCTTAATCTCAATTTTTTTGCTTTTTAATCGGTTAAAATTCAAACAGATTCACTATAAAGCTCATTTAGACATGCACGCTTTAAACCCAACAAAAAGATCAAAAAATAATATAAAATCAAATTTTATAAGTTCAAATTGTTTATTATGGACATTTGAACATAATTATACACCTTAATCTCAAAATTTTTAGCTTTTTACTCGGTTAAAATTCGAACAGATTCACTACAAAGCCCATTTAGACATGCACGCTTTAAACCCAACCAAATGATCAAAAATGATATCAAATCAAATTTTATGAGTTCAAATAGTTAATTATGGACTTTTGAACCTAATTGTACAGCTTAATCTCAAATTTTTTGATTTTTACTCGGTTAAAATTTGAATAGATTTACTTTAAAGTCCATTTAGACACACGCTTCAAACCCAACAAAAAGATCGAAAAATGATATTAAATCAAATTTTATGAGTTCAAACAGTTAATTATGGACTTTTGAACCTAATTATACATCTTAATCTAAAATTTTTAGCTTTTTACTCGGTTAAAATTCGAACGATTCACTACAAAGCCCATTTAGACACGCACGCTTTAAACCCAACCAAATGATCAAAAAAAGATATTAAATCAAATTTTATGAGTTCAAATAGATAATTATGGACTTTTGAACCTAATTATACAGCTTAATCTCAAAATTTTTGCTTTTTACTCGGTTAAAATTCTAATAGATTTACTTTAAAACCCATTTAGACACACACGCTTCAAACCCAACAAAAAGATCGAAAAATGATATTAAATCAAATTTTATGAGTTCAAACAGTTAATTATGGACTTTTGAACCTAATTATACATCTTAATCTCAAATTTTTAGCTTTTTACTCGGTTAAAATTTGAACAGATTTACTATAAAGCCCATTTAGACACGCAAGCTTTAAATCCAAGAAAAAGATCAAAAAAATGATATTAAATCAAATTTTATGAGTTCAAATAGTTAATTATGGACTTTTGAACCTAATTATACACCTTAATCTCAAATTTTTATATTTTTAATTGGTTAAAATTCGAACAGATTTACTATAAAGCCCATTTAGACATGCAAGCTTTAAACCCACAGAAAGATCAAAAAATGATATTAAATCAAATTTTATGAGTTCAAATAGTTAATTATGGACTTTTGAACCTAATTATACACCTTAATCTCAATTTTTTTTGATTTTTAATCAGTTAAAATTCAAACAGATTCAATATAAAGCCCATTTAGACACGCGCGCTTTAAACCCAACAAAAAGATCTAAAAATAATATATAATCAAATTTTATGAGTTCAAATTGTTTGTTATGGAGTTTTGAACTTAATTATACAGCTTAATCTCAAATTTTTAGCTTTTTACTCGGTTAAAATTCTAACAGATTCACTATAATGCCCATTTAGACACGCACGCTTTAAACCCAACAAAAAGATCAAAAATGATATAAAATAAAATTTTATGAGTTCAAATTGTTTATTATGGACTTTTGAACCAAATTATACAGCTTAATCTCAAATTTTTAGCTTTTTACTCGGTTAAAATTCTAACAGATTCACTATAATACCCATTTAGATACGCACTCTTTAAAACCAACAAAAAAATCAAAAAATGATATTGAATCAAATTTTTTGAGTTCAAATAGTTTATTATGGACTTTTAAACCTTATTATACAGCTTAATCTCAAATTTTTAGCTTCTTACTCGGTTAAAATTTGAACAAATTCACTACAAAGCCATTTTAGAAACGCACGCTTTAAACCCAACCAAAAGATCAAATTATGATATTAAATCAAATTTTATAAGTTTAAATAGTTAATTATGGACTTTGGAAACTAATTATAAAACTTAATCTCAAATTTTTAGCTTTTTTAATTGGTTAAAATTCGAACAGATTCACTATAAAGCCCATTTACACACGCACGTTTTAAACCCAACAAAAAGATCGAAAAATGATATTAAAAAAATTATGTGTTCAAATATTTAATTATGGATTTTTGAACCTAATTATACACTTTAATCTCAAATTTTTACCTCTTTACTCAATTAATATTCGAGTAGATTTACTGTAAAGCCCATTTAGACACGCACGCTATAAACCCAACAAAAAATATCAAAAAATGATATTAAATCAAGATTTATGTGTTCAAATAGTTAATTATGGATTTTTGAAAATAATTATACAGCATAATCTAAAATTTTTAGCTTTTTACTAGGTCAAAATTAGAACAGATTTACTGTAAAGCCTATTTAGACATGCACGCTTTAAACTGAACAAAAAGATCGAAAAATGATATTAAATCAAATTTTATGAGTTCAAATAGTTAATTACGGATTTTTAACCTAATTATACACCTTAATCACAAATTTTTAGCTTTTTAATCGGTTAAAACTCGAATAGATTCACTATAAAGCCCATGTAGACACGCACGCTTTAAACCCAACAAAAAGATCAAAAAGTGATATTAAATCAAATTTAATGAGTTCAAATAGTTAATTATGGACTTTTGAACCTAATTATACACCTTAATCTCAAATTTTTATCTTTTTAATCGGTTAAAATTCGAGCATATTCACTATAAAGACCATTTAAACACGCACGTTATAAACCCAACAAAAAATAGAAAAATGATATTAAATCAAAGTTTATGAGTTCAAATAGTTAATTTTGGATTTTTGAAACTAATTATACAGCTTAATCACAAATGTTTAACTTTTTACACGGTTAAAATTCGAACATATTCACTACAAAGCCTATTTAGACACGCATGCTTTAAACCCAACAAAAAGATCGAAAAATGATATTAAATCAAATTTGACGTGTTGAAATAGTTAATTATGGACTTTTGAACCTAATTATACAACTTAATCTGAATTTTTTCGCTTTTTACTCGGTTAAAATTCGAACAAATTCACTATAAAGCCCATTTAGACGCGCACACTTTAAACACAACCAAAAGATAAAATTATGATATTAAATCAAATTTTATGAGTTCAAATAGTTAATTACTAACTTTTGAACCTAATTATACAGCTTAATTTCAAATTTTTAGCTTTTTACTCTGTTAAAATTCAAACAGAATCACTACAAAGCCAAATTAGACACGCACGCTTTAAACCTAAAAAAATCGAAAAATGATTTTAAATCAAATTTTATGGGTTCAAATAGTTTATTATGGACTTTTGAACCTAATTATACAACTTAACCTCAATTTTTCGCTTTTTACTCGGTTAAAATTCGAACAAATTTACTATAAAGCCCATTTAGACGCGCACGCTTTAAACCCAACCAAAAGATAAAATTATGATATTAAATAATATTTTATGAGTTCAAATAGTTAATTACTGACTTTTGCACCTAATTGTACAGCTTAATTTCAAATTTTTAGCTTTTTACTCGGTTAAAATTCGAACAGATTCACTACAAAGCCCATTTAGACACGCACGCTTTAAAACTAAAAAATTATCGAAAAATGATATTAAATCAAATTTAATTAGTTCTAATAGTTAATTATGCACTTTTGAACCTAATTATACTGCTCAATCTCTAAATTTTGGCTTTTTACTCGGTTAAAATTCAAACAGATTTAATATAAAGCCCATTTAGACATGCAAGCTTTAAACCCATAAAAAGCTTAAAAAATGATATTAAATCAAATTTTATGAGTTCAAATAGTTAATTATGGACTTTTGAACCTAATTATACCCCTTAATCTCAATTTTTTTGCTTTTTAATCGGTTAAAATTCAAACAGATTCACTATAAAGCCCATTTAGATAAGCACGCTTTAAACCCAATAAAAAGATCAAAAAATAATATAAAATCAAATTTTATGAGTTCAAATTGCTTATTATGGACTTTTGAACCTAATTATACAGCTTAATCTCAAATTTTTAGCTTTTTACTCGGTTAAAATTCGAACAGATTCACTATAAAGCCCATTTAGACACGCACGCTTTAAACCCAACCAAATGATCAAAAAAAGATATTAAATCAAATTTTATGAGTTCAAATAGATAATTATGGACTTTTGAACCTAATTATACAGCTTAATCTCAAAGTTTTTGCTTTTTACTCGGTTAAAATTCTAATAGATTTACTTTAAAACCCATTTAGACACACACGCTTCAAACCCAACAAAAAGATCGAAAAATGATATTAAATCAAATTTTATGAGTTCAAATAGTTAATTATGGACTTTTGAACCTAATTATACAGCTTCATCTCAAATTTTTAGCTTTTTACTCGGTTAAAATTTGAACAGATTTACTATAAAGCCCATTTAGACACGCAAGCTTTAAATCCAAGAAAAAGATCAATAAAATGATTTTAAATCAAATTTTATGAGTTCAAATAGTTAATTATGGACTTTTGAACCTAATTATACAACTTAATCTCAAATTTTTTGCTTTTTACTCGATTAAAATTCGAACAGATTCACTATAAAGCCAATTTAGTCGCACACTCTTTAAACCCAACAAAAATATCGAAAAATGATATTAAATCAAATTTTATGAGTTCAAACAGTTAATTATGGACTTTTGAACCTAATTGTACAGCTTAATCTCAAATTTTTAGCTTTTAACAAGGTTAAAATTCGAACATATTCAATATAAAACCCATTTAGACATGCACGCTTTACACCCTACAAAAAGATCGAAAAATAGTATTAAATCAAATTTTATGAGTTCAAATAGTTAATTATGAACTTTTGAACCTAATTATGCACCTTAATCTTAAATTTTTAGCTTTTTAGTCGATTAAAATTCGAACAGATTCACTATAAAGCCTATTTACACACGCACGTTTTAAACCCAACAAAAAGATCGAAAAATGATATTAAAAAAAATTATGAGTCCAAATATTTAATTATGGATTTTTGAACCTAATTATACACTTTAATCTCAAATTTTAACCTCTTTACTCGATTAATATTCGAATAGATTTACTGTAAAGCCCATTTAGACACGCACGCTTTAAACCCAACAAAAAGATCGAAAAATACTATTTAATCAAATTTTAAGAGTTCAAATAGTTAATTATGGACTTTTGAACCATACAGCTTAATCTCAAATTTTTAGCTTTTTACTCGGTTAAAATTCGAATACATTCACTACAAAGTTCATTTAGACACGCACGCTTTAAACCCAACAAAAAGATCAATAAATGATATTAAATAAATTTTATGAGTTCAAATTGTTAATTATGAACTTTTGAACCTAATTATAAACCTTAATCTCAAATTTTTAGCTTTTTACTCGGTTAACTTTCGAACAAATTCTCTATAATTCCCATTTAGACACGCACGCTTTAAACACACTCTTTAAATTCCATAATTTAACTTTATGGGTTCAAATAGTTAATTATGGACTTTTGGACCTAATTATACAGCTTAATCTCAATTTTTTTGCTTTTTAATCGGTTAAAATTCGATCAAATTCACTATAAGGCCCATTTTGACACACACTCTTTAAACCCAACAAAAAGATCGAAAAATGATATTGAATCAAAATTTATGAGTTAAAATAGTTGATTATGGATTTTTGAACCTAATTATACACTTTAATCTCAAAATTTTAGATTTTTTATCGGTTAAAATTCAAATAGATTCACTATAAAGCTCATTTAGGCACGCACGCTTTAAACCAACTAAAAGATCAAAAAAATGATATTAAATCAAATTTTAAGAGTTCAAATATTTAATTATGGACTTTTGAACCTAATTATAAACCTTAATCTCAAATTTTTAGCTTATTAATCATTAACATTCGAAAAGATTCACTATAAAGCCCATTTAGACACACGTTTTAAACCCAATAAAAAAGATGGAAAAAATATTTTAAATCAAAATTTATGATTTCAAATAGTTAATTATGGACTTTTGAACCTAATTATACAACTTAATCTAAAATTATACAAAGCCCAATTAGATACGCACGCTTTAAACCTAAAAAAAATCAAAAAATGATATTAAATCAAATTTTATTAGTTCAAATAGTTAATTATGGATTTTTGAAAATAATTATACAGCTTAATCTAAAATTTTTAGCTTTTTACTAGGTTAAAATTCGAACAGATTTACTATAAAGCCCATTTAGACATGCACGCTTTAAACCAACCAAAAAGATAAAAAATGATATTAAATCAAATTTTGTGAGTTCAAATAGTTAATTATGGACTCCTGAACCTAATTATTTAGCTTAATCTCAAATTTTTAGCTTTTTACAATGTTAAAATTCGAACAGATTCACTATAAAGCCAATTTAGACACGCATGCTTTAAACCAAACAAGAAGATTGAAAAATGATATTAAATTAAATTTTATGGGTTCAAATAATTAATTACAGATTTTTTAACCTAATTATACACTTTAATCTCAAATTTTTAGCTTTTTAATCTGTTAAATTTCAACAGATTCATTATAAAGCGCATTTAGACACTCACGCTTTAATCAAACAAAAAGATAAAAAAATGATATTAAATCAAATTTTATGAGTTCAAATATTTAATTATGGACTTTTGAACCTAATTATAAACCTTAATCTCAAATTTTTAGCTTATTAATCATTAACATTCGAAAAGATTCACTATAAAGCCCATTTAGACACACACGTTTTAAACCCAATAAAAAAGATGGAAAAAATATTTTAAATCAAAATTTATGATTTCAAATAGTTAATTATGGACTTTTAAACCTAATTATACAACTTAATCTAAAATTTTTAGCTTTTTACTAAGTTAAATTTTGAACAGATTTACTGTAAAGACCATTTAGAGACGCACACTTTAAACACAACAAAAAGATCGAAAAATGATATTAAAAATCAAATTTTATGAGTTCAAATAGTTAATTATGGACTTTTGAACCTAATTATACAGCTTAATCCCAAATTTTTAGCTTTTTACACGGTTAAAATACTAACAGATTCACTATAAAGCCCATTTAGACTCGCATGCTTTAAACCCAACAAAAAGAACAAAAAATTATTTTAAATTAAATTTTTGAGTTCAAATAGTTAATTATGGACTTTTTAACCTAATTATACAACTTAATCTAAAAATTTTAGCTTTTTTCTCGGTTAAAATTCGAACATATTAACTACAAAACCCATTTAGACACACGCTTTAACCCCAATAGAAAGATCGCAAAATGATATTAAATCAAGTTTTTTGAGTTCAAATATTTAATTAAGGATTTTTGAAACTAATTATACACCTTATTCTCAAATTTTTAGCTTTTTAATTGGTTAAAATTCGAACAGATTCACTATAAAACCCATTTAGACACGCACGCTTTAAACTCAACAAAAAGATCCAAAAATGATATTAAAATTTTTTTTATGAGTTTAAATAGTTAATTATGAACTTTTGAACCTAATTATACACCTTCATCTCAAATTTTTAGCTTTTCACTCGGTTAAAATTCGAACAAATTCAATATAAAACCCATTTAGACCCTCACGCTATAAACCCAACAAAAAGAACAAAAAAGTATATTAAATCAAAATTTATGAGTTCAAATCGTTAATTATGGACTTTTGGACCTAATTATACAGCTTAATATCAAATTTTTAGCTTTTTACATTGTTAAAATTTGAACAGATTCACTATAAAGCCAATTTAGACACGCATGCTTTAAACCAAACAAGAAGATTGAAAAATGATATTAAATTAACTTTTATGGGTTCAAATAATTAATTACAGATTTTCTAACCTAATTATACACTTTAATCTCAAATTTTTAGCTTTTTAATCTGTTAAATTTCAACAGATTCATTATAAAGTGCATTTAGACATGCACGCTTTAAACCTAACAAAAAGATCGAAAAATGATATTAAAATCAAATTTTATGAGTACAAATACTTAATTATGGACTTTTGAACCTAATTATAAACCTTAATCTCAAATTTTTAGCTTATTAATCATTAACATTCGAAAAGATTCACTATAAAGCCCATTTAGACACACACGTTTTAAACCCAATAAAAAAGATCGAAAAAATATTTTAAATCAAAATTTATGAATTCAAATTGTTAATTATGGACTTTTGAACCTAATTATACAACTTAATCTAAAATTTTTAGCTTTTTACTAAGTTAAATTTTGAACAGATTTACTGTAAAGACCATTTAGAGACGCACACTTTAAACACAACAAAAAGATCGAAAAATGATATTAAAAATCAAATTTTATGAGTTCAAATAGTTAATTATGGACTTTTGAACCTAATTATACAGCTTAATCCCAAATTTTTAGCTTTTTACACGGTTAAAATTCTAACAGATTCACTATAAAGCCCATTTAGACTCGCATGCTTTAAACCCAACAAAAAGAACAAAAAATTATTTTAAATTAAATTTTTGAGTTCAAATAGTTAATTATGGACTTTTTAACCTAATTATACAACTTAATCTAAAAATTTTAGCTTTTTTCTCGATTAAAATTCGAACATATTAACTACAAAGCCCATTTAGACACACACGCTTTAACCCCAATAGAAAGATCGCAAAATGATATTAAATCAAGTTTTTTGAGTTCAAATATTTAATTAAGGATTTTTGAAACTAATTATACACCTTAATCTCAAATTTTTAGCTTTTTAATTGGTTAAAATTCGAACAGATTCACTATAAAACCTATTTAGACACGCACGCTTTAAACCCAACAAAAAGATCGAAAAATAATATTAAATCAAATTTTATGAGTTCAAATAGTTAATTATGGACTTTTGAACCTAATTATAAACCTTCATCTCAAATTTTTAGCTTTTCACTCGGTTAAAATTCGAACAAATTCAATATATACCCCATTTAGACACTCACTCTATAAACCCAACAAAAAGAACAAAAAAGTATATTAAATCAAAATTTATGAGTTCAAATCGTTAATTATGGACTTTTGGACCTAATTATACAGCTTAATATCAAATTTTTAGCTTTTTATTCGGTTAAAATTCGAAAAGATTCATTATAAAGCCCATTTAGACATGCACGCTTTAAACCTAACAAAAAGATTGAAAAATGATATTAAAATCAAATTTTATGAGTACAAATACTTAATTATGGACTTTTGAAACTAATTATAAAGCTTAATCTAAATTTTTTAGCTTTTTAATCGATTAAAATTCGAACAGACTTACTATAAAGCCAAATTAGACACACAAGCTTTAAACCCAGCAAAAGGTAGAAAAATGATTTTAAATCAAATTTTATGAGTTCAAATAGCTAATTATGGATTTTTGAACCTAATTATACACCTTAATATGAAATTTCTAGCTTTTTAATCGGTTAAAATTCTATCAGATTCACTATAAAGCCCATTTAGACACGCACGCTTTAAACCCAACAAAAAGATCGGAAAATGATTTTAAATCAAAATTTATGAGTTCAAATAGTTAATTATGGGTTTTTAAATATTATTAAACCACTAAATCAAATTTTAGAGCATTTTACTCGGTTAAATTCCAATGTGATCAGTATAAAGATCAATTAGATATGCACAATTTAAACCTAACAAAACGGCCACAAAATAAGAAAAAATCAAATATCATGAGTTCTTATAGTTTCTTATAGAATTTTAAACGTAATTATTCAACTTAATCTCACTTTTAGAGCAATTTACTAGGTTAAAATTCTAGAAGTTTCACTAATAAAGGCCCAATTAGACATTCATGTTTTAAACCTTACAAAACGACCACAAAATGAGATTTAATCAAATTTCATGAGTTCAAATAGTTAATTTTGGGTTTTTGAACTTGATTAAACCACTTAATCTTAATTTTAGAACATTTTACTCAGTTAAATTACAGTGTGATCACTATAAAGCCCATTTTGATTTGCACGCTTTAAGCATAATAAAACGTCCGTAAAATGAGAGCATGATTTCAAATAGTTAATTATTGGCCTTTGAACATGATTAATCCACTTAATCTCAATTTTAGAGCATTTTACTCAGTTTAAATTTCAATCTACTAACTATAAAACCCATTTAGATATGCACACTTTAAACCTAACAAAATAACCGAAAAATAAGAATAAATCAAATTTCATGAGTTTAAATACTTAATTACAAGAATTTGAAATAAATTATACAACTTAATCTCTATTTTTGAGCATTTTACTCAGTTAAAGTTACAACGGGTTCACTTAAAATCCAGGTTAGACATAAACGCTTTAAACTAACAAACACGCACAAAATGAGATTCAATCACATTTAATAAGTTCAAATAGTTAATTATGGGCTTTTGAGTATGATCAAACAACTTAATCTCAATTATAGAGCATTTTTTCGGTTTAAATTCCAATGTGTTCACTATAAGCCAAATTAGATATGCACACTTTAAACCTAAAAAACGGACTCAAAATAAAAATAAATCAAATTTAATGGGTTCTAATAGTTAATTATGGGACTTTAAATCAAATTATACAACTTAATATAAATTTTAGAGCATTTTACTCTGTTAAAATCCCAACAGTTTCACAAAAATGCCAAATTAGACATGCACGCTTTAAACCCAACAAATAGCCACAAAACGAGATTTAATCAAATTTCATGAGTTCAAATAGTTAATTATGGGTTTATGAATATGATAAAACCACTCAATCCCAATCTTAGAGCATTTTACTCGGTTAAATTCCATGTTATCACTATAAACCTAAGAAAACTACCGCAAAATAAGAATAAATCTAATGTAATGAGTTCTAATAGTTAATTATGGGATTTTAAATCAAATTATACAACTTAATCTCAATTTTAGAGCATTTTACCTGGTTAAAATCTCAACGGTTTTACTAAAATGCCCAATTAGACGTCCGCGCTTTAAACCCAACAAAACGACCACAAAATGAGATTTAAACAAATTTCATGAGTTCAAATAGTTAATTATGGGTTTTTAGATATGATTAAAACACTAAATCAAATTTTAGAGCATTTTACTCGGTTAAATTCCAATGTGATCATTATAAAGCTCAATTTGATATGCACAATTTAGACCTAACAAAACGGCTGCAAAATAAGAATAAATCAATTATCATGAGTTCTTGTAGTTTATTATGAAATTTTAAACGTAATTATTCAACTTAATCTCACCTTTAGAGCATTTTACTCGGTTAAAATTTGAGCGGTTTCACTAAATACCCAATTAGAAACTCAGCTTTAAACCCAACAAAACGGCCACAAAATGAGATTTAATCAAATTTCATGAGTTCAAATAGTTAATTTTGGGTTTTTGAACATGATTAAACCACTTAATCTTAATTTTAGAACATTTTGCTCAGTTAAATTCTAGTGTGATCACTATAAAGCCCATTTCGATTTGCACACTTTAAGCATAATAAAATGTCCGCAAAATGAGATTCAATCAGATTTTATGATTTCAAATAGTTAATTATTGGCCTTTGAACATGATTAATCCACTTAATCTCAATTTTAGAGCATTTTACTCAGTTTAAATTTCAATGTACTAACTACAAAACCCAATTAGATATGCACACTTTAAACCTAAAAAAACGGACTCAAAATAAGAATAAATCTAATGTAATGAGTTGTAATAGTTAATTATGGGACTTTAAATCAAATTATACAACTTAATATCAATTTTAGAGCATTTTACTCTGTTAAAATCCCAACGGTTTCACAAAAATGCCCAATTAGAGATGCGCGCTTTAAACCCAACAAAAACCGCAAAATGAGATTTAATCAAATTTCATGAGTTGAAATAGTTAATTATGGGTTTTTGAATATGATTAAACCACTCAATCCCAACCTTAGAGCATTTTACTCGGTTAAATTCCATGTTATCACTATAAAGCTCACTTACATATGCATACTTTAAACCTAAGAAAACTACCGCAAAATAAGAATAAATCTAATGTAATGAGTTCTAATAGTTAATTATGGGATTTTAAATCAAATTATACAACTTAATCTCAATTTTAGAGCATTTTACCCGGTTAAAATCTCAACGGTTTCACTAAAATGCCCAATTAGACGTGCGCACTTTAAACCCAACAAAACGGCCACAAAATGAGATTTAAACAAATTTCATGAGTTCAAATAGTTAATTATGGGTTTTTAGATATGATTAAAACACTAAATCAAATTTTAGAGCATTTTACTCGGTTAAATTCCAATGTGATCATTATAAAGCTCAATTTGATATGCACAATTTAGACCTAACAAAACGGCTGCAAAATAAGAATAAATCAATTATCTTGAGTTCTTGTAGTTTATTATGAAATTTTAAACGTAATTATTCAACTTAATCTCACCTTTAGAGCATTTTACTCGGTTAAAATTCCAGCGGTTTCACTAAATGCCCAATTAGACACTCACCCTTTAAACCCAACAAAACGGCCACAAAATGAGATTTAATCAAATTTCATGAGTTCAAAAAGTTAATTTTGGGTTTTTGAACATGATTAAACCACTTAATCTTAATTTTAGAACAATTTAAACAGTTAAATTACAGTGTGATCACTATAAAGCCCATTTCGATATGCACACTTTAAGCATAATAAAAGGTCAGCAAAATGAGATTCAATCAAATTTTATGATTTCAAATAGTTAATTATTGGCCTTTGAACATGATTAATCCACTTAATCTAAATTTTAGAGCATTTTACTCAGTTTAAATTTCAATGTGATCACTATAAAACCCATTTAGATATGCACACTTTAAACCGAACAAAATTACCGCAAAATAAGAATAAATCAAATTTCATGAGTTGAAATACTTAATTAGAAGAATTTGAAATAAGTTATATAAATTAATCTCCATTTTTGAGCGTTTTACTCGGTTAAAGTTACAACGGGTTCACTTAAAATCCCGATTAGGCATAAACGCTTTAAACTAACGAACACGCACAAAATGAAATTCAATCACATTTATTGAGTTCAAATAGTTAATTATGGGCTTTTGGGTATGATCAAACAACTAATCTCAAATTTTTGGCTTTTTACTCAGTTAAAATTCGAACAGATTTACTATAAAGCCCATTTAGACATACAAGCTTTAAACCCACAGAAAGATCAAAAAATGATATTAAATCAAACTTTATGAGTTCAAATAGTTAATTATGGACTTTTGAACCTAATTATACACCTTAATCTCGTTTTTTTGCTTTCTAATCGGTTAAAATTCAAATAGATTCACTATAAAGCCTGTTTAGACACGCACGCTTTAAACCCAACAAAAAGATCGAAAAATAATATAAAATCAAATTTTATGAGTTCAAATTGTTTATTATGGACTTTTGAACCTAATTATATAGCTTAATCTCAATTTTTTAGCTTTTTACTCGGTTAAAATTCGACCAGATTCACTATAATGCCCATTTAGACACGCACGATTTAAACCCAACAAAAAGATCAAAAAATGATATTGAATCAAATTTTAGGTGTTCAAATAGTTTATTATGGACTTTTAAACCTAATTATACAGCTTAATCTCAAATTTTTAGCTTCTTACTCGATTAAAATTTGAACAAATTCACTACAAAGCCCATTTAGAAACGTACGCTTTAAACCCAACCAAAAGATCATATTATGATATTAAATCAAATTTTATGACTTCAAATAGTTAATTATGGACTTTGGAACCTAATTAAAGAGTTTAATCTCAAATTATTAGCTTTTTACTCAGTTAAAATTCAAACAGATTCAATATAAAGCCCACTTAGACACGCACGCCTTAAACCCAACAAAAAGATCAAAAAATGATATTGAATCAAATTTTATGAGTTCAAATTGTTAATTATGGACTTTTGAACCTAATTATATAACTTAATCTCAAATTTTTAGCTTTCTAATCGGTTAAAATTCTAACAGATTCACGACAAAGCCCATTTAGACACGCACGATTTAAACCCAACAAAAAGATCAAAAAATGATATTGAATCAAATTTTAGGTGTTCAAATAGTTTATTATGGACTTTTAAACCTAATTATACAGCTTAATCTCAAATTTTTAGCTTCTTACTCGATTAAAATTTGAACAAATTCACTACAAAGCCCATTTAGAAACGTACGCTTTAAACCCAACCAAAAGATCATATTATGATATTAAATCAAATTTTATGATTTCAAATAGGTAATTAGGGACTTTGGAACCTAATTAAAGAGTTTAATCTCAAATTTTTAGCTTTTTACTCAGTTAAAATTCAAACAGATCCAATATAAAGCCCATTTAGACACGCACGCCTTAAACCCAACAAAAAGATCAAAAAATGATATTGAATCAAATTTTATGAGTTCAAATTGTTAATTATGGACTTTTGAACCTAATTATATACCTTAATCTCATATTTTTAGCTTTTTACTCGGTTAAAATTGAACAGATTCACTATAAAGCCCATTTAGACACGCACGCTTTAAACCCAACAAAAAGATCGAAAAATGATATTAAATCAAATTTTATGAGTTCAAACAGTTAATTATAGATTTTTGAACCTAATTATACAGCTTAATCTCAAATTTTTAGCTTTTTCATTGGTTAAAATTCGACCATATTCACTATAAAGCCCATTTAGACATGCACGTTTTAAACCCAACAAAAATATAAAAAAATGATATTAAAAAAATTATGCGTTCAAATATTTAATTAGGGATTTTTGAACCTAATTATACACTTTAATCTTAAATTTTTAGCTTTTTAATCTTTTAAAATTCGAACTGATTCACTATAATGCCCATTTAGACACGCACTCTTTAAACCTAACAAAAAGATCAAAAAATGATATTGAATCAAATTTTATGTGTTCAAATAGTTTATTATGGACTTTTAAACCTAATTATATAGCTTAATCTTAAATTTTTAGCTTTTTACTCGGTTAAAATTTGAACAAATTCACTACAAAGCCCATTTAGAAACGCACGCTTCAAACCCAACCGAAAGATCAAATTATGATATTAAATCAAATTTTATGAGTTCAAATAGTTAATTATGAACTTTTGAACCTAATTAAAGAGCTTAATCTCAAATTTTTATGAGTTCAAATTGTTAATTATGGACTTTTGAACCTAATTATATACCTTAATCTCAAATTTTTAGCTTTTTACTTGGTTAAAATTGAACAGATTCACTATAAAGCCCATTTAGACACGCACGCTTTAAACCCAACAAAAAGATCGAAAAATGATATTAAATCAAATTTATGAGTTCAAACAGTTAATTATAGATTTTTGAACCTAATTATACAGCTTAATCTAAAATTTTTACCTCTTTACTCAATTAATATTCGAATAGATTTACTGTAAAGCCCATTTAGACATGCACGCTTTAAACCTAACAAAAAGATCGAAAATTACTATTTAATCAAATTTTATGAGTTCATATAGTTAATTATGGACTTTTGAACCAAATTATACAATTTCATCTCAAATTTTTAGCTTTTTACTCGGTTAAAATTCGAACAGATTCACTACAAATCCCATTTAGACACGCACGCTGGAAACCCAATAAAAAGATCGCGAAATGATACTAAATCAACATTTATGAGTTCAAATAGTTAATTATGGACTTTTGAACCTAATTATACACCGTAATCTCAAACTTTTAGTTTTTACTCAGTTAAAATTCGAACAGATTCACTACAAAGCCCATTTAGACAGGCACGCTTGAAACCCAATAAAAAGATCGCAAAATGATATTAAATAAACTTTTATGACTTCAAATAGTTAATTATGGATTCTTGAACTTAGTTGTACACCTTAATCTCAAATTTTTAGCTTTTTAATTGGTTAAAATTCGAGCAGATTCACTACAATGCCCATTTAGACACGCACGCTTTAAACCCAATAAAAATATCACAAATGATATTACATCAAATTTTATGAGTTCAAATAGTTAATTACGGACTTTTGAACTTAATTATGTACCTTAATATTAATTTTTTAGCTCTTTAATCGATTAAAATTCGAACAGATTCACTATAAAGCCCATTTAGACACGCACGCTTTAAGCTCAACAAAAAGATCGAAAAATTATATTAAATCATTTTTATGAGTTCCAATAGTTAATTATGGATTTTTGAACCTAATTGTACACCTTAATCTCAAATTTTTAGCTTTTTACTCGGTTAAAATTCAAACAGATTCACTATAGAGCCGATTTAGATATGCACGCTATAAACCAATCAAAAAAATCGAAAAATGATATTAAATCAAAATTTATGAGTTCAAATAGTTAATTATAGATTTTTGAAACTAATTATACAGCTTAATCTCAACTTTTTAGCTTTTTAATCGGTTAAAATTCGAACAAATTCACTATAAAGCCCATTTTGACACGCACGCTTTAAACTCAACAAAAAGATCGAAAAATGATATTAAATAAAATTTTATGAGTTCAAATAGTTAATTATGGACTTTTAAAACTAATTATACAGCTTAATATACAATTTTTAGCTTTTTAATCGCTTAAAATTCGAACAGATTCACTTCAAAGCCCGTTTAGACACGTACGATTTTAACCCAACAAAAAAAATCAAGAAATGATATTAAATCAAATTTTATGAGTTCAAATAGTTAATTATGGACTTTTTAACCTAATTGTGCAGCTTAATCTCAAATTTTTAGCTTTTAACTCCTTTAAAATTCGAACATATTCAATATAAAGCCCATTTAGACATGTACACTTTACACCCGACAAAAAGATCGAAAAATAATATTAAATCAAAATTTATGAGTTTAAATATTTAATTATGGATTTTCAAACCTAATTATACACCTTAATCATAAAATTTTATCTTTTTAATCGGTTAAATTTTGAACAGATTCACTATAAAGCCCTTTTAGACACGCACGCTTTAAACCCAATAAAAATATCACAAATGATATTAAATCAAATTTTATGAGTTCAAATAGTTAATTATGGACTTTTGAACCTAATTATGCACCTTAATCTCAAATTTTTAGCTTTTTAATCGTTTAAAATTCAAACAGGTTCACTATAAAGCCCATTTAGACACGCACGCTTTAAACCAACAAAAAATCAAAAAATGATATTAAATCAAATTTTACGAGTTCAAATAGTTAATTATGGATTTTTGAACCTAATTATACACATAAATCTTAAATTTTTACCTCTTTAATCGGTTAAAATTCGAACAAATTCACTATAAAGCCCATTTAGACACGCATGCTTTAAATCCAACAAAAAAAAATTATATTAAATTAAATTTTATGAGTTCAAATAGTTAATTATGGATTTTTGAACCTAATTATAGAGCTTAATCTCAAATTTTTAGCTTTTTACTCGGTTAAAATTCAAACAAATCAGCACAAAGCCCATTTAGACACACACGCTTAAAATCCAAAAAAAGATCAAAAAATGATATTAAATCAAATTTTATGAGTTGAAATAGTTAATTATGGACTTCTGAAGCTAATTATAAAGTTTAATCTAAAATTTTTAGCTTTTTACTAGTATATACAGTATAATCTCAAGTTTTTAGCTTTTTAATCGTTTAAAATTCGATCAGATTCACTATAGAGCCCATTTAGACACACATGCTTTAAACTCAATAAAACATCGAAAAATAATATTAAATCAAAATTTATGAGTTCAAGTAGTTAATTATGGATTTTTGAACCTAATTATACACCTTAATATAAAATTTTTAGCTTTCTAATATATTAAAATTCGATCAGATTCACTATAAAGCCCATTTAGATACACACGCTTTAAACCCAACAAAAAGATCAAAAAATGATATTAAATCAAAATTTAAGAGTTCCAATAGTTAATTATGGATTATTGAAAATAATTATACACTTTAATCTCAAATTTTTAGCTTTTTAATCAGTTAAAATTCCAATAGATACACTATAAAGCTCATTTAGACACGCACTCTTTAAACCAACAAAAAGATCAAGAAAATAATATTAAATCAAATTTTATGAGTTCAAATAGTTAATTATGGACTTTTGGACCTAATTATACAGCTTAATCTCAAATTTTTTGCTTTTTAATCGGTTAAAATTCTATCAAATTCACTATAAAGCCCATTTTGACAAACACTCTTTAAACCCAACAAAAAGATCGAAAAATGATATTGAATCAAAATTTATGAGTTGAAATAGTTGATTATGGATTTTTGAACCTAATTATACACTTTAATCTCAAAATTTTAATTTTTTAATCGGTTAAAATTCCAATAGAATCACTATAAAGCTCATTTAGAGATGCACGCTTTAAACCAACAAAAAGATCAAAAAATGATATTAAATCAAATTTTATGAGTTCAAATAGTTAATTATGGACTTTTGGACCTAATTATACAGCTTAATCTCAAATTTTTAGCTTTTTAATCGGTTAAAATTCGATCAAATTCACTATAAAGCCCATTTTGACACACACACTTTAAACCCAACAAAAAGATCGAAAAATGATATTAAATCAAATTTTATGAGTTGTAATAGTTAATTATGGACTTTTCAACCTAATTATACACCTTAATCTCAATTTTTTTGGTTTTTACTCGGTTAAAATTCGAACAGATTTACTTTAAAGTCCATTTAGACATGTAAGCTTTAAACCAACCAAAAAGATAGAAAATGATATTAAATCAAATTTTATGAGTTGAAATAGTTAATTATGGACTCTCGAACCTAATTATTCAGCTTAATCTCAAATTTTTAGCTTTTTACATTGTTAAAATTCGAACAGATTCACTACAAAGTCAATTTAGACACGCATGCTTTAAACAAAAAAAAAGATCAAAAAATGATATTAAATTAAATTTTATGGGTTCAAATAGTTAATTATGGATTTTTTAACCTAATTATACACTTTAATCTCAAATTTTTAGCTTTTTAATCTGTTACATTCCAACAGATTCATTATAAAGCGCATTTAGACACTCACGCTTTAATCAAATAAAAAGATCAAAAAATGATATTAAATCAAATTTTATGAGTTCAAATATTTAATTATGCACTTTTGAACCTAATTATACACCTTAATCTCAAATTTTTAGCTTATTAATCATTAACATTCGAAAAAGATTCACTATAAAGCCCATTTAGACACACACGTTTTAAACCCAATAAAAAGATCGAAAAAAGATTTTAAATCGAAATTTATGAGTTCAAATAGTTAATTATGGACATTTGAACCTAATTATACAGCTTAATCTCAATTTTTTTTAGCTTTTCACACGGTTAAAATTCGAACAGATTCACTACGAATCCCATTTAGTCACGCACGCTTTAAACCCAACAAAAAGATCAAAAAATGATATTAAATCAAATTTTATGAATTCAAATAGTTAATTATGGACTTTTGAACCTAATTATACAACTTACTCTAAAATTTTTAGCTTTTTACTCAGTTAAAATTTGAACAGATTTACTGTAAAGACCATTTAGAGACGCACACTTTAAACACAACAAAAAGATCGAAAAATGATATTAAAAATAAAATTTTATGAGTTCAAATAGTTAATTATGGACTTTTGAACCTAATTATACAACTTAATCCCAAATTTTTCGCTTTTTACACGATTAAAATTCTAATAAATTCACTATAAAGCCCATTTAGACTTGCATGCTTTAAACCCAACAAAAGGAACAAAGAATTATTTTGAATTAAATTTTTGAGCTCAAATAGTTAATTATGGACTTTTTAACCTAATTATACAACTTAATCTAAAAACTTTAGCTTTTTTCTCGGTTAAAATTCGAGCATATTAACTACAAAGCACATTTAGACACACACGCTTTAACCCCAATAGAAAGATCGCAAAATGATATTAAATCAAGTTTTTTGAGTTCAAATATTTAATTATGGATTTTTGAAACTAATTATACACCTTAATCTCAAATTTTTAGCTTTTTAATCGGTTAAAATTCAAACAGATTCACTATAAAACCCATTTAGACACGCACGCTTTAAACTCGACAAAAAGATCCAAAAATGATATTAAAACAAATTTTATGAGTTTAAATAGTTAATTATGAACTTTTGAACCTAATTATACACCTTCATCTCAAATTTTTAGCTTTTCACTCGGTTAAAATTCGAACAAATTCAATATAAACCCCATTTAGACACTCACGCTATAAACCCAACAAAAAGAACAAAAAAGTATATTAAATCAAAATTTATGAGTTCAAATAGTTAATTATGGACTTTTGGACCTAATTATACAACTTAATCTCAAATTTTTAGCTTTATTACTGGTTAAAATTCGAAAAGATTCACTATAAAGCCCATTTAGACACGCACGCTTTAAACCTAACAAAAAGATAAAAAATGATATTAAAATAAAATTTTATGAGTACAAATACATAATTATGGACTTTTGAAACTAATTATGAAGCTTAATCTAAAATTTTTAGCTTTTTAATTGGTTAAAATTCGAACAGACTTACTATAAAGCCAAATTAGACACACACGTTTTGAATCCAGCAAAAGGTAGAAAAATGATATTAAATCAAATTTTATGAGTTCAAATAGATAATTATGGATTTTTGAACCTAATTATACACCTTAATATGAAATTTCTAGCTTTTTAATCGGTTAAAATTCTATCAGATTCACTATAAAGCCCATTTAGACACGCACGCTTTAAACCCAACAAAAAGATCGGGAAAATGATATTAAATCAAAATTTATGAGTTCAAATAGTTAATTATGGATTTTTGAACCTAATTATACACTTTAATCTCAATTTTTTAACTTTTTAATCAGTTAAAATTCCAAAAGATTCACTATAAAGCCAATTTAGACACGCTTTAAACCCAACAAAAAGATCAAAAAATTATATTAAATCAAATTTTATGAGTTCAAATAGTTAATTATGGACTTTAGAACCTAATTATACACCTTAATCTCAAATTTTTAGCTTTTTAATCAGTTAAAATTCGAATATATTCACTATAAAGCCCATTTAGACACGCTCACTTTAAACCCAAGAAAACGATCGAAAAATGATATTAAATCAAATTTTATGAGTTCAAATATCTAATTATGGATTTTTGAACCTAAGTATACACCTTAATCTCATGTTTTTAGCTTTTTAATCGGTTAAATTTCGAACAGATTCACTATAAAGCTCATTTAGATACGCACGCTTTAAACCCAACAAAAAGATCGAAAAATGATATTAAATCAAATTTTATGAGTTCAAATAGTTAATTATGGACTTTTGAACCTAATTATACAACTTAATCTCAAATTTTTAGCTTTTTACTCGGTTGAAATTCGAACAAATTCACTACAAAACATCATTGGAATACATGACCACTTCGATACGTCGATATTGGTGGTCTGACAAAACTGACAAACGAGGTTAGCATATGCTTCCTTGGAATACTGTTTGTTTGCCGAAAGTAGCAGGAGGTGTAGGATTTTGTGATCTACACCACTTCAATGTTGCTTTACTAGGCAAACAAATTTGGCGTTTTATTTTTGAGCCTGATAATCTCCTTAGTTAGGTCTACAAATGCAAGTATTACCCATCGGGCTCTATTCATGACTCTGATCACACTCGGAGTTCTTCTTTTTCCTGGAAAGGTCTTAGTATAGCTATATCTAAACTTCACAATGTTTTCTTCAAACGGCCAGGTATGTCCAGTCAAGTTCAGATCCACTTTGACAAATGGGGAGATTCTCAGCCTGTAAACCTTTATGGTGATTATGAGGTGAATGACGAAGTCCCTCTTCGAGCAGGTACTTTCATGTTTCCTAACCTACCCCGATGGGATGAATCAAATGTACGGGATTACTTTTCCCATGAAGATGCTAACACCATCCTTAATGTACCAATTATTAATGACACAAAAGACACCACCCTTTGGGGTCACTATGATCTGGCATGTACATGGTTCGGTTTGGTTACCAATTTTTGCAGTTGCAGCTAGGGCCAATTAACAGGCCCTCCAAGCTTTGGAAAACTCTATCTAAACTGCCTACTCTACTCAAGGTTCGTAGCTTTGGATGGCGTTTATGTCATGATGCACTCCCATCTGGCCATAAAATCCTCCAGGCTAATCTTGGTAAGAGGGTATGCCCGATCTATAACATGGCCATCAAAACCACCCTCCATGCTATGTAGGACTGTCCTAGTGCCAAGGAGGTGCTCCAGTTGGCAGGGCTCCCTATACGAATTTTCTCCAATACCTTTATTTCCCCCTACCAGTGGCTTTCTGAAGTGGCTGGTTTTCTTTCCTTACATCAATTTTCATTCCTTATCACGATCCTTTGGAATTTATGGAATCTCTAAAATGACTTTGTCCACAATGGACATCTCCAACCGGTTTGGTTAACTGTTTCCAATGCACAAAAACTTTTTAATATACATCAATTAATGATGACTTCCATCTACGTTCCCGGCTGGCTGAGCCCACTTTTGCTTAAGCTAGATGGACAAAACCTGACCCTGGTTTTGTCAAGATTAACACGGATGACGCCTTTAACCCCGTGTTAAGGGGTGTTGCTGCTGGCGTCATTGCCCGAGATTCCTCTGGCGTTGTCCTTGGTGGATGTTCTATGTCGTTCATTTGCCCGACCTCACTTCTGCTGAAGCTCTTGCCATTTTAGAAGGTTTAAAGTTTGATGTGGCTAATGGTTGGACTCATGTGATCTTTGAAACTAATTCAACTTCCATTGCCAAGAAGGTTAACACCACCCATCATCAAGATCTCTCCATGGTGGAACATTTGGTTTCCCGTATCCGTTCCACTCTTGGTACTCTGCGTGATTGAAAATTTGTTATGTACCTAGAGACGCAAACGTTGTATCCCATGTCTTAGCTTCTAGGGCTCTTCGTTCCTTTCTTTCTTGTTCTTTTGGTTATAATTTTCCCGATTTTATTCGGGATACTGTAAACTCGTAGAGGTTCTCCTCTTTTTCTCAATAATACCATGGGTACTCTTTTCCCCATATGGTCCTACTCACTTCTAGAGGTGACTGGCTATAGGTTTTTTTTAATGAAGCCCTTTCCTTCAAAAAAAATCCCAACGATTTCACTAAAATGCCAAATTAGACGTGCGCGCTTTAAACCCAACAAAACGGCCACAAAATGAGATTTAAACAAATTTCATGAGTTGAAATAGTTAATTTAAATATGATTAAACCACTAAATCAAATTTTAGAGCATTTTACTCGGTTAAATTCCAATGTGATCATTATAAATCTCAATTAGATATGAACAATTTAAACCTAACAAAACGGCTGCAAAATAAGAATAAATCAAATATCATGAGTTTTTATAGTTTATTATGGAATTTTAAAAGTAATTATTCAACTTAATCTCACTTTTAGAGCAATTTACTCGGTTAAAATTCCAGCGGTTTCATTAAAGTCCAAATTAGACATTCATGCTTTAAACCCAACAAAATGACCATAAAATGAGATTTAATCAAATTCCATGAGTTGAAATAGTTAATTTTGGGTTTTTGAACATGATTAAACCACTTAATCTTAATTTTAGAGCATTTTACTTGGATAAATTCCAATATGATCATTATAAAGCTCAATTAGATATGTACAATTTAAACCTAACAAAACGGCCACAAAATAAGAATAAATCAAATATCATGAGTTCTTATAGTTTCTTATGGAATTTTAAACGTAATTATTCAACTTAATCTCACTTTTAGAGCAATTTACTTGGTTAAAATTCCAGCAGTTTCACTAATAAAGGCCCAATTAGACATTCATGTTTTAAACCCTACAAAACGACCACAAAATGAGATTTAATCAACTTTCATGAGTTCAAATAGTTAATTTTGGGTTTTTGAACATGATTAAACCACTTAATCTTAATGTTAGAACATTTTACTCAGTTAAATTCCAGTGTGATCACTATAAAGCCCATTTCGATTTGCACACTTTAAGCATAATAAAAGGTCAGCAAAATGAGATTCAATCAGATTTTATGATTTCAAATAGTTAATTATTGGCCTTTGAACATGATTAATCCACTTAATCTCAATTTTAGAGCATTTTACTCAGTTTAAATTTCAATGTACTAACTATAAAACCCATTAAGATATGCACACTTTAAACCTAACAAAATGACCGCAAAATAAGAATAAATCAAATTTCATGAGTTCAAATACTTAATTAGAGGAATTTAAAATAAATTATACAACTTAATCTCCATTTTAGAGCATTTTACTCGGTTAAAGTTACAATGGGTTCACTTACAAGCCCGATTAGACATAAATGCTTTAAACTAACACAAACACGCACAAAATGAGATTCAATCACATTCAATAAAACCAAATAGTTAATTATGAGATTTTGAGTATGATCAAACAACTTAATCTCAATTTTAGAGCATTTTTCGGTTTAAATTCCAATGTGTTCACTATAAGCTCAATTAGATATGCACACTTTAAACTAAAAAAAACGAACTCAAAATATGAATAAACCAAAAGTAATGAGTTCTAATAGTTAATTAAGGGACTTTAAATAAAATTATACAACTTAATATCAATTTTAGAGCATATTACTCTGTTAAAATCCCAACGGTTTCACTAAAATGCCCAATTAGACATGCGCGCTTTAAACCCATTAAACAACCACAAAATAAGATTTAATCAAATTTCATGAGTTTAAATAGTTAATTATGTGTTTTTGAATATGATTAAACCACTCAATCCCAATCTTAGAGCATTTTACTCGGTTAAATTTCAATGTGATCACTACAAAGCTCACTTAGATATGCATACTTTAAATCAAAGAAAACGACTGCAAAATAAGAATAAATCAAATGTCATGAGTTCTAATAGTTAATTATGGGATTTTAAATCAAGTTATACAACTTAATCTCAATTTTAGAGTATTTACCCGGTTCAAATCCCAACGGTTTCACTAAAATGCTCAATTAGACGTGCGCGCTTTAAACCCAACAAAACGGACACAAAATGAGATTTAAACAAATTTCATGAGTTCAAATAGTTAATTATGGCTTTTTAAATATGATTAAACCACTAAATCAAATTTTAGAGCATTTACTCGGTTAAATTCCAATGTGATCATTATAAAGCTCAATTAGATATGCACAATTTAAACCTAACAAAACAGCCACAAAATAATAATAAATCAAATATCATGAGTTCTTATAGTCTCTTATGGAATTTTAAACGTAATTATTCAACTTAATCTCACTTTTAGAGCATTTTACTCGGTTAAAATTCTAGCGGTTTCACTAAATGCCCAATTAGACACTCACGCTTTAAACCCAACAAAACGGCCACAAAATGAGATTTAATCAAATTTCATGAGTTCAAATAGTTAATTTTGGGTTTTTGAACATGATTAAACCACTTAATCTTAAATTTAGAAGATTTTGCTAAGTTAAATTCCAATGTGATCACTATAAAGCCCATTTCAATTTGCACACTTTAAGCATAATAAAATGTCCGCAAAATGAGATTCAATCAAATTTTATGATTTCAAATAGTTAATTATTGGCCTTTGAACATGATTAATCCACTTAATCTCAATTTTAGAGCATTTTACTCAGTTTAAATTTCAATGTACTAACTACAAAACTCAATTAGATATGCACACTTTAAACCTAAAAAACGGACTCAAAATAAGAATAAATCCAATGTAATGAGTTCTAATAGTTAATTAAGAGACTTTAAATAAAATTATACAACTTAATATCAATTTTAGAGCATTTTACTCTGTTAAAATCCCAACGGTTTCACAAAAATGCCTAATTAGAGATACACGCTTTAAACCCAACAAACAGCCGCAAAATTAGATTTAATCAAATTTCATCAGTTGAAATAGTTAATTATGGGTTTTTGATTATGATTAAACCACTCAATCACAATCTTAGAGTATTTTACTCGGTTAAATTCCAATGTGATCACTATAAAGCTCACTTAGATATGCATACTTTAAATCTAAGAAAACGACCGCAAAATAAGAATAAATCAAATGTCATGAGTTCTAATAGTTAATTATGGGATTTTAAATCAAATTATACAACTTAATCTCAATTTTAGAGTATTTGTTGAGTTGATCGATCTTGATAATTGGCCAAGAGGGGGTGAATTGGCTGTTTAAAAATTTTTTTAGTGAAATTTCGGTAAAATCGAAAAATGAAAAACAAGAGATTTATAGTGGTTCAAGCTTCGGAACAAGCTCTACATCCACTACCTTAGCTCCCACTAAGGATTTTGAAATCAATTCACTAAGAATTCAACTTTTTTCTAGGTTCAAGGGATAACCTTTACAAATCGAATCAAACCTTCTACCCAAGGATTGATTCAAACCTCACAAGATGATAAAAGAAAGAAAGGCAAATAAGAAATCTCTCACAAGATAGATATTGCCCCAATTACAAATTAACTCTCCCCAAACTCAATTAGAAGAAATCAAAATGAAGTACAAGAGATGGGAGACAAGATTTTCAATGAAAGTGCTTGGGAGTTGGATTTGATTGCTTGGATGTTGCTTGAGGTTCAATAATAGTTTTTAATGCTGCTTGAACTTCTTCATTTTACACGTCCTCATTGATTTCTAACCGTTGTGGTTGTTGGGAATTGAAATAAAGACGTTAGGACCATATCTTCTCACCATAAATGCTCTTCTGCAGGCACAGGTATCGATACACGAGGAACCTGTTTCGGAACAACCTATAAAAAGAAAGAGACGTTGCGCATATAATAGGGAGGGTATCGAAACATGTATCGATGCCATTACTACACTATAATGGTGGGTATCGAACCATGTTTCGAAACATCTCAACCATCTTTTAAAGTTTTAACTGCCACCAATGGTCAACTCATTAAATGCTAAAATAGTCGTTAGGAATTAAAGGGTGTATCGATACTAGGAGTCATAATTTTAAATGATTTTAAAATAATTAAAAATACTCGATGTGGTTCGATACGTGGTTCGAAACATGCATTTACAGTAAGGTAATGGTATCGAACCATGTTTCGATACCTGTTCTTAGTTCCAAGAACAAAGCTTTAAAAATGCAGTAGGATATCGATACCAGTTCAAATGGTATCGATATTCTCGTATCAAAACCCTTAGAAATTTTATTTCAAAGTTCTTGGTTTGACTTGAAATCAAAAGTTTGACTTAAGGACTTAAAAATTTATTACAAAATAGTCCTTATACATAATTGTTATATCAAAATCAATTTTGGTTTTACAATCTCCGCCTTTTTAATATAACAAAACCATTATAAATTTTTAAGTTTAAAATCACAATTTTCGGTTCCAAGACTTTGAAAAAGCTTTTTAAAAGGACTCCCCCTTAATCGATGCATAACTTTAATTTTTTAAAGATGGTTCCTTAACTTAAAAATAAGATATTTCTCCCCCTTTTTGTTAGATCAAAATCAATATAAGACATAATTCATAACAAGCATAGCATTAAATAAAAATAGAATCCATAGCATAAAAATATCCAAATCCAACAAAAAGTTCAAAACATAGCAAAACAAATACCAAAGGTGTATAAGTTCTAATATGAATAATGCAACAAAAAACTAAAGAAAAACATAACTAGTCCTAAAGCCATAACAAAGCAAAGATAAAACGCTAAGGATCACTCATCGCCCATGTCCTCATCATTATCACCATCCTCACCATCTTCATCATCCTCATCCTCATCTTCCTCATTGTCATCTCCATCTTTGTAAGAAGTGGTTTGCATGTAACGGAGAGCTTCAATGGACATCCTCATGGAATTGCTTTGATTTTCCAAACCCGTCAATCTCGTATCCATGGCATCGAAACGAGTATTGAATTGAGTGGATAAGGAATAAAACCTTCCATCTAAGGTGTCGAAACGAGCATCCATACTGGCGAAACGAGCATCCAAACTGTCAAACCTTGAAGTGAGAACAGCCATAAGCTTGGCGTTTGGTGCAAGTTGTTGGAGAGGCTCTGGATCAACAACGGGAGAAGGAGGAGGAGCACCGCGAACCCATTCACCATTGGAGGCATACTGAAATTGGGAACGGTTGAGAGAAGTCTCGCCTATGGGTTCTTTAACCGATTCCACCTTGTCATATGAACAATCAATTCCCAAATGCAGAAATATGGAACTAAGTATACAAGCATAGGGGAAGGATTTGACAAGAGGAGTGGCACGGTTGGAGATATGCCAGACAATGTCGGAAAATACAATTTGGGCAAGATTGGGTCGACGAGCCTCACGGAAACACTTCAACAAAAAACTATCTACTTGACGAATCCAGGAGTACTTACCGTTTGATGGACGAATCTACCAAGAGATAATGAGGTGCAAGAATCGTTCATGGACGTCAAGAGAGATAACCGAACCGGTGAAGTATCCAAGAGAGTCTTCATCGTCAATACCCACATCTTCAAGGCTAAAAGCATAGATAAAGGTATTGACATCGATTCGAAAAGTTCGGCCCATGAGGTAAGATTCAATAGCAACCACCTTGCTCCTATCTTTAGAGAGGATGCACTTAGCATTAGCATAAAAAAGAAGAACAAGGGTTGGATAGAAGTTGCCGGAATAGGTGAGAAAGGTCAAGAACTTTGAATCGACGATTTGATCATAATATCGGAAAGGGAACTTGTAGGATGTCATAAAATCAACATCCACACACCGTTCCTTTTTAAGCGAGTAGTCGCGGAAGTTGTTGAAGTTGTCAATTCTACCGGACCATCCAAATATCTATCGAATACCACGGGTAAGTTCACTCGGGAAGCACGATTAGTTGACGAACTCCCGGCCTCGGTGCGAGAACGTTTCTTTGGTGCCATGATCTAGAGATTAAAAACAATTTGATTAGTTATATTTAAAAACATGTATGCTCTATCAACCTAATTCAATCCTATTAATCTATAATTCAAGGTATTTGAGAATTTTGAAAATTGCTTGAAAAACTAGTGAAAACTAATACGAGAAAATTAATTTATATTCGAATGAAAATTTTTTGATTTTGAAAAGATTTTTGTAGGATTATGAAAACCCACACAATAAGCATTCAAAATATGTTCAAAATCTAAATTTTAACATTTTAAAAATCAATGAAAATAAGGTTTTTCGAAAATTACCTTGATTATGGATTAGAAAGAATTTGTGGTTTTTGAAGCACCAATTGTTGATATGATCTTGGCTTTGATGTATAGAACAAAATCCCCAAAGAATAACGTTAAATTTGTGGTGAAAAAATTGATGGATTTGAGGGATTTATAAAGGGAAAGTCGGCTAGGGTTTAGAGAGGGGTGTTTGGAAAGTTTTAATTAGAGTAAAAATAGGTTTTTGTGTCTTTTAAAGCAAACTACAGCCGTGTGTATCAGAACAGGTATCAAAACAGCCTGTTTCGATGCTAGTACCGATACCCTGGTATCGATGCTGGTATCGATACCAGTTCTTCCCAAAAATTACCCAGATGAACACGATGAACAAGTATCAAAACAGGTGCTAGCTGTATCGATACCACTTAGCGAGCTTTGTATTTTAGGCTTATAAAGTACTAGAAATGAGTCTCTAAAGTCTCTAGAAGCATGCATATGATGTTATGACAAGATTATTGTGCAAAAACAAGTTCATACTCCCCCTAGCAACATGCATAGAAGCAATAAGATGTAAAACAACATAGGCATGATTTCAATAAAGATTCAAGCAAATTTTGCATAAAAATAATACCTAAGAGGTCAAGATAGGCTAGTTAGACCTAATTCTCTCCTAAGTGTCCAAAAACGCTCTTTGTCTAAAGGTTTAGTAAAGATATCCGCTAATTGGTTTAATGTGTCAACAAACTCTAAAACAACATCATTTTTAGACACATGATCTGTAATGAAGTGATGTCTAATTTCTATGTGTTTGGTTCTAGAGTGTTGAATGGGGTTCTTAGTAAGACATATGGCACTAGTATTATCACATTTTAGAGGTATAGTTTCTACCTTAATGTCATAATCTAAGAGTTGTTGCTTCATCCAAAGGACTTGAGCACAACAACTCCCTAAGGATATGTACTCCGCTTCGGTGGTAGATAAAGCTACACTATTTTGTTTCTTAGAGAACCAAGATATGAGCATACTACCTAGGAATTGACAAGTTCCGGAAGTACTTTTCCTATCTATCTTACAACCTCCATAATCTGCATCCGAATAAGCATGTAGATTAAAGGTAGAGTCTTTAGGATACCAAAGACCTAAACAAGGTGTGTCTCTGAGGTACCTAAAAATTCTCTTAATGCCAACTAAGTGTGATTCTCTAGGACTAGCTTGAAACCTAGCACACAAGAAAACACTAAACATAATATTCGGTCTACTTGCGGTAAGGTAAAAAGCAAAGAACCTATCATGGATCTATACAATTTAGAATCAACACACTTACCTCCTTCATCCTTATCAAGCTTAGTTGATGAGATCATGGAGTGGCTTGAGGTTTCACATTTTCCAAGCCAAACTTCTTGAGCATATCCTTGATGTATTTTGCTTGATTGATAAGGTGCCATCCTTTTCTTAATTTGGAGTCTCAAAAAGAATGAGAGCTCCCCCATCATGCTCATCTAGAATTCACCTTGCATTAGCTTAGAAAACTCTTGACAATAACATTCATTAGTAGATCCAAAAATAATATCATCAACATAAATTTGAACTACTAAAATGTCATTTTTAAACCTTTTTATAAAAAGTGTAGTATCCACTTTCCCTTTTTCAAAGCCCTTTTCAATCAAAAAATTTGAACGCCTTTCATACCAAGCTCTGGGAGCTTGTTTCAAACCATATAAAGCTTTAGTTAATTTAAAAACATGGTTTGAAAATTTTGAATTTTCAAAACCCGGTGGTTGTTCAACATACACTTTTGACATCCATTTGAAAAAGCTTGAAATCATGATAAAATGCAAATGCAAGTAACATCCTAATGTCTTCCATCCTAACTACGGGTGCATAAGTTTCATCGAAATCTATTCCCTCTTCTTGAGTGTAACCTTGAGCAACTAATCTAGCTTTATTTCTCACAATGTTACCACTTTCATCTAGTTTGTTTCTAAAAACCCATTTAGTTCCTATAGTAGATTTATCACTAGGCCTATCAACTAATGTCCACACATTACTTCTCTCAAATTGATTTAACTCTTCTTGCATAGCCAATATCCAATAATCATCATCTAAGGCTTCATTGGTATTCTTAGGCTCTATGCATGAGATAAATGCAATATGATTCATTAATCTAAGAGAAGAACGAGTAGTTACCCCCTTGGATGGATCGCCCAAGATTTCACCACTTTTGACATAGTTGAACTCACTTGGGTAGCTCACTTCCCTTTCTTCAAGCTTTACATCTCCTAAAGCTTCTATTGGAGGATATTGTGTTTCCTCATTGGTTGAAACCCCATCTACCTTTGATGCTTGTCCATCATCAATGGTTTCAATGATTCCTACATCATCACCATCACAAGAATCCTTCCTAGGAAGGAGGTTATCATCGAAAACCACATGTATAGACTCTTCTACAACTAAGGTTCTTTTGTTAAAAACACGATAAGCCTTTGAATGTTGAGAATAACCAAGAAAAATAGCTTCACCACTTTTTGCATCAAATTTACCTAAATTATCTTTTCCATTGTTTAAAACAAAACACTTGCACCCAAAAGGGTGAAAATAGCTAATGTTAGGAATTTTAGATTTTAAAATCTTTTTCAAAATTGGCCTAATCATTACTCGATTAATAATGTAACACGAAGTGTTTGTGGCTTCTGCCCAAAAATACTTAGGTAAATTGTTTTCACAAAGCATGGTCCTAGCTATTTCTTCTAAAGTTCTATTTTTCCTCTCAACTACCCCATTTTTTTGAGGAGTGTGAGGAGCCGAAAAATTGTGGCTAATCCCATTTTCATTAAAAAAATTCTCAAAACCTAAATTTTGAAATTCGGTTCCATGATCACTTCTAATATAAGAAATTCTTTGATCAAGGTCATTTTGAGAAATATTTGAAAATGTGATGAATTTTTCTAAGGCTTCATCTTTGCTACTTAAAAATAGAACCCAAATGTATCTAGAGTAATCATCAACAATAACAAATACATATGATTTTCCACCCAAACTAGTTGTCCTAATAGGTCCAAAAAGATCAATATGAATCAATTGTAAAACTCTACTAGTAGAAACATCATTAATGGACTTAAAAGAAACTCTCTTTTGTTTACCCTTAGCACATGCATCACAAATTTTATCTAAGGAGAACTTGAGCTTAGGTAAACCTCTAACTAGATTTTGGGAGGCTAGTTTCTCTAAAACACTTATGCTAGCATGTCCTAGTTTCCTATGCCATAACCATGCATCATTTTCATCACTAGCAACTAAGCATGCATGAGATGGGTTAATGTCATCTAGATGCACCATATATATATTTCTATGCGATGACCTATGATATGTCTATTATTTTGCAACCATGTTTATCAAAAGAGACATAGAAACCTTTATCACATAATTGAATAATGCTCAACAAGTTATGCTTAAGACCATTAACAAGCAAGACATTTTCAATAAGAATAGAGGAGTGATTACCAATAGAGCCAATACCCTCAATTTGGCTTTTGGAGTTGTCACCAAAAGTCACTACTCCACCCTTTTTGAGCTTTAACTCCTTAAATCGTCCATTGTCTCCGGTCATATGCCTTGAGCATCCACTATCAAGGTACCACATGTTTTGACTTGAAGCTTTGGCCTTGAAGCAATGCTCAACCTACAAACAAAGATTTAGTTTTTGACTTTTGGTACCCAAATCATTTTGGGTCCATGAGAGTTAGTTCCCAAAAGCTTGGTTCCCTTAGGAATCCAAGATGCAATGACATTAATATTATTAGAAACAATGAGTTCCTTAGGAACCCACACACTCCTAATTTTTCGATATCTAACATGCCTTTGAAAACCTCTTTGTTTGTGGATTTGAAAATTCTTTTTCACATGGTTGGTTTTTGAAGAACTTCCTTTTTCAAAATTTGGACTACCAACCACTTTAATTTGTTCTTTGAGCTCATTCACCACTTTATGGTGATTCTCACTCAAGCTAGAAATACGGTTGTTTAAATCCACATTTTCATTTTGAAAGAACTTTAAATCATCATTTAAAGTAACAACCTTTTCTTCCAAATCCAAAATCGTTTTTGTCAAAAAATCATTTTTCGTTTCTAAATCGGAAATAGTTTTCTTGCTTTTCAAAATTGATTCTTTGAATTTTAAAACCAACTCATCATAAACATCTTGTAATTCATCATATGCATCATATAACTCATCATAAGATAAATCATTACAAGATGGTTCGAGGGTTACCTTAGGCTCATCAAGAGCCATGAGACAAAGGTTGGCTACTTCATTTTCCTCATCGGATGATGACTCCTCACCACTCCATGTGGCAACGTGAGCCTTTTGTTTCTTCTTCTTCTTAAAGCCCTTTCTTTTGAATTTTGGGCAATCGGTCCTAATGTGACCGGGCTTCTTGCATTCATAGCAAATGATTTGATCCTTCTCATCTTCTTTGCCCTTTCACTTAAAATCCTTCTTTCTTTGGAATCTCCTATTCCTATTAGCCCTCATGAGTCTAGTGAATCTTTTGGCTACCATAGCCAATTCTTCTAGCTCTTCTTCTTCACTTGTATCCACCTCTTCTTGTAAGGATGAAGCCTTGAGAGCAATTCCTTGCTTTTTCTTTTCAACTTCTCTTTTCTCTAGATTCACTTCTTCCTTCTTCTTTTCATCTTCTCTTCCTTTCTTCATGATCTCATGAGTGAGAAGAGATCCCCCAAGAGCATCAAGCTTGAGAGTCTTAAGGTCTTTCGCTTCTATGATAGTCGTTCTCTTGCTATCCCAAGACTCGGGAAGAGAGTAGATGAGCTTCCTCACAAGCTTATCTTCCGGTATGATCTCACCGAAGCCCTTGAGACCATTCACAATGACGGAAAACCGATCAAACATCTTGGTGACGTCTTCATTCGTCTCCACCTTGAAGTTCTCATAGCTAAGATTGAGAAGACCTATCTTTGTCTCCTTGACATCATTTGTGCCCTCATATGTTGTCTCCAAAGAGTCACATACTTCTTTGGCACTTGTGCAAGATGACATTGTGGAGTAGATGTCGGGACTAAGACCACAAAAGAGGATGCGTAGAGCTTTATCATTTGTATACATCCTTCTACGCTCCTCATCGGTCATCTCGTTCCTTTTCTTCGACACTTGTCTATCTCCTTCCATCTTCATTGGAATTGAGGGACCATCTTCAATTATATCCCAAAGGATATAATCATTGGAGTTGATGAAGAGCCTCATTCTATTCTTACAATACGGGTAGTTATCACCGTTGAAGAATGGAGGTTTGGTGATGGAGTGAGACTCGTTCCAACTACCGGAGGTGGAGGCCATTATATTTGACTTGAAAAATTGATCAACAATCTTTAGATCTTCTTTGGTGGAGGTGAATCCCTTTAGAGATCTAGCTCTGATACCAATTGTTGAGTTGATCGATCTTGATAATTGGCCAAGAGGGGGTGAATTGGCTATTTAAATTTTTTTCGGTGAAATTTTGGTAAAATCGAAAAATGAAGAACAAGAGATTTAAAGTGGTTCAAGCTTCGGAACAAGCTCTACATCCAATACCTTAGCTCCCACTAAGGATTTTGAAATCATTTCACTAAGAATTCAACCTTTTTCTAGGTTCAAGGGATAACCTTTACAAATAGAATCAAACCTTCTACCTAAGGATTGATTCAAACCTCACAAGATGATAAAAGAAAGAAAGGTAAATAAGAAATCTCTCACAAGATAGATACTGCCCCAATTACAAATTAACTCTCCCCAAACTCAATTAGAAGAAATCAAAATGAAGTACAAGAGATGGGAGACAAGATTTTCAATTAAAGTGCTTGGGAGTTGGATTTGATTGCTTGGATGTTGCTTGAGGTTCAATAATAGTTGTTAATGCTGCTTGAACTTCTTCATTTTATACGTCCTCATTGATTTCTAACCGCTGTGGTTGTTGGGAATTGAAATAAAGACGTTAGGACCATATCTTCCCACCATAAATGCTCTTCTGCAGGCACAGGTATCGATACACGAGGAACCTGTTTCGGAACAGCCTATAAAAAGAAAGAGACGTTGTGCATATAATAGGGAGGGTATCGAAACATGTATCGATGTCATTACTACACTGTAATAGTGGGTATCGAACCATGTTTCGAAACATCTCAACCATCTTTTAAAGTTTTAACTGCCACCAACGGTCAACTCATTAAATGCTAAAATAGTCGTTGAGAATTAAAGGGTGTATCGATACTGGTATCGATACCAGGAGTCATAATTTTAAATGATTTTAAAATAATAAAAAATACTCGATGTGGTTCGATACGTGGTTCGAAACATGCATTTACAGTAAGGTAATGGTATCGAACCGTGTTTCGATACCTGTTCTTAGTTCCAAGAACAAAGCTTTAAAAATGCAGTAGGGTATCGATACCGGTTCAAATGGTATCGATACTCTCGTATCAAAACACTTAGAAATTTTATTTCAAAGTTCTTGGTTTGACTTGAAATCAAAAGTTTGACTTAAGGACTTAAAAATTTATTACAAAATAGTCTTTATACATAATTGTTATATCAAAATCAATTTTGGTTTCACAATCTCCCCCTTTTTAATGTGTTCACTATAATGTGTTCACTATAAGCTAAATTAGATATGCACACTTTAAACCTAAAAAACGGACTCAAAATAAAAATAAATCAAATTTAATGAGTTCTAATAGTTAATTATGGGACTTTAAATCAAATTATACAACTTAATATCAATTTTAGAGCATTTTACTCGGTTAAAATCCCAACATTTTTATTAAAATGCCCAATTAGACATGCACGCTTTAAACCCAACAAACAACCACAAAATGAGATTTAATCAAATTTCATGAGTTCAAATAGTTAATCATGGGTTTTTGAATATGATTAAACCACTGAGTCCCAATTTTAGAGCATTTTAATCGGTTAAATTCCAATGTGATCACTATAAAGCTAACTTAGATGTGCATACTTTAAACATAAGAAAATGACCGCAAAATAAGAATAAATCAAATGTCATGAGTTCTAATAGTTAATCTCAATTTTAGAGCATTTTTCCTGATTCAAATCCCAATGGTTTCACTAAAATGCCCAATTAGACGTGCGCGTTTTAAACCCAACAAAATGGCCACAAAATGAGATTTAAACAAATTTCATGAGTTGAAATAGTTAATTTAAATATGATTAAACCACTAAATCAAATTTTAGAGCATTTTACTCGGTTAAATTCCAATGTGATCATTATAAAGCTCAATTAGATATGCACAACTTAAACCTAACAAAACGGCCGCAAAATAAGAATAAATGAAATATCATGAGTACTTATAATTTATTATGGAATTTTAAACGTAATTATTCAACTTAATCTCACTTTTAAAGCATTTTACTCGGTTAAAATTCTATCGGTTTCATTAAATTTGAACAGATTCACTATAAAGCCCATTTAGACATGCACGCTTTAAACCCAACAAAAAGATCGGAAAATGATATTAGATCAAAATTTATGAGTTCTAATATTTAATTATGGATTTTTTAACCTAATTATACACCTTAATCTCAAATTTTTAGCTTTTTAATCGGTTGAAATTCGAACAGATTCACTATAAAGCCCATTTAGACACGCACGCTTTAAACCCAACAAAAAGATCAGAAAATGATATTAAATCAAAATTTATGAGTTCAAATATTTAATTATGGATTTTTTAACCTAATTCTACACCTTAATCTCAAATTTTTAGCTTTTTAATCGGTTGAAATTCGTACAGATTCACTATAAAGCCCATTTAGACACGCACGATTTAAACCCAACAAAAAGATCAAAAAATGATTTTAAATCAAATTTTATGAGTTCAAATAGTTTTTTATTGATATTTGAACCTAATTATACACCTTAATCTCAAATTTTTAGCTTTTTAATCAGTTAAAATTTGAAAAGATTCACTATAAAGTCCATTTAAACACGCACGCTTTAAACCCAACAAAAAGATCAAAAAATTATATTAAATCAAATTTTAAGAGTTCAAATAGTTAATTATGGACTTTTGAACCTAATTATACAGTTCAATCTCAAATTTTTAGCTTTTTAATAGGTTAAAATTCGAACAGATTCACTACAAACCCTACTTAGACACGCACGCTTTAAACCCAACAAAAAGATTAGAAAATAATATTAAATCAAAATTTATGAGTTCAAGTATTTAATTATGGATTTTTTATCCTAATTATACACCTTAATCTCAAATTTTTAGCTTTTTAATCGGTTGAAATTCGTACAGATTCACTATAAAGCCCATTTAGACACGCACGATTTAAACACAACAAAAAGATCCAAAAATGATATGAAATCAAATTTTACAAGTTTAGATAATTTATTATAGATTTTTGAACCTAATTATACAACTTAATCTCAAATTTTTAGCTTTTTAATCGGTTGAAATTCGAACAGATTCACTATAAAGCCCAATTAGACACGCACGCTTTAAACCCAACAAAAAGATCGGAAAATGATTTTAAATCAAAATTTATGAGTTCAAATATTTAATTATGGATTTTTTAACCTAATTCTACACCTTAATCTAAAATTTTTAGCTTTTTAATCGGTTGAAATTCGTACAGATTCATTATAAAGCCCATTTAGACATGCACGATTTAAACCCAACAAAAAGATCAAAAAATGATACACCTTAATCTCAAATTTATAGCTTTTTAATCGGTTAAAATTCGAAAAGATTCACTATAAAGACCATTTAGACACGCACATTGTAAACCCAACAAAAAGATCGAAAAATGATATTAAATCAAATTTTATGAGTTCAAATAGTTAATTATGGACTTTTGAACCTAATTATACACCTTAATCTCAAATTTTTTAGCTTTTTACTCGGTTAAAATTCGAATATATTGATTATAAAGCCCATTTAGACAGGCGCGCTTTAAACCCAACAAAAAGATCCAAAAATGATATCAAATCAAATTTTATAAGTTTAGATAGTTTATTATGGAGTTTTGAACCTAATTATACAACTTAATCTCAAATTTTTAGCTTTTTAATCGGTTGAAATTCGAACAGATTCACTGTAAAGCCCATTTAGATACGCACGCTTTAAACCCAACAAAAAGATCGGAAAATGATTTTAAATCAAAATTTATGAGTTCAAATATTTAATTATGGATTTTTTAACCTAATTCTACACCTTAATCTCAAATTTTTAGCTTTTTAATTGGTTGAAATTCGTACAAATTCACTATGAAGTCCATTTAGACACGCACGATTTAAACCCAACAAAAAGATCGAAAAATGATTTTAAATCAAATTTTATAAGTTCAAATAGTTTATTCTGGATTTTTGAACCAAATTATACACCTTAATCTCAAATTTTTAGCTTTTTAATCGGTTAAAATTTGAACCGATTCACTATAAAGTCCATTTAGACACGCACACTTTAAACCCAACAAAAAGATCAAAAAATTATATTAAATAAATTTTAAGAATTCAAATAGTTAATTATAGACTTTTGAACCTAATTATACAGTTCAATCTCAAATTTTTAGCTTTTTAATAGGTTAAAATTCGAACAGATTCACTACAAAGCCCACTTAGATACACACGCTTTAAACCCAACAAAAAGATCAAAAAATTATATTAAATCAAATTTTATGAGTTGAAATAGTTATTTATGGATTTTTGAACCTAATTATACAGCTTAATCTCAAATTTTTAGCTTTTTACTTGGTTAAAATTCAAATAGATTAACTATAAAGCCCATTAGACACGCGCACGCTTTAAACCCAACAAAAAGATCAAAAAATGATATTAAACAAAATTTTATGAGTTCAAATAGTTAATTATGGACTTTTGAACCTCATTATACAACTTAATCTCAAATTTTTAGCTTTGTAATCGGTTGACATTCGAACAGATTCACTGTCAAATCAAATTTTATAAGTTTAGATAGTTTATTATGGATTTTTGAACCTCATTATACAACTTAATCTCAAATTTTTAGCTTTGTAATCGGTTGAAATTCGAACAGATTCACTGTAAAGCCCATTTAGACACGCACGCTTTAAACCCAACAAAAAGATCAAAAAATGATTTTAAATCAAAATTTATGAGTTCAAATATTTAATTACGGATTTTTTAACCTAATTCTACACCATAATCTCAAATTTTTAGCTTTTTAATCGGTTGAAATTCGTACAGATTCACTATAAAGCCCATTTAGACACGCACGATTTAAACCCAACAAAAAGATCGAAAAATGATTTTAAATCAAATTTTATGAGTTCAAATAGTTTATTATGGATTTTTGAACCTAATTATACACCTTAATCTCAAATTTTTAGCTTTTTAATCGGTTAAAATTTGAACCGATTCACTATAAAGTCCATTTAGACACACACACTTTAAAGCCAACAAAAAGATCTAAAAAATTATATTAAATAAATTTTAAGAGTTCAAATAGTTAATTATAGACTTTTGAACCTAATTATACAGTTCAATCTCAAATTTTTAGCTTTTTAATAGGTTAAAATTCGAACAGATTCATTACAAAGCCCACTTAGATACGCAAGCTTTAAACCCAACAAAAAGATCAAAAAATTATATTAAATCAAATTTTATGAGTTCAAATAGTTATTTATGGATTTTCGAACCTAATTATACAGTTTAATATCAAATTTTTAGCTTTTTACTAGGTTAAAATTCAAATAGATAACTATAAAACCCATTAGACACGCACGCTTTAAACCCAACAAAAAGATCAAAAAATGATATTAAATCAAATTTTATGAGTTCAAATAGTTAATTATGGACTTTTGAACCTAATTATACACCTTAATCTCAAATTTTTTAGCTTTTTTCTCGGTTAAAACTCGAATAGATTCATTATAAAGCCCATTTAGACACACACGCTTTAAACCCAACAAAAAAAATCCAAAAATGATATCAAATCAAATTTTATAAGTTTAGATAGTTTATTATGGATTTTTGAACCTAATTATACAACTTAATCTCAAATTTTTAGCTTTTTACTCGGTTAAAATTCGAACAGATTCACTATAAAGCCCATTTAGACACGCACGCTTTGAACCCAACAAAATGATCAAAAAATGATATTAAATTAAAATTTATGAGTTCAAATATTTAATTATGGATTTTTGAACCAAATTATACACCTTAATCTCAAATTGTTAGCTTTTTAATCGGTTAAAATTCGAATAGATTCACTATAAAGCCCATTTAGACACGCACGCTGTAAACCCAACAAAAAGATCGAAAAATGATATTAAATCAAATTTTATGAGTTCAAATAGTTAATTATGGACTTTTGAACCTAATTATACAGCTTAATCTCGAATTTTTATCTTTTTACTCGGTTAAAGTTCAAACAGATTCACTACAAATCCCATTCAGACACGCACGCTTTAAACCCAACAAAAATATCTAAAAAAGATATTAAATGAAAATTTATGAGTTAAAATAGTTTATTATGGATTTTTGAACTTAATTATACAGCTTAATCTCAAATTTTTATCTTTTTACTAGGTTAAAATTCTAACAGATTCAGTAAAAAGCCCATTTAGGCACGCACACTTTAAACCCAATAAAAAGACCCAAAAATGATATTAAATAAAATTTTATGAATTCATATAGTTAATTATTGACTTTTGAACCTAATTATATAGCTTAATCTCAAAGTTTTAGCTTTTTACTTGGTTAAAATTAGAACAAATTCACTACAAAGCCCATTTACACACGCACGGTTTAAACCCAATAAAAAATCACAAAATGATATTAAATCAAATTTTATGTGTACAAATAGTTAATTATGGACTTTTGAACCTACTTATACACCTTAATCTCAAATTTTTAGCTTTCTAATCGGTTAAAATTCTAACAGATTCACGATAAAGCCCATTTAGACACGCACGCTTTAAACTCAACAAAAAGATCGAAAAATGATATTAAATCAAATTTTATGAGTTCAAATAGTTTATTTTCGATTTTTGAACTTAATTATATACCTTAATCTCAATTTTTTAGCATTTTACTTGGTTAAAATTCGAACAAATTCACTACAAAGACCATTTAGACATGCATGCTTTAAACCCAATAAAAAGATCAAAAAATTATATTAAATCAAATTTTATGATTTTAAAAAGTTAATTATTGACTTTTGAACCTAATTAAATAGCTAAATCTCAAATTTTTAGCTTTTTACTCGGTTAAAATTCGAACAGATTCACTACAAAGCCCATTTAGACATGCGCGCTTTAAACCAAATAAAAAGATCAAAAAATTATTTTAAATCAAATTTTATGAGTTCAAATAGTTAGTTATAGACTTTTAAACCTAATTATACAACTTAAACTCAAATTTTTAGCTTTTTACTCTGTTAAAATTCGAAGAAATTAACTACAAAGCCAATTTAGACACGCACGCTTTAAACCCAATAAAATGATCAAAAAATTATATTAAATCAAATTTTATGAGTTCTAATAGTTAATTATGGACGTTTAACCTAATTATACACCTTAATCTAAAATTTTTAGCTTTATAATTGGTTAAAATTCGAACAGATTCATTATGAAGCCCATTTAGACACGCGCACTTTAAACCCAACAAAAATATCAAAAAATCGAACAAATTCACTATAAATCCCATTTAGAAAGGCATGCTTTAAACCCAATAAAAAGATTAAAAAATTATATTAAATAAAATTTTACGAGTTCAAATAGTTAGTTATGGACTTTTGTACCTAATTATACAGCTTAATCTCAAATTTTTAGCTTTTTACTCGGTTAAAATTCGAACAAATTCACCACAAAGCCCATTTAGACACGCGCGCTTAAAATCCAACAAAAAGATCAAAAAATGATATTAAATCAAATTTTATGAGTTCAAATAGTTAATTATGGACTTTTGAACCTAATTATACAACTTAATCTCAATTTTTAACTTTTTACTCGTTTAAAATTCGAACATTTTAATCAGTTAAAATTAGAACAGATTTACTGTTAATCCCATTTAGACACGAACACTTTAAACCCAATAAAAAGATCGAAAATTGATATTGAATCAAATTTTATGAGTTCTATTAGTTAATTATGGACTTTTGAACCTAATTATGCACCATAATCAAAAAATTTTAACATTTTACACAGTTAAAATTCGAACAGATTCACTATAAAGCCCATTTAGACACGCACGCTATAAACCAACAAAAAAATCGAAAAATTATATTAAATCAAACTTATGAGTTCAAATAGTTAATTATGTATTTTTAAACCTAATTATACAACTTAATCTCAAAATTTTAGCTGATTACTTGGTTAAAATTCGAACAGATTCACTACAAAGCCCATTTAGATTCGCACGCTTTAAACCCAATAAAAAGATCAAAAAATTATATTAAATCAAATTTTATGATTTCAAATAGTTAATTATGGACTTTTGGACCTAATTATATAGCTTAATCTAAAATTTTTAACATTTTAATCAGTTAAAATTAGAACAGATTTACTGTGAATCCCATTTAGACAAGAACAATTTAAACCCAACAAAAAGATCGAAAATTGATATTAAATCAAATTTTATGAGTTCTATTAGTTAATTATGGAATTTTGAACCTAATTATACACCATAATCAAAAAATTTTAACATTTTACATAGTTAAAATTCGAACATATTTACTATAAATCCAATTTAGACACGAACGCTTTAAACCCAAAAAAAAGATCGAAAAATGATATTAAATCAAATTTTATGAGTTCTAATAATTAATTATGGACTTTTGAACCTTATTATACACCCCAATTTAAATTTTTAACATTTTACTCCGTTAAAATTCGAACAGATTTACTGTAAATCCCATTTCGACACGCACGCTTTAAACTCAACAAAAAGATCGAAAAATGATATAAAATCAAATTTTATGAGTTCTAATAGTTAATTATGGACTTTTGAACCTAATTATATACATTAATCTAAAATTTTTAGCTTTCTAATTTGTTAAAATTCGAACATATTCATTATAAAGCCAATTTAGATAAGCGCGCTTTAAAACCAAAAAAAAAGATCGAAAAATAATATTAAATAAAAATTTATGAGTTCAAATATTTAATTATGGACTTTTGTACCTAATTATACAGCTTAATCTCAATTTTTTTCCTTTTTACTCGGTTAAAATTCGAACAAATTCACTACAAGGCCCATTTAGGCAGGCACGCTTTAAACCCAATAAAAAGATCAAAAAATTATATTAAAATCAAATTTGATGAGTTCAAATAGTTAGTTATGGACTTTTGTACCTAATTATACACCTTAATCTCAAATTTTTAACTTTCTAGTCGGTTAAAATTTGAAGAGATTTACTATAAAGTCAATTTAGACACGCGCACTTTAAAACTAACAAAAAGATCAAAAAATGATATTAAATAAAAATTTATGAGTTCAAATATTTATTTATGGATTTTTGAACCTAATTATATATCTTAATCTCAAATTTTTAGCTTTTTACTCGGTTAAAGTTCAAACAAATTCACTACACAGCCCATTTAGAAATGCACGCTTTAAACCCAATAAAAAGATCAAAAAATTATATTAAATTAAATTTTATGAGTTCAAATTGTTAGCTTTTTACTCGGTTAAAATTTGAACAGATTCACTAGAAAGCCCATTTAGACACTCACGCTTTAAACCCAACAAAAAGATCAAAAAAATATTAAATCAAATTTTAGGAGTTAAAATAGTTAATTGTGGACTTTTGAACCTAATTATAGAGCTTAATCTCAAATTTTTAGCTTTTTTCTCGGTTAAAATTCAAACAAAATCACCACAAAGCACATTTAAACTCGCACGCTTAAAATCCAAATGAAATATCAAAAAATGATATTAAATCAAATTTTATGAGTTGAAACAAAAAGATCAAAAAATGATATTAAATAAAAATTTATGAGTTCAAATAGTTAATTATAGACTCTTTAACCTAATCATACAGCTTAATCTCAATTTTTTAGCTTTTTACTCGGTTAAAATTCGAACAGATTCACTACAAAGCTCATTTAGATACGCACACTTTAAACCCAATAAAATGATCAAAAAATTATATTAAATCAAATTTTATTATTTCAAATTGTTAATTATAGACTTTTGAACCTAATTATACAGCTTAGTCTAAAATTTTTAACTATTTACTCGGTTAAAATTCTAACAAATTTACTATAAAGCCCATTTACGCACACACGATATAAACCCAACAAGAAGATCGAAAACTGATATTAAATAAAATTTTATGAGTTCAAATAGTTAATTATAGACTTTTGAACCTAATCACATACCTTAATCTCAAATTTTTAGCTTTTTACTCGGTTAAAATTCTAACAGATTCACTAGAAAACCCATTTAGACACGCACGCTTTAAACCCAACAAAAAGATCAAAAAAATTATATTAAATAAAATTTTATGAGTTCAAATACTTAATAAGGGACTTTTGAACCTAATTATACAGCTTAATTTAAAATTTTTAACTTTTACTCGGTTAAAATTTGAAAAGATTTATTATAAAGCCCATTTTGACACGCACTCTTTAAACCCAACAAAAAGTTCAAAAAATGATATAAAATAAAACTTTATGAGTTCAAATAGTTAATTATAGACTTTTGAACCTAATCATACACCTTAATCTCAAATTTTTAGCTTTTTACTCGGTTAAAATTCGAACAGATTCACTAGAAAGCCCATTTAGACACTCATGCTTTAAACCCAACAAAAAAATCAATAAATGATATTAAATAAAATTTATGAGTTCAAATAGTTAATTATAGACTTTTAAACCTAATCTTACACCTTAATCTCAAATTTTTAGCTTTTTACTCGGTTAAAATTCGAACAGATTCACAACAAAGCTCATTTTGATACACACGCTTTAAACCCAATAAAAAGATCAAAAAATTATATTAAATCAAATTTTATGATTTCAAATAGTTATTTATGGACTTTTGAACCCAATTATACAGGTTAATTTAAATTTTTTAACTTTTTACTCGGTTAAAATATGAACAAATTTACTATTAAACCCATTTAGACACGCACGCTTTAAACCCGACAAAAAGATCGAAGAATGATATTAAATAAAATTTTATGACTTCAAATAGTTAATTATAGACTTTTGAACCTAGTCATACACCTTAATCTCAAATTTTTCGCTTTTTACTCGTTTAAAATTCGAACAGATTCATAAGAAAGCCCATTTAGACACTCACGCTTTAAACCCAACAAAAAGATCAAGAAAATTATATTAAATCAAATTTTACGAGTTCAAATAGTTAATTAGGGACTTTTGAACCTAATTATACGGCTTAATATAAAATTTTTAACTTTTACTCGGTTAAAATTTGAAAAGATTTATTGTAAAGCCCATTTTGACACGCACTCTTTAAACCCAATAAAGAGATCGAAAAATGATATTATATCAAATTTTAAGATTTCAAATAGTTAATTATGGACTTTTGAAGCTAATTATACAACTTAATCTAAATTTTTTAACTTTTTACTTGGTTAAAATTCGAACAGATTTACTACAAAGCCCATTTTGACACGCACGCTTTATGCCCAACAAAAAGATCAAAAAATGATGTTAAATCAAATTTTATGAGTTCAAATAGTTAATTATGGACTTGTAAAACTAATTATACAACTTAATCTTAAATATTTAGCTTTTTAATCGGTTAAATTTCGAATAGATTCACTACAAAGCTCATTTAGATATGCACTCTTGTAACACAACAAAAAGATCAAAAAATGATATTAAATAAAATTTTATGAGTTCAAATAGTTAATTATGGACTTTGGAACCTAATCATACACCTTAATCTCAAATTTTTAGCTTTTTAGTCGGTTAAAATTGGAACAGATTCACTACAAAGCTCATTTAAATACGCTCGCTTTAAACCCGATAAAAAGATCAAAAAATTATATTAAATCAAATTTTATGATTTAAGTAGTTAATTATGGACTTTTGAACCTAACTATGCAGCTTAATCTAAAATTTTTAACTTTTTACTCGGTCAAAATTCGAACAAATTTACTATAAAACCCATTTAGACACGCACGCTTTAAACCCAACAAAAAGATCGAAAAATGATATTAAATAAAATTTTATGAGTTCAAATAGTTAATTATAGACTTTTAAACCTAATCATACACCTTAATCTAAAATTTTTAGCTTTTTACTCGGTTAAAATTCGAACAGATTCACAAGAAAGCCCATTTAGACACTCACGCTTTAAACCCAACAAAAAGATCAAAAAAATTATATTAAATCAAATTTTATGAGTTCAAATAGTTAATTAGGGACTTTTGAACCTAATTATATGTCTTAATCTAAAATTTTTAACTTTTACTCGGTTAAAATTTGAAAAGATTTATTGTAAAACCCATTTTGACACGCACTCTTTAACCCCAACAAAAAGATAGAAAAATGATGTTAAATCAAATTTTAAGAGTTCAAATAGTTAATTATTGACTTTTGAAGCTAATTATACAGCTTAATCTAACTTTTTTTGCTTTTTACTTCGTTAAAATTCGAACAGATTTACAATAAAGCCCATTTAGAAACGCACGCTTTAAACCCAACAAAAAAAATCAAAAAATGATATTAAAAAAATTTTATGAGTTCAAATAGTTAATTATAGACTTTTGAACCTAATCATACACCTTAATCTCAAATTTTTAGATTTTTACTCGATTAAAATTCAAACAGATTCACTACAAAGCTCATTTAGATACGCACGCTTTAAACCCAAGAAAAAGATTAAAAAATTAAATTAAAACAAATTTTATGATTTCAAATATTTCATTATGGACTTTTGAAGCTAATGATACAGCTTAATCTCAAATTTTTAGCTTTTTACTCGGTTAAAATTCGAACAGATTCACTACAAAGCTCAATTAGATACGCACGCTTTAAACCCAATAAAAAGATCAAAAAATTATATTAAATCAAATTTTATGATTTTAAATAGTTAATTATGGACTTTAGATCCTAATTATAGAGCTTAATCTAAAATTTTTAACTTTTTACTCGGTTAAAATTCTAACAGATTTACTATAAAGCCCATTTAGACACGCACGCTTTAAAACCAACAAAGAAATCAAAAAAGGATATTAAATAAAATTTTATGAGTTCAAATAGTTAATTATAGACTTTTGAACCTAATCATACACCTTAATTTCAAATTTTTAGCTTTTTACTCGGTTAAAATTCGAACAGATTCACTACAAAGCTCATTTAGATACGCACGCTTTAAACCCAATAAAAAGATAAAAATATTAAATTAAATCAAATTTTATGATTTCAAACAGTTAATTATGGACTTTAGAACCTAATTATACTTCTTAATCTAAAATTTTTAACTTTTTACTCGATTAAAATTCGAACAAATTTACTATAAAACCCATTTAGACACGCATGCTTTAAACCCAACAAAAAGATCAAAAAATGATATTAAATCAAATTTTATGAGTTCAAATAGTTAATTATGGACTTTTGAACCTAATCATACACCTTAATCTCAAATTTTTAGCTTTTTACTCGGTTAAAATTCGAACAGATTCACTACAAAGCTCATTAGATACGCACGCTTTAAACCCAATAAAAAGATCAAAAAATTATATTAAATCAAATTTTATGAGTTCAAATAGTTAATTATGGACTTTTGAACATAATTATACAGATTAATCTAAAATTTTTAGCTTTTTACTCGGTTAAAATTCTAACAGATTTACTATAAAACCAATTTAGACACGCACGCTTTAAACACAATAAAAAAACGAAAAATGAATTTAAATAAAATTTTATGACTTCAAATAGTTAATTATAGACTTTTGAACCTAATCATACACCTTAATCTCAAATTTTTAGCTTTTTACTCGGTTAAAATTCGAACAGATTCACTAGAAAGCCCATTTAGACACTCATGCTTTAAACCCAACAAAAAGATCAAAAAATGATATTAAATCAAATTTTATGAGTTCAAATAGTTAATTATGGAATTTTGAACCTAATCATACACCTTAATCTCAAATTTTTAGCTTTTTATTTGGTTAAAATTCGAAAAGATTCACTACAAAACTCATTTAGATACGCACGCTTTAAACCCAATAAAAAGATCAAAAAATTATATTAAATCAAATTATATGATTTCAAATAGTTAATTACGGACTTTTGAACCTAATTATACAGCTTAATCTAAAATTTATAACTTTTCACTCGGTTAAAATTGTAGTAGATTTACTTTAAAGCCCATTTAGACACGCACGCTTTAAACCCAACAAAAAAATCAAAAAAAGATATTAAATAAAATTTTATGACTTCAAATAGTTAATTATATACTTTTAAACCTAATCATACACCTTAATCACAAATTTTTAGCTTTTTACTCAGTTAAAATTCGAGCAGGTCCAGTACAAAGCTCATTTAGATACGCACGCTTTAAACCCAATAAAAAGATCAAAAAATTATATTAAATCAAATTTTATGATTTTAAATAGTTAATTATGGACTTTTGAACCTAATTATACAGCTTAATCTAAAATTTTTAACTTTTTACTCGGTTAAAATTCTAACAGATTTACTTTAAAGCTCATTTAGACACGCACGCTTTAAACCCAACAAAAAAATCAAAAAATGATATTAAAAAAAAAATTATGAGTTCAAATAGTTAATTATAGACTTTTAAACCTAATCATAAACCTTAATCTCAAATTTTTAGATTTTTACTCGGTTATAATTCGAGCAGGTTCAGTACAAAGCTCATTTAGATACGCACGCTTTAAACCCAATAAAAAGATCAAAAAATTATATTAAGTCAAATTTTATGATTTCAAATAGTTAATTATGGACTTTTGAACCTAATTATACAGCTTAATCTAAAATTTTTAACTTTTTACTCGGTTAAAATTCAAACAGATTCACTAGAAAGCCCATTTAGACACGCACGCTTTAAACCCAACAAAAAAATCAAAAAATGAAATTAAATAAATTTTTAGGAGTTCAAATTGTTAATATTGACTTTTGAACCTAATCATACACCTTAATCTCAAATTTTTAGCTTTTTTATCGGTTAAAATTCGAACAGATTCACTAGAAAGCTCATTTAGACACTCATGCTTTAAACCCAACAAAAAGATCAAAAAATGATATTAAATCAAATTTTATGAGTTCAAATAGTTAATTATGGACTTTTAAACCTAATCATACACCTTAATCTAAAATTTTTAGCTTTTTACTCGGTTAAAATTCGAACAGATTCACTAGAAAGCCCATTTAGAAACTCATGCTTTAAAACCAACAGAAAGATCAAAAAATGATATTAAATCAAATTTTATGAGTTCAAATAGTTAATTATGGACTTTTGAACCTAATCATACACCTTAATCTCAAATTTTTAGCTTTTTACTCGGTTAAAATTCGAAAAGATTCACTACAAAGCTCATTTAGATACGCACTCTTTAAACCCAATAAAAAGATCAAAAAATTATATTAAATCAAATTTTATGATTTCAAATAGTTAATTCTGGACTTTTAAACCTAATTATACAGCTTAATCTAAAATTTATAACTTTTTAGTCGGTTAAAATTCGAACAGATTTACTATAAAGCCAATTTAGACACGCACGCTTTAAACCCAATAAAAAAACGAAAAATGAAATTAAATAAAATTTTATGAGTTAAAATAGTTAATTATAGACTTTTAAACCTAATCATACACCTTAGTCTCAAATTTTTAGCTTTTTACTCGGTTAAAATTCGAGCAGATTCAGTACAAAGCTCATTTAGATACGCACCCTTTAAACCCAATAAAAGGATCAAAAAATTATATTAAATCAAATTTTATGATTTCAAATAGTTAATTATGGAATTTTGAACCTAATTATACACCTTAATCTCAAATTTTTAGCTTTTTACTCGGTTAAAATTCGAACAGGTTCACTAGAAAGCCCATTTAGACACTCATGCTTTAAACCCAACAAAAAGATAAAAAAATGATATTAAATCAAATTTTATGAGTTCAAATAGTTAATTATGCACTTTTGAACCTAATCATACTCCTTAATCTCAAATTTTTAGCTTTTTACTCGGTTAAAATTCGAAAAGAATCACTACGAAGCTCATTTAGATACGCACGGTTTAAATCCAATAAAAAGATCAAAAAATTATATTAAATCAAATTTTATGATTTCAAATAGTTAATTATGGACTTTTGAACCTAATTATAAAGCTTAATCTAAAATTTTTAACTTTTTACTCGGTTAAAATTCTAACAGATTTACAATAAAGCCCATTTAGAGACGCACGCTTTAAACCCAACAAAAAAATCAAAAATTGATATTAAAAGAATTTTATGAGTTCAAATTGTTAATTATAGACTTTTGAACCTAATCATACACCTTAATCTCAAATTTTTAGATTTTTACTCGGTTAAAATTCGAGCAGGTTCAGTACAAAGCTCATTTAGATACGCACGCTTTAAACCCAATAAAAAGATGAAAAAAATTATATTAAATCAAATTTTATGATTTCAAATAGTTAATTATGGACTTTTGAACCTAATTATACAGCTTAATCTAAAATTTTTAACTTTTTACTCGGTTAAAATTCTAACAGATTTACTATAAAGCTCATTTAGACACGCACGCTTTAAACCCAACAAAAAAATCGAAATATGAAATTAAATAAAATTTTATGAGCTCAAATAGTTAATTATAGACTTTTGAACCTAATCATACACCTTAATCTCAAATTTTTAGGTTTTTACTCGGTTAAAATTCGAACAGATTCACTAGAAAGCCCATTTAGACACGCACGGTTTAAACCCAACAAAAAATCAAAAAATGATATTAAATTTTTTTTATGAGTTCAAATAGTTAATTATGAACTTTTGAACCTAATCGTACACCTTAATCTCAAATTTTTAGCTTTTTCTTCGGTCTAAATTCGAAAAGATTCACTACAAAGCTCATTTAGATACGCACGGTTTAAACCCAATAAAAAAATCAAAAAATTATATTAAATCAAATTTTATGAGTTCAAATAGTTAATTATGGACTTTTGAACCTAATTATACAGCTTAATCTAAAATTTTTAACTTTTTACTCGGATAAAATTCTAACAGATTTACTTTAAAGCCCATTTAGACACGCACGCTTTAAAACCAACAAAAAAATCAAAAAATGATATTAAAATTTTTTATGATTTCAAATAGTTAATTATAGACTTTTGAACCTAATCATACACCTTAATCTCGAATTTTTAGCTTTTTACTCGGTTAAAATTCGAACATATTCACTAGAAAGCCCGTTTAGACACTAATGCTTTAAACCCAACAAAAAGATCAAAAAATGATATTAAAAAAATTTTATGATTCCAAATAGTAAATTATGGACTTTTGAACCTAATTATACAGCTTAATCTAAGATTTTTAACTTTTTACTCGGTTAAAATTCTAACAGATTTACTATAAAGCCCATTTAGACACGCACACTTTAAACCCAACAAAAAATTCAAAAAATGAAATTAAATAAAATTTTATGAGTTCAAATAGTTAATTATAGACTTTTGAACCTAATCATACACATTAATCTCAAATTTTTAGCATTTTACTCAGTTAAAATTCGAACAGATTCACTAGAAAGCCCATTTAGACACTAATGCTTTAAACCCAACAAAAAGATCAAAAAATGATATTAAACAAATTTTATGAGTTCAAATAGTTAATTATCGACTTTTGAACCTAATCATGCACCTTATTCTCAAATTTTTAGCTTTTTGCTCGGTTAAAATTCGAAAAGATTCACTACAAAGCTCATTTAGATACGCACGCTTTAAATCAAATAAAAAGATCAAAAAATTATATTAAATCAAATTTTATGATTTCAAATAGTTAATTATGGACTTTTGAACCTAATTATATAGCTTAATCTAAAATGTTTAACTTTTTACTCGGTTAAAATTCTAACAGATTTACTTTAAAGCCCATTTAGACACGCACGCTTCAAACACAACAAAAAAATCAAAAATTGATATTAAATAAAATTTTATGAGTTCAAATAGTTAATTATAGACTTTAAAACCTAATCATACACCTTAATCTCAAATTTTTAGATTTTTACTCGGTTAAAATTCGAGCAGGTTCAGTACAAAGCTCATTTAGATACGCACGCTTTAAACCCAATAAAAAGATCAAAAAATTATATTAAATCAAATTTTATGATTTCAAATAGTTAATTATGGACTTTTGAACCTAATTATACAGCTTAATCTAAAATTTTTAACTTTTTACTCGGTTAAAATTCTAACAGATTTACTATAAAGCTCATTTAGACACGCACGCTTTAAACCCAACAAAAAAATCGAAATATGAAATTAAATAAAATTTTATGATCTCAAATAGTTAATTATAGAGTTTTGAACCTAATCATACACCTTAATCTCAAATTTTTAGGTTTTTACTCGGTTAAAATTCGAACAGATTCACTAGAAAGCCCATTTAGACACGCACGGTTTAAACCCAACAAAAAATCAAAAAATGATATTAAAATTTTTTATGAGTTCAAATAGTTAGTTATGAACTTTTGATCCTAATCGTACACCTTAATCTCAAATTTTTAGCTTTTTCCTCGGTTAAAATTCGAAAAGATTCACTACAAAGCTCATTTAGATACGCACGGTTTAAACCCAATAAAAAAATCAAAAAATTATATTAAATCAAATTTTATGAGTTCAAATAGTTAATTATGGACTTTTGAACCTAATTATACATCTTAATCTAAAATTTTTAACTTTTTACTCGGATAAAATTCTAACAGATTTACTTTAAAGCCCATTTAGACACGCACGCTTTAAAACCAACAAAAAAATCAAAAAATGATATTAAAATTTTTTATGAGTTCAAATAGTTAATTATAGACTTTTGAACCTAATCATACACCTTAATCTCGAATTTTTAGCTTTTTACTCGGTTAAAATTCGAACATATTCACTAGAAAGCCCGTTTAGACACTAATGCTTTAAACCCAACAAAAAGATCAAAAAATGATATTAAAAAAATTTTATGATTCCAAATAGTAAATTATGGACTTTTGAACCTAATTATACAGCTTAATCTAAAATTTTTAACTTTTTACTCGGTTAAAATTCTAACAGATTTACTATAAAGCCCATTTAGACACGCAAGCTTTAAACCCAACAAAAAATTCAAAAAATGAAATTAAATAAAATTTTATGAGTTCAAATAGTTAATTATAGACTTTTGAACCTAATCATACACCTTAATCTCAAATTTTTAGCTTTTTACTCGGTTAAAATTCGAACAGATTCACTAGAAAGCCCATTTAGACACTAATGCTTTAAACCCAACAAAAAGATCAAAAAATGATATTAAACAAATTTTATGAGTTCAAATAGTTAATTATCGACTTTTGAACCTAATCATGCACCTTATTCTCAAATTTTTAGCTTTTTACTCGGTTAAAATTCGAAAAGATTCACTACAAAGCTCATTTAGATACGCACGCTTTAAATCCAATAAAAAGATCAAAAAATTATATTAAATCAAATTTTATGATTTCAAATAGTTAATTATGGACTTTTGAACCTAATTATAAAGCTTAATCTAAAATTTTTAACTTTTTACTCGGTTAAAATTCTAACAGATTTACTATAAAGCCCATTTAGACACGCACGCTTCAAACACAACAAAAAATTCAAAAAATGAAATTAAATAAAATTTTATGAGTTCAAATAGTTAATTATAGACTTTTGAATCTAATCATACACCTTAATCTCAAATTTTTAGCTTTTTACTCGGTTAAAATTCGAACAGATTCACTAGAAAGCCCATTTAGACACTAATGCTTTAAACCCAACAAAAAGATCAAAAAATGATATTAAACAAATTTTATGAGTTCAAATAGTTAATTATCGACTTTTGAACCTAATCATACACCTTATTCTCAAATTTTTAGCTTTTTACTCGGTTAAAATTCGAAAAGATTCACTACAAAGCTCATTTAGATACGCACGCTTTAAATCCAATAAAAAGATCAAAAAATTATATTAAATCAAATTTTATGATTTCAAATAGTTAATTATGGACTTTTGAACCTAATTATAAAGCTTAATCTAAAATTTTTAACTTTTTACTCGGTTAAAATTCTAACAGATTTACTTTAAAGCCCATTTAGACACGCACGCTTTAAACCCAACAAAAAAATCAAAAATTGATATTAAAAAAATTTTATGAGTTCAAATTGTTAATTATAGACTTTTGAACCTAATCATACACCTTAATCTCAAATTTTTAGATTTTTACTCGGTTAAAATTCGAGCAGGTTCAGTACAAAGCTCATTTAGATACGCACGCTTTAAACCCAATAAAAAGATGAAAAAAATTATATTAAATCAAATTTTATGATTTCAAATAGTTAATTATGGACTTTTGAACCTAATTATACAGCTTAATCTAAAATTTTTAACTTTTTACTCGGTTAAAATTCTAACAGATTTACTATAAAGCTCATTTAGACACGCACGCTTTAAACCCAACAAAAAAATCGAAATATGAAATTAAATAAAATTTTATGAGCTCAAATAGTTAATTATAGACTTTTGAACCTAATCATACACCTTAATCTCAAATTTTTAGGTTTTTACTCGGTTAAAATTCGAACAGATTCACTAGAAAGCCCATTTAGACACGCACGGTTTAAACCCAACAAAAAATCAAAAAATGATATTAAAATTTTTTTATGAGTTCAAATAGTTAATTATGAACTTTTGAACCTAATCGTACACCTTAATCTCAAATTTTTAGCTTTTTCCTCGGTTAAAATTCGAAAAGATTCACTACAAAGCTCATTTAGATACGCACGCTTTAAACCCAATAAAAAAATCAAAAAATTATATTAAATCAAATTTTATGATTTCAAATAGTTAATTATGGACTTTTGAACCTAATTATACAGCTTAATCTAAAATTTTTAACTTTTTACTCGGATAAAATTCTAACAGATTTACTTTAAAGCCCATTTAGACACGCACGCTTTAAAACCAACAAAAAAAATCAAAAAATGATATTAAAATTTTTTATGAGTTCAAATAGTTAATTATAGACTTTTGAACCTAATCATACACCTTAATCTCGAATTTTTAGCTTTTTACTCGGTTAAAATTCGAACATATTCACTAGAAAGCCCGTTTAGACACTAATGCTTTAAACCCAACAAAAAGATCAAAAAATGATATTAAAAAAATTTTATGATTCCAAATAGTAAATTATGGACTTTTGAACCTAATTATACAGCTTAATCTAAAATTTTTAACTTTTTACTCGGTTAAAATTCTAACAGATTTACTATAAAGCCCATTTAGACACGCACGCTTTAAACCCAGCAAAAAAATCAAAAATTGATATTAAAAAAATTTTATGCGTTCAAATTGTTAATTATAGACTTTTGAACCTAATCATACACCTTAATTTCAAATTTTTAGCTTTTTACTCGGTTAAAATTCGAACAGATTCACTAGAAAGCCCATTTAGACACGCACGCTTTAAACCCAACAAAAAATCAAAAATTGATATTAAAAAAATTTTATGAGTTCAAATTGTTAATTATAGACTTTTGAACCTAATCATACACCTTAATCTCAGATTTTTAGCTTTTTACTCGGTTAAAATTCGAACATATTCACTACAAAGCTCATTCAGATACGCACGCCTTAAACCTATTAAAAAGATCAAAAAATTATATTAAATCAAATTTTATGATTTCAAATAGTTAATTATGGACTTTAGATCCTAATTATACAGCTTAATTTAAAATTTTTAACTTTTTACTCGGTTAAAATTCTAACAGATTTACAATAAAGCCCATTTAGACACGCACGCTTTAAACCCAACAAAAAAATTAAAAATTGATATTAAAAAAATTTTATGCGTTCAAATTGTTAATTATAGACTTTTGAACCTAATCATACACCTTAATCTCAGATTTTTAGCTTTTTACTCGGTAAAAATTTTAACATATTCACTACAAAGCTCATTCAGATACGCACGCCTTAAACCTATTAAAAAGATCAAAAAATTATATTAATTCAAATTTTATGATTTCAAATAGTTAATTATGGACTTTAGATCCTAATTATACAGCTTAATTTAAAATTTTTAACTTGTTACTCGGTTAAAATTCTAACAGATTTACTTTAAAGCCCATTTAGACACGCACGCTTTAAACCCAAAAAAAATCAAAAAATGATATTAAATAAAATTTTATGAGTTCAAATAGTTAATTATAGACTTTTAAACCTAATCAAACACCTTAATCTCAAGTTTTTAGCTTTTTACTCGGTTAAAATTCGAACATATTCATTAGAAAGCCCATTTAGACACTAATGCTTTAAACCCAACAAAAAGATCAAAAAATGATATTAAACAAATTTTATGATTCCAAATAGTTAATTATGGACTTTTGAACCTAATTATACAGCTTAATCTAAAATTTTTAACTTTTTACTCGGTTAAAATTCTAACAGATTTACTATAAAGCCCATTTAGACACGCACGCTTTAAACCCAACAAAAAAAATCAAAAAATGAAATTAAATAAAATTTTATGAGTTCAAATAGTTAATTATAGAGTTTTGAACCTAATCATACACCTTAATCTCAAATTTTTAGCTTTTTACTCGGTTAAAATTCGAACATATTCACTAGAAAGCCCGTTTAGACACTAATGCTTTAAACCCAACAAAAAAATCAAAAAATGATATTAAATGAAATTTTATGAGTTCAAATAGTTAATTATAGACTTTTAAACCTAATCATACACCTTAGTCTCAAATTTTTAGCTTTTTATTCGGTTAAAATACGAGCAGATTCAGTACAAAGCTTATTTAGATACGCACGCTTTAAACCCAATAAAAAGATCAAAAAATTATATTAAATCAAATTTTATGATTTCAAATAGTTAATTATGGACTTTTGAACCTAATTATACAGCTTAATCTAAAATTTTTAACTTTTTACTCGGTTAAAATTCTAACAGATTTACAATAAAGCCCATTTAGACACGCACGCTTTAAACCCAACAAAAAAATCAAAAAATGATATTAATTTGAATTTTATGAGTTCAAATAGTTAATTATAGACTTTTGAACCTAATCATACACCTTAATCTCAAATTTTTAGCTTTTTACTCGGTTAAAATTTGAACAGATTCACTACAAAGCCCATTTAGATGCACACGCTTTAAACCCAATAAAAAGATCAAAAAATTATATTAAATCAAATTTTATGAGTTCAAATAGTTAATTATGGACTTTTGAACATAATTATACAGCTTAATCTCAAATTTTAATCTTTTTTCTCGGTTAAAATTCTAACAGATTCACTATAAAGCCAATTTAGACACGCACGCTTTAAACCAAAAAAATCGAAAAATGATATTAAATCAAATTTTATGAGTTCAAATAGTTTATTTTGGATTTTTGAACCTAATTATACACCTTAATCTCAAATTTTTAGCTTCTTAATATGTTAAAATTCGAACAGATTCACTATAAAGCCCAATAAGATATGCACGCTTAAAACCCAACAAAAAGATCAAAAAATGATTTTAAATCAAATTTTATGAGTTCAAATAGTTAATTATGGACTTTTGAACCTAATTATACATCTTTATCTAAAATTTTAACTTTTTACTCGGTTAAAATTCGAACATATTTACTGTAAAGTCCATTTCGACACGCACGCTTAAAACCCTACAAAAAGATCAAAAAATGATATTAAATCAAATTTTATAATTTCAAGTAGTTAACTATGGACTTTTGAACATAATTATAGAGCTTAATCTAAAATTTTTAGGTTTTTATTGGGTTTAAATTCGAACGGATTTATTGTAAAGTCCGTTTAGACACGCACTCTTTAAACCCAACAAAAAGATCGAAAAATTATATTAAATAAAATTTTATGAGTTCAAATAGTTAATTATAGACTTTTGAAGTTAATTATACAACCTAATCTAAAATTTTTAGCTTCTTACTCAGTTAAAATTCGAACAGATTTACTACAAAGCTCATTTAGACACGCATACTTTAAACCCAACAAAAAGATCGAAAAATGATATTAAATAAAATTTTATGAGTTCAAATAGTTAATTATGGACTTTTGAACCTAATTATACAGCTTAATCTCAAATTTTTAGATTTTTACTCGGATAAAATTCGAACAGGTTCACTACAAAGTCTATTTAGATATGCACGCTTTAAACCCAATAAAAAGATCAAAAAATTATATTAAATCAAATTTTATGAGTTCAAATAGTTAATTATGGAATTTTGAACCTAATTATACAGCTTAATCTAAAATTTTTAACTTTTTTCTCGATTAAAATTTGAAAAGATTTATTGTAAATCCCATTTTGACACGCACTCTTTAAACCCAACAAAAAGATCGAAAAATGATATTAAATCAAATTTTATGAGTTCAAATAGTTAATTATGGAATTTTGAAGCTAATTATACAGCTTAATCTAATATTTTTAGCTTTTTACTTGGTTAAAATTCGAACAGATTCACTACAATGCCCATTTAGACACGCACGCTTTAAACCCAACGAAAAGATCAAAAATGATATTAAATCAAATTTTATGAGTTCAAATAGTTAATTCTGGACTTTTAAACCTAATTATATATCCAGGGAAGTTCATTGGTTTTTATGACTTCTGATAAGTGGCTCCACCTTTGGGTCGAGTATCCACTTCTGTTCAGTGGCTCCACCTTCAGGTCGAGATTCCACTTCTGTTGGTGTGACGTAGTTAGAGGAACCTACTCTTCTGTTGGTGTTCGGGGATGGGTGCATATCATGCATACATTACATTATCTGTTCTGCTTTGTTTTCTGATCCTGATTATCTGTACAATAGAGACACACTAGGCTCCCTAGCTTACATCCTTTAAGTTTTTCTGTTCCAGATTCTCAAACCTAGGCTACGTACGGTATACTTTGAGGATTTTGAACTTAGATCATTTTACGTATGTTTACAGTTTTAGATTTTTGATTTATTATATTATATTTCAGTTAATATTTTATGATGTATTGGACTTGGGAATTTATTCGCATTTTTTGGACTGTTAATGTTTAATTAATTTTATGGGTTGAACTCGGTATTTTTAAATGATGAGTTTTTTTAGTATTTTAAAATATGAATTATTTAGTAATTTATCCGAAAGTTAAATTTAATATTATAAAACCCTAACTGGCAAAACAAGTTTTAATAACGTAAACCCTAACTTCTAATCTAAGAAATTAGGTTAATTTTAGTGGTTACATTTAATGGTATCAAAGCTAGGTTCAACCCACAGATTGTGAGGTCCAAAATGATTTTGATCCAAAAATGATTTTGTAAACTTATTTGAAAATCCAGATTTTCAGTTTGACTCATATTTTATATTTTCTGAAATATTTTGAATAATACTCCAAGTACCGATTCTAATATAGGATTTGTATGTCCTTCTGTAGATATACTACTATGCCACCACATAGAAGTACACGTTTAACGACCGGGAGAGGTCATGTCAAGGTCGTGGCCGAGGTCGTATTGCTGGTTCTACGAGTGATGTTCCGCCTTCTGTGGATCTTCCACAGGATCTGAGTTTAGCTTAGGATTTAGGAGGGGAGGAACAACCCGAGGTTTAGGTTGAGGCTCGGCAAGCCGAGGTTAACCATCCCGTCTAGAGTGAAGGACCATATACTTCTGGAGACAATGAGACTATCAGTTTAGATTCTATTACCATGGAGAGAGAGTTACTCCGGTATCTGCGACAAACAGAGGGTGTCAGGAAACCCATTTCTATAGAGTTTTTGGCTACTGGCATGACTATGTTCGATGGGAAGACTAGTACAAACCCAGCTAATGCGGAGTATTGGCTAAAGAAGCTGCAGAGTTTGTTTGTAGAGATTGAATACCCTTCAGAAAAGAAATTGAGGGCGTCCATATCTTTGCTCCTGGGTGAAGCCCTTAATTGGTGGGAGGCCGAGGAAAGAGTGAATGCTTTAGATCAGATCAGTTAGGAGTTTTTCAGGTAAGGTTTTGAGGACTGGTATGTGGGACCCGAGTATCTAGAAAAGTGTCATGATATTTTTCTGAACCTGCAGCAGAATGATATGTCAGTTAACGACTACGAGATAGAGTTTTTGCGTTTGTTATAGTATGCTTCTGGGCTTGTTACGACTGAGAAATAGAAGTGTGAGTATTTTCTAAAAGGACTACGGGTGCCAATCAAGATAGCAATGGACACTCACCATGATACCGAGTATAAGATGATCACTCGGCGAGCCAGAACGGCCGAGCGTAATGAGAGTTTAAGGATTCCGTAGGAATCCCAAGGCCATGATCGATCTAGACGACAGCCTGCAGCTTCAGTACAGCACAGTCAAGGTTTTCAGTCCCGGAAGAGTGGTCGAGATGAGTTTGAGCCTCAAAGTTCTTCTCGGGCTAGGCCAACAGCGTCAATTGTTCCGGCTGCTAGTGGAGCTGGGTCCACTAGTACGCATGCTTTGCCACAATGTTCCTTCTATAAAAAGTGGTATTCAGGAGAGTGTCGTATGAGGAGTGGAGCCTGTTTCCATTTCGGTTCTTATGATCACCATCTTAGGGATTGCCTAATGTCACCGTAGTCAGGTTATGCTCCGGGTTAATCTTAGGCTTCAGTTCAAACCCCTGTTGGGGGAAGAGGTCAGGGTAGGCCTGCTGCATCCGGTACCGGTGGTAGAGGCAGACCTAGTCAGTTCAGAGGATCAGCCAGATAAGGGGTTCTCAGCCTGAGTTGGTTTATGCTACAAGGAGACATGAAGATCGGGATGAGCCAGACGTCATTGTTGGTACTTTTTCTATACATGATATTTCCTTTTTCGCACTGTTAGATAATGAGTTGACGCATTCTTATGTCTCTAGCTCTGTATCTGGATATTTGGAAATTCCTGTAGAGGATACCAGTAGTTCAATTTTAGTTTACAGTCCGGTAGGTAATCCTATTGAGGTTACCAAAGTGTATAAAGATTGTCCTCTTGAGGTTCAAGGAGAAATCTTTCTTGCTAATCTGATGGAGCTACTGTTTGGGGAGTTTGATTTGATACTTGGGATGGATTGGCTGTCAGCCCATCGAGTTACTCTAGATTGTGAGCGAAAAAGGGCAATTCTGAGGACTTCTAATGACCGTAAGGTAACCCTTATCGGTGAGCGTAGAGGGTATCTGTCTAATGTTATCTCTGCTCTGAAAGCTAAAAAGATGATCAGGAAATGATATGTGGCTTATCTTGCCTATATTCTTGACCCGAGGCAATCTAATTCTGGGATGGATAAGATCTGTGTTGTGTGTGAATTTCCTGATGTTTTTCCCGAAGAGTTACCGAGAGTACCCCCTAAGCGGGAGGAGGTGGAGTTCAGTATTGACTTGCATTCGGGGATGACTCCAGTATCTATGACACCATACCGGATGGCTCCGAAAGAGCTTAAGGAGCTTAAGGTTCAGTTGCAAGAACTATTGGATAGAGGATTCATTCGACCCAGTGTTTCTTCGTAGGGAGCTCCGGTTCTGTTCGTTAAAAAGAAATATGGGTCGCTCCGTCTCTGCATTGACTACTAGAAGTTGAACAAGTTGACCATCAAGAATACGTACCCTCTTCCCCGTATCGATAATCTGTTTGTTTGACCAGTTCCAAGGAGTTTCTGTGTTTTCTAAGATAAACCTGATATCTGGTTATTATCAACTCAAGGTTAAGGATTCTGATGTATTCAAAACAGCTTTTTGGACTCGATATGGACACTACGAGTTTCTGGTAATGCCCCTTCGGTCTGACCAATGCTCCTGTAGCATTCATGGATTTGATGAATAGGGTGTTTCGACCCTATCTGGATCAGTTTGTGGTGGTCTTTATAGATGATATCCTGGTCTATTCTAAGTTTGAGGATGAGCATGTACAGCATCTCCGTATTGTTTTAAAGACTCTGAGAGAGAAACAGCTCTTTGCAAAGTTCAGCAAATGTGAGTTCTAGCTTTCTAAGGTTGTGTTTTGGGGACATTTTGTTTCAACCAAGGGTATTCAGGTTGACTTGAAGAAAATTGAAGCTATCACATGGAATGGAAGCAGCCTAAGAATGTGGCAGAGATCTGTAGTTTTCTAGGGCTGGCTGGTTATTATTAGAGGTTTGTGGAGGGTTTTTCCTCTATCGCTCTTCCTTTGACTAAACTTTTGAGGAAAGATGTTTCGTTTACCTGGTCTGAGGCTCAGCAGGAAAGCTTTGAGAAACTCAAATCTGTTCTGACTCAAGCACCAGTTCTGACACAGCCAGAGTCGGGGAAACCTTATACAGTTTACAATGATGCTTCATACACTGGTTTGGGATGTGTTTTGATGCCGGATGGGAAGGTAGTGGCTTATGCTTCTCGGCAGCTAAAACCATATGACTGTAACTATCCTACCCACGATCTGGATTATGGATTTTTGAATCCAACAAAAAGATCGAAAAATGATGATTACATCAAATTTTATGTGTTCAAAGATTTAATTATGGATTTTTGAACCTATTTATACACCTTAATCTCAAATTTTTAGCTTTTTACTCGGATAAAATTCAAACAGATTCACTATAAAGCCCATTTAGACAAGCATGTTTTAAACCCAACAAAAAGATCAAAATACGATATTAAGTCAAATTTTATGAGTTCAAATAGTTAATTATGAAATTTTGAACCTAATTATACAGCTTAATCTAAAATTTTTAGCTTTTTACTCGGTTAAAATTCTAACAGATTCACTATAATGCCCATTTAGACACGCACGCTTTAAAACCAACAAAAAGACCGAAAAATGATAATTAAATCAAATTTTATGTGTTCAAAGATTTAATTATGGAGTTTTGTACCTAATTATACACCTTAGTCTCAAATTTTTAGCTTTTTACTCGGATAAAATTCGAACAAATTCAATATAAAGCCCATTTAGACAAGCATGCTTTAAACCCAACAAACGGATCAAAATACGATATTAAATCAAATTTTATGAGTTCAAATAGCTAATTATGAACTTTTAAACCTAATTATACACCTTAATCTAAAATTTTTAGATTTTTACTCTGTTAAAATTCTAACACATTCACTATAAAGCCCATTTAGAAACGCACGCCTTAAACCCAACAAAAAGATCGAAAAATGATATTAAAATCAAAATTTATGAGTTCAAATATTTAATTATGGATTTTTGAACCTAATTATACACATTTATCTCAATTTTTTTTAGCATTTTACTCGGTTAAAATTCGAACAGATTCAATATAAAGCCCATTTAGACACGCAATCTTTAAAACCCAACAAAAAGATCAAAAAAATATTAAATCAAATTTTATGAGTTCAAATAGTTAATTATGTATTTTTGAAACTAATTATACACATTAATCTCAAATTTTTAGCTTTTTACTCGAATAAAATTTGCACAAATTTACTATAAAGCCGATTTAGAGACGCACGCTTTATACACAACAAAAAGATCAAAAAAAATATATTAAATCAAATTTTTATTACTTCAAATAGTTAATTATGGATTTTTGAATCTAATTATACAGCTTAATATCAAAATTTTAGCTTTTTACCCGGTTAATATTCGAACAGATTAAATATAAAGCCCATTTACAAGCGCATGCTTTAAACCCAACAAAAAGATTGAAAAATGATAATTGAATCAAATTTTATATGTCCAAATATCTAATTATGGATTTTTGAAACAAATTATACCCCTTGATCTCAAATTTTTAGCTTTTTACTCGGATAAAATTCGAATAGATTCACTAGAAAGTCCATTTAGACTCGCACGCTTTAAACCCAACAAAAAGATCGAAAAATAATATTAAATCAAATTTTATGAGTTCAAATTGCTAAATATGGACTTTTGAACCTAATTATAAACTTTAATCTCAAATTTTAGATTTTTTACTCGGTTAAAATTCTAACAGATTCAATATAAAGCCCATTTAGACACGCAATCTTTAAAACCCAACAAAAAGATCAAAAAAAGATATTAAATAAAATTTTATGAGTTCAAATAGTTAATGATGTATTTTTGAAACTAATTATACACATTAATCTCAAATTTATAGCTTTTTACTCGGTTAATATTCGAACAAATTTACTATAAAGCCCATTTAGAGACGCACGCTTTATACCGACCAAAAAATCAAAAAAATATATTAAATCAAATTTTATTACTTCAAATAGTTAATTATGGAATTTTGAACATAATTATACAGCTTAATCTCAAATTTTTAACTTTTTACCCGGTTAATATTCGAACAGATTCAATATAAAGCCCATTTAGAAGCGAACGTTTTAAATCTAAGAAAAAGATCGAAAAATAATGATTAAATCAAATTTTATGTGTTTAAAGATTTAATTATGGATTTTTGAACCTATTTATACACCTTAATCTCAAATTTTTAGCTTTTTACTCGGATAAAATTCAAACAGATTCACTATAAAGTCCCTTTAGACATGCATGCTTTAAACCCAACAAAAAGATCAAAATACGATATTAAATCAAATTTTACGAGTTCAAATAGTTAATTATGAACTTTTGAACCTAATTATACACCTTAATCTAAAATTTTTAGATTTTTACTCAGTTAAAATTCTAATAGATTCACTATAAAGACCATTTAGACACGCATGCCTTAAAACCAACAAAAAGATCGAAAAATAATTTTAAAATCAAAATTTATGAGTTCAAATATTTAATTATGGATTCTCAAACCTAATTATACACCTTAATCTCAATTTTTTAGCTTTTTACTCGGTTAAAATTTGAACAGATTCAATATAAAGCCCATTTAGACACACAATCTTTAAAACCCAACAAAAAGATCCAAAAATGAAATTAAGTCAAATTTTATGAGTTCAAATAGTTAATTATGAAATTTTGAACCTAATTATACATCTTAATCTAAATTTTTTTAGCTTTTTACTCGGTTAAAATTCTAACAGATTCACTATAAAGCCCATTTAGATACGCACGCTTTAAAACCAACAAAAAGATTGAAAAATGATAATTAAATCAAATTTTATGTGGTCAAATATTTAATTATGGACTTTTGAACCTAATTATACACCTTAGTGTCAAATTTTTAGCTTTTTACTCGAATAAAATTAATACAAATTCAATATAAAGCCCATTTAGACACGCACGCTTTAAACCCAACGAAAAGATCAAAATACGATATTAAATCAAATTCTATGAGTTCAAATAGTTAATTATGAACTTTTGAACCTAATTATACACCTTAATCTAAAATTTTTAGATTTTTACTCGGTTAAAATTCTAACTGATTCACTATAAACCCATTTAGACACGCACGCCTTAGAACCAACAAAAAGATAGAAAAATGATATTAAAATCAAAATTTATGAGTTCAAATATTTAATTATGGATTGTTGAACCTAATTATACACCTTAATCTCAATTTTTTAGCTCTTTACTCGGTTAAAATTCGAACAGATTCAATATAAAGCCCATTTAGAAACGCAATCTTTAAAACCCAACAAAAAGATCCAAAAAAGATATTAACTCAAATTTTATGAGTTCAAATAATTATTTATGAAATTTTGAACCTAATTATTCACCTTAATATAAAATTTTTAGCTTTTTACTCGGTTAAAATTCTAACAGATTCACTATAATGCCCATTTAGACACGCACGCTTTAAAACCAACAAAAAGATTGAAAAATGATAATTAAATCAAATTTATGTGTTCAAATATATAATTATGGACTTTTGAACCTAATTATACACCTTAGTCTAAAATTTTTAGCTTTTTACTCGGATAAAATTCGAACAAATTCAATATAAAGCCCATTTTGACACGCACGCTTTAAACCCAACGAAAAGATCAAAATACGATATTAAATCAAATTTTATGAGTTCAAATAGTTAATTATGAACTTTTGAACCTAATTATACACCTTAATCTAAAATTTTTAGATTTTTACTCGGTTAAAATTCTAACTGATTCACTATAAACCCATTTAGACACGCACGCCTTAGAACCAACAAAAAGATAGAAAAATGATATTAAAATCAAAATTTATGAGTTCAAATATTTAATTATGGATTGTTGAACCTAATTATACACCTTAATCTCAATTTTTTAGCTCTTTACTCGGTTAAAATTCGAACAGATTCAATATAAAGCCCATTTAGACACGCAATCTTTAAAACCCAACAAAAAGATCCAAAAAAGATATTAACTCAAATTTTATGAGTTCAAATAGTTATTTATGAAATTTTGAACCTAATTATTCACCTTAATCTAAAATTTTTAGCTTTTTACTCGGTTAAAATTCTAACAGATTCACTATAATGCCCATTTAGACACGCACGCTTTAAAACCAACAAAAAGATTGAAAAATGATAATTAAATCAAATTTATGTGTTCAAATATTTAATTATGGACTTTTGAACCTAATTATACACCTTAGTCTAAAATTTTTAGCTTTTTACTCGGATAAAATTCGAACAAATTCAATATAAAGCTCATTTAGACACGCACGCTTTAAACCCAATGAAAAGATCAAAATACGATATCAAATTTTATGAGTTCATATAGTTAATTATGAACTTTTGAACCTAATTATACACCTTAATCTAAAATTTTTAGATTTTTACTCGGTTAAAATTCTAACTGATTCACTATAAACCCATTTAGACACGCACGCCTTAGAACCAACAAAAAGATAGAAAAATGATATTAAAATCAAAATTTATGAGTTCAAATATTTAATTATGGATTGTTGAACCTAATTATAAACCTTAATCTCAATTTTTTAGCTCTTTACTCGGTTAAAATTCGAACAGATTCAATATAAAGCCCATTTAGACACGCAATCTTTAAAACCCAACAAAAAGATCCAAAAAAGATATTAACTCAAATTTTATGAGTTCAAATAGTTATTTATGAAATTTTGAACCTAATTATTCACCTTAATCTAAAATTTTTAGCTTTTTACTCGGTTAAAATTCTAACAGATTCACTATAATGCCCATTTAGACACGCACGCTTTAAAACCAACAAAAAGATTGAAAAATGATAATTAAATCAAATTTATGTGTTCAAATATTTAATTATGGACTTTTGAACCTAATTATACACCTTAGTCTAAAATTTTTAGCTTTTTACTCGGATAAAATTCGAACAAATTCAATATAAAGCCCATTTAGACACGCACGCTTTAAACCCAACGAAAAGATCAAAATACGATATTAAATCAAATTTTATGAGTTCAAATAGTTAATTATGAACTTTTGAACCTAATTATACACCTTAATCTAAAATTTTTAGATTTTTACTCGGTTAAAATTCTAACTGATTCACTATAAACCCATTTAGACACGCACGCCTTAGAACCAACAAAAAGATAGAAAAACGATATTAAAATCAAAATTTATGAGTTCAAATATTTAATTATGGATTGTTGAACCTAATTATACACCTTAATCTCAATTTTTTAGCTTTTTACTCGGTTAAAATTCGAACAGATTCAATATAAAGCCCATTTAGACACGCAATCTTTAAAACCCAGCGAAAAGATCAAAAAAAGATATTAAATCAAATTTTATGAGTTCAAATAGTTATTTATGAAATTTTGAACCTAATTATTCACCTTAATCTAAAATTTTTAGCTTTTTACTCGGTTAAAATTCTAACAGATTCACTATAATGCCCATTTAGACACGCACGCTTTAAAACCAACAAAAAGATTGAAAAATGATAATTAAATCAAATTTATGTGTTCAAATATATAATTATGGACTTTTGAACCTAATTATACACCTTAGTCTAAAATTTTTAGCTTTTTACTCGGATAAAATTCGAACAAATTCAATATAAAGCCCATTTAGACACGCACGCTTTAAACCCAACGAAAAGATCAAAATACGATATTAAATCAAATTTTATGAGTTCAAATAGTTAATTATGAACTTTTGAACCTAATTATACACCTTAATCTAAAATTTTTAGATTTTTACACGGTTAAAATTCTAACAGATTCACTATAAATCCCATTTAGACACGCACGCCTTAGAACCAACAAAAAGATAGAAAAATGATAATAAAATCAAAATTTATGAGTTCAAATATTTAATTATGGATTTTTGAACCTAATTATACACCTTAATCTCAATTTTTTAGCTTTTTTCTCGCTTAAAATTCAAACAGATTCAATATAAAGCCCATTTAGACACACAATCTTTAAAACCCAACAAAAAGATCAAAAGAAGATATTAAATCAAATTTTATGAGTTGAAATAGTTAATTTTGTATTTTTGAAACTAATTATACACATTAATCTCAAATTTTTAGCTTTTTACTCGATTAAAATTTGAACAAATTTACTATAAAACCCATTAAGAGACGCACGCTTTATTCCCAACAAAAAGATCAAAAAATATATTAAATAAATTTTTATTACTTTAAATAGTTAATTATGGACTTTTGAACCGAATTATACAGCTTAATATCAAATTTTTAGCTTTTTACCTGGTTAATATTCGAACAGATTCAATATAAAGCCCATTTAAAAACGCATGCTTTAAACCTAACAAAAAGATCGAAAAATGATAATTAAATCAAATTTTATGTGTTCAAATATTTAATTATAGATTTTTGAAACTAATTATACACCTTAATCTAAAATTTTTAGCTTTTTACTCAGATAAAATTCAAATAGATTCACTATAAAGTCAATTTAGACTCGCACGCTTTAAACCCAACAAGAAGATCGAAAAATGATATTAAATCAAATTTTATGAGTTCAAATTGCTAAATATGGACTTTTGAACCTAATTATAAACCTTAATCTCAAATTTTTAGCTTTTTTACTCGGTTAAAATTCTAACAGATTCAATATAAACCCATTAAGACACGCAGGCTTTAAACCCAACAAAAAGATCAAAAATGATATTAAATCAAATTTTATGAGTTCAAATCGTTAATTATTGACTTTTGAACCTTATTAGACAGCTTAATCTCAAATTTTTAGCTTTTTAATCTGTTAAAATTCAAACAAATTCAATATAAATTCAATTTAGACACGCACGCTTTAAACCCAACAAAAAGATCGAAAAATAATATTAAATTAAATTTTATGAGTTCAAATAGTTAATTATGGATTTTTGAACCTAATTATACATGTTAATCTCAAACTTTTAGCTTTTTAATCAGTTAAAATTCGAACAGATTCACTATAAAGCCAATTTGGACACACATGATTTAAACCCAACGAAAAGATCAAAAGATGATATTAAATCAAATTTTATGAGTTCAAATAGTTAATTATGGACTTTTGAACCTAATTAAACACCTTAGTCTCAAATTTTTAGCTTTTTACTCGGTTAAAATTCAAACAGATTCAATATAAAGCCCATTTAGACACGCAATCTTTAAAACCCAACAAAAAGATCCAAAAAAGATATTAAATCAAATTTTATGAGTTCAAATAGTTAATTATGAAATTTTGAACCTAATTATACACCTTAATCTAAAATTTTTAACTTTTTACTCGGTTAAAATTCTAACAGATTCACTATAATGCCCCATTTAGACACGCACGCTTTAAAACCAACAAAAAGATTGAAAATGATATTAAATAAAATTTTATGAGTTCAAATAGTTAATGATGTATTTTTGAAACTAATTATACACATTAATCTTAAATTTTTAGCTTTTTACTCGGTTAATATTCGAATAAATTTACTATAAATCCCATTTAGAGACGCACGCTTTATACCGACCAAAAAGATCAAAAAAATATATTAAATCAAATTTTATTACTTCAAATAGTTAATTATGGAATTTTGAACCTAATTATACAGCTTAATCTCAAATTTTTAACTTTTTACCAGGTTAATATTCGAACAGATTCAACATAAAGCCCATTTAGAAGCGCACGTTTTAAATCCAAGAAAAAGATCGAAAAATGATGATTAAATCAAATTTTATGTGTTCAAAGATTTAATTATGGATTTTTGAACCTTTTTATACACCTTAATCTCAAATTTTTTTCTTTTTACTCGGATAAAATTCAAACAGATTCACTATAAAGCCCATTTAGACATGCATGCTTTAAACCCAACAAAAAGATAAAAATACGATATTAAGTCAAATTTTATGAGTTCAAATAGTTAATTATGAAATTTTGAACCTAATTATACACCTTAATCTAAATTTTTTAGCTTTTTACTCTGTTAAAATTCTAACAGATTCACTATAAAGCCCATTTAGACACGCACGCTTTAAAACCAACAAAAAGATCGAAATATGATAATTAAATCAAATTTTATGTGTTCAAAGATTTAATTCTGGACTTTTGTACTTAATTATACACCTTAGTCTCAAATTTTTAGCTTTTTACTCGGATAAAATTCGAACAAATTCAATATATAGCCCATTTAGACACGCACGCTTTAAACACAACAAAAAGATCAAAAGATGATATTAAATCAAATTTTATGAGTTCAAATATTTAATTATGGATTTTTGAACCTAATTATACACCTTAATCTCAATTTTTTAGCTTTTTACTCAGTTAAAATTGGAACAGATTCAATATAAAGCCCATTTAGACACACAATCTTTAAAACCCAACAAAAAGATCCAAAAAAGATATTAAATCATATTTTATGAGTTCAAATAGTTAATTATGAAATTTTGAACCTAATTATACACCTTAATCTAAAATTTTTAGCTTTTTACTCGGTTAAAATTCTAACAGATTCACTATAATGCCAATTTAGACACGCACGCTTTAAAACCAACAAAAAGATCGAGAAAAGATAATTAAATCAAATTTTATGTGTTCAAAGATTTAATTATGGACTTTTTAACCTAATTATACAACTTAGTCTCAAATTTTTAGCTTTTTACTCGGATAAAATTCGAATAAATTCAATATGAAGCCCATTTAGACACGCACGCTTTAAACCCAACAAGAAGATCGAAAAATGATGTTAAATCAAATTTTATGTGTTCAAATTGCTAAATATGGACTTTTGAACCTAATTATAAACCTTAATCTAAAATTTTTAGCTTTTTTACTCGGTTAAAATTCTAACAGATTCAATATAAAGCCCATTTAGACACGCACGCTTTAAACCCAACAAAAAGATCAAAAATGATATTAAATCAAATTTTATGAGTTCAAATCGTTAATTATGGACTTTTGAACCTTATTATACAGCTTAATCTCAAATTTTTAGCTTTTTACTCGGTTAAAATTCGAACAAATTCAATATAAATCCCATTTAGACACCAACGCTTTAAACCTAACAAAAAGATCGAAAAATGATATTAAATTAATTTTATGAGTTCGTATAGTTAATTATTGATTTTTGAACCTAATTATACATGTTAATCTCAAACTTTTAGCTTTTTAATCAGTTAAAATTCGAACAGATTCACTATAAAGCCCATTTAGATACACACGCTTTAAAACCAACAAAAAAAATCAAACAATGATATTAAATCAAATTTTATGAGTTCACAAAGTTAATTATGGACTTTTGAACCTAATTATACAACTTAATCTCAAATTTTTAACTTTTTACTCGATTAAAATTCGAACAAATTCACTTTAAAGCCCATTTAGACACGCACGCTATAAACCCAACAAAAAAAATCGAACAATGATATTAAATCAAATATTATGAGTTCAAATAGTTAATTATGGATTTTGAACCTAATTATACACATTAATCTCAAATTTTTAGCTTTTTAATCGGCTAAAATTCGAACAGATTCACTATAAAGCCCATTTAAACACGCAAGCTTTAAACCCAACAAAAATATCGAAAAATAATATTAAATCAAATTTTATGAGTTCAAATAGTTAATTAAGGATTTTTGAAACTAATTATACAACTTAATCTCAAATTTTTAGCTTTGCAATCGGTTAAAATTCGAACAAAGTCACTACAAAGCCTATTTAGACACACACGCTTTAAACCAAACAAAAAATCAAAAAATGATATTAAATCAAATTTTATGAGTTCAAATAGTTAGTTATGGATTTTTGAACCTATTTATACACCTTAATCTCAATTTTTTAGCTTTTCAATCGGTTAAAATTCGAACAAATTCACAACAAAGCTCATTTAGATACACACACTTTAAAACCCCAAAAAAAATCAAAAAATGATATTAAACCAAATTTTATGAGTTCAAATAGATAATTATGGATTTTCGAACCTAATTATACACCTTAATCTCAAATTTTTAGCTTTTAATCGGTTAAAATTAAAAAAGATTCACCATAAAGCCCATTTAGATATGCACGCTATAAACCCATAAAAAAACGAAAAATGATATTAAATCAACTTTTATGGGTTTAAATAGTTAATTATGGATTTTTGAACCTAATTGTACACCTTAATCTCAAATTTTTAGCTTTTTAATCTATTAAAATTCGAACAGATTCACTATAAAGCCCATTCAGATATGCACGTTATAAACCCATCTAAAAAATCGAAAAATGATATTAAATCAAAATTTATGAGTTCAAATAGTTAATTATGGATTTTTGAACCTAATTATAAAACTTAATCTCAAATTTTTAGCTTTTTAATCGGTTAAAATTCGAACAGATTCACTATAAAGCCCATTTAGACACGCACGCTTTACACTCAACAAAAATATCAAAAAATGATATTAAATCAAATTTTATGAGTTCAAATAGTTAATTATTGATTTTTAAACCTAATTATACAACTTAATCTCAAATTTTTTCCTTTTACTCGGTTAAAATTAGAATAAATTCACTACAAAGCCCATTTAGACACGCACGCTTTAAACTCAACCAAAAGATCAAATTATGATCTTAAATCAAATTTTATGAGATCAAATAGTTAATTATGGACTTTTAAGCATAATTAGAAAGCTTAATCTCAAATTTTTAGCTTTTTACTTGGTTAAAATTCGAACATATTCACTATAAAGCTCATTTAGACAGGAACGCTTTAAACCCAACAAAAAGATCGAAAAATGATATTAAATCAAATATTTTGAGTTGAAATAGTTAATTATGGATTTTTGACCCTAATTATATACCTTAATCTCAAATTTTTAGCTTTTTACTCAGTTAAAATTCGAACAGATTCACTTTAAAGCCCATTTAGACACACACGCTTTAAACCCAACAAAAAGATCAAAAATTATACTAAATACAATTTTATTAGTTCAAATAGTTAATTATGAATTTTTAAACTAATTATAAACTTTAATCTCAAATTTCTAGCTTTTTACTTGTTTAAAATTCGAACAGATTCACTATAAAGCCCATTTAGACACGCACACTTTATACCCAACAAAAAGATCGAAAAATGATTTTAAAACAAATTTTATGAGTTCAAATAGTTAATTATGGACTTTTGAACCTAGTTATACAACTTAATCTAAAATTTTTAGCTTTTTACTTTTTTAAAATTCGAATAGATTCAATAATAAGCCCATTTAGACACGCACACTTTAAACCCAACAAAAAAATCAAAAAATGATAATAAACTAAATTTTATGATTTCAAATTTTTAATTATGAACTTTTGAATCTAATTATATAGCTTAATTTAAAATTTTTAGCTTTTTACTCGGTTAAAATTCGAACAGATTCAATATAAAGGAAATTGAGTTCACTTTACACCTTTGTTGCGTTGATCACACAATGAATTTGGCCAAGAGGGGGTGAATTGGCTTTAAAAAATTTTTGGAAGATTTTTCGGTAAAAAATAAAAGAAATTGAGGACACAAGATTTATAGTGGTTAAAGCTTCAAAACAAGCTCTACATCAACTACCTTAGCTCCCACTAAGGATTTTCAAACCAATTCACTAGATGAATTCAACCTTTTTCTAGGTTAAAGGGCTAACCTTTACAACAAGTCAATTTAAAAGATCGAAAAATGATATTAAATCAAAATTTTTGAGTTCAAATAGTTAATTATGGATTTTTGAAACTAATTATTTGAACTCATGAAATTTGATTAAATCTCATTTTGTGGCTATTTGTTGGGTTTAAAGCGCGCATGCTTAATTGGGCATTTTAGTGAAACCGTTGTGATTTTAACCGAGTAAAATGCTCTAAATTTGATATTAAGTTGTATAATTTGATTTAAAGTCCCGTGATTAACTATTAGAACTCATTACATTAGTTTTATTCCTATTTTGAGTCCTTTTTTTAGGTTTAATGTGTGTATATGTAATTGAGCTTATAGTGAACACATTGGAATTTAAACCGAAAAAATGCTCTAAAATTGAGATTAAGTTGTTTGATCATACTCAAAAGCCAATAATTAACTATTTGAACTAAAGAAATGCGATTGAATCTCATTTTGTTCGTGTTTGTTAGTTTAAAGCGTTTATGTCTAATCGGGCTTTTAAGTGAACCCGTTATAAATTTAACCGAGTAAATTGCTCTAAAATGGAGATTAAGTTGTATAATTTGTTTCAAATTCGTCTAGTTAAGTATTTGAACTCATGAAATTTGATTTATTCTTATCTTGCAGTCATTTTGTTAGGTTTAAAGTGTGCATATATCTAGATGGGATTTATAGTGAGCACATTGAAATTTAAACTGAGTAAAATACTCTAAAATTGAGATTAAGTGGATTAATCATGTTCAAAGGCCAATAATTAACTATTTGAAATCATAAAATTTGATTGAAATTCATTTTGCGGGCGTTTTATTATGCTTAAAGTGTGCATATCGAAATCCCACTATATATAGTGATCGCGTTGGAATTTAACTGAGTAAAATGTTCTAAAATTAAGATTAAGTGGTTTAATCATGTTCAAAAACCCAAAATTAACTATTTGAACTCATGAGATTTGATTAAATCTCATTTTCTGGCCGTTTTATTGGGTTTAAACCGTGAATGTCTAATTGGTCATTTAGTGAAACCGCTAGATTTTAACCGAGGTAAATGCTCTAAAAGTGAGATTAAGTTGAATAATTACGTTTAAAATTCCATAACAAACTATAAGAACTCGTGGCATTCGATTTATTCTTATTTTGAGGCCGCTTTGTTAGGTTTAATTTGTGCATATCTAATTGAGCTTTACAATGATCACATTGGAATTAAACCGAGTAAAACGCTCTACAATTTGATTTAGTGGTTTAATCACATTTAAAAACCCATAATTAACTATTTCTACTCATGATATTTGTTTAAATCTCATTTTGTGGCCGTTTTGTAGGGTTTAAAGCGCGCATGTCTGATTGGGCATTTTAGTGAAACCGTTGGGATTTGAACCGAGTAAAATGCTCTAGAATTGAGATTAAGTTGTATAATTTGATATAAAGCCCCATAATTAACTATTAGAACTCATGACATTTGATTTATTCTTATTTTACGGTCGTTTTCTTAGGTTTAAAGTATGCATATCTAAAGTGAGCTTTATAGTGATCACATTGGAATTTAACAGAGTAAAATGCTCTAAATTTGGGATTAAGTGGTTTAATCATATTAAAAAACCCATAATTAACTATTTGAACTCATGAAATTTGATTAAATCTCATTTTGTGGCTATTTGTTGGGTTTAAAGCGCGCATGCTTAGTTGGGCATTTTAGTGAAACTGTTGGGATTTTAACCGAGTAAAATGCTCTAAATTTGATATTAAGTTGTATAATTTGATTTAAAGTCCCGTAATTAACTATTAGAACTCATTACATTTGATTTATTCTTATTTTGAGTCCTTTTTTTAGGTTTAAAGTGTGCATATCTAATTGAGCTTATACTGAACACATTGGAATTTAAACCGAAAAAATGCTCTAAAATTGAGATTAAGTTGTTTGATCATACTCAAAAGCCAATAATTAACTATTTGAACTTATGAAATGCGATTGAATCTCATTTTGTTCGTGTTTGTTAGTTTAAAGCGTTTATGTCTAATCGGGCTTTTAAGTGAACCCGTTGTATCTTTAATCGAGTAAAATGCTCTAAAATGGAGATTAAGTTGTACAATTTGTTCAAATTCTTCTAATTAAGTATTTGAACTCATGAGATTTGATTTATTCTTATCTTGCGGTCATTTTGTCAGGTTTAAAGTGTGCATATATCTAAATGGGATCTATAGTGAGCACATTGAAATTTAAACTGGGTAAAATGCTCTAAAATTGAGATTAAGTGGATTAATCATGTTCAAAGGCCAATAACTAACTATTTGAAATCATAAAATTTGATTGAATCTCATTTTACGGACGTTTTATTATACTTAAAGTGTGCATATCGAAATCCCACTATATATAGTGATCGCGTTGGAATTTAACTGAGTAAAATGTTCTAAAATTAAGATTAAGTGGTTTAATCATGTTCAAAAACCCAAAATTAACTATTTAAACTCATGAGATTTGATTAAATCTCATTTTGTAGCCGTTTTGTCGGGTTTAAACCGTGAATGTCTAATTGGGCATTTAATGAAACCGCTGGAATTTTAACCGAGTTAAATGCTCTAAAAGTGAGATTAAGTTGGGAAAGATACAATCAAAAAAGCAAGGAGTAAAATAACGCAAAGCCCTAGTAGCTAAGACATGGGCTACAACGTTTGCGTCTCTAGGTACATAACAAATCTTACAATCAGGCAAAGTACCAAGAGTGGTGCGGATTCAAGACACCAAATGTTGCACTGTGGAAAGATCTTGGTGATGAGTGTTGTTAACTTTGTTAGCAATGGAAGCAAAATCTGTTTCAATAATCACATTAGTCCAGCCATTGGCAACAACAAATCTTAAACCTTCCAAAATAGCAAGAGCCTCGGTAGAAGCTGGATCTGGATAGACAAGAGGCATAGAGCATCCACCGAGAATAGAACCAGAAGAGTCTCGAGCAATGATGCCTGCAGCAGCACCCCTTAACACTTGGTCAAAGGCCCCATCTGTGTTAATTTTGACGAAACCAGGAGCCGGTTTCGTCCATCTAGCTTGAGCGAAAGTAGGCTCAGCTAGCTGGGAACGTAGATGGGAAGCATCATTAACTGATATATAGTCATTGAAAATTTTTTGCGCATTGGAAACAAAAAACCAGGCCGGTTGGAGATGATTGTTATGGACAAAGTCGTTACGGCGGTTCCATAAATTCCATAGGATCGTAAGAAGGAAAGAAAATTGATGTAAAGAAAGGAAACTAGCAACTTCAGAGAGCCACTGGTTGGCAGAAATATGCGTGTTGGAGAAAATTCGAGTAGGAAACCCTGCCAACTGGAGCGCCTCCTTGGCACTAGGACAGTCCCTCATCGCATGGAGGGTGGTTTCAATGGCCATGTTGCAAAGTGGACAAACTCCCGTACCAAGATTGGCCTGAAGAATTTTATGGCCAGATGGGATCATCATGACATAGTCACCATCCAAAGGAACGGACCTTAGGTAAGGTGGGTAGTTTAGAAAGAATTTTCCAAAGCTTAGAGGGCCTATTAACTGGCCCTAGTTGTAGTTGCAAAAATTGGTACCCCGACCGAACTGAATATATGCCAGAGTCATGGTGACACCAAAGAGTGATGTCCTTTGTGTCATTAATAATTGGTACATTAAGAATGGTGTTAGCATCTTCATGGGAGAAGTATTCTCTTACCTTTAGTTCATCCCACCGGGTCATGTTAGGTAGCATGAAAGTACCTGCACGAAGAGGTACTTCGTCATTCACCTCATAATCACCATAAAGGTGTATAGGCTGGGAGCCTCCCCATTTCTCAAAGTAGATCTGAATTTGACTAGACATGCCTGGCCGTTCGAAAGCCAATAATTAACTATTTGAACTTCTTAAATGTGAATGAATCTTATTTTGTGCGTGTTTGTTATTTAAAGCGTTTATGTCTAATCGGGCTTTTAAATGAACCTATTGTAACTTTAACTGAGTAAAATGCTCTAAAATGGAGATTAAGTTGTATAATTTGTTTCAAATTCTTCTAATTAAATATTTGAACTCATGAAATTTGATTTATTCTTATCTTGCGGTCATTTTTTTAGGTTTAAAAAAGTGCATATATCTAAATGGGATTTATATTGAGCACATTGAAATATAAACCGAGTAAAATGCTCTAAAATTGAGATTAAGTGGATTAATCATGTTCAAACGCCAATAATTAACTATTTGAAATCATAAAATTTGATTGAATCCCATTTTGCGGACCTTTTATTATGCTTAAAGTGTGCATATCGAAATCCCACTATATATAGTGATCACACTGAAATTTAACTGAGTAAAATGTTCCTAATCATTTTCTTGTTGTTTTCTCATTGGGATTTTTTTTCTTCTTTCCTTCTTTACAATTACATATTAGATAAGTACTTGTCGGACATTTTCGATCTTTGGCTAGGTGTGCATTCACACATTTGGTATGTTTAGTCATGCTTTTTTTTTTTGAATGATAATATGCATATAAGAGCCCATCGGATTAAGTTCTGTGAATCGCAAAGAAATTAAGATCTATTCAATTTCTCTTGTTTTTCATTTTTTCTATTCGATATACCTTTATTAGTGAGAAAGCGATTGTAATTTGAGCATTCCACATTAGACATGGACCATATCGAAACCAGGCATGTTGATCAACAAAAAAGATTGCATCTAGATGAATGGACCCTTTAGAGTTTATCATGTATCTTAAGCTTATTATATATATATATACATTGCACTTTGCGTTTAAGGCAATTAAGGGTTTTTTAGAGCTTAGAGTGTGTTTTTCCCTTGACAACCCTAGCTGGGAAATGTTTTCATACCGAAGGTTTATAGCTCATATCTTTGGGATGAAGCAATGACTCAATAAATGTTTCTTTACTGTCTTGAAGTTTCTGAATTTAAGAAGTTGTTTCCTCTTGAAACAGATTTGTCAAACATTAGCTAATTTTTTTGCTTGTACTTAAAGCCAAAGCATTTTGTTGGATTTGTTTTAGGGGCAATGCATGAATTCTTTATTTTATTATCATATTATTACTTTTGAGATCTTTCATATATTCTTGACCGCCAATTGTTCATGTTGAACTACGAATGAGATGCAAGGAGTAGTTCCTGCGTTTTTATAGCGCATACAAATTATCCAAATTCGAGTTTAAATGTTGGATATGTATGTGTTTGTGCATGCACGCTTGTGTGTGTGTGTATATATAGGAGGATCGTAATCTCATGATAGATTTTGAACATGTGTATGGAAAAAAAGAATCATATGCTGACAGGAAATTGCCTATAAATCTTCATTTTGTTGAGGAAATTTTTAAAACCGGTTCCTGGTGTGGCATAGCAAAGCAATCTAACTCTGATTAATTACGAATCGAAACTTGGGGTAGGTTTGGGTCAGGTCATATCATAAACAGCTGCATTCATCAGAACAAAGGAGAGAAGAAGCTAAAGATCAAGAGTTTTCCAAGTCCTAGCAAAAGTTTTGCCTTTATTCACTTGCATGCAAGGAAGTGAAGTTCCTTTATGCATGAGTTTGCATGAAATTGGTTATAAATCTTTTAGTGAGCCTGTAACCCCTTAATTTTAACTTAAGGAGCACGGTAAGTTAAAACTGTTGTTTTTAAAACTTTATTGTCAAGTAATCACAAAACCAAATTTGTAAATCAAAAGATAAAAACACGGTTAAAAAGTAAATATTCTTATTTAAAATTAATAAATTTGGATAATTGGGTTTATGCATGAGGTTTAAATATATCTCAATCCCTAATAATCCCAAAATAAAAATGTTTGTAAATAATCGTACTAAAAATAGTAATAATCCGTATCCGAGAGAGATCTCCGAGTATCAACTCTTAAGGCCAGATATCTGGAAAAAAAAACTAAAAGAATGAGCTATTAAGCCTAGTGTGTCTTTAATGTACAGTCAAACATCACAATATCACTTCGTTCAAAATCACAAGCATAATATATATTCACAGTAAATAAACACAATGAGTGATGAATGCAATGTCACAGAGAATGTAATCCCATACTCCGAACGCCCAATATAGTGGTGGTTAAACCAATTATGGAGGTAGTTCCCCAGAACCCCTTAAGGTAAAACCGCCTTCCTCCGTACAATCTCATCTTATGCACATACTATGCAATTAATGTCATAGTTCTCAAAAAGTTTCATCACATATATGAGTGATGAATGCAATATTACAAAGAATGTAATCACATACTCCGAACGCCAAATATAGTGGTGGCTAAACCAACCGATCGCTGTGGAGGTAGTTTCCCAGAACCAATCAACCCTTAGTTCACCAAAACGTTGTGTGGTAAAACCACCTTCCTCCGTAGAATCCCACCTCATGCACATGTTATACAATTAATGTCCCATATCTTAAAAGTCTCATCACAGATATTCGTATAGTATACGAATCACATAGTTCAGTAAATCTGATCACAATCTCACAATGTAACGCAAGGTTCATAGTATCACATAGCATGTCAATATATCACAATCTTGGTAAACAGATAAACACAATACACAAAATAATATAGCACCAATAAGAGAACACACCTTAGCCAAAATGACTTAAATTACTGAATAACATGATTTTGAACTCGAACATAAATAAAGAATGAAAACATAGGCTTCAGAGAATCTTGGTGAAAAAAATAATGTAAGATTTTCTCTTAGACCATAATATGTATTTATAGAAAAACAAATAATTGATTCCAATTAGAATTAAAATTCTATTAGATAAATATAATTATTATAAAAAAGGTTGTATAATTTCAATGAGATTTCTTTTCCTTGTCTGGGACTTTATATATAATATATAATATTAAATAAAGAGTTTTTATAAAACAATAATTAAAATAAAATAATATTTTTAATAAAAAGATTTATTGTAGATAAACTTTTAATAAAAAATAATTAATCTCAGTAAAAATAAAATTTAATTTAAAAGCAAATTAGTTATCCAAAAGTCATCAAATCACTTTAATTTTTAATTTTTAAATTTTAAATTCATATTTAAAACTTTCAAAACTTTATAATCTTATCCCAAAAAATTTTCCCTTAAATTTAAAAAATCAATTTAAAACCTCAAAAAAATTAGGATTTTAAAAATTGAGAATCTAAAAATTAGTGTTTTTAATTAGGGATTTCAAAATTTGAGTTTTAAAATTAAGAATAATTTTTTGGGTATTACAACTTTCCCACCCTTAAAAGAAATTTCGTTCTCGAAATTTTTTAGACTTAGCTATAGATTTTCAAAAGCACAAATGTTTATAGAAAAACTTAAAAGAGCATTTAGGTTCAGGTAACAAATGACAACGAAGAGTTCTCAAAGAGACTTTGATCTTAAACTCATAGAAATGGGTACAATCACAATATTTTACTCGATAACTAAAGTTTAGGTCCTTGATCAGAACTTTAGTTAAGACTTATAAAGGTTATTAAAAAACATGTCTCAAGAATTCACACGGTTAAAAAGCATCACTTTTGTGGTCTCAAGAAAATGAAATTCTATAGTATGAATAATAATCACTAACTAATGGGTAAACAATCTTTCTAGTTCTGAATCTATATAAAACATACATTGGTATAAAACTCATGCAAGGGGACATAGTAATCTGTCTACAAAAGATGATAACCTATAGTAAGATTTGGTATTAGAGTCTTGGATTTAAAACACATGAATAAATATTTTTTTTAAAAAAACATCCCATATTTTAAAAATACTTAATGCATGCATGCTTTTTATTTTTATTTTTTAAATAAATATTTGTAATGGGCCTCACAGTTCGAGTGTTGAACTCGGCTTTGATATAAAAAATGTAACCCCTTAATTTTAACTTAAGAAGCACGGTAGGTTAAAACTATTGCTTTTAAAACTTTCATGTCAAGTAATCACAAAAAACAAATTTGTAAACCAAAAAATAAAAACACGGTTAAAAAGTAAATATTCTTATATAAATTAATAAATTTGGATAACTGGGTTTATGCATGAGGTTTAAATATATCTCAATCGCTAATAATCCTAAAATAAAAATGTTTGTAAATAATCGTACTAAAAATAGTAATAAACCATATCCGAGAGAGATTTTCGAGTACCAACTCCTAAGGTCAGATATCTGAAAAAAAACAAGCTAAAAGAATGAGCTATAAAGTCCAATGTGTCTCTAATGTGCAGTCAAACATCACAATATCACTTCGTTCGAATGCAATGTCACAGAGAATGCAATACCATACTCCGAACGTCAAATATAGTGGTGGCTAAACCAACTGTGGAGGTAGTTTCCCAGAACCCCTCGCTCTTTATTTCTCCAAAACGATGTTTGGTAAAAACCACCTTTCTCCGTACAATCCCACCCTATGCATATATTATGCAATCAATGTCATAGTTCTCAAAAAGTCTCACACATATATGAGTGATGAATGTAATGTTACAGAGAATGCAATCCCATACTCCGAACGCCAAATATAGTGGTGGCTAAACCAACCAACCGCTGTGGAGGTAGTTCCCGAGAACCCCTTCACCCCTTATTTCACCAAAACATTGTGTGGTAAAACCACCTTCCTCCGTAGAATCCCACCTCATGCACATGTTATACAATTAATGTCCCAGATCTCAAAAGTCTCATCATAGATATTCGTACAGTATACGAATCACATAGTTCAGTAAATCTGATCACAATCTCACAATGTAACACAAGGTTCATAATATCACATAGTACGTCAATATATCACAGTCTCGGTAAACAGATAAACACAATACACAAAATAATATAGGACCAATAAGAGAACACACCTTAGCCAAAGCGACTCAAATTACCAAATAACATGGTTTTGAACTCAAACATAAATAAAGAATGAAAACATAGGCTTCAGAGAATCTTGGTGAAAAAATAATGTAAGGTTTTCTCTTAGACTATAATATGTATTTATAAAGAAACAAATAATTGATTCCAATTAGAATTAAAATTCTATTAGATAAATATAATTAATATAAAAAATGTTGTATAATTTCAATGAGATTTCTTTTCTTTATTCGAGACTTTATATAATATATATAATATTAAATAAAGAGTTTTGATAAAACAATAATTAAAATAAAATAATATTTTTAATAAAAAGATTTATTGTAAATAAACTTTTAATAAAAAAATAATTAATCTCAGTAAAAATAAAATTCAATTTAAAAGCAAATTAGTTATCCAAAAGTCATCAAATCACTTTAATTTTTGATCTTTAAATTCACATTTAAAACTTTCAAAACTTTATAATCTTATCCCAAAAATTTCTCTTAAATTTAGAAAATCAATGTAAAATCTCAAAAAAAAAAAATAGGGTTTTAAAAATTAGAAATCTAAAAATTAATGTTTTTAATTAGGAATTTCAAAATTAAAGTTTTAAAATTAAAAATAATTTTTTAGGTATTACGGAGACAATAATAATTGTAATTAAAAAGGTTGTTCTCTTGTTGTGTTGATGATCACTTTTGTTAGACTATTTTCATTTTCTTATTTTGATCATCAAACTATTATCTTGTCCAAAATCATAACTAACGTTAAGTTTTTTTTTTATTTTGGTCACTATTCTAATTTTTTTTTTTTTTTGTTATTTTGGTCACCAAAGAGTATTTTAACTGAGGGTGATCAAAATAAAAAACATAATATTATTGATTTTTTTATAAAAAATAAAAGTTTGTTGACCAAAATAGAATTTTCCTGGTTCAGTTGACTTGTTTCAATTCCCATCATTCTTTCCTTCATGTGTATTACTAGATGTTGACTTCACCTGCGTGGCTTTACTGTGTTAGGTTTGTAATCTAAAATTATCATTTCCTCATCTTGTACTCAATCTTCTATCATTTCCTGTTGTTATGTCCTAGTTAAGTCATTGCCACCTGTGAATGCTTTCTTTTGAAGAAAAAAAAAATCAAAATCATTAAGTTGAATTAGATTTTTTTAATTACATAAATAATCCCCTAATTATAGTTTTTTTATTAAGTCTATGACTATGTAAAATTATAAGTGATCTATAACTTAAATAATAGTTTAAATATTTGTTTTTGGTTAGATTTTTTTAAGGATTAGAAGAAAAAATAAACGGTTAAAGGGTTAATTTTTTATTTAAGTCTTTTTTTAATTGATCTATAATAGTTTTGATATTACAATTTATGATTTTAAAATTAAATTTTAAAAAGAATATATACCATTAGAAAAAATTATATCATAAATCTAACTTAGATAATTTATAAACTCATCTAATAAAAAATTATCCAATTCATCGCCTATTATCTATATTATCCCATTCATAACAATTTTTTCTTAAAATTTATATATTAAAAAATCAAATTACTTGTAGGTCCTGAATATATATTTTTTAACCGTACATTGTTTTGTGTGTTTACGGATCTACTTTGATGGGATAAGTGGGAGTATATCAAGTATTCTTATTTAATTCAAGTCAATTTTAAGAAGTATGTTTTTCCCCTTTTTTAATTCCTTACGTTAAATACAACATGTAGTGCTTTCTAATAGGTTGTGGGCTCTACTTTTTTAATATCAGTAGGTAAAAAAATTATTTAATTATATATTTGAAATTTGGATGAATAATGGGATTAAAAAAAAATATTAAATTATTATATGTCATTGAAAAATATTTAAAAGAATAGATTAAAAAGAATAATATTTTTTGACCTCGTTATCCATAGATAAAAGGTGTGTGATAGTCATTAAAATAATAAAAATCACCATATTTTTAGATCAATCCAACAACTTATTAAAATCTCGTCATTTACAGGTGATGAGATCCAAAATTCATTATTACTTTTAATCTATTTTCTAAATATTTTTCAAACACATCTAATAACCTAAATTTCCCACCCTAGTGTGAATCTTCACTTATCAGCTTAACAAATATTCAAAAGTTTTGATTCGCGTGTGTTGAAGACATCTCATTCATTATGTCTCGGCCCTTCAAAGGATTCGATGCCATTACCAACCCTATTGTAGACACAAGATCACAAGAAAAAATAATAATATCTTGCAACCGCCAACCATAGTAAAAGCGTTAAACTTTATGGATAAAATTCAAAAGGCTTAACATAATCTGTAACTATAGCAACAATTTTTATACTTTTGAATTTTAAGAAAAAGATCAAATTAAAACTAATAATTAATATTAACCAAAAATATTTACAAGTTCTAAAGGCATGTTTTAAAAAATTTAAAACAAAGAAAATTTTATGTACAAATTATGATTTAAATAAAAGAATAAAAAAATCACATTAGGTTTTTAAAGGATGGATAAATGAAAATGATTTAAAGTTGAAAAACTAAAAGGTTGTGGAGATGGTGAATAACTTGGTTAAAAAAATATTTTTTTTAAAATTCTCTTTAATGAAAAATAAATCAAACATCAAATCTTATTTAAAAAAAAACTTTAACGAAAAGAAGAAAACATTTTTAAAAAAACTTTGTACATAAGTTTAAACAAAAATGAAAATAAAACAATAAACAATAAAAATACCTCAAAAAACTTCAATTTTTTATTCCATCTTCGAATTCATATACAAAAGCTTGGAAACAATTCTTCCAAAAACTCTCTCTGAATACTCTTAATATTTTCTGAAGTTGTGTAGGAATTGTGAGTTGTGGTGTGTGAATTACAAGTGATGGGAGGGGCTTTATATAATAGTTTTGCTACCATAATTACATGAGGAAAAATCAGAAATAAAACCCTTAAATCTCTAATTTTTGGGTAAAAATTGCCAAAAAAATTAATTTGATTCCCAATTTTTTGTAAGGGAACAAACCAAGAATTAAAGGAGATAAGAGATAGACCAAAAGAATTGGGAGGGAGAAGCAGTAGAAGATAAGAGAGAAATCAAATTTTTCATTCAATATTTCGATGAAGAAAAATAAGACAGACAAACCCTATTCATAATACTCAGCTCTCTCCCTCAACGACACCGTTCCACATAAAACAGAATTAAAACCAATCTAACGGCTAGCCCAAACTAAATGACCAACTCAGCATAACAGAAAGGTAAACAACAAAAATAACAACAAAATAACAGTAATAAAAATAGAACCCTGACAATACTTTCCCCTTAAAAGTATCCTTGACCTCAAGGATCAAACCAGATTTCAACCATTCCCCTGTCAGCTTCTCAATCTCATTTTTCTGGTAATTGGGATATCTGTATGGTCGAATTTTTACCACCGAGGTCTCATCAGTTAAAGAAATTCTGTGATCCTTAAAATCAGCCAATAATTATTGCATTTCATCAAGTATCCTTCCCTCTGTTCCATGCACTCTTAATTTTGCATTTAACAACCAAAGACAAGCATTATAAGGACTTGCCACCCCTCTCAACAGCTTAGCACAAACCTTAGGAGTAACCCAAGTTATTGGATCAGGATGTATTCCTTTTAACTTCACCTTTCTCCCTTGATGCTGGAATTCCATAGTAAATGTTGAAAAATTCCATTGAATTGAACCCAAAGTTGATAACCACTGCACCCCAAAAACTAAATCACTGCTCTTCAAGGGTAAAACCAAAAAATCAGCAACAAAAATTTGATCCTGAACACACCATGGCACCTTATTACAACATCCTATTGTTTACATTATACCTCCATCAGCCACTGTTACCTTAAGGCTCACCCCTTTCTCCACCTTCAATCCTAACTTCTTAACAGCTGTCAAACTCACAAAATTGTGTGTGCTTCCCGAATCCAACAATGCCACCAATTGTTGACCTTCCAAAATCACTTTGAGTCGCATAGTTTCCCAGGAAAAAATCCCCCATCTAGCTTGCAACGAAATCATATGAACCTCAGCCTTTGGGACCTTTGAATGTTCTTCACAGTCTAGGAACTCTTTTATTTTTCTCAAATTCCCCTCATCATCAATTCCTTCTACAGTAATTTGATAGATTTGAGTTTTAGCACACTGGTGTCCCGGCATATATTTAGCCGAACACCAAAAACAAAGCCCATTCTTCCTTCTGTCCTCAATTTCAGCAGGAGTCAAGGCCTTGTTGGCTCCTTTTGAATTACTAATTATTGGAGCCTTACCAGAGTTGGGACTCATGGTTTCAGAGGAGGTATTTCGAGAAGAAAATGTGGATGGAGACACCACATTCTTAATCATACTTCCTACTTCCCTCGAAGGGATGGACAAAGTGGATGGTACAAGTGCCCCTGCTCTGGAAGATGTATTGAACCCCCTATTGACCGGTGTAAATATAGATTCAAGGTGTTTAGCCATATGAAACGCTTCAGTAAGAGTTCCAGGTTTCAATAATTTCAAGAAATTACTAATTTCCAATCTCAAATGATTTTTAAATAGACTTAAAACATAATCGTCCGGTAATTTCACCTGATTTAATAGCACCACAAACTCCTCATAAAATTGATCTACCGAACCAGTTTGTTGAAGGTCGACTAGCTCCGCAAATGGATCCTCAAAATCGTCGGGTGCAAATCTGTCCTTGAGTAATTACAAGTATTCCCCCCAAGAAAATCGAGCAAATTCTACAGTATTACGTGCTGCTAATTGGTGCCATTGAAGGGCTTTTCCCTCGAGATGTAACATTACCAACCGGATACGAGCATCCTCCGGGACATACTCCGCCTCGAAAAATTGCTCAAGCTTGGAAAGCCAACCACGAAAATCCGAACCATCAAATTTAGGACACAATAAATGGTAAGCAAGGTTACCTGATTGTGGTTGTGGCAAGGCAGGTTCAATCGACACTGGAGTAACTGGAGGATGATTGTTACTGGAGGTAGCTTGTGTTCTGAGAGGGTTACCCATGGTAGCTGGTGCCTTAGGATAGGAACCCAACACTCCTTCAACTGGAATTGAAACTCCCACTAACCCGTGGGTGACTGGAACCGAAGGAGGAGGAGTATCGTTCACCACATGAGCTTTGCCGACTGCATTACTCAACAACTTTTGAATCTCTATCAAAATCGAATTCCTCACCTCATTGATTCTGTCCTCCATACGAGCATCCATACGGGCAATGTCCATACGAACTGAGAAAATCTCGGATTGAAGTCGCGTTGCTTCGGTCTGCCAAGAAGGAGAAGTGTTTCCCTCATCCACATCTTCAGTAGGGTTAGCTGCCTGGGCCGCCAGAGCTAGCTGAGTCGTCTGATTACGAGTACGAACTCCATCCACCATTGAAACGGATCGAAATGGCCTCTAATACCTTTGTAAGGGAACAAACCAAGAATTAAAAGAGATAAGAGATAGACCAGAAGAATTGGGAGGGAGAAGCAGTAGAAGATAAGAGAGAAATCAGATTTTTCATTCAATATTTCGATGAAGAAAAATAAGACAGACAAACCCTATTCATAATACTCAGCTCTCCCCCTCAACGACACCGTTCCACATAAAACAAAATTAAAACCAATCTAACGGCTAGCCCAAACTAAATGACCAGCTCAGCATAACAGAAAGGTAAACAACAAAAATAATAGCAAAATAACAGTAATAAAAATAGAACCCTGACAATTTCTTCTTCAAATCTAACCATATTTTCCTTCCTTTTGAATTGAATTTGCAGAGATTGAGGCTGTTTATTTCCTCTAAAATTCGAATCCAATCTTTATTTCTTTCCCCTATTGTTTCTTGAGACAAATTTCTTTCTTTTTTCCATAGCTAACCATTTAAGATTCCTTAAATTGAAATGTTCCATTCCATTTTTCAAGTCCAGCAAATATGAGAAAGAGAAGAAGGGAAAAGAATCTTTGTGGGGCCTATGCTTTATATGGTGACTTTTTGACTTCATTCTGGACCGTTAGATCTTTATTCTAGATCCGATGGATGATATTAAAGCCTGCACATTATGGGAAAATGAGTTAGCTAGAATACTTATTTTGATCAAATGGATCTCATTTAAAAAACTTAAATGGACCATTATTTTATTGGGTTGTTTTAAAAAAATAGAACAATAATAATATACGGTGAAAATTTAGTGTCAACAATTATTAATTTTTTCATTACGATCATCTGATGGGTTCATCCTCTATAATATTCATCTTCTATTTCAAATATTATCGTTATTAACAAGTTCTTGTATACTATATTTCAGTTATAATTATAATCGTAATCTACCATAAATAATAATTTAAATCATTTTTATTTATTTTTATATAAAAAAAACAATATTTATAAATAAAAATTTTAACACTAAAATTCTAAATTATAACCTTAAAAATCTTATAAATACCTCAAATCTTAATCTACTGCCCTAAAAATAAAATCAGAAGTGAATTTCCTTAACAAAGATACGTTTTCTGAAAATCATTGTATTTGGTCCAAGTCACATCGACGAAAGGTATAAATTGTGAAACATATTATTGTTAAAGTCTACCTTTATTCTTTGTCATAGGGATATTTAAATTCGTATTCATATCTTCGGATAGTAATTTGGTCGGTTTTATGTTTCGATCTGTGTTGGTCGAGTACCAGAAAAATTTAGTAATTGTATACATTGAATATAAAAATATGTATTTTTAAATATAAAAATATTTTATTAATTTAATATAAAATGTAAAAATATATATTTATTAATTTAATACAAAAATATTTTAAGATATTTTATTATTTTAACATAATATATGTTTATTAAATATAAGAATTATAATTTTAAATATATTTAAATATTTAAGTAGTTGAATATTTAATAATTTAAAATTTTATGATTTGAACTCAACTCTTGAAGTAACAGGTTAGATAACTACCCATAAAGTGTTTTTTCATAAAATTATCTGTATTTTTTTATTGAATCGGAGGTTGAACTAGCCAAGTCATCCGGATCTGATATTTTTAAATAGCCCTTATCGCTGTAAACGAACCGAATGTTCGGTGAACCGTTCGTGAATCGTTCGACGAGAAATTCATTTATGTTCGTTTATTTATTAAACGAACGAACATGAACAAGATTTTTCGTTCGTTTAGTTAAACGAACTAACATGAACAAAGATCTCGTTCGTTCATTTATATTCGTGAACGTTCGGTAATCTATTCGTTTATGTTCGTTCATTTATGTCCGTTTATGTTCGTTCATTTATGTTCGTTTAAATTATTAAATATTGAGTTACTCGAGTTGAGAAGAGTCTTATTTTATGACTCGTTAAAAACTTTCTTGTTATAAGCTAGAGGTATTTATTGTTCTATTAAACCGAGTTAATGAATCGAACCAAAACAAAACTATTTAATCAGTTTAATTTTAGGTTTCATCTAATAATTAAGATTTTTTTTTTTAATTTTAATTATCGACTAATTCGGTTTAAAATCAGTTGATTAGTTGAATTAATCAAATTAATCCAAAATATTAAATATTTAGCATATTATATATGTTATTTATGTTCGTTTACGTTCATTTATGTTGTTTACGTTCATTTATGTTCGTTCGTTTACATTCGTTTATCATTTAAACGAACGAACATAAACAAGCTACAATCCTTAACGAACGAACACAAACAAAAAAAATTGTATTCGTTTATGTTCGTATTCGTTCGTTTGTTTGGTTAAAATTAAACGAACGAACATGAACGAGGGTGTGTTCATGTTCGTTCGATTCGTTTACGGCCCTACCCTTAATTGAGCAATGTTGAAATTAATACGACGAGTTGAAATTAAACCGTCGTATTAATTAGTCAAATAATTAAATATTTATGTTAATTCATTCGTAAGCTCTTTGCTTAATAAAAAAACCCAAAAGGGCGTGAACTCACGCTCTGTAGTTGCGTGTCATGGTCAACAAAGTTCACACATCTCAAAGTCTATCTCCAGGGCGAAGCCAGTTCACTTGCTGCATTCCGTCGATTCTAAATCACTCTCCTCTGGGTTCGTACGCTCTAAACCCTAAAGTCTCTCTCTCTCTCTCTCCCCTCACTTTTCCTCTTTCTTTCATGCACAAACTTTCTAACAATCAAACCTGAAAAAAGGGGAACAACTGGTCTCAGCCGCCATGAAAGTACCAGAAGACGATGGCCCAATTTCCATTTCGAAGAGTCTTTTGGTTTCCCTTTCGGAGCAAATTCAGAACAGCAACAATTTCAAAGGCAAATGGGCTTTGATCAAATCCAAGCTTTCGACTCTACAGACTCGACTCATTGACCTCTCCGACTTCCCTTCTTCTTCCTCGATACCCCTCGCCGTAGACCTCTTCCGTTCAGTCTCCCACACCTTAAACGACGCCGTATCGCTTTGTCAGAAATGTCAACGCGCCGGTTTGACAGAGGGGAAACTCAAAACCCAGAGCGAACTCGACGCCGTTTTGGCGAAACTAAACCGGCATGTATCCGACATTGAGATTTTGATTCATAGTGGAGTCCTTCAAGACGGTGGTGTCTTGTCAACTTCTTCCACGAAGAAAGAAGCAGTGCGAATCGAGTCGAGGAATTTGATAACTCGGTTACAAATAGGAACAACGGAGTCGAAGAACTCAGCCATGGACTCGCTCTTAGGCTTACTCCGAGAGGACGATAAAAACGTGATGATAGCTGTGGCGCAGGGGGTGGTTCCCGTGCTCGTCGGCTCACTGGATTCGAGCTCTTTAGAAATGAAGGAAAAGACGGTGGCAGCCATTGCGAGGGTATCGGCGGTGGAGTCAAGCAAACACGTTTTGATCGCCGAAGGGTTGTTGCTTTTGAATCATCTCCTCCGAGTTCTTGAATCCGGAAGCGGTTTCGCAAAGGAAATGGCGTGCATCGCTTTACAAGCTTTAACGTTTTCGAAAGAAAACGCTAGAGCGATTGGTTCCAGAGGTGGGATTTCCTCTCTTTTAGAGATTTGTGAAGCAGGTACCCCGGGTTCTCAAGCTTTCGCAGCCGGGGTTTTGAAGAACTTGGCTTGTTTTGATGAAATTAAAGAGAATTTTATTGAAGAGAACGCGGTTTTTGTTTTGATCGGGCTTGCTTCATCCGGGACTGCCTTGGCACAAGAAAATTCCATTGGCTGTTTATGTAATTTGGTTTCCAATGATTCAAAGTTGAAGCTTTTGATTGTTAAGGAAGGTGGGATTGAATGTTTGAAGAATTTCATGGATTCATCTCCGAATCCGAAAGGCCTTGAAGTTGCCGTTGAATTTACTAGGCATTTAGCATCGTTTACCCCTATTGCTGAAACTCTGGTTGCTGATGGTTTCATTCCCCGTCTCGTGGATGCTTTGAACTGTGGGGTTTTAGGGGTAAGACTTGCAGCAGCTAAAGCCGTATTTGAGCTTGGATTTTCCTCTAAAGCAAGGAAAGAAATGGGTGAATGTGGATGTACTGCGCCATTGATTACAATGCTAGATGCGAAAGCTGTTGAAGAGAAAGAAGCCGGTGCAATGGCACTGTCCAGACTCATGTTATACGCCGGTAACAGAAAGATTTTCAAAAAGGATGAGAGGGGAATAGTAAATGCTGTCCTGTTATTAGATCCTTTAATACAGAATCTAGATAAAAAATACCCTGTTTTTATCTTGTCCGAGCTTGTACATTCCAAGACATGTAGGAAGCAAATGGTTGCTGCTGGTGCTTGTGTGCACTTGCAGAAACTTGTTGAGATGAATATTGAAGGATCTAAGAAGCTGTTGGAGAGTCTTGGGAGAGGTAAGATCTGGGGTGTTTTCGCCAGACTGTAGCAATGGATGATGATCATCCAAACTTGCCTTATCGAACTGTATGTACCATAATTATGTTTTTCCCTTTGTTTATACTGAATGTTTATTTGCTTAGAGCTAGTCTATATGTGTAGTGTAATTGTTCATGGAAAACAACTTTGTATTTTGTTCTCACTGGCCACTGCTAGGCACAGACCTTGTATCTCCATTCATGCAGGTCAATTTCTCTGTTTTTCCATCAATCTGTCATGATCCTAGTTAGTTCCTTTCTTCACATTAAATTCAAAATCTAAGCATTAGATGCACAATGAACCATTTCAGGTTATTGAAAGCTTTTCCCCCAACACCTCCCCAAAGTAGCAATAGTTTATGATACTAAGCATTGATTATTTTGGTAGTTAGGTAAACCATGATGATGATTTATGATTGTATTTGAAGTTGAAGAATCTGCCTACATTTGCCTAAACATGCCAGGATTTCATCTTTCCAGCTCTTCTAAACAACCTGTTAGGGTCCCATACGGATCATTATTGATTTTTTCTCGTCAAGTTCATGTATGTAATGCAAGTAAACTTCCATGGATGTCTGGTAGCTGATGTATGTATATTGTTGTGGGTCTAAACCATGTGCATTTGTTGTTCAGACCATGTGAAAATGTTCTTTCTTAACACCTGCTTCACACAATTGTCTTCTGGCTGTTAGGACCTACCTAAACTTGTTTAACAGTTGACTTAGCCTACCCACTTGTTATTATTATTGGCAAGGAAATGAAACGGGTATGTTAGGGTGAGGCTAAAAAATGTAAAGTTTCAAAAATTTGTCTAAGAACTTAAATGTTAAGAGTTTTTCTATAACATTTTAGGTTGAATTTTTGTTTTTTACAAGTTTCGATACTTACAAAATAAACTTTGATATATTTTTAGAACATTTTAAGTTTGTTTTAAAATATCAACTCAAAAAAATATGTTTGGATACTTGCAAAAAAACACAAAAATATAAAACTTAAATTGTTATAAAAAATCCAATATTTTAAAATTTTTGACATAGTTAATCAATGGAGTCGCCTGACACCATTAAGTTTGATATTCCAATCTTCATATTTGTATTCCCTTTTCTTTTGGTACTTTCTTGCCTGTTAGAGGTGTTTACGTGTGTCGAGTTGGGTTTAGTCCGATTCCTTGTATACTATTAACATCATATCTGATTGATCTTGTTTATACTATTAACATCATATCTAATTGATCTTGTTTGAGTTTAAATCATATTATTTATTTTAGAAATACAATTATCTCTCTAAATCATCACATTTTAAATAATTACCCCATAAATTTAACTTTCGTATGATCTAAACTATAATCAAATTGAACAAGAAAATCCGAGTTGATCTCAACGTTAAATATTTGAGTCCATGTTTATTTTTGGACATGATATTTTTACTACTCTTCCTAATACCATATTAGTGTTTGTATTTGGACCCACAATCTCTGCCATGTGGAAAAACTAAAAGCGAAATGTTCCAACCAAGGATGGCTGTGGGTGAGGGGGTTTGGTCGACTTACATTTGACTTTGAAAATTTAACACCTATACCCGAATATGATATTTTATAATGTTTATAACCCTACTTTTAACCTAATTTTTTAGATTAAAACATAAGGATCACGTAAAGAGAATTTATCTCTCAAGTTAGGATTCAAATAAGTGAAATACAAAATCTATCATATATTCAAAATCAAAATATCTGTAATATTGAAACGTAACGTTTTACAAAGTCTGAAGGTTAAAACACATAATCAAAATAAACATTAAAATCCTGAAAACCAGGTAAATGTACAATACATAAAGTCCAAAGTCCATTACATAAATAAATATCTTAAATAGAAATTAAGTCTGAAAATGATAAAACATAAAGTTCAGAATCAACAGTCCTCCAAGTAATATAGTCGAAGTCTTAGAATTTGAAACAAAAATTGAAGGGGTGTAAACTAGAGAGCTTAGTGTTTCTCTAGTGTACATATATAACATAGTCACAACAATCAGAATATCATATACATATCACAAGTATTCAAATATCACAACAAAATACATATATCATAAAAGCTAGAAACATATGATGTAATATCTGAATGCCATGCACCCATCTCCAACACCATCTGAAGAGTATGTTCCCCCGAACCACTCTAATTCCAACATCACCATCTGAAGTGGAAACTCGACCCAATGGTGAAGCCACTGATCCAAAGTGGAAACTTAACCCGAAGGTGGATCCACTAATACGAAGTGATACTCACCTGAAGGTGATATCACTGAACTTCCCCGAATAGAATATCCCAACCCCATACAATGTCATGATCCGATGTTCGAGTCTGAATGTACACCTTATAATTAACATGAGGCATGCATATTAATTCTGAAAATAACATAATTCGAGTATTTTATGAATACGAATCAGATGTATATACAAAGATAAACATACTTATTATTTAGTATATACAAAGATAAACATATTAACTCACGTATGAATCCCGAAGTTTAAGCAATAGAAGGTCATCCATGAGGAGGAGGAAGGAACTCTATATCCGAATCCATGTCACCTGGATCTGATAAATAAGCTAATTTAGATTCCGATAAAGATAAATTTTTTATTTAGTATTCATACAAAAATATCTCAAAAACAACACTTCGAGTTCGAATTTTGAAAAACGGACAATGCCATCGAACTCAGAACATCGAAAAAGATAAGGTGGTCCTGGGTCAAAAAGTCAGCACTGTCGTCAGTAGAAAGTCAACATTGATGTCAACAAGGTCAACGCTAATGTCAACAAAGTTAATAGTCGGGTCGATCAATGGGTCGGGTCGATCAACGAGTAACAAATTTTCTCGAGAAAATCTAAAATTTCCAAATTTCCCAAAAAAAATCTGGAAAAAAATCCAATTTTCTCCAAGTATCTAAAATTTCCATATTTTATTACTCCTTATTACCCGAAAAACTCATATTCTGAAACCCTCACTCCCTTGATTCAAAACAAAAAGCCTTACAACAACATCTCCCCCTCTCACACTTTCGAACAAATCTGAAAATTATCCACTCCACACCACCAACACAGTTTTGAAAAAAAGGAGAAGAAGATAACGCAACACCTTACTTACCAAAACACGAAAAGATAGCCTAGATATGCAATGTATAAGAAGGATGAAAGAGGGGGAAAATGCGTTTATTTTCGAAGTAGGGAGGAGTAGGGGTGATAACGAGCCGACCAGGCTCGATCTCGAATCAAAAATAATGTTATTGGGATCGACTTGGGCTCGAGGATCGGCGAGCTCAAAATTTTAGGCTCGGGCTCGGCTTAGAAATAATATTACAGGGCTCACCTCGGGCTAGAAGCTCGTCAGGCTTCGCTCGGCTAGACACAAAATAGATAATTTTGTTATATTTTTTCTGTAAAAGATAAGATCTCATTAAAAACTCTTTTCATAAATAAAAACGAAATGAAATTCAATATTGAAAAAGGGAAAAAAATATCCAATTTATTTTAGTTAATTTATTTTTAGTGGATTTCTCATATTTTATTTTATTATTGTTTTTTTGCTAAAGAGATTACTTTTAATGTATATGTAGTATATATATAATATAATTATTCCAAGCCTATTCATGAGTTTTTCGAGCCGAGCTTGGGTAGACTCGGCTCGGCTCATTAAGGCCTTGAGCCGAACCTGAGTCCGAGTCGAGCTCACTCGAGTCGAGCTTTGAACGAGTCGAGCCTGAGTAGCTTGCGAGTTGGTCAGGCTCATTATCACCCCTAGGGAGGAGAGTGGAAAAAGGAGAAGAACGTATGCGGAGAGGTAACTGAAACAAGTTTAAAACAAAAGAGGGAAAATAACCATATCCTATGAAAAGGGTAAATTACCCAACAAGGGCCCCTATTAATACAGATTTTCAAAGAACCTAAAATCCTTAGAAATTACAAAACAATCCCTAATTTCAAATAGGTTTAAAATCCAAAAATCTCCAAAATTTAGGGTTCCGAATTAAGGATTTTAGGGATTTTAAAAATAAGGCAAAATCAAGGTGTTACTATGTTTCATAGATTTAAATTTCAGAATAAAAATCTGGATCGAATTCAAATTGAATCAATTTGATTTAAATAATTTTTATTTTTATTTGATAAAATAAAGATTTAATTGAATTTTTTATAATATCTCTTACTCGGTCCAGAAGTGTAGAACTAATATTTTGATATAATAATTGAAAAATAGTTTTGGACTAAATTGAAAATATTTCAAAAATAGTTTTATGTCCAAACAACTTGAAAATATATTTAAAAGTTTTTTGAGAAAGTTTGAAGGTGTTTTAAATGATTTAAATAAACTAAAGAAGTGCTTTTGATCCAGGCGTTTTGATACACCTGATAGGTGTTTCGATACCGCTATGTTTTTCAAAGGCAAAATTATACAGTCATTTCGATACGGGCTTAGACCGTTTTGATACATTTTCCCACTGTGATTTTTAGTTTCGATAATGCAAACACCCGTTTCGATACACTAGTATCGAATCCCGTTTTAGGTGTTTCGATATACCTCCAATGGTTATATAAAAATCCCCAATGACTTTATAAAACCCCATAACGGCTAGGAGCAGTATCGAAACGGCTAAGGCTTGTTTCAATACCATGAGCTAAGGATTTTGATACGCCCTATAGACGTTTCAATATACCAGTTCTTAAATGCAGGTTCAACGGCTATTTCCCAAAGTAGTTGTATCGAAACGACTACCACGCGTTTCGATACCACATGCACCAGAAACAAAAATTAGCCTTGAAACAAGCTCCAAACAGTCCAAATCAATCCAAACGGTCACTAACGGCTAGAAGCTCAATTTGAATGATAAAAGGAAGTCTTAAGTATCAAGAGAAGACTAATGTTTCAATTGTAACAACATTATGATCAAGAAATTGTCTGAAAGCTTATTTGTCATCTTTTGGGTAGACAACACTTGTGAGCTTAATGTTTATGTATGATCAAGTGTATTAGGATTGGGTGAGGACTTTAGATTGCAAACATTAACCTTGTTAGAAGGATCATCAAGTTTGCTTAAGTTTTTCTCTTTGTGAGAGGATTCCCAAAATTCGGGTTGTGAACTTTGAATGCTTGATTTTGGTTTGAATCAAGGTTTGTAAGGTTATCACTTTATCCTCAAAAGAAAAAGATTCTTAGTGAATTTGGGAAATCCTTAGTGGGAAGCTAAGGTAGTGGATGTAGGACTTGGGTTAGAAGTCTGAACCACTCTAAATTCTTGTGTTTTATTGTCTATCTTTTTGCTTCCACAACGAACACCCAAATTACGAATTTTCCAACACTTGGCTAAGTAAAATCAGTTGTGCATCAAGCCTAAAAAAGAAAATTATATTGGAGGCATTATCAGAAGCAAATCACAGAATAAAGCATATATAAATCTTAGTTATTAAACCACTTCTTTAAGAAAAACTCTTTACAACATTTTCGATATTTTTAAAAATTATTCCTAACCTACAAAATTACGAGTGTAATAAAGTAAAACATATTTTTCTTTTATAATATATATATATATACACCACAATTAACATTCTCATTTTTTATATACATGCGTGTGACATGATTTATTCCATTCAATGTAGCATAACAAGGTTCCTTTTAATCAACTTTACATGGCCAGACCTTTATCTATGACTTTAACCAAATCATATATGTCTTGTTTTCTATCAATGTTACTTCACGATAACAATTAGTTACCTTCTTTATATCATTCCAAGCTAACATGCTTAAAACATTAATCAATTTTTTTATTTATATCAAGAGAACACTTTAAATGACTTCAATGCTACTTCTAAATACCAAATGTTAATGTAAAAGTTGTATGACATCAAGGAGTTCGGTAGAAATATAATACACTGAACAATTAGCAGTAAAAAGACTTGCAACCTTCAATCACGATAGGAACATAAAAACTTTTTCAATCTAAAAATGCATGGAATGAATGAATGCATTAAACTTTCATAACCTAAGTGAGGTAGGAACAATAAAGACATACATATGAGAGATATTAACAATAATAGGTAGATAATATAAGCATTTATGTTATTAATCAAAACTCAAGGTCTTATCTTAAAGCTTTATTCATGTTCATTTATTCAAAAACTTATGCAAAAGCTTATTCGTTTCATATCTTATTCAAAGCGTATATTACTTTTTCATGCTCACCAAAAGCTTTATCAAAGTTATTCGGAAATCTTATTGGAGTTCTTTATCTGAATGTATATTTGAGTTAGTATTTGAGTCATTGTAAAATTAATATTTTCCTCTTAAGAATTTTTTAAATATATGATTCATATTCTGATCACAATAAGCTTTATCAAAGCTTTTACTCGTATATGTATGATAGGAACACATTAACTTCTTTTTTTCTTTTATTTCCACAATATTATTTCATTTATCCATATCCATTCTTTTTACACATTGTTTACCTTGGATCATAATAGACATAAGTTGTATTGATACCATTTGATCATATAGATCGAATATTCTCAAGGTCTTATAACATGAGTGTTCTCATATATAGCTTAATATTTAAAACATGTTTTTCATTCCTTAAATCTTATGTGATCGAGATTTAAGTTTTAAAAGTTATCTCATGGTATTTTTTGTGGGAAATAATTAACTTCAATTAAGATTCTTAGTATATTATGAAGATCGAACATTTAACTATAATTAACGTTCTCTATACATTATAAGAATTGAGCATTAAGTTTCATTTAAAGTTCGTTACACATTATGCAAGTAAGCATGAGTTTCAATTAATTATTTCATTGTCTTATGAAAATAAGCAATAAGCTTCCATTAAGTAAGTAACCTTTACCTACCTGACATTATACATTGAAAGGTCAACCTCATACCATTAATGAGAATCTCTTTAAAACATTAAGCTTAGAAGCACTTTTTGATGTCATATGATCAATAAGCTTTAAGCTTCCTTCTAAAGTTATTTGTATCTTATGGCATATGAGAGTTATTGCTTCAATATATCAAGCTTCACAATGACTTTAAGTTTTAGTAAAAGCTTTAGTAATACAAACATACCTTAAGCCTTATAAAAATGAGAATGTTCCATGTGATCCATCGACAACAATGAATGCTTCAAACAAAAGAACAATAGTTAGAATAATTTTGTGTCATCTAAGACCAAAATAACTATACTCACTTGTAATCTGGAAGTTATTGAGATCCATAAACCCACAATTTATCTTGTCTTATCCCTTCTTTCCTTTTCGGGACCTTGATCAACATTACCTTTTTATCTAGGTGTCCAACAAAGTATAACCAAAACATTAAAAATATATCCTAACACTTTCAAGCCACACGACACATGTCCTATCATTAAATAATAAGAATTTACCAATCTAGCTTGACTTTTATTATCTCCTAACTATATAAAATCATGACTAGTAACATACTCATGCATTTCAAGAACATATTTGTAAAAGTAAGGAATCAGATTTGAATAGCAAGTAATCTCTATCATATACATGCTTACATCAATGGATCCAATAACTTCAAAATTCAATCGCTAACTATTTAAAATACAAATCTTCATAAGCTGAACATATCAATCACACAAAACTGTATCTATAGTACTATAAGACTATTAGTTATCCGAAAAGTGTTAGAACTTCAAGAGAAGTGTAAGTTAATGAGGAGTGTTAAGAGTTTTTATTTAATATGTAATTAAATTTATTCCTAATCATTAGTTTAGATTTACTAGAAGTCTTATTTAAATTAGGAATAATATTATCTAAATTAAATGTAAAAGTTAATTTTAGTTATATTAGAATTATATATCAACCTATATAAAGGGCCTACTCTGTGTGAATTTAAGAAAAAAAATAAGAAGAAAATACAGAGAAACACATTGTTTTCTCTGAAAAACATCTTATTCATCTTCTCTAGACAACAAATCTCTAACCACCGATCACACACAAACCACCATCATCCATTATATCTTTGGCCACCATATCCCTTTTCACACAAAGACATCATACTTATTGCACATTTTAGATCACATATATTTTATTGTTATTTTAAGCTGTAACCCAACATTTTCTCTGAAACCTTACTGCAGTGAACTATACTTAAAAATTCTATTTACTACAATGTATTTAAATTAAATTCTACACCATATTTTGTTCTTCAAATTAAATTATCTTTATTTTACCAAATTGCATACTAAATTACTACAATAAACTGCATACTACATATGTTAATTCAAAACTGCATTCTGCAGTGTTACCAAACTGCAATTTTGCAGTGTTGTCAAATTGAATTTTAAACTGTTTTTTTTGTTAACAATAAAATGTATTTATTTACGATATTCAAGATTGTATATAGTATCCCGAACTAGGATTTATAAGAGAAAATCATGTTTAGAGAAATTGAATTGAATTAGGATCAATTTGAATTAATTAAAAGAAGAGCTGATTATAGTGTTAAGGATCAAATTAAATCACAACTTAAATTGAGTGATCAATTACGTTTAGAATAAAAATTAAATTATAAAAGATCAAAATTGAAGATAGAAAATTTATAATATCCTAATTCCTAGTCTAGAAGTTAAATGTGAAATTAATTTAATAATAGCCTAAAGGAATTTTAAAATTAGTGATTAAGATGAAAGAATTGAAAAGTGAATAACAAAATTAAAAGGGATCAAAATGTAACCAAAGCAAAAATGAGTTATTACATGTAAAATTAAAAGTTGAGAGTGGTATTGACAAAAAAGACAAATGTGACCAATCATGCTCATGTGTCATTAAAGGAATTTTGTTTTATTAAACTTAAATGAAAAATTAGGTGTTAATTAAAAGAAATGAGTGAGAGAAAGAGAAAGAATGTTCATCTTCTTTCTCTCTTAAGAAGAACCAAAAATATGAAGAAAGAAAAGGAGAGGAGCTTAAGCTCTTGCAAGGAGAAATGAAGAAAGGAAAGTGAAGAAAACAAGCTAGAAATTAAGAATAAGAAGCTTGAATGAGATAATATGTTTTCTTCTTAAAATTGAACTAGATTTTGAAGAATTCGTGTAGGATTCTTGTGAGTATGGCTGAAATATTGTTAAAATTTATATAATTAGATAGAATGTTTGTTAAAAATTAAAATATAGGAGCTGAAAATATGATATATATGTGATTTGGTTGGAAGCTTGAATTAGGGAATATTTTTTAGTAAATGATAATTTGAGGAGTTATTTTGTATAAAAAATTACTAGAAATTAAGTTAAGAAAAAAAAGATTTGTTAAGGATGAAATATATACTAGAAATTAGATGAAAGTTGATGAAACACTTGAATATGAATTTGTTGCAATAATAGATAATGTTTTAAGTACTTGGTAAAATGAATGAATAACATGAAAAAGCATGCAAATTTAAAAATTTTTGTGTAGATAAAACTTGTTGAAAATCGAGTTTATTAGTGAATTGAAGTTTTGAATAAATGAAAATGATGATATAATTAGTTAAATAAAGATTAGGAAACAAATTGGCATAATCTGTCCAGAACAATCATGTTCTAGACAACAACTTTAAAAATTTTCATACAACTTGCACTACCTAGCTTTAGATTAGTTGAAACTAATTAGAGTTAGTTAAACAATTGGTTAACTTTATTTATTCTTGTATATATTCATGTAAAGTTCATAGTGTAATTCATGAATGTTAATCAATATTTTTCATAATACTTTTGTTTCGACATGGTATCACAAGCCTAACCCATTTCATTCTTTCATTCATATTCTGTTTTTTGTGCCTTTCTCATCTGGCCTACCTCCTTCAATTCTCTCTCACAAAATCGTCAAAGTTCTCAAATTTTATCGTCAATTTTGTCTCCATTTTCTTTCGATTTTGATCCTATCACCGTTTATTTCAACCATCATTTATTTTTTTCATCTGTCAGATACATCGTGAACCGTTCTTATCTCCCATCAATTAATCAGAATTAAGAATTACATGATTTGGAGTAGGTTTATGTGTATTACTCTTCTTGTAAAAAATAAGCTATGATTTATCGATGGTGATTGTAACTATGCTGATTTTTCTCAACCCTCGCTGAAAGCGCAATGGGACAGATGCAATGTCATTGTTCTTTCTTGGCTTATCAATTCATTAAGTAAAGAACTTTCGGCTGGAATTGTTTTCGTCTCCAACACTACCTTAGTTTGGGTAAACTTGAAAGAACAGTTCAATAAAATTGACGGTTCAAGAATTTTCTTTCTTCTCGAGAGATAGCAACTCTAGCTCAAGGTGATTCTTCCGTTTCAGTTTATTTTACAAAGTTGAAACTCTTATGGGACGAATATTCTGCTTTGGTTCCCTTATTTAACCTATAACTGTGATTCGACTCTACAAAACTTTAGACATATCTCTCAACAATTTTTTTTTTTAGTTTTTGATGGGCCTCAATGAGACATATGCAACCATTCAGAGTCAAATTTTATTAATACAACCATTACCATCAGTCAACAATGCTTATTTCAAGAAGAATCTCATCACCTTCATATGTCTAGGGTCGTGCCTTCATTAGATTTCTCAGTTTTTTTTTTAATATTGTTGTTTAACGCAAAAAGTTCAATGGTATTTGTGATTTTTGCAACTGGTGACTTGATCATTCCACTTTTGATATTTTAGCTCGGCTACCCCTCGATCAGTCCAAATCAATAGTCACAACTTCTTGGACTCTTGAACCAAGATTCGACTAATGTTTCATCATCAAATTCTTCTGTGAATTTAGCAAGTACAAGTTCTATTTGCTCATTTTCTAATTCTTCTTTGCCATGAATTTTAGATACAGGTGCAACTGATCATATATTGTACAATTTCAATTGCTTGATTAACCCTTATGAGTCTAGCTCATGTTTTATTTAACTTTAGAATAATAAATCTTTCCATGTTACGCAAGTTGGCTCTGTTCAATTATCAAATGGTCTTTTTCTAACAATGTCTTATTTGTTCCAGATTTTACTCATAATATGATTTTAATATCTAAACTCACCAAGGTTTTATAATATCATGTGTTCTTTTTTATTTTCTTAGTGCTTTTATCCCTCATGAATCAATCATAATATGATTTTAATATCTAAACTCACCAAGGTTTTATAATATCATGTGTTTTCTAAAAATGGTCATGTGTTCTTTTATCCCTCATAATATGATTTTAATATCTAAACTCACCAAGGTCTTATCATGTGATTTTAATCATATTATGTACAAATTTTATTTCTATAGTTCATAAAAGCACTCACCTCATGTTACTTGACCTTGAACATGCACCTAACCTTGAACATGTCCCAATTTTTTCACTCTCTAACCCTTTGCAGCATTCTACTACAGTAAGTGCACCTTTTGTCCCTCCATTAGTTCTTAAAAGGTCCACTAGAGTGTTTAAATCACCTTTTTGATTCAACAACTTTACTAGTACATTCTAATCTTCTTCATGCTCAGTTTTTTTTCTCAGTCTTTTCTTATTCTCATTTACCTTTTCATTCTCAGTTTTTCTTGTTTTTAACTCTAAAAAAACTGAGCTTAAATCTTTTTATGAGGCCAATAAAAATTCTCTTTAGATTCAAGCAATGGCTGAAGAAATTAATACTTTGGAATCTAACAATACATGTTCTATTGTACCTTTACCACGAGAAAAAATTATAATTGGATGTAAGTGGGTTTATAGGATTAAGTACAAAGCAACAAGAGAGATTGAGATATAAAAAGCTCTCCTTATTGCTAAAGGTTACAACCAACAAGAAAGAGTGAATTTTGTTGCTTTTTCTCTTATGGTCAAGATGGTTATAATTCGAATCATATTATTTCTTACCTCTATTTTTCATTGGTCTCTCTATCAATTTGATGTCTTTAATGCTTTTTTTCAAGATGACCTTTTTGAGGAGGTGTATATGCAGTTTACCTGATGGTTTTTGCATCCATGGAAAGAATTTAGTATGTATACTACAAAAATCACGTTATGGTCTAAAACAAGCTTCGAGGTAGTGAAATCTTAAATTTACTGAAACACTTGTCTCAGCTGGTTATACTCAAAGTAAGCATGACTATTCTTTGTTCATTAAGAAACAACGTGATAAAATTATTTTTCTCTTGATCTATGTAGATGATCTAGTAATAACAGGGAATGATGAGGTCTTAATTGCAGAATTGAAACAAATTTTGAATAATCATTTTAAGATGAAAGACTTGAGAGACTTCAAATATTTATTGGGCATTGAAGTGTTGAGGTTAAAGGAGGACATATTGCTAAATCAAAGAAAGTATGTTCTTGAGTTGATCAAAGATACTGGATTAAATGAGAACAAGCATACAATCACACTTTTAGAGCAAACTCTAAAGTTGACTTCAATAGAATTTGATCAAGGTTTTTTAACTGTTTCTGAAGATGAGTTGATGAAATATAAATCAGTATATCAGAGACTAATAAAAAGATTGATAAATAGCTTGATTCAGTTTATGCATAAACCAAAGAAGTCTCATATGAAAGAAGCAATGAGGATAGTGAGATACATTAAAAGAGAACTAGAGTTAAAAATTTTACTTAGATCTAATGCTGAATATAAATTATAGCCTTTTGTGATTCTTATCGGGCATCATGCCCCATAACTAGAAAATGAATTATATGCTTTTGTATAAAACTTGATAAATCTTTGATCTCATAAAAAAAAACTATAGTTGCAAGGTCATTATCAGAGGCAGAATTGTTGGAAGAACTGGTATGGTTGCAAAGATTGTTGTAAGAATTTAGTGTGAACTATTTAAAACCAATAAGACTTTATTATGACAGGAAGACAGTTCTTCAAATAGCAGCAAATCATGTGTTCCATGAAAAAATAAAACACATAAAAAAATGTTTGTCATTTTGTGAGAAAAAATACCGTAAGGATTGATTCAAATCTTACATTTTTCAACACACGAACAATTAGGTGACATTATGACAAAGGCACTAGGCATTCAACAACATTATTACTTGATGTCTGAGTTAAGAAGCAAAAATATTTTTCAGCCAGACCTAACTTAAGGGAGGGTGTTGAAGATTGTTAGATTAGTTTAAATTAATTAGAATAATTAGAAGTTAGTTAAATAATTAATTAGTTTTGTTTATATTGTATATATAAATGTAAAGTTCATAGTATAATTCATGAATGTGAATCAATAATTTTCAGAATACTTCTGTTTCAACAAATCTATCACTGACCTTAACTAACAAAGCCAAATATTTAAAATGAATATCCATAACTGGACTAAATTGGACGACAATATTATGCATAAACCAAAGAAGTCTCATATGGAAGAAGCAATGAGGATAGTGAGGTACATTAAAAGAGAACCAGGGTTAAAAATTTTACATAGATCCAATGCTAAATGTAAAATTATAGCCTTTTCTGGTTCTGGTTGGGCATCATGCCCCATAACTAAAAAATCAATTATACGCTTTTGTGTAAATTTTGATAAATTTTTTATCTCATGAAAATAAAAATAAAAAACAATAGTTGCAAGGTCATCATCAGAGGCAAAATTGTTGGAAGAACTGGTATGGTTGCAAGGATTATTGTAAGAATTTAGTGTGAACTGTTTAAAATCAATAAGATTTTATTGTGACAGGAAGACAGTTCTTCAAATAGCAGCAAATCATGTGTTCCATGAAAGAACAAAACACATAAAAAATGACTATCATTTTGTGAGAGAAAAATACCGCAAGGATTGATTCAAACTTTGCATATTTTAACACACGAACAACTAAGTGACATTATGACAAAGGCACTGGACAGTCAACAACATTATTACTTGATGTCCGAGTTAAGAAGCAAAAATATTTTTCAGCCAAACCCAATTTAAGGGAGAGTGTTGAAGATTGTTAGATTAGTTTAAATTAATTAGAGTAATTAAAAGTCTGTTAAACAATTAATTAGGTTTGTTTATCTTGTATATATACATGTAAAGTTCATAGTGTAATTCATGAATGTGAATTAATATTATTTTAGAATATTTTTGTTTCAATAAATCCGTCGCTGACCTTAATTAACAAAGCCAAATACTTAAAATGAATATCCTGAACTAAGTTGGATGACAATATTATGCAGCAACTCAGAAACTTCATTTTCCATGTACAATGTTTGTTTGTGGATTAAAGAGATATGAATTAGTTTAGAAAAATAGAACAAGAGCAAATTCCTCCACTTACATCTAAATTTGCTTGAATTTCAACATTTGCTTCGGGACAGAAATTTTTAAGGATAAAAAAAAAATCATCGTTGGTTATAGTATTAAATAAAGTTTGAATTTTTAGTATATTGATAAGACACATTATATTTTTAAGGGAAGAATTCGTGTTTTAATTTTAAAAATGACTTTATTAAAATGAAGAGTTATGAATTTCGATTATAGAACCATAATAAAATAAAGATAAACTATAAAAAATAAAATTTAAAACACGATGATTCAAATGTAAATATTGACTCAAAATTAAAGTAGAAAACCGATTATCATTCCAACTTTCCTTGGATATGTTCACTTCTTTCACATTCTTTGTCAACATTGTGGGATTAGTGATGGTTAAGAATAACAAACATGTTTAAGGTACAAGCATCAAAGTCATATTCATCGTAAGTAATAGATAAGTGATAAATTTAAAATTTTATTTATCGTATTTCAATCATCTATTATATAGTATATGAATAAAGTTATTTTGATGAAAATGACATATAATTTTATTTATATTACATATATACGGTGGTGGGTTGTATGAATATTTTTATTGTGATTTAGGTAAAATATATTTGTAAGTATTTAGAAAAATGTTAGAATAAATAGTAGATTTAAAAGACAAATTTATAAAATCTGTGTAAGATTTTATGCATAGTAATTTTAGAATATTATTATAAAATTATATATAAATATTTAAAATGTTATTCATACATTGTTGTAACAGTGAATAAGTCTAGTTTTATTTAGAACAAATCGATATTAATTTCAATCCGTATTTAAAAGATGCAAATTTTAAGTGATCAAATGTTAGAAAACAAAGCAGCTTACTTCTCTTAATATTAGTTTGGCAATGACTAAAGTGAAAAATATTCAAACTCAAAATAATAATTTAATTTTATTCTAAATATTTAGGTATAATTTTTATAATGCTCATCTCCTTTGTTAGAATTTTCAATTATCCTTGATTTTGTCTAATAAAAATAAAATCATTATTATAATATTTTTTTTCTATTTGTAATTTTTACAACATTCCTAAAATCGGATTAATTATTGTTATGAACCAATTGGTAAAAATTCACATATGTGCTATAAAATTAGAGTGATTACTTTCATTGTTTGTCTATGTATGTTAGCAGTTAACAGCTAGCAGCTTTGTTGTTTAAATTAAATATTAATTATGGTCGGCTTAAATAAACAATATGTTTGTATGGTAGGATTTCGAATGTGTCCAACTCATTTTTATGTAGTTTTACTGAAATTAAACTAATCAAACAAGTTATGAAATAATTTATTCTTTCTTTCCTTATTATTACTAATTTTACGATTAATCTATTTACGTCACAACTTAAACAATCAAATATTGATTAAGATTTAAATCTTAACTTTAAACTAGTTTCACTCACCTCTTATCCTGACATTACAAGATACCAGAATCCATATTATTCCTTAGCTTTTAAGTAGCTCTTTCTCTTAAATTTCTTATGACATTGTGTACCTCACACATAACAATAATGCATCAAATTTAATTCAAGATAAACAATCCATAATTCACAAAACAATTTTTATATTCCATAAGATACATAGAATATTTCTACTCGACATCTTGTATACTACTCGTTAAAATATACATAATTTTTAATTTATATGTCGAAATTTCGATGAATTTATATCATTGTAAATATAATGAAATCTTCTTTAAATCCATGTAGGCCTTGAATTTTAGTTCTTAGCCAAATAATACAATTTTTAATTTTTTTTATAGGGTATTTATAATTTTCAAACAACTTGCATTACAATTTTCAACAGATTCATGTATAATGTAGGGTGGATATATACTCACTTTAAACTTAAAAATCACATATTTACGTGAAACTTGAACGGATCGAATATTTTAAATTTTCACCCACCTTGCCTTGAAACTTGATTTTAATACTAAAAAATCTCATCTTGAACGGATCGAATAAGGTCAAGACCCATTAAAAACGAGTATTATTGTATTGCCATTAATCCTCGTCAAGATTAATCAAACACAATTTAGTCCTGATGCTTTTGATTCTGTACGCTTTTGAGATTTATTCTTCTTTTTATACAAAAGAAAAGAGTAGAAATCCTTCTTTTATGACAAAATATACAAAGAATTGGGCATTTTACTAATCAAACCATCCTGGCATCAATCATCAAACATGATGAATGGGTTCAAGTGATCTAAAAATAAAAAGCTGGGTTTCGAAAATAAACCCCAGATTCGAATTCTAAATCTGTTGAACACAGCTAAAAGAAGAAGAGAAGAAATCATGTCTCTCATCCTTTTTTATTTTTGGAGAGATAGCATAAATCATTTAACGTGGCTGAATTTACAGGCAATGGGGAGAATCTCATTCAGTACCATAAAATATATCGTGTCCGCATGGTTTTGTGTGAATTATCCTCTTCATAGTTTTCCCATTTGGTATCACTCTCCATATTCTCATCCCTTTATGTTCGCACTTCATTTTTGGTGTCGAATCCTGAAATAACAAAGATCATAAATATATATTATTTAGATTCGAATGTCTATTTTACTATTTATCCTATTAAAGAGTGAGATAAAATTATCAATAGAGTGTAAAAAAAATTAAATATATAAAAATTTAAAATTTTCTAAATACAACTGTCTCTATCACCTATCGATCCATCCCTAGTCACGTATACAATCTAAGCCTACTAGAAGGCAATATTTATATTTCCAAACCTGGGTTGGCACTAAATCTAAGTCTTCTTGGGATTCAAGGTTGGCAGCAGCTTCGATATCAGTTTTCCCCGATGACTCTTTTCCCGTACAATTACTTTTTCCTGCATGAATTGAATCGAACTTAAATATTTTAAATTAAAACAAAAAATAGATAGATAGATAGATAGATAGATAGATAGATTACCGTTTCCGTCATTCTTGTTGTTCTTGACGGAAGGATTAACGTAAAACTTGAAACTTGGTGAGCTGGGACAAAGGGGAGGTTCATCGTCACTGCAAACCCCTGAATTTTCTTTTTCATTGTTATCATCTACACATTTGAGGGTTTGAGCTTGTTTGTTACTGTTATTGGAATGGGATGTAGGTTTGAGATGTTCACCATTGCCGTGAACAACCTTTGCCCTCCGCCTCCACATGTCGACCCTGCGACTGGCGACCAGAGGCATTTTAGGCAGCAGCATTGCTCTCCATTTCTTTGCTGCTTTACCTCAGGCCGTCAGCCTCCTTAACCGAGGGAAATAATGTGGAGAGAGATGGGAATGAGCAGCCAAATGGATGGCTTTGGTTTTATGAAACCTCCATTGCCAATGATTATAACCTGCAAAAATACTTATATCTATAAATGAGGCAAACCGCATGCAAATGCAAAAAATTTGGCAAAAATTCATTGCTATTTATGTTCAAACCATATAAATCTAGGGTGAAGATCCTCTGTCCTGATTAGGGATTTTAGTTAAAATTTAAGGAATTAGAGATAAAATATTATTTTAGAGTATAAGATTTAATGAAAATTAAGATTAAAATTTATAATTCAATTTCTAATAACTTTTGGTGCATGACATAAAAAGAATCATTGTCAGGGTAGAGGATTTTTACTCATAAATAGGTATAAATCGTATACATTTTTATTGTGCCTCCATTCCATTGATATCTGTTTTATAATAGTGGGTTTAGGGTTTAATGTTAAGAGTTGTTATTAGGGTTTAAAAAATTAGGGGTAAAGTGTAAAATGTAAAAATTAGGGTTAGAACTTAAAAATTAATTTTTTGATAATTTTTAGTGTGGAGCATAGAAAGAGAAATGGATAAGCGACATAGAATTTTTACTCATAAATAGGTACAAATCGTTTGTTCTTTTATTGTAATTTTATTGGAGCCCCATTTAAAATAGTAGATTTAGGGTTTAAGATTAGAAATTATAATTAGGATTTAAGGAATCACGAATAAAATATATTTTTTAGGATATAAGATTTAAGATTTAAAATATAAAAATTAGGATTATAATTTAAATTTTTATTCGTACAAGTAATAAGTTTTACAACCAACATGGTTAAAATTATCCTTTTTAAACTATTTTCACAATATTTCAGAGTTAAAAGGTTTCATGCATTTACAAGTTTCAGGTATCATTATATAAATTACATTCACAACTGGAAAAAACGTTAAAAGTTTATTATAGGCAACAATATTAAACAAATCTCTTAATATTTCTCCTTTATTTATTAATAACCCTTAAATATTTTAGCTCGTAGCTTTAACATAGAGTCATCTCTGGACTAGGACAATAGAGACGATCGCTCAAGGTCTCAAGATGATAGAGTCCGATGATCAATTAAATTAAAATAATAATTATTATTAAAATTAATTAAATTTAAAATTTTTAATATTAAATTATATTAAAAATTAGGAGTGATTAAAGTATAATAATAGTTTCTAAAGAACTTCAAAAAGTACAGTTAAAAAATTGATAGATTTCATGTTTAATTATAAAGTTGATATCTAACTTATCTAGGTATTAGTGTATTATAGGGTTATAATTAAGATTATAATAATATTTTTTTATTTTAAATTAAAAATAAAAAAAATCATATGCACCTATAAATAATATTTTTATTATTCTTGTTTTTCAAATCTAAATTTCTCATCATATTATTTCTTTCTTATGTTATTTTTTCACAACCTTTTGAACTACTTATTTATAATTAACGATTCTTTGTCTCAAGGCAATGGTTTATTTATTTAAAAATATTATGATTTATGACATTTATTGTTGATATGTTATAAAAAGGTTTGAGGTAAAGCTTCAACGATAAAAACTCTAGTGTTATCATTCAAAATTTTGTTTATAATTTTTATTATATAATATTTACGCAAAAAAATACTCGTAGAAGTTGTTTTGTGTAAGTTGTTTGATGTTTAATTAAATGTCTTGATGCTTTCATTTGATAATTATTAAGTGTAATAAAAATTAATTTACAAATAAATTAATTTATTTTTATATTTTTTAAATTTAATTTTTTTTAATATTCTTTATTAGGGCCATATTTTTTATATTTGTTCATGGACTACCAAAATTTCAGAACTAGTCTGCTTTAACAAATAATTGGAAGTGTAACGATTTAAATTTTCGAGTCAAACGAGTGGATATTAACTAAAATTATGACCCTCATGTTAGATTGGTCAATTGGATCTCTTACGCCGAGTATAGACTTTAATTGATGAGACTTAGGAAGTGACCATTTGTGAAATAAGTAAATGTTGGAGGTTTATTGTTGAGATTATATATATATATATATATATATATATATATATATATATAATTTATGATTAGGAGTGTGAACGAATCGAGCTTGAACGGATAAGGGTATGTCCGTGTTCGTTTATTTAATTTTAAAGGTGTTCAAACTCGGTTTGTGTTTGTTTAAATTTTTAATGGTATGTTCAAGCTTGGTTCGTTTACTTTTTGGTGCGTTCGGGCTTGGTTCGTTTAACGTTTACGAACGTGTTCGTTTATATGTTCGATAATTTGTTTGTTTAGCGTTCACGAACAAGTTCGTTTGTATATATTCATCAACTTGTCCATTTAGTGTTCACGAACATGTTCGTTTAGCGTTCATAAACATGTTCATTTAGCGTTTGCAAACATGTCCGTTTAACGTTTGTGAATATGCTCGTTTATGATTTTTACAATTTTAATTAAACAAACATACATGAATTAAATAAAATAAAATTAATCAATATAAATATTCGTTTAGAAATATAAATATATAATGTATCACAACAACAAAATAAAAACTTAAAAATTCAAATTAAGTCATTAGTTTAGAAACATCCACATATATTTCCATCCTAAAACATCCTTACAAACAAAAATAAAACATCCAAATATAAAAGTTCCATAACCGATTTTTCGACTTATCCAACAACCCTAGTGGACATAAACGAAATATGGTTTATATACTTTGAATTTAGGGTTATTAAAGAATATAAACGAGCTTGTTCGTGAACATGAACTATTTTGTTCATACTCATTTTATTTAACTTAATAAACGAACATTATACAAACGCTCTTTCATTTATACCCCTATTTATGATGTCCGATCTATTCTAAACCAAATTTTTTTATAGAAGGTAAGACATCCGAAATTTTAAACAAAGGTCCCACCGGGATTTGAACCCAAGTCGTTGGATTCAAAGTCCAAAGTGCTAACCACTACACCATGGAACCACTTAATAAAAGTAAATAATATTAATGTTTATTTTTCTAGTTACAACACTATTTAATAAGTAATTGGGTACAAGCCATTCACGTTATATTTTTTCACGTCAATTTTACTTTAGTTTGATTATTAAATAATTTATTCTAAAATATTTATAATGATAAAATAGTAGTAATAATAAAAGATAGTGTTACACGAAAATCTTTAATTCAATAAAATACTTTGTGTTTTAAATTTTTAGATCAATTTAAATATATTTTATATTTGAATATACTCTAATTTGATACCACCTCATAGTACGATAACTATCTATATAATTTATCTTTTTACAGTAAAAAAAATTAAAAATCCAACCCAAATAAATAGATCAATAATCCAAACAACCAAAACCAATCAAAAATAACCTAATGAAAACAAAACCCTAATATCTTATCCCTTCCCCTTCTCATATCAACCATCGTCTTGCTTATGCCAACTCACCGTGCGTATAATAATACGAAATAAAAAATTCATAATTACTAATAAATATTAAAAATTTAAACTATCAATAAAATTAAATATATTTGATAAAAAATTAAACACTTATAAATATAAATGATGGATCTTAAATATGGGTGAATTCTGGACCCTCGTCCTTACGGTCTACTTTAGGGACAACTTTAATTATAAGATATATGTTACATTATTTTTATAATATATGTGTTTTTCCACGTATATCTTTTTATATTATTTGTTTTTTCTGTTCTATTCTATTGCTTATTACGTATATTATTATATGTATATGCATTAACATTTATCTTACCATATGTATTATATTTTATATCATGTATTAATAGGTATATAATATTTCATCTTTTAACTTTATATATTTTTGTTTTATTATTGTAGTCTTATTTTCAGTTTGTGTATTTTTTATATGTATAGAATGTAATATATAGTTTTACGTATTCTAATCATTTTAATATGTATGTATTTAATATGTATATATATATATATATATTCATGTATTTATTTTTTATATTTTGTATTTATTTATCATTTTATCATATTACATAATTAATATATGTATATATATTATTTGTTAATATAGTGTTTCTTTTGATAAACTTCATTATATATCAAAAGAATAAATAATAGTGTTTGTTTATTTCTCATGCACCGAAACTTTTAAAATAAACTCGTATATAAAATCAAATCGTAACTTAAATGACACTTAAACTTGCAAGTTTTAATATTTATAAAACTAGTTATTGACTTAATACTAATTTTCGAGTGCATCAAGATGTTAATCTTTTCTAGTGCATGACCAACTTTAGAATCAAAACTTTTTAAATTTTAAATATTTTATGATGTATGACCTAATAAAATGTAGGGATGTAAAAACAGTTACTCGAATGAGTTTCAGGTCGAGTAAAATAGAATATATGTCATTTCAGGTTGATTTGATGTTTTGACTCGATTCAGGTCGGGTGTGGGTCAATTTCTGGTCGGGTCCTTTTCAGGTTGAGTCCATTTCAGGTCAGGTCTATTTCAGGTTGAGTTCATTTCAGGTCGGGTTCATTTCAAGTCGGATTCAAACGATTCAGGTCCAAATCAGATAAATGACAGGTTCATTTCAGGTTGGGTAGATTTCAGATCGGTTCATTTCAGTTCGGGTTCATTTCATGTCGGTTTTATTTCAGGTCGAATTAATTCGGGTTTTAAATTCATATTAATTAAAATTATTAAGTTTGAGTTTGGTACAAATAAGTAATTAAGTAAATAACCAATAGACTTTGGGTTGAATGGTTGATCATTCATTTCGAATTAATCATTTAATATCTAACGTCTTTAACTAGCATGAATCTCATTAAAAATAAATATTACGCACTAAACTAAACAAAAATATCATCAAATTATTCATATCTTAAAAATTGAGCTAAATTACAAAAATTAAAAATTAATAAGGAATAAATATTGGACTGAAAAGAATAAAGTTTTAAATTAAAAAGGATAAACATTAATAAAATGAAATATCATCTTATTAAAAATACTAAACTAAATTAGAAAAAATAAATAGTAGTCAATTTAAAATAAAAATAAAGTTGTAAGGACTAAATATATTTTAATACATTATAATATTAATTAAATTCGGTGAAAAAAAATCAATTTTAATATATTATAATTTATACATATACAATATAGTTTAATACATTTCAAAAATGAAAAATATAAAATTTATACTATATATGAAATATATATTCTATATATAAAATTTACACTATATATATTTTATATATAGAATTTGTATTATACATGGCATGATACTATATATGAAAACATAATATATATATATATATATATAATATGTATGTATGTATATATATAATATATAAGTATGTATATAAGTATATGTATACTTATATACTATATAGTATACGTTAATAGATGTATACTTATTACTTTATATATATATATATATACTAGATGTATATATTAATATACATATATAATATACATTAATTTATACTATATATAATATAGTTTAATATATATAATATTATATATATAATATACTTTAATATACAATATATATTATATATTTAAATGTATATTAATATATGTATTTAATTTGTTTATGAATTAATGTATGTATATATATTTAATTAATGTATGTATATTATTAATTCATTAAGCTCAATACTAATTCTCTAAACCCAAATCACTAAATTAGTTCTCTAAAATCATTTCTTCAATCACTAAACTAATTCTTTATGAACAAATTGAAACAATTTCAAAATGTATAATCTGTTTTTAATTAAATAAGGATCAAATCGAATAAAAAATAAAATTTAAAACTTAATTTTCGAGTGATCATAACTAAATTGAAATAATTGTAAAATAAGGTATAGAGCAGCGTAATATTCGATTTTATAGACATGACCTATATAAAAATGTACGAAATATTTTACCTGGCCTAGAGTAGTGTCAAATGAATATCTAAATCTAATCTCTTGTTTTATATTTTTAATTGATTATATTTTAATCAAAGTTTATTATTTGATTATAAGTTGTAATAATAATAATCCTCCAAAATTTACTATATTGTTATGAATATCTTTATTCATGGTGGATATTCATATATTAAATTAAACTTTAGTGGGCTTTATTATTAGGGTTTAATACCCATTGGAATTAGGGTTTTCATCTTATGTCTATAAATATAGACTTTTAGACAAAGCATTGTATGCAACCCTATTTTGAGAATATAATACAAATCTCTCCTTTGCCTCTCATCTTTATTCTCATATTTTATTCTTGTTCTTTACTTTATTCATAACACGTTATCAGCACGAGACTCTAACCAACGGAGGTATTAATCGTTCAAATCTTAAAGTAGTTATTGAAAAGAATTTATTACTAGCATGAATCAAAGATAAGTTCTTCCCGCTTTATTGTATTTTAATTATTGATTATTTTTCTCTCTCAATTTTTAACTTGATTTTTAATTTTTGAAAATCATTGGTTATTTGGTGTTTGTGTAGCGATAAAGTGGATCAATTACCGTGGTTCTTGTCGATAATTCCCGAAAAAGATTTTAACTAGATATTGGTAACTAAATCTACCATATATTCAAATTAGTGGAAAGTCTGGTATGTTTTACTTATTTAATTTGAGATTTTTTTATAACCAATATTTTTTTTATTATTACGACGAAAGTTTATGTTTTAATGATGTTCTAAGTATTATATGATATCAGAAAAAATATTAAACCTTTGATTAATTAATATATTTTTGTTATGTTGATTTAATCCGAGTATATTGGCTAGACATCCCGTTCTGCGAGGCTACTAGTCTCAAAGGAGGTTCTTTTTAAAGGACCTTGTGGACTAGTTTAACAACGCCACGTATGAGGATTAAATTTTGTTCCTTATATGTATTGCATATATATCGGTTGATCAATTACTATTTAATAGTATGAATGTTATAAAGTTTATATTTGCTTGAAAGCAATATTTTTATGTCGAAAAACTCGACTATAGACTTCTCCCAAGTTCAAGTTACGAAAATCCTCTTGATCCAAGAATTTTTATGGGAGGCATTCCCTGAAGTGAATGCATGCATGATGTTTATTCCATGCAATTATTGGATTTATGACATTCCTTGAAGTGAATGCAAGCATGATGATTATTCCATGCAATTATTTGATTTATGTCATTCCCTGAAGTGAATGCAAGCATGATGATTATTCCATGCGATTATTGAATTTGTTTTGTTCCTTAAAGTGAATGCAAACATGATAATTCACTATATGTTAGTGAATAAAACTCAGTTATATGCCAGAGTATCATTGATGAGGATATGTTACAAAAACATATTCCACTTTTCACACATTAAAGTTGTCCTATAGACACAATATCGTGAAAAGGTTTTAAAGACCTATTGGCTCCGCTCCATTCCCTGAAGTGAATGTGATATTTTATAGCGGAAAGAATAAATGCAACATTAGTAATTGTGGTCATGATTGAGATCATAAAATAGGCATGAATAAGATGATTATTTTGAGAATACTTATATCCACAAGAAGTGGAATTATAAACATGGCAAGAACGATAGAGATCATTTCAAAATCTTTATGTTATCAATGCGATGGTACAAACCATTGATCTCCTACTTGTCAAACGCCGAAGTATTATGGACTTTATCCATAATCATGACTGATAAATTAAAGAAAATATAAATAGAATTTCTTTATGGCGAAAATAATGGTGTTATTGATCCAACTGAATTGGATATTGATATTTTTTGTCATAACCCTTGAAGGTAATAATTCGCCATTTATTTTATTTCCTTTATAACTTCTAAAAGTAATAATTAATCTTTTATTTATTTTGTTTAATTTTAATTTATTTATGTTAATTTACTTTTATTTATTATTTATTTATTTTAACTTACTTTATATATTATTTATTTATTTATCTTTTATGTTATTTTTTCCTTTAAAAGAATATGATTATTTCCAGAATAAAATATGTAATAAATTATGGCGATTTATGTTTAGCAGACAGTGCAAGTACTCATACAATGTTTAAGCATAAGAAATATTTTCCCATTTAAATACAAGGGAAATATGAGTAATATATCTCAAAGTACTAAAATATCAGTGCTTCGGAAGAGCTCTAAAGAGTTTATCTTTGATAGATAACCGATTTGATATAATGTGTTATTGTTAATATTTTTTCCATTTCCCAAAGTGAATGGTACAGAGCACATATTTTTCATTTCTCGAAGTGAATGAAATAAAGCACGTATTAAAAGGTGCATAATTATGCATATTTTCCCATTTTAAATGCAAGGGAATAATATGAGTACTATATCCGGAAGTACTAATATCACAGAAAGCTCCGACTGAGCAAATATGTTATTGCCAAATGGAACTTTATTCCATATTAACATTGCATTATACTCGTCAAAGTCAAATAGAGACTTATTGAGTTTTAAAGATACTTGCAGAAATATATTGAGAATATTAGTCAAGAGGATGCTGACTATCTCAATATTACGAGTATAACTCAAGGCAATACGGAAATCATGGCAAAATTACATGCACTATCATCCATATTGTACTACATAAGAATTAGTACAAATTGAAGCTCATGCTATTGTAAACCAGATGTTTACTGATAGTTTTATTTGGCATGACCGGTTAGACCATCCCGGTTCAATTATGATGCGAAAAATTGATGACACTTTCATGTGGTCATTTATTGAAGAACTAAGATTTTTTCATGGTAATTTTTCATATGATACTTGCTATGAAAGCAATTTGATTATTCAATCATCAACAGCTAAGATAGAGTGTAAATTTATTAATTTTCTAGAACGGATACAAGATGATATATATGGGCTCATACACCTTTCTTAAAGTCCATCTAGATATTTTACGATTTTTAACGATGCATCGACTAGATGGTTATATGTATCCTTGTTATTAACCCACAACTTAGTGTTTGCAAGGCTACTTGCTCAGTTGATAAAATTACGAGCACATTTTCCAGATTTTTTTCTAAAGACAAATAGTCTTGATAATGTTGATGACATGTAATTTTACATGTAGTATCACCAATTCGCATCAAGCCAACAAATGATCATATGTTCTCCCCATTACAAATGGTTTTTGGTCAGGAATCAAATATTTCTCATCTTAGATTTTTTTGTGCGATATATGTTCTAATTGCTCCACCACAGCGCACAAAGATGAGTTTTGTTGGGAATATGTATCAGATTTAAATATCTTGAGCTTCTGATAGGGAATTTATTTATAACCCGATTTATTTACTATTATTTTAATGAGTCAGTTTACCCAACATTAGGGGGAGAAAATAAATAGCTGAGGAAAAACTAAGTTAGAATGAATTATCATTTTCTCTTTTTGATCCACGTATTACGCAATATGAACTATAAGTTCAATGGATAATTCATTTAGAAAATCAATTGACAGATGATTTTGCTGACCCTAAAGAGTGACTAAGTCATGTATACCAGCTATGAAGGCTCCGATTAAATTTGACGTCCTGAAAGCACAAATTCTAGTTGCTAATGAGTCTAACTTACGCTTGAAGCGTAGTAGACAAGTAAGTTCCAAATATAAAGAAATCCTCGAAAAAGAAAAGGAGCTATATCTTATGATGGTCTGATCGAGGAATCTATGAATTATGAAAATCTCAAGAAGAGATTAAAAGGTCTCCAACAGAGACATTGACATGAATCAGGTACTTAATAATAAAGAGATCTCAATAGATTATGTCAAGTCTAGTAATAAGTGGAACTGAAATTAAATCGACGTCGTTATTATATTTGTATGCAATATAGCACTAGAGATTTGATTTGATGATGTGGATCATGAATCATTATTAATTGGGCAATGTAAATAAAGAAATGATTGGCCAACATGAGAGGTGTCGCGTGTCAAAAGTGCGCGTTTAGTGAAAGTGGACACATCGAAAGTAATAAGTAATAAGTATTTTATCGAGTTATCGTCTCCTCAGGGACCGGTATACTTAATATGCTTTCTTCACCTTCTTGTTCTGTAGAAAAAGTAAAGAACACAAGTGAGTTGATTTGATTTATCGAAACTAAAATAACTAAATAAAAATAAAGAGTCAAAATAGTAGAGAGAGATGGGTTAGGATCCAGTTGCGTCGTATTGTGGAATTGATTGACTTGTCTCTATCCAATGCAATCATATATCACTGCCTCGGCAGCACTGCAGTTTACTGCCTTGGCAACGACAATACTGTCTGCCGCGGCAATCCCTTGCTCGTGGGCAGACTCTACCAAAGTTCGGCAAAGTGTCCTTGGATGACTCCGCTTATCCCTAAGTTAGAGTGTTGTTGATGACTAGTCCTTGATGATACCTCCCGGCGTGAACCAATTATACTCACCAACCAATCTCACACTTCTTTTAGCCGCTGAAACTCTTAACCTATCCCTTTGCCGACTTAGTATTTCGCGATTGAAACATCGTACTTACCCCTTTCGTGAATCTAACTCTCCCGAGCTTAGATAAATGGATGATTCACAATATCCTCTCCCGAGCTCAATTGTGAAAACAAAGAATAACAAAGGATAAGCAAACCTTGATAACTTTATTGCATTGAATCAAAGACAAAGTACAATCTCCTCTCACAAATACTTGACAACCTTCACCTAATCCCTAAGAAGGTTTAGAACATAATTGAGAGGAAAGAAACAAGAATAGAAATCGGCTCTCTCCCTAGGTATTCTGTGTTTGTACATTGGGTGGCTAGGTCCCTATATAGGCTAGACCTAGGGCAAACCTTTCCTAAGTAGAATACAACTTGGAGTAGGGAACAAGTCAAGTACATAATAATAATATATTTCCAAGTTTGCTTCGGTTAAAGGGTTTTCCCGCGTAGTCTTCCTTTGGGCTTTTCCTTGTGCTAGCCAGCTCCGATCCATGGGCTTCTAGTCCAGACACGTTCCTTGTATTTTTATCTTTCCATCGCCTATAGTCTTGCTTCATGTCTTTCTGCTGTTGCCTCGGCATCAGGTCCTGCCTCGGCCTTGTCGCTACCGTGGCAATGGTTCTCCTGCACAGATATGAAAACGCCGTAAAACGTGCCTTTTTTCTGTAAATATTGTCTATATGAGTATAACTTCTAAATATATCACATTAAGCACATGCATTGGTCCGAGTGGGTGTATATTTGATGATTAATGCCCATAAAAGGAGTAAAAAGTGATAGTGTGTTGAGCACTTATCACACCCCCGAACTCAAACTATTGCTTGTCCTCAAGCAATGCAAACCATCAATTTGCCGAACTAAACTCTCTCTTGGTCTTACATGTCCATCTATTCTCCCCACCATAACTAGGCCTATTCTTAAGCCTTAACCATTCGGTTACCCAAGGGTTTACCTAGAAACAAACTATAAGAATTGTGAGTGTGTGCATTTTTGTGGACGAGTTTATTAAAGGCTTTCTTAGATAAACTCTAAGTTCAAGACAAATAGACATTGGTTAAGTGTTCTCTTCTTTTTCAAACCCCAAATCTTGAGCCGGTTTCGGGCACCTCAAAGACTTGTGTTTTTCTTTTCACTAAATTCCTTCTTTCTTTTTAATATTCCTTAAAACATACTAGAGCCAATTTCGGGCACCTCTAGCATGAAGAAGAGACTTTCTAGAGCCGGTGGTAGGCACCTCTAGTTACTTTCCAAAAATCTAAGTCTTTATCACCTAAGTTCATTAAAAGAATTCCTATAATCCAACAAGTCCCAAAAGTGTTTAAAGTTCTTCCTATAGTAAGCTTGTAAGTTTTCATCCATAAGCATCCTAAGGTTAAGCCCTCTTAACAGAACCTAAACATGGTAAGGAGAAAGATTTCTATAGCCTTAAAGAATAAACTAAGGCAATACTGATGATGAGCAGTGCAAAAGTGTAGGCAGTTAATTCAAGTAAGGTAGGGAGCATAAAAATTTTAAAAAAATCACTGGAATACTCCCTTTTTGGCAAGGCCGCGTCAGTAGATTGTTGCCTTGGTAGTGAATCTGCACCCCCAAACTCAAACCAAGCATTGTCCTCAATGCTTTATATTTGAAGAGATAAGTGGCAAAACAAAATATGAATATATAAGAAACAACAAATAGAAACAGTAAAAGCAAGTAATAATGAATTAAGGACAAAGAAATTTAAAGCGACTCCGAAGAGCTGCTTGTAACAATTTTCCTCCGTGGCCTTGATGCTAAATGCTTTGTCCTTTGTGAAGGCGATGGTTGTGTCTTTGCTTGCCGGGGCGGTTGGACTCGAGTGGCCGGTGTCCGTTGCATTGGGGCGTCTACCTCTTCTCCTTCTTCTACATCAGCCATCTCCTCGGTGAGCATTACATCCGTTCCTCCTCCCATTACCGTGGCTCCTCTGGTGTGGTGTGTACTTGGTCCAGCGGCGGTGGAGCTTTGGTGCACATAGGCATCTATCTCGGCCGATAGACTGCCTATGATGATTGGTGATCGGGGTGGAGTGCTGAAAATGACCCTCCTCTTGGATGGTCTTCTGCTGAACGACGAGGCCGCGGCAGAATCCGCTGCCCTGGATGGGCCAGCAGCCTGGTATTGGGGCTGAGGGTCCGCATGGAAGAACGGCCTTGGTCCTCCCGGGGCTGGTGTAGTTTCGGTGTAAGGGGTGCGGCTATGACGAACATGTTGCTTGGGAACTCCGGAAATTATGCTCCTTGGTCCGGGAAAGCGTGCAACATCATCTGGGCTAAGGTGCCATTGAAATCCCTTTGGTACTCCATGTACCTTTGTTGTCGAAGATCCATTGCTGCCATCCTCTGTAAGATCTCCTGGTACAGGTCTGCTGCGGTAGATGTGTGGGCAGTACCATGCATGTCTACCGTGTACTGGGCCCTGGCAACAGTATCGGTAGTGAACTGCTGCGGCGTTGCTTGGACAGGCTCTGCTTGAGTGATCTGCATGACTTTGTGACAGAAATCCCTAGTCCATCCTCGTCTTGGGGGCGTGTATTCATCTGTTTCTTCAATGGGTACACCTGCAGAAACACATAAACCCGTAATCAAGCAAGGGAAATACAATGGTCCCTTATCTTTCTTACCGCACTCGTGAATTTCCCTTAGGATAATCTCACCAACATTGATGGTCCTCTTGTTGATGATGGATTGGATCAGCACCAATCTTTTGCGATCCACCGTGCTATTGTGTGATGTTGGGATGAGGCGTCGTTTGACGAAGGTATTCCACATCTTGGCCTCCGGCTTTAGGCTTTGTCTTGTTACGGATCCTCTATGGGTACCGATTTCCCATAGGGTGTTCGCGTAACAAAGATCATCTTTGATGAGATTGTAGTCCTCGGCAGTGACATCTTCCATGAATTCAGCGTGGATGTCACTAGCAGGGGTGAGGCCGTAGAAATTATTAATCGTCTCGGCATCGAGCTGGACTGGCCTGCCGCGACAGTGAACGAAGAGGGAGTCTTTGCTGGGCCCGTGCGCGTAGAACTCCCGGACAATCGTGGCATTCGCCTGGGCAGGTTGAAGACAGAAAATTTCCCAGTTTTGGTACTTAATTCTGTCGAAAAGGTAATGCTCAATACCGTAGTTCTCTTCATCTGCATGCTGGAAACCTTGCTCTTCCCATAATTGCCGAGTGATGAAAGATCGGTTGAAGCGATCTTCAACGTTGGTAGGGGCGAATCGCTTGTATGTTGCCATCAAGATTGAGAGATGTGATGTCTTGGAGTTTTTCTTGAAAAGAATCTGGAGTTTAGCGAAGATTAGTAGCAGAGAGTAATGTGAGAGAGAGATTGTTATGAATACTAAAGAAAACAAGAAAGCAAGAGTGAATAGTTCAAGAGGAAGGAGTTTCTTATATAGGCCTCGGCCTTGTGACCGTTGAAACCACTAGCCGTTTATAACCGTTTCCCTTTTCTGGCGTTTCCTTTTTTTGCCGCGGCAGGAATCTCGGCAGACTAGCCGTTACATTGTTCTGCCCGTTGGGACTGCTGCGGCCCTGACACTGTTTTATTGCCTCGGCAGAGTTCTTGTTGTGAACTATTTCTCCTTTATTCTTGCTTATTAACCTAAAAAAATAAAACACACGGAAAGAGAAAATACTTAAAGCAAAAATAATTACGAAAAATAAAAATAAACTACTAACCCTAATATATTAATAAAGAAAATGGGAGAGGTCATGTTACTGGTGGAGAGCATGCAAATGCATCTCCCAAAATTATTCTCTCCTTTTGGCCCGAATTGTGAGTCGGTTGTGGGCCACTCCTTTTTGTTGTGTTTTCATCCACCTTGGGCTTAATCTTTTTGCCGAATATCTTGCCGAGTAGACTGTCCAGGCAGGATATTTTGGTGTCTATTGTGTTGATGGCCTTGCACTCCTCTGGATCATCATACTTCTTTAAGTTGTGGAATGCGTTGAGTTTGACGTGTTGGTCATTGACCCGCATTGTCAACTCTCCTTTTTCCACATCAATTAAGGTTCGTCCAGTTGCAAGGAAAGGTCTCCCAAGGATGATCGGTGCATTCTCATCTGCTTCACAATCAAGGACAAGAAAATCAGCAGGAAAGATAAACTTATCTACTCTTACCAGTATGTCCTCGATTTTGTCTTCGGGTTGCACATAGGATCTATCCGCTAGTTGGAGCATCACTGTTGTAGGTTTCGGCTTTCCAATTTCCAACTTTTGAAAGACTGATTTGGGCATGAGGTTTATGCTTGCTCCAAGGTCGCATAGGTCCTTACCTTCATAACTCTTACCTATCGCACAAGGTATAGTAAAACAACCAGGATCTTTTAACTTTGGTGGCATGCGGTTATGCAGCATTGCCATGCATCCCTCGGTAGCAGCCACTGTCTCAAACTCACCTATTCGTTTCCTCTTTGACACCATGTCCTTTAGGAACTTGGCATAGTTCGGCATTTGTTCAATAGCTTCAACGACAGGTATGTTGATGTGGACTTGCTTCAAGATGTCGAGGAACTTCTTGAATTGCTGGTCTGTTTTTGCCTTTTTAACCTTTGTGGGAAAGGTGGTGGTGGTCTCATCTCATCCAGGGTTTCTTTAGTTTGAAATTTTATACCTGGCACCACTAGAGTTGTTGCTGCCTCGGCAGGCTGCTCAGGAGCTACAGTGCTCTCTACCGGGGCAGTGTTGTCAGCTTCAGTTTGCTCGGCCTTTTCTTTTGCTAGATCAGCTGATTGATTTTGGCTCTCTAGGATCTTCTCCTTCAGCTGTAGACCACTCCGAGTAGTGATTGCCTTGCACTGTTCATGGCTCATTACCTTAGCAACTTTAGTATTGCTAGGTAGGCCTCCTTGTGGTCTAGTGTTTATGCATTGAGCAAACTGCCCAACCTGAGTTTCCAGCGTTTTTATGGCCGCTTCTTGATTTTGCAGCCTCATCTCAGTTCTATTCATGAAAGCATATGTCCTCTTGATGAAATTACTATTTTCTGCCATGTATGACTCATTTTTCATCATGAAGGCCTTTAGCGTGTTCTCCAATGAACTTACCGGTTGCTGCTGCATCGACTGCTGCAGCATCGACTGTTGGGCTTGCTGCAGCGGCATTGGGTGCTGAAATCCCGAAGGTTGGGTGATTGGGTTTAAGGCATTGTTTGGGTTACTCCATGATAGGGTTGGACGCCTCTTCCATGAGGGGTTGTATGTGTTGGACATCACATTGTTGCGGTTGTAGTTCCCAACATACATACCAGTTTCTTGATTCATGCAATCAGAGGAACTGTGGTTACCTCCACATAGGTCACAATATGAATCAATTACCTTGACCTCACGGGTATTTTGTTGTAACTGTAGGTTTTGCACCATCTTGGTAAGAGAGGCCAATTGTGCTGCCACTGAACTTGATGAGTCTAATTCATTTACCATGGCTTGGCGTCTTACTCCTCCTCGCCTAGATGTAGGAAACTGAAAGTCATTCTTTGCGAGTTTATTCAATATTTCAATAGCTTCCTCAGGTGCTTTATCCAGGAGTGTTCCGTTTGCCGAGGCATCTAACATCATCCTTGTCGGGGCATTCGTGGCATTGTAAAACATTGTCACCTGTGTCCATAGGGGAAATCCATGCAAAGGACACTTGTGCAATAGCTCCCTGTAGTGTTCCCATGCCTCGTACATTGGTTCGTCTTCTGCCTGTCGAAAAGAAGTAATTTCCTTACGGATTCTATCATATAAATTAGTGGGATTAAAACGAGTAATGAAATCACGGCAAAGTTCATTCCAAGATCCAATAGATCCTGCTGGAATGCTATTTAACCACGCTTTCGCCCTATCCCTCAGTGAATAGGGGAATAGCTTTAATCGCAAGATATCTTCATGGACTCCTTGGATTTTGAAAGAGTTGCAGATTTCCATGAAGGACTTGAGGTGATGCCTTGCGTCTTTAGTTGCAGACCCACCAAATTGTCCAATTGTATTTAACATATTGAACATAACGGGTTTGAGTTCAAAATGGGTTGCTTCAATCTCCGGTGTAACGACTCCTGCGTTTAATCCGTTTAAGTCCTCTTCCAGGAAGTCTCTGACAGTGAGCTGCCGTGGCCCAGGTGGCGGCGAAAGTCCTCCATTGCCGGCAGGTAAATTTTGTCCTGCCGGGTGTTCTGCCATGGCTCCTTGGATTTGTCTTCTCAACCTTTGCCTTGTTCTTTCAATCTCTGGATCTAATTCGTACAAGGGGTAGGTTGGATTGGCCCTGGTCATACACCACGAAAAACAAAAGTAAAATAAAAATAAAAATAAAAATAATAAGAAAATAAAGAAAACAAAATTTAGTTGTCAGTCCCCGGCAACGACGCCAAAAACTTGTCGCGTGTCAAAAGTGCGCGTTTAGTGCAAGTGGACACATCGAAAGTAATAAGTGATAAGTATTTTATCGAGTTATCGTCTCCTCAGGGACCGATATACTTAATATGCTTTCTTCACCTTCTTGTTCTGTAGAAAAAGTAAAGAACACAAGTGAGTTGATTTGATTATCGAAACTAAAATAACTAAATAAAAATAAAGAGTCGAAATAGTACAGAGAGATGGGTTAGGATCCAGTTGCGTCGTATTGTGGAATTGATTGACTTGTCTCTGTCCAATGCAATCATATATCACTGCCTCGGCAGCACTGCAGTTTACTGCCTTGGCAACGACAATACTGTCTGTCGCGGCAATCCCTTGCTCGTGGGCAGACTCTACCAAAGTTCGGCAAAGTGTCCTTGGATGACTCCGCTTATCCCTAAGTCAGAGTGTTGTTGATGACTAGTCCTTGATGATACCTCCCGGCGTGAACCAATTATACTCACCAACCAATCTCACACTTCTTTTAGCCGCTGAAACTCTTAACCTATCCCTAGGTCGAATTAGTATTTCGCGATTGAAACATCGTACTTACCCCTTTCGTGAATCTAACTCTCCCGAGCTTAGATAAATGGATGATTCACAATATCCTCTCCCGAGCTCAATTGTGAAAACAAAGAATAACAAAGGATAAGCAAACCTTGATAACTTTATTGCATTGAATCAAAGACAAAGTACAATCTCCTCTCACAAATACTCGACAACCTTCACCTAATCCCTAAGAAGGTTTAGAACATAATTGAGAGGAAAGAAACAAGAATAGAAATCGGCTCTCTCCCTAGGTATTCCGTGTTTGTACATTGGGTGGCTAGGTCCTTATATAGGCTAGACCTAGGGCAAACCTTTCCTAAGTAGAATACAACTTGGAGTAGGGAACAAGTCAAGTACATAATAATAATAATATATTTCCAAGTTTGCTTCGGTTAAAGGGTTTTCCCGCGTGGTCTTCCTTTGGGCTTTTCCTTGTGCTAGCCAGCTCCGATCCATGGGCTTCAAGTCCAGACACGTTCCTTGGATTTTTATCTTTCCATCGCCTATAGTCTTGCTTCCTGTCTTTCTGCTGCTGCCTCGGCATCAGGTCCTGCCTTGGCCTTCTCGCTGCCGCGGCAATGGTTCTCCTGCACAGATATGAAAACGCCGTAAAACGTGCCTTTTTTCTGTAAATATTGTCTATATGAGTATAAATTCTAAATATATCACATTAAGCACATGCATTGGTCCGAGTGGGTGTATATTTGATGATTAATGCCCATAAAAGGAGTAAAAAGTGATAGTGTGTTGAGCACTTATCAAAAGGGGTAATTGAGGCGAAACTAAAATCTCTTTTGAAAAGAGAAGTATTTAGGCCTATAGCTCGTACATTGAAATGTGTAAAGCTCGTGGATATAAACGAACACTTATGAGAAAGAGAAATCAAAAGGGGAAATCATGAGATATAAGCTCATTTGGTTGCACAAGGATTCTCACAAAGACATGAAATTGATTATGAGGAAAATTTATTCCTTGGTGTGGATGTAACTACTTTTAAATTTTGAACAATCTGGCAATAAATAAAATTATTCAGTTTTTGCCTAATGGATGTTGTTACAACCTATTTGAATGGGCCTCTTGATAGTAATATTTATATGAAACTTCCGGAAAGATATAGATTGCCATAAGTAGTTAATTCAAGTTCTCGAGAACATTATTCAATCATATTGCATATATCTTTTTATGGCTTGAAACAATTTAGGCATATTTGGCATAATCGCTTCATTGAAAACTTATTAGCATAATGCTATATGAATTTTTTACTTTCTCTGAGCATTTTTATTAAGAGGTTTAGCTCTGAATTTTTATTGTTGTGTATGTTGATGATTTGAATATCGTTGGGACTCGTGAAGAGATCTCCTCAAATCCTTATGCATCAATCGACATACAAAAAAATGTTGAAAGAGAAATTACATGCATAACGCATATTCATTGATCAACCTTATGATTGCTAGGTCTCTTAATGTAAACAAATATTCTTTCAGCCTCAAGAAAAAGGTAATGATATTCTTGGTCTAAAGCACAATATACACATTATTTGATCTGGAAGCATTATATCTTAGTTGGTCCAGAAATATTAATTAAGTGCTACAAGATCATAACCTTTAAATAATTGTTATGCATGAGGCAAAACCGAAATATGTGTTTGGCTAAACATATCCTGAAGATATGTGAATTGTTTTCATAAGATAAGATACAAGCTATCTTGTGCAGAGATAATGCAAAATTTATATCTCAAGGTGGATATATCAAGTATGATAAAACGAAACATATTTCTTCAAGTTTCGTCCCTCATGATTTTCAGATGAATAATATTCAATGAATCATTTTAAGCAATGATTTGGAAGATTTATCCACTAGTGCATGATCTACTTCAACATTTGAAGATTGTATTCAATATTGAATTATGAAGATTCAAAGATCTTATGTGATATTTTCATGAGGGGTAGTAAATACGCGCTGCACTCTTTTTCCCTTAACCGAGATTTTTTCCTAATGGGTTTTTCTGGTAAGGTTTTTAATGAGGCAACATGTTATGCGTATCAAAGATGTGTGTACTTTTTTTCCTTCACTAAGGATTTTTTTCCCATAGGGTTTTTATCTTAGTAAGGTTTTAATGAGGCACATTATCTTCATGGATATCCAAGGGGGAGTGTTATGAATATTTTTATTCATGGTGGATATCCATATATTAAATTAAACTCTAGTGGGCTTTATTATTAAGGTTTAATACCTATTGGAATTAGGGTTTCCATCTTATGTCTATAAATATAGACTTTTAGAAAAAGCATTGTATGCAACCCTACTTTGATTATATAATACAAATCTCTCCTTTACTCTCATCTTTATTCTCATATTTTATTCTTATTCTTTACTTTATTCACAACATATATATATTAATTCCCTCCAAAATTTACTATATAATATATTAATTCCTCCAAATTTTTGTTTTTTTCCTCTTTTTTATATAATAATCAAAATTTATTTCTAATTCCCTCCGAAATTTTGAGTAACTTATATCCCTCCAAAAATTTTATACTAAAAGTAAATTAATCTCAAACTTAAAAAAATGAGTGGCTTAATTCCCTCGAAAATTTTATTTTCACTCTTTTTTATATAATAATCAAAATTTATTGTTATTTTCCTCTAAAATTTTAGGTAACTTATATCCCTCCAAAATTTTTATACTAAAAGTAAATTAATCTCAAACTTAAAAAATATGTGGCTTATTTCCCTCCAAAATTTGGTCTTTACACTTTTTATCAATTTTCTTTTTCTTTTTTATCAATTATTTTAGTTTAATTTAATTGAGTTTAGATTAATTTAATAAAAATTTACATTTGATTTTAAATTTCTTTTAATTATGATTATAATTTATGTTTTTATATTTTAATTTAGCTTAATTAATTCTAAGTTCTATAAGTTAATTTAACTTAATTAAATATTAATTTAAAATTATATTTTTAATAAAATATTAATTTAAAATTATAATTTTTAATCAAATATTATTTTAAAATTATAGTTAAAATTAAATACATTAAAACTAAATAAAATACTAAATTAATTAATTTAATTAAATATGTAATACTAAATTTAAATATTAATTCCTAAATTAATTCTCATGTCTAATTCTATTTTTTAAGACTAATTATATTTACCAATATTTTAAATTCATTAAATTATAGATATACTTAATTAAATGTAATGTAAATATTAAATCTTGTTAATATTATTTCATGTTAATAACAGGTCGGGTTCAAAATAAGTCGGGTCATTTATCAGGTCGAGTTCAAAACAGGTCGGGTAAAATTAGGTCTCAGGTCGATTCAATCGGGTAATATCGGTTATCTGTCAAGTCATACTCGGGTTTGGATTTGTTTCAATTGGATGCAAGTCGAGTTTCGTGTCCACAGTAACAGGTTGAAATCGGGTTTGAGTCATTCTCGGTCAGATACAGTTCGGGTTCGGTTACTATAGTAACCGGTCCAACTCAAGTTTGGGTCAACAAGAGTCGGGTACAGATCAAATTCAGGTTCTGACTCGAACAAGTTTCAGTCGGATTTTCAGGTCGGGTCAATTTTTTGCATCCCTACTAAAATGACTAGAGACTATTTTTTTTCTTCAAATTCCTCATTTTATCAAAAGCCCAAACTTTTTAATTTTACCTCCCTTTTCAAAACTTTCCCATTTTTTTTCAAATTTCCTCATTTTATAAACACATAATATAAAAACAGTATCAAATTTCACAATAATTTAAAAAAAATTAATTGAGTGGGTTAAAATAGCCTTGTTACAATGGTGTGATGAGACTATCAGCCAACCTATCGTGTATCCTTAGATAAGAGATTGTTCGTCTCAATTTTGCGAGCATTCCAAAGTTCATCCGTACAATCCCCTCGTTCGAAAACAGCCGTTGCCCCCATCCCGGTGCCTATATCAACAGTCAACATCTGACAAGCTTCCTCTTCAAACCATATAACTATTGTGTTTAAGATGTTAGATATTTATAATGAAAATGAAAATGAAAATGATTTGTAGTATGTAAAATTTGAAAAGTTCGTCTTCAATTTAAAATGAAGTCACTGCTGATTGTTGAAGTTATCAGATTAATGAGCATCAGAAAGTATAAAGGAAAGACTCGTACCTATGCACATTGAAATCACACCAAATCGACAGTCTTTGTCACGACGATTCATTTCGTGCAAAAGTATAAAAACACAACGACCACCTTTAAAAAAACAAAAAACAATGAATGTAAATACTCAGATAATCTTTAGAAACCACATAAAGCTAGAACTCAAAGCTTAGAATATTACACTCCAAACACCAAAGGACAACAGGTGTAGCAGAGCAGAGTGTTCTGGCTTTATACACTTGCTACAAAAACATCATGAACTCACTGTCCAAATTTCATTTATAAGATGTATATCAGAAGAAAAAAAACAGATATTACACACCTGAATACACTTAGAATTGATAGCCCTTTCTTCATGGCAACACTTCTTTTCATGAGAAGAACAGACCCAACACCATCACTCACTTGACTAGAATTTCCTACCATACAAACAAGATTAAAAAAAAAAGATAAAACCACCAGAGCATCACAGAATTCCAGAAAGAATATGATACATTATTCAATACCAGCAGTGGTGGTTCCACCTTTCTTGAATACAGGTTTCAGTTTTGCCAGATCCGACATTGAAGTGTTAGGTCGGATACCATCATCAACAGAGACTGTGATAGGTTTCTCTTCACCAGTCTTTGAATCAACAATCTTCATGCATCAAATTTTACAATCCAAACATGATAATATTAACACAAAGCATTCCATAAGATTATATATGAAACATAGATTGAATCTATAAGATGGAAAGAAAGGAAAAATACCTTAGTGTTCACAGGGATTATTTCATCATTTACCAGAAGATGTAACAGTTGTTGCTTTCCTGTGTGATTCAACCTAACAACTAGCGTTGAAGAAATTAAATTTATATAGATGATAACTTGAAATACCCTACAACACAGTAATCATTCAACTTACAGCAGCCTGATCTTGATCCTGCCTTGTCACACCAAAGCGATGAGTAACATTCTCTGATGTAACACCCTTTGGAAGGAGACAATTCTGAGTTTTCTCCATCTGCTGTTGGAGATATGACTTAGAATATTTCAAATATTAAATTGAAGATATGCGATTGAAGCAAGATCATTTTTAAATTTTAAATTTTAAATGTTAGGATAGATTTCATATTTTAAATATATTTTTGTTATCTATTTATTAGAATTAGTTCTATAAATTGAGCATTTTATATTCAATAAAATCATACTCCCACACAATTATTGTTTCTCTTTATTATTCTTTTTCACACACCTCAAAAAACCAACAATTGGTATCTAGAGCTCTTTATCTTGAGGGACCTGTCAAAAATGGAAGGGACAAGTTTTACAATGGCACCACCAGTCTTCAACGGACAAAATTACCAAATATGGTCTATTAAGATGAGTGTTCACATTCAAGCTCTTGACGTCTAGGATGCGGTGGAAGAGGATTATGAAACTACTTCACTTCCGGCGAATCCAACAGCGGCTCAAATAAAGAATCATAGAGAGAAAAAGACAAGAAAAGCTAAAGCCAAGTCATGTCTATTTTCTGCGGTTTCACCATCAATTTTCCCGAAAATAATGCACTTCAATTATGCTACAGAAATCTGGGAGTATCTTAAAGAACAATATGAAGAGAATGAAAGAACGAAGAACATGAAGGTAATGAATTTACTTCGTGAATTTGAAATGAAAAAATGAAGGAATCCGAGTTAGTAAAAGATTATGTTGAAGAACTTGTCAAAATTGCAGACAAGGTAAGAATGTTAGGTAAACAATTCTCTGATAAAAAAATTATTGAAAAGATTTTGGTTACACTTCTTGAAAAGTTTGAACCTACAATATCTTCATTGGAGAATACTAAAGATCTTTCAAGTATTTCTTTGGAAGAACTTTTAATATCACTGCAGGCTTCAAAAATCAGAAGACACATGAGGCAAGAAAATGTTATAAAGGGAGCGTTTCAAGCCCATAAATACAAGAAGATTCCAAACATCAACAAACAAATAAATGGATCATATCCACCATGTCCTCATTGCAAAAAAAACTAATCATCCTCAACAAAAATGTTGGTGGAGACCAGATGTGAACTACAACAAATGCGGTAGACAAGGACACGTGGAAAAGATATGTAAAACTCCGTTGCAGCAAGATGTGACCAATGTTGCAGCTGAACAATGCGAGGAGGAGGATGAACTCTTTGTTGCAACTTGTGTTGAAAATAAAAATACTTCTGAGAGTTGGCTTGTCGATAGTGGTTGCACAAATCACATGACATATGATCAAGGTCTTTTTGTGGAACTTGATAACACAAATATTTCCAAAGTTAAAATTGGAAATGGCCAATATATCCCAGTAAAAGGCAAAGGAACAATAGCTGTGCAAAGCCAAGAAGGAACAAAGCTCATTTCTGATGTTTTATTTGTACCTGACATTGATCAAAATTTGTTAAGCGTTGGACAACTTATCAAAAAGGGATTTAAAATCCTGTTTGAAGACAAACATTGCTGGATCAAAGATGCAGAAGGTACAACGACATTCAACATAAAAATAAAAGGTAAAAGTTTTACTTTAGATATAACAAAGGATGAGCAAGTTGAGAAGAACCCAAGACAAAGATTAAGTTTTGACGAAAGAGACTAAAGGCTATACATCTTCTAAGTCAAGGAGGAGTGTTAGAGATATGACTTAGAATATTTCAAATATTAAATTGAAGATATGCAGTTAAAGCAAGATCATTTTTAAATTTTAAATTTGTTAGAATAGATTTCATATTTTAAATATATTTTTGTTATCTATTTGTTAGAATTAGCTCTATAAATTGATCATTTTATATTCAATAAAATCATACTCTTGCACAATTATTGTTTCTCTTTATTATTCTTTTTCACACACCTAAAAAAACCAACATTAGAAGGAGACAATTCTGAGTTTTCTCCATCTGCTTCACCTGCCAAAATCAGTAAAAGATCAAACCAGTAACTAAAATCCCAGTATTCTTAGGATACAGGGTGAATGAGAATATGTTGCTCTTCCATGTCTCACACTCGTATTCAAGGCTAGATACATAAGTATGAGGATATAATCAACAAGTACCCTCCAAACATATGAAAAAAACTTATGAAGGACTGAATAAACCATTATAAAAAAATATACCGATATTTGACACACATCAACTTTGAGTAACATGGGAGTGATAAAGACATACGCGCACACACACAGAGAGTGTGAGTACCCTTGGATTAACTGATCATCCCAAGCAATAATAGGATTGGTGGTCATAGATTCGAGTCCATCCCCAATACCTACAATAGTTACAAATAGTCAGAAACAAATACAATGCTTGCATTTTATAAGAGAAAGAGGAATATCCTCCGAAACACAAGTTTCCTCCTACCAATGTCATAAAACCCTACTTTTATTGCAAAGGCTACATCAGCCACCGCGTAAAGCCCAGATGAGCATTGCCTGTCACAATCCTAACAGGCACAATTTCTGTATCACCGAAAAAAATGCTACAATCAACCAATACAACACTAAAATACATGTTAAGTATGGCTCATATATTAGTAAAAGACAGATGCTAGAGCAAGCAAAGTGATATATTCATTATGATTGTAACCTAATTGTATTATCAAGTTAATAAAAAAAATAATTGCTCATTGTCGAACCTTGTTAAATCATGTGTTCTTACTTGTTTGATCTCTTGTTCGTTTGTCTATTCTTTCTCAACAAAACATTAAACCATAACAACATATAATTAACAACATCTATGTATAATTAACAACATATAATTAACCCATTATGCACTCACTGGCTCGTTGAGATCCCGGTGCCAAGACTGTTCCAACAACAATATCCCCAACTTCACTAGGATTCAAATTCGTTTTCTCTATCAATGCCTGATCTCAACATACAAAATAAAATGATATAAATCAGTTGAAAAATTACAAGAAAAAGAAAACCCATTAAGGATTCAAACCCTTAAAACAGGTGCAAGTAAATCATCAGGATAAGTGTCTTTGAAACCGCCTCGCTTCGATTTGCAGATGACAGTCCTATAAGTAGAGATGGGCACGGGTCGGGTCGGATATTCGGTCCACCCGTATTCGACCCGAAAACTTATACTCTCCACCCGCCAAACGACCCGGGTTTAGGGTGAAAAAATCTGATCCGATCCGATTTTTAAGCTTTAAAATCTGACTCAATCCGATCCGACCCGAATCATTTAAAAAAAATTTAAATTTTAGGGACTTAATTGTAAAAAAATAAAATTTAGGAATCTAATTGTAAAAAATAAAATTTTAGTGACTTAATTGTAAAAAAATAATTTTAGTGATCTAATTGTATAAAATATATATAAAGAGGGATCATTATTGCAAATATCCCTAAAATATATATAGAAAAATTATGCTATTAGTCTCAGGTCGAATCAGGTCGGATTTTTTTCACCATAAACCCGACCCGACACGAAACTACCCTTGAAAAAAACCCGACCCGAACCCAAATTTTTTATAAAAAAATTTGACCCGATCGGAACCGTCGAGTTCGGGTTCCATGCTCATCTCTACCTATAAGCTCTGTACAATTAAGAAATCCAAATAAAATAAAATAAATCTTAGAATGCGTTTGTTTTATTGAAAACTGTTTTCAAAAAATGAATTTTGGAAATAAATTACATCTTATCTTACGGAAAACTTATTACAGAAATATTTTTTTTGGATAAAATTGTGTAAATCATATTTCCTTATTTGGTATTTTTTTCTAAAAACAAATATCAAAATTTGTTTTAATTAACAAACACACAATACAATATTACCGAACAACATAGTTAGTTCTACACCACCTTAAAACAATAATATTGTTCAAGTAAACAAATAATATTGAAAAAACAAATAATGAATTCTCTTTTTTTCCTCAATGTTCTCAATATGACAAGCAAAATTTCACCATTGAATTTTGAGTAGTGTATTCCTCCGTCTCATATTCTTTTGTTTCAGCACCTTCCTCTTTACTTTGGATCTCGAAATCCCTGTCTCCATATGACTACATGTCATCGTGATGACTATGAAATATTTCATCAATTGAATCAAACGAAACATCATTTGATGTTAACTTATATAAAATCATAAGCAAATTCATTCACCATTAGATTAGCAAAAATCATGTTATTTTAGAGCAAACAAACAATCAACCACAATCGCATATTATAAAATTTTATGTCAATAATGTCAATGAAGAATAAAATAGAATGAATAACACAAATTTTATAAAATTTGAATATAGTTGTTATAACATAATTCCTTTAATCACGATTTAAAATGTACATAAAGAAAATATCCGATAAAATATTAAGAAAACACTTTTCGATTAGAGAAAGACTTTATGACAGTATCTCTCTACCTTAAGCACTAATAAAGCCATGCATTTTGATAGGATTGTTTTTTAGATATGCTTATTTATCAATTCTTAGGTATGCTCCATATCTACATTATCCGGGATCGTAGTTATTGTTAAATACATGAATGATTCTAATATTGTATACTCATTTATTTAATAGTTCTTTTATATACTTTAAGGATTATACTCCCACACCCATGTTAGATATGTGTTGCACACAAGGACAGAGAAAATGAAATACCCCATGAAATATAGCTCCATACAAGGCTAAGGAGTGTCGAAAAAAATCTGTAAAAGCTTTAGGAAAATGATTTACGGACCCAATTTTAGTTACTTTACTTTATTTGCAGTTGACTGTAATTTTAATTTCATTGACTCAATTTTTTTTACCTAACCAAACACTGGAATTAAAGGAAAGTATTTTCTGGAAACCAAAATACTTGAAACAAACGGACCCTTATACTAAGTCGGAGAGCATGAATTTGAAATTTTGGACTTTTTGTTTTACTACTTGTGAAAAGGAAACAAATTTACAGTAATCATACAACAAATTTATAAATTTAACAACAATCATGGATACTATATTTATATATTCTTTAAAATACATTACTGAAATCCAAATTCTGGAACACAACCATAATTATTTTAAGGATAAACTACATAAATGGTTTCTTGACTATACCTCAATTATCTTTTATATCCCCTGACTATTAAATGTTACAAATTGGTCTATTGATTAATTTTTTTGATACAAAGGGGTCTTGTGCCATTAAAAATTTGACGGGAAACTGATATGGACGTTAAGATGCTAACTTGGATAACCATGTGGTATCGCCAATCTCTATAATTCAAATCATCATGTTATCCATATCAGTTTCCCGTCAAATTTTTAACGTCACAGGGCCCCTTTGAATCAAAAAAGTTAGTCAATAGACCAATTTGTAACATTTGATAATCAGGGGATATAAAAGATAATTAAGGTATAATCAAGGGACCATTTATATAGTTTACCCTTATTTTAAAGGGTTGACTGTCTAATTTTATTGACATACCCGCTATTAAAATCCTAACGGATGTGCGACAATGGATAAAGTACTAGTAAGATGAATCGTGTAATTTAATATATATCTTGAAGAAAAATATCAAGAAATAAAAAATAAAAATAGTTGAAATGAGACTCGAACCTAAAATATTTTAAATTAAATATTAAATAAAAAAATTTAAATATTTAATCTTAAAATTTTAAATATTTAAATTTAATATATTTTTTAAAATCAATTATCCAAATATTTAAATAAAATATTTAAGCAAATATTTAAATATAATATTCAATCAAATATTTGGATATTAAAATCGAATATTTAATTGATTTAAATACTCAAAATTTTGATTAAATATTTAAATATTCTATTTAAATATTTGACATTTTGATTATATATTAAAATTAGACATTTGAGTATTTGATTGAAATATTTGAATATTTAAATATTAATTTAAATATTTGATTTAATTAAATATTTAAATATTCAAATATTAATTTAAATATTTGATTTAATTAAAATATTTGAATATTTGATTTAATATCCTTTCAATTATTTAAATTTCTTTATTCTCTAGCCTTTATTTTATTATAAAACATCTGTATTAAATGATACAATCTAAATCATTAAAGTTGTCTTGGAACAATGATAAAAATATGTTATTTTATCGATGAGGTTAAATTTTATGTCGAGTACTCTCTTTTCAATTCTTGAATTTTTTTTTCAGTCACTGAAATAAAAAATATGTTAAATATATAATAAATTAAAATAAATTTATCTATTTGAGTGATGACATATGTCATCTATTTGAATGATTAATTTAAATTAAAATTAAGATTAAATTAATATAATAGATAAATTATTAAGATCAAATATGTAATTTTATAAATTTTCGTTAATCATCACGTCATTCATCTATTAGAATTTAATTATCGTAAAAAATAGATTAATTTAATAAATTTAGTGATAATTACATCTGTATAATTTAATGGTTATTGAAATAGTTTACTCTACCTGCAATAAAAATAACTATAAATCAATGAATAAGAAGGAGTTACGCTACTCTTACCACATCATCTCCGAATCAATTAGTTTTTTGATAAGCAGTGGTACCTCCAGATAAACAAGACGATGCGTGAAGAGGTTTTTTCTTTTCAAGTTTTAAGACATTAGATAAAAGAAACAACAATATTTTGATAAAATTGTTATTTATATTTTTCTTAATACAGAATTAATCACTGATTTAAAAAATTATAAGTAAAATCACTTATATTTTCAAAATATATTTTTTTATCATTTAATCATTTATTACTATTAAATATTAACAAGAGGTTGATATGATCTAATAAAAATAAAATCAATTATTTAAATAACCTTTAAATTATTAATTATATTTTGTTTTGACCATTAAAATAAAAATAATTTATATAATTACGCATTTAATTATTTAAATTTTATACGTATCCCAGGACTGAGGAACTTAATTAAATTTTTCCTTTCATAGTGCATTTTCTAAACTTTATTGGTTTTATTTTGAAGTCCAAGTCTTTGTTAAACTATGACATTACTACTTCTGTAATGGCGAGATGCAATCAACCTAATAGTTTAGAAAATGCACTAGGAGAGGAAAAGTTGTATAATTGTTTTTATTTTGGTGATTAAAATAGTATTAAATTAATATTTTAAAGATTGTTCGGATAATTTATTTAATTTTTAGTATGTTAGATAAGTCTTTTATTAAAATTTAAAAATAACAAATAGTTGAATGATTAAAAGTTTATATCAAAAATATAAAGGTCTTACTATTTGTTTTTTTAAAATCAACTATATTAAAAAAACATAAATAATTATTCTAATAATTAATTAAAATATATCTAAAGAGTTAAAATAAAATAAAGCTTACAGATAGAGCAAGATTATGTTCAGGTGGCAGTGAAGGATTGAGGTGTTTCAGCAGAATTTTCTGTCGGTTGATCGCTTTCCTCATTGTTTCTATCGGATGTGGAAATGAAAGAGGACGTAAGACGAGCCTGCTGTTTGGCGTCCGAGAAAACAAAGAAAAATCGGAATGAGATTATGGTTTAAGCCTTAAGATAAGATATTTATAGGAGAAAAATAATTGACGGTATAAAACTAGATCAGCTCAGTGATTTTGAAATGCGCGCCAACAGGAAAAAAACAAGGTGCTTCCTGTAGCATGATATCATATCATTTAAAGTAAATAATAACCGCTGGAAGAGAGAGTCAAAGTGAAAATTGTTGATGGTCATCACAGAAATATGGAGAAGATCATTGCACTTGTAGAGAAACAAAGGTGATAGAGTTAGGTTGGTGTTGAGATATTTTTTATATAATAATTAAAAAATAATTATGAATTGAATTAAAAAGAGTTTAAAAATTATCTTAAGTCTAGATAATTTAAAAATAAGTTTGAGATAACGGTTTTAAAAGTTTTGAAAGTGTTTAAAACGTTTTTAAGAGTTATATTTTTTTTGACAAATGCTACTGAATTTTTATTAAATCCATAGAAAATTATAATTATAACGTAATTAAGAAGCAAAATAATTGGATTAAAAAATTCAAAAATTCTTAAACTCAAAAACAAAGAAAAATAAAATTCCTATGAAAATAAGGATACCAATAAAATTCAGCAGCTTCTTGAATCTACTTGTCTCTGTCCACATGAGACACATAGTGAAGGAAGAAAGAGTTGTAAGCGATTCAAACTGTCATATTAATACGTTATATTCTGTACTGATACTTATTAAGGTTTTAGTTAGAGTATTTTTTTTTAAACTAAAAATATGTATTAATACAAATTTTGCATACCGATACAGTATGGGTAGAACCGATACGTTATTACGCTATAATCACTAATTTTATTTGAAGTGTTAATCCGAATTTTACTGATAGTATTATATTATTATTATTATTATTTTATTTCGGTTTCAGCCGTCACAATATCCTATACAAATAAAAACACAAATGTGAGGTCGTACGAGGTATATGTAAATTGATACATATTATAATTTTCTTTAGTATCTGGACAAGATTGAAAATTGTATAGACCATCTATAATAAATGTGAATTACTCAACGGGTAGATTTTAATTATTTTATTTTAAATCATTCAAAATTAAAATTAAAATTATTTCAAATTATCATGTTTTTGTTCAATCGTCCAATGTCATATTTCTTACTTGATTGAACGTCCAAAACGAGTATCGATAGAATCAAACACAAAATTTTATATTAAGCGATAAATATTTAAATTTTAAAGATAAATATAAATTTTAAATAAAAATAATATTTTTTTAGTTTTTTATATTATATACAAACTTTAAATTTTAAAAAAGATATTGCCCCTCTAACTTCTCGACCCATGCCTACACTAAAGTATCGTTGATGTTGGGCCAGATAACTCATAAATATCCTTTTCATGTGCTTAGTGCCGAAGAGATGAGTTGGAACTTCGATGCTTGGGGAAATATATTAAAAAAATATTATATTAGATGTCATTTAGTTATAAATAAAATTATATTTTATTATTTAATTATTAAAAATTATTTATTATAAATAAGGTTATATTTTAATCATTTAATTATTAAAATTTATATTTGAGTCACTTAATTATAAATAAAGTTACATTTAGATTATCTTTCGACTATTATTATTATTATTAGTAGTAGTTAAACTACACAAATAACTATTTAATTGTGGGTTTAGTATCAGTATGATTTCTATACTTTTAATCTTGGCATATATATCACTAAACTATTTAATTAGTTTCAATAAGACTACCAACCGTTAAAAAGTAATAGAGAGACTAATGTGATTATTAAATCAATTAGTATAATTACATATTTGGTCCCTGTTATTTATATAATCTAATAATTTAATTATAATTTTAGTTTATAATAAAATAAATTAATTATTTAATTAAATGATGACATATATCATTATCTTATTAGAGGATTTTACCTATTTTTATTTAATTTATTTTTCTTTTCTAATCAGATGAAACATGGTAGAAAGAAAAATTAAAAAAAGGAAACCGAGCACAAAGGAAACTTGGTCAAGCATGCGTTAATGATATAAAATACAGTATATATAGGATGAGTCTGTCACGTGCGTCGAACATTGTTGAACACCACTGACGCTGAACACCGTTGAACGCTATTAAATTAATTAATAAAAATTAAAAAATTTAAGGATTAAATATATAATTTTGAATTATTTAAAATAAAATTTTAAACATATTATATATATTATATTTTAATTTTTTAAATAATTTATTTAAATTATTTTTAATTTCAAAATAAAAATATTAAATCTAAAACACTAAATCATAAACTCTAAACCTTAAAATAATAAAACCATAAATCATATTATCTAAAATATAACCATACCCTAAACCCTAAAATAAAAAATTGAAACTCTAAAAATTATAAAACCTAAACTTGAACCCAAAATTAGTTTAAGATTTAGATATAAGGGTTTTAGTTATTTTAGGGTTTTGGATTTTAGGGTTTAGGGTTTATGGTTTTTAGGGTTTTAAGGTTTTAGGTTTTGGATTTAGGGTTTTGAGATTTTATATTTTAGGGTTTAAAGTTTAATGTTTAGTGATTTAGGTTTTGAATTTTGAATTTTGGTTTTAGGGTTTAGAGTTTAAGATTTTTTATTTTTAAAATTAATTTAAATTGATATTTTATGCAATTATTAAAAAAATTAAATAATATATATAAAAAATAATTTAAATAATTTATAATTATATGTTGAGTCCTTAAATTTTTTAATCTTTATTAATTGGTTTAATAATGTTTAGCGGTGTTCATCATTAGCGGTGTTCAGCGATCCCGTTGTAGAATTTTTCATATATATAGTATATATTATTTGTTATTAATGTTAGGGGAAAAGTAAATATAGTTTTAGTGAACTCAAATATAATACAGTTATGATGTATAAAAATATTTAATTCAATTAAATAAATCTAATAATTAAATTTAATAATATATATTATTTGTTATTAATGTTAGGGAAAAAGTAAATATAGTTTTAGTGAACTCAAATATAATACATTTATGATGTATAAAAATATCTAATTCAATTAAATAAATCTAATAATTAAATTTAATAATATTTTATATATTTTTTAAATTATAATTAGTGCACGATTTAAAATAAAAATATATATTATATCCGTGAGGTTGGATTCACTAAGTGAATTTAATATAATTTAAAATTTTAACTTTTATATTAAAAATAATTTTATAAAAAATTAAAAATAAATTTAATGTAATAATATTGATTTTTTATATTAAAAATGATGATTTTAAAAAATATTTAATAATAAATTTAATATAATTTTTTTAAAAATATTTAAATCCCACACTAACTATAATTTAAAATATATATAAAACATTGTTAAATTTAATTATTATACTTATTTAATTGAGTTAATTATTTTTATACATTATAAATATGTGATGTTCGAGTCTCCTAAAATTATAATTATTTTTTATAACATTAACAATAAAATAACATATATTACATTTTATATTTCATATCAATAAAGCATGCTTATCTAGTGCAAGTGCATTACACTCTCACCATGGGCACCTAGGTTTGAATCTCCTTGTGCCCAGTTTCCTTTCATTCATTTTATTAAGTTAAATAAAAGTAAAGTCCTCGTGTTACTGCATAATTCAATTTATTATATTAAATTAAAATTAAATTAATAAATTGTATAAATAATAAAAACTAAATGTGAAATTATACAAGTTTTTCTAACAATTATGTCAGTCTTTCTGTTACTTTTTAACGGTTGATGGTCTAATCGAAACTAATTAAATAGATCAATAGTATATTTGCAAAAATTTAAAGTATAATGGTCATATCAACATCAAATATTTTAATATTCTAATATTTAAATCAAATATTTAATCAATTTAAATATTTGAAAATTTAATTTAATTACTTAAATATTCAATTAAATATTTGATTAAATATTCCATTTAAACATTTAATATTCAATTTAAATATATGATTAATATTTGAATATTCGATTTTTCAAATTGAGTATCGAGTAACTCAACTCAACTCATTAAGAACTCAACTTGAATTTGAACTCGAGTTGAGTCTAATTAAATTAAACTTTGACTGAATCAAATTCAAATAACTCATCATTTATCTTATCTCATTTACTGTCTTAATATTGTGCTATCAGGTGGTTCAGTTGGAAAGTAACAAGTGAGTTTGAAACTGGAAAGTTTCATGTCTGAACCCATTTGATGGAACTTGGAAGGACTACAACATGTGATTGTACAAATAATGCTTTCCATTGCACTCTCCATCTTGCTGTTTTGGTTGAATAGAAGTACAAATTGGGTAGTTTAGGATTAATTTTTAATTGAATTAATTGAAATTCTTGATTTATTTTGATCCAATCTGATTCAGTTAAGTTTGAATTTAAATCATTTTAAGCTTTCAAGACATGACAGTACAAAGTGCAATGATTTCAGACACACTTACTTATCACTTTAGATTCAGGCTGGTTTTAAAATTTAATGGGTTTTATATTTCAGTTAATTCGAGTCAAATTTTTATATTCGAATCAATATACGAAACAAATTAACAAAGGGAAAGCTCAAACTATATAATCAGTACATAAACATATAATATAAGCTTTTTCAACTTATAAAAACTACCATGGAGTCGTACATATGATCTTACACACCATGTATTTTATATTACATACTAACCGTAGTCTCCTCACAAGCGAAGCCTAAGAACGTGGTTCAAGTTCAACCATGGTGGTTCCGGTTACCCGAGGGCCAACGGTTGTCATTCCCATTTTCTCCAGAACCACCACTTCCTCCATCGTAGCCACCACCACCAGAGTTTCCTTGTCCACTTCCAGAACCGTAGCCGCTTCCATGAGCACCACCGCTTCCAGACCCATAACCATACCCGGAACCAGACCCAGTTCCAGAGCCAAACCCAAAGCCATAACCCCTCCCAAACCCATTAGGTGACCTCCCCGAGCCAGAACCATAACCCCACCCACTCCCTGGGCTTGAACCCCACCCCCAGCTATAGTCCCAGTTAGGGCCATGGGCAGAACCAGTAGCCCCATTGGAGCCTCCACTCGGAGCATTAGATCCGTCCATGGAGGTCAGTGTTTTCCTATCACCAGAAGCACCAACAAATACAATATGAAACGCAACCAATGAGAAGAAAAGTAAGAAGGTGAAATGAAGGAAATTAAGTTTTATTGTCTTCTCCATTTTTGTGATGTTTTAAAAGCGTGTGTTGCTGTGAATGGTTGCTGTGGGTGTGAGTGGGTTATTTATAATGGGGGGTTGATTTTGATTTTTGACACCAAGGCCACTTGGGTTGTGAGGAGGGTAGTTATTTTTGGATAAACTACATGAATAATGCTTAATTATAGGATTTTTTTATTAAATCCCTCTACTATATAAAGTTACAGAATAACCCCCTTCTCTAAAATACAAATTCGTATGATATCCTTAAAAAATTAATGGTTGACGATAGGCTAGTTTACAAAAAATGGCGTAATAATATATTTAGTTTTTTATATCTACACATTCTATCAATCTAGTTCTGATTCGAACAAATTTAATAAGTTTAGTCATCTTTATATATAAAAATAGGGCATGATGCTTACCAAATCAGATCGAATGAAAAGAAAGGGTGCCTGACAATGTATTGGTGCACATGATCGTCGTTGTTGGTGTAGACTGACCGAACGAGCAAGAAAAATAAGACGGAAGGGTTGCCGAATGAAGTGGAGGTTAGAGCAAGGAGGCATCGTTGAAAGTAGGGTTAAATTTATAGAATGAGTTAATAAAGTTGACTAAATTTATCATTTTTTGAATTAAGACTGAATTGATAAAATGTGTTATTATGTCAATTTTAATAAGAACATGTCATCGGTCGTTAAATTTTTAACAAATCTGGATCAATTTCTTAAATCATTATGTACCTTTTCATAATCATGTGATTTAATAAAAGGACTCTATAATTAAGAGATTATTTGCGTAATTTACCTTTATTTTTATATGAGTGCAGATGTCTTATGATGATATTTTTTTGCCACATCAAAAGATGTACTCCCACGCTTGAATCGCACCACCGGCCTTATCAACTAAATTATCCCATAAACTCCCAAATGGATTGTCTTCCAAATGCACGAAGGCAAGTTTCAGACCACAAATCTCATGATTATGTCAGTGTCTTCGGCTCCTAAGTGCCAGGAATAATAAACTTTAAGCGTTGGCTCAATCCGTTACTAACCAGGAAGTCCATCCAATTTTGAAATTTGAAAGTACAAAAGGGTTCCTGGCCTGTTGATTTAATCACAACAAAGAAATGATGAAAGGGTCTATTGGGTAAAATGGGAAGAAAACTAGGAGTTCACGAGGAATTATTACATGAATTCGTTTCACCACTTAGGATATGGGCCCTAATCAATTAAATTAAAACTCATTATATATTTTTATCATATTATATTTACACATAAGCATTATCCAAATCATTCAATTTAATGTCTTTGATTTAAATATATATATATATATTACCAAATATTTCTTGTGTCATCTTTCTTTTTGTTTCTTTAAAATTTTTCTTAATTATTTTTTTCTTTTTTATAGATTTGGGGCTTAGGGTTTATGATTTAGAATTTAGAGATTAGAGTTTATGTTTAGGGTTTAGAGTTTAGATTTAAAGTTTAGAATTTAGAGTTAGGGTTTAGGTGGTTAGGGTTAGGGGTTAGGGTTAAGGGTTTAGGGTTATAGTTAAGGTTTAGGGGTTAGGGTTTATGTCTAGGGTTAGAGTTAGGGTTTAGGGGTTAGGGTTTATGTCTAGGGTTAGAGTTAAGGTTTAGGTTTATGGGTTATGGTTTGGTTTAGGGTTTAGAATTTAGGGTGAGAGTTGGGGTTTAGGATTTAAGGTTAGAGTTAAGGTTTAGGGTTAATATTTAAGGTTTAGGGTTTAGGGTTATGTTTTAGGGTTTAAGGGTTAGGGTTTAGAGAAAAAATAATTAAAAAAATTGAACAATAAAGCTGAAGACAACATAAAAAATCTTTGATAATATTTTTTTCCATTTTTTAAATTAAAAGCATTAAAATGGATGATTTGGATGATGCTTATGTGTGAATTGATATGAAAAAAATATATGATGTGCCTTAATTTAATTGGTTGAGACTATATCTTAGGTGGTGGACGAGTTCATGTAATAATTTCTCCATCTCATATGTTAATTTTCCAAAAATATATTTATTAATTTTAGGATTTAGTTACTAAACTTATTGTATAGTTACATAATGGGAAAAGTACTTGAATGGTGATTAAACTTTGATTTTAGATATTAATTTTCCTTTTTTTAATAATAAAAAGTTGGATAAATTACACAAATGATCGTTAAATTATTATAAAAAATACAAATGGTCATTAAACTTCTAAAAGTTATATAATGAACAGTAAACTTTAGTTTTTGTTATAAAATGGTTATTGAGTCGTTAACTGTATGATATAACAGTTAAATTAGGACATTTAATCCTTAATATTTACATATTCAATCAATTTCGACATCAATAATGAGAGTTCAATTAGGATTAAATTAATTGAATGCGTAAATATAGATGATTAAATGTATTATTATTCAAATTCTCATAATGATCACGTTATTCATTTAACGACAGTTAATGATTCAATCACCATTTTATAAAAAAAATTAAAATTTAATACTCATTATATAATTTTTGAAAGTTTAGTGATAGTTTGTGTTAACAATCTTTCTTCATTGTCCTATAGCTTAGTATTTGTTGGATTAGCATCCATTCCAACTTGATATTCCTTATGTCAATATGATCTCATTCTTCTACAATTTCTGATTCCTTCCTAGACTGAACCACATGTGTCTTGTGTTAGTTATAGTAGGGTTGTCTCCTGGGTCCCATCCAACAAGTAAAAGCAACAGGCAATAGAGAGAAGATATTTAGAGATATTTTATGTGTCTGAATTCCATGTCTGTAAACCAGCAAGTGAGTGAGGTATGGGGAAAGGTGGTACTGGTGAAGGCAAATTGAGTGGGCGTAACTTTAACAGGACAAGACACCAGGGACACATGGAGATCACACTACTGTTGGAATTTCATGTTTACAGAATCCATTCAGAGGTACTAATAAAAAATATTTTTTTAATTATCTTTAAATAACTCAGATTCGAACAGTGTATATATATTTTTAATAAATTAAGAGTAATGAAGACATACTCCAAAACATTAAAAATGAGAATACAAATTTGCAGATGGTCACCGTGACAACTGATTCATCACTGACCAAAGGGATGGCGCTGGGATTCTGCGTCAAGATTGAGAATGATTGAGTGATCGAGAGGGGTTGAATGTATTTAGAGTTTGGGTAAATTACAATGATGGTCATTTAATAATGGTCAGATTGTATGTAGGTCACCTAATTATTAAAAGTTATATTTAGATCACCCAATTATGATATGGAGGTTATATTTGAATCATCCAATTATTAAAAGTGACATTTGTGTCTCTCAATTATGAGTAAAATTACATTTGGGTCACTCTTAATATTTTAAAAAAAGTATACCGATACCGTTAACATTAGAATATTTCACTTAAAATTATTAATTAATCTAATACATAAATTGATATATACATATATACTAAAAGTGAGTCAATCATTCATTCACAACCTCTCTCAATGTCATTCATATTCGTTTTATGATATTATATTAGTATATATTTAGGATTCGTAGTTCTCTCTTCTAATAAACTCGTCTTCAAGGTTCAAACTTTGGATTTTCTCATTGAAAATATAATATTTCTTGTCATTACACCTAAAACTAAAACTTATTGATTATTTTTTTTTTCTTAAATAATGGGCATGTAATTTTTTTTTCCTTTTCACGAAAATGATATGATGATCTTGACACCTGATTTCTCCTCTTTTTTCTTTCATCATCTTCCATTCTTTCTTGTTCTTGTCTTCTGTGTGAAAGAAAGGGTATTGTTTGGATTCTGAGAAAAAAATCTTAGAAATTTGGACCACATTGTTCATGGATGACTTTGAACAACCATCCCAATCCTTTGCAGAAACATGTTAGGAATGATAGGCATGAAAACCTAGAGTCTGGTTAGGTTAGATTTTTTATCCAAAAGTTGCATACAACACACAAGTAAATGTGATAATTTTAAAAATCAAATCATATACACTGGACACCATTCTGGTCACAATCTATCTTACCCGTGACAATTTTTTATTCGGGATAACTTGGGTCCAAGTAGAATGAATTTTGTTTTGTTTTTTTTTTCAAATGAATTCGTTAGAAATAAATTTTTTATTTGGGATAACATTCTCATACTAAAATTCGAACACATATAAAATATCATAATGTGAACATCGTTAGTCACTAATTTAATTAATGAATCTATATATATTTATATTTTTTAAACACAAATAATTGAATTAAAACAATATTTCATATTAATAAATGTTGATCGAAATAGTAAAATATATTTTATTATTGAGAAAAGAATTCAATTTTAATTTTTTAACTATACTGTTTGGATGGGCGTATAAAGTGAATGCAACATTGGCATTGTAAAAATATGACAAATGAAAGGGAGTTGCACTTGTATATTGTATCAAAGGATATTGTATATTAATGGTGGGTAGTGTTTTGTATAGATGTGCAACATTCGATCTAGATCCGAATTTGGATCTAAAGTGTTATCTTTGAGTCATCTAAAATTTGATTAACAAAAGAATTTGAATCATATAAATAAATAAAAAATATAAATCACGTTATAAATAGGAGCTTCAAGTTTATACATAAAAATCAAAATAGTATTTTAAAATAAGGTTATAAACTTAATCGTGTAGCGATTAAACCGAAGTCAATATTGATAATCTACTCATGGTATATGATGTTACAATGCCTTATTTGATCCCTAAAGTTTATAAAAATCATTAAAATTTGTTTACTAACACATTTAATCAATTAATATTATTTATCATCTATATGATCATTTAACAGAATAATTTTTTATATTTATCTTTTACGCACAATTTTCATTAACAAATCAATTCTCATACTCTAGCACCCAATCAACACAAAAAATTCAAACAGTCATCACATAAGTATAAAAATATTTGAAAAATCCTATATGGTCTATAAAATCTATTCGAGTCAAGTCATATTTCTAAATATTATCATGTATCTCATAATTATCAAGTCTCGCAATATTAGTCTCTAACAAGCTTATTATCATTTACATATTTTGCAAACCCTAACATGTAAAACAATCATATTTATGATACTTATAAAGTAAAAAGAAAGTAAAAAAATTTTAAAATGTATTAAACTTAATGAGAAAATCTCGAAATACTACCTTCGATAGATTTCTTTCAACTTCTATTTTTCCTTTGTCAAATAAAAAAATTCTCCAATTCTCTTTCACAAAACATTTGAGTATAAAAAAGAATTAATATTTTTCAAAATAATTAATAAAGATGAATAGAATAATTTAATTAACCAACTAAATTTGAATTCTTTCTAAAATCAATTCCTCTTAAATCCTCAAATAATTTTTAGGGTAAATTAAGTAAATGATCACTTAATTATAGGTTAGTGTTGATATAATTACTATGCTTTTAATTTTGAAAAATTTATCACTTAATTATTAAAATGATTTTAATATAACCATTTATCATTAAAAATTAATGAGAAAGTGATATGACAGTTAAAAATAAAATAATATACATTTAATAGGTGTGTGGTGACATAACACCAATATATATATATGTAGTACCGTTGTTTATATTTATTCTTTTAATTTTACATATAATCATAAGATTTAATTTTTTAAATTTAGTTAAAATATTAATCAAACTAGTTTATATATAATAAATTAAAATATTTAAATTATAATGAAATACATTTAACAAATCTTAAACCCTAAACTCTAAATTCATATAAAAATTTAAATTTTAATAACAAATTATTAGCGGGGTCACTGACATGATAATTATTCTTTTATAATTATATATTTGACCCTCATCACATATGTATTGTATCGATTAGTTTTAACATTAATTTAATTCAATATATATAATCATCCAACCAGATTATTAATTTTTGGTGTGTAGCAATATATGTCGTCCATTATAGAATTTTAAAATTTCATTCTCCGATAATTTTAAAATTTATTTTATTATTTACATAATTTGAATAAAATCAAATTATTTTCTAAAAATAAATTTTAAATTATTATTTATAACTTAATTTATTTTTCGAAAAAAATAAGTCATAAAAGTGTGAATGTAAAATTTTCATTTGAATGTTAATTTCTCTTACAAGTTTCATTAAAATAATTTTGAAATATACTTTTTATTATCTTTCAAGTTATTTTTAAAAAATATAGATTTGAGATGAGTTATACTTTTTTACTAAAATATTTACCTTTTACCTTTAGTTTTAATTTTGTTTTGCTATTTGTATTTTATCAACATTAAGAGAGAATAAAACTTTGTATGTTTTATTTCTCATATTTTTAATTTAACCCTTCAACTTTGTATCTTTTTGTTTTTCTATTTATATGTATGTTACTTTAGTTCATATTTTAACAAATAATATTTATTTTGCATGTTTATCCCTTAACTTTGCATTTTATACAATTTGGTCCTTCAATTGTATTTTTTTAAAATTATTTCTTCTCATCAATTCTTTATCTGCTTTATACTTTCTTCAAAACTTTATCTTCAATTTTTCATTCTTTAAAAAATACATTATGAATATATTTTATAATTTTAAATGATATTTTTATTAGATTTCATTAAAAAATATTTATACATGTGAAAAAGAATACGAAAAATGTATGTTTGTGTTTTGTACCATAAAATTATAAATAATTTCATTTAAACTATACAAAAACTAAAAAAATTCAACTCGAATTCTATAAACTTGACTAGAATAGAAAAATATCAAATAAAATTTGATTCAGACTTGTCAACTTGAATAACTCAAATATTTTTAACTCAACTCAACAGTGACAGATCCAGAAATTTATTTGAGCGTGGGCAAATATAAAATTTCGAAATTTTAGGGTGGACACAAATCTTAAATATTATACAATTTTAAAGATTAATTTATAAAAATTAAAGTAAATATGTGAACTTTAAAAAGTTTAGGGTGAGCACAAGTCCACCCTCCCTATAGCATAGATCCGCCACTGCAACTCAACTTTATCGAATGTTCACCCGTACTAGTTGCTTAACCAGTTACCCTTGTTGGAGGCGCAAAAGAAGGCTTGATTACAGGTTTTCATATTGAAGTAGACCCTTTACTAATGAGAGTTAATGGTGAGGGACCTAACTTTATTTGAACCTGTCCAGAATCTAGGGCACACAAGGGTTCCACATGCAGAGTATTGAACAGAACTCATGATTTTCATATATAATATATAGGATAATGCATAACCCTATTTTCAATGGAGCAACCGAAATCTACAACCTCAACTTGTACACTTAAACTTTCAACTGTCACAAATGGCAAGGGGGCTCACAATAGTGATGGCAACCACGTATAACGGATTCTTTTGCTGCTCCTAATCTCCACTTCATTTTTATTCACGTGTGTGCTATGAAGATATTTTTTTTAATCAGTTACAGTATTATAATAGTATTTATTTTAGAGTTATATTTTCAACCATTGAACGGTGATCGTTCAATCACTGTGATGAGATTACTGGTGTTCGAACCCGTGACCTCTAGAAACAATAACCGTTCCCTTAACTATTGAGACAAAATGATTCATGCTTGTTACGAGTATTTTAATCAATTGCATGTGCACTTGACTATTATTAAAGTTTCAAATACTTTTTATTATATATGTTATTAAAAAATTGTTTGTGAAATGCCAAATAAAATTAAACAATTAACGTTTATGGTCTTTCATAGTCTAAAAAGAATTCATACTCTAGTAGGTGTTCATAGTTTTTTATAATATTCAATTGATCGATTTATTTAATTGATTGAATTGAATTACTAAAAATTTATTAATTGATTTTTTCCTATTAATCAAACTGAATTTTTTTTTTATTAATCGGTTAATTGATTGAAACCGAATTACTAAAAGTTCAGTTAATTCGATAGGTTTTGGAATTAACCAAAAAATTTTATAAAATTTTGGGTTAATTACACAAATGATCACTAGACTATGTTAGAATAATCTTTTTATACATTGAACTTTCAAACGTTATGAAATAAGCATTAAACTTATCGAACTACTACAAAATGGTCATTGATTCATTGCATGTTATATAAATTATTGATAAATATTAAAAATTTTAATGATTATTTTTAATAATTCAATAAATTAATGATCATTTTGTGTTAATTTGATAAAGTTTAATGACCAATTTATAATATATTAAAAAAAATATAATGATTGCTTTGTAATTTTTAAAAGTTTAAAGAGAAAAAATAAATATATTGTTGAGTGGATCGAACAATCGAATTTGGACAAGAGGGGAGTGAGTTAACACTTTTAAAAATTTGTTGAATGATTGGAAAATTAGAAGATTGAAAAATTAAGGACACAAGAATTTATAGTGGCTCAAACTTCGAACAAGCTCTATATCCACTACCTTAACTAACATTAAGTATTTTCTAACCAATTCACTATTGAATTCAACTCTTTTTTCGGTTCAAGGCATAACTGTTACAACAAGTTAATCTTTTTACCTAAAGATTGACTAACCTCATAAAGGTTACAAGAAATCAAGAATTGCAATAATATGTTTCTCTCACACAGAAAGATTTTCCCAAATATAATCAATTACACTCCCCAAACAAAGAAAATAAAATTACAATAAAGATTGAAAGAGTTGAGTGACAAAGATTTGGGAATTTAGCACTTTGAGTTGGATTGGATGCTTGGATGTTTGCTTGATGATCAATAATTGTTAATGCTGCTTATAATGCTTGATTTTATACCCTTTCATTTATTTCTGTCTGTTGGAGTGGTTGGAATCATAAATATAGATGTTAGGACTTCATCTTCCCACTATATATGTACTTTTGCAACTACTGTATCGATACTCAAGGTACCTGTATCGAAACACTACTAAAATAGAAAGAATCGTTACGTGTATTTAATAAGGGGTATCGATACCTTAGGTCATGGTATCGAAACGGATAGTCTTTAAAATCAAGGGGTATCGAAACAACTTCTGAGTTGTATCGAAACGTTTTGAAACTGCCAAAATTGATATCGAAACGCCTATAAGGTGCATTAATACTGGTTAACCATCTTTTGAAAATTAACTGACAAGTAACAGTCAAAACTTTTAATACTTTAAAAATTCTTGGAAAATAATCCAGATATCGAAAAGCTGAGGTTTGGTATCAATACTACTTTAAATATTTAATTTTATTTTTAATTGCAGAGTGGTATCGATACTCTGTTGAAGGGGTTTCGAAACCAAAATTCACAATTTCAAATGATATTGAAACGATCTTGTACAATATTGATATGTCTGAAAAAACACAAGAACATTCTTTAAAAATATGAACACGGTATCTATACCATTAACGATGGTATTGAAACTTCTGTACGATTTTAAATGTTTTGGCTTGAAAAATCTTAAGGAAAACTAATTTTTGGTTATTGTTTTGACTTAGAAAATTTTGTTGACTTGTCAAATTGTTTTGACTTTAAAAATTTATTTTTTAAAATAGTCCTTTAACTTCTTAGTTATATCAAAATCAAATTTCGTTTTACATATATGCAATATATAATATGTAAAATTTCTTGTTAATTTGGTTAATCAATTAATTTTGTATCAAATTAACCAATAATCAAAATTTTAAAAAAATACTAATTATTAACTAATCGATCAATTAATAAAAAAAATAAATTCGATCAATTAATTAAGATAAAATTAAAGTTTGAACACCCCTACTCTAGACTCATAAATTAATCACTTTCACATAAAAATGTTTTTCTTTTTAGTTTTGATATATTTAACTATAATTATTTTTTATAAAAAAATAAATGTCAAATTAAGTTAATCAATTTAATGTACGGATGAATTTGTTATTTATAATAATAATAATAATAATAATAATTTTTATCTAAATATTTTTAAAAAAATTAAAATGTCAAATTAGTAATATATTAAGAATATGTTAATCAATTTCATGAATGATTTTTTAAAGAATAATAAGTAAATATATGATTTATCTAAAATATTATTTTTGTTCTGAATATCTTTATTTATAATGTATATTCATATATTAAATAATATTTTAATGTACTTTGTTATTAGAATTTAATTCCCATTGGAATTAGGACTTTCATCTTATGCCTATAAATATAGACTTTTAGAGAAAGCAGTGTATACATAACCATACTTTGAGAATATTATACAAGTCTCTCTCTTTTTGTCTCTCATCTTTGTTAATTTATTTTGTTCTTATTCTTTACTTTATTCACTACACATTATCAGCACGAGACTCTAACCAATAGAGGTGTTTGTCGTTCGAATCTTAAAGGAGTTATTGAAAAGAATTTGTTATTGTTATGAATCAAAGATAAATTATTCCCCCTCTATTATATTTTAATTATTGATTATTTTTCTCTCTTGATCTTTAACTTGATTTTTAATTTTTGAAAAATCATTGGTTATTTGGTGCTTGTGTAGCCATAAAGTTGCTCAATTATCATGGTTCTTGTCGATAATTCCCTAAAAAGATTTTAACAAGATATTGGTGACTAAATCTATCATATATTCAACTTAGCTTGAAAAATTCGGAATTGTTATTTAAATCGAGGAATTAACATCTATTTAAAACACAATGGAACATAGGTGAAATGTTTTTGCACCTAATGAGTTTTTTAAAGGACCTTGTGGACTGGTTTAACAATGTCGCGTATGAGGATTAAATTTTTGTTCTTTGTATATATTGTATATATTGGTTGATCGATTATTATTTAATAGTATAAATTTTATAAAGTCTATATTTGCTTGGAAGCAATATTTTTTTTGTGTGTCGAAAAACTCGACTATAGACTTCTACAAGTTCAAGTCATGAAAATCGTTTTGATCCAAGAAATTTTATGGGAGACAATCTCTGAAGTGAATGCATGCATGGTGCTTATTCCATTCAATTATTGGATTTATGCCATTCCTTGAAGTAAATGCAATCATGATGTTTATTCCAAGCGATTCTTTGATTTATGCAAGCATGATGTTTATTCCATGCGATTATTGAATTTGTTTCATTCCTTAAAGTGAATGTAAACATGATAATTCACTATATAGTGAATAAAACTTTGTTATGTGCCAGATTATCACAAATGAGTATATGTTAGAAAAACATACTCCACTTTTCACACATTAATGTTGTCCTATAGACACAATATCGTGAAAAAAGTTTTAAAGACCTATTGGCTCCGCTCCATTCCATGAAGTGAATGTGATATTTTATAGCGGAAAAATAAATGTCACATTAGTAATTGTTGTCGCGATTGAGGTCATAAAATAGACATGGATAAGATGATTCTTTTGAGAATGTTTATATCCACCAGAAGTGAGATTATAAGAATGAAAAGAATGATAGAGATCATATAAAATCTTTATGTTATAAATGAAATAGTACAAACCATAGGTCTCGTACTTGTCAAACACCAAAGTATTATGAACTTTATTCGTAATCATGAATGATAAATGAAAGAAAATATAAACAAATTTTCTTTATGGCAAAATTAATTATGGTGTTGTTGATCCAACTTAATTGGATATTGTTAATTTTCTCGTAACCCTTGAAGGGAATAATTCACCATTTATTTTATTTCCCTTATAACATCTCAAGGGAATAATTGATCCTTTATTTATTTTGTTTTATGTTAATTTATTTACTATTTATTTATATTAATTTACTTTACATATTATTTATTTACGCTTTATGTTGATTTATTTATGTTAATTTACTTTACATATTATTCATTTATGTTTTATGTTAATTTATCCTTTGAATAATATTATTACTTCCAAAATAAAATATAAAATAAATTGTGGCTATTTATGCTAAGCAGATAATGCAAGTACTCATATTGTACTTAAATATAAGAAATATTTTCCCTTTTAAATACAAGAGAGAAGTAGGAATATGAGAGTATTATATCTCAAGTAATGAAATATCAATGCTTCAGAAGAGCTATTGAGAGTTTATCTTTGATAGATAACTGATTTAATATGATGTATTATATTAATATTTTTTCATTCCCCAAAGTGAATTATACAAAGCAAATATTTTTCATTCCCCGAAGTGAATAAAATAAAGCACACATTAAAAGGTGCATAATTATGCATATTTTACCATTTTAAATGCTAGAGAATAATGTAAGTACTATATCCGAAAGTACTAATATCACAAAAGGCTCCTACTGAGCAAATATGTTATTGTCAAATAGAACTTTATTCCATATTTAAAGTGTATTATACTCGTCAAACTCGCAAAGAGACTTATAGAGTTTTAAAGATATTTGCAAAAATATATTGAGTATATTAGTCAAGGGGTTACCTACTATCTCAATATTACGAGTATAACTCAAGACAATAAGAAAAATCTTAATAAAATTGCATGCACTGTCAGACATATTGTACTACAAAAGAATTAGTATAAATTGAAGCTCATACTATTATAAACCAGATGTTTACTGATAATTTTATTTTGCATAACCGGTTAGGTCATCCTAGTTCAATTATGATGCGAAAATTTGCTTACACTTTCATGTGGTCACTTATTGAAGAACTAAAATTTTCTTCAAGATAATTTTTTATGTGATACTCGCTATCATAAAAATCTGATTATTCAATAATCATCAACTAAGATAGAGTATAAATCTATTAATTTTCTAGAATGGATACAAGGTGATATATATGGGTCCATACACCTTTCTTATGGTCCATCTAAATATTTTACGATTTTAATCGATGCATTGACTAGATGGTCATATGTATCATTGTTATTAATACGTAACTTGGTGTTTGCGAGAATACTTACTCAGTTGATAAAATTACGAGAACATTTTCCAGATTATCTTATAAAGACAATTGGTCTAGATAATGTTGATGACATGTCATTTTACATGTAGTATCACTAATTCACATCAAGCCAACAAATGATCATAAGTTCTCCCTATTATAAATGGTTTTTGTTCAAGAACCAAATATTTCTCATCTTAGTTTTTTTGTGTGCAGTATATGTTCTAATTGTTCCACCATAACGCACAAAGATGAGTTCTGTTGGGAATATATATTAGATTTAAAATCCCCTTAATAATTAAATATCTTTAGCTTTTGATAAGGAATTTATTTACAGCTCGATTTACTGACTATCATTTTAATGATTCAGTTTACCCAATATTAGTGGGGAGAAAATAAAATAGCTAGAAAAAGAAATAATTTGGAATGAATTATCATTTTTTTAGTTTGATCCACGTATTCAACAATGTTAACTATAAGTTCAAAGGATAATTCATTCAGCAAATCAATTGCCGGATGATTTTGCTGACCCTAAGAGAGTGACTAAGTCATGTATACCAGCTATGAATACTTCGATTAAATTTGATGTCATGTAAGGACAAACTCTAGCTACTAATAAGTTTAACTTACGCCTTTAGCGTGGTAGACAACTATGTTCCAAAGATAAAAATTTTCGGAAAAGAAAATGAGCTATACTTTATGATGGTCTGATCGAAGAATCAACGTGTTATGAAAATATCTAGAAGAAATTAAAAGGTCTCCAATAAAGACATTGACATGACTCAGGTACCTAATAATAAAGATATCTTAATAGATTATGTCATATCTGGTAATAAGTGGAACTGAAATTAAATCGACGTCGATAATATATTTGCATGTAATATAGTATTAGAGATTTTATTTGATGATGTGGATCATGAATCATTTTCAATTGGTCAATGTAAACAAAGAAATGATTGACCAACATGGAAAGAGGCAATTGAGGCGAAACTAAAATCTCTTTCGGAAAGTAAAGTATTTGGGCATATAGCTCGTACATTGAAATGTGTAAAGCTTGTGGATATAAATGATCCTTTGTGAGAAATAGGAATCAAAGGGGGGAAATCACGAGATATAAGCTCATTTGGTTGCACAAGGATTCTCACAAAGACATCGATTATGAGGAAAATATATTACTCGGTGGTAGATGCAACTACTTTTAGATACTCTGGTAATAAATAAAATGACTTAGTTTCGTTTAATGGATGTTGTTACATCTTATTTGTGTGAGCCTCTTGATAACAACATTTACATGAATCTTCTAAAAGGATTTAGACTACCAAAAGCAATTAATTCAAGTTCTCGAGAAAATTATCCAATCATATTAAATATATCTTTTATGACTTGAAACAATTTAGGCGTATTTGGTATAATTGCCTCATTGAATACTTATTAGTAGAATATTATATGAATTATTTAATTTCCCTGAACATTTTTATTAAGAAGTTTAGCTATGGGTTTGTCTTTATTTTTGTTGTTGATGATTTGAATATCGTTGAGACTCGTGAAAAGATCTCCTCAAATCCTTGTGCATCAATTTGTATAAAGAAAAATGTTTAAAGAGATTTTACATGCATAACACATATTCATTAATCACCTTTATGGTTTCTAGATCTCTTAATAAAAACAAAGATTCATTTCGCCTAAAGAAAAGAGTGATGATATTCTTGTTCTAAAAGCACCATATATACATTATTTGATCTAGAAGCATTGTAACTTAGTGATGAATATCTTTATTTATGGTGGATATCCATATATTAAATAATATTTTTAATGTACTTTGTTATTAGAGTTTAATTCCCATTGGAATTAGGACTTTCATCTTATGCCTATAAATATAAATTTTTAGAGAGAGCATTGTATATATAACGATACTTTGAGAATATAATACAAGTCTCTCTCTTTTTGTGTCTCATCTTTATTCATCTATTTTGTTCTTATTCTTTACTTTATTCACGATAATTTTTAAATATTTTTATATGTGAAAATATTACTATCTAAAACATTTAAGGGATATATTTTGTTCTTAAATTTGTACTAAATAATCAATTTAGCCGCTTCACGAAACACACATTTAATTAAATCTTCAAACTCGGAGTTGCATTAATATAATAACTTAAAATCTTTGTTATAAATTTTTATAATATTAAGAAATTGTAATTTTTTATAGTTTTAAAGGTGATTTGCTCGTATTTTTTAAATATTTTAATAAGGTACATATCTTATTGACAAAATTATTTGAATAAACGTTAGTTTCCGAAGATAAATAAAAAAATTCCACTAAAATCACTTATTACTTTCAACATTAAGAAATTATAGCCGAAAATATAAAGATAATATATAGATAAAATCAAGTTATATCATGTAAAACTTAAAGAGTTTTACACTAATCTATGGTCATTGAATGAGTGAAATGGATGAATGATAGTAACACTAGAAAATGTAAAGATTATCACTTGAGAAAAAATTTAAAAAAATAATTATAACCATTTATTACCATCATCTAACGGTCCATAATTAATATAAAACTCTATAAATTTTATGTGGTGCAATTTAATCCTAACTCATATATAAAATAGAAAAATTATCGCCTAAAAAAATAAGAAATAACCTTAGCTATTTATTATCTTAAATCTATTATTTAAATTAAAGTTTAGTTTCAAATATGAATTAAAGTAAAATTCTTCATGCAACAATACATTTTATTTAAAATACTCATAAATTCTAAAATAATATTACACAGTAAAAATCATATATATATATATATATCACATAAATAAATAAATATATAAATAAAATCATTTATGTATAATATAAAAAAATACCTTAGTCAAAACAACTCAACCTACTGAGTGATGTGTCTCTCATAATTTGAAGTAGTGGTGCGTTTTAAGGTTTTTTTTTTTATAGTTTTATAAATTTTTTAATTGTCTTAAAGGTAATTTGTTAGTATTTTTTTAACCTTTTGATAAGATACACATCTTATCGATAAAATTGTTTGAATAAACATGTATCTCTTAAGATAAATACAATTAACTTATTTATTAGGACTACTTATTGAGATCACTAATAAAAATTAGGTTTAACTCAAAAATAGGTACATAAACTATACATTTTTTTGAAATATTTGCCTAATATTTTTTCAATTGAAATAAGTGCCTAAAGTATATTTTTTTTAAATATGTGCCTAATATTTTTTTTATTGAAATAGGTGCCTAAAATTTTATTTCGTTAGTGTTTTAAGGTAACACCGTTAAAATATTTATTCAACTTATAAATAGGTGCACAAACCATATATTTTGTTCTGATATAAGTTTCTAATATTTTTTTGACTGAAATAAGTAGCTAATGTTTTATTCTATTAATGTTTTAAGATAATAGTATTAAAAATATATTTTATTTAATACACCTAACTTTCATACGTTATTAATTTATTTTAATACACGATTTATATATTTTTTATTTAATTTAGGTCTCAAAAAATTTAAAAGAATTTAAATTAAATAAATTTTTATATCAAAATGTTTCTTAATATTTTATTTTATATTTATATAAAATTTTGAATTCAGGTTACATTTTAAATCTTTCTTTCGTATTATTTTGCTCAATATTTAAAATGGTTTGATGAGAACTTTATTTTATTTTATAATATTTTATTTTTTATAATGAACTTAAAAAATTAAAAGTTGTAACTTTACATTAATATTAAAAGTAAAAAAATCAATAATCTAATATAATTTATTCATGAAAAAAAATTATATAGTTTGAACACTTAGTTCAGTCAAAAAACATTAGGCACATATCTTAGAAAAAATGTATAGTTTTGACACCTATTTATAAGTTAATTAAATTTTTTTAACGGTGTTACATTGAAACACTAACAAATAAAACTTTAGGCACCTATTTTAGTCAAAAAAACATTAGACACTTATTCTAGAAAAAATGTATAGTTTAAACACTTATTTCAACCGAAAATATATTATGCACATATTTAAAAAAAATGTACAATTTAGATATCTTCTTATTTAAGTCTAAAAATTATATATATATATATATATATATATATATATATATGGGTGTACATCTAAATTGGGTCCAACAACTTTATAGATTTGAATGTATCCCACAACGTGTTAGTCTGCATTTAGGTCCATAGTCGGACCACTTCACATGGTAGTCGACAGCCCCATTTCCCCCTCGTCACTGGACCCAACTTCCATAACTTCAACGCTGTAACTCGAGTACCCTTTCGCCTCCATTTCCTAATGATTCAGAAGCAGAAACACATAAGATATTTTCATAGCATAACACTCAGTCTGCCATGACCTACTTCGACGCGGATTATGGGTCTGCTCTTCATGGCTTTTCAAATTTATTTTTCTAGACAAAATCAAAATATTATCTAAATTTTTAATATTTTAAAAAATATTTTTAAGTAAAATTTACTCGTATATTTTTTAATAAATAAATTATATTCCATATTTAAGAAGTAACAAAAGTTGCTACAAATCACTTATTTATGCTCTTGGAACAAAAGCCCAAGTAACACATAATTATTTATTTACGGGATTCATATGTATTCTCTTATTCAACAAATGAATACAAATAATACTCTTAACACACTCTAATATATCTGTATTGGAAAAATCGATAATTATGGAGTTTTGAATGAAAAATTAATTCTAACATTGATGAGGAAAATATTAGATCATTTGTTGGTTCGTAAATGTGTAAACATGCACGACGAGAGTAATAAAAATATTCAAACCAATTTGATCATGTGTGAGTCTACAAATATTTTGATCTAAATTTAAAATATTTTTACTCAAATAAAAAAATATATTTACTAAATTTTATTTTAAAATTAAAAGATTAAATATTAAAAATTACTTTTAATTTATATAATAATTTTGTAAATTATATCTAAAAAAGAATAAATTGATTTTTAATATTAAATACTTCATTATGTAAAATTTTCAATAAAACACATAAATTGCATAACATTTTTTTCAAACACGGAGAAAACCACTGAGCTTTTGTTTTACTCTGTGAGTTTTTCTAAAGTTATTTTCGGTGATAAAAGAAAATAAGAGTAAGTTTGTGATCTCTACGGTATTGTAACTATGGTTGATCATTAGTCGTTGTATCTTAAGAGACAAACGACCAACAAACTCAAGCACCATAAGAGTGACCGAAAATATATTTTAAGAAGATTGTTTTTGTGCAGGCCTTTACACAGTTAAATCAGTTTGATTGAAATATGTTATATCGTTCTTATTTTATATTGATTGATTAAATAATAATATTTATTTTATTATTTTATTATTTTTAAATTAATGTTTATTTAATAATATTAATACAAATTTTAATATGTAATCCAAGATGAACAGATTAATATAATTCTTATATATTATGATACAATCCCTACAATTATATGGTTAATTTTTTAAAGTTAAAAAACCAAGTATTTGCACGAGCCTTTTAGCTTAAATGGTTAACGGAATGGTTGTTGTTCTTAGAAGTTACGGGTTTGAGCACCAATAGCTACAATAAAGTGATTGAGCGATTAATGTCAAATGATTGAAATTATCTTTTTAGAACAAATACTATTGTAATCACTATTAATTATATAAAAAAACTAAGTATATACAAACTTATGCAATCGTCTATGAAGGCATGTTAAAGCGTGAATATGGTAATTATGAGCTCAAGCCTTTTATTATATTATGGTATGATAATACATGTTTATATTAATGCCTTGAATTATGACAAGTTTTTTTTTGAATTAAGAATTATAACAAGTTTAAAACTATAAATTTATGACATTATAATGGGAAATTACGATAAACGTTTAAAACTATAGAATATTTTAGTAAATATGGCATCAACCTCGGTTGAATTTGGAAGCAGACCTTATATGGAAAAAAAATTCATTTATATTTGGCCTTCTTTAGTTTTGGCTAATATGAGATAATATTATCTTTATGGTAAAATTTTACTCATGATTTTGTATGTTTTACTTGTAATTTTTATGGTGTTATTTATTATAAATTTTAGTCTTAGTAATTATTATTAAATTTGATAATAATTATTAATGTGTATTTTGAAAATACTATGGATTATTTTCTTATGAACTAAATTTCTTTTTGAGAATTTTTTAGTGACGAACAGTTCAAATATTAGAGATTCAAACTGATTTATAAAACCTATCATTCGTAACTGAGATAACAAATAAATTTATTTTCGGGATTTATCCTACCGTTTAAACAAATTTACTAAAATTTCAAAAATTTGGAAAATCTGATTTATAAAAATTGTCATGACAAGTAACTGAGGTTAGAGATTTTGTGAAATACCAAAACCAAAATAAACGAAAATTTAATTTTCAGTTTACTGAATATAATTAATTTCGAGTTCGTTTCTTTATTGATGAACATGACAATATTTAATTTTTTGTCTTATGTGAATATATGTTGCATATATTGATAAGAATAATAGTTCGAATTTAGGTAATATTGCTTATTGATGACAACTAGAAAGTAAATATGACATTTATTCATTACATGATTAAATTACTTATTTGACATAAAATATGATAATGTTAAAACCATATATGTATATCATGTATTTCTTAAATAAATGATATCTTTGTGATAATATCGTATATGTATATATTTCATTAAGGTAATATTCATTAAATGATTTTAACGTTTAATGACTTATATAAATACATGTGTGTATGTATTATGGTAATTTTAATACCTTAAATTATGGTATGAGTTTGATAATAATATTATGCTAAGGTAATTTTATTTATTCCATAAATAACATTAATCTTAATATTGAAGTTTAAATATGGAATGAAAAAGGAATATTTTTTATTTGAAAAAGTGTAAACATAAGGAAAGTCTTAATTATTTTGAAAAAAAAAATTCGTAAATAATTTGTTTGGAAAATTATTTATGCCGTTTTAATGAGTTTATTTGATCTTCCAAACAAGAATAAATAGAATTAAAATCAAAGGATTATTTTATTTTGTTTTTTTTATGTTTGTTAAGCATAATTAAGGGAGATTGATATCTTTGTTGTTTAATAGAAGATATAAGAAAGAAAATAAATTACTAAATTTATTTCTATTCTATAATCATTTGTTGATTCTAACTTATTAAGGGAAATAAATTGTTAGATTTATGAGAATCTAGATTGACTAAACCGTTTGAATTTATTTTAAAGAAAATAAATCAAATTTATTATTTCTTGAGAATCAAGTATGATTCTATTTTAAAAATAAATTAGTGAATTTATTTCGTGTAAAATTTAAAGAAATTGAGATCTAATAATTAAATTTATTTTGGTAATTTAATTATATCGTTATAAAGATTTATTCGATCTCCTTTTCAAATAAAGTAGACAAATCTTTTTAACAGAATTTGTTAGTGAAAGTAACATTGGTTACTAATTCTATAATATTGATTCGACGAAGGTCTCGAATCAAACAATAGTAAAAAATTGTTCACTATTTTAAAATTCTTAAAGCTATTCTAATACATATTATGAAATGCACAATGTTTAAAATTAGTTTAAGAATTATGAGGGTTGTTAACCATAAATGGAATGTGTTAGTACTTACAAATTCTTAGTAACTAAATTCTTAATGATAGGTTTCAAATGACTTAATTGATCACTAATATTTGAATGATTTTAAGATTTTTCAAAAACGTGTGATTGAAAGAAAATTTGAAAGTGCATGCCTAGAATTGATTATTTGAAAGACTTGGTATTTAAGTATATCTAGTGTACCACCTCTCTTATCATAAGTTACTAACCTGGTGCCTTGTTCATTAATTTTCTTTCTATTAAAACCGTGTGAACTTTTATTTTAGAGTTTTAATTTACTAAAATACTATCATATAACAAAAATTGAAAATTATAATTTTATTTCTAGATTTTAATCTTTGGTACAATAATTTAGAAGATAGAATTGAATCTTCAGAATGTATCTAACATGTGAAAAAATTGTTATATCAACTAATTACAAGACACCAAATAAATTATGAGAGAAAATAAAACTTTCCTACAATTATATAAAAACATAAGTGGATGTCATGACAAGGTAATGTTCCATTACTAAAGTAAATGTAAATAAATGAACTATGATAATAGATACAAAGAATGACTTATTCTTTAAAAATATCAATTTATTGTGTATAAGAATATGATAATGGATACAAAGAATGATTTATTCTTTAAAAATATTATTCCTAAGAAAGTTTATCCAAATTTCGTAAAATTAATTATAAAAATTATTAATAAAAATAGTTTATATGTTCAAAAAACGGTTAAAACCAAGATATTGTTATAATGACAAGTAAGTGTGATAAAGGATGATATGTTAAACCTACTAGGATATGATTCTATGTTGGTGATATAAAATGAAATGGTAAATATATCAAAGATTTGTCAATTCATAATTAATATAAATAATATGATATTGACATATTTGATTTTGGATATCCAAATCAAACAATCACTTGAAGGTTTCATATTAACAAAGGTACATTACATAAATAAAAAAAAAGTTTAATTAGGATGTTTTTGGTATAACAAAAACTTCAAATAAATATAAACCAACACTTATTCAAATAGAATATATAAATATCATATACACTCTAAGTAAATTGTACTAGACAAAATAATACTTTTAATATGAAAACAACATTCAAAAGTAAACAGATCAGACACTGGCCCTCTAGAGTTGTTGTTCCTAGAGGTTACGAGTTCGAGCATCAATGATGTCAATAGAGTGATTGAGCGATCAATGTCAAATGGTGGAGATTATATTCTAGAATAATCACTATAATAATTCAAAAAAAAATAAACAGGTCGGTACTACGAGAAATTATATCATGGGTAAGTCTCACCACGTCATCCATGGGACCAACCATTAAAAACCATTCATTTCATCATTTTTTTTATGTCATATTTTTTTAAGTGAATCTTCACTCATATTTACTGTTAATTCATTTTAAAAACAATTTTTTCAAGTGAAGATTCACTTGAAAAAATATATGACATAAAAAAATTAATAAAATAAATGATTTTTATTGATTGGTCCTACAGACTTGTGGTAGGACTTACCCATAATATAATTTCTCCGGTACTACTCTATCCCTGAGATATACATAAGTGACTAGTATATCTAACAGGCTAATCTATACGAAATTTGTACAAGTTAATGCTAATTGTGCTCAAGCTTTTCAAAATAATAAAAATAATAATTATTAAATAATTAAAATAAAATATATATAGAAAATATAATAATAATAATAATAATAAATATAATTAATTAAACTAAACCTTAAAATACGGTATTATAAGGATTTGAATTTGGGTTAAAATAAAGTTAAAATTAAAAAATCTTCGTTTTCATATTTTTCTTTGTCCGAAACATTTTCATGAAAACAACTTTTTTATATTTTCAAATTCTCACTTATTGTTGTTTTCATTTTTTTTTTAATTTTACAACTAAATATATTTCCTTCATTGGTTTTATTTGTTAAGAAAAAAATAAAACGAACATTATTCTCTAAAACTGAAATGAATCCTTATATTTTATATAATCACTTTTATTTAATGCATCGACAAAAATTCAAATTAAGTTTTGTAAATATCTATTATAGGAGCATTCTTGTCTATCTAGTTTTTTCTGTTTATAATATTAGAATTCTGTTATGAATAAAGTAAAGAACAAGAATAAAATAACAAAATAAAGATGAGAGACAAAAGGGAGAGATTTTATTATATTATCAAAGTAGGGTTGTCTACAATGCTTTGTCCAAAAGTTTATATTTATAGGCATAAGATGGAAACCCTAATTCCAATGGGTATTAAACCCTAATAATAAAGCCCATTAAACTTTAACTTAATATATGGATATCCACCATGAATAAATATATTCATAACAATCCCCCTTGGATATCCATGAAGATAATGTGCCTCGTTAAAACCTTACTAAGATAAAAACCCTGTGGGAAAAAAAATTTAGTGAAGGAAAAAGAGTACACACATCTTTGATACGCATAACATGTTGCCTCATTAAAAACCTTACCAGGAAAACCCATTGGGACATAACCTCGGTTAAGGGAAAAAGAGTGCAACGTGTATTTACTCCCCCTCATGAAAATATTACATAAGATCTTTGAATCTTCATAATTCAATATTAAATACAATCTTCAAATGTTGAAGTAGATCATACACTAGTGGATAAATCTTCTAGATCATTGCTTGAAATGATTCATTGAATACTATTCATCTGAAAATCATGAGGGACGAAACTTGAAGAAATATGTTTCGTTTTATCATATTTGATATATCCACCTTGAGATATAATTTTTGTATTATCTCTGTACAAGATAGCTTGCATCTTATCTTGTTAAAAAATTCACATATCTTCAGGATATGTTTAGCCAAACACATATTTCGGCTTTGCCTCTTGCATAACAAATATTTAAAGGTAATGACCTCGTAGCACTTAAATAATATTTCTGGACCAGCTAAGATACGATGCTTCCAAATCAAATAATGTGTATATTGTGCTTTAGACCAAGAATATCATTACCCTTTTCGTGAGGCAAAAAAAATCTTTGTTTACAGTAAGAGACCTAGCAACAACCATAAAGGTGATCAATATATATGCGTTATGCATGTAAAGTCTCTTTCAATATTTTTCTGTATGTCGATAGATGCACAAGGATTTGAGGAGGGCTCTTCACGAGTCTCAACGATATTCAAATCATCGACATACACAACAATAAAAATTCAGAGCTAAACCTCTTAATAAAAATGCTCGGGGAAATAATTCATATAGCATTATGTTAATAAGTATTCAATAAGGCGATTATACCAAATACGCCTAAATTGTTTTAAGCCATAAAAAGATATATTCAATATGATTGAATAATGTTCTCGAGAACTTGAATGAACTGCTTATGGCAATCTAAATCTTTCCGGAAGTTTCATGTAAATATTACTGTCAAGAGGCTCATTCAAATATGATGTAACAACATCCATTAGGCAGAAACTAAGTAATTTTATTTATTGTCAGACTGATCAAAATCTAAAAGTAGTTGCATCCACCACCAAGAAATATATTTTCCTCATAATCAATTTCATGTCTTTGTGAGAATCCTTGTGCAACCAAATGAGCTTATATCTCATGATTTCCCCTTTTGATTTCTCTTTCTCACAAAGGCTCGTTTATATCCACGAGCTTTACACATTTCAATGTACGGGCTATAGGCCCAAATACTTCTCTTTTTAAAAGAGATTTTAGTTTCGCCTCAATTGCCTCTTTCATGTTGGTCAATCATTTCTTTGTTTACATTGCCCAATTGACAATGATTCATGATCCACATCATCAAATAAAATCTCTAGTGCTATATTGTATGCAAATATATTAACGACGTCGATTTAATTTCAGTTCCACTTATTACCAGACATGACATAATCTATTGAGATCTCTTTATTATCAGGTACCTGAGTCATGTCAATGTCTCTGTTGGAGACCATTTAATCTCTTTTAGAGATTTTTATAATCATTGATTTATCGATCAGACCATCATAAAATATATCTCCTTTTCTTTTTCGAGGATCTCTTATCTTTGGAACTTATTTGTCTACTACGCTTTAAGCGTAAGTTAGACTCATTAGCAACTAGAGTTTGTCCTTCCATGACATCAAATTTAATTGGAGCATTCATAGCTGGTATACGTGACTTAGTCACTCTTTTAGGGTCAGCAAAATCATCTGGCAATTGATTTGCTAAATGAATTATCCATTGAACTTATAGTTCACATTGTGTAGTACGTGGATCAAAAAGAGAAAATGATAATTCATTCCAAATTATTTCTTTTCCCAACTATTTATTTTTCCTCTCTAATGTTGGGTAAACTGACTCATTAAAATGATAGTTAGTAAACCGGATTGTGAATAAAGTAAAGAACAAGAATAAAATAAGAGAATAAAGATGAGAGACAAAAGGGAGAGATTTTATTATATTCTCAAAGTAGGGTTGTCTACAATGCTTTGTCCAAAAGTCTATATTTATAGGCATAAGATGGAAACCCTAATTCCAATGGGTATTAAACCCTAATAATAAAGCCCATTAAACTTTAACTTAATATATGGATATCCACCATGAAATAAATATATTCATAACAAATTCAAAATTTTGACTTTTTTCAAGGAATCTAATATTTTATCATTTTAGAGATTTTTTTATTAATAAATAATTATTTTTTACTTAAAAGATATTTTTATCTCTGAATTCGTACCAAATAATCAAGGGTAGATAACTCATCAATCATATCAATAAAATTTTAAAGTGTTCCTAATTTGATCATCAACCGTTAAAATCTAACAAAAACTGATGTTGAGATTAAAAAATAATATAATTACATATTTAATCTATATATTATTTATTTATTATATTATATTAATTTTTTCCAATTTTAATTTAATTAAATAAAATTAATTAATTAATCAATCAAATAATAATAAATATCTATTTTTTATTTTTTATTTATTTAGTTTAATATATTTAATTAGGGCAAAATTAGTTGGATATTACAACCAAGATTTTTATTTTAGAAACTATTGATGGTGCGTTTTTATTTTAAAACTATGGTACTTTGAACTGTACCACTTTGAGGATGGGTAGAACACACCCCGACCTCATGAAATTTGAAAAAAAAAATATGAAGTCGGGGAGCTTTCAACCCGACTTCATGCTCCTACTTTACAATTTAACAGCACCTTGAAAGCAACCTGATTTCATCAAAAAAAAAGTGTAGTCAGGAAGCTTTCAACCCGACCTCATGGCTCCCTGAGTGATTCGAACTTTAATTTTTATGGGAGAGAGTCTGTCATTGATTCAGAGAAAAAATTTTGGGTAGAGTATCTGTCATTGATTCAGTCTTTATTTTTTCAGGCAGAGCGTTTGTCATTGATTTAGAGAAAAAATTTCGGGTAGAGTGTGTGTCATTGATTCAGAAATTATTTTTTCGGGTAGAGTGTGTGTCATTGATTCATAAATTATTTTTTTCGTGTAGAGAGTGTGTCATTGATTCATAAATTATTTTTTCGGGTAGAGTGTATGTCATTGATTCATAAATTATTTTTTCGGGCAGAGAGTGTGTCATTGATTCATAAATTATTTTTCGGGCAGAGTGTTTTTATTGATTGATCAAATGAGTGGTGGATTAAATAGTTGAAGTTTTGAGGTTGTTAAATAGTGATGAAAATTTCAGAATTGTTATCTAAACGGTTTTGAAGAAATTATAGAAGAAGTATTCTGGAGCAACTTTCTAGCCTTGGAGGATTGTAAGTTATATTTTATTTTTTAAGGTTATAAGATATTTATTTTTTCATGTTTGTAGATTTATCAGAAGGATTATCGATTTGAAGTTATGTTGAGATCACAGAATCAACACATCTTTAGTGTTCTGGTTGATGATATGGTATAAGATATATATTTTATTTACTAATATTTTAAATCCTTATTTTATTTTATTTGTTATCGTTAACAAATATTTTAATGTAATTTAGGCAATTGAGGATACTTTTAGGCATCATTTAACCTTGGCAAATAATGATCCTCATCCTGCTATAATACAATGGTTGCAAGCTGCTGGATTCTATCATGCCACGTTTATTCGTGGCTACAAACTAATTCCGGGGTTAATAACCGTATTGATCGAGCGTTGGAGACCGGAGACCCATACATTTCACATGCCCTGTGGGGAATGTACAATAACACTTGAAGACGTGGTTATATTAATTGGGGTTTCGGTGAACGGGCTTCCTCTTGTTAAGGAAACAGAAGAATCAACTGTCTAAATATGTTATGATTACCTCTGTAAGGTTCCAACTGGAACCAAAGTTAGAGGATCTCGTATAAAATTGAGTTGATTACAACGAGAATTTAAGTTCGGTAATACAACACAACATATTACTTGCTCAAATCGAGCTTATATTTTATAACTCATTGACGGTATATTAATGCTAAATAAAACTAGCAATTTAGTTCATACATGTTATCTGCCTTATTTATCATCATCTTCAATAGCTGCAAGTTATAGTTGGGGTTCTACGATATTAGCGTTCTTATATCGGGAGTTATGTAAGGTTGTGCTTTTGGATAATAATGGTGGTAAAGAAAAAGGTGTTGGTGGATGTTTGTTACTGTTACAAGCTTGGGAATGGGAATGACTTCCCTTTTTTACACCGCTTATAAAATGTTCTAAAAATTTTCCTCTCATCAACAGGTAAATATCTTAAATTTATATTTTAAGTGCTTTGTAATTATAAAATAATTATTTTTATTTTATCTAAACTATTTCTGTTTGTATATGTATGCAGATGGAATGCTAAAAAAGCGGGCACCGGTTTAGTTCATAATAACGTTAGAGTATTTCGAACTCATATTGATTTAGAGTGTAAAGACGAGGTATTATAATCAATTTACTAAATTTTTTATGTTATTTATTACGAACTTTATTTAAATTTTAATATTAATTTATATATTTTTTTAGTTTATTTGGAGGCCATATATTGGTGGTCGTGTAAAAGTACTGGACAAATTGATGGTTGATTCCTATCTCTGGTGTGCAGTTACACCGCTGATCCACTTTGCTTTTGTGGAATATCAATTCAGAGATAGGGTTCTTAGACAATTCGGCTTCCATCAGCCCATTCCAAGAGATCCATTTAATCAAGATTCCTTACATCGTATTGATTTTCGAGGATGGGAAATAAAACATGCACAATATGTTGATATGTGGATCAATCGACATCAAATGGTACCACCTCGTTATTTACTCCAAGCCGAGGATATGGAACCAGATAATTCAGATTACATGGTATTCTATCTTAACCATGGAAAGTCGTATATGACCATTCCAGATGAACGAGAAAATTGTCGCGTGTTTGTTAAAAAATATGGCGGGACCTCATCAAGGCGTTTTGCAAGTCATGGTGAAATAGATGAATCATACAGTCACTCTGCTACATCATATGGTGGGCGCTCATCTACCAATCAAGAGGATGATTAATTTCATCAATCACCTTTTTTATCAACCTCTAGTGGGTGGAAGTTCATTCCTAAATTTAGTAGTTGACCAATTCTATCAGCCACAAACACCATTTTATCAGTCACAGTCTATCGGATTTGGCGACAATTTTGTTGAGATCCCTTCATATGCGTTTGTACCTGATTTTTATTATCCTGTATAGGTTAAAGCAATCATCCGCAAAGTTGTACGGGTCAACACCGTTAGACATACATATTGCGGTTGCATGCCTACAAGGATAACACCACGCTTGGAACTCACCACAGTCACACCATATTCTTCTGAAGTCTACTCGATATGTGTGGCGGTGTCCTCCTTTATTATTGCGTGTGGAGTCAACAACATCAAAAATCTTTCCATTTAGGTCGAACCCGTGAACCATCATTGATCTTGCCGATTCAACATTCTTCTCTATTTTTTTACAAGATCTGGAGACCACACTTGTCCTCTATTTATCATAGCTTGAATTTTTAACCTTTTATTTGACCAACCTTTAGCCAACCTGTAGTATATCTCTCTCACCAAGTTTGTTACTAGGAGATGTCTTGTTCCTTTTAATACAACATTTATGCACTCTACCAAGTTGATTGTCATTTGGTCGTATCGTCGTCCTTCATCGTATGATTGGATCCATCTTTTTCATTCTATATTATTTGTCCACACCCAAAATTCTTCGTCGTACTCCATGGTCAAATTTGCCAACTTTCTCTTAAAATTGGGTTGTAGAAGTTCATATCCTATTTCATAAGATAATTTTATTAGTATAAAAAATTATTAGCTTACAAAAATGAAAAACAAAAAAATACATACTCATGCTTAAAATTGCGCTGCGAATATGAGGCTTTTTAAACTTTTCAATAGCATTCTTGTCAATATGACGTAACATTAAGCTGGATAAGCATGTGAAAGGGTTCATCCACTATTCTGACGATCAATTGTTGCTAAAATACTCGTTGCTCTATCGGATATCAAGCAAAACCCATCTTCTTGTATAAAATGATTGCGCAAATTACTCAAAAAGAATTTCCAAGCTTGGGTAGACTCCGATTCAACGATTGTAAAGGCAATCGGAAAGATATTTCCATCACCATCCTGTGTAACTACAACCAACAATATATGCTTATAGCGTCCATAAAGCTAAGTTCCATCGACTTGTACCATAAGTTTGCAATATTTAAATTCGTCGATACATTGCTTGAATGCCCAAAATAATTTATCAAAGATTTTTTCCTTCAAGAAGTTGACCTTCATGGTTATAGGCATCAAATGTTTTATATCTAACGATAATCCCCACAACGAAGTATAACATTGCATTCAATAGAGTTGATAACTCATTGAATGACTTTTCGTAATTACCGTAAACCATTTTTAATGCATTATCTCTTGCATACCAACCCTTACCATATTCAATCTGATATTCAAACTGTTGCTTAATGGATTCCATAATCGTTGCCACAGAAACTCTTGGATTTTCTTCGACTAACATCCTCACGTGTCTGCTTATTACATCGGAGTCTAATTTACGATGATCTTGGCTAAGGTAATCTCGCAAACAAGTATGATGATCATTGTATTTTGTAATCTCCCAACAATTTTTTCTTTGAAGTTTGGACACACGAATCTTCCAAGTACAATCTTCTCCATATTTAACACATTTTGCGAACAATGTTTTTGGGCTTGATTCTTTTACAATAAAGTATACATATTTTCTAATAGAATACTCTTTGATTGCTAATGTAGCTTCTTTCTTTGCAAATTGCATCCCAACAGATAACTCATCAGAAGAACAAGAATATATTTGTGGCAGTACCGAGTATTGAAGTGTCCTCATCATATAATAATTTATCAAATTCATATGAGCGGGAGGTTCATACCATGTAATAGTATTCCCAGTAGAAACGAACCTTTCATTTCCAACCAAATCAAACTAATCACCAAGGTCATCACCACTCAAATCTTGATCTACGGTTTTTTCTTCTTCGTCTTCACTAGAATTAGCAAGAGATTCTCCCCATCGCCCTTGGAGATGTTCAACATCAACACCACTCTTATCAATCGTTGGCTCAACAGTCAGCTCAACAGTCGGGATGAATGCAGACATGAACCCACTCGTACCAATTGTCTGCTCAATATTCGAGACCGTCGATGGACAAGCATATGGGTTAAATTCACACTCCGCCCCACTTTCCAACAAAACAACAAAGCTGTCACCAAACCTATAAGGTTAGTCCTCAACCGCACTACCGAAACCCATCTGAGAAGAACTACCATATACATTTCTAGAAGAAAACAAAACATTATATCTCCCATGTAACTCAGCATGTATCGCAACACTTTGGATACATGTTGATTCATGCTCTGCTATCATAATTCCAACATCACTATCATCTTTAAGAGATATTGCAGAATATCTAACAGGATCATCATAGGTCTTCCATCGATAACATAAACGAACAATCTCAGCCCCTATTTTTTCTTTTATCTTCTGCTTAAGCTATCTAAGATAAATATTCTTAAAAAACCTCATCTTTGTAGTATTTTTCGATTCAAATACAACACCAATATCAGTTTTCATAATTTCTCCAACATAATGGATAACAACCATAAAAACGTTGCTCATTGTATCTGTCCGTTAAAAAATAATTACATTTTCGAATCAAAATTATTGTAATATAATGATATATTGCTAAAATTTTCTAGCGTAAGAAAAAATGTAAAATAATTTAGAAACTTTTTCAGATATTCTTCCCCCTCCTTTTCCTTCTCTTCGAATTCTTCTTCTACTTCTTCACCAAATTTTCTTTCAAATTTTCTTCATATTACTAATATACACCTTACTTATTTAACATGAAATAAAATTTATTTCTGACTTATAATAATAAAAAAATAAAAATTCCAACTTTATACCCCTACACAATTATTTAATTTTTTTTTAACTTTATCACTTTTTATCAATCAAACCCACTGCCCAAAAAGTAAAGCCTGATAAAATTGCATACCCTCTTCATGATACACGCGTGAATGATTGCCAGATTCAAATTTTAAATTTTGAATCCATGAGGTCGAGTAGAAAGTGATTCGACCTCTTAATTTTTTTTTAATTTTTATGAAGTCAGGTTGCTTTCCTTCAACCCTCAATTTTTTTTTGATTTTATGAAGTCGGGTTGATTTCACGGGGTCTTCAATTTTTTTTTATTTTCTAACATGAGGTCAGGTTGCTTTCCCTCAACCCTCGTATATATTTTTTTTATATTCTTGAAGTCGGGTTTATTCTCCTTGCCCTTAATATTGCACTGTTCAAAGTGTCATAATTTCTGAAATAATTTGGGACCATCTATAGTTTTTAAAATAAAAAAATAGGTGCAATATCTACCCAATTTTGCCATTTAATTAGCCCCTGTACATAAACAAATGAAGCAAATAAATGTGAGAATTGAACATGGGAATTGACCTGTGCCAAGTACATAGAGTGCTAAAGCCTTTACGGTTGGGCCAACCCCATTAATATGATGCTAGTTGATAATATATTTTATTAAATGATTTTTTTATTAGTAAATATAAAAAATAAAAGATAACTGATGAAATTATAATATTTAAATATATTATTATTAATATATTTTTAGTGAAAGTAATAAATATGATTAATTATATTAATATTTTATTTTATTAAAATATTATTAAAAATTAAAATGATGTACCAATCTAAATCTTAGGTCTTACAAGTTGAGCCTCGAGCCTATTTTTTTGGCTTTTTTAATTGTGCTTATAAAAATGTGTATTTTATTAATTGATGAAAAAAAATAAAAAAAAAAATAAATTGAAGGCTTAACTTAGTAATAGGTGCCTAAAGTATACACTTTTTCTGAAATAGGTGCCTAAAGTATACACTTTTTCTGAAATAGGTGCCTAATGTTTTTTTTGGCTGAAATAAGTGCCTAAACTATATATTTTTTTCTGAGATAGGTGCCTAATGTATTTTTTGGCTGAAATAGGTGTCTAAAGTTTTATTCCCTTAGTGTTTTAAGGTAACATTGTTAAAACAAAATTGTTTAATTTATAAATAAGTACCTAAACTATATATTTTTTCTAAAATAGGTGTCTAATGTATTTTTTATTGAAATATATGCTTAATTTTTTTCTTATAAGTAATTTATATTTCTTATAAGATATAAAATTATTTATATCAACGTTTTAATCTATTAAATTATTTATTATAATTGATTAATAATTTATTTAAATTTAAATTATTTTATCCGAGACCTTGTTTTTTTTTAAAAAATAATTTATTTATTAATTTTATCTCATTTTTAAATATTTATGTTTTGTTCTCAATCTAATTTCATCTCATAGTATCACAATAGTCCTACACAACTTCAAGTAGTATAAACAAATTCCCACCGTTGCTCCTTCCTCGACTTGACCAGTAACTGTAAGTAACTCAAGCTCAAGGTTTCACAACGACCTTCATGCAATTATCCCACATGCAAACAGAATTTTTTTCATCATTGACACCTATTTTCCATCGATTCTACAATCATACGATGCAGCATATATTTAATCCGCAACAACGAAACCGTATCGAAAACAAAACATAAATATTTAAAAGTGAAATAAAATTAATTAATAAATTGTTAAAAAAAAACAAGGCCTCGGATAAAATAATTTAAATTTAAATAAATTATTAATCAATTATAATAAAAAATTTAATAGATTAAAACATTGATATAAATAATTTTATATCTTATAAGAAATATAAATTACTTATAAGAAAAAAATTAGGCATTTATTTTAATAAAAAATACATTAAACACCTATTTTAGAAAAAATATATAGTTTAGGTACTTATTTATAAATTAAACAATTTTCTTTTAACAATATTACCTTAAAACACTAAGGGAATAAAACTTTAGGCACCTATTTCAGCCAAAAAATACATTAGGCACCTATCTCAGAAAAAATATATAGTTTAGGCACTTATTTCAGCCAAAAAAAATATTAGGCACTTATTTCAGAAAAAATGTATACTTTGGATACCTATTACTGAGTTAAGCCAAATTAATAAAGGTGATTGATTTGATCTATGGCGTAAGAAAGAGAAAAAATAAGTTATTTTGAAAGAGAGAGGTAAAAAAGAGAGAGAAAAAGAGAAGTTTTGAGTCTTTGATCTTTGGTCGTTTGAGGGTGTGAGTGAAAAGAAGTTTGACTAAGTTTAAAATGAAGTATTTCTTGTGACCAAAATCGAAAATGAAAGTTACTAGCATGTCCACCAGTGTAGGGATAACAAAATTAAAGCTCTTCATTGTTATTCGATCATTAAAAGAGGCCTTATGTGCCACCATATGTCATCATTGAAGAGGATATGTGCTAGCGCAGTATACATAAATCCGGTGCATTATGTCACACCGGATCACAATTTCAATTTCACATGAATATAGTCGCCCTAAATCATACTATATGGGTAGATGGTTGTTATGATAAACTGCGCCTCACAAGATCACTAGGACTTTGACTCGACGTTGATCTGGTGTTGACTTTTTAATGAGGATCTTATTTGGGGGTTTCTCAACGTTTCAGATCCATTAGTTTAGTTTGTTTTGTCAAATTCGAAATGAGATATTTTTACGCATTTGTCCTTTTAAATTCATTAAAGTATATTATTAATTGATACTTATAGTATTAATTGATATACGAGTATTATTGGGTATCGATTATCGAATTAAGTGGAATACTCGAGAAGTTATAATGAGGATTTAGTAATATCGATTTAAGGTTAGTACACCTCGAACGCGGAATTCTTCGTAAGCATCATAAGCATGATGCCTTGCTTGTTAGTGTTAGAGACCACGTAGTAAATCTCGAACGTCAAAATGCTTCATGAGCATCATAAGTAAAATAGATAGATTGATAATTAAGAATATTAGAGATCGATATCATATGATACGATAATTATAAGATGTATGATGACATTAAGGGTATGATTTGACTTGTATATACTTTAGAGACCACGTAGGGCTGCTTGAATTACTCGTATGATTATTAGATGATTAGTTGATTGTTTAATGAATGATGATGCCATATGTGCTTTTTTGGATAAATTGATATATTTTACTAAAATTATGGTTAAGAGATAATACCGATAGATAATTAATTTAATGGATAAAAATTGGTAATTAATATTAATAAATTAATTATGTTAGTAACGTACTTAAATGACTTTCATAAGCTTTAGAGATCAATTAAATAATAGTAAATATTATGATTTGAGGAATTATGTGAACCCGTGAATAGGGTATCAGTACGATCTTTAGCTATAACAATATATGATTGGAGTATCATATTAACACTCGTATTCGAGTAGTATTACCCACTGAACTAAATAATTTGTAAATACAAATTAAGTATAAAAATTAATAATTGAATTATGGCTTGATAAATGTGATAATATGGATTAATAGAGACGATAAATTATACACTCTCCATAAACTATTAACAACTCGGTAATGTAAAATAAACGATGTGTTGTTGATTAGAAGCAATAAGGGATCATTAGGATCGTATTGTTTGTATGTTGAGTAAGAATTTAATTGGTTGAGTCTTCATGATTGATGGGATCTGGATACCCAGTGAAAGAGTGATGCAACACCATGTTTAGATATACCAAATTAAGGTTACCGATGCTATGTGACTTCGGGTCCAATTCAGAAAAAACTCGATGAGAGATTTTAAGTATGAGTGTTTGTTTTGATTCTATTTAAATTGGCTTCATCTAATTTATAGATGCTAAAGGATGATTCCGAGAATGGATGTATATTTCGATGCTATATGATCTGTCCTCACTCAGAGTTTATGTACTGATGCTCTATGACCCAAGCTTACTCTAGAGTTGTTGTTGTTGTTGTTGTTGGGACCGCCGGCACACCCCATGGCACAGCGGAACAAAATTACGATGATCTTTCCAGTGATCCATGTACGTTTAATCCGAAATCGGGAGGAAGAGAGGTGATGACTTACATTGAGTTCCTTGATAAGCAGCAAAAACAACAACTGGATTTGCTACAATCACGATCGTTCGACAATTTCGAATCTTTAGCCTCCACGAATATCGTCTCGGCCTCTACTCAGTTCACCCGATTTAGAGAGCAAAATCTCGAAAAACTATTTTTCGTGATTCTAGGGTTTGGGAATTCGGAATTCTCTATTATGGCTGCTAGACCAAAGATTCTTTATATAGGTGTAACCCTAGGTATAAGAGTTTGATTCCGAATTTGTTTATAGGAAATAATTACTTTAATTATTTCCTTAAATTTCGGAATCTATAGTTAATTCGAATTTAAAAGGGATATAATTACTTTAATTATATCCTTTATTAAAATTCGGGATTAAATATATTCTACTTATACTTATATATATATTTTTGCTCCTTTTCAACCATTGGGTGTGACCCTATAGGCTCATTGTAACGTTAGTAGTAATATTAGAACAATTCTAATATTACAAACAATGAGTGACATCTAGCAATATATCATTGTCATCTAAGTTACAAGAGATCATGATTCGATGTATCATGTCCGTGACCAACTATCTTAATGTATTATATCCTTTTGTCCTTTTATATCTTTAATAGGCACAAGTCTTGGAATAGTCACACTTGTATAGCCTATTTTAATGTTTCTTGATATCTAGAGTGGACTACTTTTAATGAATAATTTGTGATATCTCATATCAACGTATTCAAGCATGGCCATGCATTTCTAGTCTCACTCAATCAAGTGGCCTTTGATATATTTTCCTATTATGTAGGAAGGACAAATCCTATCTTGATCATTCACATCTCACTACATACATTGTAATATGTCCAATGTCAGTTTTTATAGTGTAACTAATTACGAGACACGTTTAACTGCATCAAAACATAAAACAACATATGTTGAGATAGTAATAGTCTCAAGTCTAAGGATCATACATATAGTTGTCACTATGAGCAATATCGTGACCGTCACATAATAATCCAAGATATATGCTCATAGTGGGTCAATCCAATATATTATTCTCTATTAATATATTCATGTATTAATTCTGACATCTCTATGTCAATGACAACTCATTGTCATCAATTAATCACATGTTAGTCTTAAGCGCATTATTATTGTCCATACCCATAATAATACTTGACTAAGGATCTTTTAATAATAATACATATATTATTATATGGACCTTATTGTTTCTCAGTTTATGTTATACATTGACACATATATCTGAAAACAATAATGACAATGTCTTTATTCAATAAAATTGGTAAATAAAAGTATCCTTACAATCATCATATGATTGGTCTTTGGGCATACTCTAATAGTTGTTGATATTTTTTTCTGCATAGATAATCTGATAATATCTTGGTTATGGTTAGGCCTTGAATTCCATGATTGTTGATTGTGTCATGCCCTATGAGTTTCAACCGGGACATGCGGCCTTATACGCCCTTTCTAAGTGATTTGACGCCTAAGTTATGCTTATCTGATCCAAGCCAAAGGGCTTGTATTAAGGAGGAAACGTGAGAAATAAGAGATAATAGACGGAGAAAGAGAACGTGGGAAACCCGAGTAACAGCTCGGCACTTTTATTGAATATTGAAAATGTCGGGGAAAAACTAAGTTTAATGCTTGAGAGCAAAACTCAAGATGAAGTAAATAATGAGGTGGGGGTAAACCTCTTTATATAGCCCCCTATGTTCCTAGTTCTAATCTAACTAGAATTATTAGTCCTTCAAGGATTAAAACTCCTTGGTCCCTTATTGTGGTAAAACTACTTCAAGAAGTCAAACTCTAAGGTTCCTTAGGTGCTATTTACTTGGGCCCTAAAGTGCGGCGGGCTTGCTCCTGACGTGTGATTGGACTGGCCCCGATGGTGTTCTCGGATGAAACCCTCAGTTGTGGGCGGGCTCGGTTCCCTCAGTGTCTTGGTGCTTGGCTTCCATGGTACGACTGTAATCGACCCTTTTGGTACGGGCGTAGTCGGGCTCCATGGTGCGGATGGACCCAACGCACATGGAGCGAACAGGTTCAGTTCACATGGTGCGGACGGAATCGGCACCCATGGTGCGGACGGGGTCATCACCCAAGGTGCGAGCGAGATCGGCACCCATGGTGCGATCGGGATCGACACCCATGGCCCTACTGTGATCGAAACCCATGGTCAGATTGTGATTGACACCCATGGTGCGGACAACCTCGGCCCCAATAGCGTCGAGGAACTTGGTTCGGATAACCTCAGCCCCAATGGTACCGAGGGACTTGGTCCTCGTGGGCTTGACTTCTTTGGTGTGGAGCGATGAAGTATCCAAGTATGCGGGTTGGCTAAGAGTATTGACGAGTTTTGCCCCTTGGTGCGCGGAAAATTTGGATTCAAAATAGCGGTCCGTGATATTCTCCCCCTCTGGTTTTAGCGACGCCCTCGTCACTTGGCCAGAATGATATTGGCTTACTTGGCTTTTAAAATACCAAAGTTTCTCAGCTTGTTCCCATCTTCTTATGCTATTCAAAAGTCCTTCACATAGGACAAGGTATTCATGCCTTGGTTTGTACCCCGGTCGTTGAATGACCCTCTCTGCTTGTATGTCCCAAGCTGTGTTCTTGTATGAGATTTTCACTCCAATTGGTGTTTTGTGTGATTTGGCTTGATACAGGTTTGATTTATTCTTGTTGAAGGGTTTTATTAAACTTAAATAAAATTTCGGGTGAGCTTTAACCGTTGTGGGTAAATCTAGGTGATAAGTTTTGTTGCCCACTCTTTTTAAGACTTTGAATATGACCTCGTATCTCTGCACAAGCCTCTTGTTTATGGTTGGATTTTGTAATATTCCGATTAGCTTGGCAAGGAATAAGTTTCCAGCTTGTTAGTTGGTGTCCCTCCGTTTTGTGCCTGCCCACCTCTGTTTTCCGACCTTTTGTAGATGACTTTGGGTGGGGTGTGCTTTCCACTTTGTCGCAAACTTGTAGGTTGCTTGCTTTGGTTCATCATGCATGCTGGCATATGTGTTAGACATGGATGGTTGTTTGGGAATTGTCGAAGGTTGTAACAATTCCTTGGAATCTTCCATTGCGGCTTGTGGGATTGTTTGTGACACAAGTTTTAACTTGTGGTCAGTTCCTTCTTTTTGTGAAGGAGTTTTGGGCAACTTGAGGGATATCTTATCTCGAATTTCGACTGGGACTTGTCCCACTCTTATCAATACGTTCTTTGGCTTCGCTGGGTCATCATGTACCAGTTTCGTGACGGACGGGGGAACTTCCTCGTCTGTTCCTTTGCTAAATTTGATGGCCGAAATTACCTTTTCCCTAACCCTAAACATTCTTTTCGCGGGAACAATGCACGGGTGTTGAGGGTCAATTATGTACAAATAACTTGCAAGCGGGACAGACACTGACCTAATTCGATCAAGGAAATTAATCCCGATCATAAATTTGAAATCATCGAGTGGTATTACACTTATTGATTCCTTGCAGACCAATTTTTGATCTTGAGTTTAACTCCTTTTGCTACTCCTGTGATTGAAGTTCCTTTGAATTAATGGTTTTAAGAAACCCACTTGCCTTTTGAACATGAAGGCCAAGCTTCTTGGTTGTTTGTTCTGACATAAACAAGTCGGATGTACCAGTGTCCACTAAGGCATTCAATCTTTTTCCTGCCACGATGACATTTATGTACATCAAACTATTCTTGGAATTTTTCGTAATCTCCATAGAACTAAGGATGGAGTTCAGCTCTGCAATTTCTTCTTCGCATTCGTCGTCTTGAATGGCTGTAGCTTTTTCGATTTGGGGACAATCTCTTTTTATGTTATTGTCTCCACAATTGTAACAACTAAAGTTGTTTTTCTTTTCCCACGGCTTACGGAGTTTAATATCTCCATTGGTTTGTGTCTTGGACCCTTCTTTGGTATGCATGTCTTGGCCCTTTTCGCCATTACCTTTACGTTTTGGCTTGTCTAACTTCTCGAATTCAAATTTTGCAAGAGAGTCAGCTACGTCCATTGCTTTGGACAAATCTTGGACCCTCATTCGGCGTAATTCCATCTTTGCCCAACGTTGTAATCCGTTTTTGAAAATAAAGAGGGCATCAACTTCTCTCATGTTATGAATTTGAAGCCCAAGTTTAGTGAACTTGTTGACATGTTCTCGAATTTACCCATTGTGCTTCAGTTGATGAAGCTTTTCTTGTGTTTCTTCTTGCGCATACTTTGGGTAAAAATGCTCTTTGAATTCAAATTGGAATTCTTTCCAAGTTTGATGGGAATACAACCGTCTTTTGATTGGGAACACCTCTGTCGCCACCATAGGAGCGCGACATCTATCAAGTAAACAGAAGAGGTGTTTACTTTTGTGTTCTCTTCTTTGATGCCCTTGAGTCAGAAATACTAATCCAAATCCCACACGAAGTTGTCCACTTCCTGAGCGTCCCTTGCTCCTTTGAACTCCTTCGGTTATGGCACATCAATCCTGGGCTTAGCCACCGTTGCATCGCCCCCATGCCGGTTATTATGACACTTTTGTATAGGGATAGCTCGGCATTGAGCTTTTGAATTTCCCCCAAAAGTTCTCTAGTCATCGCCTTCATTGAGACTTGAAGGGATTCATCTTGTTGGTTTAATTTTTTGTATGTTTGGTTGAGGAGTCCTTTAACTTTTTCAGTTATATCATCCTTGAGAGGATCAATTTTGGCTTCTAGTTCCTCGAAGCGATCGTTGACAACGTCTAGAGAATTCGCTTATTCATTTGAACTGGATTCGAGTCGGTTTATCCTTCCCTCAAGACTTGTGAGTCGACCCTTTGAGGCAACCCTCTTTTTATCCATTGGTTGGGTCACTGTGGCCTTTGTGGTCGTCCCCATCTCCTCTTTCCTGCTCATGTCGAGCGAATTTCCTCGCTCTGATACCACTTGTCACGCCCCTGGAGTTTCAACCGAGACATGCGGCCTTAGACGCCCTTTCTAAGTGATTTTGCACCTAAGTTATGCCTATATGATCCAAGCCAAAGGGCTTGGATTAAGGCGGAAACGTGAGAAATAAGAGATAATAGACGGAGAAAGAGAACATGGGGAAACCCGAGCAATAGCTCGACACTTTTATTAAATATTGAAAACGTCGGGGAAAAACTAAGTCTAATGCTTGAGAGCAAAACTCAAGACGAAGTAAATAATGAGGTGAGGGGTAAGCCTCTTTATATAGCGCCCTATGTTTCTAGTTCTAATCTAACTAGGATTACTAGTCCTTCAAGGATTAAAACTCCTTGGTCCCTTATTGTGGTAAAACTCCTTCGAGTCAAACTCTAAGGTTCCTTAGGTGTTTTTTACTTGGGCCCTAAGGTGTGGCGGGCTTGTTGCTGACATGCGGTAGGACTAGCCCCGATGGTGTTCTCGGATGCAACCCTTAGTTGCGGGCGGGCTCGGTTACCTTGGTGCTTGGCTTTCTTGGTACGGCTGTAATCCACCCTTGTGGTGCGGGCGTAGTCGGGCTCCATGGTGCGGATGGACCTAACACATATGGAGGGAACAGGTTCGGTTCCCATGGTGCGAACGGAATCGGCACCCATGGTGCGGACATGATTGACACCCATGGTGCGAGCGGGGTCGACACCAATGGTGCGAGCGGGATCGACACCCATGGTGCGAGCGGGATCGACACCCATGGTCCGACTGTGATCGGCAACCATGGTCCGATTGTGATCGGCAACCATGGTGCGGACAACCTTGGCCCCATAGAATCGAGTGACTTGGTTTGGATAACCTCGGCCCCAATGGTGCCAAGGGACTTGGTCCTCGTGGGCTTGACTTCTTTGGTGTGAAGCGATGAAGTCTCCAAATGTGCGGGTTGGCTAAGAGTATTAACGGGTTTTGCCCCTTGGTGCGCGGAAAATTTGGACTCAAAATAGCAGTCCATGACAATTGTAATAATTTTGTCATGTAATTAGGTGACTAGTGGTAGCACCATATGTTTATTTATCTATCTTTATTTTTTTTTCACTAGCTTATATACTTTGAATTTATGATTAGTACAAAGTATAGTATTGTAGATGTGTAAAAAAGAGTTTTGTATGCTCAACGCTCGAAATCATTATTTTTGTGCATAGGTTGAACGTCAAATCATGGGTATTAGGAACGTTGTTAGTCCGAGATTCTATGTTGTGGAGATCTCAAACTACAATATTTGTATTTAGTGGTTGTGTGTTCATAGGACCTTATAAGGTAAAGTTTGTAATTTCATATTTTTCAAATTATGTTAATCATATTTAATGTTCAATATTTTATTTTAATTGGAGCTCATTTGTAATGTTATATATATATATATATATATTAATTATGGGCCTAAACTATTTAAAGAAAATTTTTGTTTTAGGGTTTATGTTTTACCAAAATATAATATATGAGTCGAGTATGTTATAAATAAAATTAGAGATATTATATTACTATTTCCATGGTAGGAAAACAAGTTTAATCAAGTAATTTATAGGGCTAACTACGAGAATAGTCACTTTTATTTTCCCTAGTACAGAACTAATCAGCGATTTTAAAAAATGATCGATAAAATCAGTTACGTTTTTTATCTATAATTTTTATTCATTAAGATGTTTGTTGTCGTTAAACTTTAACGGAGCCCCAACTTTAATATAAATAACATGAGCTAGAAAAGCTCCACAACCTTGTTGTATTAACCTTTGTGCCGCCAAAGCTGAAACAACATTAAGAATGCTAGTATTCCTTTCTCCTCTCACCACCAACATAGATTCATTAGTAACTTGGAGCTTTAAACTTTTGGTTCTACAAACCAAGCTAGAATCATGCTCGAAAAGACAAACAATACCTAGGAATGTATCAAACTCTTGGAACAACATAACCATGAGGTCTGTAGGAAAGGTTAAACCTTACACCTGGACCGGAAACCTCCAATACACCTTATCAACTATCACATTTAAACCTACTTCGTTGGTATGTAGAGAACAAAGAGAAAGTACCTAATATCACATCAGTGGGCTCACACTCCTCCTAAGCTTGTACAACATATTGCTTCGTTGGTACCCTAGTAGTGGACTAAAACGTTCTCTTACTTTGATGATCGGTGGTCTGACTCGCCCCTCCTCTAGAAAAGCCTCAACTCTTTTGAGCCGGATAAGAGATCATCGATGTCTAAACCAGTACAGTAGTGACAGTAACAGGGCAATCTTTCACAAGATGATCCAGATATCCATACTCAAAACAAGATCAGTTCGGTCCCCAGCACTAACCACAATGCCTATGCCCACACAAATTAAAAACTGGTGTGCCCACAATCCCTTGAGAACCATCAAGACTCATTATGGACAAAGATGATGAAAGCCTTTTACGACCAGAAAACTCTGACCTACGATTTGTCCCTCCTTGACTAAGATTGTGATATGTTAGAAAAATTCTAATTTCTCTCACTAGATTTTCCTTGACCTTGAGTAGAGTTATACATCAAACCCTGCACTTTCTCCAAAGCTTTAGCACCAGTCGTTAACTCAGAAAACACTTGTGGTGGAGTGGCTGTGAGATACATCTATATTTCCTTTCTCAAACCTCTTGTAAACCTCTTGCACCTCATCGTTTCAGTAGCTATCAACTCATACTCAACTATAGGAACTCTTTCTCGTACTCAAAGATTATATGTTTACCTTGCACTAGGTGGGTGAATAGATTTCTTAACCGATCAATTTAAGCGTTGTCCACATACTTTTTTTAAAACTCATCCAAGAAGTCATTCCATGTAGGTTGATTGGGTATCACTTCATTTCTATGGTTTCCCACCATTCTCTTGTGTTTTCTTTGAGTAGGGACAAAACAAGATAGCTTATCCTCTCGTACCTTAACCTCACATGCCTCATGATCTAACGAGTATCACAAAGCAACTGATTTATCGTATTATCTTGTACAAAACACAAGAAATTTGTAGCAGCTTATCTACGAACCTTCTCGATTGGTGCCTTCCGTGGGGTAGGTGCACGCCTCAAAATAGCAGTCACTATTCGGTCCAAGGCACGGTGCAGATGGGTGAAGTAATTCACCCATTACCTAGCCCCTTTTTTAGACCCATCCACCCCGGCTTTGTCATCCTCGTCGAAGCTCCCTTCATAGGATCCCAAGATCTCCTCAACTTCCCTCGCTCTCTAAGGCATGATTCACTTTTGTTTAGTCAAACAAGATTCAATAATCGAAATTCAGCTTTTCAAAGTTTGATTTCGATACATGGGCATGTATTCACTAGACACTTATTATCACACTAGAATCTTTCCCGAGGACATCCTAGAACCGATTAAAAATAGGCTATAATACCACTAAATATAACTCCCTAAACCCGAATTCTACATTTGGGCCACAATCCTAACTCGTTCGCCGCATAAATTTTTTCTCATTTCAAGTTAATTCAAAACTATACCATCAACCATGTCATAATAATTAAAAGCAATACTAATTATTAAAAATCATTTAAATAAATCCAAATTAGTTAGGGTCTCTAAATACAGTTTGATAAAACATTTTACCTCGACAAATTAACTAAAGAGAGTTACAATTACAAAAAGGATCTTACGAATACATAGCCCAATGCATCTATCAATTCTACTCTACCAGTCGGTCAATGCTGAATATCCTAGAAGATGGTGCTCCTCCGTATTCAACCTATTACCTTACCTATGTACGAAAAAACATTCTGAACGTTGAGATAAAAAAGCTTAGTGGATACACAACCTATCGATTGTGCTTCAAGTGTATCGATACCGAAATTGTATTTGATATAATTAACCCAACAAGGCATAATGATACGCTTACCTAGAGTATCGATAGTCCACCTTGATACTCATATATTGAGTACCAGTTCCCAACCTATACCGATACACCCCTTGGCGTACTGATACTAAAAGTGATCACTGGAATTTAAATTAATGCCCCTGTACCAGAACTTCCTATGGTTTTATCGATACCCCTGAGAAGAATCTCCCATCTTAAAAGAGAAGCGTATCTATACTCAATCCCAAGTATCGGTACCGAAGCCTAAAAAACAAAGCTAGGGCTCAAAAATCCCCTATTATGATCCTAAATATAATTCTAGCAATCTGGAAATGTTCCTAAATGGTATTGGGAGTATTTTGGTAAGTTTCTAATCAATTTTATCCCAAAAAATATCCAAATTCAAAGTTACCATTGATTCACCATAAGCTCTAACCTTACCCAAAAATCACCATTAACCAATCAACCATGTACATAAAGATGATGCAAATAAAACTACAGGATTGGGGAGTATACTAACCTCCAAAGCAAGCTGATAGAACCCTAAAAATCCCCTTAGGCCTTCTTTTTGCTGGCTTCTTAGTGGTTCTCCTTGCTCTCCCAAAATTTACTCTCATTCTCCTCTAAAATCTCCATAAAAAACCCAACCTCCACTATTATTAACCATACATACCTTGGCAGATAGATCTACAAGAGCTAAACACACTTTCCTCTATCCTTAAAACTTGAAACACCAAGTTAAACCTCAAGATTAAGCCTTTATTGAAGGTGTCTGGGTGAGGAAAGGCTGAAAAAAGGAAGGAGAGAGTGATAAGGGTGATGAGCTAAGATTTTTCTACAAATGCAAAAAAATAACTCATCTCATCTCTTTTTTATCCTAAAAAGAAATTATAAAAATGCCCCCTCACAAGCCCTTCCATAATCAAGACCAAACCAAGATCTTATTTCCAACATCATTTTTAAGGCCCACTGTGAGGCCCAAACACGAGGCTTATTATCTCGGGTTAACCTGACATTGAGTTTTGAAACCCAGGTCATGATAGTTTAGGCATGTTTAAATAGAAATAAAGTGTTATATGTTGCATCTATAGGTCATTATAGGTCTTTGTGTACCGATATGTTTCATTAGGGATCGGTACGCGGGGCCTGATAATGGCTTAATTTGGTGAAATTTTGCTTAGGGAATCGATACATGAGATTGAGTATTGATATACCCCTTGTATTTGATGGATCATATCAATACGTAAGGTATCATATTAGTATATTTTTGGATACTAGAATCTAAGTTTTGTGCAAACTAAAGAGGGGATTGGTACGAGGTCAAGCCGTATCGGTATGGTTTGATTAACATACTATACCAATACGGGACATAGTGTATCAACACGCCTAATGATTTTTACCTTTAACCCATATCAGTACGGGTTTGCTTGTATCAGTACGACTAGTTAAATTTTTATGATTACTTGTTGAGTTTTTAAAAATGACGTGGTTTGATCCCTAAATGTCTAGTATGCATGTGTGTAAGTTTAATTGGTTACACTAGGTTGTGAAATCATGTTTAAGCATGAAATATGACTAATTAACAATTGATAACTTTAAATTGAATTGTGAACCTTAGTTTATAATCATAGGATTATTAACAAAAGCATCTAGACATGATAAAAAGAGTTGAGTTATATAACCCTTTTATTAGGTTCCGGTTAGATTGGGTTAAGGGGTTACATAAAGACAATGTATTAGTTCTTGTATTTGAGTACGATACTGATTGATCAAGAAAATAATGAGATAATTAATGCGGAATACAAATGAATAAAGAGACCCTTAATTAATATGATAACAATAATTAACGAGAAAATTATTAAAGATGACTAAAGTGTACTTCCATAATATATTAATAATTTTGTAAAGCTTGGGTGTTCGATTGAAATAATAAATCGTAGCGTTACTAAGTGAGTTGAGTATTGTTATGTGCTGAAGTGGATGTCCAAATAGTTAAGCCACATTGATTAATAAAGATTAATGAAAACAATTAACGAGAATATTTAACGTATAGTACCTTGCAGTGTTAACAAGTTGGTAAACTTAAGAGGTTTAAATCTTGTGAAAATCATGCGTGGATAAAACCATAGATGTAATGGTTTTGCATTATTATTATTATTATTATTATTATTATTATTATTATTATTATTATTATAGATAAGTGTTTGATGAGATTCAGATGTCCGGAATTATGTTACAAATTGTTAGAGATGTGACTTATAGAATATTTCAAATATTAAATTAAAGATATGCGATAGAAGCAAGATCATTTTTAAATTTTAAATTTGTTAGGATAGATTTCATATTTTAAATATATTTTTGTTATCATTTTGTTAGGATTAGATCTATAAATTGAGCATTTTACATTTAATAAAATCATACTCCCCACAATAATTATTGTTTCTCTTTATTATTCTTTTTCACACACTCAAAAACCAACAATTGGTATCATAGAGCTCTTTATCTTGAGGGACCTGTCAAAAATGGAAGGGAGAAGTTTTACAATGGCACCACCAGTCTTCAATGGACAAAATTACCAAATCTGGTCTATTAAGATGAGAGTTCACATGCAAGCTCTTGACGTTTGGGATGTGGTAGAAGAGGATTATGAAATTATTCCACTTCCGGCGAATCCAACAGCGGCTTAAATGAAGAATCATAGAGAGAAAAAGACAAGAAAAGCTAAAGCCAAGTCATGTCTATTTTCTGCGGTTTCACCATCAATTTTCACGAAAATAATGCACTTCGATTCTGTTGCAGAAATCTGGGAGTATCTTAAAGAACAATTATGAAGAGAATGAAAGAACGAAGAACATGAAGGTAATGAATTTACTTCGTAAATTTGAAATAAAAAAAAAGAAGTCTGAGTTAGTAAAAGATTAAGTTGAAGAACTTGTCAAAATTGCAGACAAGGTGAAAATGTTAGGTAAAAAATTCTTTGATAAAAAAATTGTTGAAAAGATTTTGGTTAAACTTCCTGAAAAGTTTGAACATACAATATCTTCATTGGAGAATACTAAAGATCTTTCAAGTATTGCTTTGGAAGAACTTTTAACATCATTGCAGTCTTCAAAAACCAGAAGAAACATGAGGCAAGAGAATTTCATAGAGGGAGCTTTTCAAGCCCATAAATACAAGAAGATTCTGAATAACAACAAACAAATAAATGGATCATATCCACCATGTTCTCATTGCAAAAAAACTAATCATCCTCAGCAAAAATGTTGGTGAAGACTAGATGTGAACTGTAACAAATGCGGTAGACAAGGATACGTGGAAAAGATATGTAAAACTCCGTTGCAGCAAGATGTGACCAATGTTGCAGCTGAAAAATGCGAGGAGGAGGATGAACTCTTTGTTGCAACATGTGTTGAAAATAAAAATACTTCTGAGAGTTGGCTTGTCGATAGTGGTTGCACAAATCACATGACATATGATCAAGATCTTTTTGTGGAACTTGATAACACAAATATTTCCAAAGTTAAAATTAGAAATGGCCAATATATCCCAGTAAAAGGCAAAGGAACAATAGTTGTGCAAAGCCAAGAAGGCACAAAGCTCATTTATGATGTTTTATTTGTGCCTGACATTGATCAAAATTTGTTAAGTGTTGGACAACTTATCAAAAAGGGATTTAAAATCCTTTTTGAAGACAAACATTGTTGGATCAAAGATGCAGAAGGTATAACAACATTCAGCATAAAAATGAAAGGTGAAAGTTTTTCTTTAGATATAACAAAGGATGAGCAAGTTGAGGTTCTTCCCAAAACAAAGATTAAGTTTCAACGAAAAAGATTGAAGGTTACATCTTCTAAGTCAAGGAGGAGAGTTGGAGATGTGACTTAGAATATTTCAAATATTAAATTAAAGATATGCAATAGAAGCAAGATCATTTTTAAATTTTAAATTTGTTAGGTTAGATTTCATATTTTAAATATATTTTTGTTATCTCTTTGTTAGGATTAGCTCTATAAATTGAGCATTTTTACATTCAATAAAATCATACTCCCACACAACAATTATTGTTTCTCTTTATTATTCCTTTTCACACACCCAAAAACCAACACAAACAATATGATAAGTTTACGTATGTGTTATCCAATGTTAGTGATTACATACCATCTATAGGTGTGTATTAGATCCCAAGCTTAATGAGACCATGTCACACCTGAAGGTATATTTGTGAGTTAGATCCAAGGCTTAATGATACCGAATCACTTTCGAGTATGTAGTATCGATACTTAGTGATATCAGACCAAACTCTATATTATATTGTATGAAGCTACGACAAATATTAATATATTGATTTTTATGTGAAATATAAACTTGATATATCTTATGTGTTTAGGCGATTAGTTGTAGTGGCATATGTTTATTTATCTCTTTTTATTGTTTATATTATTAGTTTGCATGTTTATGTTTAGATTGAAGTATAGTAGAGTAGATGTGTATCACTAAGTTTTGTAAGCTCAATGCTCCAAATCGTTATTTTTCGTGTATAGGTTGACCATTAGATTGTGGGATCGAGGGGCACTATTAAACCAATATTCTGGTAATTTTTAGAGTACGATATCTAAGTTTAGTGGGTTATGTATTCATAGGATCTTGCACATTGAAATCTAAAATTTTTAGTTTTTTGAAATTGTATATTCAAATGTTTTAAATTAAAAATGGAGTTCCTTGGTATTATTTGATTATCTATTTTTGTGAAAGGTTGCCCATTTGAATGAGTTTTGTGAAATAGGTGTAGTTATTGTTTCGGCAAAAATGTGTGTTAAGAAGGAGATTGTTAGATTGTTGGAGATTGAAGCACATATTAGGGATCAATATGTGGGTAAGGCATTATGTGACTTAGGTGCTAGCATAAACCTAATGCCTAAGTCAGTATTCCAAAAGCTAGGCATCGGGTAGGCAAAACTAGCCATGATTATACTACAACTGGTAGATCGCTCTTACGTGCAACCCGAAGGAAAGATAGAAAACATCCTGGTAAAAGTTGATAAATTTATATTTCCTGCTAACTTCTTGATTTTAGATTGTGAAGCAGATGAAAATGCTCCGATCATATTAGGAAGATCGTTCTTAGCAACAGGAAGAACATTGATGGATTGTGAAAAAGGAGAATTGGTTATTCGAGTTAATGACCAACAAGTGAAGATCAATGTGTTCAAAGAATTAAGGCATGTAAAGGAACCAGACGAATGTCAACAAATTGAGGTTAAATCGGAATTTAACTTCAATGCAGAAATAGAATGCCTAGACAATTCCCGCCAAGGCAACTTCTGCCACGGCGGCATATCCCTTGACCAGAAACACACAAGAAAAAAACCACCTGATGAGGAGGCGCTAACTGGATCATCAAATCCTCATCCACCAAAAAAGGGAAAGATGGTTACTTCATGAGATGCATTTAATTGCACTCCCCCGGTAACCTAATTTTGTTTTCATATTTTATTTTTATGTTTTAAGAATTAGATTTAAATTTTTGCAATTTATTTTTCATAAAATTTCAATATTTTTCACATTTTATTTTAAGTTAATTTTATTTTCTTTTATTTATGACCAATAAAGAAAAATAAAAGATGGTAACCGGCCTAATCAATTATCAGCCTAACCCACGCGAAAAAAAAATTCCGAGCGGGAATTATGCCACCCGGATTCAAAAATTGCATCGATTACGTTGCTAACGCATGCCAGTTCGGGTTGCGTCGCGTGCTCGCCAAGGGCAATATTCACGCCCGCTCCCTCAAACGTCGCACGGATTTTATTATAACTTTCTTCATCTTCTTTTTCACAAAATTATGGCAAATCCAAGATGAGACTCTGTTGAAGCAAACTATCGGTGCTTTGTAACCCAGGCAGTCGAGAAAGAGTACCAATACAAGTTCCAAAATAGGTAGATTTGAGAGGAACAAGGTTCTATTACACTGATGCCGACGATCTCGACATCAAGACATTCATAATTTCAAAAATAATATTCCAGCGGTGGTATAAATTTGCCAAACAAATGAAGCCGCCGAACATCACATGGGTTCGTGAGTTCAATGCTTATCACCCGATGTCGAACAACCCGTACACCCACCTCCTTGGCAAAGATATTTCGGTGGCGGATATCACCATCAACACCCATTTTGGCCTTCATATAGAAATCTAAGAACACGCCAAGTTTGCCACTGCTTTGACCATCGTTGACAATGAATCTATGAAGGTGGAGCTCCGCATTCCGAGATTCGAATGGAATATGGGGAAGCATAGAGGCTTTGTCAGTCGCCGAGACATCAGGACAGAGGTGAAACTCTAGAACATCTTCATAAAACGAAACTTAATGCCGACCTCTCATAACCAAACTATCGATCGACCGCGATTGACGCTCATCCACTCGATCATACACAATCTCCGAATTGACATAGGCCGCATAATCAGTGAAAAAATCTTCAAATGCGCTAGCAAGGATCAAGATATGCTTTATTTCCCATGCCTTATTACATCCTCAAGATATTTAGAGAGATTCCCTACACTTCCCATCGACCTTTACAGATCGGCGAGGAAAGGCTGGACCAGGAAAATATATATGAAGAGGATGCAAGTGGAGGATGATATCCCCAGACCTTTGCTACCCCAGCCACCTCCATTGAGGCAGCACAACCAACAAACATCGCCGAAGCAACATAAGGCACAACCCCAACAGCAGAAGAAGTCCTACCAATACTCCAACGCATGGGACGAAGGTAGTTGGCCTTCAAGACCTATGTTCGAGAGTTCAACAACACCATTGTTGCAACTATCCAAGAAAACCGGACTGTTCGACTTTCTTCCCAACCTGATCAGACAAATTCTTCATGACGTCTCCTCCTCCTCAATCATCTGCCCCTTCTAGGTTAGCTTATGCCTCTACAATTGTTCCCTTACCATCCTCGCCTGCTGCCACTGTTGTTGCCACAGAACCCTTCTCTATCGACTCAGCAGCTTTCTTGAGGATAGGATCCACACACCACGCCGCTACACCAAAGGACTCCAATCCCTTTGATTGGAGCAGTCCATCCAGCACCATAGAGTCTCCCTTCCAAGCAGCGAAGGAAATTCTTGTGGAGGCATAAATGACACAAAAGCATAAGGCCACTGCCTCTGCCACTACCAAAATCACCATCGACTCCGAAGAGGATCCCATGAAAACCCCACTCCCCTCCAAGTCCAACCACCCCGATCTGCCAAGAAGCTCACTGCTAGTCCAATACGGGTATCACAGCCCCCACCCAAGAGCCGCCGTAAGCTCCTTATGACAGCGATTCGGAGGACTACTTCGGATCAACGCAATTCTAAGGGTGGTAGTTAATTACTTTATTTTTTGTCTCTTGTTCTAACCCTTGTTTTCTCTTATCTATTTTCTATACATGTATTGAGGACAATGCATCCCTTGAGTTCTGTGGAGAATTGATCCACTTTTGTAAACTGTAAATGAACTGCTAAGTATGGAAATTATCAGGATTATCTATTATTGCCTTAATTTTTGTCCTTACATATAACTTCAAATTTTTTAAATCTGCTAATTTTATAGACTCTGTGCCTTGGCAGCAATATTTCATTATGCAGCCATCGCAGAGTGCACCATTCACTAGACTTGAAATCAAAAAGATATTTTAGGATTAATACTTAGGATTAGACTATAAACCTGAAAATAAATAAACACTATTGGACTTAGTTGATTTTAAAAGTTCTTTCTCTTGAAAAAGAAATAGAAACTTAGACTTTAGATTTTACTAGAGGTGCTTATCACCGGCTCTAGTATAGTCCTTAGAGGTGCCTTTAGCCGACTCTAGGACTTAGCCTTTTCCCATTCACTAGAGGTGCCCGAAATCGGCTCTATTGAGAATAGTTGACACTTGAGGTGTGTAACCCCCTCGACCCAGTCTAGACGTCACTAGACTCAAACGAACTACACGGGGAATACCGAGGCTAATCTGGAGACTCGCCCCGAAAAACAACCTTAAAAAAATTATTTTTATCTTTTCTAAATGCATTAATTAGATCCTAAATGTTCATGCAAAGATTAAGTTCATTTGCAACGGAAATTAATGAGAAACGAGTCTTAATTTAATAAAACAAGTTTTAGGGACCTAATTGTAATTTCTAAGATAATTATGATCAAAATGTGAAATTAATGTTATCAATCCTTAATTAAGTATATTACATGCTTAAGTCTCAAATTTTAGATTAAAATAATATCTACTAGTCATGTACTTGCATTATTAAAGCTTGGTGAGTAAGGTGTAAATTTCCAGAGTTTAAATCGACCTATAACGACTTTAACTAACAGAGGTATTGAAACACCCTTCTAGATGCATTTAATCACCTATAGACCATAAACCACATATTTTAACAAGATTTCTAGATGCAAATCATCCTAGTTCCATGTTCTTAATATAAATTGAAAACAATATTGATCAAGGTAAAAATACTTCAAATTCATCATGGATTTCTTCATAAATACTTCAAAGCAAAACAATGTCATAAAGAATATCCAAATAAACATATCAAAACAATGCTCCATTGCTCTCATCTACTTTAAGGTTCTTACTTGAATTCAAAACATACTTGAGCCTAAGAAAATATAAATAGTTACTCGACTTCCTTGCTTCCTTCTGGCACCTAATCACTTATTTCTCTACATTGCAAGTAAAGGAGAGTGGTTAAGCAAAAGCTTAGTGAGTGACAATTTAAAAACATAAGTAAAACAACTTGCAATGCAACCTATAAAAGACGAAGTTTTATAAAAACATGTCATGTTCAACTCATGAAATAATCACATGGCTATAAATGCCAACAACATGAAAAACAAGTATCCATGGCATAAGCCACAAAACCTTTTTCAAATACTTTTGAAAAACACATGCTCAATAAGCATCACTCAAGTCTTACATGTCAATCGCAAAGCTTCATTGAAAACACTTTTCAATTAAGAAAACATACTTGCTTTTAACATTGCATTGGTATTAGTGAACTGTTTAGACTATCACTAAACGTTAGGAAAAACAGAAACGGTAGGCATGGGGCCAATCGCCAACATGCCACATATGAGAGCCAACCGCTACTCATATCACGTGTGAAGGCCAATCGCCTAATCACACCCATGATTGAATAAAACCAATCATGAACACACCTTAGCTTCCGGGATAAGCAACACTTACATGTAATACAACACATATATCACAATGTAAGTATTAACTCTAATGCATCACCAAGGCATTTATACACGTACGCATTTTAATTATAGTGCACTCACATCCTATTGATCGATCAACTTATCCATGTTTCATCATCTTTAATACCAATACCAAAAACAAAACACGATGCTCAAGTTTTTAGAAAAAATAATGAATCACAACTCATGCTTCCCATCAATACTTGCATCAACTGCAAAAACCGATAAAACCTCTTTTATCAAATTTTGAAAACAAAACCATGGGAGCATCAAAACATTATAAAAAGCAGTATCATGAGCATCTAATCAGGTGCATAATCTCTTATGCACCATTAAAACATGAACATGACAAAACACATAGTAAAAAAAGGCATAATATGAGATTTTTAAGAAAGCAAAACTTAAAACACTTGCTCCGAAGTATAGGGAGGTTTTTCAAACCTTACCTACACCCTCAAACCTTTGGAAAAACAGATTTAAAACACTACCGAAGCAGTCTACTCTCAAAATCACTCAATAATTTACCAAAACTTGCTCGATAATTCACCCAAAAACGCGATTTGGCTTTCCGATCTCCCTCAAACTTGTTACTCTACCTCTTGACCTAATTCAAGAATCAAAACCAGAGGGTTTAGTGCATTATAACACACCAAACATCCCTCAAGTCGGACCAATACATGGCAACCCCTAAAAACACCATAAAACATAACCGAAACTCACCGAAAACCTCTCCAAACACCACCTAAACCTTATGTCCGGGATTATATACTTAAAATCCATATTAATTACATATAAAAACTTCAAGATTCATGTATTTAGGCATCAAAAACATCCATGGAAAACCCTTGAACGAAAATCAAGAAAACAATGGGATTTTTATCAAGAAAACTGATTTATTGATTCAAGACTTTAAAGATTGTTTCAATCAGCCAAGAACTTAAGAATTTTATTAAAGAACTTTAGGTTTCAGAGGTTTGAATGATTTTCACCTCCAAAATTGATCTCACCCCTTCAAAGGTTTAAAAACTAGAAAACTCGTAGAAAAACGAAGAGATTTTGATGAAGAAAAATATAGGAAAATAAACCAACGAAATTTTATTAAAAAGAATGAATATTTACCTTGAAAAGATGATGAAGAGACTGCCTTGGAGAATAAGAAACCGAAATTTAAAGAAGAGATATTTTTAAAAAGTAAATTTTTGGGTTTTGGATCAAAATTAGAGAATTTTGATTACTTAGATTAAAATAAGGGATTAAAAGTTATTTATATAGTCTCTTGGAAGGTTTATATCAACTAGTATTAGGATTATATCAAATTACCTTAAATATTCAAAGTTTTGGCTTAGTTTATAAAATTGTTCTCAAGTTTTCAATTTTACAAAATAGTCACTAATTTCAAAATCTTAAGTTTTTAAGGGTCAATTTTCAAAATTGAGTTGACCTAAGTTACGTATAAGTTAATTATTAATTTTAGAATATTTTTACATAATTTATTTTGATTTAAAACTATTTTTTAGAATTTAATCCTGAACTAGGCTTAACCGACTAAACCGACCCACTAACTTCTAGGCCCAATTTTGGAGCGTTACAAGGTGCCCGAAATCGGCTCAAGTAGTATAAGTATATAGTCAATTATGTGCTTATATAACAAAATAGGGAAAAGGAAAAACAATTAAATAAAATTTAATTCGGAAGTTTTGAGCTAGAAAAATGGATTAGAACTTAGAAAATTAGTTTATTAGGGCAACGCACACACTCACACAAACTTATAGTCCAGTTCCGAGGAATTCCTGAAGCATAGAAGAGGCCGAGTTAAGAAAGGATATCTGCCGCGATAGGTAGGAAGGTATATTACTATAAAATTTTAGACTTAAGATATTATTGCATTACTTGAGGACAAGCAATAATTCGAGTTTGGGGGAATTTGATAAGTGCATAAAAGTCCTGATTTTTTATATCATTTTCCCTCTCGAATATTGCTAGTAATGAACAAATTTAATGCCAATAGAGGATAATTTTGCATATTTTCCATATTCCAACATCTATGCACTTAATTCATTATTTTATTTATTATTTGGTATTAAACAGGTACGGTTAATGGTTTTCTCTCTTAGACAAGAATTAACCATACAAATAATCAAATAGTATAACGGATACTGGAAACTGAAGTTGGAATGCAAATAAGCACCCGCCACGGCAGCATATTGGTGGCCGCAGTAGTAGAATAAAGATGAAAATTGGTGCTTGATAGATAGAGAATAAAGGATTGATTCCATAAAAGAGACAAAAACGAGGAAATAAATAGTCAAGCCATAGTCAAAGTCAACGCGAAAGTAAAGGAAGACTAAAAGGAGTTAAATTAAGAAATAGAATAAAGAGTTGTAGTTTAATACGAACATGTATTCTTTTCGTTTTAGAACTCCTACCTATATGAAAGACTTTAACCTAGGCTTGTCCTATATAAAGCAAGCTCTTAGACCATAGAAAATAAGTCAGTTCTCTTAGACAAAAATCCTAGCCGCCGACAAGCTCACTATGTTCTAAATTCCCGTCGAGGCTTAGGTAATTTATGGAGTAGATGAGGAAAAAGTTATACTTTATTTGATATTATTAATGCAAGTCTTATTTTCATAGTTTACTCTCTATTTGTTTTCACTCTTCTTTGCATACGAGCTCGAAAGATAAGTTTATGAGGAAAAATATATTTGTCTAATATCGAGAGAGTTAGACTTGCGAAACGAGAGAGTACGGTCTTTTGCTCATGGGCATCGACTAATCCGCAAGGGTTTCAACGATTAAAAGGAAACATACAATCGGTTGATGTTCATCCTTGATTCACGCTGGGAGGTATTATCAAGACTTGGATTTCAATAGTTCTCCGAGCTTTGGGATAAAGAGGAAACACTTAAGGATGCTCTGTCGAACTATGAAAAGTTGAGTTGTCGAAAAGGCATAACCCTGCCGAGGTAGCTGAGGCGAACCTTCGAGCGACTCGTCGCGATGATAGTTCAACCCCGTGCATTAATAATTGAATAATAAGTGCAACTAGATTTCCCTCTACAAAGCAAACTATCGGGTCTTACTTATTTCATTGTGATTCCTATTAATTACTTAATCTTTTTTTTCTTTTTAATTAAATCAATCCTCAACCCAAATTACTTATGTTTTTATTTTCTGAAGTGCAAGAATATTGTACTGCGTAGGTAATCCAGTCTCTGTGGGTTCGACATCTTAAATACTACAACTTGACAAAAGGTTGAAGCTTAATTCAAGACTTCAAAGCCATTACCAACTAGTCAACCTTTTGTGATTATTGGGCCACGAATGTATGATGAAGGATTACATAAACCTCCACCACGATTGGTAATCGAGACTCCTGCTCCTTTACCATAAAAGAGTAACTAATAAGTACCTTGGATTTATGGTTGTAACATGTTCATTACAGGGAATGATGATTTTGAAACCATATCTGCATGGATCAATGGCGTTGAAAACTTTACTCGACGTAAAAGTTTTTATCCTCCTCAACATTTCAAAACTAATAGAAATAAGAGATACTGATCCAAAAAGAGAAGTTTTCGTTAAATGAAGAAAATCAAAAATTAATGAACCTATAAATAAGGACAAAGTACGAGAATTCTTAAAATTTATCAAACACAACGAGTATAGTGTGGTTGATCAATTACATAAACAACCAACTCCTATTTCTATATTATCTTTGTTACTAAGTTCGGAGACTCACAAGAATGTCTTTCTAAAAGTGTTAAACCAAATATTTGTCTCAAATAATGTTTAGATTGGTGAACAACTTATATGTTTATAATTTTATCTCCGTTAGTGAAGATGAAATTCCTCTAGATGATATGTGATATGTCAAGTATTGCATATAACTACCCATTGTAATTAGCATATATTACCTCATGTTTTAGTTGACAATGGATTTTTTGAATGTCATGCCCATGAAAACATTGAACATGCTTATGGTGGATAAGACTCACATGAAACCTTGTCATACAACCGTAAGAGCATTTGATGGAACTAGAAGGGAGGTCGTAGGGAAAATTAATGTTCCACTTTTGATTGGTCCATCTACATACAATAAAGAATTTGTTGTTATGGACATTACACCTACTTATAATTGTTTGTTGAGGCGTACTTGGACTCACGCCGCTGGAGCAGTACCCTCAACACTTCATTAAAAGGTTAAGTTTGTGATTTATGAATACCTTATAAGTTTTGGCGTTGAGGATGCTATTATTGCATCTGCATCAACTGATGTTCCGTACATAAACATAGATGAAAATGCAATTGAGTGTATATTTTGAACACTTGATTTTGTGAATGCAACTTTTGTTACTAAAGAAAAAATAATTATAAGACCTAAACTTTCAAAAAGTACAATAATGGGAATAAGGCTCACTGTTGAAAAGGGAGCCAAATCAGAAAAAAGGACTTGGGAAATTCTTGTAAGGAGTGCACACGACGATACAACCATTTTCAAAATATGATCGAGGTGGTGTGAGATTCAAGCCTAACTAAAACAAGAATATGAAACAAATGTTGAGAAAGAGAGCGAAGAAAAGAGCTAGACTGACTGATAAAAACAATGAAGAGAAATTCATAGTGTTTCCTCGTATTACTTAAACCTTTGTGTCTGGGGGTCATATTTATTCTAGGAAGGTAAGAAAGATCCTAGTATCACCACTGGAGAAATTTAAAAAGCTGAGCATAAATGCTATAAAAGAAGAGGGGAAAATTAAAAAGAATTGATCAAAGATCGACTCGTGTCCTCCAAGCTATATCTTGAATGATTGGAGCGTTATTGAACTCCCTATTGTTTTTAAATATTTATTAGAGTAATGCTCGAAACTTAACTCATTAATCGAGCCATAAAGCAGTGAGAATTTATCATAAGGGCCCCCACTTAGGCATCAATTTATCAATTTAATAAATGAACACATTTTTCTTTCCAATCTAATCTCATTTTTTTTATTTTCTTTCTCATTCATAAAACATTATTCTTTCTTTCATTGAGCCTTGTATAAATATTTCCTTTTTCTTATTTACAGGCCTTTAGATATCAATTACATGAATGATATTGCTTCGAGCTCAAAAGTCGATTTTGAGCAGATTGTATGCTTAGATGAGCATTAGTCTGACGAAACTATGAGGAATGTGATTTGTCTCCTGACCTACTCAAACTAATATAGCATGAGAATAAAAAAATTATCCCTCACCAAGAACCGATAGATACAGTGAACCTAGGAAATGAAGATGATAAAAGACAAGTACAAATTGGTACTTACATATTCCTAAAGACAAGATACAAACTCATCTCTCCACTTCAAGAGTTTAAAAATTTGTTTGCTTGGACTAAACACAAACATTGTAATGCATGAACTTCCTTTAAAGCCAGAATGTAAATCTATACAACAGAAGCTTAGAATAATGAGGACAAATATCAAGAATGGGTGACAAATTTTGTTCTAGTACCCAAGAAAAATGAAAAGTTGTGAATGTGCGTTGACTATCGTGATCTCAATCGTGCTATTCCTAATGATAACTTCACTTTATCACATATAGATACGTTAGTGGATAATACAACCAAGCATTATTTATTCTCATTCATGGACGGTTTCTCAGACTATAATCAAATCAAAATGTGTCCAAAAGATATAGAAACAACCACCTTTATGACAATTTAGGGCACATTCTACTATAAAGTGATCACTTTTTGAGTTTCTTCAAGAAAACTATTGAGGTTTGTTGTTAGCAAACGAGAAATTGAGGTCGATCCTGATAAAATCAAATTTAATCAAGAGCTCTCTCCTCCTCGTACTTAAAAAGAAGTTTGAGGTTTCTTAGGGATACTAACTTACAAATGTGATCCCATTTTTGCCTCTTAAGGAAGAATAATATGAGTAATTGGGATCTATCATGCCACAAAGCTTTTGATAAAATTAAAAAATACTTGTCAAATCCTTTTGTGTTAGTGTCGCCTGTATAAGGAAAACCTTTGATTTTATATCTAGTGGTATCTAAAAATTTCATGGAATGTGTATTAGGTCAACAAAATGCAACTGGAATAAAGGAACAAGTTATCTATTATCTCAGTAAAAAAAAATTACCAATTATGAATAAAGGTATTCTTCTATGGAAAAGTTATGTTGTGTTTTGATCTGGATCGTCCGCAGGCTTTGCTAATACATGTTATGCAATACAACATGGTTAATTGCAAAGTTATATCCAATAAAATACATGATGGAATCATCAGACTTATTAGGATGAATGTCTCGATAGCAAATTCTATTTTCTGAATATGATATCAAGCATGTAAACTGAAATACCATCAAAGGTAGTGCTATCGCGGACCTTTTAGCAAGACGTGCTTCATCCGAATATGAGCCTTTGAGTTTTGACGTTCCTGATATGGACCTTATGTACTTAATTAGTAGTGAAGATGAACCAACTAGCGAAACAAATTGGAAAATAATTTTGACGGGGCTTCCAATGCACTTGGGTGTGGAATTGTGGCGATTTTAATATTCCCCAAGGGAATTTATTATCCCTTGATTGACCGAATAAATTTTAAATGTACCAATAATATGACAAAATATGAAGCATGTATAATGGGACTTTGTGTTGTAATCCAATGGAAAATAAAATAACTTAAAGTATATGGTGAATCGTCATTAGTGATCTATCAACTTCGTGAAGAGTGAGAAACAAAGGATGCTAAATTGATTGAATATCGTAAGCTCGTCCTTTAATTAATAAAAACGTTTGAGAAAATACCATCATATTATCTCCCACGAGAAGATAATCAATTGGCCGATGCATTGACAACTTTGACTTCCATGTTTAAAGCAAATAGAGAAACTGATATAATACCCATACAAATGAGTATATTTAAACCACACTTTAGTTATCATGTCATAGAAGAAGAGGTAAATGATCACCTTTAGTATTATTATATTTTAAAATATATTAAGTATCAAAAGTACCCTGAGGGAGGAACCTATATTAACAAAAGAACTATTCGGAGAATGGCTGCAGGATACATCCTTGACGAAGAAATTCTATACAAAAGATGAGGTGACCAAATTCTACTCAGATGCATAAAAAGGCATGAGGGAAAAAAGATAATTAAAGAGGTTCATGAAGGGTTTATGAAATTCATGTGAGTGATCTCAATATGTCAAGGAAGATTATGAGGTTGAGTTATTTCTGGATATTCATAGTACAAGATTGCATCAATTTTGCTCAAAGATTTCATAGATGTCAAATTTATGGAGTTAAAATTCATACAACCTCAATGTCGCTTCATGTTATAACAGCTTCATGGTCATTTACATAATGGGGTATGGATGTAATTGGATTAATTACACAAAAGGCATCAAATGGTCACCATTTTATCTTTGTAATGATTGCTTATTTTACCAAATGGGTGAAAACTTCTTCGTATGCAAATGTAACTAGATAGACAGTATGTAAATTCCTTAAAAGAGAAATAATTTGTCGATATGGTCTACCAGAAAGGATTATCTCTGATAATGCTTCAAATCTGAATAACCAAATCATGAGAGAATTTTCTGAAAAATTTAAGATAAAACATCACAATTCAGCACCTATCGCCTAAAAATGAATGGGCCTATCGAAGCAACTAATAAAAATATTAAATGAATTGTTGAGAAGATGACGATAACATATAAGTATTGGCATGAGAAATTACCTTTTGCATTATTAGCATATCATACATTTGTATGAACGTCTATAGGAGTAACTCCCTATTCTTTAGTATACGAAACAAAAGTTGTATTACCAATTAAAGTACAGATTTCATCACTACATGTCTTAATGGAATTTAAACTAGATAAAGTCGATTGAGTTCGGTTTAGATATGATCGATTAAATTTATAGAAGAAAAGAGATTGAAGGCGATTTTTCATGGGCAGATGTACCGGAAACAAATGATTCAGGCTCATGATAAGAAAGTCCAACCAAGATCATTTCGTGAAGGGGATTTGATTTTGAAAATGGTTCTGTCTATGCAGAAGGATTTTCGAGGAAAATGGATGTCAAATTGGGAAGAGTAATTTATTGTGAAAAAAGCCTTTTCTAGTAGAGTATTAATCTTAACCGAAATAGACAAAAATAAGTTACTGAATGTTGTGAACTCTGACTTAGTGAAGAATTATTATGCTTGAATGTGTGATAACACCAATAGGTGAAAACTCCAATGAATCCTACTGGTAAAAAAGAGAAAAAAGAAAAAGAAACACTAATAAGTCAAAAACCGAAATGTCTCTACTAATAAAAAAGGAGGAAAAAAAAGAAACACCAATAGGTGAAAACCCGAAGGGTCCTACTGGTAAAAGAAAAGAAAAGAAAAAAAGGGAATTCAAGATGAAAACTTGTAAAGGACGACTTGAAATCATTAGGATATTTAAGTTATGAGCTCGAAAATGGTTCAAATATGATTGGAAGAAAGTTTATAAGTCTTCAAACGTTTGGTCAATAACTTAAGCTCTACTAATTAGAAGTCGCATTCCAAAAAGATTATTGAGTGAAGTAGCAAAGGATTCCTTGTAATTGATGAACATGTTGCTTTACTCGAGGGGTCTACAATATGTTTTTATAATCGATGCATTACTTGAATAAATGGTTTAAAATAAAATGATGTTTAGTGGAAAGTTTTAGAACTCAAGAGGCACAGTGTGGAATAGAGAGGATGAATTACATTGACCTTGATTTGAATAAAGACAAATAAATACATTTTTAAAACATCTAATATTCATGTATTTAGAGCATTTGAACATCTTTCATGTTAGACAAGTGCATTAGAAAACATGTACATTTTTTAAAATAGAATGACAGGATTGACCTCTAAGAGAGGGTGCCTTTAAGATGAATTACCATTATTTATTTTCAAGAATAAACTTCGTCAATTACTTACGAGATGGAATATCATCATTAAGCTTCCAAGAAGGAATGTCATCGATTAGCTCCAAGATGGAGTTTCATCATTAAAAATTTCAAGAAAGAATGGCTTCTAAGAAGGAATGTCATTAATTACCTTCGGGATAAAGTGTCATCATTAAGCTTCCAAGAATGTATGTCATTAATTATCTCTGAGATGGAGTGTCATTATAAAAGCTTCCAAGAAAGAATGTCATCAATTACCTCCGAAATGGAGTGTCATCATTAAGCTTCCAAGAAAGAATATCCTAAATTCCCTCACCACATACCTCTGACATAAAGTATCATCACTACTAGGTTGTTTCTCATTGGAAAAATTGTTGCTTTTAGTCTTTTCTCATTTCCTACATTCGAGTAATAAGCAAAGAGGAACAGTTGTTTGCAATAAATTTTACTCAGTTTAAATACTTAGATCGAACCAATCTAATAGATTTGATTAATAAGCTAAAATAAAAAAATTCAAAAAAAATCCAGAAATAAAAAAAAATAAAAAGTCTAAAAATTATAAAAAGATCTAAATAAATATCCAAATAATCAAAAAATATATTTAAAAAAAATCTAGAGTCATCTACTACCAAAAGGACTTTAAGTCCCTCTCAAACTCTTGTTTACCAAGAAAAATATTCTAACAAATATCAAGATTTTTAGAGTACAAACACTAAAAAAACTATTCTCATCCTATAAATACTCCCAAACCTTATAGAAAAAAATACAAGGAACATTCACGAAAATTAGAACAAAAAAGAAGTGGATCTAGTAAAGAAACTCAAGCAAAAGCAAGCAAAAAAGAAGATCTAGTGATTACCTTGTAATTTCATCAGTAGTGACAACTTTAAAAGAGGTAAAAAATTGAATATTCCTTTGTTTTTTTTTTATTTTTATTCCTTTATTTTTCTGTATGTAAAATAAACTTAGAAGTAATGAAAAGGGTAAAGTGCAATGGAGGTCACTCAATTATAGTTTAGGTTACGTTTGGATCATTCGATTATTAAAGGTTACATTTGGGTCATCCAATTATTAAAATGGTTACATTTAGATCACTCTACTGTTTAAAATTAAACATCGTTAGATGACATCATCATTAAATATTTTATATTAATAAAAATTACACATGGGTAAGAGCTTCAACAGATTGAACAACTTATTGAACAGATTAAAATTTAAATATTTATTTTGATAAAAATAAAATTTAAACATTTATTATAAAATAATTTAAAAATATTCTTCCCTGAGCATAAACCTAATTTTATTCAATAGTGTGTCGCCGACACTGAACCTGTGTGTTTCAGTCTGTTATTAGTTTATATTTATAATTATTATTCCCTGAATTATCTTATATTCCCTTCATACTAAAAAAACAAATCAGAATATTCCAATATTTCACCTCATTTCTTTTTATATAAAATAAAAAAGAAAAAGAAATTGACTGAATTAATTCACCTGTCAAAATCGGTTCCTGTCAATTCAACGAGTAGAAATCTCCTGCTCTTAATAATATCTCTTTGTTTTACAATATCATTGTGAACTCATATTTTATTTATGTTATATTTTTATGAATCTTTAAATAAAATTATTTAAAACTAATGAACGAGAATATAATTAATATAGTGTATATAAATATTTTTATTAATATAAAATATTTAATGATGATGTCATCTAACGGTGTTTAATTTTAAACAGTAGAGTGATCTAAATGTAACCATTTTAATAATTGGATGACCCAAATATAACCTTTAATAATTGAATGATCCAAACGTAACCTAAACTATAATTAAGTGTCCTCCGTTGCACTTTAGCCTAATGAAAAACATTTTGAGAACTAAAAAGCATTAAATTATTCTCCTTCTTAATTAATTTTGACCACTAATATTATAAAAAAATTACAGCTCATAGGTCAGCATTGAAAACCAATTTACGAAAGAAAATAACATGCGTGTGTCAGTCGCTCAGTGTCATTTCAATTTCAGTTTGAGAAATTGACGTTGCCTCCTACAGAACTTCACTTAAAATAGGGGCAAATTGCCTTGTGGATCCCCTTAGGTTTAGGTGCTTAAGTTTATGCCTCTAAATTTTAATTTTATTTCGTCTTAGTTCTTTTTTAATATTTTTATTTATTTTAATTAGATCCTTATTCACGGACGTGTAATAATTAAATCATTAAAATTGTTGTAGATCTAATTTGATAATTAGTTGACTTTATTAATTTGAATAATTTGTAAATTGAATTTTAATTATGTTTTATTAGAGTAGTTAAGTGATTAGATTTTATATATAATTTTTTTTAGTTTGATTTTTTTATATGTGTATGTATTGGTTTATTTTTTGGTTTGAATTGTTTTTTTTTTATCTTTTTAAAATGTGTTTATATTTTGTGTGTTTTTCAATTTTATTTTTTTAAATGTAGTTAATTTTATATAATTTATTTTTAATTTATTTAGTTTGATTTTTTTATCTTTTTAATATGTGTTTATAATAGTACTATTAACTCACCTTTGAAGTTTTGTAGAAAATTCAAATCTTTTTAGGTACCAATTTTTGGAATTGTGGGGTGCTATAATTTATTTAGTTTGATTTAGACACAAACCATATTTTTCTAGGTTTTTCGGTAGTACCTACCCAAAACAATCGATGAAGACTCTAATCTATGACGAGCCTTTGAAGGTCCAACAAATTTCGACTGGAACAAAAATGGTGTCCACAAAAGAAACAAAGATGAACAAGTTGACTACTCGAATAAATATACTTACTCTTTAAGCATGATTATTAATCTCATGTATTTAAAGCGAAAATAATTATTTAAATTATATATAAGAATATATTTTACTTTAAAAGTATTATATTGTATATGTACGATAACGACAAAATAAAAGAAAAGGTGATCGCAAACAAAGTAATAAATAAAGAACATCAAAATTTATATGAAAAAAAGTATGAAAAAAATCATGGGTAAAATATGAGAACTTTTACTATGATAAAGAGTAATCATTTATTCTTTTTTAGATATTCTTTTTTAAATGAATGAGTTTAGATATAATTGTTGTATTTAAAATTTTAATCCGTAAGATATAATTATAAAGATAGATTACTTATTTACAATGGAATTTGCGTAGAAAAATAAACGTAAATAGGTTTTCTAATTTTAATTAAACTTAATTATAAAATAAGTGTTAAAATTATGTTGTTGTTGTTTTTGTAACAGGTATCTAAGTTTTGTTTTGTTGAAATAAATGCCTAAAATCTTATTTTTAGCTTGTTTTAAAGTCAATTGAAGCACTTATTTTAACCAAAAATTAATCTTTAAACGCATATTTTAGTAAAAAAATAAACTTTAAGCATATATTTTAACAAAAAAAAATTTAAGCACATATTTCAACCTTATTTTGTAGTTATGGCTTTGATTTTTTCTTCTAAGAAGTTGAGTTTATCATCATCTGTCTTAGAAGATCTGAGTTATAATTTTTTTAGTTTTTTCAACTCAACTAAGTCATCAAAATTTAGGATTTCTGGTTTAAATAAACCAGCCCACATATTTGAACCAGAAGTATCATAAAGATTTACTTGTTTATGAATACTCGATTGTAACCCACTAGCAGAGAACACAAATCGATGATGTGTTTCTTTTGTTCTAAAATATAAAGATGATGAATCATTTTCATGGGTTTCGTGAACTTTTCTTTCTCGACATTTGTTGTCTTAGATAATAGTTATATGTAATCACTAATTTGGGGTTTAAACCTGATTTAAATTTTTGCTAATTTCAAATAACGGGCTTAGTAGGTAATTTTATTATCTAAAAAACAACAACAATTAAGACTGGTATATTTTTTGGTTAATTATTCTAAAAATAAAAAATAATTAAATTAAATAATTTTAAATTAGCACTTATTGTACTAATATTTATTTTCGTTTTATTTATTTTCATTATTATTATTTATATAACATCTCATATAAAATAAATCAAATATAAATAAAACACATAATTAAATAAATGGTCAATGTTTATTGAATATAACGGTCCATTTTACAAGTTGAAGCCCGAATTAAATTACAAGCCCACATATCTAATTAAACAAGCCTATTTTCTAGCCCAATCTGATTATAATTAATAAACCCTAACCCTCTATCATTTTCTATCTGCACAACCCATCCTTAGCGATAATTCAGATCCTTGCACGCGCCCACGCGCTAACGATCTGAGTCCCCATGCATGCGTGCAGCACATGCACCAAACCTTTCAACTCTCAATAGCTCTTTCGTCTTCTCGCCGACACCAATTTTCGATGATCTTCACCGCTCCGACAGACGTCTCACATGCAATAGTAAACAGATGCATCAGATTCGTACAAAAAATACCAAATCAATAGAGCATTTCAGAGCAAAACAAAAAAAAACAGTATTTCAGAAACATATCAGAGAATTTCCAGCGGTGCAACGCATAAATCCAAACAAGACAGAGAGAACCAATAGCATATTTATGGATTTCTTTTTACCTTTTTGTAATTCGGTTATAAAAATCGAAACCAACATTATAATCGGAGTTCCCCCTCCCATTTCGAATCAATAGAACGAAGCACTTCAAAGGTATAAACCTTTCTTGTCTTTTTTTTACACATCGTTTTAAAACAGAAAAGAACTTAGGGTTTAAGTTTAATTTTCATCGAGTCTTCTCTCCTCGTTTCTCTTTCAAACCGACAATAAACCCAACAACCTTGAGTCTCAGTGGTGAGCCAACAGATAAAAAAGAGTCTTTTTTTATATCTTTGCAAAATGGGAGTAGTTTAGGCTTTTGTTTCATAAAATCGAACAGAAAATTCGAGTTTCAAGATTTGGTAAAGGGGAAAAACAATGTTGTTTTTAAATCTAATTTTTAAAACGGAATAAAAAGAAGGTTTATAACTCTAGCGGTGGTTTTCTGGGTTTGACGTTGGAGATGAAGAACACTTTTCGTGTTCTTATGATTCTCTGTTTTTTCGGTTGAAGAAAACAGAGAATATGAGAGGGTTGTCTATTTTAGGTAAAAAAATGAAATAAGAGGGGTTTCAATTATTTTTGTTTATCTTATATACTCGGTCCTTACTTTGAAAATGAAATATTTGTGTCATAAATCCCTCCATGTGAGGTTATTCTATTTCGCAATCCTTGGATTTTTGTTTCGTATTGCAAATCAGTCACTAATTTCAAATATTTTTTTATTTCCTTTCGATTTGCATCATGAATTTTGTTTTTCTTATATTTTGATCACTAATTTGTGATAATAGTTTCCTTTTTATAAATATTTTGCCCTCAAGTTTTTGTTTTTCCTTTAATTTTGCCCTTTCTAGTTGTTAAATCTTTTATTATGGTCTTTCAATTACTGTTTTTATTTAATTTGGTTTCTATTTATTGATTGATTGATTGATGTACATATATTTGTCTTATTTTTGTTTTGTTTTATTTATGCATTTTATCTTATCGTTCATATATATTGTGTGTGTTTCATTTTGTATTAATTTTGTTTAATAAGTTACATTTCACACTTAACTAATTACTTAATGTGATGTTTCTTTATTCGGTCATAACGGCCTGATACCAGGCGTAATGGTAGCGATATATGCATTTATCTTCGAATAAAGAAACGTTTAAAATATATTCAAATTTATAATTAAATATTAATTTAATGTCACTTTAAATCAAAAATTTTAAAATTAATTAAGCGGTAATTTTGTAAAGGTGCCAATTTTTTTACGGTTTTAAAATGCTAACACCATTTTCAAATCGTAACCGACTCTCGAACCCATTTTTATTCGAATCATTGTTTTTACGGTGTTCGGTCTACCAAAGTGACCGGTGACGACTCCAATTGTTTTCTGATTTCTCTAATTTTTTTAATTATTTTTAAATCATTTTTAAGATATTTAATTATTTCTCGGATTTTAAAATTTTTTCAATTTTGAAATTAGGGGAACCTTTTAGGTCTTTTCGAAACCTAAATTTCTAATTTTCAAACCTTAATCCCTAAATTCCAATTTCTCTCCTAATTCTCAAATCTAATTTTCAAATAAAAGTCCTCAATATTTCAATTTTTTTAAAATCTTAAATTTTCTCTTTCTAAGAAGAATCCCAATTTCTCAATTTCCTAATCTTAACCTTAATTTCGTTATTTTAAACCCTAATTTTCCAAAATTCTCAAGTTCTTAAATTTTGTAATCCATAAACCTAATTTTAAAATTTTCCTTCTCAAATTAAATTTTCAATTTCAAAACCTAATTCTTCATTTCTCAAATTTTCAAAACAACGAAGTTTTTATTTAAACATTTAATTTTATTTTAAACTTTTTCTACACTTATTAATTTAAATTTTGTAAATTTTAAAAGGGTAACTACATTATGAATCAATACCTTTATGATACGTTTGGTTCACAAAATATAAGATTACCGTTGAAAATAAGATTATCGGAATATATTACTTACCCCATTATTATGAATGTTATATTATCTTGTTTGGTTTGTTTGGAAGGAATGTAACATTACACTGTTTGGTTGAAGAAATATAAGATAATAAAAATGTATGTTTTACCAAGTTATCCTTGTGATATATTTTCCATTTTAACAAATTAAATTCTTAATATTAAAGTTAAAACGTTTACATAAGAATTTATAAAATATATTATCCTTTTTAAAGGAGATTAGTTTTTTATAATTTATTATTTAAAGTTTATATATGAATTATTTTTAAAATTAAACTTGTAATTTCTTTTTTCTTTGATGAATTATTTTCGTTTCTCTTTCTTTTTTTAATTTTTTAACCCTTCTTTGATTTGTTTGTGTAATAAGTAAATCTTTATTATTTAATTAAGAAAACCCCTAAGTAGAATGTATAAATTTATCTAGATGAAGCTTTAATAAATTTGAAGGAATATCATTAAATAATTCTAATGGATCAAACAACTTCATAAATTTGAAAAAATATCGTTAAATTGTATATTTTATATTGTATTTGTTCAGAATATATATTTCATTTTATAAAAAATCTATAGATTTATATTTTTCCAAAAAATCTATATATTTATTATTCTATGTTTTAACTTCGTATCTTATTCAATATGTATTTATTTGTATGTAATTATACCTTATTTAATAATTCAAAATAGTAAATTAACCAAAAAGAGAAAGGACATGATTGAAATGTTTCTATTTTATCAAGGGCATTTTTATCTTAAATGCCCGAGATCCTCAAATATCTAAGAAAAGCAAGGAAATAGGATTCCGAAAATTAACACAAAAATACGTTACTGTTGATAATCATTTATTCTGGGTTGGTGGGAATAAGAACAAACCAAACATGAGATTAAGATTTCGAAATGTTGTATTACCCCTGAGAATGTTGTATTCCACGATCCAAACGCACTCTTAAAATCAACACGAAAGATATTTTTAGTTTTTTTAGTGAGAATTTATTTAGTTTATATTTTTACAACTATTTAAGATATCTTCATATTTAATTTAATTAGAACGACCTTTTATTTTTTTCATTTTTTTTATTTTTAATATTATAAAACTTTACAAGATTACTTTATTTTTATTTTTCATTAATAAAATTATCTAATTTTAAATTAAAAAAAACATTAACTATTAATTTTATTAAATACTTTTCATATAATTAATTAATAAAATATATAATCAATTATCGATTAATATAAGATTTTTCTGTCTGTCAATAAATTATTTTGACACAGATTCCTAAGATGTTTCTGATTTTCCCGCTTACCCAATTAATTCAAAAATTTTCATTCCCCCTTTTATTTTGGAAGCCACCGAGTCATCTCAGACCCATTATTAAACCCTTCCCTTTCCTCAGCTGCCAGAAGCCCAAAACCTTTCACCTTATTTTCCCGCTCTTCAAATCATAACTCTCCGTTAAACACATCAAGCAGGCGTCAGTCCGCCGGAAGACTGCCGGTGGAGTAGTTATCCGGCACTCCGTGTAATCATTCTACACTGATCTGAACCCATAGAGTACCTTCATTTTTCGTCAAGGATTCTTCTTTATCGTTTCAACCAGTCATGCCGAGTTCGCGGGAAACTTCCAACTCTACGGAAGAGGCCGATTCGACCAAGAGACTGACTCGGTCAAGCCAGAGAAATCGAAACGCCATGTCGAAGCCGAAATACGATGAAACCTTCGACATTGACGAAGATGAAAGCAGTGAAGTCTCCCGTAGGGGTAAACGCAAGAAAAGTTCTGCCTCTGGTGCTACTAACGCCTCCAAGAAGTCTAAACCAAGTCTAGAGGAAACGAAGCCGTCCAAGGTGAACAACGATGAAGCTGTGCTCCGTGACGGTAGTGAAAGCAAAAGCAAAACGTCACCGAAAAGTTTGAAAACGACGAAAAAAGCAGACATTGTTGATGGTGACGACGCGGAGGAAATCATGTTTATTGGGGAACCTGTTGCTGACGAGGAAGCAAGGCAACGATGGCCGAAACGCTATCAAGGAAAGGTATAACTATCATATCATTTATTCATATTTCTTGGGAAACAAGTAGAAATGTTTAGAAAATTGATATTTTCACTATTCACTTTATATATATTTTTCATTTTTGTTAATCTTTACTTCTTTTGTCATTAGGGAGCAAAACGAGTTGTGATTACGAGTTCCACAGAGTAAGTAAATGCATTTATTATCTAATTAAATTAAAGGGTGTTTGCTATATTATTATTTTGCAGAACTGAAGCTTTTCCCCCAAAGAACAAGCTGTCTCTGTTACAAGCTAATTAAAAAGGTTTTGTTGGATAGTGTGGAAAGAAAATTAGGGGGATGAAAAATTAAAGGTGGTGAAAATAAAATGTTGAAATGCAATTTTCTTTCTGGGTTGAGTTGAAGAATGAGAGAAAATAATCTTTGAAAAAAATTAATGTTTTGTCCCTGGTTTTGTCCAAACTATCATGCAAAATACATTTTGAATCTACTTGGAGGTTCCAAGATAATTGTCTATCCCTCGTTTTTAGCCTATTCAGAACTGCTAACCAAGATATGTAGGAGTGCCTTGGGATGGAAGGCATCCCCTGACCACTTTATACCAAGAGATTTTACTTTGCCTCTGTCTTATCAGCTCCCATACTTTGTTAGCTTTGAAACATTCTGGAATTGCGTTCATCTGCTGTAACAAGCTTGGGATTGAGTGTTTTTTTTCCCCATGCCCTGCTATTCCCTTGCTTTGTTTGACAATTCCATAAGCTACCACCTTTGAGAATGTAGGCATTCATCCATCTAACGCATATAGAACTGTCCTGTGTCAACAAAAGCCATAGAGTTTTTAAGCATGCAAGTTTGATTCCATTCCTGGATATCTTTAAATCCTAAACTACCTTCAGCCTTTATAACAAATATTTTCCCAACTAACTCTAGCCCCTGTAGCCGAGTAACTATTTTTTTCTTACTTTTTTAAGGAGTAAAAATACCCTGCCGTCCTGCACCAAAAATTTTGAAGGGTGAAAGTGATATACTGTAGCAGTTGAACTCTACCAGAAAATGAGTGCTTCTGTGATCCCCATCATCTAATCTTATGTGTAATTTTGAAGATAATAACAAAGATTGTTTTTATCTTCAAATTGTTGTCTTCATTTCTCCCCTTTTCAATTTATACCATGAATCATGTTTTGGCTAGCAACAAGTAGTTGCAAAATTTTATTGAAACTTTTGGGGTTTTGGCTTTTGATTTTTATATTACATAAAAACAAAATAAAAAAAGTTGGTTTTTCAGGTGAAAGTGGTTAATGTTAATACCTGCATGAATAGTGAATGGACAACTTTTCATGGAAATATAAATGCTTAGTTTTTGCCCCAACAATTTAGATTTTTCAAATTATAATTTTATACTATAGTTTCCAGAGTATGTATCCTTAGTTTTTCAATTTATTTTGTACAGTGGCTCTGATTCAGAAGAGGTTATTCAAGCTCGAAGGCACTATACACAGGCAAAAGTGGATGGTAGTGTGATATATAACCTATATGATGATGCTCATGTCAAAGTGAGTGTATTTTTCATATTTCTTTTTTATTGTGTTTTCTCGATTCTTTTACAATATTTAAGATCATCTTAGTATTGTGCATTTGTTGGATTGATTCTTAGATATTCAATAATTATCATTTTATTTAAATTGATTGTTGACGATCCCTCTCAAGATCTTATCATCCCTAGAGTCGGACATTGTTTATGTTCTATTAGGATTAAAATTCCTTTTCCTCCCTTGTCATTGTTCAAGATACTAGACAATATTCCAAATCTGGTAGGCTTGGCTGTTTTAGGGTATCTAGCACTTGCTATTCTGGATTCTTTTTGATAAACAATTATGCTGCTGAGTAAGACTTGTATGGATTTACTCATACTGACATTGATTGATCATTTTGTAACATAAATGGGCCATGCTGAAATAAGATTCTTCTGTGCTTGAGCTAAAAGCATACCTTTTATGTATATACAAATATTTGTACTTGTTTTATCAAGGTTTGAGTGTTGTTTTTTTCACATTTAGGTGAATTTTATCTCTCGACTTTCACATGGTCAATCCTTGAACTAATTATACTACTGTTCATAAATTTATAGGCTGAAGAAGGAGAAGATAACTATATATGTAAAATTGTTGAGATGTTTGAGGCAGTTGATGGAAACTTGTATTTCACTGCACAATGGTTTTACAGAGCTCGAGACACTGTAAGCTTATTCTTATGCTTTATTTCTATTATTTTTGCCAGCTTTGTTTTAACATTACATATACTTATTTTTTCAGGTACTGAAAAAGTTAGGGCACCTTATTGATAAGAAACGTGTGTTCTTTTCAGAAATTCAAGATGACAATCCACTGGATTGTCTTGTTGAAAAACTTAACATTGCAAAAGTGTCATTGAATGTATGTTTCTTTTCTTGTACTTTTTGTTTTTTTGGTTTGTGTCTTTCATTATTTCATCATGCTGTGTAGCTATCCTCTTTTAGGTTGATGTAGAAGCAAAGAAGAAAGAGATTCCTTCCTGTGATTATTATTGTGATATGCTATATAAGTTGGAATATTCATCTTTCACGAACTTGCCTCCAGGTAGTTGTTATTTCTTTGATTCCCCTATCTTTATTGTTCTGTTGTATGCCAAAGAACAATTAATAGTTCTAATTTGTTTCAACTTTTAATATTTTCTTTTCTTTCTAATCATAGAAGAGAAAACAAATGTTAGTGAAGAAGCTTCATCAACAATCTCTGAAGACAATATAGATAATGTAGTTGGTGCAAACAATAGTCATGAGGATGCTTCATTGCTAGATTTGTATTCTGGCTGTGGAGCAATGTCTACTGGCTTGTGTCTTGGGGCAAATATGTCTGGTTTAAAACTTGTGACTGTAAGTTAATTTACAAATTTTAGATACGCATAGTTGTAAGTGATTTATATATGCTTATGATGCTTGGTCTTTTCTTGTTTTTGTTTTTCTGGAATGATTTTAGAGATGGGCTGTGGATATAAATAACTATGCATGTGAAAGTCTCCAATGGAATCATCCTGAAACATCGGTAAAGTCTATTTATATTAATTTATTGTGTTATTTATTTTTGTTATATATAACGTGTAATAACTTTTGGTGCAATACCTGATCTATCAGGTTAGAAATGAACCTGCTGAAGATTTTTTAGCATTATTAAAAGAATGGGAAAAGCTATGTGCTTCATTTTCTTTGTCAAGATCTGAGAATCTGGAAAAACAGTCTTTCAACTCATATGACAATGAAGATGATGACAATGATGAAGTTGAAGATGAAGATGGAAATGGTGCTAGTGATGATGAAGTGTTTGAAGTTGAAAAATTTCTTGCCATATGTTATGGTGATCCAAAGGAGAAAAAAGAACGCCGGTTGCATTTCAAGGTATTTAAGATTTATAACAACTATTACTTATAGAATTGTCACTGTCATCAGTTCATGGGGTTACAGAACCTCTGTTTAGTTCATGTGACAAATTCTTCTACTACTTTTACAATTTTAATTCATTCTATTACCCATTTTTTAGTTCCATGCATTGTATGTTAGTTTTGTCCGTTTATCTTGGGTACTGTTTCCTTTGATAGGTTCGTTGGAAGAATTATGGGCCAGAGGAAGATACATGGGAGCCTTTAGAAGGATTGGGGTATGCAGATAGTATGATTATGTATTTCATACCTACATATGTAAACTTGTCTCTAATATTTAACCCCTTTTTAACAGTGATTGTCGAGAATGCTTGAAGGAATTTGTTACAGCTGGCTTTAAGTCAAAAATTCTGCCATTGCCTGTAAGCTTCTCTTATGCTCCCCTATGCTAATTTTTCTTGAACTATTTTCATTAGATGGAACTCCCTTGTAAATTATTTTAATTTGACTATCCATTTAGTTTTAAAGGCTCTCTGAATACATGATTATTTTAAAAAAAAAGTTAGATACATATTTGAATCTGCACACTCATGATCATGTAGAATAGCTTGTAAAATCATCCCTTTTTTATCTAGCAACAAACTAGCCTCTATAGGGAATGAAAAATTGTTGCCGAATAGACTGTTGTTTCTCCATATGTACACGTTAGTATTTGGCACGAATATTGATCTACAATCCTATCTTTTCCCTTGAATAGCCAAGTTGTACTTCCATCATTAGGTAATAGTTGATAAAATCACTTCAAATGCTTTACTGGATCCTGTTCTTCTAATTTACTGCTATGCGGCGGTTCCATGGTCTAATCCTTTAAGTTGGTATTTTTAGAAACCAATGTGGAGTATTTCCTCAATCCACAGCATAAATCTTGCTTTTCTTATGATTTGTGATCATAAATTTATTAAATTATTTTCTACTAGGGTGATGTTGATGTGATTTGTGGAGGGCCTCCATGCCAAGGCATCAGTGGCTTTAATAGGTTCAGAAACAAGGATAACCCTTTGCAAGATGAAAAGAACAAACAACTTCAAGTTTTTATGGACATAGTGGAGTACTTGAAGCCAAAGTATGTTTTGATGGAGAATGTTGTTGATATTGTAAAGTTTTCTGAGGGATTTCTCGGACGCTATGCCTTGAGTCAACTTATTCATCTAAACTACCAAGTCCGAATGGGAATGATGGCAGCTGGTGCTTATGGTCTTCCCCAGTTTCGTATGCGTGTTTTCTTCTGGGGTGCTCGTCCTAACGAAGTGAGTTTTGTTTTTTAGTACAACAGATGAACTAAAATCATAAGTAGGCCAAATACCAAAATATTGGAAACTATGTTTAATTGACTGTTTGTTGTTCTCAGACATTGCCACAATATCCACTTCCAACACATGATCTGATTGTAAGAGGTGTCATACCTCTTGAGTTTGAGGTAACAAAACCTTTGTCTTTGATTTTATTTTTTAAATGCTTCCATGTTCTCACAACACTTAGTTATATGCAGATGAATACTGTTGCCTGGTCTGAAGGGCAGAAACCAGAGTTGGAAAAGAAACTTCTACTAGAAGATGCCATATCTGACCTTCCACCTGTATGCTCTAATTCTTGAAGTTTATTTTTGGCACTGCTTTTCTACTTCATTGATAAGTGACATGTGAAATGTTTGTCTTATTCAATCATGCATATAGGTTGGAAATTATGAGGATCGAGATGAAATGGACTATGGCAATGATCCTAAAACAGAATTTCAGCAATTCATTAGATTAAGCAGGGACGGTAGGTAGACTTTATTTACATTCTATTATTATGGGATGGGGTAGTGATTTTGCAGCCTCATTTCTTTGTAGATATGCCTGGTTCTACAAGTGCAAAATCCGGAAAACATTTGCTCTACGATCATCGTCCACTTCAACTTAACACGGATGATTACCAACGAGTATGCCGGATTCCAAAAAAGAAGGTACCACATTTCCATCTCAACTCATTTAGTCATGTATTCTATTAGATGCTTCTTCACTTGCTAACTTTATTCATGTCTTTCTCGTTCCATTAGAAAGCAAATTTCAGAGACTTACCAGGCGTTCTAGTTAAGGCTGATAACAAGGTGGAATTGGATCCTAATATGGAGAGGGTTTACCTGGAATCTGGGAAACCATTGGTATTCTTTCGATTGGAATTCCTAATGTATTCTCTTCCAATTTTACTTTGGTCACATGTCTCTCTTTTAATTTTCATAAACAACTACAGGTCCCTGACTATGCCCTGACTTTTGTTGGTGGAACATCAACCAAGTGAGTGTTTTTGTTTTTCTTGTATTTTCTCAGACAAAATCTTTCGAAACCAATAACCTCACTTATTACGGAATTTTGTAGACCATTTGGTCGTCTATGGTGGGATGAAACTGTACCAACAGTGGTCACTAGGGCAGAACCTCATAACCAGGTTATGATCTATATGCTCACACACATACATGTTAAGGTTTTGAATTCAAATTTACCTCGCAAACTTGACTGAGATTCAACGATTTGATCGTCATAACAGGCAATATTACATCCCGAACAAGACCGTGTCCTCTCGATTCGTGAGAATGCAAGGTTACAAGGCTTCCCTGATTACTACAAGCTTTTTGGCCCCGTTAAGGAAAGGTACTTGTATGCACCATACTTTTCGGCCCTGTTTGGTTTCAAACAATGAACTGTCTGCTCGAGTTTGAATCATGTTACCATCTATGAATTTGAATTCGTATGATTTAACAGGTACACTCAAGTTGGGAATGCGGTTGCAGTGCCTGTTTCTCGAGCATTAGGATATGCGTTGGGATTAGCTTACCAAGGTAAGGTTTCTGGTGACGAACCTCTAATGAAACTTCCTCCAAGATTTCCCAACTTAATGGAGAAAACCACTTCAGAGTCTTCTCAAGATAATTCTTAACCTCCCCCCTCCCTATTTAATCATATGTTCTTGTGCAATAGTCTTCAGAATTTGAGAAACATTTCTCCTGTTATTCAGACTCTTTAGAAGTAGTTCTGAGCTTTCAAACTTTATAGTTTGGATTGTAATAATTTATTACAGTTTTGTCCATTTTGGATGTAAACTAAGTTGATTTTAACAAGATTAATTGTTTTGTTATAAATCAGGTTGAGATTTACTTTCTAATGCCATTCATAATTACTATAAATATTTGTAGGAGTCTTGTTAATTATGTAAATATGAATATTTGGTAAGTTTAGAAACTGCTTTGAGGATGGAAAATGTTTTCTAACAGTGTTTTTTTGAGTAAAAAATGATAGAATTATTTTTTTTTTGATAAATGAAACCTCATTTCATCTAAAGATCACAAAATAATACATGCAAAAACCATTAATAAATCTTTGAACGAATCAATATTAGATTAACGATAAAAAATAACTAGTAAACCTATTCTATAAAAAGTTTTTATCTTACATCTTTTTGAATTTTGATAAAAAAAATCTCTTTTGATCTTGGGTACTTACCATGCAACCTTTCATTATACTTTCGTAAAAAGTAGTAATTGAAACACCTCCATGATAAAGAATAGCTGCTTTCTTTGATTTTTCTTTTCCCGTCATCTTAATCCATACAAATATATTAGTCCAACAATAATGAGAATAAGATATACTCCACTCTTGTAGTATTAGTTTTCAAAGCCTTAGTAAGTAGTTGAAACTACCAAATAAATGATCTTTGGTTTTGATCTTTTCCCCACATAATAAACATGCAACATCAACATGGTAGACCATTGCATCTTTCGACCTTTTGTTGGTAATATGTCCAACACTACCAACCAAGTAATAAAAGAATGTCTGAGAATGACTGAGCCACCTCAAACTACACGGTGCCAAGAAACAATAATTTCTTTATGTCGAATACATTCCAAAACTATTTTAGCAGAAAATTTCTCATGAATTGGATCAATAGTCGTAAAAGTGTCTCTCAACTTAAGGATCTTCTTTCATGCCCAACTATGAGTTGACTTAACATTTGTTTGCCAAATAGTTTTACCCTTTAACAAATATTCTTTCACCCATGTAACCCATAGAGAGTCGGTCTGAACCAAAACTAACCACAAACATCTCATGATGCATGCCTTATTTTACGACTGAATACTCTTTACTCCTAAATCTCCCTCTTTTTTATGATGACAAATAAAATCCCATTTCACTCTCGCTCCTTTTTCACTATCATATATCCCTTTGCAGAGAAAGGAACTACAAAGTTGGTGTATTCCTGTAGTAACTTTCTTTGGCAGAATAAATATTCGACACCAATAATTTTATAAGCTGAAAATCACAACTTGAACAAGATGAATTCTGCTAGCAAAAAACAAAGATTTTATCGACTAACTCTTTATTTTTTACACTATTTTTGAACTAAAATCTCTCAGTCATTATAAGATAGCCTTCTGGTAACCAGAGGCACACCAAGATATCGTACTGGAAGCAACTCCAATTTAAACTCAGATTGATCTCTCATTAAAGTTTGTTCATATTCTCCAACTCTAGCAACATACATTTCACACTTTAAATCATTTATTTGCAGTCTCTGTCATACGATAAAAAATTTCTAACACCTCTTTTATCCCTATCAAAGAGTCCAAATTATATTTGATAAAGACCGTTAGGTCATCAACAAAGCAAATATGGGACTTTGGATCCGTTTGCATCTAGAATGATAATCAATCACCCTAAGTTTCCCTGCCCAACTCAACAAACCAGACAAAGCATTCAAAACAATACTAAACAAATAAGGAGAAAGTGGATCGTTAGGGTTGTTCCTTAGATTTTGATGGCCTAAGGGTAAATTAAAATTTTGGGTCCTTGAAATATTTATTAAATAAATAATTTTAAAAATATATTAAAATAAATTAATTTATTTTTAAATTATTTTTTATTACTATTGATAAATCATCTAAAAATATATCAAAATTCAAATAAAAACATCAATAAATTTTATTCAACATTCAAATAGTCACACAAAACAATTTCTACATGTATTTCTAGATGCAAAATCACTAATGATAGTGTCTACATCAATATGGTCTAACATATTTTTCTCAATACATAAAATGGCTAGATCATTTAATCTTTCTTGCGACATTGACGACCTCAAGTAAGTTTTCAACAATTTTAACTTCAAAAAACTTCCTTCAGCAGATGTAACGGTCATCGGCATAGTTAGAAGGATTCGATAATCAATTGAAACATTTGGATAACAATCTACCGTTTTGACAAACTTGAGAATTTCAATTGCCGACATTAACTCATCTGGCAAAGTCATTTGCATCATTTTCAATTTCGAAAAAGATCATCTGCATCAACATCAGATAAATCATTGTGAGAAAAAGTAGTTTTAAAATTCATGCAAAATTTTTGTAATTCGATATTATCTAAAGATTTTAACCTTTTAGAATCAAATAAAAATCCAAAAATATTATCAAATAACTATAATTGTTCAAATATATTTTTTAAAGAAGTTATAGCTAAATCAACAATCACAAGAAATAATTGACTCTAAAAGATTGTTCGGGTGATTGTACTTCTTCACCATCATCATTTTCGTCAAATTGTCTTCTTCTAAACACATGACATTTTGTTGAAAATGAATGTTCTACATTCATATCAAATACAAGTGTTTTGGCAATATCTATGCAAGCCTCAAACCCTTCATTTCTATATTTCTTAAAGAATAACATTACACTTTCTATTTCATTAATTGTAGCTCCAATACACATAGATTTAGATTACAATTTCTTACTCACTTTATTAATAATAAATAAAATATCATACCAAATTACCAAGCTAAAACTCAAAACTTGCAAGAGAATTAGCTAAACATTCTACTTCACTTTTTGTTTTGGCATCTTCACAATTAGAATTGTATAATGATAACAAAGCTAATTTTATTTGAGGTGCTTGAAATCTAATAGCTTTAACACTTTTTATTCGACTCTCCCATCGAGTATTACAAAAAGACTTCAATGTAAAATCCTTAACATTATCAACTAAGATTTTTCATTTTTAGTAGAGCTTGCAAACAATGTGTATATGCGTTGCATAATTCCAAAAAAAAAAAAGAAATAACTTTCGTACAAGAATGTACCATATCCGATAAAGTAAGATTAAGACTATGACAAGCACATGACATATAAAGCTCTTGGATTTATTTCAAGTAACCTCCTTTGAACCCCTTGGTGTTTTCCTTTCATATTAAAACCATTATCATAACATTGACCTCTAATATCATTAACATCTAAATCAAGTGATTTACATGCACCTAATAACTCATTAAAAAGTCCTAATCTAGATGTATCATTTACATTTAAAAACTCTAAAAAAATTCCTCTATTTTTAATTCATTAATTGACACATTAACACATCTCACTATCAAACTCATTTGTTCTTGATGACTCACATATGGGGTACAATCAAGGATAATAGTAAAATATTTTGACTCTTTAATAATTTTTATCATAGAAGTTCTAACACCGTGTGCCAAAAGAGAAATCAATTCATTTTGGATTTTGGGACCAAGATAGTGATAGTGAATTTCTTGACTTTGGGTATATCTAACATGATCTTGCATTATTAAATCAAATTCAGCTATCATTTCTATTAAACTAAAAAAGTTACCATTACTATCCTCATAAAGTTTTCCACTAGATGCACGAAAAACTAAAATATTTTTAGCAAAACATTTTACAACTGATATTATTCTTATTAAAACTTGTCTCTAACGTTCTTTTTCTTTTGAAATCTCTTCTTGCACATCTTTATCAATACCTTTATTCTTTTTTAATCTAATTTTTATTTCGTTCCAAGTATTCATATTAGTCATATGCTCAACACTATTCTCATGTTGTTTGAGTCTATCACTCAAATGCTTTCAATCATCCATTCCATCATTTGCTAAAATACTTTTGTTAATTTGAGAAGTGAATAATTTACAACAAAAACAATAACTTTATTCACATGTCTAGAATAAACTAACCATTTTCTATTAAGAATTTCTCTATTACTCAATTTTTTTAGAAAAATAGGAATATGAAAAATGTCTAGAAAGATTATCCTTAGGAAATGTGAGATTTAATTCTCTAATTGGTTCTTTTCAATCAAAATGTCTCTATTTTTAGTATCAAGAGCACCCCAATTTCTAGGATCATATATATCAAAAGGAGAAATTATATGTTCTTCAATGTCAACATCAACATTTGACCTATCAAGTACATTATCATGCTCATTATTTAAATTAGTATCGGTATCATCCAAATTTTCATTAGAATATTCAATATTATCTTCATCTACACCCAATTCATTACTATTTAAAGTTTCTTCTACTCGTTTTGGAAAAAAATTATCTAAAACACCTTTTGTGATTTTATTAATTCTTGCGTTCGTTTTCTTTTTTTTTTCTTTTTTCACAACCGGAAGCATATTTTTGCGATAACATTATACTATAAAAATTATGAAGCAAAAAGGTATAGAATGATAGCACCTGGATTTCTGTCGTTGAATTTATGCTTCAAATTCAATTGTAGTATATCAACAACAAATCATGTAAACCGCAATCTCCTTGAATATATGAGTTTTTGTTCTCTTAAAGTATCAAATCAAAATAATAAATAAAAAATTTAAATCAAAATGTAAGAATATAACATAAGAAAGAGAGAAAATAGAAGAGAAATAGAGATGTAAAAAGTATAAATATTATAAGGATTATTTATAGGTATATTTGAAAATTTTAATCTTATTAAAAATTTAAAAAAAATATTGAATTATTATTAAAATTTTAATGATAACCTAAAAGCCTAAAACCTATTAATTCCTAGATTAATAGAATAAAAAAATAATTTAATAAAAGTTTAAACGGTTATATATTAATTAGTGGGGCCCACAAATAAAATCAAGACTTTTCCAATGGCTATTGCATTAATTATTGTAGGCAGCAGCCGACAAACTAAATTGTGGGACCCACTTTTTATTATATATATATTTCATTATTTTTAATAATATATTTTTTATTTTATTTAAAAGTGGGGCCTAGACAATAGTGGGACCCTAGGTCGGCGTCCTTATTGTTTGGGCCCAGCTACAAGTGGATCGTCTTATGTTACTCCTTTTTCTCTATCAAAATAACCCATCAAATCTCCATTTAGATTAATAAAAAATTTAGAATGCATAACACAAGCCTCAATCCAACGAGAAAACATAACGGGAAATCTCATAACCTTGAAAGATTGAAGAATAAACCTTCATTCAACGAAATTAAAAGCTTTCCTGAGATCAATCTTTATTGTACATCTAGAAGACATGTTCTTCCTATCATAACCTTGGACCAATTCTTGAGAATTCTTAACTTTTAGGTAAAAAATAACTTTTAATTTTTTATAAGGTTAATTATTAGAATGTTTAATTTTAAAAGGCGTTAGGCGCTCCGAAAAGAAAAAAGTCCTTGAAATCAAGGCGCTCGTCTTTCGTAGGTGAGATGCACTTATTCCCTGAAAATTATATATTAACTTTAGAATATATTTTGTATATAAAAATTTATATATTAACTTTGAAATATATTTTGTATATAAAAATTTAATAATTATATTATAAATTTTAAATCAAATTCTTTTAATTAGATATAAATTTTAAAATTATTAAAAATAATCTATTAAAATATTAATAAATTTATATTAATTAAATATATAAATTTAATATTTTATTTAAATTAGTAGCGTAAATTTTTCAATAAAGCTTGCGAAACAACTTTCTGTTAATTAATATAACTTTAGAAACCACTCATATGCACCTATTATTAATTAAATATAACTTTTTGTTCATCCCAACCGTTATTAATTAAATATAATTTTTATTTGGTATATGAAAATAATAAAAATGAATAATTGAGAAAAGTGGATGCTTAAGATTTTGGAACTGAAACTGAGCAGACAATGAACAATCGAAGGGAGTTTCTCTTGATTGTCGATGGTTTCAAACTACAGCGAAAGGAAGATGTGTTGTTTCACATTTGGGGGGAATTCAATATAATTTTTGGTTCTTTTGAACTGATGATGTTTTAGAAATATTTATTTGAAACTTGTGAAGAATTTTAAAATAATAACATATTAATAATTTTTTATTAATTAAATATATATTTTTCTATAATAAAAATAATAAAATTGAACAACTTTGAAAGTTGGAATCAATATAAAAAACACAATTGTCGAGTAAAATAAATGAAGTGAACAATAACCCACTTCTTCTTCTTTCCTAACCCTTTTATTCTTTTTTGTTTCTCTGTAAACCCTAATTTTTTTATTTGTTCTCTCAAACCCTAAAAGCATTAAAGCACAACGTCTTTCACCCTTAGAAAGCGTCAAAGTCCTGCGCCTTTCGTCATCTACCGTATGTCATCTCGTCTTAACCGTGTGAGACGTTTTTTTCGGCCGCCTAGATATTACTGACGCTTTAAGTGTAGCTAGACGTGCTTTTTATAACTAAGTTAGAATGATCACTAAAGTTAGTTGTAAATTTTTAATCATTTGAACATTATTTTTGTTAAGTGTTGTTAGTGGGTGACGTAGTTATTGAAAGAAAGATTATATAATTATATAAAAAATAAATTTATTAGATAAAAATAAATAATTATTTTTTTAATTTAATAATAAAACACGTTGATATTTAATTATGTAATCTTATAAATTTTCCTTTAATAGTTATGTCACTCATTAATGACACTTAATAAAAAATAGTGTTCAAGTGACCAAAAATTTATAACTTGAAAACTATAAGTTGAATTTAAATATCAATGATTAAAATTACACAAAAAAATATAAGTAATCATTCTAATGGTTAATTTTTTAAAATACTTTATTTAAAAGAGATATTTTATTTAGAAATATTTTTATCAATAATACCAAATTTATATTTTAAATGAAATATTAAAAAAAAAACACTTTCATTGTAGTTTTCAAAACAATAACGAACTAACATTTCTTAGCAAAATGTGTGTATAAAAGATGGAGTTGTCATGGGTTGTTTCATTTATGTGTAAGAAAAGTTGAAGTTTTTTTTATTTTTTTATGATGACCTAAGAAAGTCTTATTTGTGTGAAATAAATAAAACATTAAAAGATGTTAATAATGATAATTATAAAGGCTAAAATAAATGGGTAAACAAATACATTTAAAGATAAGAGTATACTACTTGAATGACCAAGTGGTATCATATTATGAATTTTGTTAAGTATAAGACAATACGATAGTTAATGATAAGTATTTATTTAATTTGCATTATTTATATATTTTGTCATTTTAATAATATTTTGATTAAATTAATAAATTTAGCTCTTAAATTGAAATTCACCCAAGTACTTGTTGATGTCATTAATCCATACAAAATTCTACGATAGGCGTCGAATATTATTAAATTAATTAATAAAAATTTAATGTATAATTAATAATTATTTTAAATAAAAATTTAATTAAATATTTTTTATATATTATACGTTTTTAATCTTTATTTTCAAATTAAAGCCCATGACTACGTTAATAATATATTTATACATTCATTTGACTAATTTTTTCTTTTATATTATAAGAAAATGTGTATTTTTAAATGCTCTAACCGAATAATGACGCTAATTAACAGAATATTGATCTTCAAGCTGAGAAGTGAAACCCAGAGAAATAAAAAAAAATCTATAATTGTCACGTCAGTATTTCTCCAATAACTCAAGAGTTATAATATAAAAGAAAAAGCTATTCAACTAAATCTTAAATCTATGAATAAATTACTAAAAAGGAAGAATATTGAGAAATCGAATACGGGTTAAAGGTTTTAATTTAGAAATTAAAGTTTGATCTTTTAAAAATATAAGTTTTTATTTTTCTAGATAAAGCTCTCTGTAGGATGAGAAAAAAATAAATTAACCTAATTATTGGAGACTATAATTTTTTTATATAGTTGATTTATAATCAATTATTAAATATTTATAACTCAGACTCTCATCAAAATATAAAAATATCTTATAGTATTTATATTTTTAATTTTATGACATTTTAATATGTATGACACATTTAATATTGTGACTAATTAATTTTATATTTATATTTTATAATATCATCCTACATTTTATACGCTATCACCCTAAACATATGTCGAAATAACCGATTCATGAAGAAGTTTTCATTTTCAAAAACCCAACGCAATGGACGAAGACAGAAATTCTAAGAGCAAGACTATCGAGAAAGTCATAAAACTCAAAAATGATGAAAAAAATTAAGTTATAAAAATATATATTTTAAAAACATAAATTTTAAATATATATTATATAAACATAATTATTTACAATATTTAATATAATTATAATTAAAATTTAAAAAGTTTTATGACAAATAATATTTGTGAGACATAAAAGGTATTTTTTAAAGGTTTACTTGGTATGTAGTTGAATGTCTAAATTTTGTATCAAATCAATTAAATTTTATTTAAGCTCGGACCCGGTCATGACTAGACCTATTAGAAGGAGAAATTATATCATGAGTCAGTCTCATCACATTATCTATAAGATCAACCATTAAAAATTACTCACCTCATCAGTTTTTAATTTTTTAAGTAAAAATTTATTTGAAAAAAATATGACATAAAAAAATTAATGGACACGTAGTGGGACCGACTATGATATAATTTTTCCACCGGAAGAGGCAAATGGGATCACCTCAGTTGTGCCGCCGTGGTGCCTAAGCATATATTTCTTATCGTTGGAAAATGGAAGCTCTGAGAGCAGCATATGGAGACGACGCATCATCGGACTCCGACTCCGAGGACTCCTCTCCGCCCACTCTCCCCGCCAAATCGAAACCAAAAACGGAGGAGACACCCTCGGCCCCTCTCCCTCCGCCTCCTGTTTCCCTCCTCCACCCTCCCAACTCCCTTGGTAATTCAAACTATTCTCAACTTCCCATGATTTTCTTTTGCTAAAAAGTTCGCCCTTTTTTATGCCCATCAACTGTTTCGTTCTTTTTTATCTTGACAATGGAAAAAGGCTTGTTGGATTACTTGCAAACTGGTCAGCCCAGCAGAGTCAGAAGCTTCCCTCACATCGAAGGCAACTATGCTTTGCACGTCTACATTCCAGGTGCCTTCAATTTCTTCAAACAGAAAACTTGATTTCTTCATCAACAATATTGAATGCCTTCTGTTTCTTTACCTTTGTTATTTCAGTTCTTATACCATCTGTTTCAAAGGAAGATATGGGTCAGTTTTTGAAGAAAGTTTCATCATTTGTTCCCGGTCTTCATGTTGTGGATATTGATGTTCCAGTAGATGTACTGTGTAAAGAAGAGCATAAGCTTGAACAAGTTGCCTTGGGAAAGGAATTTCACATAAGTTTAGGACGGACTGTTCCTATTAGAGTTCACCAGATTGACTCTGTTGTAACAATGCTTCGCCAGAAGCTTCAGTTTCTAAAGCGGTTTGATTTTTTATCTTTTTGCTATGCTTTGTTCCATTGCTTAAAAATACTATGGTTTTTTTTCTTCTGATTTACAGGATATGGTTTTGGTTTTTTCTCTTGCTGCAAATAGGTATTGGATTGATTTTAACAAATGGGAGGTGTTTGTCAATGATGATAAATCGCGCACCTTTCTTTCACTTGAAGTGATTAATGGAGGATTAGTTGAGGTAAGTATGCTGGATTTCCATTCTCCTTTAGTTGAAATGCTAATTCCTTATTTCGCCGTTTGATCAACCACTGTTTGGATATGTGGACACAGATAATATTTATTTCCAAGTCTACCTTTGATGTTACACTATGCGTTCGAATGTTATTGTTCGAATGATGACTAATTAGTAATTACTTGCTGGATAAATATATGTTTCTACATTTCAAGGGATATCATGTTAATATAACTATTTTTGTGTATTTCTTTCCCTTCAAGATGTTATTTATAATTTATTTTTGTTAGTTTATCATGCATCAAGATGTTGTACAATATGATTCACGAGCCTGTACTAGGAAACATGGTTGCAAGTATATTTTGTATCTGAGCGTGCAGGATAACTTCTTTATAAATTTTTCTAATATGAACATGTTAAAGTGAGAACTGAGAAATGGTTGTCTGAAAGTGGTATAAAGATCTAGAGATCAACGCTTGAATTGGAGTAAAAATTCTACACCATGTTTACTTGCACTAGTTTGTCCTACTGATGAGCTATTTGTATCTGCTGTGAGTTCGATGCCTGTCTTTTGTAGACAAATTGGATGCTCATCTTGCAGTTTTGTTTCTTACTGTTCTTTTATTTTAAAAAAACATGGTATTACTTGGTTGCAATTGATTCTCAGATAACTAAGCAAATTCAAGCTGTTAATGAGGTTTACAAGCTTCACAATCTTCTGGAGTTCTATAAGGTTCGGGTTTGTAATAAATGAATGGCATAATTTAATCAATACCTCATAAGATTTGGAGCAATGATCGTATATCATATTGTTTGTCAATATACAGGATCCAAGGCCTCATATATCCTTGGCTTGGGCTCTAGGAGACATTAGCAGTTCCCTTAAGAAAGTGGTTGAGGAAGAAACAAAGTCATCTGGCTTCAGAGGTTCCTTACAAAATTGTATTTGCACGAGTAAATTTGGTGGTATCGAGTGTAAAATTGGTAATAAAACATATAAAATATGTAAATCTCCTGATCAATGATAAAATCTCTTCAACCACTTGTGATATATATTCATCGTTGTTTATTTTCGTCTGTTATTTGTGAAACTCCTGATTAAGAACTTATATATATGTCCCAGAATCGTATTTGTACAAGTATAATCGGTATGGAATTGGGGAAATAATGAGGTATGAATTCCCGATTTTAGGTTACAAATCGTTCTCAATATGTCCTTTAACCTCTTGTGATATATATTTCATTGTTCTCAATATTTTCTGGTTTATTCATACGGTTGATGAAGTTTGTAGTGAAACTACATGCAAGAATGGGCATAGCTTAACATAATGCCATGGATATAATCTGCCTAAAACTTACTGTTATCGGGAAAATAACATGTCTCTATGATGTCTTTGCAACCTGATCTTCTAGAATGGTAATGGATGGCATTTGCAGTATTCTTGCTCTGTCCTTGTTTTCTCAGGTTTTCCACGGGTTGTGCTTGAGTTCGTGGTGTGCCTACTGATGTCCTTGGACCGGCTTGGGACGGATTCTGTGGATAATGTCCTTGGCTAGTGTTTTGATAACATGCAGTACTTGTTTCCCTGAATAAAGTGGTGTAAGTATGATGGTGAAGTCCTTTACATGGCGCAAATGCTGGATAACCAGTGAAATCAAACAAATCTTAAGCTCGAACTGTATTGGGAATTTGCTTGTGAGGATGTTGATCGTGAACAGCGACATCGCAAAGGCTAGCGAGTTGGAACTTGGAAGCCATGAATAGTGCCCATGAATATATGCAAAATCAACTACAAGAAATTTTGTATTGGTTACAAAAGCATAAACTGTCAAGAAATTTTCTCAAGTATAGAGGGAATGTTTTCCTGAATGTAGCTGATGTTGCCTTGGCATTGACAAGAATTTGTGTCTGAATGAATAACAGAACCAGGAATAATTGATGGAACTCTCCCAATTTCACAGTACTGGACTTCCTTTGCTATTTAAGTAGGCCAATATAGATGCAACATCCACTGTTCGACCACTACAATTATCCTTTACAACCTTATATACAGGACCAGTCTTCTGAATAAAATCTTTATATGATTTAGGCAAGCTTTCAGGACGCATCACAAAGGAATTCATAACCTGGCATGAGCATCAATCAGTAAAATCTGTTGAAGAAAAGAAACTATATTGACCAAACACTACTAAGCGAAAAGAAGATATGAAAGCACAAGAAATTCCCTGTCACAAACAATCCAGTTTTGCAAACCAAATTCCCTGTCTGCCCGATAAATCCATCCCTGTTAATCCGTCCACCACATAACCCATGAAGAACCCTACCATTGCTGCTCGACCTGCAAACATTTCAATCGAACAAATCAAAAATTTTAAAATCCAATTGAACTGATCAGAAACTAACTCAGATATCTAGTTTTAATGGACAGAAATAGGCATTAACCATTGAGCAGTTCAGCCTCAGGAAGATATGTTCTCATGAACCATGACCAACAGAGTATGATTGAGCTGATGTGCTTCTATAAATATCTAGAGAAATTTGCAGTTATGGATAAGTAGGAAATATGAACATACAACAATGTGTAGGTATCATTTACATATATTCAAGGGACGCTCACCTTCTCCAATCACACCATCCCAATTGATCCTACCATTTCTGACAATCATATCCAAATCCCATGTTCCATTCTTCCACCATTTGTCCTCGAACTTCCTTTCCTAGCTGGAGAAGATCCGGTCTCGATGTTGTCCAACAACTTGTCTTTGGAACCCTTTGGCATATTGATTTTTGAGGACGGTTTCTCTTTTTCATTGATTTTAAACCCCTTTTGGCCTTCAAAGGGTGACAGCATTCATAACATGCTTTGTACCCAGAGAATAAGCTGATTTCGCCTGAGCATGTTCCTACCGGGGTGACACGATGTGAACAGCAAGCTCTTTGTAAGGAGGCGTGTATGGAAATGGAAGCCATGGTTGTACTTTGAAGGTAGTGTTGTTGCTTTTGCTTCTTTGTTCTTCTCAAAAGATCTTTCTGGGGAAAAGGTAGACAATTTGGCAGTATTTTTTAGAAAAAACAAATCATCTTTCCATAAATAAAAAAGAAATTTAATTGCTCTATTCCAATAAAAACATGGCACAACAAAGGGTACTAGAATTTCAATCTAGTGTCATAGTTTATACTACTACAAAATAAGTTATACAGAGGATGGTTGCCGCTGTTGTAAATCCTTTTGGGGAGGCATAGTGTTCTCTAACAATGATGCTGCAACAATAACATGATTTCACCCTTTCCAATGTGATATCAGTGATGGTTGGTCAAGTTTTAAACTCTTTCCTGTGATGATCAAAGTGATATCATCAGAATGAGGGTCTTTACGATCCTCCATGAAAGGATAGCAATATAATTTATTAAATAAGTTATCAACTGCAAAACTAAAACTAACTTTACAATTTTGAGGGTACAAACTTACATGCTTCCTTTTTCTTCGATCAATTCCACTATTCCTCATATCAGTTTTTGCAAGAGCAGATCCAGAGGGAAGGTCGTAAGGCATCGGAGAAGGCACTGAAGCAGAAGCTGGAGGTGCAGTTGCCATAGCAATAGTACTAGCTGACAAGGCTGGCTGAGGTGGAGCAGCAGCAGGAGGCGAGAGTGCAGGTCTAGGAACTTGTTCAGGAGGAGGCTTAGGCAAAATGAACTTCAACCGATTGTTTCGATAGTTCTTCCAAAAGAAAAACTGTTGTCTGTGTGCCACTTCCTATAAATTTTAGGTACAAAAATGAAAAAGACACCCCAAAAGTGAACATGAAAACATATTGATACAAAATAATACTCTTAACACATATTTCATTTAGTGACCATGAACATATTTATCAGGACAACAGGATCAGCAAGATATATTAGAGCCAAACCTTGTTGGCAGGATGTGCCATTGCATTTCGAAAATTCGCATTCTGAAGAAGTTCAAGGAAATATAGACAATGGGGATAGCTGCAATCATATTTTTACTTAAGTTCATGTGTCACATAAAAAAATCCCCAAACAAGGGAGCTGTAAATTAACTATGGAGCTTTGCTCAACATTTATCCTGCAATAAGATATATGCCAGATTTAAGCAATTCAAGCCTAAAGTATCAGATGGCAAGCTTTCAAGGGACTGACATGACAAATTTTATGTACTCTGGTCGTTGCCAGTACTGAAGATATTTCAAGTATCCAATAAATGCCTCATCACGAAAAGCAAGCAAAAACGAATGAAACATAAAGAATAAGATAATTAAAATTTGACACAATGAACAGCCAAATCTATCCAATTTGTAACAGTGTTGGAGCATTAATTCCTGAAATTAACAGCACAAACAGATAAATCATTCCATTAGAGCAAGTAGCGGACTAACCCTAATTCAGAAGGAACTGAGAACTCACAGTGGATGTAAGGAGGGTTAGCAAGGCACTGAAAGAATTCGAACTCGAGTAAGAACCGTTGCCGCCCACCATCCGGATCCTTGTACACGTTTTTCGGCCTGAAAATTCATTCACACATGAATAAAAAAACGAATTTTATATCTATCCCATTCAGAATTTCTGTTCACAAAGACAATGAATTTAGAGAAGAAGCTTACAAAGAAGGAGTGTCGAAAGCATTGTCACTTTCTTTAGTTGCAGCCATTGAAACCTTCACTCTAACATTAAAAAAATGGAGAAGAAGGGATAATTCAAATTTTAGCAACGGTTGATCAATACCATGGGAGAAACAATAGTTCCCTTAGGCGGAGAAATTCCAGAAATTAAGATCACGAGAAATATTTTTTATTAAGATTTAGTAGTTTTGAAGTAAATATTGTATTTTAATTTAATTTTTAAAATTATGAAAAGATTTATAATAAAAATTATAGTGTAAAAAAATTTTTACTTGTACATATTTGGATGAAATAGTGACTTAATTTAATTTATAAAAGCTTAATGTTATTATTGATTTGAGATAAAATTAAAAAAATCATTTATATTTAACGTCTTTCTTTTATATTACAATTTTTATAGTAAATTTTAAAAAATCTTTCAATTTTTCTTATTTTATTAATTATCAATTTATTTAAATTACTTAAAAAATAACCCATTTAGATTTTAAAAAAATTCTAACGAGGTTTGTAATATATTTTTTCACATAAAAAATAAATAACCTATTTTAATTAATTAAATTAATACGAGATAAAATGCATCAAAAAGCACATATAATGGTAAAAAAATTGTGTGCAATGTTATAGGAAAAGGGAACCGATTCAATGCAACGTAAACGCGGTCTTACGCGCAAAAGTATTGAACCGAAAGCCGCCAATACTCAACATGTTCATAGTCGTCTTGCAGTCAAGTGTCTGGTTGTTTTCCAGATCATCATTTAACCTGGATAAACAGGGAGGTCAAAAACATTCCAACTCAGAGAATATCCAGAAAACTCTGCATTCAATACATAGAGTCATAATTTAAGATTTTAATCACCATAAACTATAAAGCCTTCTCTTGGAATCTTCTGGTCTATGTCACCTGGTAATGATCTTCATTCAAAGCATTTCTGAAATATGATTTAAACCGTCATAGCTTACCCGAACTTTCCTGTATAAATCTGCATGATTTTAACAGACACAGACACACACTCTGTTTTTCTTTTTCTTTCTTGGAGTCCAAACAGAATGTCTGGGGACGAAAGGACGAGCTCATTTACAATTGGAAACACGGCACAAGAAAAGGGTTTTGATTATGTTCCCGAATGTTACATTGTTTCGCCTTTGAATTCCAAAGCTTCGAATTCCGATGTCAAGGAAGCTAAAGTTCCGACCATTGATATGAATCGACTGAGGAAGAATGGCAGTGAACGCTCTGTTGCCATCAAAGAGCTCGGGGAGGCTTGTCGCCGCAGGGGCTTCTTTCAAGTAGGTGTAACTGTTCTTTGCTTAGCTAGCAAGAAATCAACTATTTTTCTTATATTAAAACAAGAATGTATGTTGATGTTTGCATTAGGTTGTGAACCATGGGATCTCCCAATCAATTCTTGATGAAGTCCTTGCGGTGGCGTCGGATTTCTTCGATTTGCCAGCTCGAGAGAAGTTGAAGTTCAAGTCTAGTGATGTTTACCAGCCCATAAGGTATGCAACGAGCTTGAAAGATGGGGTTGACAAGGTCCAGTATTGGAGAATTTTCCTGAAGCATTATGCACATCCGTTGGAAGCCTGGATCGATTCATGGCCGGATAATCCGCCTCATTACAGGTATAGAGATTAAATTCCAAAGTCGAGTACAATACAGAATGTCGTCTCGAAATCGAACTCATCAATGCTTAATGTTTACAGAGAAAAGATGGGGAAATATTGTGCAGAAGTAAGGAAACTTGCCTTGGAACTGATGGGAACAGTGATAGAGAGCCTTGCCATAAGCCCAAACCACTTGAGCCAAGAAATGGAACATGGAATGCAAGTGATTGCAGTGATGTTACCCACCATGCCCCGAACTGAACACGGCACTCGGGTTGCCGCCCCATTCGGACTACACATGCTTAACCATTGTCCTCCAGAACTCAACCGGCCTCGAAATCTTGGATGCCAACGACGGCAATTGGATCGTCGTCCCTGCGATTCACGGAACGTTACAAGTCCATGTGGGTGACCATTTCGAAGTTCTGAGTAATGGTATCTACAAGAGTGTTGTCCATCGTGCTACTTTGAACCGTGAAATGACTCGGATCTCCATTGCCAGCTTACACAGTTTGGGAATGGATGATAAAATTGGACCATCTGAAGAAGTTGTTTCTGAAGAGCATCCTAGTAGATATAGAGAGAGTAGCTTCAGGGATTTCCTGGATTTCCTTGCAACTGATGATATTGCAGATGGTAAGCGTTTCATTGACACACTTCGAGTTTGAAAGGTACAAGGTTTTTTGTTTTCTGGGTTTGGGTCGTATGATCCTAAGACATGTAATACATCTGTCTGCTGCTGCTGCTGTTGCTGTTGCTGTTGCTGTTGCTGTTGCTGTTGCTGTTACTGTATTGGTTCAGCAGACAGTTGCCTTTGTTCCTCCCTGTTTTTCCTTACCATAATAAACAATATTTTAAACTCCAAGGCAGATTCAGACATTAATCATAAATATCTTAAAAATTTAAAATAAATACAAATTATAAATTATAAAAAGCATAAAGATAATTTTAACCCTTTAACGTTTATAATTTTTATCGTTTTGGCTCTTATTCTTTTTTGGATCAATTTAGCCCTTAACCTATATCTTTTTGACAAATAACTTATTTTTTAATTACCATGATAACTGAACCGTTAAAAATCTAACAATGATGACATGTCATATGCATATGATAATATATTTTAAATAACATGACATTTAACTTATCAAATATATATATATGAAATATAATTATATTTTAATATAAAATATAAAACAATTAAAATTTTAATAAAATATTAAAAAATTAATTATTTTTTAATTGTTTTATGTTTTATTAGAATTTTAATTATTTTATATTTTATATAAAATTCTAATATTTTATTAGAATTTTATGAATTAATTTTTTTAATATTTCATTAGAATTTTAATTGTTTTATATTTTATATTAGAATATAATTATATTTCATATATAACTGTTTTTTTATTTTATTAATTAATTTTTTAATATTTTATTTTAATTTAATTGATTTATATTTTATATTAAAAATAAAATTATATTTCATATATATATATATATGTATTTGATAGGTTAAATGTTATGTTATTTAAAATATATCATCATATGCATATGACATGTCATCATTGTTAGATTTTTAACGGTCCAGTTATCATGGTAGTTAAAAAATAAGCTATTTGTTAAAAAGATATAGGTTAAGGACTAAATTTATCCAAAATAGAATAAAAGCCAAAACGATAAAAATTATAAACGTTAAGGGCTAAAATCATTTTTATGTCATTAAAAAATTAAAAAATAATGTGCCCACCCAACCATCCAGTAGATCCGCCGCTGTTTCAAACTAGTATTTTCTATATTTGCTCCAGCTTGAATGTTAAGTCAGGTAAATAATTTATAATTTATAAATTATAATTTGTATTTTATTTTAATATTCATCATTAAAAATTAATAATATAATGATTAAAGATATAAAAATCACATGTCACGTTATTTTTTTTTATTTTTATCTAATATGTCATATATGATTTTTTATGATTTTAGTCTACAAAACATGATGATTAAAAGAGAGAAAATAATATAACAACATATCATTTGTGATTTTATTACTCCTAATTAGTATATTATTAAGTTTTTACAATCAATATTAAAATAAAAATATAATATTAAATATTATTTTATAAAAAATATTAAAATAAAATAAAATACAAATAAAATATTAAATATATTTTTTTTATAAATTCATTAATAAGTTTATATCTCAAATATTTAATTAATAAAATAATTGAAACGGTTAATGGTCGGTCAATTTCAATGTTGAAATAAACAATGAAATATAGTACGCAGAGTTTAATAGAGAAAAATTATTTATTGAGTAAAAAATTATAAAATATATTAAATGATTTATTCAAACACATTTAATTTTTATTTACTTGACCTTTTACATATTTCAATGTTTTTTTATAAATATAAATGATAAATTTCAATATGTTAAGATGAATTAATTTTATTACTCATCTTAATATTTTTATAGATAAATTATATAAGTAATAAATTAAATCGATATATTTGGATCATGATTTAAGTATTTTAAATGTGTATTTTTCTTTAAAAATTCTTTAAATTAAGATATTTGTTAAGCAACAATATTTTAATAGAAAATATAATTTTAGTATTTTAAATTTTTATTAAAAAAGCAATTTTAAGTCAAGATTTTAGTATTCTTTAGACATTGTTGAATTTAAGTAAACAACGTTATTTTTTTTCTGAATTTGAAATTTTCGATTGATAAAATTTGACATAAAAAATATAATTAAAGTAAATGAAAAATTAATAGAATTTAATATCTTATTCTTTAAGTATAAGAAATAATGTCCATGTAAAAGGAAAGAAACGAATAACACATTACTAACAAACTAAGTCCTAAGAATAAGGTATCTATCTATTTTGCTGATTGAGTAGGACCCAACCTCAGCTCCAAAAGATCACTTGCTGTAGAGGAAGAACCATACACAACACCAAACATGCTTTGCTGATCATGGACAGACATCGGCAAAGGAGGTCGAGCAGCGAAACGAGTTATAGATCCATGTCCGAATGAGAACGGAACCAGTGTACCTTCTGGAAAACCTTGTCCATGTGGAGATGCCGCCTGCTAATACATGGATCAGCATTATCAGACTTTGAATTTGTATGGATAATCCGAGGTATGTAGGGACAGCCAAGTAATAATATATTTGAACTGTAAGGTCATACCATGGGTTGAGTGATGGGATAATAATAAGTCGGAAGATTATGAGTTGCCACCATCCTTGTCACCGGAACAATCTCAGATAAACTGTTTTCTTTAGATAAGGAACTCGTACGACTAGAACTCTGTTTAATAAAAATACAAGTACAAAAGTAATCATCAGCATGCAATGCATAATAATAAAAATCATCACCAATTAATAGTCGATTCAGAATAGAGATTAAGTGACTTTACCGAATCATGTTCTTGAAAATCCATGTCGAACATGCTTGGCCTCCGTTTCATCTTGTCATCCGCAGTTTGTCTGATGTAATATTTTTGTGCATGGCTTGCAACTTGAATCGGAGTCCTTGTGGTCACATAGTTCTTTGAAATCCCTCTCCAATCTCCTTTTCCTAGCTTTTTCAAACCTTCCAAGAATGCTCTATGCTCATCTTGCGTCCATGGAGTGCCTGAAATTCCAACACAGGTGTTATTACAGCATAACATTAAAAAAACATGATATAGACAATCAATGAATTAGATACCAATAATTAAACAAATAATAATAATAATTACAACAAAATCCAATAACTCAAATTCAAAACTGAAAGTATAATCTGATTACCTTTTTTCTTTTCATGTGCAGCTTTAACTCTTTTGGAAGCATGAAACTCTCCCTCAGACAAGAACTCGACATCTGCACCGCCGCCATTGTTGTTTTCTCCATGAGACTGTAAATTTCCCAGGCTGAAACTCTTCTTCTTCTTCATGAAATTCTCTTGGTCTCCCTCTATGGCTATTGGGACACCAAATAGCATAATCCAACTTGGTTTCTCATTACAAGCTCTCGAATTATGGGCGTTTTGTCCACAATTTGAACACTTTCGAACTGAAGTTTCTTGCATCACAATCTCTTTCTTCTTGCTGCCGACTGGGTGATTTGAACAAACTAAAACTTGGTTTGTTCCTTTGTTTTTCTATTGCAAACATATACTGTAATATAAAGAGAGAAAGATGTTGAAAGATTTTTTTTGGAATATGCTAATAAATGCAACCCTAATTACTTGCTTTCCAAGCTAAATTTAATTTAATTTTTTATATAAAAAGGGTATTTCCTCTACCAAAGTAAATCTAGGTGACAAATAATCTTTTTCCATTTATAGTAAGTTAAAGGATTATAAAGTTAAATTTTATAATTAATTCTTTATCATTTATTATTAAAGGAAGTCATTAATAATATAAAGAAACGAATACTCTAGTTTTAACTAAAATATTTAATAAACATTTAATACGTAGGTTCAATTTCATTACTATAATTAAAATTTATATTTATGGAAACTAAATATTAGTAAATGTTTTTATTTTAAATTATTAGATTTTATAATTTATATGATTACGTGTCTTTGTAAAAATTTTGGTAAATATATGTGTCTATGATAATGAGGTAGATATATTTTGATCTACTCTTTTAAGGTTAAATTTACCCTTTTTTTTTGAACTCATGTATGTTATTAATATTAAATATATTTATATGAACTTAATTTTAGATATCAATCTCAATTTTTGCTGAAATTTATTTATATCTTTTAATATTCATCCAAATTCGATTAAAATTGTCTTTAATTTTTCTAGAAATATATTAATTTTGAACTTAAATAAAAAATAAATGCATAAAATATTTAAAGTTTAAAATATTTATTATAATTATAGGTGTCTGATAATTAAATAGCATTAAAAATAATTAACTAACAAAATTAAACACATAATTTCAATATTTTAAATCTCAAAATTCTAAAAAAATTTAAATCAGCCCATAAATCCCTAAAAATAACAAAACCATTAATCTCTAATTCTTTACCGCTATCATCGCGGACTATCGTCGTATAGTTCTCCCTTTCGATTGTTGAACTCAAACGACCATTTTCCAACGTAATATCCTAAAAAATTGACGAATGATGTACTAATCAAATGGTTATTTCACATTCAACATTTAATATTTGACTGACATATTATTTTTTTGATTTCTAACAATAACGAATTAAGAAAATAATTGATTGAATACGACAAACGATCGAGTGAAATCGATGATGATGATCGACGGTGATAATAGTAAAGATTTAAAATTTTAAGATTTAAGGATTTGAGAACTATTTTAGAAATTCATGGTAAATTTATTGAATTGAATTATTAATTTTTTCTTTCTAAATTTGGAATTTTCAATTGTTTTTTTAGGTTTTCAATAACCCAACAAAAAAAAATGGTTGCTATTATTTTTAATTAAATTAAAAAAATATTATATATGAATCATGAGTTTTAATCTTTATCTCACTTCAATTTTTATGAAAATATAATATCTTAGACTTAATTATTATTTTTATCTATTCTCGACTATGAACGAAGTAATTTTTTTAATTATATATTTCTATTGTCATTCTTTATTTTTCCAATTATAAGAGAAATATTTTTTTCTCCTAAATAATTAAGATATCGTTGAGAATTTTTTTTATTTATTATTCTGTAACGTAAAAACTCTGAAAAATAGGTAATGACATCCGTTGATGATGGTGATGGGTGATGGGGTTTGATGAGGTTATCAATAATAATAATGATAATAATTTTTCTACTTTTAAGATAAGGATTTTAGATTTTAAAGGATTTTGAGATTTTTTTTAAAAAATATTATATTTTTATTTTTTTTTAAAAATAAAATTAAATATCATATATCTAAATATTATCGGGTGATAAATTTTTCTAGTTAAAATGTTTTTTCCGACTAAATCGGATTGAGCATTAATCTTGATTCGAAATACTTTTTTTAGTTTAAAAGGAAGTTCGGAAATTGCAGAGGTTTGGCATGCAACTGATTCCAACGGGGAAAATTAAGGGAGGGGAGAAAAATTTAAAAAAAAAATTAAAAATATAGACAAATTATAAAAAATATTTTTATTTTGATCATTAAAATAGTAATATTATAATAATTTAGTGATTATATAAGTAATTTATCATTTTTATTATGTCAAAATAGTACGTTGTTTATTGTTTAAAGACAATTAACACCTGAGCGATCATTGAATTAGAGAAGAAAATATTAAATCAAATGACTTTAGTAAATTAAATTAAAAATTTGATCAAATTCGTGTTACCACCTAATTGAACGATGAACTTATTGAATTGAATTAAAATTTTGATCAAATTAATAAAAGTGTACAGAGTGGTACCAAATGAGTAACGATATAAATGTATGTTAATTACAACATCATCCATAAAATAGATGTTTAAAGTTTCAACCGTTATAGTTTTAAGTGTCCGAACGTTTAAAAAACTCATTACCCAATCAAAACACAACACACGATAGGAATATTGATTTTTAGAAATTAATTTCTAAAACAACTTTATTTTTTAAATCCCAAAATTCTAATAAAAAATTCATATCAATCCTTAAATCCCTAAATATAAAGAAAAAACATTAATCCTTAAATCGTCACTATTATTGTCGTTGACCATCATTATCGAACCCAACGTATCGATTTTCGAACTCAGACGATTATATTCTCAAATATTCTATCATCAGAAATTGACACTAATCGAATAATTATTTCACATTCAACGTTCAATGTTTGGTTGATACACCGCTCGTCGGTTTTTGATGACAACAAGTTGGAGAAAATAGTTGACCGAGTTCGACGGCTGAACAAGTGAAATCGACAATGACAGTACGTAGGTGAGGATAACAATAATTATTTGAGGATTTAGGATTTAGGAGTTTCGACACTATTTTAGATTTTTTAGAATTTTAAGTTTATTTTTAAAAAATAATTAATTATTAAATATAAAAAGTTAATTAAAAAATTATAAATTAAAACATGACACATGTCTAATTTTTATTGGTTAATATTTTTTAATAATATTTAACTATCGTACATCTAAAATTATAATATTTAAAAATTTATTTTTAAAAAAATATTTTAAGCATCTAAAATTTTAAAAATTTATTTTTATTTAAATTTAAAATTAATATATTTCTTAAAAAACATATAAACAAATTTAATCGAATTCCAATGAATCATTAAAATACATAAATGTTTAATAAAATAACTTTTATTTATGTTAAGTCATGTAAATAATTTATAAATTCTAATTTCGATGCTCAGTTCTCGATTAAACTAATAAAATAAAGGGAAATTACAGATCTAAACGATACCTCATCTATTTTATTTTAGTAAAATAATATTTAATATCATATTTTGTTTTTTTTATATTTATAGTTAAAAATTAATAATATACTATTATTAAAAGTATAAAAATTATACGTGATAAATTATTATATTAGTTTTTATTTAATATGAATGTGTATTTTTTTATGTTTTTAATTAATAAAACTGAAAAAGAAAAAATACGATAATAGCATATCATATGTAATTTTATTACTCCTTATCAATATCATATTATTATTATTATACGATTGAATATCAAAACAATAATAAAATATAACATTAAAAATTATTTTATAAAAAATAAATATTACAATAAAACACTCCTTATAAATTCATTAATAAATTCGTATCTCAAATATTAATTAATAAAATAATTGAAACGGTTCATTCTGGGTCAATTTCAATACTGATTTTTTCGGTGTCACGGAAATTAGGATAGTAAGAAATTAGACAATGATTACCTCGTGGCAATATAGTAGGCAGAGTTTAATGGACAAAATTTATTTATTGAGTAAAAAATTATAAAATAAAAACTTATTCCGTCTCATTTAATTTATTGAATATTGATTTTTTAGTTTTTTTTTATAATTTTGATTTATTATAATTTTAAATTTATTATTAATAAAATATGAAAAATAAATTTTAAAAACTTTTAATTAAATAATTTAAAAATATATATTTTATAAAATTTAATAAATTAAAATATTTAAAACAACTTTGATCAAAGTTTTAAAATTTTAATTTTAAAAAATTAATATTGAACGTATTAAGTGAGAAGAAAATTTAATATATTAAGATAAATTTAAAAAATTAAGAAAATTTAATATCTTATTCTTTTAAGTATAAGAAATAATCTCCATGTAAAAAAGAACGAGTAGTAAGAACGAATAACACATAACTGCAAATTTTGTCGCTTCTAACAAACTAAGTCCTAAGAATAAGGTATCTATCTATTTTGCTGATTGAGTAGGACCCAACCTCAGCTCCAAAAGATCACTTTCTGTCGAGGAAGAACCATACCCAACACCAATCATGCTTTGCTGATCATGGACAGACATCGGCAAAGGAGGTCGAGCAGCGAAACGAGTTATAGATCCATGTCCGAATGAGAACGGAACCAGTGTACCTTCTGGAAAACCTTGTCCATGTGGAACTACCGCCTGATAATACATGGATCAGCATTATCAGACTTTGAATTTGTATGGATAATCTTACTCATGCAGGGACGGTACCAAGTAATAATATATTTGAATTGTAAGGTCATACCATGGGTTGAGTGATGGGATAATAATAAGTCGGAAGATTATGAGTCGTCACCAACATTGTCACCGGAACAATCTGAGATGAACTATTTTCTTTAAATAAGGAACTCGTACGATTAGAACTCTGTTTAATAAAAATACAAGTACAAAAGTAATCATCAGCATGCAATGCATAATAATAAAAATCATCACCAATTAATAGTCGATTCAGAATAGAGATTAAGTGACTTTACCGAATCATGTTCTTGAAAATCCATGTCGAACATGCTTGGCCTCCGTTTCATCTTGTCATCCGCAGTTTGTCTTATGTAATATTTTTGTGCATGGCTTGCAACTTGAATTGGAGTCCTTGTGGTCACATAGTTCTTTGAAATCCCTCTCCAATCTCCTTTTCCTAGCTTTTTCAAACCTTCCAAGAATGCTCTATGCTCATCTTGCGTCCATGGAGTGCCTGAAATTCAAACACAGGTGTTATTACGGCCTAACATTAAAAAAAAACATGATCTAAACAGTCAATGAATTAAATACCGATAATTAATTAAACAAACAATAATAATTACAACAAAATCTAATAACTCAAATTCAAAACTGAAAGTATAATCTGATTACCTTTTTTCCTTTCATGTGCAGCTTTAACTCTTTTGGAAGCATGAAACTCTCCCTCAGACAAGAACTCGACATCTGCACCGCCGTCATTGTTGTTTTCTCCATGAGACTGTAAATTTCCCAGGCTGAGACTCTTCTTCTTCTTCTTCATGAAATTCTCTTGGTCTCCATTCTTGGCTATTGGGACACCAAAGAGCATAATCCAACTTGGTTTCTCATTACAAGCTCTTGAATTATGGCCGTTTCGCCCACAATTAGAACACTTTCGAACTGAAATTTCTTGCATCACAATCTCTTTCTTCTTGCTGCCGACTGGGTGATTTGAACAAACTAAAACTTGGTTTGTTCCTTTGTCTTTCTATTGCAAACATATGCTGTAATATATAGAGAGAAAGATGTTGAAAGATTTTTTTTTGGAATATGCTAATATAAATGCAACCCTAATTACTTGTTTTCCAAGCTAAATTTGAATTAATTTATCAAAAAATATATATTTCCTTTGCTAAAGCAAATCTATGCGACAGATAATCCTTTTCCATTTATGGTAAGTTGATGGATTATTCATATCTTATAAATTTATTTATGTAAAAAAATCTTTTATTAATATTCTTTAATTTAAATTTTATAATTAATTGTTTATCTATTAAAGCATTTATGATAAAAGGGATTAGTCATTAATAATATATCAAGAAACGAATACTCTACGATAAGCTCATAGCTATAATTAAAATATTTAATAAAAATTCAATACATAAGTTTAATTTCATTACTATAATTAAAAATTATACTTATGGCAACTAAATACTAGTAAATTTTTTCTTTAAAATGATTAAAATTATTAGATTTTATAATTTATTTGGTTACGTGGCTTTGTAAAATTTTAGTAAATCCTAAGTAGACGTGTCTATGATAAGGTGGTTTGTAAATTTTGATTCACTTTTTTGATTAAATTTACCTTCTTTGTGAGCTCATGTATAGCATTAATATTAAATATATTTATATAAACTCAATTTAAGATATTAATCTCAAATTTTGCTGAAATTTATTTATATCTTTTAATGATTCATTGGAATTCGATTAAATTTGTTTATATATTTTTTTTATCTTTGGAAAAATATATTAATTTTAAATTTAAATAAAAATAAATTTTTAAAATTTTAGATACTTCAAATATTTTTTTTTAAAAATAAACTCTAATCTTAAATTTTAATAGTAAACCTTATATTAAATTTTAAGGGCTAAATATAATTGAATAGGTGATCTTCCTTACGCTTTACGTACGTCAAACTGTTCAAGATTATGGCGTGATATTAGTGTGATTTGAGAGGAGGTTTATAACAGTGTATGCTGAAATATACGGGATGGTAAAATAAAGATTTTTGGTATAACACGTGATTAGCTAAAGATGGGCCTTTGGTGAAATTCTAGTTGGGAAGTGATACTCCCATACCGTGTAAAGTGGCTTCAATGGTGAGCAATTCGGGGCAGTGGGATATGCATAAGTTAGTTCATCTTATTCCGAAAACATTATGCATCAAATTGTAGCTATGCGTCCACCACATGCCTCTTTGGAAAAAGATATAGCAGCATGGAGATGGTCTGACAATCAGGTCTTTATTAGCAAACTTGCTTACGCGAAACTTGCTCGGAGTGATGAGTGGGTGGAGAATGATGATTGGTCTGTTATTTGGAGAAAAAATGTACCACAACGTGTTCGAACTTTTCTTTGGCTAGCAAGAAGTAATCGTCTTCTTACAAATTCGGAGAGACTGTTAGACTTGATGCGCAAGCTCGAATCGATCACCGATTATCGTCAAGAGGGTTGTTTAAGATGTTTGGTTGAATTTGCTAAAATCGAAAGATTGAGATAAAGAACACAAAGATTTTAGAGTGGTTCGGCCACGCCTACATCCACTACCTTAGCATACCACTAAGGATTTCAACCAATTCACTAATGAATTCAACCTTTTTACCGGTTCAAGGGATAACCGTCACAACCCTATCTTTTGGACTTGGCTAAGATAGAACCAACTCTAGTTTTTATCTAAGGCTAAACTAGAACCTCTCCTTTTACAAAGGCATTTGTTTGGTAAATTAAGTACCTCACAAAGGTGGATGTTTACACAATTAAGCTCACAAGAGGATACAAGATTTACAATAAAATCACTCTCTTAAGACTATGTACAAGAGAAAATGAAAATGGAGATTTAAACTCAATTTCTCTTGATCATGTTTCTTGGATGTTGTCTCTAACCATCTTTAAGTGTCCCAAGCATGTTTTTATAGTGTGGAATCATACTCTTTTGTTTGTCGTATTCAATCGATTATTTTTTAACTCGTTATTGTTAGAAATCAAAAAAATAATGTGTCAGTCAAATATTGAACGTCGAATGTGAAATAACCATTTGATTAGCACATCGTTCGTCGATTTTTGACGATATTACATTGGAAAAATGATCGATTGAGTTCAACAATCGAAAAGGAGGGTTATACGACGATGATCCGCGGCGATAGTGGTAAAAAATTAGAGATGAATGGTTTTGTTATTTTTAGTGATTTATGAATGTTTTTTTTAGAATTTTGAGATTTAAAAAATTGAAGTTACGTGTTTAATTTTGTTGGTTAATTATTTTTAACGCTATTTAACTATTAGACACCTATAATTATAATAAATATTTTAAACTTTAAATATTTTATGCATTTATTTTTCATTTAAGCTTAAAATTAATATATTTCTAAAAAACTAAAGACAATTTAATCGAATTTGGATGAATATTAAAAGATATAAATAAATTTCAGCAAAATTTGAGATTAATATCTTAAATTAAGTCCATATAAATATATTTAAGATTAATAACATACACAAGTTCAAAAAAATGATAAATTTAACCTTAAAAAAGTGAATCAAAATTTACCTACTTCATTATCGTAGACACGTATACTTACCAAAATTTTTTACAAAGACACGTAATCGTATGAATTATAAAATCTAATAATTTTAAATAAAAACATTTACTAATATTTAGTTTCCATAAATAAAATTTTTAATTATAGAAATGAAATTGAACCTATATGTATTGAATTTCTATTAAATATTTTAGTTAGAACTAGAGTATTCGTTTCTTGATATTATTAATGACTAATCCTTTAGTAATTCGTTTATAAACTTTTCAAATAAAAAATCGAATAATTTATCTCGACTAGTTAAGAATTCAAAGCGAAATACACTTTAATAAATATTAACTATTAACAGATTTTTAATCAAATTAAACTAAAGTAACTTAAATTTATATATCTCACAGGGATGTGCATTTGGTTAATTCGGTAGGTGATTGAACCGAATTAGTCATAATCGAATTACTCAAAATTTTTAAAACTTTAATCGTTAACTGAACCAAATTAGTCTTAACCGAATTAACCGAAATAAAATTATTTTGGTTAATTCGGTAGGTGATTGAACCGAATTAACCGAAATTTATTATAAATTTCTGGTAAATTAAACAATATATCAATAAATCTTCCTAAATTATTTTTTTAATCAACTCTAAAAATATATCTTATCCCTATTAATCTAAAAGTTAATAATAATCTCTAACCTTAAATCCTAATAGTCAACCTTATATTAATTAATATTCAACTTCAAATGCAGTACGATTAATACATCTTTTACTAATAAACAATTTTTAATGCTATAAATATAATGCAATTAATAAATTTTTTATCAATAAATGAATTTTTAAATTATTCGATTAAAGGACTAGTTACAACAAACAAAATATTGATTACAAAATATTAATATAATTTAAAACATTTTTAATATATAAATAAATGTCTAAATTATATTTATTTTTAATTTTTGTGCCTAAATTATTTTTGGTAAATATATGTGCTCAGTATATTATTTTATTAATTTTAGGTGACCAAAATTTTAATTAATTATTGTTTTAAGATTATTTTATTAAAGAAATTTACCACCAATCATATTTAGATACATGATATTTAATTTAATTTTTCTAAAAATAAAATAAAACAAATTTAAAAAAAAAAACTCAAAATCCTTCGAAATTCAAAGTCTTTAGTTTTGAAAAATTATCATCATCTATTATTGATAACTTCGTCGAATCCTATTACTATCATCATCCGATGTTGTTACGTATTTATAATTTTCTTGATGAAATCTCAATTATTTACGATAAAAAATATTTCTCTTATAATTCAAGAAATAAATAATGACAATAGAAATATAAAATTAAAAAAAAATCACTTCAATCGTTCATAGTCGAGAGTAAATAAAAATAATAATTAAATCTAAGATATTGAATTTTTATAAAAATTGAAGTGAGATAAAGATTAAAAACTCATGATTTATATATAATATTTTTTTAATTTCATTAAAAATAATAGCAACCATTTTGTTTGTTTGTTGGGTTATTGAAAATTTAAAATTTAGGAGAAAAAAATAAATTTAATTCAATAAATTCACCTTTCAATTAGTTTAACTTTTTTAAAATAATTCTCAAATTTTAAAATCTTAAAATCTTTATCGTTACCACTATAGTTCATCATCATCGATTTCACTCATTTAATCATCGAATTCAATCGACTATTTCTTTCAACTCGCTGTTAGAAATCAATAAACGAGGTATCAATCAAATATTAAACGTCAAATGTTAAATAACTATATGATTAGCATATCTTTCGCCGATTTTCGACGATATAATATTAAAAAAATAATCGATTGAGTTGAACAACCAAAAGCGTTGGTTCGACAACAATAGTCCATGGCGATTTGAATTTTTTTTAAATTTTGGGATTTAAGAAAAAATAAAGTTACGTTTTTAATTTTTATTAGTTAATTATTTTTAATGCTATTTAATTATAAATAATTAAATAATAATAGTTAAACTTTAAATACCTACTTTTATATATAAAAAGATTAAACACTTAAAATCAAAAAATATTCTATGCATTTATTTTTTATTTAAACTTAAAATTAATATATTTCTAAAAAAATAAAAAAAAATCGAATTTGGATGAATCATTAAAAGATATAAATAAATTTCAACAAAATTTGAGATTAATATCTTAAACTAAGTTCATATAAATATATTTAACCTTAAAAAAGTGAATTAAAATTTACGTACCGCCTTATCATAGACACGTATACTTACTAAAATTTTACTTATTTTACTTATTTTAATTATGAAATCTACGGATTTTAATCATATACATGTAATCATATGAATTATAAAATCTAATAATTAAAAAAACATTTACTATTTTAGTTTCCATAAATATGAATTTTAATTATAGTAATAAAATAGAACCTATGTATTGAATATTTATTAAATATTTTATTTAGAACTAGAGTATTCGTTTCTTGATATTTTTAGTAACTACTACTTTAATAATAAATAATTAATTATAAAATTTAAATAAAAGAAAATTAATAAGAAATTAACTTTTTTACATAAATAAATTCATAAGATATGAATAATCCTTCAACTTACTATAAATGAAACAAGATTATTTGTCACGTAGATTTACTTAAATAGAGTAAATATTTTTATATAAAAATTAATTCAAATTTAGCTTGGAAAGCAAGGAATTAGGGTTGCATTTATTAACATATTCCAAAAATATAATCTTTCGATTTCTTTCTCTCTATATAATATTATATGTTTGTAATAGAAAGACAAACCAAAAAACAAAGTTTTAGTTTGTTCAAATTACCCTGTCGGCAGCAAGAAAAGGAGATTGTGATGCAAGAAACTTCAGTTCGAAAGTGTTCAAATTGTGGACAAAACGCCCATAATTCGAGAGCTTGTAATGAGAAACCAAGTTGGATTATGCTCTTTGGTGTCCCAATAGCCAAGAATGGAGACCAAGAGAATTTCATGAAGAAGAAGAAGAGTCTCAGCCTGGGAAATTTACAGTCTCATGGAGAAAACAACAATGGCGGCGGTGCAGATGTCGAGTTCTTGTCTGAGGGAGAGTTTCATGCTTCCAAAAGAGTTACAGCTGCACATGAAAAGAAAAAAGGTAATCAGATTATACTTTCAGTTTTGAATTTGAGTTATTGGATTTTGTTGTAATTATTATTATTATTATTATTTGTTTAATTATCAGTATTTAATTCATTGATTGTCTAGATCATGTTTTTTTAATGTTATGCTGTAATAACACCTGTGTTTGAATTTCAGGCACTCCATGGACGCAAGATGAGCATAGAGCATTCTTGGAAGGTTTGAAAAATCTAGGGAAAGGAAATTGGAGAGGTATTTCGAAGAACTATGTGACCACAAGAACTCCAATTCAAGTTGCAAGCCATGCACAAAAATATTACATCAGACAAACTGCCGATGACAAGATGAAACGGAGGCCAAGCATGTTCGACATGGATTTTCAAGAACATGATTCGGTAAAGTCACTTAATCTCTATTCTGAATCAGACTATTAATTGGTGATGATTTTTATTATTATGCATTGCATGCTGATGATTACTTTTGTACTTGTATTTTTATTAAACAGAGTTCTAATCGTACGAGTTCCTTATTTAAAGAAAATAGTTCATCTCAGATTGTTCCGTTGACAACGATGGTGGCGACTCATAATCTTCCGACTTATTATTATCCCATCACTCAACCCATGGTATGACCTTACAATTCAAATATATTATTACTTGGTACCGTCCCTGCATGAGTAAGATTATCCATACAAATTCAAAGTCTGATAATGCTGATCCATGTATTATCAGGCGGTAGCTCCACATGAACAAGGTTTTCCAGAAGGTACAATGGTTCCGTTCTCATTCGGACATGGATCTATAACTCGTTTCGCTGCTCGACCTCCTTTGCCGATGTCTGTCCATGATCAGCAAAGCATGTTTGGTGTTGGGTATGGTTCTTCCTCTACAGCAAGTGATCTTTTGGAGCTGAGGTTGGGTCCTACTCAATCAGCAAAATAGATAGGTACCTTCTTCTTAGTACTTAGTTTGTTAGAAAGAAGTGACAAAATTTGCAGTTCTGTGTCATTCGTTCTTACTACTCTTTCCCTTTACATGTAGATCTTAGTTCTTATACTTAAAGAATAAGATATTAAATTCTATTAATTTTTCATTTACTTTAATCTTTATTGTTATAATTTTTGTCAAATTTTATCAATTTTATAACTTAACATCTCGTATGTTAAGATGACAAAATTTCGAGACATATCAAATTGAAATATCTACAACACAACATGAAACATGTCTGCAAGGACTAATATACAAACAATTCAAAGTATGTAACCCAAAACATGAAACGTGTCTTCTGCAAGGACTAATATACAAACAATTCAAAGTATGTAACTCAAAACATGAAACACTGGATTTATTAACATCACTCGAAAAAGTTTAACATTTAAACAATATTTTAAACTTAAAGTGGATTTTTTTAAGGTGAATTTCAATCATAAATATCTCAAAATTTTAGAGGAAACATCGATTATAAGATTGAAATTTTTTGATGTTACGGAAGTTGAGATTGCAAGAAAAATAAACGATGGTTACCACGTGGCAATATAATATCGTAAGAAAAATAATTTATTGGGTGAAAGTTAATAATTTTTTATTTGGATGACTTATAACGGATGTCAAACATCGCTGAGTATTATGAATGTTGAATACGGTTGAATATTATTAAATTAATTAATAAAGATTAAAAAATTCAAAGACTCAATGTATAATTATTAATTTTATGTTGAGTCTATTAGTCTTTTATTAATTGCATATTAAGTCTTTGATATTTTTAATTTTTATTAATTAAATTACTAGTGTTCAACAATGTTTATCATTATTGATGTTTAACAACATTCGACGTCCGTTGTAAAAATTTTCTTTTTATTTTATTTTTTAGATAAACAATTAAATGAATAAATTATTCAATCATATTTAATTTTTATTTACTTGACCCTTTACATATATAATTTCAATGTTTTATATAGAATTATAGATATAAATGATAAATTTCAATACGTTAAGACGAATTAATTTTATTATTTATCTTACTATTTTTGCAGATAAATTATATAAATAATAAATTAAATCTATATATATGGATCATGATTTAAGTATTTTAAATATATATTGTTAAAAAAATTAAATTATAATATTTGTTAAACACCGATAAATAACAATATCTATTAGTGGTATTGATGAGATTCAACAAGATTATCGATGATGATAATTGACAACGATAATAATTTTTAAAGGTTTTAGGATAATAAACTTAGTTTTTTTTTTTTTTTTAAGATTTTGACTTTTTTTTAATAAGTTTTTTAGTTTTTTAAATAAAAGTAAATACCATGTGTCTAAATCTAATTAGGTAAAATTTCTTTAACAACATAATCTTAAAATGATAATTAATTAAAATTTTAGTCATTTATAATTAATAAAATTATGGGTACACAAAGTTCGACTTAAAAAAATCAAATAATTCGATTTAAGGCGAAAATACACGATTCATTTTGACCCTGGTTAAAATTTTATAAACTCAACTCGACTCGAAAAATTTAAATAAAGTTCGAGTTGTAAAATAAAAATTTGAATAATTTGAAAATTTTAATAATTAAATAATTTATTTTTAAGTTCGAAATGAGACTCTCAATTTTTTTATTATATATTTTGATATATGAAAATATGAAAAAATATTGACACATATGAAGAATATATATATATCTTATATGATTAGAGAAAGTCGTTTAAATTAGAATTAAATTGTAATATAACATAATAATTAATTATAATTAAATTCTTATAGGAACTCGAAAATTCGACTTGAATTTTTTAAACTCGAATCGAATTAAAAAACTTTCAAATAAAGTTTGAATGGTAAAATATGACTCGTCAACTCGAATAACTCAAAATTTTTTTGACTTGACTCGACTCAATCAAATACTCACCCCTATAAAATGATACGTTAGATATCTATATTTACAAAAATAAATAATTTAAATACTAAATTTAAAAATAATTATAATTCAGACGCTTATTTATATATTAAGTATGTTTTAATTATACTAATATTTTATAATCAATATTTTGTTTGTTGTAATTGGTCTTATAATTGACTAGTTTAATTATACGGCACCATTGTACCTTCTGAGAAACCTTGTCCATGTGCAGCTGTCGCCTGCTAATACATTGATCATCATTATTAGACTTTGAATTTGTATCGATAATAGGACAGGGATAGAGCTATGTAATTTTTAGATACTTATGTTTTAACTTTTTTTAATTTTTGAAAAAAGTAATATTGGCTTTTTATTAAAAATATCATCATAACAAATAATAAAATTAAGATAGAAGAAATTTCTTTTAAGAGATGATCTCTAACCGGAGAAGAGTGTAGACAAAGATTATCAGCAAAACCAAAACTTTCACTGCATGTCTAATTCGATATACCGAATTCATAAAAAAATGCTTAAAATTGCAGAGAAAAGAATGAGCCATCAAACCTTCAAAAATAACTTGTGCAGATGGCAACTTAAAGAAGACTTCTACAGCCAATGTAACTATTCGGGTGGATCGGACCACCAACGATCTTTAACTTCTCTACTTGTGGGGGGCTTCTTCGATCCAAATAGTTAATGAAGATAAACTTCGACCATGATAAGTCAATTGGTTAGCTGCATGATTACAAATCCTTGCGATATGTTGAAATATAATGTGCTCAAAATTCTTTAAATTATCTTTGATGTCTGAAATTATCATGCCAATAAGAGATTTGTCTCGATTTGGTGAAAGGAGCTTTTTGATAACTGTGAGAAAATCCTCTTCGATAACTATTTTTTTGAAGAACAATTCTTGAACTAGGTTGACAGTTTGTTTGCATGTACGTGCTTCTTAAATTATATTAATATTTTATAATCAATATTTTGTTTGTTGTAACTAATCCTTTAATTGAATAATTTAAAAATTCATTTATTGATAAAAAATTTATTAATTCCATTATATTTATAGTCTTAAAATTGTTTATTAGTAAAAGATGTATTAATTGTATTGCATTTGAAATTGAATATTAATTTAATACAAGATTTATTATTAGGATTTAAGATTAGAGTTTATTATTAGGGTTTTAAATTATTTTGTATAATAAGATATATTTTAGGGTTTAAAATTTAAAATTATCGTTTAATTTTTAGAGTAAAACATAAAAAGAAGTAAAAAATAGCATAGAATTTTTGTTCGTCAACTAGACTGATATTTTTATTCATCAATCCATTTATTCGAATTTAAATAAAAAATAAGAAATTTTGAGAAGTGAATTTCACATAAAAAATTAAGCTGTAAACTCGATCTATTTCGGAATACAATTTTTTAAAAATTTATATTTTTATACATTTTATAAAAAAATAATTATATTAAAAATAGACTTAATATACTTTTTTTTCTTAAATTATATCTATTTTTTTCTATTTGTCCCTTAAAGTATTCTTTTATCTGTTTTGCCGTTATATTTTATGTCATTATTAAATTGTCTCTTAGTTATACCAATTTTTTAAAATTTCCCCTAATAGAGATAATGTTGGGTTAATTTCATAAAGATTAGAGGAAACAATAAACTAAAAAATGTAGAGAACAAATTAAAAAAAATGTATCATGCAATTCATTCTCTTCGGTCAGCAACATAATTAGGCTTATAAATGAAGCGAGATATATATGAGATATTAGGATATGTATTATTTGATTTTAATTGAATTAACCAATCAAATTATATGTGTTTCGATTAATTCAATCGATTAATTTTTTGTAGGTCTGGTTAACGGTTAACTTTTTGAGAAATTTGATTATTGATTAATTAAGTTCGAAATCGATTAATTAGTCGAATTAACCAAATTAACTAAAATTATTATATAAAATTTTATATATTTTTTGCCATTGAACTTTTAAAAATTATAAAATGATCATTAAATTTTTATCAAACTAACTTAAAATGAAAATTTAATGACTAAAAAAATATTTTAGCATAATTTATTGACATATTATATATAATTTAACTAAAATTTATAATAAATTTTGGTTAATTCGAAAATCGATCAAATTAACCAAAATAATTTATTAATTCGTTTATGACTAATTCGTTTTAGTTAACGGTTAATGTTCTAAAAATTTTAATTAACTCGATTATGACTAATTCGGTTCAACCGTCGACCGAATTAATCTAATGCATGCCCTAATTAGATATATAAATTTAAGTTATTTTAGTTTGATTTGATTAAAATATGTTAGTAGGGATGGGCACGGAACCCGAACCCAATGGGTTTTGACCCGACCCGATCGGATCGGGTCAGATTTTTTAAGGGTGGTTTCGGGTCGGGTTCGGGTTTAGGTTGGAAAAATCTGACCCGACCCGACCCGGGACTAATAGTGTAATTTTTTCATATATATTTTAGGGATATTTGCAATAATGATCCCTCTTTATATATTTTATATAATCAGGTCAATAAAATTATTTTTTTACAAATAGGTCACTCAATTTTTATTTTTTTTATAATTAGATACCTAAATTTTATTTTTTTTATAATTAAGTCCCTAAAATTTAAATTTTTTTAATGATTCGTGTCGGGTTGGGTCAGATTTTAAAGTTTAAATATAGGGTCGGGTTTTTTTCATCCTAAAACCGGGTCGGATCGAATGACGGGTGTAGGGTATAAATTTTCGGGTCGGGTGCGTGTGGACCGAAAATCCGACCCGACCCGACCGAACCGTGCCCATCTCTATATGTTAATAGTTAATATTTTATTAAAATTTATTTCAATTTGAATTTTTGATTCAAAAAGCTCGCAAATTATTTAAAAATAATTTATTGATTTTTATTGCATTGTGTGTATAATTTTTTTTCCCTTCATTTTACTTAAAATACTTGTCGATATATAGTTTAAATGGTAAACTTTGTCGAGTGATGTTAATAACTCTGTGTTTCATGTTTTGGGTTACAAACTTTGAATTGTTTGTATATTAGTCCTTGCAGACATGTTGGAATGTTATGCAAAGAATCCAAATATATAATATTTGAAGTGTTGTTAAATTTATTTTTCATCCTGCCGAAAATTTGAAATTCTTAAATAATTTTATGTTTTTATTAAAAATTTATTTTTCGCTCTCCTAAAATTTATAAGTTTATCCTAAGAACCCATCCCTATTTGTGATAATTTGTTAATAGTATTTTTTTGTCAAATCTTTCATCAAATAACGTATCGTATGATAGTATATATTTTAATTTAGTATATTTTAAAATTCTGTCATCTTAACATACGAGATGTTAAGTTATAAAATTGATAAAATTTGACATAAAAAATATTACGATAAAGATTAAAGTAGATGAAAATTAATAGAATTTAATATCTTATTCTTTAAGTATAAGAATTAATGTCCATGTAAAGGGAAAGAGTACTAAGAACGACTAACACATAACTGCAAATTTTGTCCATTCTTTCTAACAAGAAGGTATCTATCTATTTTGCTGATTGAGGAGGACCTAACCTCAGCTCCAAAAGATCACTTTCTGTCGAGGAAGAACCATACCCAACACCAAACATGCTTTGCTGATCATGGACAGACACCGGCAAAGGAGGTCGAGCAGCGAAACGAGTTATAGATCCATGTCCGAGTGAGAACGGAACCATTGTACCTTCTGGAAAACCTTGTTCAAGTGGAACTGCCGCCTGCTAATACATTGAGCAACATTATCAGACTTTGAATTTATATGGATAATCCGACGTATGTAGGGACAGCCAAGTAATAATATATTTGAATTGTAAGGTCATACCATGGGTTGAGTGATTGGATAATAATAAGTCGAAAGATTATGAGTTGCCACCATCGTCGTCGTCACCGGAACAATCTCAGATAAACTATTTTCTATAGATAAGGAATTCGTACGACTTGAACTCTGTTTAATAAAAATACAAGTACAAAACTAGTCATCAACATGTAATGTATAATAATAAAATTTAATCTAGATCTAGTATCGTTTTATCGTATTAAATCAATTGATAATTGATTCAAGATAAAGATTAAATGACTTTACCGAGTCATGTTCTTGAAAATCCATGTCGAACATGCTTGGCCTTCGTTTCATCTTGTCATCGGCAGTTTGCCTGAGGAAATATTTTTGTGCATGGCTTGCAACTTGAATTGGAGTTCTTGTGGTCACATAGTTCTTTAAAATCCCCCTCCATTCTCCTTTCCCTAGTTTTTTTCAAACCTTCCAAGAATGCTCTATGCTCATCTTGCGTCCATGGAGTGCCTGAAAATCCAACACAGGTGTTATTACAGCATAATATTAAAAAAAAACATGATATAAACAGTCAATGAATTAAATACCGATAATTAATTAAACAAATGATAATAATTACAACAAAATCCAATAACTCAAATTCAAAACTGAAAGATAATCCGATTACCTTTTTTCCTTTCATGTGTAGCTTTAACTCTTTTGGAAGCATGAAACTCTCCCTCAGACAAGAACTCGACCTCTGCACCACCGCCATTGTTGTTTTCTCCATGAGACTGTAAATTTCCCAGGCTGAGACTCTTCTTCTTCTTCATGAAATTCTCTTGGTCTCCATTCTTGGCTATTGGGACACCAAAGAGCATAATCCAACTTGGTTTCTCATTACAAGCTCTCGAATTATGGGCGTTTTGTCCACAATTTGAACACTTTCGAACTGAAGTTTCTTGCATCACAATCTCCTTTTCTTGCTGCCGACAGGGTAATTTGAACAAACTAAAACTTTGTTTTTTGGTTTGTCTTTCTATTACAAACATATAATATTATATAGAGAGAAAGAAATCGAAAGATTATATTTTTGGAATATGTTAATAAATGCAACCCTAATTCCTTGCTTTCCAAGCTAAATTTGAATTAATTTATCAAAAAAAAATTCCTTCGCTAAAACATATCTATGTGACAGATAATCCTTTTCTATTTATAGTAAGTCGAAGGATTATTCATATCTTATAAACTTATTTATGTAAATAAAATAATTTTTATTAATATTCTTTAATTTAAATTTTATAATTAATTGTTTATCTATTAAAGCTTTTATGATAAAGGGATTAATCATTAATAGTATATCAAGAAACAAATACTCTAGTTCTAGCTAAAATATTTAATAAAAAATCAATACATAGGTTCAATTTCATTACTATAATTAAAAATTATATTTATGGCAACTAAATACTAGTACATGTTTTTCTTTAAAATAATTAAAATTATTAGATTTTATAATTTATATGGTTATGTGGCTTTGTAAGATTTTGGTAAGTAGACGTGTTTATGATATGGAAGCTGGTAAATTTTAGTTCACTTTTTTAGGGTTAAATTTACCTTTTTTTTCCATGAGCGCAAGTATGTCACTAATATTAAATATTTATATAAGATATTAATGATTCATTCAAATTCAATTCTTTTATATTTTATTTTTTGAGAAATATATTAATTTTAAATAAAAATAAATACCTAAAATATATATTTTTGAACTTTATATGCAGTAATTTTTATAGAAACTTAAGTCTAAAAGTTAAACATCTTTAAAAAAATAATTAACCAATAAAAATTAGACATGTATCATATTTTAATTTATAACTTTTTTTAAATAAATTATATTTAAAAATTTACTTTTAAAAATTAAAATTTAAAAACTTTTAAAATAGTCTTCAAATCACTAAATCCTAAACCCGAGATATAAAATGTGATTTAAAAATTTATGGTCGACTTTCAAAAAATTATCTATATATTCACTAAACTATTACTATATTATTATTTTGACTATTAAAATAAAAATATTTATATAATTATATTATTTAAATTTTTATATTTATAATTTTATGAACCGTTTATAAGCTATGTTTATTGGAAAATGGCTTGAAATTCATAGCCATTGTGAAAGATGGCAGCCACCGAAGTCTAAAGTGTATCATCGAATATTAAAAATGTTGAAAATAAGTTGAGTAAGTAAAAAAATAATTTATGGAGAATTATTTTCTTGGTCAATAAAGATCAGATTATTTGTAAGTTAATCCTTGAAAATCAATTATAAATAAATATTAAAATTATATCACACTATATAATTTGATCTCAATCCTCTCTCTATATATACGAACTATTCCGGTTGATTAAATTTTTATTTTATTTATCAAAATCATATTTAATATCGGCGATTTTTGGAAAAGAGAATGTGTTTGTATAAATTCAATAATATAATTTATTAAATTAATCTAATGATCATAAATTAATATAAAATTCTTTAAATTTTATACCTCATTTAACTTTTTTTTAAGTATTAATATCAACTTATGTATATTAAGGTTCCATCTAGTTTCTCGAGGAACTAGACAAGGTTTGCTTTCATTTTTTTTCGTTGTTTTCACTAAAATAAATTGTCACGTAATTTAAAAAAATTTTAAAAATACTATATTATGGGCTTAATTCATCATATCATTCGTCATTTTTAATTAATAAAAATACTCATTCCACTATTAATTATTTATATCATTAATCTAATTTTCAGAAAATATAATTTTTTAAATGACATAAAAAATAAATAAATATTTATTGATTAAAAAATAATTTAAATTATTTTTTTATTTTTTAAATGATAATTTAATTTAAATTATTTATTTTAATCATTGAATAATTCAAATTTTATATTTTATAAAATGATTCTTTTACCAACGGTAATTTAAGAAAAAAACTTTAACACATAAAATTTTATATTATATAAAATATCCTATTACTGACGGTAATTTAAAGAAAGAACTAAAAAATAGAGTTGAATAAAATTCGACTTCGAAAAATAAATAACTTGATTCAACTTAAGGTGAAAATATTTGACTCAAAATTTTATAAACTCTACTCGATTCAAAAAAATCAAATAAAATTTATGTTATAAAAAAAATTCGAATAACTCAAAATTTTTATTAATTAAAGGATTTATTTTTAAGTTTGAGTCTAGTCTCTCAATTTTTTATAATATTTATATATTGATATATAAAAATATATTATCACATATGAAAAAATATAAAGAAATATATATACATATTTTATATTATTAGAGAAATTCGTTTAAATTATAATCAAATTGTATTATAACATAATAAATATTTATAATTAAATTTTTATAGAAACTCGAAAACTCAACTCGAATTTTTTAAATTTGACTCTAATCTAAAAATTTCAAATAAAATTTGAGTTATAAAATATGACTCGTAAACTCAAAATTTTTTGACTCGACTCACTCAACCCAATCTTCATCCCTACTTGAAAGACTGTATTGTAAGTTTTAAAAATTAGGGTAATCACTCTAGTGACCACTCAACTAATTGGGGATACCTATTTTGGTCATCCAACTAACGAACTCGTCAATCAAGTAATCCAACTTTTAAACCCTACCTATTTGTGTCACCGCTAGAAGGTTAACGGCAGTGACGTGTCAGTTAATTAAAATCTATAAAATTATACATTTAATACTTACAATTTATTTATTATTTTAATTTAATCATAATTTTAAATTATAAAATAAAATTAATCACCCAATCTGATGGTGACACGTGTCATCACCCGATTGGATGATTAATTTATTTTTATTAATTATTTATTATATATTCTTTTGCAACCAAGCGGTAACACATATGATTGGTGAAAGATAAAAGGAAGAAATAAAATTAAAAAAATTAAACAACATAAGAATTGAACCCATAACCTAAAGATCGAAAATCAGCACATAAAACATTGTATTAATTTCATTTTCATTTACTAATTACCACCATCAATATACTTAACACATGAAATCACAACCCAACGAACAGAAACCTCCAGGATAACTCTAAGGGAAAAGAATGGCAACCAACACACAAAGAGACAGTTCCGGTTATGATTTGAAGAACCAGAACAAGCTTGCAGTTTTTATAAGCTCCTGATGCTTTGAAAGCAATGTCCTGGATCCGAAAATTACAGACAAAAAAAGTTCTGTCACTAAAACCCTAAAGAAAAAAACTTCCCATTTTCTTTAGAAAATTGAAAACTGAGAAGAAAAAACAAACTTGATAAAGATTTAAGAAACATTTCGATACATGATTTCGATGTATAGTGACTAATCAAATGGAAGGTGCAACAGGACAGAAGAAAAAAAATGATTTTCAGCTTATTTCCCATTAAACCCATCAAAGTAGAAGTATTCCTAATTATTTTCTCGCATTTTCTCAGGAAAGAAACAAAAAAGCCTCTAAGTAAAAAAAAATACCTGAGAAGTGAGAGCTTTAATGGCTTGCCTAGTTCTTGGTGTTTCCAACTTAAATCGTCTCGAAAAAATATTTTTTTTTTATTTTAAGTTATTCGAATTGAGTTATTCGAGTCAGTTTTGAATTTTGAAAGTTCGAATATTCGAAAACCTAAAAATTAATTTTAAAATTTTACAATCACTATTTCATAACCTTTTCAATTGAACTCCAACAATTTAATCGCAGTTTTTTTAAAATTCATATTTTTAGATGAACATGAGATTAAGAATAAAATCTAATAATAAAATTAATATTCCTTTGGACCTACAAATTTTAAAAATTTACTATTAAGTCCCTAAAATTTTGAAATTTTATTATTTAGCCATTGAATGATAAATATTGATCTATGTGATAATAATTTTCCGTAAGCTAAAAAAATCTATATAATAATAACTGTTAAAAGTTTTAGTTAAGTCCCTAAATTTTGGTAAATTCACATTTTTGCCCTTGAATTTTAAAAAGTTTACAATATAATCTCAACTGTTTGAAATCGGAATGTATTTACGTTATGATTTCTGATGATGGACAATTTTTTTGACTTTATGAATGTTTTATATTTATTTGTCCTTGATTTCAAGATTAATTGTTCTAAATTATTTTTTAGTGACACTTTTGCTTCGATTTTTAATGAGACCGTACTTTCATAAAGTAACATATTACTTATAAAAATATCATTATAAAAATATCATTAATTGTTCTAAATTATTTTTTTATGACAATTGATTTATTAAATTATATTAAAAATATTATTTACACATAAAAAAAATATGAAATAACTTTTATATTATAAATAATTATAATTAAATTTGTACAAAAATTCAAAACTCGACTCAAAAATTTTTTAAATAAAATTTAAATGATATAATAGGATGTATCAACTCGAATAATTTAAATTTTTTTGACTCAACTCGAATACCCAACCCTAGCATCTTCATCACGTTCATGTGGATGAACGATAGATCGATTGTTGTTTAGGTTTTTTGAACAAAGTATACACGTTAACATCTTCCCTTCTCCCAAATAATAAAAAACTGCATCAGATTCGAAAACCAAATTTCCTAGAACAATATAAAATGGGCATGTTAACGAGAAAGAAAGGTTGTTACTGAGCAATATTTTTGAGATTCGCCGAGGCTTGGTTTAAAATATATTTGTTGGTGATTTATGACATAAAAACGGTATCAACACAGTGATTTATGTGCTGATTTTCAATCTTTAGGTTATGGGTTTAATTCCCAGTTTGTTCAATTCTTCTATTTTATTTATTAATTTAAAATTATGATTAAATTTAAATAATAAATAAATTATAAAGATTAAATGTCTAATTTTATAAATTTTAATTATAATTAACTGGTACGTTAAGATTTTAACGATAATGACACAAATAAATAAGGTTTAAAAATTCGTTAGTTAAGTGACCAAAATAAATATTTCTAATTAATTAAATTATCACTAAAACAATAATTAAAATTGTATCATATGTTTTAAAATTTTAATAATTAAAATAATTATTATTATTCTAAACATTTACTTACGTAAAATTTTAGTTTTTTAAGCTTTTTAATCTCTTTACTTTTAATTCACTGGATATAATTTTATTTAATCTCTATATTTTTAATTCACCGAATATAATTTTATTTAATAATATTTTTTATCTCATTTTCAAAATTAAATTTACCTTTTTCATTTTAAACTATTTATTTTCAAATAGATATATATAAATACTGTCACTATTTTTCACGATCTTGATTTAAATTTATTTGACTCTTGCACTTCGTGTTGATATGAAACTCATCCTTCCTGTCTTGTCCTTTGCTCTCATGAGCATAACGCCTTTAATTTTTGTATTTTTATTTATTATTTCCCACATGAAAACCCAAGAAAGAAGTAAGAACCAGAGCTTAAGAAAATCAAATAAGTCCAGGAGGCAACACAAACACACGCAGTCTTAGGGGAGGCAGGCTAAATTGGGAACATAGGTTTAATGCCTAAGATCAAAGCAGATGGAAAGAAAATTAAGAAGCCGCTGCACCAGTCAGCTGCGCAGCCCTATCCTTCATCTCACGAGCCCTCAGAGCCAACTTCATCCCAGCGCTATCCAACTGATCAGAGGCCGGTGGGTGCCTCCCGGTAACATACCTGAAAAACAAAAACCTCAGGTTTCATTGGATTTATGAAAGAGAGAGAATTAAAAACTGAACCTGTAAATCCACGACAGCACAGTAACCGCTGCAACACCGAAGCCGCCGGAAGCGACGAAACCCGTTGCTAGGAGAGCTGCGGCAATGAGAGCAGGGACAAGGATCGGACTGAAAATGACGAAGAGTGGAGTGGCTATAGTGAGTGCAATCACGGTGCCTGCCAGGATCAAACCGGAGAGGACGAGGAGGGATCCTCCGGCGGTGACAGCAGTGGCAGCTTTCACCAACTGTTGAACCATTGATTGATTGGTCTGAAAGTTGTTTTCAGCCATTGTATTCATTACAAAGATTGAATGGAAGGAGTTGAAGAAATTGGAGCTCTGAAGAGAGAGAAAGAGAGACATGGTTAAATAGATGGGAAAGATGGGGCAGCTGGAAGAAGGAAGAAGGAAGAAAGGCACGTGGTGAGGATGCTTGCATGCAGAGGTTGCATGGCATGACGTGGCTTGGTTGTAGGACACGTTCATGAGTGGGGGTTTCATTTAAATAACAGTGCGTAATAAATGTAATAATATCAGTTATATTTAGGGGTAAATCAGGAGAGAAAAATTGATATTTTTTTTGAATATTTAAAATTTATATATTTTAAAATTAATTAAATAAATATATTTAATTGATTGATCTTATAGATAAAGTATATAATTTTAAACCATTTTAATTTGTTACTGTCGATCCGAAGCTCGATTTGTATCCGACTGAAACTAACTCGAACCCGAGGCCGACTTAACAGATAACCAATATTGTCCGACTGAATCGACCTGAGACCTGATTTTATTAGACATGAGAATTAAATTAAGGATTAATATTTTAAAAAAATTGATTGTTCTTCCGGTTTTTCAAGGCCTTGGCCTGACTAATCCGGACCGACCCGGGTAACACACCTGATTTTTGGTGAGTGAGTCTCCAAACAAGGATTTTCTGCGTACACAACATCTCAAACTTGAGACTTGTTTAAGCGGAATCAAGCTGCTTACTAGTTGTATCAACCCTGTTGATTATTAATATTTAAAATTAATTTAAATTATGACTCAATTAAATTAAACCAAAACAATTGGGAAAAAATATAAAAAAAGAGTGAAAAAAATTTGAAGGGAAATAAATCACTCATTTTTTGAGTTTGATATTAATTTACTTTTAGTGTAAAAATTTTGGAGGGATATAAGTTATCCAAAATTTTGAGGAAATTAAAAATAAATTTTGATTATTATATAAAAAAGAGAAAAAAAATAAAATTTTGGAGGAAATTAATATATACAGTAAATTTTGGAGGATTATTGTTATTATTACAATATATAATCAAATAATGAACTTTGATTAAATATAATCAATTAAAAATATAAAAAGAAAAGATTAAATTTAGATATTCATTTGATATTATTCTAGGTCGGGTAAAAAATTTCGCATATTTTTATATAGGCCGCTCCTAAAAAATTGAATATCGCACCGCTGTACACCTTATTTTATATTTCAATTTGATTATGATCACTCGAATATTAAGTTTTAAATTTTATTTTTTATTCGATTTGCTCCTCACTTAATTAAAATCAGATTATATATTTTAAAATTATTTCAATTTGATAATAGAGAATTAATTTAGTGATTGAAAAATTGATCTTAGAGAACTAGTTTAGTGATTTGGGTTTAGGGATTAGTGTTAGGCTTAAAGAATTAATAATATACATATATTAATTAAATATATATATATATATACATTAATTCATAAACAAATTAAATACATATATTAATATACATTTAAGTATATTATATATATACTATTAAAGTATACTATATATATTATAAGTGTATTATATATGTATTAAACTATATTATATACATATATACATCTAATATATATATATATATATATAAGTGTATATATATTAATATTATATATATATTAATATATACATTTAATATATATGCATATACATATAATAATAAATATACATATACTAATGTATATATATACGTACTTATATATAAGTGTACATTAGTTACATACATACTTATATATTATATATTTATATATATATATCCATATATAATATTAAATTATATTATATATGTATAAATTATATATATTAAAGTATATTAAAATTAAAATTTTTATAAATTTAATTATTATTAATTTATAATTTTTACAATTTAATCTTTACAACTTTATTTTTATTTTAAATTCACTACTATTTATTTTTCTAATTTAGTTTAGTGTTTTTAATAAGAGGATATTTTATTTTATTAATTTTTATTCTTTTTAATTTAAAATTTTATTCTTTCTAGTCCAATGTTTATTCTTTATTAATTTTTAATTTTTGTAATTTAGTCTAATTTTTAAGATATGAACCATTTGATGATATTTTTGTTTAGTCTAGCGCGTAATATTTTTTTTTAATGGGATTCATGTTAGTTAAAGATGTTAGATATTAAATAATTAATTCAAAATGAATGATCAACCATTCAACCCAAAGTCTATCGGTTATTTACTTAATTACTTATTTGTACTAAACTCAAACTTAATAATTTTAATTAATATGATTTTAAAACCCGAATTAATTTGACCTGAAATAAAACTGACTTAAAATGAACCCGACCTGAAATAGATCGACCTGAAATGGACCCACACCCGACTCGAATCGAGTCAAAACATCAAATCAACTTGAAATGATCTGTATCCTATTTTATCCGACCTGATAGTACCTGACTTGAAACCCATCTGAGTAATTGTTTTTACATCCCTAGTTACAAAAAAGGTTAATCCAAAGCAAAAAAAATATTTTTAATTAAAATTAATATAAAAATAAATAAAAAATAAAAAACTCACCGGAAATAAAACAGTTTTGTATAAAATAAAATTAATTTATATCAAACAATTGTAGAAAACGTGTTGAGATCTGAATAAACGTAATTTCTTTAAAACAGATTTCGACCATTCATTTAGTGTATAAATTTATTAACAATCAGTCTTTTAAAATATAACAATAAGATGATTTTTAAATTCGTTTCATCTAAGAGACCTTGTTTCAGTAATGACTACTACATGAAAAGATTCACTTATCATCATTTTCTCCACAAAAATTCTATAAAAAAATCAGTTGAAGTTTGTCTATTTGTCTTTCTACTTGTTTGAAATCAACCATAACAAAGTGCAAGAATTTTATAACTAAAAACATTTAAGCCTCAACATCTTCAGTTTTGTATTTGTGATCCAATGCTCTCTATAATTCTTTAGCCGTATTATAAACATCATATATCTGATATAAGAAGTCTTATAGCCAATTGAAGATGTAATTCTTGCACAAAAAATTAAAATTGTTTCAGGCTTCAATAGTACTGAAGACGGTGATATCATCTTTTTCTCATTATCCTTCCTTTGTTTTAATAACCGAAGGATCTTCCTCTAAAAATTTTATCAGTTCAGCATCGTGAAATAAAATAACATTTTCTGTTATTATGTCTTAAAGTTCTATCTATAGAATTTTATCGTTTTTTTTTGACTTATAGTCATAAATGCAATGTTCAAACTTATCGGTTGATTTTTTTTAAAATATTACCCAATACTATCGTATGAATGATCGAGTTAGGTGAATCAATAAAATCTCTAACATTCATTGTTTATGTTCAAGAAAAAAATAGAAATCAGTAATGTTCAATAAACCAAAAATTATTTTTGTGCATCTTCAATTTTCGAATTTCAAAATTTTGTAACATTAGTTATTTGTAATAATAATTTTTATAGAACAAATTTGTTCCTTTTGAGATTAAGTAAACTCGTTTAAACTACGCGATAAATCTTGAAATATTTTTTTTTTAATTTCATAAAATTTTAATTGTCTTGAATTATAAAATCCATCTTAAGAAATTATGTTTATATAAGTCTCAATAAGTTTATTTCAGTTTATTTCAATTTTTTAAAATTCTATTAAAATTTATATTTACTTTATTTTTGTTTTAATTTATTAATCAGTTTATATACCATATTTTGTTATATTTTTATCTATAAAAAATTATTTTGATTTAAAACAAGACATTAAGGATTAACATACTTTAAAAATGAATACAGACTAAAATGAGTATTCAATTAAACATCAATAATATTTTTTTTGATATTATATCTTTTAAAATTATTTAGTAAGTAATAAATTAATGAATAAAAATGTGATGATATTTGAAATTTCAATGAAAACAATATTGCTTAAAACCTAGATATTATTTGAGATATATTTTTGCTATCATGGGATAAAAATAATGTGATGATTCACATATTGAATTTTAATGAAATTCATTTAAATTAAACCCCAAAAATGTTAGATTTATATGTATTTTATTATTTTCAAATATATTTATGATCAGGAACGGAGTTAAGATTTAATGTTGAAAAGGACAACAAAAAAGTAAAAATCTATTAAAATTTTTAAATTTAAAAATTAAGAGGGACAAAAATTCTTATTTAATTAACATTTAAACTAAAAAATATTAAAAAAAATATAATTATACCACAAAAATTAAGAAAGATTACTTTTTTCACTCTATGTACAATTCCGTCACTGTTTATGACCATTTTCTATGAATTAATTTTTCATGGGCTAACCTTGTTGCAAAACAAAATATTATATATATTTTTTAATATTTACAAGATAAAAAGTTAAAATATTTTTTATATTTTTTTATCAATTCATTTGTATCACATTTTCAACACAATATTTTTTACATAAAATTTGATGACCAAAGTAAAAACAAATGATAATAGTTGGATGACTAGTAGTGTAATTTAGCCTAAATGTTATATATACATTTTAAGGTGACGTGGCTGAATCTGGTGCTTGTATAGTGATTGTTTGATCAGTTCATTTCCACCGCAGGATCTACTGGCTATCCCCTCTATCGATCCCGAGTGTGGTTCAGGGTAGGGCTTTGAAATCTGAAGCAATACAATTTCTCCTCCTTTGGATTGCAAAAAGGAATCTGATTTTGTTTCCCAGAAAAAATATGCTGCCTCGATGGAGCAGAGCTCTAACCCATCTCTCAAAGCTAAGATCTTTCGACTCCTTTGGATCAGCCAAAGATTTTGGTTTGATTCGTCGCCAAAGCTATGCAGCTGCGGCTCCTGCTGCTGTTGATTCCATCGACAAATCTTTCCCTACCAAATCATGGGTAATTTCTGATTTTCCACGAATTAACAAGAATTTATATGAATATATTTGTGCAAGATCTTGTTTTGGGGTGGCTGGTGATCTGGGATTTTGATTTTGAGTAGGTGAATTTGGATAAAATGTTTAGGTCCAACCCTTGTTCATTGGCTATACCCCGAGGCTCTCCCCATAGAGTGGAAGACCCAAAGTATGAAGGCCTTAAGCATATTATTCTCAAGATGATGCTGTTCTATAGTAAACAAAGCAAGTCGATTCGAGGGGCGAATGTGATCTATAGGCGTGTCCTTTCACAGGTTGATAAACCTGCTATATATGAAGGTCTCTCTGCTTTATATTTCTCATTTTTTTTCCTTTGTTGGTTGTAAAACCGGCTTTTTGATTGATGTGAATTGAATCCCATGTCATTGTTGTGCAGTGTTTAACTTGGAGAAGACATTCCAGACGACGTTTTCTCTGCTTGTACTTCATATGTGGCTCTGTTTACGCCGGTTGAAAGCTGAAGGGAAAAAGGGTGTCGAATTAGGACAATATGTGTATGAGATTTACAATCATGATGTTGAGCTCAGAGTATCTAAAGCCGGGGTATGTTACTATGCTGTTATGGTTGAATTAGGATGATACTATATGAGGCTTTATTAGTTTGCGAATGAGAATGTGAAAGCTTGAATCGTTCTTTGAAGTTGATTTATTATTATTGAACTGGCAGGTTAACTTACTTCTGACAAAATGGATGAAAGAATTGGAGAAGATTTTCTATGGAAATATTGTTGCTTATGATGCTGCCTTGCTGCCAGAGGCTACACGGAGGAGCTAACAGAGGTTATATGGAGGTAAACTTGTTTGGGCCTTTCATGGTTGTCCTTAACGTGACTTCTCTATAAATTCTATGCCCTTTGACGGAAGATCGTTTTTTTTTTTAATAATCGGCATGCCTACTATTTGGAACTATATTAACAGGATGTAATTTTCTATACTAAAACTCGGTGATTTTGCTGTGCCCTAAACCCTGTATTATGGCCATGAAATTGTGATGCAAGGATTAAATTTAGCTTCCTGGTTCACTTTGGCTGGTGCTATTGCTATATAGTTGTGGCCGTTATCTGAGGCTTATTAAACCCAATGTTACGAGCATTCACCATTTGGTATACATCTTGGGCAATGAATTCGCTTGTGTTTAACATTGGTTTGAAATTTTTCAGGAATATCTTTTCTGATGATGGTACATCCAAGCTGGATGCTTCTGCATTACGTACAGTCCAGGTATGTTCTTATCTTTTCTTATGCCGTTATCATTTAGATCTACGTAGGATGTTCTGTTGGTTCATTTTATTTTGAATTTCCAATGTATCCATCTTTCAACCTGTTGGAGAAGAGTGACTCTGCTCTTAACATGAAATACAATATGAACACCATAAGTTTGTGTTGATTTGAATCGTCACAGTATATCTGTCCGAGTCTTTATGCTTTTGTCTGCAGGCAATGGAAAGATATGTTCGTCGTGAAGTTAGTTGCCTCGCATTAACTGGTAGGTTTTGTTTTGTCTGTTCAACAGATGGTGAGCGTTTCGAACGTTTATCACAGACTCCAAGTTTCTGATGTTGAATCCTTTAGAGATTGTCAAATCCGATGTCTTTAAGCTTACCCTGGAGTTTGGCTTCTAATATGCAGATAAAGAAGCTATGTTTTCTGGGAACTTCATGTTCACCCCATTGGAGAATAGCTCGCCTGATCCAAGGAAAAGTTCGAAAGATGGACGAAGCTGATGTGTGAATTCAAGCTTCCCAAAGTTTTTTCTCAGGAAAAAATTGGGAATACACTTACAAGAACGGAAGAAATAATGGTGGCTCATTCTAATCCGATATGAGAGAATGTCGGGTTTCCGAAACGGATTTGACTCAGAGAACCGATTGCACAGGTAGACGAACTAGAACCCGTATCAGCTCATAGCTAGGGCAATGGTCTCAGCATTTAGAGATTGTTTGTTTGATCTTTGGAATTTTGAGTTTACTTTACCCAAGTTATTTTATTTTATTAAGCTGGTAAAGATGCAAATGGGTGCCTTGACCTGGAAGAAACTATACCTTCCTCTATTGAGCAAAATAAACTCATGTGATTCGGTTTTTCAAAATAAAAAAACTCATGTGATTCGGAATCCAACAAGTTAGTGAAAAAAGGATGATTTTCATCCTAAGAAACCTAAGTTCGACTTTCGAGTACCTATGTGTGCACCTTGTTAAAGGGTTAAAAAGTATGAATATGTATTATCATATAATCACACCAATATATTTAAAAAAATAACCTCATGCGATGTAAAAGTAGATTCCTAAGACCCCATTTTCTTATTTGCTCGCTTGTTGCAATTTATGCCGGTTTCGTGTAAGAAACTCCTGGTCAAATGATCAACATGCTGATTTCCAATGACCTTTTATTCATCTCAGGCTTGCTCGAAGTGATGTTTATTTTTTGTAACTAAAGAAACCATATGTATACAATGCTATCAGTCCATGATTATATCAGACTTGACATGCATAAGATGTTGGAACAACCATTTGCAGATTGTCATTGTTTGACAGAGAAGAAGGGGCCCACAATATATTATATATCCAAATGACAACAAAGTGTAGAATTCCCAAGTTTTTTTACCATAAACTGTACTTGAAAGTATAATAGCATATTACCCTTCACTTCGTTTTCGTTCTGTTTATCAAATATCAGAGCCAGTCTTTTATGGTACACTTGCATATTTCAATGTATTTACAACCTACAGCACCATGATTCCTGCTATTATTCAGGCAGGGTGTAACTGAACAATTATAAAGAGTTTACTAAGGAATGTAGTACATAGGATTCGGTAACTTGAATGAACGATTCGATGTAGCGGCACCCAGTAAATCGCTCCATTGATCCCCGGAGTTGCCCAGAATCCTATATCCTTCTTCTACCATCTCACTCCGTTTCTCCGACTTAAACACAGTGGCTAGCTTTCCCTGGTGCACCCCATCTCTGCATAGAACAATAGTATACGGATCAGTCCGCTATTAACGACAGCAGTAATTACAACACCTGCAGCTGCAGGATAAATAAAACATTCCTAGTAGCAAAAAATACAGAAGACATTGCTTCATGAAATCAAATTTGCAGAATCAGATCAAGTGCATATAACAAAAGCTGAAAACCACAGTTATGCTACAAAGTATAAACAAAAACTCTTTTGAGATTTCCCTTGAAATTTGAATTCCATTGCTGAAACTCGAAAAAAAAGTATGCATTCGACAATTAGAAATCTATAAACATAGCATAACAAAGCATAAAAACTAGTATCAAAGAACATGCAATTAGAAATCTATGGAAACCTCTATACCAACACCATTGCAATCAAACAAGTTTAGCAACAGTAAAACCTTCCCTTGAGTTCCATTTCTTAAACTAGAAAAGAACACACATTCGTAGTTTGGCAGTGAAGCATGTGGTAGATGAACATAAAGCCAAATGTCTCATGATTTCACCACATGTAGAAGTCAGGAAGACATGAACAAATTGAAAGCATAAATAGAATAAAAACTAGTATCAAAGAACCGAAAATTAGAAATCTATGGAAACCACTATACAAACACCTTGGGAGTCCAACAAGTTTAGCAACAGTAAAACCTTCCTTTCAATCATTGCTGAAACTAGAAAAAAGTATGCATTTGTAGTTTGGCAGGGAAACATGCGACAGTTAAACATAAAGCCAAATGTCTCTCACGATTTCGCCCCATGTAGGAGCCAGGAAGGCATGAACAAATTGAAAGCTTAAATAGCAAGAGAAGCTAACATCAATGTACTACCAGCAACTATAACTCCATGAAAACAGAATGTCAGTACAATGTATAAGTAAGCAATCAAAAGAGGTAAGATGTTCACCTCAATATAAGCTTGTCCCAGCTCCGAAACCCTGCTTTTGTCAAATTTTCGATCGTAATCGATCTGTGCTGTTCACTTCGACCGGTTAGTAAGAAAACTTTGAACCCCAAATCTAAAACTTTCTCATAAAGTTCGAGGCTGGGTTCTATTGCTGGTGCCATTCCCCTTTGAACCCACTTATCAAATTCTATAGGATCAAAAATCTCCAACCTGTAAAATTTCAATGAAACCTATATTACAAACACAACATTCTTACCATCAAAAATCGTTCTTGCCTAACTTTTCGCACATTTCTTAGCAACCAAACAAGTTCATGAAAATCGAGAAAGAAAGGAACCAACCAAATTAAAAGCTTACCCATAACCATGTTCAACGTAATAAGGAAGATTGGACAATAAAGTCTCATCAATATCAAAAATCCAAACATCTTTTCCATCTCCACTCAGCTCCAGGCTCTTGGCATAAACCCCAGCCTCATTGGAAACCCTTTCGAGATCCATTTTATATCCACGACCAGTCATATAATCTTTAATATACCCCAGACATTCCTCAGGAATCATCTTCCAAGGGCTCAAATTGTTGGTTTCCGCAGAAAACCTCCAGCTCGTACACTGTAACTTGAGCTCTTCGTCGAATTTGTGAATCTGGGTCTCGATTCCTTCCGGGTATTGAATGATTAAAGGTCTGGGGAGAAGGGTATCGTGAGAGAAGGTGGAGGAAAAGAACGAAAGGAAGATGAAAAGTTTGAGGGAAAACATGATAAAAACAGTGAATTGAATAGAAAATAAAGTCTGGAAATGTTCTTGAATTGAATCCAGGGGAATCAAAGGGAGATATAGAGAGACAAGGTGGGGAAATAGAAAAGATTCGTTTCTTGGGAGTTGGGAGATCGAAAAGAAAACCTGTTGTAACAGTAATCTTCGAAGAAGAAGAGGTTGTTGGGAGCAGAAAAAGGTAATGTTTTTTTGTTTCCTTTTTAGTGACGAATTAGGTAGCGTCGGTTTTACTTTTTTTTTAGATTTAAATTTAGTCGGCGTGGAGGGTATGGAAAATTAGGATCGAAGAGGTAGTTAGTAGGGTCGGCTTGGATGCTAACGTGGCGTATTTTGATTGGAACTGTGATGTGACCAAATGTTAAATAATGTTTTTAATGAATAATAAATAGGGATTTATTGTTTAACGTGTCATTAAATTGTATTTAAAAAGGATTATTATATATTAATAATATAATTTTATAATTACTTTTAGATTATTAAAAATTAATATATTAATAATAATAAAAATATATTTTTTTTGTTTTCACTGATTTTTAACTTAAAATCAAATTCAATGTAAATTATAGAAGAAAATACTTCAAAATCAGCTCTAAATCAGAATCAAAGAAAAAAAAAAGAATGATGATAATTTTTATATAGAAAAATCAAGAAAAAAAATCATTTCAGATCGGTCAAAGATAAAAAAGGAAGAAGATCATTAAAATTTAGGTAGATTCTATCAAATTTGGAAAGAAATCAAGTCAAGATTATTTTGAGTGATTTTTTACCTAAAAATCAGTGATTTTGTGTATTAATTTTGATTATTTACCATACATTTGTGGTTGAAAACCACTCTATAAACCCTTCTCCCATCACTTGTAAATCACCACAAGCACACACTACACCACAACACCACTATACAAGAATTATAGAAGAAATCACTATGAAAATATTCAAGTTTTACTGAATTTTTTTAAAGTTGAAATACAAGTAAGCTTTCTTTGGTGTTCTTAATTTTGTTCTTTATTTTTATCATTTTTTTAGAATTTTCTTTTTATTCGAGTGAGTATTTTTAAAAAGATTTTCAAAAAAAGGAATGTTTGGTTGACCATCGTCGTCATACGATGATCGACACTGGTAGAGAGCGGTCGACACGGTGGCTAGTTCTCAGTGTTCTTCATTCTTGAAAAACATCAAGAACATTTGAGAAAAAATAAAAATTAGGTGTTTGATCCAAAAATTTTAAAAGAAAAAGATAAAAGTGTTTATAAAGTTGAGTTTTATATCACATGTTTTAAAAAAAATTGGGCTTATTACTTTTATTAAATCCCTCATTCTCATTTTTCTTTATTCCATAAAGCACCACTTTTAAAAATTATAAAAATGTCATTAATTCAAAAAATTAAGCATTTAATTTTTACTTCAGTTTTGATCGCTAAATTTATTTCCCTTCTCAATTCAAGATCTTTGATGTTATTATCTTATAAATATTTATTTTTATTAAATTTAATTCTCTTTTTATGCCTAGTTAGATTTATTTTAAATATATTTTAGATAATCTAATAGTTTAAATTAATTTAAAACCCTTAAAAATAGGTTCTTAAATACCTTTAGTTAGAGCCTTATAAATAAAGAAACTTTTTCATTTGAATTAATAAAACACAATTATGTTTGAATAAAATTTACTTAGATATTTTTTAGGTTAATAATCATTAACTTAGAATCATAATAAATTTCAACACACCTAAATTTCTTTGCTTGCTTGATTAAAAAGTGAAATCTAATTAATGGTGTCTTACCAAAAGGAGGTAACGGGTTAGCGCCAAAAATGTTGGCGGTGATTAAAGTTTACTATCCTGGGGTAGGACCACTAAAATAGAATTATATTCATAAATAGACATTAATTTAAATTTTATACGAACTTACAAATTTCGACATTAAAATGTTTTGTAATCGGCTAGGTACCAATTTTTGGGCGTTGTGGGGGTGTTATCCCTTCTCCACACGTAACTAACTCCCAAACCCGTTTTTGTGTATTTGCAGACCAAAATTATTATTTTATTAAAACAAAATAATTTTATTAAAATGACCCATTTTAGGTGATCCAATCACACCTTTTAAAAAGATTGGTGGCGACTTCGTTGTTTTAGTTTTTAAAAGAAAAAAATCGTCGAACCGCTTGAAAAAGGGGTTGCGACAGCTTGATGACTCCATTGGGGACTTTTTTTTTTACAAAAAGAGAGTCAAACCATAAGCCGATTACAACTTTTTTTAACGTTTGGAATTTGCAAGTTTACCTAAAATTTAACTTAATTGTCCATTTATGAATTTATTTCCATTTTACGCATTTAAAACTTGATTCTAAGCTCTATACCCGAACTTCGTCCCAATTATTTAGTGGGGGAAAACACTATTGCTCTCGTGAGAATATTGATTCTCTGTAAGGGCCTAGCAAGTACCTTCATGGATCATATGGCCTATGTCTTCATAAGGATATTGATCCTTCGTATGGGCGTAGAAAAATGGGTCCCTTTGAGTTGAACTTGATTCGTTTAAAGCCTATAATGGGTGAGAATCAGGGGCCTTACTACCCTTAGTAGGGGATAATGAGGACAATTCGGGAACCTTTTAGAACCAAACCTTTGTGAGAATCTAGAAACCTACCTTATTAGAGCCATGCAAAAAACCCTAGGCTTTGTAATTTGGGCAAAATCCTTTCGTAGGAATAGCTCGTGGAGACATGTCCAAAAAATGTTGGAATATGCTGCCTAGTTACTATTTCTACAATAAAATTATTTGAACTTTTTTGAACACTAATTTGTTCTTTTCTTGTTTTGTTTTGCATATTTGCATCTTCATTCTCTTAGGTTTTAAAATTCATTCAAAATTTTTTTCGTAGAAATAGTCCGTGGAGACATGTCTAGAATTTTTGGAATGCGCTACCTAATTATTATTTCTGTAATGAAATTAATTTGGACCTCTTTAGGTGTTTTAGCTTATTTTACATGCATCTCATATCTAGAAGGGGTCGAGTCTAGAGAATATTGCTCATAATAAAACTAGTTTTTTGGAATGGATAGAAGACTCCTTAGAAAGAGGAAGATCATACGAGAATATATCTTTAGTTCAAAGTCAACCAACGAACACCTACGACCGAGGAAAAGAAGGATAAACAAGTGATCAAGAGTTTGAAAAAGGAAAAAAGAATAATTGTATGGAAAAAAAAGCTCTTAAAAACAAGGTCCATTTGAATGAATTGAACGGTTTATGTGATACTACCAACGGAAGGATAAAATAGAGTTGAACTTTCATTGTTAAGTTCCAAGACCAAGTGAAAAACCCTGATTCGTTCTCTACACTAGAGCCATTGTGCACTTGTTGAGCTTTAGGCTAGTCAAAGTAAGAATGAAGCACTTAAAGAACAAGTAAAGACCATGAAGAGCATCATTCAAAAAATATCGGGCAAAGATTTTGGTACACATCAATAAAGGGGATAATGACTACTGGCTCACTCGTCTTAGGGACAACACTATGAGATTCCAAGAATAGGATATGTTCGATAAGAAGTGTTATGACCCAAATCTAAGGTGTAGTCAGGCATATGATGTTAGCCAAGGAAGTTGAAGTTTTGCACCAATATAAAGTAGGAATAAAACTTTTATGGATAATCGAGTAAAGAGTTGGGTATTTAAAATAAGATATACTCATGATATAATTTTGAATCTTTCATAATAAGGAACTTTGACATACAATGAAAAACTACTTCTAAGAGTAATAGCTTAATGGAATCGATTCCCTTTCGCTTGCATTCATACATTTTGCATTCATGCATTTGCATTTTGTTTTTTGTTGGTTTGAATTTGTTTGTGTTTTTTTTATATCATCGCATAAATTCAAACATAATGAAGAAAAAAAATCTAAAAAGAGAGCAAACCCTCGCATAATTACAGTACCAAAGTAGTGGTTATTGAAGGTACATCGACAATTTTCAAGAATACACAAGCTTACAGGATGTTGTGACCCAGATAATAGTCATTTTGAGATTTTGGGACCCAAAACAAAGAGAAACAACTAATAGAATTAATGCTCTGACATATATTGCCTACAATTTTCCATGGGCTCTAAAGGAATCTGTCCCGCCCAAAGACAAGTTTCAACTTTATTTCGGAAAGACTTCGGCTAGTCCCCCAAACTAATAGAATGTTAATCATGAAAAAACCAGGACTGACCTTGACGAAGTTGTTATGAAAAATTAGAGGAGATCTTCAAAGCCTTCCAAGAAGGGAACATTCAGGGCGACATGGATATTAGAGACCTAATTTTAATGAATGATTTGTTTGTTCGAGTCAACATCTCGGTACATTCAGTTAAGTTGGGCAAATATACGAACATAAAGAGATTTATCATAGACTTCAGAAAGTGGTACAAACATGCCACTGATATGGTTTTGAATCGGATCTTTCTATAAGGAATGAAATAAAAATATGATGAAAGCATCTAACAATATGCGTAGAGAAGGTGAAATACGATATCCCAAGTTCAACCCCCAATGTTGAAAATGAGTTATCAAAGATGGGAAACTCAAGGAAGGAGAATACGACGAGTAACATGAATGACTTCAACAATGAAAGATCTGACAACTAAACAGTAGAAGATTTTTCTGGTCAACGATAGAGTCAGACTTATAACAAACCCTTTTGCTCATGAACATCAGAGATCTTTTTATTGAGATTTATGTCATTTTACTCATTTTAAGGATACATTTCCTTTATTTTTCTCTCAAGTGGCAAACATTTTTTTCATTCATTTCATTCACTTTTCTTCCAAAATATATCCTTTTAGCAGAGTCTCTATTATTGATTGTATGAATGATTCTTGAATCTAATCCCGAGATACAAGGGCAAAAAAGTGTGTTTAGGATTAATGGAAAAAATCCCATTTCGAGTGAATTTTCCTCTCGAACATTGTTGTTTAGGGCTTTTGAATAAAGTGATAACTCTAAAATATCTATCAACTGAAGGATACATCTCTTCGATGATATTAGTGTGTGAAATGACATTTGAAACTCCTTCATTTCCCTTCTCGAATAAGAAAATAGAAAAATCTCTTGTTGTCCCCTTTGAGCATAATATTCTTCTTGTTTTTGAACCCTAACCAAGGATTACTCCCCACACTAGGGGGAAAAAGGATGAAAGGTTGTTTTTAAGTGAGAAAAAATGTGTCAGATCAAAGATGATGAAAAAAGAGTGAAATCCTAAAAATGAGGCATATGCTAGAAAAGGAAATAAAATCTAGGGTGAAAACATAAAATGGGTAGTCACGAGTGATCTTGAGAACAAAAGAATAAAGGTTTCGTCATGAAAGATAGATCCTTGGTTTAATCACCCTTGAATAAGAATTTGGGCCTATGTATCATTTCTTTTGCAATTAGAGCCTAACCTACCTTAAAAGCCTTTAAAAGACTATTTGGATCATGCATAAATATTTGAGAAAAAAGAGTTTGTCTTCAGAACACATTCCGCCTAATTGAGTTAACCTTTCTTCAAGGGAAATTAAACTTCTAATGTCTGATCGATATAAGGAAAGAGGGAAATTGAAACTTGGTGAGTTAAAGAGAGTCACTAAAATGAAACACTATCCGGTTGATGGATTTGTGAATCATTCATACTATGAATTTTGATGCATCTAACTTTTTTTTTCTTTTTCATGTTTGTCATGACTTTTGGGTTTAAATCCCCTTTTTTAGCCTTTATTTTCTTCAAATTCTTATTTCTAGCCTTTTTTGCATCTTACGAGTAAAGTGACATAGATTCGTTGAAAAAAAGATTCTTGGAATTGATTTTGATTCTAAGGGCAATTGTTCAGAAAAGTATAAGTGCCTTAAGGGGAATAGAGGAAACACCGTTTTAATCAGTTTACGGGATAAAAGCTGAAGTGTTAATCTGGGTTGAAATCTCGTTCCTCTACAATTTGATGAAAGTAGAGTTAGAAGAAGCAAAATAGGACCAACCAAGTTATAACTAGTTGAACCTCATTAAAAAAGGTTGAACGTCGTTTTCCATGATCAAATATATCAGAAGATGATTGTAACCCCTTAATTTTTAACTTAAAGAGCACGGTAAGTTAAAACTGTTGCTTTTAAAACTTTTATGTCAAGTAATTGAAAAAAATATTTAAAAACTAAATTTGTAAATTAAAAGATAAAAACAAGGTTAAAAAAAAGTAAATATTCTTATTTAAAATTATTAAATTTGAATAACTGGTTTTATGCATGATGTTTAAATACATCTCAATCCCTAATAATCCCAAAATAAAAATATTTGTAAATAATAGTACTAAAAATAGTAATAAACCGTATCCGAGAGAGATCTCCGAGTACCAACTCTTAGAGCCAGATATCTGAAAGGAAAAAAAAACTAAAAGAATGAGCTATAAAGCCCAATGTGTCTCTAAAGTGCAGTCAAACATCACAATGTCACTCAATTCACAATCACAGGCATAATATATATATATATATTCATAGTAAATAAACACAAATATTGATGAATGCAATGTCACAGAGAATGCAATCCCATACTCCAAACGCCAAACACAATGGTGGCAAAGCCAATCGATCACAGTGGAGGTAGTTCCCCAAAACCCCTCACCCCTTATTTCACCAAAAACAGTGTGGTAAAACCACCTTCCTCCGTACAATCCTTCCCAATGCACATGATTATGCAATCAATATCATAAATCACAAAAGTCTCATCACAAATACTCGTATAACATACGAGGCACACAGTTTCGATAATCTGTTGAATGCAAGGTCATAGAAAATGCAGTCCCATACTCCGAACGCCAAACACAGTGGTGGCAAAGCCAACCGATCATAGTGGAGGTAGTTCCCCAGAACCCCTCATCCCTTATTTCGCCAAACACAGTGTGGTAAAATCACCTTCCTCCGTACAATCCACCCCATGCACATGTAATACAATCAATGTTAATGATCTCAAATGTCTCAGCACATATAATCGTATAGAATACGAAACACACAGTTCAGATAATCTGATCACAATATCACAAGGAATCTCAAGATCACAATATCACAATAAACAGTTAATCACAAAACACAAATCTAGGACTAGAAGAGAACAAACATTTAAATTCATTTAACAAAAGGACATGAAGAAGCACACCTTTAATACAAGAAGAAAACACACATTTGAATTCATTTGACAATAGCACAGAAAGGAACACACATTTAACGCAAGAAAAGAAAACACATTTAACACAAGAAGAAAACACACATTTAAATTCATTTAACAATAGCACAGAAAGAAATACACATTTAACACAATAAGAAATAGATTAAATCTATGAAGTTAACGTTAAAAACTTTACCCTCAAAACCAATTTAATTTACATTATTTCATAATAATTGTAAAATATTTAATTACTTAATAATTTATCAAAACAAAAGTTAAAATTATAACTAAAAATTGGTAATTTAAGAAGAGTTAAAATTCCTAAAATAAATTATCTCACAAACTTATTAAAATTAACATTATAGTCTGATGGTTCAAATAAAATATCCGAATGTAAGAAAAATATTTATGTATACCGAAAATAACCTTAATTCCCAAATATATTAAACTTTCTAAAATAGTAATAATAATTTGAATAACTAAAAGTTAGTTTTATATTGAATAATAAAATAACCGGATAAAGTATGAGATTCTTCAGGTACCGTATTGTCTAAAGCTCAAATATTTGTAAGAGGAAACTAAGATGGAGTAACCTAAAGAACTTAGTGTATCTCTAAGGTGTAGATAAAAACAACAAAACATAGTTTATAAAATTATTTCTCAAGAGTAATATTTTAGGAAACAATACAAAACAAGTTGTATGAATGATGTTATAATTTATCCAATCTCAGTCTTAATCCTAAATCATAATTTATCCAAAAACATAATTTTACAGGGTTTAATATCATAATTACTCATAAAAGTATAAGATCTCTAAATCCGAAATGTTTTATATATTTCTTAAATCAATGACACGTAAGCACGAAAACACAAATATGCAATCAAAGACACAATACAAAAATTTACACATGGCAGCAAAACATGATTATTTTTCAAAGCATAAAATATTAAGCATGTCACACAAAAAAATATATTTTTTTGAAAAACAAAACAAATGTAGCACCAGTAAGAGAACACACCTTAGACAAACCGACTCAAATTACTAAATAATGTGGTTTTGAACTCGAATAGAATTTAAAGAATGAAAACATAGGCTTTAGAGAATCTTAATGGAGAAAAACAGTTGATGGTTTCTCTTAAACCATACTATGTATATATATAGAAAAAAAAATAACTGATTCCTATTTGAATTAGAATTCTATTAAACCATAAAAGAATTAATAAAATAATAATAAAAAGCTTATAATATTTTAAAGGGATTTCTTTTCTGAGACTTTATATAATATTTATAATATTAAATAAAGAGTTTTGATAAAACAATAATTAGAATAAAATAATATTTTAAAAAGATTAATTGTAGATAAACTATTAATAAAAAAATTAGTCTCAGTAAAAATAAAATTCAATTTAAAAGCAAATTAGTTATCCAAAAGTCATCAAATCACTTTAACTACTAATCTTTAAATTCACATTTAAAACTTTCAAAACTTTATAATCTTATCAAAAAAATTCCCTTAAATTTAGAACATCAATTTAAAAAAAAATTCAATTAAATTAGGGTTTCAGAAATCAAGAATATAAAAATTAGGGTTTTTAATTAGGGATTTCAAAATTAGGATTTTAAAATTAGGAATAATTTTTGGGATATTACAACTCTCCCACCCTTGAAAGAAATTTTGTCCTCAAAATTTTCCAGACTTAGCGTTAGATTTTAAAAAGCAGAAATGCTTAGAGAAAACATAAGAGAACATTTAGGTTCAGGTAACAAATGATAACAAAGAGTTCTCAAATAGATTTTGATTTTAAATTCATAGGAATAGGTACATTCATGATCTTTTACTCGATAACTAAAGTTTGGGTCCTTAATTAAAACTTGAGTTAAGACTTATCAAGGTTACCAAAAAACATGGCTCAAGGATTCACATAGTTAAAAAGCATAAGATCACAAGAAAAAATTCTATATTATGAGTAGTAATCACTAACTAACGGGTACATAATCTTTCTAGATCTGAATCTATATGAAACATACATAAATCAAAAACTCATGCAAGGTAACATAATAATTTATCTACAAAAGATAATAACATAAAGTAGTGTGTAAATAAATAACAAACCTAAAGTAAAATTTGGTACTGGAGTTGTCGCGTGTCAAAAGTGCGCGTTCAATGCAAGTGGACACATCACAAGTAATAAGTGATAAGTATATTATCGAGTTATCGTCTCCTCAGGGACCTGTATACTTAATATGCTTTCTTCACCTCCTTGTTCTGTAAAAAGATAAAAAAAAAATTAAGTTGGTTGATTTGATTTATCTAAACTAAAATAACTAAAATAAAAGTAAAAGATTGAAATAGTAGAGAGAGATGGGCTAGGATCCAGTTGCATCGTATTGTGGAATTGATTGACTTGTCTCTGTCCAATGCAATCGTATATCACTGCCTCGGCAGCACTGCAGTTTATTGCCACTGCCTGGGCAGCGATAACACTGTCTGCCGCGGCAATCCCTTGCTCGTGGGCAGACTTTACCAAAGTTCGGCAAAGTGTCCTTGAATGACTCCGCTTATCCCTAAGTCAGAGTGTTGTTGATGACTAGTCCTTGATGATACCTCCCGGCGTGAACCAATTATACTCACCAACCAATCTCACACTTCTTTTAGCCGCTGAAACTCTTAACCTATCCCTAGGCCGAGTTAGTGTTTCGCGATTGAAACACCGTACTTACCCCTTTCGTGAATCTAACTCTCCCGAGCTTAGATAAATGGATGATCACAATATCCTCTCCCGAGCTCAATTGTGAAACAAGGAATAACAAAGGATAAGCAAACCTTGATAATCTTTATTGCATTGAATGAAAGACAAAGTACAATCTCCTCTCACAAATACTCTACAACCTTCACCTAATCCCTAAGAAGGTTTAGAACATGATGGAGAGGAAAGAAACAAGAGTAGAAGTCGGCTCTCTCCCTAGGTATTTCGTGTTTTATACATTGGGTGTCTAGGTCTTTATATAGGCTAGACCTAGGGCAAACCTTTCCTAAGTAGAATACAACTTGGAGTAGGGAACAAGTCAAGTACATAATAATAATATATTTCCAAGTTTATATTCGGCTAAGGGGCTTTCCCGCGTGGTCTTCCTTTGGGCTTTTCCTTGTGCTAGCCAGCTCCGATTCATGGGCTTCAAGTCCAGACACGTTCCTTGGATTTTTGTCTTTCCATCGCCTATAATCTTGTTTCCTGTCTTTCTGCTGCTGCCTCGGCATCAGGTCCTGCCTCGGCCTTGTCTCTGCCGCGGCACTGGTTCTCCTGCACAGATATGAAAACGCAGTAAAACGTGCCTTTTTCTGTAAATATTATCTATTTGAGTATACTTCTAAATATATCACATTGAGTGCATGCATTGGTCCAAGTGGGTGTATATTTGGTAATTAATGCCCATAAAAGGAGTAAAAAGTGATAGTGTGTTGAGCACTTATCACACCCCCAAACTCGAACTTTTGCTTGTCCTCAAGCAATGCAAACCATCAATTTGCCGAACTTTACTCTCTCTTGGTCTTACATGTCCATCTATTCTCCCCACCATAACTAGGCCTATTCTTTAGCCTTAACCATTCGGTTACTCAAGGATTTACCTAGAAACAAACTATAGGAGTTGTGAGTGTGTGCGTTTTTGTGGACAAGTTGATTAAAGGTTTTTTTAGATAAACTCTAAGTTCAAGACAAATAGACATTGGTTAAGTGTTCTCTTCTTGTTCAACCCCAAATCTTGAGCCGGTTTTGGGCACCTCAAAGACTTGTGTTTTTCTTTTCACTAAAATCCTTCTTTCTTTTTAATATTCCTTAACACATACTAGAGCCAATTTCGGGCACCTCTAGCATGAAGAAGAGACTTTCTAGATCCGGTGATAGGCACCTCTAGTTACTTTCCAAAAATCTAAGTCTTTATCACCTAAGTTCATTAAAAGAATTCCTATAATCCAACAAGTCCCAAAAGTGTTTAAAGTTTAAAGTTCTTCCTATAGTAAGCTTCTAAGTTTTCATCCTTAAGCATCCAAAGATTAAGCCCTCTTAACAAAACCTAAACATGGTAAGGAGAAAGATTTCTATAGCCTTAAAGAATAAACTAAGGCAATACTGATGATGGGCAGTGCAAGAGTGTAAGCAGTTAATTCAAGTAAGGTGGGGAGCATAAAAATTAAAAAAAAATCACTGGAATACTCCCTTTTTGGCAAGGTCGCGGTAGTAGATTGCTGCCTTGGCAGTGAATCTGCACCCCCAAACTCAAACCAAGCATTGTCCTCAATGCTTTATATTTCGAAGGAATAAACGGCAAAACAGAATATGAATTATGCGCAGCAAGTAAAAACAGTAAAAGCAATTAATATTGATTTAATGGACAAAGAAAATTTAAAGCGACTCCGAGGAGTTGCTTGTAACGATTTTCCTCCGTGGCCTTGATGCCAAATGCTTTGTCCTTGGGGAGGCGATGGTTGCGCCTTTGCTTGCCTCGGTGGCTGGACTCGAGTGGGTGGGGTCCTTTGCATCGGGGCTTTTACTTCTTCTCCTTCTTCAACATCTGCCATCTCTTCGGTTATCATCATGTCCGTTCCTCCTCTCATCGCAGTAGCTCCTCCGGTGTGGTGTGTGCTTGGGCCGGCGGTAGTGGAACTTTGGTGCACATATGCATCTATCTCGGCGGATAGACTGCCCATGATAATTGGTGATCTGGGTGGAGTGCTGAAGACAACCCTCCGCTTGGATGGCCTTCAGTTGACAGATGAGGCCGCGGCAGAATCTGCCGCCCTAGATGGGCCGGCGGCCTGGTATTGGGGCTGAGGGTCCGGATGGAAGAATGGTCGTGGTCCTCCCGGGGTTGGTGTAGTCTCGGTCTAGGGTGCGACGGTGACGAACATGTTGCTTGGGAACTCCGGGAATTGTACGCCTTGGTCTGGGAAGGCGTGCAGTATCATCTGGGCTAGAGTGCCACTGAAGTCCCGTTGGTACTCCATGTATCGTTGTTGTCGAAGATCCATTGCGGCCATTCGCTGCAAGATTTCTTGGTATGGGTCTGCTGCGGCGGAAGTGTGGGCAGTACCAGACATGTCTGCCATGTACTGGGCCCCGACAGCAGTATCGGCAGTGAACTATTGCGGCGTTGGCTGGACAGGTTCGGCTTGCGTGATTTGCATGACTTTGTGGCAGAAGTCCATGGTCCATCCTTGTCTTGGGGGCGTGTATTCATCGGTTTCTTCAATTGGTACACCTGTAGAAACACATAAACCCGTAATCAAGCAAGGGAAATACAAGGGTCCTCTATCTTTCTTACTGCACTCGTGAATTTCCCGTAGGATGATTTCTCCAACGTTGATGGTCCTCTTGTTGATGATGGATTGGATAAGCACCAATCTCTTGCGATCCACAGTGCTATTGTGTGATGTTAGGATGAGGCGTCGTTTGACGAAGGTGTTCCACATCTTGGCCTCCGGCTTCAAGCTTTGTCTTGTTACGGAGCCTCGATGGGTATCGGTTTCCCATGGAGTGTTTTCGTAACAAAGATCGTCTTTGATGAGTTCATAGTCCTCGACAGTGATATCTTCCAAGAATTTGGCATGGATATCACTATCTGGGGTGAGGCCGTAGAAGTTGTTGATCGTCTCGGCATCGAGCTGGACCGACCTACCGTGGCAATGAGCAAATAGGGAGTCTTTGCTGGGCCCATGAGCGTAGAACTCCCGCACGATCGTGGCGTTCGCCTAGGCGGGTTGCAAACAGAAAATTTCCCAATTCTGGTACTTAATTTTGTCGTATAGGTAGTGCTCAATGCCGTAATTTTCTTCGTCCGCATGTTGGAAGCCTTGTTCTTCCCAAAGTTGCCTAGCGATGAAAGATCGGTTGAATCAATCTTCAACGTTGGCTGGGGCGAATCTTTTGTATGTAGCCATCAAGATAGAAAGATGTGCGTTCTTGGAGGTTTGTCTTGAAGAGAATCTGGAGATTATAGAAGGCAGAGAGTAATTGAGAGAGAGATTGTTAAGAATACTAAAGAAAGCAAGAAAGTAAGAGTGAATAGTTCAAGAGGAAGGAGTTTCTTATATAGGCCTCGGCCTTGTGACCGTTGAGATCACTAGCCGTTTGTAACTGTTTCCTTTTTCTGCCGCGGCAGGAATCTCGGCAGACTAGCCGTTACACTGTTCTGCCCGTTGGGACTGCTGCGGCCCTGACACTGTTTTATTGCCTCGGCAGAGTTCCTGCTGTGAACTATTTTCCCTTATCTTTATTTTTTATTCCTAAATAAAACACACAAAAGAAAAATATTGAAAACGAAAATAATTAGAAAAAATAAAAATAAACTACTAATCCTAATATACTATTTAAAGAAAAGAGGAGAGGTTAGGTTACTGGTGGAGAGCATGCAAATGCATCTCCCAGAATTATTTTCTCCTTTAAGCCCAATTTATGAATCGGTTGTGGGCCACTCCTTTGTGCTGTCTGTCCATCCATCTTGGGCTTGATTTTCTTGCCGAACATTCTACCGAGCAGACTGCCCAGGCAGGATATCTTATTGTCTACTGTGTGGATGGCCTTGCATTCCTCTGGATCATCATACTTCTTTAAGTGTGGAATGTGTTGAGTTTGACTTGTTGGTCATTGACCCGCATAGTCAACTCTCCTTTTTTCACGTCAATTAATGTGTGTCCAGTTGCTAAAAAGGGTCTCCCAAGAATGATCGGTGCATTGTCATCTGCTTCACAATCAAGGACAAGGAAGTCGATAGGAAAAATAAACTTGTCCACTCTTACCAGTATGTCCTCGATTTTGCCTTCAAGTTGCACACAAGATCTATCGGCGAGTTGGAGCATCACTGTTGTAGGCTTCGGCCTTCCAATTCCAAGCTTTGGGAAGACTGATTTAGGCATAAGGTTTATGCTTGCTCCAAGGTCGCATAGGGCCTTTCCTTCATAACTCTTTCCAATCGCACAAGGTATAGTGAAGCAACCAAGATCTTTTAACTTTGGTGGCATGCGGTTATGCAGCATTGCCATGCATCCCTCGGTAGCAGCCACTGTCTCAAACTCACCTATTCGTTTTCTCTTGGACACCATGTCCTTTAAGAACTTGGCATAGTTCGACATCTGTTCAATAGCTTCAACGAACGGTATGTTGATGTGGACTTGCTTCAAGATGTCGAGGAACTTCTTGAATTGCTGATCCTATTTTTGCTTTTTCAACCTTTGCGGGAAAGGTGGTGGTGGTCTCATTTCATCCAGGGTTTCTTTAGTTTGAAGTCTTATACCCGACACCACTAGAATTGTTGCTGCCTCGGCAGGCTGCTCAAGAGCTGCAGTGCTCTCTGCCGGGGTAGTGTTGTCAGCTTCAGTTTGCTCAGCCTCTTCTTTTGCTTGATCTGCTGATTGGGTTTGGCTCTCTGGGATCTTCTCCTTCAGCTGTAGACCACTCCTAGTAGTGATTGCCTTACACTGTTCATGGTTTATTACCTTAGCAACTTCAGTATTGCTAGGTAGGCCTCCTTGTGGTCTAGTGTTTATGCATTGAGCAAACTGCCCAACTTGAGTTTCCAGTGTTTTTATGGTTGCTTCTTGATTTTGCAGCCGCATCTCAGTCCTATTCATGAAGGCATCTGTCCTCTTGATGAAATTACTATTTTCCGCCATGTATGACTCAGTTTTCATCATAAAGGCCTTTAGGTGTTTTCCAATGAACTTACCGGTTGCTGCTGCATCTGCTGCGGCGGCATCGACTGTTGGACTTGCTGCTACGGCATCGGTTGCTGAAATCCCGATGGTTGGGTGATTGGGTTTAAGGCATTGTTTGGGTTACTCCATGATAGGTTTGGATGCCTCTTCCATGAGGGGTTGTATGTGTTGGACATCACATTGTTGCGATTGTAGTTCCCAACATACATACCAGTTTCTTGATTCATGCAGTCAGCGGAGTGGTTTCCTCCACATAAGTCACAGTATGAATCAATTACCTTGACCTCACGGGTATTGTGTTGTAACTGTAGGTTTTGCACCATCTTGTTAAGAGAGGCCAATTGTGCTGCCACTGAACTTGATGAATCTAATTCATTTACCGTGGCTTGGCGTCTTACTCCTCCTCGCCTAGATGTAGGAAACTGAAAGTCATTCTTTGCGAGTTTGTTTAGTATTTCAATAGCTTCCTCAGGTGCTTTATCCATGAGTGTTTCGTTTGCCGAGGCATCTAACATCATCCTTGTCGGGGTATTCGTGGCATTGTAAAACATTGTCACTTGTGTCCATAAGGGAAATCCATACAACGGACACTTGTGCAATAGCTCTTTGTAGCGTTCCCATGCCTCGTACATTGGTTTGTCTTCTGCCTGTCGAAAAGAAGTAATTTCATTATGGATTCTATCATATAGATTAGTAGGATTAAAGCGAGTAATGAAATCACGGCAAAGTTCACTCTAGGATCCAATAGATCCTGCTGGAATGTTATTTAACCAAGCTTTCGCCCTATCCCTCAGTGAATAGGGGAATAGCTTTAATCGCAAGACATCTTCATGGACTCCTTGGATTTTAAAAGAGTTGCAGATTTCCATGAAGGATTTGAGGTGCTGCCTTGCGTCTTCAGTTGCAGACCCACCAAATTGTCCAATTGTATTTAACATATTGAACATAACGGGTTTGAGTTCAAAATGGGCTGCTTCAATCTCTGGTTTAACGACTCCTGGGTTTAATCCATTTAAGTCATCTTTCAGGAAGTCCCTGACAGTGAGCTGCCACGGCCCAGGTGGCGTCGGAAGTCCTGCATTGCCGGCAAGTAAGTTTTGTCCTGCCAGGTGTTCTGCCATGGCTCCTTGGATCTGTCTCCTCAACCTTTGCCTTGTTCTTTCGATCTCTGGATCTAATTCGTACAAGGGGTTGGTTGGATTGGCCCTGGTCATACACCAAAAAAAAACAAAAGTAAAATAAAAATAAAAATAAACAAGAAAATAAAGAAAACAAAATTTAGTTGCCAGTCCCCGGCAACGGCGCTAAAAACTTGTCGCGTGTCAAAAGTGCGCGTTCAGTGCAAGTGGACACATCGCAAGTAATAAGTGATAAGTATATTATCGAGTTATTGTCTCCTCAGGGACCGATATACTTAATATGCTTTCTTCACCTCCTTGTTCTATAAAAAGATAAAAAACACAATTAAGTTGATTTGATTTATCTAAACTAAAATAACTAAAATAAAAGTAAAAGATTGAAATAGTAGAGAGCGATGGGCTAGGATCCAGTTGCGTCGTATTGTGGAATTGATTGACTTGTCTCTGTCTAATGCAATCGTATATCACTGCCTCGGCAGCACTGCAGTTTACTGCCTGGGCAGCGATAACACTGTCTGCCGCGGCAATCCCTTGCTCGTGGGCAGACTTTACCAAAGTTCGGCAAAGTGTCCTTGAATGACTCCGCTTATCCCTAAGTCAGAGTGCTGTTGATGACTAGTCCTTGATGATATCTCCCGGCGTGAACCAATTATACTCACCAACCAATCTCACACTTCTTTTAGCCGCTGAAACTCTTAACCTATCCCTAGGCCGAGTTAGTGTTTCGCGATTGAAGCACCGTACTTACCCCTTTCGTGAATCTAACTCTCCCGAGCTTAGATAAATGGATGATCACAATATTCTCTCCCGAGCTCAATTGTGAAACAAGGAATAACAAAGGATAAGCAAACCTTGATGATCTTTATTGCATTGAATGAAAGACAAAGTACAATCTGCTCTCACAAATACTCTACAACCTTCACCTAATCCCTAAGAAGGTTTAGAGCATGATAGAGAGGAAAGAAACAAGAGTAGAAGTCGGCTCTCTCCCTAGGTATTTCGTGTTTTATACATTGGGTGTCTAGGTCTTTATATAGGCTAGACCTAGGGCAAACCTTTCCTAAGTAGAATACAACTTGGAGTAGGGAACAAGTCAAGTACATAATAATAATATATTTCCAAGTTTATATTCGGCTAAGGGGCTTTCCCGCGTGGTCTTCCTTTGGGCTTTTCCTTGTGCTAGCCAGCTCCGATTCATGGGCTTCAAGTCCAGACACGTTCCTTGGATTTTTGTCTTTCCATCGCCTATAATCTTGCTTCCTGTCTTTCTGCTGCTGCCTCGGCATCAAGTCCTGCCTCGGCCTTGTCTCTGCCGCGGCACTGGTTCTCCTGCACAGATATGAAAACGTAGTAAAACGTGCCTTTTTCTATAAATATTATCTATATGAGCATAACTTCTAAATATATCATATTAAGCACATGCATTTGTCCGAGTGGGTGTATATTTGATGATTAATGCCCAAAAAAGGAGTAAAAAGTGATAGTGTGTTGAGCACTTATCACACCCCCAAACTCGAACTATTGCTTATCCTCAAGCAATGCAAACCATCAATTTGCTAAACTCTACTCTCTCTTGGTCTTACATGTCCATCTATTCTCCCCACCATAACTAGGCCTATTCTTAAGTCTTAACCATTCGGTTACCCAAGGCTTTACCTAGAAACAAACTATAAGAATTGTGAGTGTGTGCGTTTTTGTGGACAAGTTGATTAAAGGCTTTCTTGGATAAACTCTAAGTTCAAGACAAATAGACATTGGTTAAGTGTTCTCTTCTTCTTCAAACCCCAAATCTTGAACCGGTTTCGGGCACCTCAAAGACTTGTGTTTTTCTTTTCACTAAATTCCTTCTTTCTTTTTAATATTCCTTAAAACATACTAGAGCCAATTTCGGGCACCTCTAGCATGAAGAAGAGACTTTCTAGAGCCGGTGGTAGGCACCTCTAGTTACTTTCCAAAAATCTACGTCTTTATCACCTAAGTTCATTAAAAGAATTCTTAAAATCTAACAAGTCCCAAAAGTGTTTAAAGTTTAAAGTTCTTCATATAGTAAGCTTCTAAGTTTTCATCCTTAAGCATCCTAAGGTTAAGCCCTCTTAACAGAACCTAAACATGGTAAGGAGAAAGATTTCTATAGCCTTAAAGAATAAACTAAGGCAATACTAATGATGAGCAGTGCAAAAGTGTAAGCAGTTAATTCAAGTAAGGCGGGGAGCATAAAAATTTTAAAAAAATCACTGGAATACTCCCTTTTTGGCAAGGCTGCGGCAGTAGATTGCTGCCTCGGCAGTGAATATGCACCCCCAAACTCAAACCAAGCATTGTCCTCAATGCTTTATATTTGAAGAAATAAACGGAAAAACAGAATATGAATCATAAGCAGCGAGTAAAAATAGTAAAAGCAATTTATATTTGAATAAAGGATAAAGAAATTTAAAGCGACTCCGAAGAGCTGCTTGTAACAATTTTCCTTCGTGGCCTTGATGCCAAATGCTTTTTCCTTGGTGAAGGCGATGGTTGCGTCTTTGCTTGCCGGGGCGGTTGGACTCGAGTGGGTGGTGTCTGTTGCATTGGAGCTTCTACCTCCTCTCCTTCTTCTACATCAGCCATCTCTTCGGTGAGCATGACGTCCGTTCCTCCTCCCATTGCTGTTGCTCCTCCGGTGTGGTGTGTACTTGGGCCGGTGGCAGTGGAGCTTTGGTGCACATAAGCATCTATCTCGGCCGATAGACTGCCCATGATAATCGGTGATCTGGGTGGTGTGCTGAAAACGGCCCTTCGCTTGGATGGCCTTCTGCTGACAGACGAGGCCGCGACAGAATCTGCCGCCCTAGATGGGCCGGTAGCCTGGTATTGGTGCTGAGGGTCCGCCTGGAAGAATGGCCTTGGTCCTCCTAGGGCTGGTGTAGTCTCGGTGTAAGGTGCGGCTGTGATGAACATGTTGCTTGGGAACTCCGGGAATTGTACTCCTTGATCCGGGAAGGCGTGCAACATCATCTAGGCTAGAGTGCCATTGAAGTCCCTTTGGTACTCCATGTACCGTTGTTGTCTAAGGTCCATTGCTGCCATCCGTTGCAAGATCTCTTGGTACGGGTCTGCTGCGGCAGAGGTGTGGGCAGTACCAGGCATGTCTGCCGTGTACTGGTCCCCGGCAGCAGTATCGGCAGTGAACTACTGCGGCGTTGCTTGGACAGGCTCTGCTTGTGTGATTTGCATGACTTTGTGGCAGAAGTCCCTGGTCCATCCTCGTCGTGGGGGTGTGTATTCGTCCGTTTCTTCAATGGGTACACTTGCAGAAACATATAAACCCGTAATCAAGCAAGGGAAATACAATGGTCCCCTATCTTTCTTACCGCACTCGTGAATTTCCCGTAGGATGATTTCACCAACATTGATGGTCCTCTTGTTGATGATGGATTGGATAAGCACCAATCTCTTGCGATCCATCGTGCTATTGTGTGATGTGGGGATGAGGCGTCGTTTGACGAAGGTATTCCACATCTTGGCCTCCGGCTTTAGGCTTTGTCTTGTTACGGATCTTCGATGGGTACCGGTTTCCCATGGGGTGTTCCCATAACAAAGATCGTCTTTAATGAGTTCATAGTCCTCGACAGTGATATCTTCCAAGAATTCGGCGTGGATATCACTGTCTGGGGTGAGGCCGTAGAAGTTTTTAATTGTTTCGGCATCGAGCTGGACAGGTCTGCCGCGACAGTGAATGAATAGGGAGTCTTTGCTGGGCCCATGAGCGTAGAACTCCCGCACGATCGTGGCGTTCGCCTGGGCAGGTTGTAGACAGAAAATTTCCCAATTTTGGTACTTAATTCTGTCATAGAGGTAGTGTTCAATGTTGTAGTTCTCTTCGTCCGCATGCTGGAAACCTTGCTCTTCCCAAAGTTGCCTAGCGATGAAAGATCGGTTGAATCGATCTTCAAAGTTGGCTGGGGCGAATCTTTTTTATGTTGCCATCAAGATTGAGAGATGTGAGTTCTTGGAGGTTTTTCTTGAAGAGAATCTGGAGATTTTACAAGAATTAGTAGGCAGAGAGTAATGTGAGAGAGATTGTTATGAATGCTAAAGAAAACAAGAAAGTAAGAGTGAATAGTTCAAGAGGAAGGAGTTTCTTATATAGGCCTCGGCCTTGTGATCGTTGAAACCACTAGCCGTTTGTAACCGTTTCCTTTTTTTTTGCCGTTTCCTTTTTCTGCCGCGGCAGGAATCTCGGCAGACTAGCTGTTACATTGTTCTGCCCGTTGGGACTGCTGCGGCCCTGACACTGTTTTATTGCCTCGACAGAGTTCCTGCTGTGAACTATTTCTCCTTTATTCTTGCTTTATTATCCTAACCTAAAAAGATGAACATCAATAAAGAAACATTCAAATAATGATAAGATAATTATTCCTAAATACCATAAAGAGAATTCATGCAAATACCAATTAAAATAAAAGAGAAAATTAATAAAATGAGAATATAAAGAAAACTTATGAAGGGTCGTTTCCGATATTTCTTATAGTCCATCTGCACCCTCCATCGAGTGACAATTCTACTCAAGAAGATATGGGCTAATGCGGGTACGGATACTCCCATTTGTGTTATCATGGTGGAGGTGTCTTCCGTTTGTGTTCTTTTGTAGTCCATGCCTATCCTCCAACTTGATATTGTTTCTGAAGGCAAAAATAATTTGTTAGAAAAAATTATATCAACATCCAACCACTTAATTACCTCCTTGTTGTTAACTTCCATCATAGTTGGATATAGCCTTCGTTGTCGTGGCAATTGCTGTGATAGCCAATTGCCGTGGCAATCTTTTGTCAAAATTTGGTGTGAGTCAAGTGAAGAATCATCTTTCTTGAAGTCTTCAAGAATCAATCCACATTGTTTCTTATGCTTCTCAGTAATCTCCATCAGTAGAGACTTTGGCTTGGAACTAATATTAGATGGAATTACCATATAAATATCTAAACAAATCATATCCTATTTGTGATGGCTTCAAGTCGTGTAACGTTGACTCCTCGGAAGATACTTGCAATGGAAGAGGTGAGTTTTTAAAGAATTCAAAAGGTTTATTCGTTACCATCTCATATTCCATTATCACGGCATTGCCATCTTGTTGATCAAGCATGTCATCGTGTAACTGCCCCGGCATCTGTGAGTGAGAGTAATCCTCAGCTTCCTTTTTCAGCATCATTGCTGCCGTAACATCCTGGGAGTCAGGCTCCTCAGAATTTTCTAGAGCATTACTCTCATCGGCCTCGTTGAGTGGTATCGTGACATTGCCCTGTTCAGGCTTCTCTACTGCCGCGACAATTATTTCGGGAGACTCATCCAATGTTTGACAATCTTTCTTATCAACATGTTCTAGACTCAGAGGTTCCGGAATTTCCTCTATGTCTTCTAGTGTTGGGATTTCAGTATCCCTGAGGATTGATTGTTGGGTCATGTTATCCATGGCATATTCGGATCTCTGTAATTGATCTTCTGAATCCTTCAAGGGTGCATCCAATAGCCTTGATTGTTCTGTCATTAATTCTTCAATTCTAGCCATTGACGCTTTCAATGTTTCCTCCAATGAATTTGGATATTCTTGAGAGGAATTATATTACCATGGCATATCTGTAACATCAACAAAATTGTCATGGTAAAAATTTTGAGCGTTTTGATCATACCATGGAGGATTTTGTTGTTGGTTCCATCTATGGTCCTCTATTTGGTCATATGTTCCAGTACTATACGGGCAATTGCTAACCAAATGATCATCTCCGCAATTAAAACAAAAATTTGCCCAGGCATAAACTTGTTGGGTTGCTCTTGGTTGGCATAGATAATTATCATTTAATCTAGGAAATTCTTGATTGGCTCGATTCATATCTTCCAACATCAACTCCCGAATAGATTTCTTTCTTTCTCCTTGCATCTCGAAAATCCTTCACTTGAAACACACCTATAACTTTTAGAGAAAAAGAAAATATGTTAGTAAAAATAAAAAGAAACAAGAAAATAAAGAAAACAAAATTTAGTTGCCAGTCCCCGGCAACGGCGCCAAAAACTTGTTGCGTGTCAAAAGTGCGCGTTTAGTGCAAGTGGACACATCGCAAGTAATAAGTGATAAGTATTTTATCGAGTTATCGTCTCCTCAAGGACCGGTATACTTAATATGCTTTCTTCACTTTCTTGTTCTGTAGAAAAAGTAAAGAACACAAATGAGTTGACTTGATTTATCTAAACTAAAATAACTAAATAAAAATAACGAGTTAAAATAGTAGAGAGAGATGGGCTAGGATCCAGTTGCGTCGTATTGTGGATTTGATTGACTTGTCTCTGTCCAATGCAATCGTATATCACTGCCTCGGCAGCACTGCAGTTTATTGCCTGGGCAGCGATAACACTATACTTCGCGATTGAAACACCGTACTTACCCCTTTTGTGAATCTAACTCTCCCGAGCTTAGATAAATGGATGATTCACAATATCCTCTCCCGAGCTCAATTGTGAAAACAAGGAATAACAAAGGATAAGCAAACCTTGATAACTTTATTGCATTGAATGAAAGACAAAGTACAATCTCCTCTCACAAATACTCGACAACCTTCACCTAATCCCTAAGAAGGTTTAGAGCATGATAGAGAGGAAAGAAACAAGAGTAGAAATTGGCTCTCTCCCTAGGTATTTCGTGTATTGTACATTGGGTGGCTAGGTCCTTATATAGGCTAGACCTAGGGCAAACCTTTCCTAAGTAGAATACAACTTGGAGTAGGGAACAAGTCAAGTACATAATAATAATATATTTCCAAGTTTATATTCGGCTAAGGGGTTTTCCCGCGTGGTCTTCCTTTGGGCTTTTCCTTGTGCTAGCCAGCTCCGATCCATAGGCTTCAAGTCCAGACACGTTCCTTGGATTTTTGTCTTTCCATCGCCTATAGTCTTGCTTCCTGTCTTTCTGCTGCTGCCTCGGCATCAGGTCCTGCCTTGGCCTTGTGACTGCCACGGCACTGGTTCTCCTGCACAGATATGAAAACGCAGTAAAACGTGCCTTTTTCCATAAATATTATCTATATGAGCATAACTTCTAAATATATCACATTAAGCACATGCATTGGTCCGAGTGGGTGTATATTTGATGATTAATGCCCAAAAAAGGAGTAAAAAGTGATAGTGTGTAGAGCACTTATCAGCACACAGTTTCGATAATCTGTTGAATGCAAGGTCACAGAAAATGCAGTCCCATACTCCGAACGCCAAACACAGTGGTGGCAAAGCCAACCGATCACAGTGGAGGTAGTTCCCCAGAACCCCTCACCCCTTATTTCGCCAAACACAGTGCGGTAAAACCACCTTCCTCCGTACAATCCCCCCATGCACATGCTATGCAATCAATGTCACAATTCTCAAAAAGTCTCATCACAGATATTCGTATAGTATACGAATCACACAGTTCAGATAATCTAATCATAGTCTCATAGGATAACTCAAGATCACAGTAAACAAATAATCACAGAACACACAAAAAATATAAAACAAAACAAATGTAGCACAAGTAAGAGAACACACCTTAGCCAAACCGACTCAAATTACTGAATAATGTGGTTTTGAACTCGAATAGAATTTAAAGAATGAAAACATAGGCTTTAGAGAATCTTAATGGAGAAAAACAGTTGATGGTTTCTCTTAAACCATACTATGTATATATATAGAAAAAAAATAACTGATTCCAATTTGAATTAGAATTCTATTAAACCATAAAAGAATTAATAAAATAATAATAAAAAGCTTATAGTATTTTAAAGAGATTTCTTTTCTGAGACTTTATATAATATTTATAATATTAAATAAAGAGTTCTGATAAAACAATAATTAGAATAAAATAATATTTTTAATAAAAAGATTAATTGTAGATAAACTATTAATAAAAAATTAATCTCAGTAAAAATAAAATTCAATTTAAAAGCAAATTAGTTATCCAAAAGTCATCAAATCACTTTAACTACTAATCTTTAAATTCACATTTAAAACTTTCAAAACTTTATAATCTTATCAAAAAAATCCCTTAAATTTAGAACATCAATTAAAAAAAACTCAATTAAATTAGGATTTCAGAAATCGAGAATATAAAAATTAGGGTTTTTAATTAGGGATTTCAAAATTAGGAATAATTTTTGGGATATTAAAAGGATGTTGCGGGCCTATAATAAGAAGTTTCGTCCGAGAGAATTTTGAGAATGAGACTTGGTGCTAAAGAAAATATTTACAAATCCAAACAATACCCGAGAAAAATGGATGCTTAATTGAGAATGACCTTATGTTGTATCGAAGGTTTTTTTCGAAGAAGCTTTAATGGATTGTGAGAAGCTTAAAATCCGTCGAATCCAGGCTCAGTCAAACTATGCCTAGAAAAAAGAAGAAAAAATATCTAAACGTGAAAACCCGTAAAGGGCATCCTAAAAAATGAAAAAAAGAAAGAAAAAAAAAAGAAAAGGAAAAAGAGAATAAAGAACAAGGGGGGATTCAAGATGAAAATCCACAAAGGGCGTCTTGAAATCAAGGGAGGATCTGAGTTGAAAACTCGTAAAGGGAAACTCAGATAGTTCATGGATTATGCATACATAAAATAATTCTCTTAAAGGTTTGATAGCTTGAAAGAATTTTTTTTCTTTATACATCTTCGTTAGTTTCAAAATCTACATAGAAAAAGCAATATTCAAGATATTTCTTAATGTTTTGACTCCATATCGACTTAAGGTCTCTGAAAATATTGAGCACAGAAAAAAGATCGAGCAAGCACCTCAAACTACTCAGCAAGGGGTAAGAATCCGAGAACTCATGAGAAATTTAGAAGATGTTTGGTATCAATATGCCTTTAAGCATGGATGTTTACCTATATTGGAAAATATTTCCAATGATGTGAGAATTTTCATCCGATTAGCAAAGTTTCCTTACCCAAGTCTAGACGAAGGCAAAATGAGTATAATGATAAAAGTTGGTCTTTCCCATCGGCTGGATTGGGTGAACAACATGAACAAATTGAAAAAAGATAAACAGCAAAGCATGTCTATCTATCTGGGTTGAGCAAGAAAATGCGCATGGAAGTGACAGGAGCAATCTCAAAGAGAAAAGAAGAGAAAAAAACAAAGAAAAGAATAAAAATACATATTAGGCATCCCTAGAGGCATATTCATCATAATTGCATTATTTTTTAAATTTTACAGGTATATGAAATGCTCTTAGCTAAGAGAGCTCGCCCGTCTATTAGGGCATAAGGAGAATAGAACTCGCTTATCTATCCGAGAATGAGGAGGATAGAACCTTTTTTAGAAACTTGCTTATCTACTTGAGCATGAGGAGAGTAGAACCTACATATCAATTCGTGCATGAGAAGAATGGAACCCTTTTTTTTCTTATCTATTCGAGCATGACGAGAATAGAACCTGCTTATCTATTTGAGCATGAGGAGAATAGAACTCGCTTATCCATCCAAGCATGAGGAGGATGAAATCTTTTCTTTAGAAATTTTCTTATTTACTCGAGCATGAGGAGAGTAGAACCTGCATATCCATTCATGCATGAGGAGAATAGAACCTTTTTTTTCTTATCAACTCGAGCATGAGGAGAGTAGAAACTTCTTATCTATTCGAGCATGAGGAGAATAGAACATGCATATCCATTCGTGCATGAGGAGAATGAAACCCTTTTTAAAACTTGCTTATCTATTCGAGCATGAGGATAATAGAACCTTCTTAACCATTCGAGCATGAGGAGGATGAAAACTTTTTTTCAATATTTGCTTATATATTCGAGCATGAGGAGAATATAACCTGTATATCTATTTGTACATGAGGAGAATGAAACCCCTTTTTTGAACATGTTTATCTATTTGAGCATGAAAAGAATAGAACTTGCTTATCCATCCGAGCATGAGGAGGATGAAACCTTTTTTTCCAGAAACCTACATATCCATTCGTGCATTAGGAGAATGAAACCTTTTTTTTCTTGAATCTCCTTATCTATTTGAGCATGATGAGAATAGAACCCGCTTATCCATCCGAGCATGAGGAGGATGAAACCCTTATTTTTAAGATCTGCCTATCTATTCGACACGAGGAGAATAGAAGTCTTCTATCCGTTTAAGTGTAAAGATAATGGAACCGGTCTATCCTTTCGAACAAAAGGAAAATGGAACATTTTTATCCGTTCAAACATAAGGAGAATGAAATAGTGCAACGAGTTAGCGAATAATGAAAGTCAATGCCTTTTGTTCGTTGCTCTATCCCTGTTTCATCGGAATAAGAAAAAAAGGGGCAGCTATTGTCACTAATATTTTAACCCAAAATCAAATTCGATGGAAATTATGGAAGGAAATACCTCAAGATCAGCTCCAAATCAGAATCACAGAAAAAGAGGAATGATGCCAATTTTGATATGAAAAAATCAAGAAAAAATCATTTCAGATCGGTCAAAGATGAAAAGGAAAGGAGATCATTAAAATATAGAGAGGAATCAAATCAAGATTATTTTAAATGATTTTCACCTAAAAATCAATGATTTTGTATATTAATTTTGATTATTTTCCATGTATTTATGGGTTGAAAACCACTATATAATCCCCTTATCCAATCACATGTAAATCATCACAAACACACACAACAAGACACACCAAACACAATACACCACAACACCACTACACAAGAATTGTAGAACAAATCACTACGAAAATATTCAAGTTGTACTGGATTTCTTTGATGTTGAAATACAAGTAAGCTTTCTTTGACAATAAAAAAAAACAAGTAAGCTTTCTTTGGTATTCTTAATTTTTATCATTTTTTAGAATTTTCATTTTATTTGAGTGAGTATTTTTAAAAATATTTTCAAAAAAGAGGAAATTTTGATTAACCATCGCCGTCATATGGCGGTCGACACTGGTGGAGGACGGCCGACACGATGACTAGTTCTCGGTGTTCTTCATTCTTGAAAACATCAAGAACATTTGAGAGAATAAAAATTAGGTGTTTGATCCAAAATTTTTAAAAGAAAAGATGAAAGATGTTTATAAAGTTCGGTTTTGTATCACATGTTTTAAAGAAAATTGGGCTTATTACCTTTATTAAATCCCTCATTCTCATTTTTCTTTATTCCATAAAGCACCACTTTTAAAAAATTATAAAAAGTCATTAATTCAAAAAATTGAGCATTTAATTTTAACTTCTTGTCAATTTTGATCGCTAAATTTGTTTCCCTTTTCAATTCAAGATCTTTGATGTTATTATCTTGTAAATATTTATTTTTATTAAATTTAATTCTTGTTTTTTGCCTTGTTAGATTTATTTTATATATATTTTAGATACTCTAATTAAAGTTTAGATTAATTTAAAACCCTTAAAAATAGGTTCTTAAATACCTTTAGTTAGAGCCTTGTAAATAAAAAAACTCTTTCATTTGAATTAATAAAACACACTTAATTATGTTTGAACCTTAATAGGTAAAATTTACTTAGACATTTTTTAGGTTAATAATCACTAACTTAGAATCATAAAAAATTTCAACACACCTAAATTTATTTGCTTGCTTGATTAAAAAGTTGAATGTAATTAATGCAGTGTCTTACCAAAGGGAGGCAACGGGTTAGCGCCAGAAATGTTGAAGGTGATTAAAGTTTACTATCTTGGTGGTAGGACCGCTAAAATAGAATTATATTCATAAATGAATATTAATTTAAATTTTATACAAACTTACAAATCTCAACATTAAAACGTTTTGTAATCAGCTAGGTACCAATTTTTGGGCGTTGTGGGGTGCTAACCCTTCTCCACACGTAACCGATTCTTGGACCCGTTTTTTTTTGCAGACCAAAATTATTATTTTAATAAGACAAAATAATTTTATTAAAATGACCCATTTTAGGTGATCTAATCAGACATTTTAAAAATATTGGTGGCGACTCCGTTGCTTTAGTTTTTAAAATAAAAAATCAACGAAACGTTTGAAAAAGGGGTTGCGACATTTTTAAACTGAATTATTTAGGGGTTTAGTATTTTAGTTTAAGAATTGGATAATATAGATTTATGTGGTTGGATTTAGAGTTATAACTTAAGGTTAAAATTTAGATTTTAATTTAAAAATACCTATTTTTGTGCATATTTTTTAAAATTTGACATCGATAGTGTGTCACATGTCACCCTTTAAAAAATAAATGCATATCAAAATAATTTCAGAATTATATTTAATACATTGATAGTGAAAATTTAGTGTTTACTATTAGAATTTAGGATTTAAAGGTTAAGATTTAGATTTAACTTATAAAACCTAAAATTTTAACCACAAACCCTAAATTCCAACTCTTAAACCTTACACATTAAATTAAATCCTAGAACCTATAACTACTATAAAACTTTTCATTGTGAGTGTGTGAAATAAAGATTATTATCCTATAATTATTGGTAAAAAAAAATTTTCGCGAGCGGGCTATTTAGGAGTTTAAAACTTTAATTTAATAGTAAATATTTATCCACAAAATAATTACCCTAACAAATTTTAATTTTTGACCGGGTGCATAGTTTAGTTGATCACACCAAGAAGATTTGAGTTAGTGGATCTAGGAAACTATTACTTATTTTTATAAAAAAATCTATTTGTAACCCCTCGACCAGGTCTTGACAAAACCTTACTCGAACGAGCTACATGGGGAATACTGAAGCTAATTTGGAGACTCATCCCGATAAACGACCCTAAATCTTTACTGCTACTTTTTTCGATTCATCTTAATTCTTTATTTTGATCATATATGTTCATGCATAGATTATATTCAAATTTAGCGGAAACAGATAAGGAATGAGTCCTAAATAACATGCTTTAGGGGCCAAAATGTAATTTTCCAAAAACTAAAGGAGTAATTATGAAATTAATGTTATCAATCTTTAATTAAGTTCATTACATGATTGTATGTCAAATTTCAACTTAAAACGAACTCTACAACTCAAGTAGTTGCATGCTCAAGATTTAGGGACTAAAACGTAAGGAATATAAACTTAGTTTCGACCTTTTACTATTTTGACGGAAAATACTCCTAAGTACACGTTATCCACATATCATATACAACTTACTACATGCATTGCAACCTAGTTAGCAACAATATATTCAAACTCCCAAGTGCATGTTTCAACTTCAACAATCACGTAAACACATATAAGATTAACATCAAAATACTCAACATGATTTCTAGATGCATTACAACCTAAATAACCACATCATAGATTCACACATAGGGATAACAAGAATCAAACTTCAAAATACTTCAATTTTGTATCTTAATAGTCAATTACATGTTCATGTAGGTAATTCAAACCTCAAGTCACATAGCTTAACATATAACATCCCGATTAAAGGCATACCAGGTCACAACCTACTTTCAACATAAGGTCATAAAGCTATCATTCAAGCAAAATAAACATTGATAAAAATCAAACATGTATAAGCATACGACTGCTAGTCTCGTCAATATAACAATATTCTTAACATGGTAGCCCATCCCCATTGCTCTCTCCTTACTAATAATGTTATAAAGACATACTTGAGTTTTCACTTGGCGGTTACCTGGATCCTTGCTTCCTTTTGATGCCTCCACATTAAATAATATGCATTGCAAGGTAAATGAGAGGGTAAACATAAGCTTAGTGAGTGAATAAACACATATTTAAAAATACTTTGAAATGCAGCTCATAATATACCAAAATCAATTTAAAAACCAACTCATGCTCTTTACAAAAACAGTGAATCGTGGCAAACAACGCCACCTTTTGAAAATCAACAAGTGTACCATGGCTCACAAACCACAAAACCTTTTCAAAATTCCTTTTTGAAAACACATGCTTTGTAAGCATAACAAGTCTTACATGCTACTCATAGAAAGGCTTAAAAAACATTGGAGCTCATTAACAAAACACATGCAATTCTCGAATTGCACCAAAACAGTAAATAATTTACACTTGCGTTTTTCACATGTTGGTTAAGTGACACGAATGAATTTATCTCCAATCGTTGGGATAAACGGACACATGCGAATGACATCGTACACCGATTCATACAAGTTGACTATCACAATCTAAAGATTCCACCTTGGCGTCCTGGATAATTCGCCGTACCCGAATGTGATAAGGTGACTGTTATATCACAAAGCACTAGGTTAACCTCTAATGTATCACTCAAGGAATTTAAAACACGTACGCATTTTATAATTATAGTCCACTCACATACTATTGATCGATCAACTTATCCTATCAACATCATCTTAATACCCAACACAAAACAAAACCAATGCTCAAGTTTCAAGTTAAAACGGTATGTAAAAACACATGCATCCCACTAACACATGCATCAAATGCATAAATCGATAAAACCACTTTTCACATGTTTTTAAAATAAAACCGTGAGAGCATCATATGAATATGAAAACTTTTTAAAAACATCTCATGAGCATTGAAATACATGCATATTCACATATGCACAAGTATAACACGAGCATGACTAAAACACATAGTAAAAACAAGACATAATATGAGAACCCTTTAAGAAAGCAATATTTTAAACTTACTTTCGGGTATAGGAGGTTTTTCACACCTTACCTACACCTATAAACCTTTGAAAATACATTTAAAATATTTTCAAATCGACAACCCTCATAATCCACTCACCGATTTACCGAAACTTGCTCGACAAGTCACCCGAAAACGCAATTCAACTTTCCAATCTCCTTCAAACTTGTTCTTATACCTCTTGACTTAATTCAAGCATCAAAAACAGATGGTTTAGTGTATTATAAGACACCCAAACATCCCTCAAGTCGGACCAATACATGGCAGCCCCTAAAAATACCATAAAACTTAACCGAAACTTACTAAAAACCTCTCCAAACACAACCTAAACCTTAGGTCCGAGACTAGATAATTAAAATACATCTTAATTACATATAAACACTTCAAGATTCATGTATTTAGGTATCAAAAACATCCATGTAAAATTCTTGAACGAAAATCAAGAAAACAATAGATTTTTTTAATCAAGAAAACCAATTTTATTGAATCAAGACTTTAAAGATTGCTTGAATCAGACAAGAACTTAGGAATTTCATTAAAGAACTTTAGGTTTCATAGGTTTGAATGATTATCACCTCCAAAATTTATCCAACCCCTTCTAAGGTTTAAAAAGAAGTAAAACCGAAGAAAAACGAAGAGATTTTGAAGAAGAAAAAATATAAAGAATTAACCAAACAAAATTTTTATTGAAAAGATTGGTTTTTACCTTTGAAAATATGATGGAGTGACTTCCCAAAAGAGGAAAAGTCGAAATTCTAAAAAATAGGTTTTTAGGATTAATATTAAGTTATTTGGGTTATTAATTAAAATTATGAGTTATTAAAATAGGCCATTGGAAGGTTTAGATCAGATAGTATTAGGATTGGATCAAATAACCTTAAAGATTCAAAGCTTTGGCTTAATTTATAAAATTTTGCTCAAGCTTTTAAAATTTTTACAAAATAGTCACTAGTTTCAAAATCTTAGGGATTCAAGGGTCAATTTTTGAAATTGAGTTGACCAAAGTCAAATATATATTAAGTAAGGATTTTAAGATATTTTACCATAATTTATTTTAAAGTAAAACTATTTTTTAGGTATTTAATCCCGAACTAGGCTATACCGATAATTCCGATTCACTAACTTCTAGGTCCATTTTTGGGGCATTACACTATTACCTGAAGAAATTATTATAGTTCTTGATTTCACATTAATTATAGTCTAATTTAATAAAATTTATTTATTTAATGACATTTAAAGATTTATCTTAAAAAAATAAAATAAAAAATTATTATTGGATAAGAGCATAGTTGACATAGTGAGCTAAGCCCGTATAATAATTTTTCCTATTACTTGTTTGTAAAGTTGGAGAATGAAGCTGATTTAAATTAGTTTTTTTTAACAACATAGAGAAATATCAAACGAACAGACAGAGAAAGCAAGTACAAATACAAACTTGCAAACCAACACACAAAGAAGCAACAGAAACAAAGCTATTTAACTAATTAAATACATCTCTCCCAGAAAACGAATACAAAGTAGCAAGCAAAAAGATGCTTTGAAACATCACCTCGTACCTGAGAAACCTGAAGTAAGTTTCCCACTAGAATGAACATGGTTTCAATCAATTAACATTAAACATAACAGATGTACTAATGATAGGTTATGGCAGCGGAATAGAGATCAAATGCAATAATAAAAGAAAATATTAGAATAAATGGACAATGGTGTATAGAAGATGATGAAAAATAGTAGTAAACTTGTTTAAAAATGGATTGTGGACTTGCTGTGAATAGGATGGATTGTGTAATAGATTTATGTCTTAGGAATCCTCTTGATCGCAATTGATCCAGCAAACTCCATCATAGGCTCTAACTGGCCCTCCAAGAATTGATTATATGGGCAACCCGGAGTGTGAAGATGGCTTTTTCCAAAATACTAGAAGGAAATCGTGTTGAAGACAAGCTTCGAAGGCACAAGCTACAATACTTGCAAAACTGTACTCAATAATATTTATTCTCTAAAATAAATATTCAAGTTGTGTCTTTTACAAGAGAATAGGTTGCCTCCTTTTATAGTCTAAAAGAGACATCAAAACACCATAAGAAATAACTATTTAATCCTTAGAAATCAGCACATAGATAGCTAAATAGAAGGGATCAACAATTATTTAGGAAAAAAATATGAATTAAAACATATAGAAAGTTGAATAGAATGATACTCCTAAAATCAGCACATGAAGCTTATTATTCCAGATTTTATTTATTTAATATATATAGTTTATTTGGGCCTCAAATATTGTAACGCCTCAAAAATGGGCTTAGAAGTTAGTGGGCCAATTTAGCTGGTGAAACCTAGTTCGGGATTAAATGCTTTAAAATTGGTTTTTAAACTAAATAAATTATTGGAAAATATTCTAAAATCCTTATTTAATATAAACTTGAGTTTGGTCAAGCCAATTTCGAAAATTGACCCTTGAAACCCTAAGATTTAAAAATTAGAGACTAAATTATAAAAATTAAAAACTTGTAGACAATTTTAAAAACTAAGTCAAAAATTTAAATCTTTAAGGAGTTTTGATCCAATTATAATTCTAGTTGATCTAATTTTCCTAGGATCTATTTAATTAACTCAAAACCCAAGTTTTAAATCATAAAACCCAAATTACTTATTTAATAATCCTAAAAAACTTATTTTATCTCAAAACCTAAACCCTTTTTATTATTTTCGTTTTTCCTATTCCCAAGGCAGAGAACCACCTGCTTTTAAAGGTAAAACCCTAAAATTTTTCAATTAAAATCGTTTCTTTAATTATCCTTAAAGTTCCTTCTTCAAAAAGTTTAGTTTTTCAATCGTTTTCTTCTTCAAAAACTTTGAAGTTGACTGGATCAAATTTAGATTTTAGGAATAATTCAAAACTCTGAATCCAATAGTTCTTTACTTAAATTACCAGGTTCTTGGCTTGGTAAAAATCGTTTTAATCCTTTTTTTAGAAAAATCGGTTTTTGAGTCAAAAATATACAATTTTCATTCAAAGGTTTTACTCACTATTTTTGGATCATAATTACATGATTTTGAATGTTTTAGGATGTTATAAGTGTTTTTAAAGTTCCTAATCTCAGACTAAAGTTTTAGGAGAAGTTTGATTGGTTCCGGAAAGTTTTCGGTTAAGGTTTTGTTAGGTTTAAGGGGCTGTCTGAATTGGGGTTTTTTGTGTGCGATTGGGAGCACTAAATCCTTAGTTTTTAATTCTTGAAATAGGGAAAGAAGTAGGTGATCTCGTTTGAAGTGATCGAGTGAAGTTTCAGTAACTTGTTGAGCAAGGAATCGATTATCGGTGAGTGGATTTGAGAGTGGGATACTTCGACAGTGTTTTAAATTTTTTTCAAAGTGTTGGGAATGTAAGGAAAGTGTGAAAAAACTCCATATACTCCGAATTAAGTTTTACGTTTGCTCTCGTAAATCGGTTTTTCCCATATTATGCTATTTTTCATGTGTTATTCATGCTTGTTATTTAATTGTGCATATGTGATTATACATGTAAACGAATGCTCATGTGATTGTTTTTACATTAATTTTAATGATTCCTCAGTTTGTTTTCAAAATAAGTAAAATATGGTTTTTATCGGTTTATGCAAATTGTGCATAAGATAGAGGAATCCATGTGATTTAGCTACTGTTTTTGTTTTAAAACTTGAGCATTTGTTTTTGTTTTGTGTTGTGTTGGATATTAAGATTATGGTCATGGTATAAGTTGACCGATCAATAGGATGTGAGTGTACTATAAATACAAACTCGTACGTGTTTTAAATTCCTTGAGTGATGCATTAGAGGTTACCCTAGTGTTGTGTGATATAATTGTTACCTTATCACATTCGGGTATGGCGAACTATCCCGGACATCAAGGTGGGATCTTTAGATTGTGATAGTCAATCTGTGTGAATTGGTGTAGGATGACATTTGCATGTTTTCCGTTTATCCAAACGTTTATAGTATATCCATTCGTGTCACTTAACCCACATGTGAAAAATGCAAGTGAAAATGATTTACTATTTTTAATGCAAATTTGTGAATTGCATGTGTTCTAATAAAGAGGTCAATGGTTTTGAGAGCCTTGCTAAGTGAAGCATGTAAGCCTTGTTTTGTGGCATATGCCAATTGATGAACACTTGTTGATTTTTGAATATATTAGTGACATGATAGTCCTAAATAGTTTTCTTGAGTATGACTTGATTTTAAATTGTTTTACCGTATAATATGGGTTGCATTCAAGTAGTTAAAATTTGTTTTATAATTCACCCATTAAGTGTAAGATTAACCTCTCTCTTTTCCTTGTAATACAGATAAAAAGTGAGACGATCATCAAGGAAAGCAAGGAAGTTAGTAGGGTTATATTTCGTATTTTAGCTCAAGTATGTTGCTTTTAAATTTGAATGTTAAGTATTTTAGGGAACAATGGTGATGAGGAACCTTATGACATATAAGTTTGGTAATTGAAAATTTGGATATTGAATCTTGCATATTGGTATGTTTTATGATATTAAAGTCTTTGGATTTTATTCACATCTTGATTATGCCTAATCATGTTGAGTTATGAAATTTATGAATATTTCTATCGATTCGTGTTATGAGCATGAAACTAGGATAATTTACATCTAAAAATCTTGTTGAATTATATGATTTATGCCCTATAGGTGAATAAATGCATCTAGGATATGTTTGGCCACATTTTAGGCTTGAAACCTTTGTAAATTGTTGTTTCTGGGCAAGAGGTTTTGATACCTCTTCATAGGATATCGATACCTAGGAAAAAATACAATGATTTTCTAGAAAACTGAGCCTAAATATCGAAACCACATGAACTGGTTTCGAAACAGTAGCATAAAAATCACTAGGTGTATCGATATGCTTTACTCTGGTTTCGATACTAACCTTTACAGTAGAAAATGGTATCGGAACGGTTCTTAAGCTGTATCGAAATGTGGGCTTGTCGTGCAGGTCATAGTTTGAGTAATCGAAAGTGTTTCGAAAAACTTAAGCACAATTTCGATAATCCTTTAAATTTTACCTTGGTTTCGAAGTAGTGCCTAAGGGTTTCAGTACCCTTGACTAAAAATGTTAGTATAATTTAAAATGAACTTTCAAACTTTACGTTTTAGTCACTAAACTTTGAGCATCCTATTGAACGACTTGTAGATATTATTTTTACCTGAAAAATTTAAGTGCAAGCATGAAATATACTAAATTAAATATTGGTAACCTTAATTTCACCTTTAGACTTTAAATTTCTAGAAAATTTCAATTAGGTCCCTAAAACTTGTTCATTTAAATTGGGACTCGTTTCTCATTAATTTTCGCAAAAAATGAACTCGTTCCTTGCATAAACATGTAGAATCTAATTAATGCATTTATATAAGATAAAAGAAAATTTTTTAGGGTCGTTTATCAGGGCGAGTCTTTGGATTAGTCTCAATATTTCCCGTGTAGCTCGTTCGAGTCAGGTGGCGTCTAGACCGGGTCGAGGGGGTTACAAATATGTTTTTAGGCATTTGGGATTCTTGGACCATCAATGTAAATTTTTGTGACCTATTTGTTCTTGAAAACTTGAGGACATAAGATTTCTTTATTCAATGCTTGATTTGTCAAGAAGGCTTGCAAACCCTTGTTTACAAAATCTTGGAATGCTGAATGTATCTTGTCTTTGAGTTTCCTTGACTTTTTTCTTGTCATCGAACCATGTGATAACGTAAGCCTATCAGATGTAAAGGACTTAGTGCATGCATCATTCCCCTCCTCCCCAAAAGGATTCACCCTCGAATCTAAAACATTAAAGGGAGAAAGATCAGCAAGATTAAAAGAGGAACTAACATTATATTCACCTAGAAGGTCAATGCGGTAAGCATTATCATTGATGCGCTCCAAAACTTGAAAAGGACCATCTCCATGTGGGTCCAACTTAGTCTTCTTTTTGGATGGAAAACGTTCCTTCCGCATATGAACCTAAACACAATCTCCTGGTTCAAAAATAACTTGTTTGCGTCCTTTATTGGTTTTTGTAGCATTGTTATTGACAATATTCTCCATCCGTTGTTTAGCTATGATGTGAATGGTCTTGACCAACTTAGCTTTTTGTTCCCCATCCAAGCTGCAGATATTATTAAGACGTAAAGGAATAAGATCTAAAACAGTTAATGGGTTAAATCCATAAACTACCTCAAATGGTGAAAAATCAGTAGAAGAATGAAAAGAATGATTATAAGCAAAATCTACAAAAGGTAAACATTCTTCCCATTTTCGTATATTTTTACCAACAACCTTTCGAAGTAGGAACCCAAGATTCGATTAACTATCTCAGTTTTCCCATCAGTTTGAGGATGGCAAGTAGTTGAGTATAAAAGTTTAGTGTCAATCTTACCCTATAACACTTTCAAAAAGTGACTAATAAACTTGACATCCCGATCAGAAATAATGGTACGTGGTATGCCATGAATCCTCTCCACTTCTCGAAAGAATAAATCAACCACGTGTTTTGCATCATCAGTTTTGTGGCAAGGGATGAAATGTGCCATCGTTGAAAACCTATCTAAAACCACAAAAATACTATCTCATCCTTTCTTAGTACGTAGTAAACCAAGAATGAAATCCATGGATAAGTCATCTTAAGGGGAAGAAGGGATGGGAAGGGGAGTATACAAACCATGAGGCGTTACCTTAGATTTGGCTTGTTTGCATGTAAGACAAGATGCACATATCTTTTTAACATTTTTCTCATGTATGATTAGAAAAATGCTCCATGACAATGTCTAGGGTCTTGGTAACGCCAAATTGCCCCCTCAATCCTCCACAATGTGCTTTGTGCACCAAAAACTCTGGTAAAGAACCTTGTAGAATACACAACCTGTTCAAGCGGAATAAATATCCATCTACAAGATAAAACTTGTTAGAAGAAACTTTATTACATTGAGTATAAATTTCATTAAAATCAACATCTATCGAATACAAGTCCTTAATATGTTCAAATCCCCAAATCTTAGCATGCATAGTAGTAATTAATGTATAACGTGGAGATAAAATGTTAGCTACTATGTTATCCTTACCTTGCTTGTATTTGATTATGTATAGAAACGTCTCAATGAACTGAACCCATCAAGCATGGCGTTTGCTTAACTTACCTTGGTCGTTTAGCCACTTAAGTGACTCGTGATCTGTGTGAATGACAAACTCCTTGGACAACAAGTAATGTTGCCAAACTTCAAGGGAGCGAACCAAAGCTAGGAGTTCCTTGTCATAGGTTGAATAATTTAGTTGGAATCCTTTAAGTTTTCACCAAAATAAGCAATGGGACTTTTTCCCTGTAAAAGAACTGCCACTATGCCTATTCCTGAAGCATCACATTCAAGTTTAAATGTATTAGTAAAATATGGCAAGTGTAAAATTGGAGCTAAACATAACTTATCTTTCAAGGCTAAGAAAGCTTTATCTTGCTCCCCACCCCATGTGAAATCAACCGATTTTTTAATTATTTCATTTAAAGGAGCTGTTATAGTGGAGAAGTCCTTGACAAACCAACGATAGAAGCTTAAAAGACCATGAAACGATCTTACTTTTGAAATAGAGGTGGGTGCAGGCCACTCACGAATAGCCTGAACCTTCTCATCATCAACATGAATACACTGAGCACTAATTACAAAACCTAGAAAGATGAGTTGATCACTATAAAAAATGCACTTTTCAGCATTAGCATATAATCGTTCTCGACGAAGAACATCAAAAACTAAATTAACATGACAATATGAAGTTCAAGAGAAGTAGAATAAATTAAAAATTCGTCAAAATAAACGACTACAAATTTACCTATAAAATCCCTTAAAACATGGTTCATCAAGCGCATAAAGGTCTAGGTGCATTTGTCAAGCCAAAAGGTATGACTAATCATTCGTATAACCCGAACTTCGTTTTGAATGTTGTCTTCCATTCGTCTCCTTTTATATGAATTTGATGTTATCCGCTCTTCAAATCAATCTCTGTAAAAACATGTGCTCCATAAAATTCATCAAGCATATCATCTAGGCGTGGAATGAGATGTTTATACTTGATGGTAATGCAGTTAATGGGTCAACAATCAACACACATAATATATGTACCATCTTTTTTTTTGGTACCAGGATTACCGGAATAATACAAGGGCTTAAACTTTATCTTATGTACCCTTTCTCTAGTAAAGCTTCCACTTGACTTTCCAACTCCTTAGTCTCTTCAGGGTTGCAACGATATGTTGGTCGATTAGGAATGGATGAACCTGGAATTAGATCAATTTGATGTTCTATTCCTCTCAATGGCGGTAAACCTTTAGGTGGATCATTTAAAACATCAGAATATTCTTTTAATAATGAAACAAACATACTAGGTAAATTCTCGTGAAGGTTATTTTGTGAAGAGGGCTTGCCTTATTTCTTTTTCTCTCGCATATATATTTTGAACCACTCTTTCTTTCTCACAGTTAGGTTCACTCACAACCTTGGGCCATCATGTCTTTGGCTTTTGTTACTAAGGGACTCTTTCTCGGCCTTTTTTTCATCTTTTAGAGCTCACACCCCTCACAATTTTTTTGCATTTTAAGTTGATCATTGTAGACATCTTTAGGATAAAATATGGTTAAGGTATATTTCTTCCCATGGTAAACTAGATAATATCGATTCAACTTGCCATGGTGAGTAACATCTCAATCATACTGCCATGGTCGTCCGAGAAGTAAGTGGGCAGCTTGCATGGGAACTACATCAAACCAAATGCCATCACAATAATTCCCCATATTAAAAGTGATCAAGGAACGTCTAGTTACCTTAACTTTAGAACCTTCATTAAGTCATTGAAGATGATATGACTTTGGGTCGTTGGCAAGGTAGATATAGTGCATCAACAAGAAAAATACTTATGAATTTGCACAACTTCCGCTATTAATGATGAAGAAACAAAGTTTACCTTTTACCAAACACCGAGAATAAAAGATATTGGTTCGTTGAAAATAAGTGTCTTTTTTGGTTTGAATGCTAAGGGCATGAAGAATTACCAAACAACGAGCATCAAGTTCATCACTCTTATAAGGAGCAATGATTTCTTCTTCTTCAAAAACATCATCTTGTTACTTCTCCGAATCGGATGAGAAATCACCATTATCTCTTATAAACATAATTCTCGAATTTAGAAAATCACAAGCATAATGTCCACGTCCTCTAAATTTCAAGCATTCAACATCTTTTCCTGACTTGATCTTTGATTAATTTCATCCACCATGGGTGTTCGGGTCGATTTTGGTCTCTGTTTGGTATTTTCTTCCAATGAGATGTATTTTTATCGTGGTGAGAATATTCCCTTTTTCAAAACCTTGTTTTTCTTTGCAGTCGATTTTCAATAGCAAAACCTTTTGGAGAGATTCATCAAGATCTAAGTAAGTTTGAAGTTCAAGCACCTTTGAAATATTATCATTAAGACCAACGATAAATCTGAATAAGTTATCTTCTTCTCCCTCTCGGATGTTTGCTCTTTGTAGTAGAGTCTCCATATCTTGAAAGTACTCATCGATGGATCGATTTCCTTGTCTCAACCGTTGAAGCCGTTGTTTGTATTTCCTATAGTAGTATTAAGGAACAAATCATTTTCTCATGATTTGCTTAAGCTCATACCATGTATCAATCTCGTGCTCTTCATTGTATCATCGGGTTCGGACAAATTGAGTCCACCAATTCAAAGCATAATCAGAAAACTCCAAGGTCACCAAAAGAAATTTCTCTTCTTCATGACATTTGTAATAGGAAAACAATAGTTCAACCTTGCTCTCCCAATCAAAATATGCATCTGGTTCATGTTTACCTCTAAATGGAGGAACTTTGAACTTTGGTTTGGTCAAATAAGGTTGCTCACGAGTGGCTTATCTAGGTGCATTAAAACAAAGGTCGAGAACATGTAGGCGTTGAGGAGGAATGTTTTGTCGTACTGCACGCCTAGTTTGATGTCCATCACTATCTATTGAGGAGTTTCCATCAGTTTGCGCCTCTCGATTAGTATTCATTCTTTCTATGGTTTGGGTGAGAAATTGTAACACCATATCATTGTGTTCAAATATAGTAATCATTGTTTCAATCATTTTTGATAAACCATTTACAATATTTTCAAGATTCGTTGATATTTGTGACATATCTTTATTTGTGCTTTTGCTTGACATCCTGAAAACACAATGCTCAAAAAAAATTAAATTGGAAAATAAAATTAAAAAAACAAGAAACCTTACTTATCACTCTGAAAAGTAAATGTTAAAGAGGAAAATGAACTGATCTTGTACGTCTTTAAAATGTTAAAGAATCCAAAAGCACTAAGAGTCCAAGGAAGGAGAGACACCAAATGAATGTAGTTGCAAGGAGTAAGAAAAATATGCAACTTGATAATCTTACTAATACAAGAGACAAGAAGGTGTTAGATGATGTATAAGAATAAACAAAAGCTAAAGACAAAGGAGAACTAATAACTAGGAATAAAAGAAAATAGAAATAAGAAGAAACCCCTCGAAAAGGCCTAAAATTGAGCAAAAAATGATCAAATTTGTTCTAAGGGTTCCAAATACTCAAAATTATTAATTTTTGTGTGGTGATTCATCAAATGTTTTAGATTTGATATGGAAAGTTTGTGTTTCAACTTCCTTCAATTGATTTTTGTGATATTTTTGTATTTTCTCTTATTTTCTTTTTATTTCTTTTTTTTATGGAAACACTAAGAATCGCCCCAATACTGATACCAAATAATAGGTTATGGAAAAAGAGTAGAGATCAAATGAACAAAAGAAAATATTAGAATAAATGGACAATGGTGTAAAGAAGATGATGAAAAATAGAAGCAAGCTTGTTTGAAAATGAATTGTGGACTTGTTGTGAATAGGATGGATTGTGGAATAGATTTATGTCCTAAGAACCCTCTTGATCGCAATTGATCAAGAAAACTCCATGGTAGGCTCTAACTGACCCTCCAAGAATTGATTATCTGGGTAACCCGGAGTGTGAAGATGTCTTTTTCCATGAAAACTAGAAGGAAATCGTGTTGAAGACAAGCTTCGAAGGCACAAGCAATAATACTTGCAAAAATGTACTCAATAACATTTATTCTCCAAAAGAAATATTTACAAGAGAATAGACTATCTTCTTTTATAGCCTAAAAGAGACAGCAAAACACCCTAAGAAATAACTATTTAATCCCTAAAAATCAGCACATAGATAGCTAATTAGAAGGGATCAACAATTATTTAGGAAAATATAAATTAAAACATATGGAATGTTGAATAAAATGATAATCCTAAAATCAACACATGAAGCTTATCACTCCAGATTTTATTTATTTAATATATATAATTTATTTGGGCCTCAAATATGTTTTTAGGAATTTGATCTTCTTAGACCATCAATGTAACTTTTTGTCACCCATATGTTCTTGAAAACTTGAGGACATAGGATTTCTTCATTCAATTCTTGATTCGTCAAGAAGGCTTGCAAACCCTAATTTACAAAATCTCGGACTGCTGAATGTATTTTTTCTTTGAGTTGCGTTGGCTTTGTTCTAGTCATCGGACCATGTAGTAATGTAAGCCCATCAGATGTAAGGGACTTAGTGCATGCATCAACTAACCTCTAAGAATAATGAGTTACTTGGCGTAGGAACAACAGATATCCTCGCACGAACATGTAGTTTGTAGAAGAGTTCCTAAGTGGGAAAAAAGTTGGTCTATTTCACCAAAATCTATGTCATAACTTGATTACCCCTCTTCACCATCTTGCAATCCAAAATGCTTAGTGATTCCTTAATAATATTATCATCAGATCCAACAATGGGTAAATTAGATTGGTTGGGAGTAGAACTAATTTTTTTTGAGTTGGGACACATGAAATGTGGAATGTACCCAAGAATCACTGGATAACTGAAGTTTATAGGTAACTTTCCCTACTTTTTCTATAATAAGGTATGAACCAAACCACTTAGGGGCCAACTTTTGACAATTCCTTTAATGAATGTATTGTTATCTATAGGGTTAAAGCTTAAGATAGACCAAATCCCCCACCATAAACTCTCTCACTTATTTTTTATCAGCTTATTTTAATCCTATTTTAAACCTTTTGAAGATAAAATTTCAGCATGTTAATTGTAGAAATCAGAGTAATTCTCTGTATTTTTTATTTCAATAAAATATATATATTACATATTTATATAAAAACTATATCTCTATCTTAGGAAACTTAAGTTTAGAAAAGAAACTAATCTTAAGATATATAATCCCTTAGAATAAGTAATTGTAATAATAAAGAATATTTTCAAAATCTCATAAAGTAAGGAATAATAACTTACACATATTCCTAAACTCTCCCTTAAGTTGAAGAATATACATTATATAATGCCAACTTGAATAGGAATTTATTGAAATAGGCTTTGGCAAAACCTTTGTAAGAATGTATGCAATTTGTCCTTCTAAAGGAGTGTATGAAAGAATGACTATTTTTTTGTTGACTTAGTAACAATAAAATACCTATCAATCTCAACATGCTTTGTTCGATCATGTTGAAATGTGTTCTTGGCAATCTTAATGGTAGATTAATTATCACACAAAACTTTAAAATGATCCTGATTAATATCAAGTTTTTTTTAGTAATTTAAGTAGCCAAATTCTTTCGCATATTCCTAATGCTAGTGCTCTAAATTCAGCTTCACCATTACTTCTTGAAACGGTATATTGTTTCTTACTTTTCTAAGTTATAAGATTGCCCCAAAAAAGTACAGTAACCACTAGTGTATCTTTCAGTGAGATCTCCAGTCCAACAAAAGTCTGTAAAAATCTTAACAATTATGTCTTGTGTCTTATTAAATATTAAGTCGTGTCCTAGAGTTTTTTCAAGTACTTGAGAATTCTATTTACGGTTACCATATGTTCTTTAGTAGGATTAATTATATGTTGACTTATCACATTTACGTGAAAGGCTATATCTGACCTCGTCAAAGATAAATAAATTGGTTTTTCAATTAATCTTTGAAATTTCTTTTTGTGTACTAAGGACCCATCTTCTTTGTTGAATTTCAAGTTTGCCCTCATAGTTGCATCAGCCAACTTACAACCAAGAAAATCAGTTTCTTTAAGTAAATCAAGTAAATATTTTCTTTGGCTGATCACAAGTACTTCTTATGATCTTGCCACCTTCATTCTTTGAAAATACCTTAACTTTTCCAAGTCTTTGATAATTCAAATAATTTCTTTAAAATTATTAATTTCTTTCTTATCATCTCCAATAAGAATTATGTCATCTATGTACACAATTAGGATAACTTTCTTATTTGTAGAAGTTACCTTGATAAAAAGAATATGATTAGTAAGGGACTGCTTGTACCCATTTTTAAGAATGACTTTAATGAACCTCTTGAATCAAGTTTTGGGTGATTGTTTTAACCCATATAAAGACTTGTTGAGCCTGCAAACTCTGTTGCTACCTTCTACAGAATTTAATCCATGTGACAATCTCATATAGACTTCTTCCTCTAGTTTGTCATAGAGAAATGCATTTTTTATATCAAGTTGATGTAATTATCAATCACAATTGACAACCAAACTTAGGAGTACTCGAACAGTGTTGAACTTTTCTAAAAGTGTAAAAAAATTTATATAATTTATCCTATATATTTACATAAAACCTATGACCATTAGTCTAGCTTTCTATCGCTGGATGTTGTCATTGGAGTTATACTTTACAGTAAAGATCCATTTATAGTCCACAACCTTTTTTTCTTGAGGAAAGTCTGTAACAGTCCAAGTAACATTTTTTTCTAGTGCAAAATTTTTTTCTTCAATAGTCTTTCTCCATTTTGGATCCTTTAGTGCTTCAGCTATGCTTGTAGAAACTTGTTCTTTATCCAAGATTGTTGTAAATGCTTGAAAAAAAAACCCTAAAATTATAATAAGAGTTTATAAACTATCATTGTAAACTAAATATATGATTTGAACAATTTTTAGAAACTAACCATTTTAGGTTAGACAAAAACCATACATGAAAAGGTTATAAACTCATTCAAATACTCAATTGAAAAATAGATACAAAAAATGATTGTATTAACAAACAAACTATAAAAGGGGTTAAGTCTTAGATATACAAACGAGAAAATACGAATCAAAGCTAAACACCATGAGAAATTCTTCACAAGAGCAAACAACATATCCAAATTCAAACTGAAGGATCAGATTATTAACTGATCAATAGGATTATAAATAAACACCAATATGATCAATCATGGTATCATCAAATCCACCCATGATAAAAAAATATAAAAAAGAGGGAATAAAACGATTGAAGAAGAAGAAGAAAATATATCATAAGATAGAGATAAACATATTAATAGATGAAGATAAACGTGTTATAAAAATAAAAAATAAAAACATATCATAAAATAAAATTACTTTTATTAAAAAACTAAAAAATATAATAAAATAATAGATTCAGTAATCAACAATTAACAATAAAATCGGTGTGATCGACCGTCGGCCACGAAGCAAAACCGCAGTGCCAGGTTTTCTCATGGCTAGCGGCGCTAAATTTTCTAAATGATAGAGGAAAAAGCAGTAGAATAATAACATATTAACCGTTAAAGTTTATGTATATTTTAATTTGACATTAATTTTAAAAAATTATATGTTTAATTGTTTTTGGTTAATAATAAGTTTATTGATATTCAAAATTATTGATTTTATCTTTGTATAATGTTATCTATATGATTCAAATATAGATTTTTTTAATAATATTTTATTATTTTACCTAGCTCTTAAATATTTAATTTTTTAATATTATTAATTTTAAATTTATTAGTTAATTAATTCGAATCAAATATTAATAAAATTATAGGTATAGTACACCAATGATCATCTAATTAATTGTGGATACCTATTTTGATCATGGAATTATCGAATTCGTCAATTAAGTTATTCAACCTATTTTGATCATCACCGTTAAATTTCTAATGGAAGAGGTGACGTGTCACTTAAAGTAAAATATATAAAATTATACATTTAATCCTATAATTTATTTATTATTTTAATTTAATCTTAATTTTAAATTAATAAATAAAATTAATCATCTAACTTTGTCTAAACGAAAGTGCCATAACATAACAGGATTGACTTCTCCTAAAGCAGTGAAAGCTTTAGAGATCTCAGTTTTAGGAGAGGAAAGGAGAATATAGAGGATATTCTGCAAACTGCTCTTACCAATCATCTTCGAATTCAATGTCTATAAAGTGCAATCAATTTCATTAAAAATTACAGAGCAATGTAAGTCTTTAAAAAATTTACTAACAAAAATGAGATTGTTAGTCAGATTTGGTAAAAAAGAACATTGTGAAGTTCAATATGTCCATTCAAAACAATAATGTCATGTCTTTTTATATTGCATAAGGAATCATCAGCTATTTTGATAGTTTGACCAAAGGTTTGAGAAAAGTTGTAAAACAAAGCCTTGTTATCAGTCATATGATCCGTAAAATCAGAATCAAGATCCAATGAAAAGCGAAAAAATTATAGAATAAGAGTTATTTTCTGATTCTTTCATGACCAGATTATTCTTACAAGGCCCCTAAAAACTTTTCAAACATTTTTTTTAAGTTAATCAATTTGTTCTTTGGTGAAGTTAGTTACAAATACAACAACGATGAGGCTTGATTTATCGAGAGTTCTTAGACTTTCAGTTCTGAGGATTACCATGAAGCTTCCAATATTTCTCCTTAGAGTGGTCAGACTTTTTACAATGATCACATCAAGGTATCCCCATTTGAAGAAGGAAGATGATTAATAGGTAAGTAAGGCAAATCCTTCAAGAGAGAAATATAGTTTATTAGACAACATTACACACTTTTGACTTTTTTCTTTCTTGATAATAAAGAAAGCCTCTTGAAAGGGAGGAAAAATGAGAAATAACCTCGTTCAAGTCCTTATTTAAACCTTGAAAAAATTAAAAAAGTTTCCACTAAGTGACAATTTACTGATAAAGGGCAACATCTCTTGGACATACCTAATTATACCGTGCATACAAATCTAACTGTTGTCTAACTGCTGCCAAAGAATGATAAGAGTATTTTAGTAAAGAACGAAGAACATGGTTCTCTGCTTAAGGGTGGTTGTTTATTCTTCAACATGGTACAATTTGACAATGTTATTAGTACCAGAGTAAATTTTGTGGAGTATACTTCAGATTTCATCGAAGGTGATGTAAAGAAATTTTTTTTTTGCTTATAGTCGGTGTCACAGAATTAAGGAGCCAAGTTATAACCTAACCATTGTCACATATTCACTTAACAAAACCAGTAACAATCATAGTATGCTTCTTGATTTCACTAATAACATAGCTCAATATTTCTCTACTCAATAGAAAAATCTTAATTGATTGGGACCATTCAAGAAAATTATTGTTATTCAATCGATGGCAGGTGATAATTAGATCAGACAAATCTAATTAAGCATCAAAACCATAAAAAAAAGTTTCTGGATTTGAAATGACCTCCTAAATAGGAGAAGAAGTCTTAAACATGGTATGGGTTGAAAAAAATTATAACATAATCTGATACCATATAAAATAATAGAAATTTTGAGGTTGAAAAAATTATTCTCTATTTTTTTATTTTTATTAATAAGAATAGTTAAATATATAAAAGTGTCTAATCTAGGAAGAATTACATAAAATAATAGTTAAATTTGCACCTAGATAAATCTCTAAATTTCAGCAGCTAGAAATTAGAAAATATAATTCTTTAGCTTTCATAAATCTACGATCTACAAAATTATTTCAAACAATGTCTAAATTTTTATATAAAAAATAATTAGAGAAAAAAAATTCTTATAGCCTTTGAGATAAATTTTGGTATTACTTTTGAAAAATAAGATGAGAAAATAATTTTAAAAAATAATTTTAGATTGTTTAATTTAAATAAAAAGTGTAAAGGTATTTTTAGATCGTTTAATTTAAATATGAAAATTTAATATTATTATCAAAAAGTACTTTTAAGTAGATAATATATATTAAATATTCTTTTTAAAAATATAAAATGATTATTGATATAAACAAAAATAAATGAATAATTTTTATTTAAAAGTGATTTTGGAAAAGTGGGTTAGTTTGAGATTGCTTTTCTAAACTACGGTGGAAAATTAATTCTAAAAAGTGATTTTAAAAGTTACTTTTAGATTATTTGTATTTAAATATGTATTTGATATTGTTGTTAAAAGTATTTTTAAATTGATAAATTATCTATTTTAGACATTCTTTTTAAAAATATAAAAGTATTGGTGATATAAATAAGGTTAAAACGAATAATTTTATTAAAATTGCTTTTAAAAAGTTCAAATTTAAAAAAATTAGGTTTTAAAAATTTGACCTGAAAAGCTACATATTTTTGTATTGTTTTTTTTTCTAAAAGTATTACAAAATTATGCCTAAAGCTAAAGCTTTTAGCTTTTGAAAAGCATTTTTGAAAAAAAATCTGAAAAATAATTTTTACGTAAAAAGTTATCTATTCTGTGATTTTAGTCACAAAATCATTTTTAACCATAAAAGTACTTTAAAAAGCATTAAAGAATAAAATTGTAATTAGGATGATCATGGGTTGAGTTCTTGATTGACCCATACTATATCTAAAAAATAATGATTTTATTTCAAATTTGATCTAAATGATATAAATAATTTTTTAATTTAATAAAATAAGAAATTAATTAAAAATATAAATAAAAAATAACATTATAATAATTACTTTATCTTTATGAGATAATATAATAAGTTAATTAAAAATATAAATAAATAGAAGGATATTACAACTTGAACCTAATTCAATCTGATCTCATCCCAAATGTAACGCTCATTCAAGAATGAAATACAAGCATTAACAAAACAACGACGAAATTCGAAGATTTCTCTTTAGTTTCCCCCAACAGATATTGATTCCTAAAGTATGTAACAAGTTGAGCAACAGGGACAACATGAATGAGTGATGTCATTTTAATGAGAAATTATATTATAGGTAAGTCTCATCACGTCATACATGGATCAACTACTAACAATCATTAATCTCATCATTTTTTTCATGTTATATTTTTTTAAGTGAATCTTCACTCATATTTACTGTTAATTCATTTTAAAAATAATTTTTTCAAGTGAAGATTCACTTAAAAAAAACATATGACATGAAAAAAGTGATGAGATGAATGATTTTTAGTGGTTGATCCCACGGGGTGGACTTACCCATAATATAATATCTCCTTTTTTAATTCTAAAAGTATATTAAATGAAATGTTGTAATGAATAAATAGAAAAATATTATGAATTCAATCAAATAAATTCTTATTTTCCAATGGCAAAATTTCCATAACTTATTGATCGCGGTCTAGGTTTCGAAACTTTTTCAATCCACTTTTTTGTTCTTTGCTGTTTTGGCTTTCCTGCTTCGTCTTCTATCTGGAAACCGCCATGGATGAGGGAAGGCGTACCTCTGGTAGGCGAAAGGTAAAAGAAATGGAAATATATTTCTGAGTTGATTCCATTTCCTTTCACGATTTTTGATTCCGTTGAGTTTCGACTTCACTAGAATTAGTTGTGATTATTTGATCTGTTTGTTCCTATGATTGTGAAGGTCCGATTCGCTCCTAAAGCTCCACAACCTTCAAGAAAGCCCAAACTCGTTGTCGCCAAAACGTATCATCCCTATTCGCATTTCTCTGCCCGCTTTTCTTTTTTATTCATATTTTCAAAAAAAAAATGCATAAATTTTTAATTTTATCCTTAAAAAATGCAGTGAAGATATTGATGAAGATGGAGGAGCTGCTCAGGCGCAGTATCTTCTTGGCCGTTTCAACGTACGTACAAAATTTTTCTCACTGATACATTCTTTCTCATCAAACTGTTATTATTCCCATTTAAATGTTTATTTTCAAGTAATACTAGGTAGAATATTTTTAGGGAAATCTGCATACCCATTTTGAGAGGAGAAAAAGAGTTCAAATTTTGGACTTATTTTTTAATTTTTAGATCCGTCGCTGATGTTAGGTCTAGAATCAGCTGGATATGATATTTGTAGATTCATTTTAACAACAAGAGATTTGGCGTTGCATTTTGCAGGAGAATCTAACACGACAAAGGCGTAAAGTTGAGAAGAAATGTAATCCCTCTTCAAATCAAATGGCAACTTCTGGTTAAATAAGAGTTTTCTGCAGCTAATTTTCAGATTTTATACCTGCAGCTTCAGTGCAAGTTGCATTTGGTCCTGGAGCCCCATCATCCAATTTACTGAGGACATATGGCACTCAACGGAATGAGACCTCCGATAAACGAATCGACTTGACGCAGAGGAGTTCTTTGCCTTCAATTTCAGAAGAAGAAAGGACTGTTATAAGTTCTTCGCGTGCTACTAAAGCACCAGCCGCTAGAATCAAGGGAGCATACCGAGAACCATGGGTAAGATTTTGTTCTTTCTTCATGCGCATGTAAACTGCATTTGTCTCCGACAGGCTGACATTGTTCGGTTCCATGGCATTTGCAGGATTACCGTACCTACTATCCTGTTACCCTTCCTCTGAGGAGACCTTATTCAGGTGACCCTGGTACGTTTGAGATTAGTATTAGGACATGAAAACTGTAAGATGCAGAATGTGTATGGATTAATATATTGGTCGTCTGAACCGATTTGAACATGTTTTCTTGTTTTGCTTGTAGAACTTCTTGATAAGGCAGAGTTCGGAGAGGCAACTAATAAGGAATATGATGAAGAAACTATTAATCCTGCTAAAGATCTCGGTCTTCTGGTTTGTGATTGTATTAATATGTTCTCGGCCTCCTAAAAATATACGTATGTGAGAAAAATATCTAAAATAACGATCATCGGTGACAGGAGGAAGCTGAGAAAGAAAAGATGTTCTTCTTTCATCTTCCCTTAACTCTTCCTATACCCAAGCAATCAGCTACCGGAAAAGGAAAAGAAAAAGTCGAGAAATCGGTGTCATTGGAAAGAGCTGCCTCTTTAAAGAAAGGCAACCGGTTGGAAGAGTTGCCGGCAGGACACGTGGGGAAAATGCTGGTTTACAAGAGTGGAGCAGTCAAGTTGAAGCTGGGAGAAACACTGTTGGATGTAAGTCATACTTCCATCTTGCTTGTTACTTGCAGAAAGTATACCTGTAACTGTTAGATATACTCATTCGAGACATGACCCAGTTAACCCGAACCTCAATCCTCCAAACTCGATTCGACTTTAATATGTCAGCAATCCGAACCCATCCAAACTGAACCAGAAATGACTCAAACTCGAAACGGTCAAAACAACTAACTTATCCAAACCAGAGTGTCAACCCCATTGACAAAACATGACCCTACCGGGAAAGCCAACTAGTAAACCTGAAATATCCGAACTCAAAAATACCAAAACCCGAAAAAAAAAAGTTAGAACATGAGTTAACCATACTACAAACCAATGAAACTTGCCAATTGACATGTCCACTAACATTCCTAATCTGCAGCATCATTTTGTGCATTAAAATGCAGGTATCGCCTGGTATAGGTGGTGTGTTCGCCCAGAATGTTGTTGCGATAAATACTGGAGACAAGCAGTGTTGTATCATCGGCGAGCTTGGACGGAAGGCGATTGTCACCCCTGACTTTAGTACTTTGTAGGATGTAATGTAATGATTGTAAAAATATTAACAAAATCAGATATCCTGTATGTATGATCAAAGATTATCTATCGAAGATTAAGTAGTTTAAGGGTTGGATATTCGATATTTCATTTCACAAATTAAAAAAATATCACACCCTTTGTAGATATGTATGGGTACTTATTGATACTTTATCTTACTTTATTTGTCCAATATTAATTTTTTGGTCAATTTTTTTTAACTTTACCTCATTATAATTTTAAATCTATTATTGAAAAAAATATAAAAAAATATATTTTAAAAACCTCTAAGCAAGTAGTTTAAAATATATATTTTACAAAATTTAATAAATTAAAATATTTAGAATGACTATGGTCAACAAAAGGCTAAAATATCGTTTTTAGAATTTTAAATCAGTTTTTAAAATTAAAAGCTAGTTTGAGATCGACAATAATAATAAAAAAAAATATGATTTTTAGGTTAAATTTAATAAATCTATCGTGATAACGGGTGTAGAGATATGAGCACTAACAACAAGATAATCTTAATAATAGTAAGATCGTAGAGACCATAGACAGAATCATGTCTTTACCTATTATCGAAAATATCGAAAAATTTTGAAGTAGAAAAGGTTTTTTAGATGATTTGAAAACTAAAATATGACTTATATTCGAAAAAGATATTTTATTTATAAAAAGTTTAATTTTTAAATAAGTGTCCAAACTATGCTTGTAGGTTAATTTTGGTACCTAAATTATTTTTAGTTCTAAATAGGTGCTTAAAATTTCAATTACGATCATTTTAAGTGCCTAACCATCAACTATCATTTTTTAATTAATTAATTAATTAATTTTAATTTAATATTTTTAAATTAAAAGTTATAAATCTTTATAAAATAGTCTCAAATCTTTAACTTCAAACTTTAAACCTTCAAATTATCATTATTATTATCATTTATTGTTCTCCGATCCATCTATCGCTGGTAATAGGTAATAGATGTGTCGATGAATTTTCTAATGTCGAAAGAAAATAAAATCACGAAAATGGACTTTCTACCGTTGATCCATCCAACCGTATTTGGTGTTTCTGTTAGTGCTGTCTTGGGATCATTTTTGTTGCAGGTTTAAGAAGTCTTGGGACACTTGATACTGTCGGTTGGACATCTTAAAAATGGCGTATGTTTACAGATGTTTGTTCTTTAAGCAATTTAGAGGTGTTAAAAATATTTGATTAGATCGATTTGATTATCCGTTTATTTGATTTAAAAATTTAAATATTTGATTTGATTTTTATTTTTAGACCGTATATCTAATTTAATTTTAAATTTGTTTGATCAGATACATATCATAATATTTTATATTTCGAATTATTCAAAAATTCAAAATTTTAAAATATTATTATTTTTTTATTTTTAATAATTTAAAATGCTGAAAGAAAATGGTAAAGATTTATGTTTAGCAACATAAAAAATTTCACAATAAAAACAAGAATTAAGAAAGATATCTCTCTCAATATATATTTGTACAAAAAATTTCATATTTTGCTGAAAAGGATGACCTAGTCTATTATAGAGAAAATACACTTCATCTATTTAAATTATCAATTTAAAAATTTATTAATTAATCACAAAAGTACGAGTAAACAATTTTTTAGAAATGTAATAAAAATAATTAATTTTAAGAAATTTAAAAATATGATTCATACTTAATTATTTTCAGAAATATGATATTTTTTGTAGTGAAAGTAAAGTTAGAGTCAAGAAGATCTGACTTTAAATAGTAAACACATTTTTTATATTAAAAATATTAAAATCAGAGCCTTTTTGATGTTATCTTTAATTGTTTTTATTTGAATTATTAAATTTATTGTTTAAGTAGATCTTTCAAGTTACTATAGAAATAATAATAATAATTTTGTATATTATTTTAATTATTAGATCATTAAAAATATAGGTAAAAATTAAAAATATAATAAAAAAACTAAAAAATTAATTAAAAAGGTTAGAATAGAACACATGATTTCGAACTAAATAATTTAAAAAAATTAAAAGAGGTTGATACGATTCTTCAGAGAATGGAGAGAGTGAGGTATTAATTCGTAATAAATGTACAAACAATGATATCTGAAGTTTAAAAATAAAATTCTCTCTTGTTTTTAATAATTTTAGCATTGTTAAACTATTTTTAAAGCAATTGCTCTTAATATTTTTTGAATTTTTAATTAATAGAAATTAAATAAAATTGAATATCGAATTTTTTTTAAGATCAATCTTTAATTATATTATTGTTTATTTATTTTTTAAACAATTTGAATTAATTCTTTCTCGTTTTCAATATAATAATATTTGGTTAAATGCAGATGATTCATATTATAAATTTTAAGTTAAAAATGGAAAAACAATTGTTTTAAACAATTATTTTATGTTTTTAAAATAAATACTTATTCTTCATTTGATTTATTTTTGATATAATATTTAAAAAAATTGTTTACAATCAATGAAAATAATAGTAGAATAAACTAAATATTAATAGTAATAATAAATAATAGAGTAAGGCCCAATTGAATGTTTACTAGCAATGATAAAAACTCAAATTGCAGATACTTGTATTCCCGCCCATTTTATGATGCTTTATGAGAGTGGAGGTCAGGCATGGGTATTTTACCCAGCCTGATCGGGTTTCGACTCAACCTAGTCTGATTGAATTGGATTTTTTATAAAAAATCGAGTTCAGATAGAGTCGGGTCGGATGATTTTTTAAAGTGACATCGAGTTGAGTTGGGTTCGGGTTTAGGGTGTAAAATATTCGATTCGACCCGATCCGGGACTAAATATATAATTTTTCCATAATTTTTTTAGGGATATTTAAAATAATGGTCCTCTATCTATATATTTTTAATAATTAGGTTCTTAAAATTATATTTTTTTTTATAATTAAGTCCAAGAAAATTATTTTTTCTATAATTTAGTCCCTAAATTTATTTTTTCTATAGGTCAGGTCGGGTCAAAATCGAGTTTAGGGTATTTATTTTCAGGTCGGGTCGAGTCAGATTTTTTAAAAAAAATTAGGTCGGGTCGAAATCGGGTTTAAGATATTTGTGTTTAAGTTGGGTTCAGATAAACCGAAAATCTGACCCAATCCGACTCGTGCCCATCTCTAAGGCCTTAAGTAAAGACTCAGGGGTGCTCTTGTCCTAAGCCGGGCCTGGTTTGAAATATAAAAAATGCTATGCAAGACTAAAAGATCACTAATTTTAACTATTCCTAGATATGTTATTTGAATAAGTTCATTATTTGATAACTTAACAAATTTATCTTTAAACGGGTAATAAGAACTAAAAGATGTCAAAGAATTATTATCTATATGATTTATTACATTAGGAGAAATTATATTATGAGCCCTTTCCACCACATCATTCGTGGTCTTAATCAATCAGATTTATCCATCTTATATTTTTTTAAGGTGAATCACCACCTCTATCCTACTTGTAATAGGTGAGTGGATAGTGTCACATCTCGCACATTGAGGTCCGTGACAGTCGCGCACAAGTCCGACAATCAGGATCCATCGGGCTTGCCAAGACCACCAGACTTGGCCCAACACTTGGAGAATGCTAGAGAGCCCATTTCAGATATAGAAAGAGACAACTTATCAAATAAGGATTTGGGGGAATCTTACTATATCGGGAGAGATTAGTTATCCAGGGAAATAAACCTATGAATTAATGTAATTAGATAGGATTTGATAAAGTTTCCTTAGATAGGTGATTTTTTATTTAATTCGGACTAATCCTGGCCATCTGTGTAAATCGATCTTAACCATTTGAGTGAGTGAGATCTCAACTATAAACAGAGAGCTCTCACCCTCATTTGTAAACACCCAAGAATTTCATTCATCCTCCTTGAGAGAGAGTAATAAAGCTCTGAGGTATTTACTCTAGTTCTCCTAGTTCTTTCTGTTTTGTTCTCTTTATTCATGTTGCCTCTCGAGTGGCTAGGAGTAACCACCATAGTGCTATTAAGCTTCTACATCCATCGAAGCCTTGAGGGCTTGTCTAGGCCTTTGTCGAGCTAGAGTTCTCGCAAGGCTAGTTGAAGGTTGACTTAGTCGCTGAGATCGGACCAAGTAGCGTCACGAAGCGTCTAAGGCTGCACATTCCGGACAAGTAGAGGAGTTCTACGGACGTGAAACTCTACGGACGTGATAAGTGGTATCAGAGCGATTCGAAAGGGACTTGTGTTCGAACCTGCTTGCAATTACAGCCAAGCTAGTTCGTGAGAAGTGATCGAGATGGCAAGATGAAGAGATGGTGTTACGATGCAGACGTTGGAGTCCTTTAAGAATGATATCTTAGAGGAAGTTCAAGTTGATCTCAAAAACATGTATCTTGACTTGAATTACCAGTATTGCAACCTTAAGGCCACCACAGAGAGCATAAAGGAGACCCAAGGTGTCTTGTAATCTCGTCTTAACCAGTAGGAGTCCTTGGAGGATAGGTTCAAGGACGAGACTCAACATGTTCTCAAAGAGTTGGAGACCGTTCGAGGAGGTAATGCTTGTGAAGCCGAGGTGAAGGCTTTGCGGATCGAGGTGGATGGGCTCAAGAATGAGCTGCTCAGTTACAAGACCGTTATGAGTGAATGGGGTGTGCTCAAGACCTTCAAAGACAGACTTAGATCGAGGGCAGAACTTGCATCGGAGCAATGAGATGCCCATGCTTCTTCAAAGGCCAATGATGAAGCCCAATTGCTAACCGAGCTTGCGGGAGACAAGCCAACCAGACGTCCAAGCCCATAAAGGAAGACAGTGAGAGTGGCGACACTAAGTCCGTGCGAGAAAAGAAGGTGAGCAGAAGATTGAAGAGCTACTTCTGTGATGGCCCACATATGATAAGGAGTTGTCCCGAGAAGAATCGCCTTACTGCCATCGTCAAGGAACCAGACGAGCCACAAGGGGAAGTAATGTGACTTGGCGCAATTGTGTATTCCAACAAGCCAAGTAAGAACCAAGGTGCGTCTAGAAGTGCCAAAGCAGCCGAACCAAGGTCGAAACTCGGTGCGATAGCAAATGAAAAAGCCATCAAGCCGAGGGTAAATAGGAAGCAACTGAAGTGCCACCAATGCAAGGGGCCACACAAGTTGCGAAATTGCCCATTGAAATATGCTACAGCCTACATTGATAAAAGGCTAAAAGAGTACGCCATGTCCGAGAAGGCTACCAAGGTGCTTACTGAGGGTGTTTATGAAAAGAACACTTCTTTAAAGACCACGATAAAGAAAGGGTCGAAGGGATCCAAGACGAAGAAGGACATAGAGACTGTGCAGACACCACCCATGTGCAAGGTGGAAAAGAAACGGAGGACTTCAAGTAATAAGCACCAACGCAAGAGAAAGCATCAAACTTCGAGAAATAAGGGTCGATGCAAGAAGAGAGCTCTAAACATCAAGTCAGATGGGCGGATGCAATCCAGGGCAACAAACTTCGTAGAAGGACCGATGCAACATGGTGCAAAGAACTTTGAGGCAGAAAGTTCGATGCAAAGGGGGTCAGACTTCATGGAGACAGAAGGGTTGACCCATTTTAGAGTAAATGCGACCAAGAGGAAGGTATATCTCAAACACAACTCTAGTGTTCTTGATTTCGATTTACCATCGTTGTGGAGTATAAGTCGGGTTAGACCTAACTCATATTACGGAGAAGACAAAGCTTGGAAGGGACCTTTTAGAGTTCTAAGGAGACAAACATATGTGCTGACGAGTCTGAAAGTTTGTCCAGTGTTCAATGTGGTGACACCCAAGACTTTGCCGTGGGGAAAGGAGTGTCCATTTCAAGGTAAATCAAGTCATGAAGGAGATGTACTCGAAGGCGTCTTAGCACGCGAGCAGTCCTTATGGGGGGACATGAGCAAGCCGAGACACCGAGAATCTACCAAGATGATACAAGGAATGATGCAGAGAATCGAACGAGGCAAGAGCCGACGTAAATAGTTCTTATGGGGGAACCGCATCAAGTAGAGACATCAAGTAGCGACATCCAAGATAGACCAACCCAGGATCGTTCTAGTGGAGCGACGAGGGCGTCGCTAAGTTCAATGGGGGAGTATGTCACATCCCGCACATTGAGGTCCATAACTGTCACTCACAAGTCCGACAACCACGTTCTATTGGGCTTGCCAAGACCACCAGACTTGGCCCAACACTTGGAGAATGCTAGAGAGCCCATTTCAGATATGGAAAGAGACAACTTATCAAATAAGGATTTGGGGGAATCTTACTATATCGGGAGAGATTAGTTATCCAGGGAAACAAACCTATGAATTGATGCAATTAGATAGGATTTGATAAAGTTTCCTTAGATAGGTGATTTTGTATTTAATTCGGGCTAATCTTGGCCATCCGTGTAAATCGATCCTAACCATTGATTGAGTGAGAGCTCAACTATAAATAGAGAGCTCTCACCCTCATTTGTAAACACCCAAGAATTCTATTCATCCTCCTTGAGAGAGAGTAATAAAGCTCTGAGTCATTTACTCTAGTTCTCCTAGTTCTTTCTGCTTTGTTCTCTTTATTCTTGTTGTCTCTCGAGTGGCTAGGAGTATCCACCATAGTGCTATTAAGCTTTCGCATCCATCGAAGCCTTGAGGGCTTGTCTAGGCCTTTGTCGAGCTAGAGTTCTCGCAAAGCTAGTTGAAGGCTAACTTAGTCGCTGAGATCGGACCAAGTAGCGTCACGAAGAATCTAAGGCCGCACGTTCCAGACAAGTAGAGGAATTCTACGGACGTGAAACTCTACGGACGTGGTAATAGTTATCAGGCGGTTACTTAAAGATGAACAGATCTGATTACATGGACCACAAATAACGTGATGGAAAGAGTCCATGATATAATTTCTCATTACACGAGAGTGTAAAATCTAAGACTTACTAGACTAATTTGAACTAGAACAATTAAGAGTCATACCTATTTTTTTACAATATTAAGAGTCATACCTGGATTTTTCTATTGGAGTCACATCAAAGGCAAAAATCAAAACATTAATCTTTTACTCAATGACAAAATTCTAAGTAACATTCCGAGTAGACAAATTTCTTGCTTGCAACATGTTAAGAAGGCTTTTATATTGATCCTTGGTAAACATAACAAAAGAGTTTTCACCATGTTCAACATTTTTTTAATAATGTGCTCGTACAAACCCTAGAAATTACATAGAGGTCTTAGAGTTACTAAGATATTTTTAATTAGCCAAGAATTTATTTTCTTGTTTAACAGTTGAATCGATATTCTTAACAATAAATCTATTTGCTAATAATATATTGGACTCAATACTAGAAAGAATTGTTTGTTGATGTTGTATAATAACAAAAAAAAAACATTTCATTAATTGAAGGAATCGATTTTATCATCAACAACTAGGACTTAGACACAAATAATTATCATTCAGACCTCTAAAATATTGAGGTATGTTTCTGATTGAAACGATCACAAGCAAAAAAGGTTGTGACAGTAGCATTACCTTGCTTTAAGGAATAAAATTCTTGAAGAAGATCAGAAACATGCACCATATCTCCCTGAGTGAAACAAATAAATAAATCTTGCCACAAATCATAGGTCATATCAATCCAAAGGACGCTTTATGTAATTTTTTAGTTCAAAATTCTTTGTAAACAAGATAATATGAGGTTGTTATACTTCACTCAGACTTGACAGTGAAATTCTTATTTCTTGGTTTTTTTAATCGACCCATCAACAAAGCAGAATATATGATAGTCGCTTCCATGCACATCAAACGCTCTCAACTGTGATAGTTGCTTCCATCAAGCAACAAGGATGTGAGAACCAATGCCAAACTCAACAAAGGACCATATTCGAGCCCCTAATATGCAAATCACCCACATGAGCTCCTGGCGGTAAGTGATTCAACAAAGGACCACCTTCGGCCACCCACGCATCCAACCAAAACCAGACCATCGAACCGTCTTCAATTCGTCAAACCATACAAATCCCATGCCACAAAAACATGAACAATTTGAACGCAAGATTGTTCCTCTCATTGGTAGTCCATTTATACTTCTCATTAGTGGTCTTGACGATACTCACCTTAATGTCAAACTCAGCGCAAAATATCATCCAAAATGCCACGAATCATCATTATTTGCTCAATCGAAGCCTTCCATAGAAACTTGTCGAATCTCTCGCACTAGTCATCAAACCCTTTTAAAACACTTGTGAAGAGACCAAATAAATACAAGCCATAATCAAATTGGATATATTTCTCATTTTATTATGAAACTATAAATTTTACGTTTATTTTATAACAATTAAAAGTTGAAATGAAAAAATCATAAATAAATGGAAAATGGAGTTTTCAGTGTTCCACATTATTGAAAGCACAGTAGAATGCAATTTAGATAGGCAACATATTCATACATTATAAAGAAAATTACAAATATTCATCCTAATTTAACAATGGCATTCTATGTCTGGTTAGGTTTTATTATTTATTGTTCCAAGGGACTTAATGGTTATTTCTTACAATACAAAACTACTTTAGTACAAAACAAGAAGAGTTTAAACTCCACTTGTTCCATCTGAGGTCACTCTTCCAGGATTAGATGCTTGATCAGGGAACAAAACAGTGTCATACACAAGTCCTGAAACCGCTGCTCCAATCAAGGGTCCAACCCAGTACACCGCCTGGTTCTTGAACCGACCGGCCACCACCGCTGACCCAAATGCTAATGCAGGGTTCATTGACCCACCCGAGAATGGCCCTGCCGCAAGCACCAAGGCTCCGGCCATCAGTCCTATTACAATCGGTCCAATTCCCCTCAATGGACCACTCCTAGGGTCACCCCCTGCATAAACAACGTACACCAAACCGAATGAAAGCACTCCTTCGACAATCGATGCTCCGAATCCGGTCATTTCATCTGCTATTGTATAGATGGGCACGTCCTGAACAAAATATTTAACGCCAAGATTATGAAAACATCGTATTAGTACACGATAAAAACAGCGCCGTTTCACGTACCTTAGAGACCGTCATCACCTTCAGCAAAAGGCAAGCCATGACAGAGGCCAACATTTGAGAAATCCAATAAAACAGAGCCGTTGGGACACTAATATGACCCCCAACTGCCATCCCAAAGGTGACGGCTGGGTTCAAGTGTCCACCGGATACGTTTGCGGCCATGTACACCGTAGACGACAGCGCAAAAGTGTTTGCAATGGCGACAAATACCAGACTAGACGGATCCGTTGGCGAGTCCGACATCAGTTTCCGTGAAGACATGGCAGAACCAACAACTGCAAATACATAAAAGAATGTGGAAATGAACTCTGCAAGATATGCTCTTAGGGCATCGGCGGTAACCGATTTCTTGAAACGGGAAGCGAAGGAAGCAGGAGCCATTTCTATATGTATCCGAGAAGATTATGAAATTTTCTTAGTCTGATTGAATTTGTTTTGCTTTTGAATGTCTGTAGCGATGAAGAGATAGTAGTTTATAATGTGAATAAAAGGTTGCCACCTTTTCATGTTCAAAAATTAACCGCCCACTTCCAGGCGCTGCTGGTGACGGTTTATACCGTTACGTTGATTTAATTGGCTGAAGCGGTTGGGGATACCCGTTACGTTTGTGGGTTTGGGCAAAATTCGATCCGATATGGAATGGTTTAAGAGTTTCAGTGGGTTAATATCAAGTGTTAATTTATACTAATTTCGTGTTTTTTTTTTTTATGTTTTCAAGTATTTTTTATAAGTAAAACAATTGAAAACATTATTAAGGATTTTTTTATGATTTCACGTTAAGTAATTTTTAACTCTTGAGATATTTTTCTTCTTCTTTGTGGTATATATTATATATATTTGTGTATATTTTATCAGTTGTTTGACATAATTTTTACATAATTTAGGAGTTCTTTATTGTTAGTATAGAGATTTTCACGATATTTTTTTAAATTTAGCTTGTTAGTGATCAGAGAAAGTTTGATCCCATGTGATGGTTGTTTGTTGATATAATCAAAAAATAAATTTTGGATAAATTGTGTTATATTATTATCCAAGACAATAAAGACAAGCCTATAAGCACTTTGGGGCATCCATCCCTATTCGAGAATTTCCCAAGATGCACAAATAGTACTATTTACATCATCCACATGTATATCCTTATTTCGTGTTCGAACACAAACAACGTCTTTTATGCTACATAACATGTCCTCTTCGGTTCTAGAAGTAGCCCTAAACAATCTCTTATTCCTTTCCTCCCAAACAAAGTATATAAAGGCATTCCAAGCTAGTTTAAGAACATGAACTATCAACGATTTTCCTTTCAGTCTTGTGCACAAGCAATGCAACTCAACATCCCAGCACTGCATGTTCCTGTGCAAACTACAAAGCTCCAGAATAGCAGACCAGACAACCCTAGAGAACCTGCATTCAGCAAATAGATGGTTCTTGCTCTCAAGTGCAGCATTACAAAGAATACATCTCTCATCAATGTCACTACCCATGCATCGAAGTCTATCCTTTGTAGGCAATCTATTAAATATTGTCATCCACAAAATAATAGCATGTGTTGGTATATGCAAACTAAACCATACCAATTTATGCCACTCAACCTTTTTCCTTGTCACCCGAGTCTCACTCCAAATTAAACTTGAAGTCCAAGCAGCAGGCTCTCTCAAGGCTTGTACCACGTCTCTTTGCTTCAAGATTTTCCTCAAGCTCCAACTATATTGTTGTTTTATATCCATGTGCCGAATATCTAAGCCTTTGGAAACATAGTGATGCACCCATGCCACCCACAATGAATCCTCAGCTAGTACAAGCTTCTTAAGCAAAAGGACTAAGCACATTTGATTTCACGCCTTTAACTCCTTGAGCCCAAGTCCTCCCTCATTTTTCGGGCAACAAATGATCTCCCATTTCACCCGAGCACCGTGACTAGGACTATCCGTTCATTTCCAAAAAAACCTCATGCACAATTGGTTGATCTTCTCAATAACTCCCTTAGGAAGCACCAACTGCCTGTACCAATAATTAGCAATACTGAAAAGGACAACTTGAATTAACAGGAGCCTTCCAGCATAGCTCAGGTGAAGCTTAGACCATTGCCCAAGTTTGGTTTTTATTTTCTCTAGAAGTGCTGCACAATCCCTATCATATAATCTTCTTGTTACCAATGGCACAACCAAATATCTCACTAGGAGGACCCCCCAGCTTAAATCTAGTAGCCTCTTGCATGTGGCCCTTCTCCTCAGATGAAACCCCAACAACAAATAACTCAGACTTAGCCATATTTAATTGAAGGCCAACCATCTCGTAGAACTTCTCTAAGACACTCTGAATTCCCAACAAAGAATGAATATTACCCTTGCAGAAAATAAGTAAGTCATCAGCAAAACATAAGTGAGTGAGCTAGACTTTCTAACATTTAGGATGATATTAAAAAATCTCCTGAGCTGCAGCCTTATTCAACAAATGTGATAAGGCATTCATAGCTATCACAAACAAATAAGGAGAGAGGGGATTCCCTTGCCGAACATCCATCTTCCCTTTAAAAAAACCCAACAAGGCTACCATTTAAGAAGATAGAAAACCTGTTTCCAGTAAAGCAAACCTTTATCCAATCTTTAAATTTCTCAGAAAGACCTATAACCTCTAGAAGTTTCAACAAAAACTCCTAACTAATAGAGTCAAAAGTCTTCTGCAAATATACTTTCAATGCACATCCAGAGGATATGGCTTTTCGAGCATAGCCTCTAACCAGTTCTTGTGTCAATAAGGTATTATCCACAATACTTCAATCATTGATAAATGCAAACTTGTTCAAAGTGATCATATTAGCCAGAAACACATTCAATCTATCAACTAAAATCTTTGTAGTGGTCTTATAAACCACTAAGCAACAAGAGATAGGCCTAAAATCCTTACCATACAAGCATTCAGAATTTTAGGAACAAGTGTAATAGTTGTAGCATTAAAAGCATACAATAAAGAAGTAGATGAAAAAAAAATACTTAATAGCTGCCAGAAAATCATCCCCTACGATATCCCAAGTTTGCTTAAAGAACCAAGAAGTGTAGCCATCCAGACTAGAGGATTTATCTTTCCTTTGACCAAAGATTGCAACCTTAATTTCTTCATCAGAGACCTCTCTAACCAAAATAGAATGCCTAAAATCAAGGATAGACGAATGCAAAAGATCCCTCAACTCATCTACACTACATCTAGTCACCTGATCATTAATCGACCCAATTTGTTTTGAAAAAAAAAAACTGAATCACCTCATCAGTTATAACATCAAAAGAATCAAGCTTATTCCCATTGTCATTGTGCAAAAACTGAATGGTCCCTTTATTTCTTCTTTCAGCAACAACCGAATGTAAGAACTTGGTCCCTTGATCCCTTTCCTGCAGCCATTGGACTTTAGCCTTTTGTTGAAAGAATAAAGTCTCAGCCTTCTCCAACTCATGTAAATCAGTTTGCAATTCTCTTTCTAACACTATAAAGTCTATTGTAAGTTGCTCCAACTTAGACAATTGGACAACTTCAAGTTTCCTTCGCTTCTCCTCCATCCTTCTCAAAATGTTAGCATAGTGCTCCTTGTTCAAAGCCTTTAGCTTAACCTTCAACTTTTCAGCTTGCCGAAAAGTACTTGTATAGGTGTGCCTTCGAAAGTCTCCCCCATGAGCTACTCATAATACCCTAAAATTCAGTGTTAATAGTATAAAAATTAAAGAACTTGAATGGTTTAGGTTTTGAAGTTGATGCCCCTACACCCATCCGAACCAAAGCAAGATAGTGATCAGAATCACCAGGTGCAAGAAACTCCACCTTTGTGCACGAATCGAAACTATACCATTCAGAATTAACCAGCACCCGATCTAATTTCCTAGCCAAAAAGTGCTCATCCTGCTTATTAGAGCATGTAAAACAGGGACCAACAAAAGGGTGGTCATGTAACCCAATCTCTGTTAAACAATCCGTAAATTCAGACATATTAGATGAAACATATGGTCCAAGTCTATCAATATCTAAACTCTCCATAGCATTCAACACTACATTGAAATCACCTCCCACCAACCAAGGAAGAGAGCCTACAACCTCCTTCATTTGTCCCAACTATTGTCATAATTCCCTTCGATCAAACTTATTGTTACTCCAATAAATTGCGAAAATAACAATCTCCTTATCGCCTACCAAACCTTTCACAGAAACGACCTGACTTGCGCTAAAAATAACATAACAACGTACCTCTTTCCTCCAGAGAATACAAATTCTACCATTGCTAATAGAAGAAAAGTTAACATGACAGTATCAATATCTATCAAACGTAGCAAAACTCCTAGAAAAATTTTATTCACAAACCCTTATTTCCGTCAAACAAGTCACATCAACATGCAACTTATTCATACGTTGCATCACCTTTCTCTGCTTATTAGGGTGATTAAAACTCCTGACATTCCAAAAGGCAACTAACATTAAGAAGCAGAATACCCCCCGTTACCAGCTTTTCTAAGACTTTTAACTTTTTCAACCTTTTCACCCCTTTTAGCCTTAATTTCTTGCAACAAATTTGCAACCCCTAAAGATGCAACTCTAGGTTGTCGACCCTCGCCTCTATCATGTGCATCATCACCACTAGCCAGTACTTCAAATCTATATTTTGAAGCAGCAAAAGTTTTCTCCTTTACCCCTTCTTTGAGAACCGAGAATCTCAGCCCAAACCTCCTGAATGCCTCCAGCATTACCATGTCTAGGAGTAACCAAATTCTGTCCACTAGAACCAAAATCAACTAGAACCACATCCTCCTTAACCACGCCAACAACACTATCAACAGAGAGATCACCATTAACACCCCCAACACCAACGACAAGTACATCACCAACAACATATGCAGTACTAGTATTGCCAATTGGAGGAGAGTGATGGTTCTCCTTATTTTCAGTACAAGACTTCTCCGAGTGCCCAAATAACTTACAATAACTGCAACTCACAGGCATCCAAGGAACGCGCACCTTGACTTGAACAACAGATTTGTCCCTCATTTGTACAGGAATCATACGAGGAATGACCTTACCAGCACTCACCTCCACACATATTTTTGTAAATTCTAATCTCTCCCGTGAAGCAATAATAGAGTCCATATATAAAGGGATTCCTATCCCACTAGCAATGTAACTCAAACCCTTTTGATTATACAATTCTAAAGGGACATTATACAACTGAATCCAAATTGACAAGATCAAACTCCAAACTAGATAGACTAGGTTCCCATTTCCGAAGAACAAGAGGTTTATGTTGAATGTACCAAGGGCCATTCTCTAATACCCAATCCCTCGTAGTTTTAGTAGTAAAAGAAAATACATAAAGATTGAAACCGGCGATACTTACCCTTGAGATCAAATTTTCCCCTAAAGCGATTCCACAATCTTTTTCAGAGCAACAAAATTCTGAGAGACACCAATAAACTGTCCCACTAGCGAATTCTTCCAATCTGATGCACCCTCAATGAATACCTCAAAAGGCGGAACGATCGTAACCTCTTCACCACTGTCAGGAGGATAGAAATCGAGAGAATGTTCCACAGATCCCCAAAAAGAAGTTTCCTCCAATCCACAACAACCATAGAAAACCAGAAACCCTTCGCAAATCACCCAAGATTATATCAGATCGATCAAGAAACAATGAAAGAGAAAGAAATAGCGAAAGAGAAAGAAAATGAGAGAAATATCAGAGCCCATCAGTCTTGCTAACGTATACTCTCAGAGAAAATCGTTCCCCCATTTGTAGTGGAGTAAATCAACATAATAGATTGATTTGTTTTTCACTTATTTTTATATAACAAAACGTCTCGTTAAGATAACGAAAAAAAAAGATTCATGAAAATTTCTATGTTTTTTACTATGTATATCGATTTTAAGTAACAAGTTTGTTTTCCTTGCAACTTTGGATTTGATTTTTATTCTTGTATGAGTTTTTTTGTTGGCTAAATTAAATAATTTTAATAAAAATAATAAAATAAAAAATAAAATATGAAATAAAAATAGAATAATTTGTAAATATAAAAAATAATATAAATGCACTGAAAATAAATTTCAGTTAACTATTGTAGATAGGGTGATTATTTTACAAATCGACGGTGAAATTTTTTAATTTTTTATAAGCTTCTAATTCTAAGGTTAGTGATTTAATGTAGGGCGGAAGATTTAGGGGTTATGATTATAAATTAGGATTTATCGTTAAAATTTAGGGTTTATATATTAGAATCATTTATCATATTATCTCAAACCCGAGAAATTATATTATGGATAAATCTCATTACGTGTAAAAAACCACTAAAAATCACTCTTCTCATCAATTTTTTCATGTCATATTTTTTCCCAAGTGAATCTTCACTTGAAAAAACTGTTTTTAAAATAGATTAAAAATAAATGAGTGAAGATTCACTTGGGAAAATATGACATGGAAAAAGAAATGATGAAATGAATGATTTTTAGTGGTTGGTCCCATGGATGATGTGGTAAAACTTACCCATGATATAATTTCTCCCTCAAACCCCAAATATTACTTCTAAATCATAAATTTAACCATAAACTCTAAATTATAGGTGCCTTAGTTTTAAGGTTAAAATTTTAGTTTAAAATTTAGATGTTGTGAATATAATTTAAGATTTAGGATGAGTCTACAACGGGTGTCGAACACCGCTGAATATTATTAAATTAATTTATAAAGAATAAAAATCTAAAGGACTAATCATACAATTATTAATTATATATTGAGTTTATCACTCTTTTATTAATTACATATTGGGTCCTTGAGCTTTTAAATTTTATTAATTAATTTAATGATGTTCAACAATGTTCAACATTAATGGTGTTCAATAGTGTTCGACGCCCATTGTAGAATCTTCCTAAGATTTAATACTAAAATTTAGAATTTATAATTTAAAACTTAAATTAATAATCATATTACCCTAAAATCTAAAGATACTTGTAAAAAATTTTATTTTCACTATTAGTGTAATATCAAATATAAATTGTTAGAAAGTAATCAATCTAAATGATAATAAACCGAAAAAGAAATTTATTAAACTCAAAGTAAATACAAACCGATTTAAAACGATAAGTAAGAATCATGTTGAGACCTGCACGAACACAGTTTCCTTAAGACAAATTTTCTGTCACTCCAATGATGTTTGAGTTTGTTGGTAGTTTGTTGGTAGTCTGTCTTACGGGATACAACAACAATAGGATCTTCAAAAGTAACACAATTGCAGAGATTCCGAACTATTCTTGCCTTCGTCAATCACCAAAAGAAAACGAAAGAGAGAAATTGTTTTGAGATTTTTATGAAACTTGAGAATTCCAATCATATTTATAGGGAAAGTTAGGACAACAAGTAAAAAGTTTAAACGAATTAAATTCAAATATTTCAGAAATAATGCACATTATCCGGTTTTTAAATTTGAATTAAATTCAAAAATTAAAAGGATAATTAGCATTATCTCCCATATCTGATTAATATCCATAATTTAAGGAAAATTCAACTTTTCCTTAATTTGTTTTTTAGCATAATACAAGCTCTTTTTGGATATTAAAAAAATAAATTAAGAAAAATTACTCACAACGGTAAAATATCCATAAGCCTATGGAAAATCGATTAGCACGTGCAAGACAAAAGTTCATCTTAAGTTATTCAATGACAATTATGTGGGCATGTGTATATAAACGCCTCCCACTTCATTTATCCCATCCATGATAAAAGGGTTCTTTCTCCTTACTTTTATTCTTGACCTTCCTACTTTGAGCATCAATTTCTTATTTATTACCCAACCATTTTAAGCATGATACCGTTGTAAAGATCTTACGGAGTAAAATAAAAACCAATAAATTTCTTATTCGAATCTCTATCTTTACAATTTCAAAACATGTCACTTCTAACTGTTTTTTCCAACATAAATAGACTTGGGCAAGAGAACAACAGAAGACTGATGACAGTAGGATCAGAACCAACTAATGATACCATACGAGAATGGACTCATGATGGCTTGAGATGAAGTCGGTGTTGAGTGTGAAAGACGAGTGACTGTATATATTTTTATTGAACTTGAATGAAATCAGTACATTTAACTTAATACAAATGATAGGCTTATATAACTAACATATTGTTTAACAAACTAATAAAATGACACAAAATTACAACAGGTTAGCTACAAAAAAGTTTTTAACACCAAAAGAATGAATAAAGTGTGCTCCACTTGATTTGCACACCTAATCTGAAACTAACATGGGGAAATATGACATAGTTACCTAGTATAATCACCTAAAACCGAAAACGAATGCCGAAATTGCGACCACCAAAGTTAGAAGCAGCTTGGAGTTGTCACCGTGCAATGGCATTGCAGCAGAGCTTTGCGATTCCCTGCAAAACACAAGCGTCAACAGTAGTAGTTAGGAACGGAAGCAGAAAATTTCGATAATGTTTCGGTATCATTCACATACTTCTGCAAGCTCTGCAGAGCACCACAATATAGAGCATTATCAGGAGGAGCCATCTCTGTCTTGCCATTTTCTTCAGGATTGACAATTCTCATATAGGTCTCTTGGCCTAGGTACCACCGATCCAAGTTCTCCACTCTAAGGTTCCATACTCCCACATTATCAAGTGATATCAGGACTGCTGTCCATGCACCAGGATACACCTACACACACACACACAAAAAAAAAAATATATATATATATATATATATATATATAACAACAACAAAAAGGTGTAAAAGGTGTTGTTGTTCGTAAAACAAACCTCTGTCGTGCAGCGAGAGATGGTGTCCCATTTATTATAAGTGCTTCTGCTGTTTTCTGTCCACAGACCAAAATCCATCCTGCACCAAGCATCCAAAGAGTTGGCTTAAATTAACTACAAAACATAACATCAGTTCAGCACTTGGCACATTATTATGCATGCATATAGCATACGTGTATAAGTTTCTTACCCGACCACGAAAAATGCATAGCCATCCAGGTGAAAGCTCTGAATTTTGGTGTCATTGTTCTGCAATATAACCTCCATGAATCCTTTGTATGTGGCATTGATTATGGATCTATCCATCTTGGGAGATCTATCAAGCGGCTTATTGGGGAAATCCAACTTATAAGTACCCTTTACATTGTGCAGGTCAACTAGCCTGATTGGTGTATCAGGATTGACGAAAGAGATACCATTCAGCGTAGCACGAAGCTTCCCGTTAACCCTAACAGGAGGTAAGCTCTGTATCACATATGTCTCGGTCACGTTTATTGATCCATAATGAAAAGATCCTTGGGGGTTCGGCCTGGCTCCACTTGCTGTAGTATTTTGCCTAATCATTACAAAATAGATAGTTCATCATGTGAAAACAAAGTATGAATCTAAGGACATGCTAAGAAAGTGTGAGAATAAACCTGATGGCCCTGGGTTGGTTCATTGCCGACCACTGGTTGTAAACATCACTCGGTGCAACAGGCAGTGGACCGGTGGCCGGTCCTTTTGAATTGGAATAATGCAAGACAGCCACACCGGTTACTCTTTCCCACAATGATTCATTCACAAACCTAGCACTTGCCACAATGTAGTAATCCTTGGTTGCATTCTGATCCATGGTAACTAAAAACGAATACGACTGTCCCACATGAATATCGAAGCTAGTGAAGTTCTGTTGCATCGTATAACGTCCCTCGGTTTCCACTAAGAGAAGATTATGGCCCTCTATTCTAAAGTTCAAACTCGTCGATATCCCAACATTATGCACTCGGAAGCGATAAGTCTTGCCTGCAGTACACAATGCCATTGCAGATTAAGAACTAAGCCCCCCTTTCAGTTGATGTTACATGAAACATTATCATTGACTTGTTTGAAAAGAATACCTGGATCGACGTTAATAGTTTCATATTCAATACCATCCGGTACTAGAGTTGAGTTATACCGGTAAGGTCCCTTCCCGTTAATGAGAACTCCATCCGGCATACCAAGTTCTTCACCGGAATCTAGAGTTGCTCTCAATGCCTAAAAGAAGAGTGTCAACTACTGAACTGCAAAAATAAGTAGGAAAAAAAGTTCATGCACATGAAATGGAAGTCCCAACCCTTCATCGCTCACTAACCACGTGGTTTTTGGTATACCAGTCACCAACCAAGACGACAATGTCACCATCCGGTTGAGCAAACGGAATTGCTATAATTTTCCGGTTATTAATAACAATGGGACCGAAGCCACCCGATGCTCGTTGAAAATCGAGCGAGGGGAAGTAGAAAAAGCTTCCAATTTGATCTTTAACCTGAAACTGGTAAGTAAAATTCCTTTTCGGGTGAATCGGACAATTCGTACCGAGAACACCATCCTGCCACGAGTTCCTCCGCATTTGAATCCCTGACCTACAAAAACCATAAACTTCACATTCAACAAACAATAACAGTAAGTAATAATAATATCCCAAGAAAAGAACCCTACCAAGTCATCAAAAGATTTTCATCCAGTTGATTGTGAACATTAATAACCACATTGTAATTAGTTGTGGCATTAACAACAGGACCAGGAAATGCCCCATTAACTGCTATAACCTGTCAATGTAAGAATGCAGCATAAGTAAGTCAAATCAAACAACATGGAGTCAACAAACTACTTGGTCCAGAGGGATGAAGCACTAGATCCTTAAACATGGTCGGGGTTACCGGTGAACCGAGGAAACTAGGTTAGAATGACAGTACCAAAATCACAAATAGTTAACCGACACGTCCATAGTATATGCAGATTCAAAGCAGTTACTTAAAGGGATGAATGAGCTATAAAGTAAGGACCTTTGGTCTAAAACCAGAACCACCTCCCATGGCTACTGACAGAAACAGCAAGAAATGAGAAAAACTAACCTGTTGAGGAACACCCAGAGGGGAGACTGTGATGTAAGAGAGTTTAAAATCATAGAAGACATAAGGGTCGTCTGCAGAACAGAAGGTGGAAAGCAGCAGAGCAATGTGAAGCAAAAGAAGAAGCGCCATGTCTCCAGAAACAACTGTTTATGTTGCAAAGAATAGGGTTTGAAGTGAAGGAAATGAAAGCAGTCAAGAGTGACTGTTTATGGAGTTTCACAACAACATTGAAGTAAGAGAAAAGATGGATTAAGACATGGAGCGGGTCTTGTTTATAATATTAAAAATATGATTTCATTTGGTTAGACCAAGTGACCAACTAATAACGATAAAAAAACAACAAAAGTATACGACAATGCGTTTCTTCTTGGTGGTGGCCCAAGCAACTGTTAGTGGGGCGTTGACAGACAGCTCTGTAATCTATGTAATAACGAAGGCAGATGAAGGAAGAAAGTGCTTTTTCTCTTCCATTACTAATATTAAAATCAGTAAAATTTTCAAACTTGTAACGGTCGGCTGAGAAAAGCGTCCGCCTCACATGCACCACCAAGCTTCCCCCCTCCATTAATTTGTTTTTTAATACTAACTTGCAAGTATGATTCCATGATTATGGTTAATGGTTATTGATGGATGGGAAAATCCAGCATTATCAAATCTCATTTCGTGGATTGGAAGGGAAATCAAGCATATAACAAGTTAATTTGCCCCGACTCATATTATGGGGTGGAAATGGAATTCATGATATTTGAATTCTCGGTAAAAAAAAAATCTTATGTCCCTAACTATAATTTTTTTGATGTATTACCTTAAAAAATACTTAATTAAAATTTAACTTTAACTTTAATTTTTATATCTTAAACTTTAAATCTTATATCCTAAAATATACACAATACCTTCAAACTTTTTAAACTTTAACCATAACCCTAACTTTAAACCCTGAACTCTAAAGAAACACATTAAGAAGAAGACACATTAAGTGAGAATATTAAAAGAGACACGTTAAGAAGAAGACAAACTACTTCTACCTTCTCATTCACTTCTAAATACCTTTCTTTCCTTTCCCACGTGATTATCTAATTGTTACTACCTCCCTTCCATCAAGGTTGTTTGACTTTTTGAAAGTCAAATTTTAAAGTTTAACTACAATTAAATTAAATATTTTAAATAATTGTTTTTATAATATATATTTAAAAACTTATTGATTAAGATTTTTAAAATATATATTTTTTAATATTTTAAAATATATTTTTTCATATTTTTAAAATAACTTGAAAGTGCTTATTTTTTGTTTATGTTATTTTAAATTTTTGAAGGTGTTTATGTTTGGTTCATGTTTGTTTATTTATTTTTAAAGATGTTTGTGTTTGTTTATTTACCATTCGTAAATATGTTCATGTAACTTTTGTGAACATATTTTTTACACCACTAGTCCTTAAGTTTCTTAGTCTTCTGTAGCGACCCTTTTTAAAATCGAGTTTAAGAATAAAAAGTCGCTAGTGAAAAAACTAGGTAAAAAGTAAAAAATTAAGCATTAGATTGAAATGTTGATTGGAAAAGGAAATTTTGAATTGAAAAGGAGAAATTTGAAATTTAGGTCAAAATTAGGGTTTTAAAAGATTAAGAGTTTGAAATTTGGGGAAGGAAATTTTTTAAAAAAGAATTAGGGTTTGGAAAAGATTGAATTGAAAATTGAGAATTTTGGGAATTTAGGGGTAATTATGAAAATAATCGGAAAGATATAAAAATGAATTTAACATGGTTAAAAACAAATTAAAAATGTTGGAAAACAATTTAAAATTTAATTGAAAACTATTTAAAAACAACGGGAGTCGCCACTGGTCACTTTGGTAGACCGGACACCGTAAAACCAGAGATTCAAAATTAAAAGGGTTCGGGAGTTGGTTACGGTTAAAAACAGGGTTAGCATTTTTAAACCGCCCAAAATTGATACCTTAAAAATATTTACCGCTTTTTTAATATTAAAATTTCTAAATTAAAGTGACGATTAAGTTAGTATTTAATTATAAATTCGGGTTTATTTTAAACGTCTCTTTACTCGAATGTAGACGCATACACCGCCACCACTACGTTTAGTGTCGGGCCCGCTACGACCGAGTAAAGTATTAATTAATTCATTGATTATGAAGGTTGGTTGTGAATTCGAAAAGTAAAGACAACAAAATAAATATATGCATGATACATGAAAGTAAATAAATACATAAATAAATAAAACAAATAAGTAAATAAATAAATAGATAAATAAATAAAGTAACATGTACAGCAAATTGTGAAAACTAAATAATACTAAAAAACATGCGAATGAACAAAACCAAAGTACAAAGTATGTTATAAATGTCGTTTTAACATTAATGCACGAAGTATAAAAACATGTAAGGAAATAAATAAATAAACAAATGAGTTAAGAATAATATTAAATATGATAATATATACAAGACGAAAATATATTAAGCATGCATAACTAATCAAATTGCCAAAGACCAAACATGCACTATTTACAAAAATTAAAACGATATAATCTATCAAAAAACATGGGAAAGCTTACATCACATAGGCTAAGGAAATAAATTGAAGTAACATAAGCACAAAGATACATCATGTATGCTAAAAATATAAATCAAGACATATACATGAAAATACAACATACCATATGCATGGAAAAAATAACGTACAAACAAACATATATATATATATACAAGAATCAAATTACAAGATATCTAAACTAACATATTTATTTACACAAGATTATGCACAGGTCCATGCACACGTGGGCAAAATAAAAGTAAACAACAACATGTATCAACAACATGCATCAAAACTTTTGAATGGTAAACAAATAATACTCAAAAAAACAAACAAAATAAATACATAAATATGTACATGAACCAATTTAAAAAGAAGAACAAAACATAAAAGACATTATTTCTAAAATTGAAAATTAAATGATAAAACATTTTGAAGTTCCAAAAGAGGGGTTCGGTTACTGAAAATTGGACCATTTTATAAGAAAAAGAAAATTGAAGATTTTTATCATAAAGAAAAGAGAGCTATTTGAAAACAGTGGCCAAATTAAAACACGGAATAAAATAGGGAGGACCGGGTAAAGGATTTCAAAAGAGGGAATTGTTAAATAGTTTATTCAAAAACAAGGAAGGACCTACATTAATAAGTCCATTTTGGAAATAGCCGATTAAGGCTAAAATGGGACCAAATCGAAATGTTTCGAAAACTTTGAAGGACTTAGGGAAGGGTTTTAGAAACACGAAGGAGTTTATAATATAATAAGCCTAATTTTAAAAAGTTAAGTGAGTATAAAACTCACTTATTTCCTGAAAATTAGACCTCTTACTCATTTTTTCTCATTGAAGAACTGACCCCCTTTTTTTCTCTCTGAAACGAGATGAACACCACCATGGTGTTCATCATTTGCCCAGAAAGCCGCCGCGAAATACAGATTCTAGTCACCGCGAGCGGTCGCTGACGACCCAAAAAACCACTTGAAAATCTTTCCTTTCAAAACCCGAATCTTTTTAACCTTTTAGATTTGATGAAACCGAACCAAAATCCTTACATTCTAAAAGAAACAGATCGAAAACCCTTTTGTTTTGTTTTTTAAAACCCGAAACAAAACAACCTTTAAACAAAATATTTGTTTCGTTAAAAGGAAAAGGAAAGATCTTTTCTTTTATATCGGCTCACCATCGATGGCTCGAGACCACTGGGCTTATCGCTGAGTTCGAAGAAGAGAGAAGGCGAAAAGAGGAATCGACCGGCGACATAATCTTCCCCCGGTAAACACGAAACCCTAAATTTCTATTATCGTTTTATGCATGAAAGAAAAAGAAAGAGAAAAATTGTCACTGAAATCTTTGGTTTCTATTGATTCAAATGGTGGTTCCCGAATGGTTACAATCGTTTTTACACGGTTCTTATAACCGGTTACATGAAAATTCGAAAGAAAGAAAATGATCCAAAATAATCCTATTTTGCTATATTCTCCCATTTGCTCTATTCTAAAATTTATTTTTATCTGAAGTCCGCTGCAATTTGTGTAAAACCAAAATTGATTTTGATATAACAATTATGTATAAGGACTATTTTGTAATAGATTTTTAAGTCCTTAAGTCAATTTTTGATTTCAAGTCAAACCAAGAACTTTGAAATAAAATTTCTAAGTGTTTTGATACGAGAGTATCGATACCACTTGAAACGGTATCGATACCTTACTGCATTTTTAAGCCTTGTTCTTGAAACTAAGAACAAGTATCGGAACATGGTTCGATATCATTACGTTACTAGAAATGCATGTTTTGAACCACGTATCGAACCACATCGAGTCTTCTTAATTGTTTTAAAAATTATTTAAAATATGACTCAAGGTATCGATACCTGTATCGATACTCCCTTTAATTCCCAACAGCTATTTTAGCATTTAATAGTTGACCGTTGGTGGTAGTTAAAACTTTAAAAGATGGTTGAGATGTTTCGAAACATGGTTTGATACCCACCATTACAATGTAGTAATGGCATCGATACCTGTTTCGATACACCCCTTATTAAATGCACAACGTTTCTTTCTTTTTATAGGTTGTTCCGAAACAGGTTCTTCGTGTATCGATACTTGAGCCTGCAAAAGAGCATTTATGGTGGGAAGATATGGTCCTAACGTCTTTATTTTATTTCCCAACAACCACAACGGTTAGAAATCAATGAGGACATATATAAAATGAAGATGTTCAAGCAGCAATAACAACTATTGAACCTCAAGCAACATCCAAGCAATCAAATCCAACTCCCAAGTACTTTCATTGAAAATCTTGTCTCTCATCTCTTGTACTTCAATTTGATTCTTTGTAATTGAGTTTGGGGAGAGTAAATCTGTAATTGGGGCAATATCTATCTTGTGAGAGATTTCTTATTTGCCTTTCTTTCTTTTATCATCTTGTGAGGTTTGAATCAATCCTTGGGTAAAAGGTTTGATTCGATTTGTAAAGGTTATCCCTTGAACCTAGAAAAAGATTGAATTCTTAATGAATTGTTTTTCAAAATCCTTAGTGGGAGCTAAGGTAGTGGATGTAGAGCTTGTTCCGAAGCTTGAACCACTATAAATCTCTTGTTCTTCATTTTTCCATTTTTACCGAAAAAACACCGACAAATTTTTAAATAGCCAATTCACCCCCTTTTGGCCAATTATCAAGATCGATCAACTCAACAATTTGGCTCTGTGTATTGTTGGAAATTGGCCGATTATAGCCTCTGAGACTCGTTGTAACGACCCGTATTTGGATTTGAGTATCGGTTTAACCTGATGGGTTTTGGGCTTTGGTTTGGGGCCCCGTGTTGTGAGGTTTTGGGCCTTGTAGGGCCTTTAGCTTGTTGGGTCTTGGAGTGTTGGGTTTTGATGGTAGGCTAGGGGCATTCTTGTAAATGTCTAAATGGTTGAAAGGAAGAGGTTTGGGGGTTGTTTTGTCTGCAGAGAAATCAGACTTTGGTGAAGTCACCATTTTCTCTTTTTCTCCATCTTTCTTCCAAGTTCAAAAAGAAGAGAAGAGAGATAAAGGTGGAATCTTGGTAAGTTTTTGTTAGACTCTCGTTTTAGTGGTGAAGGGGATGTTGTAGAGGTGTTTATGATCTTTAAAACAAGGTAAGAAAGTGTGAGTTTGGTTTAGATGAAGGTTTTGTGGGGGTTTAGAGTGTAATCCGGGAAGGAGGTTTTAGGTGTCTAAATCTCACTTTCTTGAGCTCTTTTTGTTATGAGAATCTCTCTAGATGGTGTCTAATGATTAGGTTGTCTTCCTCTTGTAGAGAAACAAGTGAGAACACCATCTTCAAGCTTAGGAAATGAGAAAGCTTAAGTGGGAAGAAGGAGTTCGTTTTTGTTGTTGCTTGCTAAGGTTGGTACTCCCAACTTCTCCAATCATTATACATGTCATGGTAGATTGCATAGCATATAGAATCCATGTATGTATGCTTGATTTGCTTGGTTTGCTTAAAAGGGGTCTTTAATGGTGGAATTCGGACTTAGGTGTTAAAGGTCTTGAAAATGATGTTAAATTATCATAAATACTCCCAATAATGTGTAGGAACACTTTAGGATTGTTTGGATCGAGTTTGGGAATGAATCCTAGGAGATTTCTAAGTGCAGACCTGTATTTCGTGCAGGGGGTATCGATACACGGGCTACCGGTATCGATACCCATGAGTGGAAATAGGCTAAGTGGCCAGGGGTATCGAACCATGGTTCGATACCGGGACTTCCAGTGGCATAATGGCATCGATACCGGTATCGATGCTGCTGGGTTCCCTTTTTGTTGACTTTGGAAATGGTCAAAAGGTATTGATACCTGTATTGATACCCATGGTTCGATGCCTTCTTTGGGTAGGTATCGAGGCAGGTGGTTCGATACCCTACATAAGGGTATCGATACCCCTGCGAAAACTTGACAAGATAGGCGTTGTTTGAGGTTCGGTAATGGAATTAAAGGTCATAATGAATCTTATAATTAATGGAATGAACGGTTAACATAAGATTGACATATTAAATCTTGGTTGACTAAATTATGTTAAGTCTCGATGTGTTTTGTTGCGAGGATCCTAGGTGGATCATTTATGTGTTTCGAGTCATTGTTTGATGGAAATCCGGATATCCACAAGTGTTGCAAAACGTTGAAGGTCATCCGATGTAACATGCCGGATGATGTTTGAAGACTTTTATTCCGAGTGTTGGGTGGCCTCACTCGAAGATGTTCGATGTAACATTCCGAGCATGGGGTTGGTTGGGCGACCTCCACCCCTTTCCGAACGTTGGGCGGCCTCGTTCGAAGATGTCCGATGTAACATTCCAGATATAGGATTTGAGGGCGGCCTCAATCCTGAGTGTAGGATCCCAATGCTGTGTGCGATATTATACATTGTTTATGTCATGTGGTAGGCAAGCATGTTAGATCATCATATCATGCACGATATTTTATATGTTATGTTTTACTGCTTATGATATGCATGATGTTGGCCGAGTTCGGCTTATCCACTGAGCTTTCGTAGCTCAGCATTCGAAATATGTTTTCGTGCGTAGGTTAGGTGAAGCCGGTTCGTGGAGCACCATCAAGGTTTGGATTTCAGCATCGACCGTGTTGTCAGAGTACATGTTTTAGATTTAGTGGGCTTGTACTATGTCGAACCCTATGTAATGTAACTCTGTTTATTTTAATTTGGGTCGAATGCTTTAAACGGTTTGTAATATGTTGGAGCTCCGGTTTCTTTAACTTATTTTGGGATTTTGTTTTAATTTAATGTATTTATGAATCGTATTTGGACTTAAATTTGATTTATTTGTTGGGCCCTTGAAAGGAAATTTTGAAATACAGGTTTTGGGTCGGAGGCCCAATGTGACATCCGGGTCGGGTGTTACATTTAGTGGTATCAGAGCTTAGGTTGAGTTGGTTCTAGGAGGTCCCCGGGGGAGTCTAGTGTGTTATATATGTGTTAGACAAGTACATGCCCACGAGTCGATATCGTACTTTCTTTAAAGCTGAAATTCTGATGGTGTACTCTTGGTTGTTGTTGTTGTTCGTACTGAGGTGGTTAAGTATGCCGAGACGTGTGCGGGATCAGGAGTAAAGCCGGGGTTCTCGTGGAGGAGACTCCGACTATGAGTACGAGCCCGATGAGGAGGTGTCATCGGATGATGCAGTTGGTCAAGGGGCCAACTACTTTGCTCAGTTGAACCGTACCTTGCGCAGGATAGTGAGAGCTATACCGAGGCCATCTTCTACGCCTCGTGAGGCACCGGTTGAGAGGGTGTGAAGACAGGGAGCTGTCGACTTCTTTGGTACGGGACAGGACAATCCCGTACAGGCTGATCAGTGGCTGCATGACACCAGGTGGATAATGAGACAGATGAGGCTGAGGTCAGAGGACAAGTTGTCGTGTGTGTTGTCGCTTCTGAAGGGCAACGCGAGAGAGTGGTGGGAGACAGTTAAGCAAGGTTGGTACCCTCATTGTCCTAAGTGGAAGGACTTCCTTGAGGAATTTGAGAGCAAGTATGTGGGTGAGACTCACATCGACAACTTGAGGGAGCGGTTTACCCATCTTGTTCAGGGGAACCATTCGGTTTTTGCTTATGAGCAGGAGTTCTTTCAGTTGAGTCGGTACGCTTCAGAGCTTGTAGCTACAGAGAAGATGAGATGTAAAAGGTTCTTGAGAGGTCTGAGGAAGGAGATCCAGACTTATCTCACTACTGCACCGCCTAAGGTGTTTTTTGAGTTGGCTGCCAATGCCAAGTCGTTGGAGCAGGTTCAGGGTTTGACCTATGGGCCGTCTGTTGGCAAGGGAGTCACCGGTGGAGCTAGTCAAAGTCATGCGGGTAACTCTCAGTCTTAGTCCGGTAGGAGTAGGAGCCGTTGGAACCTGAGTAGAGGAGCAACGAATCAGGGTTCGAGGTCGAACCAGAGATCAAAGTCAGTGGGACGTAGGAGGCAGTCTATGTCTTCTTCTGCTGGGGGTCCAGAGAGTTTACAGAGGAGTGTCAGTGTTCAGACTTGTAGACGTTGTGGTCAGACCCACCGGGGAGAGTGTTGGGGCAATGCTAGAGCTTGTTTTCAGTGTGGGTCATTAGATCATCTTGTGAGGGACTGTCCCGAGGTTGTGACATCACCACCAGGTCAGGCACAGAGGACCGTGTTTCAGGCTCAGAGGGGTCGTGGTTTCTCACGTGGCGGAGCTAGCCACGCCTCAGGAGGCACTTTTCAGTCCACTGCTAGAGCACCGGCGAGACAGTATGCGGTGAGAGCACAAGAGGACTGTGCTGCGACAAATGTGATCTCAGGTACGTTCAGTTTGTTCTATGTTCCTATAGTTGCTCTTGTGGACTCGGGATCTACCCACTCGTATATCTGTAGTGGGATATAAGAGCAGTGGGGGTTACTAGCGGAGGATCTAGAGGTAGAAGTCCGTGTGACCAGTCCGTTGGGGTTGGATGTGTTGGTGGATAAGGTTTACCGGAGGTGTCCGATCGAGGTACAAGGATCTATCTTCCCGACCGACCTCATGGTTTTACCGTTTTAGGAGTTTGACGCAATCCTTGGGATGGATTGGTTGTTCGAACATGATGCGAGTTTGGGGTGCAGATCTAAGAGTTTGAAGCTTCGAGTAGCTGATGGTTCTAAGCTTGTTGTGAGGGGTGAGAGAAACCCGTGTTTAGCGAATGTTGTTTCAGCTTTGTCAGCTCAAAGGTTGATCCAGCAGGGTTGTGAGGCTTTCTTAGCTCACGTCGTAGATGTAAGTGTTGAGAGTCCAGCTTTAGAGAGTTTGAGGACAGTTTGTGAGTACCCCGATGTGTTTCTGGAGGATTTGCCCGGTTTACCACCCGATCGTGAGTTGGAGTTTCGGATAGAGGTGTTACCAGGGATAGCACCAGTGTCCATAGCACCTTATCGTATGGCACCGGCAGAGATGAGAGAGTTGAAGCAACAAATCCAAGAGTTGCTTGAGAGGGGTTTTATCCGACCGAGTGTATCACCGTGGGGAGCACCAATTTTGTTTGTGAAGAAGAAGGACGGATCGATGAGGATGTGCATCGACTACCGTCAGCTCAACAAGGTCACGATCAAGAATCGCTACCCTTTGGCTAGGATCGATGACCTGTTTGATCAATTGAGGGGCGCTCGTGTGTTTTCTAAGATAGATCTGAGGTCAGGGTACTACCAGTTGAAGGTGGTGGAAGAGGATGTCCAAAAGACCGCTTTTAGGACGCGGTACGAACATTATGAGTTCTTAGTGATGTCGTTTGGGCTCACGAATACACCTGCAGCTTTTATGGACTTGATGAACCAGATCTTTCAGCCGTATCTAGATCAGTTTGTGGTTGTGTTCATCGATGACATCTTGGTGTATTCACGCTCGGAGGAGGAGCATGACTACCACTTAAGGGTTGTTCTTTAGGTGTTGAGGGATAGGCGTCTGTACGTCAAGTTCAATAAGTGTGAGTTCTGGTTGTTTGAGGTGGCGTTTCTGGGCCACATAGTTGCAGCGGATGGAATCCGAGTAGATCCCCAGAAAATCCAAGCTGTGGTAGTGTGGAAACCACCGAGGAATGTATCGGAGGTCCATAGTTTTCTTGGGCTTGCCGGATACTATAGGAGGTTCGTTAAGGGCTTTTCGATCATAGCGGCACCTCTGACCAAGTTGCTCCAGAAAGGTGTTCCTTTTGTGTTGAATGAAAGGAGACAGCAGAGTTTTGAGCAGCTTAAGGCTTATCTGACAAAGGCTCCGGTCTTGACGCAACCGAATCCGAGGAAAGATTATGTGGTGTTTAGTGATGTTTCCTTGAATGGGTTAGGTTGTGTGCTTATGCAAGAGGGTAAGGTGGTTGCTTACGCCTCAAGGCAGTTGAAACCCCATGAGAGGAACTATCCTACACATGATCTTGAGCTTGCGGCGGTTATCATCGCTTTGATTTGGAGGCATTATCTCTACGGGGAGAAATGCTACATCTACACCGACCACAAGAGTTTAAAGTATCTGCTTACCCAAAAGGAGTTGAATCTAAGACAGCGTCGGTGGATAGAGTTGTTGAAGGTCTATGACTGTGTCATAGAGTATCATCCCGGCAAGGCGAACGTGGTCGTCGATGCTTTGAGTTAGAAGTCCATGTCGGACTTGAGAGCTTTGTTTGCTCGGTTGAGGATGACAGATGATGGAGGTTTGTTGGCAGAGTTGCGTGTGGATCCCACACTGATTCAGGAGATCAAGAGAACACAGGTATTAGACGAGGAGTTGGTTGCTCAGTTAGAGGTTGTTCAAAGAGGTGAGTTGTCAGACTTTGAGGTACGAGATGGTGGATTCTTGTACTTTCAAGGTCGGTTGTGTGTGCCAGCTTTAGAGGATCTAAGAGATCGTATCTTAAGGGAAGTTCACCGTAGTCCGTTTTCTGTTCATCCGGGTAGTAACAAGATGTATCAGGATCTCCGTCCTTTCTTTTGGTGGTCGTGCATGAAAAGAGATGTGTCAGAGTTTGTGACCAGGTGTCTAGCGTGTCAACAGGTGAAAGCGGGACATCAGGTTCCTTCAGCCTATCTAGATTCCAATGTGGAAGTGGGATCGAGTGACCATGGACTTCGTCACCGGGTTGCCGATGACGTTGAGGAAGCATGATGCTATATGGGTTATAGTTGACCAAGTCGGCTCACTTCTTACCGGTAAGGATGGACTACAGTTTGGAAAAGTTGGCTCAGTTGTACATCAAGGAGATCGTGAGGTTGCATGGTGTACCTTCATCGATCATATCTGATAGAGATCCGAGGTTCACGGCGAGGTTGTGGAGGTCTATCCACGAGGCTTTAGATACCAAGCTGCACTTCAGTACATCTTTCCATCCTCAGACCGATGGACAGTCTGAGAGAGTCATCCACATCTTGGAGGATATGCTTCGGTGTTGTGCTGTGGACTTTGCTCGTAGTTAGGAGGAGCAGTTACCGTTGGTAGAGTTTGCTTACAACAACAGTTATCAGTCAAGCATCAAGATGGCTCCTTTTGAGGCCTTGTACGGTCGTAGGTGTAGGACACCTTTGTGTTGGACAGAGCTTAATGAGAGAAAGATAGTGGGTTCGGAACTTGTTAAGGAAACCGAAGAAAAAGTTCAAATCATCAAAGAGAGGTTGCAAGCAGCTTTTGACAGACAAAAGGCTTATGCGGATAAGAAACGTAAGCACATCGAGTATGAGCTTGGTGAGAAGGTGTTTCTCAAGGTATCTTCGTGGAAAGGGATCATCCGGTTTGGTCAAAAAGGAAAGTTGAGTCCAAAGTACATAGGGCCTTATGAGGTTCTTTAGAGGGTTGGACCGGTAGATTATGGGCTTACCTTACCTCCAGAGTTGGCACGTATACACGATGTGTTCCACGTGTCCATGTTGAGACGTTACCGCTCCGATCCATCGCATGTGGTTTAACTTAAGGAAATCAAAGTCAATGCAGATTTGACTTATGAGGAAAGACCTATAGGGGTCTTGGATAGAGGAGTTAAGGAGCTTCGGAACAAGTGCATACCTTTGGTAAAGGTTTTGTGGAGAAACCACGGAATAGAAGAAGCAACGTGGGAAGCGGAGAAGGACATGAGAGCTCAGTATCATCATCTCTTCCTAACAGGTAAATTTCGAGGACGAAATTTTCTTTAAGGAATGGAGAGTTGTAACGACCCGGATTCGAATCCGAGTGTCGGTTTAACCCGATGGGTTTTGGGCTTCGGTTTTGGGCCCCGTGTTGTGAGGTTTTGGGCCTTGTAGGGCCTTTAGCTTGTTGGATCTTGGAGTGTTGGGTTTTGATGGTAGGCTAGGGGCATTCTTGTAAATGCCTAAATGGTTGAAAGGAAGAGGTTTGGGGGTTGTTTTGTCTACAGAGAAATCAAACTTTGGTGAAGTCACCATTTTCTCTTTTTCTCCATCTTTCTTCCAAGTTCAAAAAGAAGAGAAGAGAGATAAAGGTGGAATCTTGGTAAGTGTTTGTTAGAATCTCGTTTTAGTGGTGAAGGGGATGTTGTAGAGGTGTTTATGATCTTTAAAACAAGGTAAGAAAGTGTGAGTTTGGTTTAGATGAAGGTTTTGTGGGGGTTTAGAGTGTAATCTGGGAAGGAGGTTTTAGGTGTCTAAATCTCACTTTCTTGAGCTCTTTTTGTTATGAGAATCTCTCTAGATGGTGTCTAATGATTAGGTTGTCTTCCTCTTATAGAGAAACAAGTGAGAACACCATCTTCAAGCTTAGGAAATGAGAAAGCTTAAGTGGGAAGAAGGAGTTCGTTTTTGTTGTTGCTTGCTAAGGTTGGTACTCCCAACTTCTCCAATCATTATACATGTCATGGTAGATTGCATAGCATATAGAATCCATGTATGTATGCTTGATTTGCTTGGTTTGCTTAAAAGGGGTCTTTAATGGTGGAATTCGGACTTAGGTGTTAAAGGTCTTGAAAATGATGTTAAATTATCATAAATACTCCCAATAATGTGTAGGAACACTTTAGGATTGTTTGGATCGAGTTTGGGAATGAATCCTAGGAAATTTCTAAGTATAGACCTGCATTTCGTGCAGGGGGTATCGATACACGGGCTACCGGTATCGATACCCATGAGTGGAAACAGGCTAAGTGGCCAGGGGTATCGAACCACGGTTCGATACCGGGACTTCCAATGGCGTAATGGCATCGATACCGGTATCGATGCTGCTGGGTTCCCTTTTTGTTGACTTTGGAAATGGTCAAAGGGTATCGATACCTGTATCGATACCCATGGTTTGATGCCTTCTTTGGGTAGGTATCGAGGCAGGTGGTTTGATACCCCACATAAGGGTATCGATACCCCTGTGAAAACTTGACAAGATAGGCATTGTTTGAGGTTCGGTAATGGAATTAAAGGTCATAATGAATCTTATAATTAATGGAATGAACGGTTAACATAAGATTGACATATTAAATCTTGGTTGACTAAATTATGTTAAGTCTCGATATGTTTTGTTGCGAGGATCCTAGGTGGATCATTTATGTGTTTCGAGTCATTGTTTGATGGAAATCCGGATATCCATAAGTGTTGCAACACGTTGAAAGCCATCCGATGTAACATGACGGATGATGTTTGAAGGCTTTTATTCCGAGTGTTGGGCGGCCTCACTCGAAGATGTTCGATGTAACATTCCGAGCATGGGGTTGGTTGGGCGGCCTCCACCCCTTTTCGAACGTTGGGCGGCCTCGTTCGAAGATGTCCGATGTAATATTCCGGACATAGGATTTGAGGGTTGCCTCAATCTTGAGTGTAGGATCCCGATGCTGTGTGGACGCGGGCCTCACTCTTGTGTGTTATTTGTGATGTGACATGTATATGCTGTGTGCGATATTATACATTGTTTATGCCATGTGGTAGGCAAGCATGTTAGATCATCATATCGTGCACGATATTTTATATGTTATGTTTTACTACTTATGATATGCATGATGTTGGCCGAGTTCGGCTTATCTACTGAGCTTTCGTAGCTCAGCGTTCGAAATATGTTTTCGTGCGTAGGTTAGGTGAAGCCGGTTCGTAGAGCACCATCAAGGTTTGGATTTTAGCATCGACCGTGCTGTCAGAGTACATGTATTAGATTTAGTGGGCTTGTACTATGTCGAACCCTATGTAATGTAACTCTGTTTATTTTAATTTGGGTCGAATGCTTTAAACGGTTTGTAATATGTTGGAGCTCCGGTTTCTTTAACTTATTTTGGGCTTTCGTTTTAATTTAATGGATTTATGAATCGTATTTGGACTTAAATTTGATTTATTTGTTGGGCCCTTGAAAGGAAATTTTGAAATACAGGTTTTGGGTCGGAGGCCCAATGTGACATCCGGGTCGGGTGTTACACTCGTACGAATTCGGCTCTGTAATTTCTGTAATTTGGTTGGGTTTTTTTGGCTATGAATCATACAAAATCTTACATCTGAATTTGTTTGTAAGCATGAGTGGCCGTTTCTACGAGAGGGGGACCATCGGCGATCGTCCGGTGCCGGAGAAGTTGAAGGATCATCGGGTATGCGAAGGGTCGGGAGTGTGCAATGCATGCGTGCGTGAGGTGCACGCGATACACGAAGAGGCACGAATGGGAGGGCGTGACGATCCAGAATCTTCCTTCGGCTCGATCTAACGGCCCTCCTTTGTGCATGAAAGAAAATATAGGATTAGGGTTTTATGTTATGATTGGGTTACCAGGTTCAATTAACCAAATGGGTTAAGATGGGCCTGATGCATTGTGGGCTTAATATTATTATTTATTTGGGTCTATTGTAATATTAATTGGACTTATGATTTTTAGATTATTGTAAATGGACTGAATAATAATAAAAGACACATTTGGGCTTTTGTTTATTTAATTTGAGTTATCTATTTATTTACTATTATATATTATAATAATTAATAATAATGATAGTAATAATTTTAAAAATGAAATAAATATATAATAAGAAGAAGAATAAGAAAAATGAATGGGAAGCAAACATAGTTAAATGAAAGAAAATAAATAAACTAATAACGTATAATATTTTTTGAAATTTTAATTTATAATTAAAATAATTAAATTTACAATGAAATTAAAGCAAAAGGTATATATACAAAAGTAAACGGAAATAAAAATATAAAATATAGTAATATTTTTGGAAGATGATAAGAACTAAAACAAACATGCTACTAATAATAATAATGGTAGGATAAGAAAAAACAAAATTAAAACGAGGTAAATTAAATAAGTAATAATTTAAAATATTTTTTGGTGGGAAATTTTTAGTTTAATATATATGTATATAATCTTCTTCTTTTTTTGATTTTTAAATATATTTTTATAAATAAAAAAAGAACTAGATAAATATCGAAAAATAAGCCCATTATTATATTTTTTTGATTTTTTGATTTTTTTGTCATAAATTCTAAAATTAACTAAAGCCCATTATTACATCTTCTAATTTTGAACTCCAAAATTCATCTTATGTTCAATTTAGTCTCAATTACCATTAATATTTAAAATGTAAAAAAATAAAAGGAAAATAGGAACATGCGTAAACGAGTCAATAAACGAACTTATAAATGAGCTTGTTCGTGAACATAAACGAACCGAGCACACCTCTATTCCGTTTCGTTCATTTATTAAGAAACATAAAAAAAATTTCATATTCGTTTATTTAGCTTAATAAATGAACATAAAAAAGGTTCGCAAACAATTCATCGAACTTGAACGAATAAGATTTTCTTCGTATTCGTTTATTTATGTTTGAAGGTGTTTATGTTAAATTTGTGATCATTTAAATTTTTAGTGTCGTGTTGTTTGTTTATTTTCAAAGGTGTTTGTGTTTGTTTATTTAACATTCGTAAACATGTTCATATAATTTTTCGCAAACATGTTTGTTTATTGTCAAAATGACGAAATTACACCACTAGTCCTTAAGCTCCTTAGTCTTCTAATTTTAAATTCCAAAATTCATCTTATGTTCAATTTAGTCTCAATTATTACCGATATTTAAAATTTAAAAAATAAAAGGAAAATATTAACATGCATAAACGAGTCAATAAATGAACTTATAAACGAGCTTGTTCGTAAACATAAACAAATCGAACACACCTACATTAGTGTTTGTCCGTTTATTAAACAAACATAAAAATGTGTTCATACACGTTTATTTAAGTTAATAAACGAACATAAACGAACGGTTTGCAAAACCATATATAATATTTTGTTTAGGAGACCACCTAATTCACACCTGATTAATTAAATTAGAGCCTTTTTAGGGTTAGTCACTTTAATTAAATAATTAATTTTAAATAGGGAGATAATTATAGTAACGATGACATTTTAATCATATACATCGGATCACTAAGCGGTCAGCGTTTTGACGTAACATTATGTTGATCAAGAGTGTACTTTGGTATCGTATTCGACGTGTCATCGAAACCTAGAAAATGGTAAATAATTTAAGGTTAGAATTAAATAAAATTAATTAGGTAAATGATTAGAAACACCAGTAGTATTATTAATTTTATTAAGTGCCTAGATGGTAGTGTCTGATCGTTAGGATGTTAAAACAATATACTTGGTAAATTAATAATTTAATAGGGTTTTAAATATTTAATGAATGGAGCCTAATAGGTTAGAACTTAAAATTGACAAGATAATAATTGGTCATACATTTCAAACCTTCTAGAGTAAAATTTATATTTCTTTAAATACGAGTTAAGGTTTTCTATTATAGGACGTCTTATTCCAGCTCGTATTTAAAAGAAATTTACTTTCTTATCCAAAAAGGATATCCTCATTCGGACGATATTCATCTGGCATTGAAGAAATCAATTAATGTTATTATTCAAAATGCCAAAATGCCACGTGTAATTAATAAGGTACCGATCTCGGGCACTCGTAAGGGTTGTCCTTACTCGTAATCAACTCCCGAACCCAAAATATTTTAAAAAAGAATATCTGATTTATTTTATGGTGTCTGGTCTACCAAAATGGCCCGTGACGACTCCGGGTCATTTTTTAATTAAAATAATACACGTTTTTCATAATACCCTGATTTTCATAATTAATAATTAAAAGCAATAAAATTCGATTTTTAAAATAAAATTGTCAGGCTATTTTACGCACTCGATTTTAAAATGGTCGCGACAAACATAAACAAATCGAACACACCTACGTTAGTGTTTTTCGTTTATTAAACGAACATAAAATTGTGTTCATACACTTTTATTTAAGTTAATAAACGAACATAAACGAACGGTTCGCAAACAGTTAGGTTTGAACTTCAAAATTCACCTTGTGTTCAATTTAATCCCAATTATCATCAATATTTAAAATGTAAAAAAAATAAAAAGGAAAATAGGAACACACGTAAACAAGTCAATGAACGAACTTATAAACAAACTTGTTCGTGGACATAAACGAACCAAACACGCTTCTATTCATGTCCGTTCGTTTATTAAATGAACATAAAATTTTCATACTTGTTTAATTAGCTTAATAAAAATATAAATTAACGAACCGTTGACGAACAGTTCATCGAACACTCTATTCGTTTGTGGCCTATCCAAATGTTTTATGATCACTGACTTTCAGCTCCATACATGTAAGAGTAAGATGTTTGTAATTGGCATCTCCTCTAAGAGGTTGAGGAAGATAATAAGAGTACCTTCCACTTCCACTTCCATTTCTACTATTGAAGAACATAAAATCCAGGATTACTTATAAGGATTAACGAAAGGGGGCTGTGGTAGATATGTTAGTTATATATAAGAATTAATGAAGCTTCTAACAAACTAATTAGGACAAATTTTCCTCTTGTAATAATATATATTGGACAGACCGACATCTGAATGAGTCAATTGTGAGAAGGAGGGCGTGTTCTTGGTATCGAATAATCAGAGAAAAATCCACTACGGTCATCAGAAACTGAAACCACACCCCACATTTCCGTTTGTTGTCTGCCTGAGTCGCTTGGCTTCTCCTCATCACTCTCGTGGAAAATAATGCTTTTCTCCTTCGCTTGTTGAACATTTTCCACCACCTACATGCATTAAACAAATTGAGAATATACGTATACCGGTGAAAGATCCAGAAATATTTTTTTATGGTGGACCTATATATATGTATCGACGTATACGACCAATAAAATAGATAACTAAGGGAAGAAATCCACCCTTCACTGTACGTACAAAGATATTGAGAGAGGAAATGATTTTGTTTTACCTTGGTCGAAAAAAGCTGTTCCTTGTCGGAAACATTACGGTTGTCCATGACTACTCCAAGATGCCTTGCATTGCATGCATGCATGGCCATGCAAACCAGGAAGAAGCAGGAAAACAGACAAGACATGACTAGATTTGGAAGAAGAGAATGATTTGTAAGAAGCAATAAACGAGTACTTATTGCACTAAAAGCAGATGCTGTGAGTGAGAACTACTAATAAAGAAGCAGACAACAGCTTAGTGATTTGTGAAGCAAACTTGTAGAAACTCGATGGATGTCGTGAAAGAGCAGTGGGAAGGGATGGGTGGAAGAATACGAAATGCATGAGATGGTTCACGTTTTCCAATTCAGTTGTCTCCTGATTTCATGGTTTCTGACCCTGTCTTTGTTCTAACATTCACAACAACTTACCGACATGTTTTATTTTGTTGTATACAATTGCCCTTGCTTTGGTTCATGTTTTCAAACCGTAACAATCCCCGGATCTTGGGTCCCCAAAACTACAATCATACTAAACTATATAGCATACCTACTTGTCCACCTATAGTCTAGTACTAAAAGCATGAACTGCTAGCTATATTTAACTAAAGATGAGACAAGGCAAGATTTTATGTTAGAGAATTATATTAGAAATTTAGTAAGTCTAAAATTACAAAATTTTAAAAATATGAACTTAGATCGTGAATAAAAAATACATAAATTTTATAAAACTTTAAATATTTCAAAGAGTGCGTCTACGCTGGATTTCCATAAGGGAAATCATCATCTTAACGAGAAATTATATCATAGGCCCGATCTACCATGTTAGCCGTGGTCCCATCCAATAATAACCACCCACTTCATCATTAATCTCCACCTCATTTTTTTTCAGCCAATGAATCTTCACTCAAAATTTTCATGTCATTTTAAAAATATGATTTCTGGAAATTACATTAATTACATGGCTGATTAGTGACGAAATGGGTAGTTTTCATTGGTTAGGGACCACGGATGATGGGGTAGGCCGAGCCTATGATATAATCTCTCCATCTCAACAGAAACAATGCAATATAAAAAATCAGATTTATTTATTTTATTGAAATTGTGGGTGTAGTTCCATGGTAATGCTAGCTAAAACAAAAACTTGGTATAGATCCTACTTATTTCTTAATTGGGTAACTCATTTAGGGTAGTTTCTTAATTTATTTTTATATTCAATATTTAACTAATAGTTATGTTATTTGAATAAAAAAAATTGTTCATTTTGGATGTATCGTTTTATATCTTAACAATAAAAATTAAATTTTAAGTATAATTTTTAAATTTTAAATCTTAAAAGATATATTATACTTAAATTATAAACCCTAACCTGAATCCTAAATTTATTTTTTAATATGGGAAGTTAATAGAGATACCAAAAGAGATAAATATTTCTATTCATATTCATGTACTTGCCGCATCAGTGGCGGATGCGTATAATCTTTAGGGTATGTACACCTTAAACTTTTTGAGGTTCACATATTTGTTTTTATTTTTTAAATTTTTTTTGAATTAATCCTTAAATTTTCTTAATATTTATGAGTTGTACCTACCCTAAAATTTTATGTGTGTTCATCCTTAAATATTTTTCTAGATCCGCCACTATGTAGTATGATTTATTTTGAAAAAAAAAACTAAAAGGAGAAATTGCTAGTGGAAATGTTTGCACCAAGTCTCAATTATGCACTAGTGATTCCTGGGTTAAACATTTCTTGGCTTTACATATCTTTTAATTTTTTTTTTCTTTTGATGTTTTGATATTTATTTGGTTTTGATTTATATGATATTCAAACTTTATGTCTGCTATATTTGAAAATCTTATTAGTATTTTGTATATCTTATTTCCTTTATAGAAATATATTAATTTTAAGAAGAAAAAAAACAAAATGTTTATCTCTTTAAATGGAGGAATAAAATAGATGAATAAAATTAAGTATTTATTCCTTTTCAAAAGTCTTATTATTATGAACTTTTAAAATATACGACTCGTGATGTTGAGAGATGATTTCAAATATGAGAATCATACATGTGATTGTTGTTAGAAAAATAGTAAGAAATAGGTAATTTTGAGTCATATTTTGAAGTAATAAAGATGGAAATTCGAATAAGAAATCTGTTGACTCTTATTCTACTTCATGAGATCTTTACAACAGTATCTCATATGCTTAAAATGATTGAGTGGTGAATAAAAAATTGATACTCAAAGTAAGAAGATTATGAATAGAGTAAGGAATAAAAAAAACTCATTATCCCACATAGATAAAATAAATGAAGTGAAAAATATTTATACACTTTCTCACATTGTTGTGCTATTGAATGACATGAGATAATTTTACGCTTCATGCGTAGGGATGTGAATTTAATCTCATTTAAGTTGGGATGATTTTGTGTTTTACAATAATCTTGAAAACATACAACAATTAACATTTACATAGTCTACCAAGACATTAAAATTAGGGGTGTTCATAATTAACAAACATACTACAACAATTAACATGTAAATTTTATTTTTAGTATAATTAAATTATAATATCTAAAGATCATGTGTTCATCGCATAATATTTATTTTATTATATTTATCTAATGGTTGAATTTTTTTTATAACACTAGATGAGTTATAAGTTATCCTTGAATCTTTTTTATAACCACAAGATAGAAGGTTGGTTTATTCGTACTTAGAAGTCTTCATCATTTTATATGCTTCATCTTCTAGCATTTATAGCCTCTGATAGGATTTTTTAAAATATTTTTAAAAAATTATATTTAATTACATTAAATATTTTAAAAAATATTTTTAATATTTAATTTAAATATAAAAATATTTAATATTTAATTTTTTTTTTTAAATTGTTTTATGAAGTTTTGTGTGAAGCCAGTAGTGATCTTCTGCTTGCCGCAACCGTGTCAGGCTGCCATGCTTTCTTCACTGCCATGTATCGTGGGTCTCATGCTACTGCTTCCTCCCACACTCTCTTTCGCCACGCTCCCATCACAGCTTCTTCTTGATTCCTTAAAATATCTACTCACATATTATTTTTTACGCTTAAAAAAATAATGTTTATTTTAAAAAATGAAATTTTAAAATATATAAAATGTGCGTTTAAATAATAAAACTCTTGATTTTATTTATTTAAAATTTTTATTAGAGTAAATTGCATTAATTATTACTAAAATTTCAAGTTTAGTATTGATTATATTATTAAAAAAAATTGATGTAATTTATAACTGAAATTTATGATATCAATTGAAAATTTAATCATTTATTTTAAAGATTATTAAAAAAGATATATCAATTAATCGTACATAGAAGCATGAATTATTATTCGAATATATTGATAAAAAAAATATTTTTTTATGACAAAGAACAAAGGTATCTAAAATTAAGGTTCAATTTCATCTTGTAATAAATCAATTACGTCAATCGTTGGATTCTCAAAATCTGAAACTGCAATAGGACCTCTTCTATAGTAACCAGCTAACCAATCTGTAATCCTATTAACACGATGATCTATTTTATAAACTTCAACTAGCCAAAAACGCTATGAAATATTAACCCTAAATTAATTATTCATTTATTATTTATTTAACAAAATTTTAATGTCACACTTTTTATTATCTATTAAGAGTGCTTGTAATTTTCATTTTTTATCGTTCTTAAAAAAACTAAGCAACTATTTAATTTTACTTTAATTTTGATTCAGTTTAAATCTATTTTTTTATTTCAATATGCATTTGCATACTTAATGACAAAAATATATTTTCCTGCTATATCTTTGTCAATTATCTCCTTAATTCCTTAAATTCTAAATAATTCATTAGATTTTTTCTCTCTTTCTAGGTAAGATTAAGATTAGAATTATGATTTATTATATATTCTAAATAATCCTTTATTCCTCTCCTTATTTAGAGAATTATTGTTTTTATTTAATTTTAAAAAATAATTTGATAAAAAAATTACATAATTATTGGTATGAAATTTATTATCTAAATAATTTGGACCAAGCATTACAAAGAGACTCTTTTAACGTATACATTTCTATTCATAATGTTAAAATTCGAACTATTAACCTTATTTTAAAATTATATATTTCCTAAACTTATCACATTTTAGGTTTAGCCTCTTGCCCTTCTTTTCTCTCTACCTAGCCTAATCTTTCTTTTCCATTTTACTTAACCGGCGATGATACTAATTTTAGTACTAATTGTCAATCATCGGTACTCATTGTTTTTCTTTGCTTTCTTATCTATCGTTTTTGTTTTATTTTGTTTTTTTTATTAGAATAATTACGTCTTTATGACATATTTTTCTCTATCTTTATGACATATTTTTCTTTATTTTATTAGACGTTAAATCATCATTTTTATTTTTTGGGGTTTGATTTGATGACATATTAACTCATTAAGATGGTGATGATTTATTATTCTATCGATCTTTCTTAATTTAAACTCTTAAAATGGATTTGGATATACGGATCGCGTTTATGGATGGTTTTCTTATAATTCGTAGCTCTGATTTATAATTATCGGTAGTCTTTTAATAGTTTGATCCTACACAATCTTAAGTGGCTAATTTCTTTTTGTTATAAAAAATATCCAAATTATAGGTTTAGTTTACGATTATGATTATAAACCCTCGTTATAATCTTGGATGTTTACTCTTTTTAATAAACCTAGTTGCTTCCATTAAAAATCATATCATTCCATTTAATAGTTAATAATTATTATTTTTTGGCTTAAATAAAAAAATAAATATTTAAAGTATACATCTTTTGAGGTTTAGGTGCCTAAAGTATAAATTTTTTAAACTTTAGGCTTATTTATTACTCTTGATTCTTCTTTGTTTCACTTTTATATCATACGCTTTTAAATCTTCATCTTATCAATTGAATAATTTTGTATATGATTCACTTTCACACTTTTAATCCTTTTGTGTGAATAATTTTTTTTTTTCTTCAGCGTTATTACTCATTTTTATAAATAATATGCTTTTGATCCCTATACTATTTTTATATAAAAACTCTTATCATCTTTTTCGTTTATGATTGTCTCAATTAATCTTGTGTTTAACTATTTTCTCATCTTTGACATAAAATAAGGAGTCTTCATCTATTTTAACATTATAACAAGCAAAATATTTTCACTCATTGAATTAATTTGTAAGTTTAATATTCTTTATCAAACTCATCGAACCATCTTGATGAAAACTAACTCTAGATTTCTATGCTTTAATTCCCAGTAATAAGTAATGCAAAAAAAAAAAAAATTGCTTATTTATATTTCTACATAAGTGATTTCTAAAAAATTAAAATTAAAATTTGATAAAAATGATAAATATTTTTTTTAAAATCAATATTCGATCCTAAAGTATCAAATATAAAATCATGTTTGCTTTAAATTAACAAAGATCAATTCAAGATAAGCGTATGCATAGAAGATCATAAATGTTGTGACAATATATGCATATATGTAGTTTTTTTAGTCTATTAAGCTTTTGAGAGGAATGTTTCTCATATCTAATTTTTAACCAATTTAAGATAGTTTTTTTAATCTCACTAATTCATCATGTCTCATTTTTTTCTCATTTGATTTCAAGATCAGACACTTGAAGTTTGATGTTTCTTGAAGAAAAGTTAACTCTTACAAGTAAAATATAATTAAAAAGAGACTCACGTAACTTAGATATCAACGTATGATTAAAATAGTCTTTGTAGACTTATAATGTAGGCTATATATAGGTCACGTTTAAATGAAATCACATTTATGTACTTATTTGACCTGGATATGCTCATATAAAATATTTTCTTCCCTTTCATTATTTGGATCACTATAAAATGCTATTTTTTTTATTTTCATTCTAGATTTTCTTTCTTTCATTTAAATACGTAGCTTTGAATTAATTTGTGTCTTAATTAAGCATTGATGCACGTTTCTATTTTAAGGAGATCAACTCTTCATGTCTTCAAAATTGATATTTACTTAAATAGAAGATTACATAAAAATTTAGTATTCATTTCTAGCAGTTAAAGCCTCATTCTTGCATTGCTTGATTTGGTGTGCTCGTGTAAAGTATTTTTTTTTTCTTTTCTTTGTTTCATTTTTAGAATATTTTTAGATTGTTTTTTTTTTGGTTTTTATTCTAAGAGAAATTATTAGAAAAATCATGTTTATCATAATATTTTTGATCCAACCAATCAGATCTGTTCATCCTTTTTGGGTTCCGATACCCCTGACTGTTATTACCGTTATAGGCTGAAATGAATTTTAAAACTTTACGTTTTAGTCATTGAACTTTGAACATGCAATTAGACGACTTGTAGACATCTTTTTAAGCTGAAAATTCATGTGCAAGCATGAAATATACTTAATTAAGGATTGGTAACTTTAATTTCGTAATTAATCCTTAACTTCTTGAAAATTACAATTAGGTCCTTAAAACTTGTTAGATTAAAGTTAGGACACGTTTCTCTTTAGTTTCCGTTGTAATTTAAACTCAGTCCTGGCATGAACATGTAGGGTCTAATTAAAGCATCTAGATAAGATAAAAATAAAAAAAATTAGGGTTTTTTATCGAGGCGAGTCTCCGGATTAGCCTCAGTATTCCCCGTCTAACTCGCTCAAGTCGGGTGGTGTCTAGACCGGGTCAAGGAGTTTACAAAGATATATTTAAAATGATTTTTTGACATCTATAATTGTCTTCTGTATTTGCATACATGACGATTATATGATGACAGTATGATTTTCAATGAAATGGCCACGTGGACAAAGAAAAGATATTGATCATTGATAGTGTCACATGACTTCCATAAAAGAAGATATGTAAAATATCTCTCTCAATAAGATATAATTTAGAGCCTTAGATCATATTTGATCTAATAGTTAAGATCTCATCTAAAATAGATGATTAAGATATAGTCTGAGAGGAAACATGATAGAATTAAATGAAGACACATGGCATGTGCGAGACTAACAGTCTCGGGCATACATTGTACATACACGTAGGGAAATGAATAGCCTGCATATACGTCTCACGAGGCATTTGAAGAAGTTCTCTGTTACAAGTGAGTATGGGATGCATGGGAATAACCACGTCAACCCCAATGAGCTGGAGGCTGAGGACCCACCACAAAACAGTAATAGACCAGCTGTTGTGCACAAGGGAACCCGAGAAAGGCGGTTACCAAAAGGGTTAACCGATTTTGTTTTAACCTGAAGCTTTTTTTGCTTATAAATATTTGTTTTGAACTTTTTAGCATGTATCAGAAAACCTTGGAATATTTTCCTTTCCTCTGAATCTATCAATTTCCTTCTTTAAGTTTATTCTTCTTCCAAAATACAATTGGTCCTTAACAAATTGGTGCATTCATTGTTTCCACTGAGCTATGGTGAACAATACTGAGACTATTAAAACACTACAAGAGACTTCTTCTCGCCATGAACAAACGTTGACAGCTCTCCAATCCACAACCACCTATAACAGTAAGGTTATTCAGGATGTTTTGTGTCAATTATCAGTGATTTCAGCACAGCTGGGCCAACCACAATAGTCCACCTCCATTTCCGACAGTTCTCGCGAGCCCAAGATGACTCGCGGGAAAGGCAAGATTAAGGAAGAGTCGGATGATGGTTTTCCTTTTTCTGCGAGACCAGTTTCAGTAGAACTTTATCTCTTCACCGGACAGGATCCCAAAGAATAGACCGCCTCCGCCCAAGATTTCTTTGATTTTTATGACACAAAGGATCATCATCGCGTGACAATGGAATCCTTTCGTATGGACGAAGTCGCCAAGAAATGGTACCGATGGATGCAACGCCAACGCCAACTTGCCGGTTGGGACCACCTAATTATTGCTATCCGCAAACGGTTTTCCTTGACTGAACTCGAATCACCAGAAGGTCAACTTACCAAGCTGACTTAGATGGCCACCGTCGCAGACTATCAAAGTTGATTTGAAGATTTAGTTCTTCGCACAACCAACCTGCCTAAAGTGTTCTTAACGCAATGTTTCATTTTCGGTCTTCGATCGGATATAAAAAATGAGGTGTTGGCAACTCGTGTTTCTTCCACGATTGAAGCAATGACCCTGGCTCGTTTTCATGAAGCTCGGTTGGATGATATGAAATGACTTTGGGGGCATGGTTTTGAGCACAAATCTTCTGCTCTTCTACCCACTCCGCAACCGGTTTCTCCTAATCCACTCAACATGCCTGGTCGACCACCACCACTGAGCACACACCTAAGGTTGTCCATTCTACTTTTCCTCAACCACTCAAACTATCTACTACCGAGGCCCAAGCTCGTCGCACAAAAGGTTTATGTTATTACTGTGATGCCAAGTTTGTTCTAGGACATCGTTGTAAAGACCCACAATTTTTCTTATTGGATGACGATGGAAATGACATTCCTCCTAATGAGGATTGCGACACTCATGATAACGATGAGCGCGGATTGGAGGCTCACGAACACTCGTTGGTGTCTCTTAATGCCCTTGCGGGCTGTTACACGCCAAACACTTTACGAGTTATAGGGGATGTTCATGGTCGATCCATACGAATTTTGATCGATTGTGGCAGTACTCACAATTTCGTGCAATCATGAGTGGTTCGTTACTTAGGATTTGATGTTACGGCTGCTCCGAATTTTAGAGTATTGGTCGGGAATGTTGAGAAATTACACACAGAAGGTTGTATTCACAATTTACAGGTGCGTGTGCAAAACACTTCTTTGACTACAGATTTTTATGTTTTATCCCTTGAAGGCACTGATATGGTTTTGGGGGTGACATGGTTGGCTACTTTGGGGCCGTTCACTATGGACTTTTCCAAATTGAAACTGGAATTCCGGCTGCATGAGACTCTCCATCATTGGCAAGGGGATACTGAGATGGGGCTTCATCCGGTGCAGATTCACACCTTACGACGTTTGCGAGATACTGGTTCTGTGTCCAGTTTTTATCATTTACAAATGGGTAATGACACTATGGAGAGTGAACGAGTGGAGCAAGTTGATATTGAGGGATTGCTTTAAGAATTTATCACGGTGTTTGAACCTACGGGTAACTTACCACCACCAAGAGAGACAAATCACTCCATTCAAATATCTCCTAATTCTAAACCAGTGAATGTTCGACCTTATCGATATCCTCATTTTTAGAAAGGTGAAATCGAACGTCAAGTTCGTCAAATGTTTGATAGTCAGTTGATACAAGAGAGTAATAGTCCCTTCTTATCGTCGGTTCTATTAGTCAAGAAGGACGAAACATGGCGATTTTGTGTCAATTATCGTGCCTTGAACTCTATCACTGTCAAGGATAAATTTCTCATTCCTACGGCGAATGAGTTATTTGATGAATTGGGGGGTTCTTGTTTCTTTTTTAAGTTAGATTTGTTGGCAGGTTACCATCAAATTCGAGTGCAATCGGACGATGTGCCCAAGACGACATTTCGTACTCACGATGGTCATTATGAGTTTCGAGTTATGTCGTTCGATTTGACGAATGCGCCTTCCACATTTCAAGCTACCATGAACAACATTTTTCACCCTTTTCTACGCAAGTTTGTTCTAATTTTCCTCGGTGACATCTTATTCTTTAGTTAAGATTGGATGTCTCATTTAGAATACCTCAGGAAGGTTTTGGAGGTGTTGCATACTCATGGTTTTGTGGTTAAACGCTCTAAGTGTATCTTTGGGTAAACATCGATTGAATACTTAGGTCATTGGGTGTCTAAGGACGGACTTGCTGTTGATCCAAGCAAGGTGGCAGCAATACAAGCTTGGCCTTCACTGACCAACGTGAGAGAAGTACGGGGATTCCTTGGCCTTGCCGACTACTATCGTCGGTTTATTAAGGGTTTTGCGACTTTGGCTGCACCTTTGATAGATTTGCTACAGAAATGGGACACTTTTGAATGGACTACCTTCGCAAATAACGCCTTTGAATTGCTTAAGGCTAAATTGTGCTCACCTCCATTGTTGGCTTTGCCGAATTTTTCTAAAGAATTCGTGGTGGAAACTGATGCTTCCGGGGTAGGAATTGGAGAAGTTTTGATGCAAGATAATCGCCCTTTAGCGTATTATAGTCACAAATTGAGTCCGTGGATGCAAGGGGCCTCTACTTATCATCGGGAAATGTATGTCATTACTCAAGTCGTAGGTAAATGGAGACAATATCTTCTAGGCTGCCGTTTTATAATTATAACTGATAAAAAATCCCTCCGCGAATTGACACGGCAAACCATTCAAACGCCGGAACAACAGAAATGGCTTTCCAAGTTGATAGGATATGATTTTGAGATACGCTATCGATCGAGAAAACTCAATATCGTGGCCGATGCACTATCACGAGAAGTTCATACAAGAATGATGGCATTTTCTCGACCCTTATTCGGTATTCTTGATGACATTCGATTAGCTATGGTTAAGGATTCTGAACTGCAGCATGTCAGGGAGCAATTGTGTGCTGGTCAAAGTAATTATTCTGAGTACTCACTTCAAGATGGCTTGCTCATGCGTGAAGGCCGAATATTGGTTCCCAATGAGGCTGCATTACGTGCAGTACTACTTAGAGAATATCACAGCTCTCTCGTGGGTGGCCATACAGGAAACACACGGGCATTTAATCGACTTGTTGTCAATTTTTATTGAAAAGGGATGCGCAAAGATGTGTGATCCTTTGTCCACAATTGTCAGGTGTGTCGTGATAACCTATCTTCGGCGGGTTTGCTTCAACCTCTACCCATTCCCAACCAAGTCTTTGAAGATATCTCAATGGATTTTATCACCGGGTTACCCCTGTCGAATGGTAAGGAAGCTATCATGGTTGTTGTTGATCGCCTTACAAAATATGGCCATTTTTTTGCCTTGCCGAGACATTTTGATAGTACATACGTGGCTAAGGTTATGCTGCACGGAGTTGTAAAGATTCATGGCATACCCTGCTCCATCGTTAATGACCAAGATAAGATCTTTGTTAGTGATTTGTGGACAGAATTAGCTCGTCTCTAAGGCATCGAGTTATGTATGAGTTCATCTTACCATCTGCAGACGGACGATGAAACAGAAGCTCTCAATCGATGTTTAGAAATGTATTTACGGTGTATTGCAAGCGATGAACCACGGAAGTGGGAAGGATACCTTGCGTGGGCCGAAATTGGTACAACACGGCTTATAAAGCCTCGGATGGCATGACTCCATTTAAAGCGTTATATGGTCGCGATCCCTCAACACTGTTGAGTTATATGGATGGCGGATTGATCAGGAATTGCGACAACGTGATCTTCTGTTAAAGGAATTGAAGGATAATTTGTCGAGAGCACAAAATCGGATGAAAATGAAAACTGATCGACATCGACGAGAATTAGAACTAAAGGTTGGAGATTGGGCCTTTGTGCGACTACAGCCGTATCGCCAAATGTCGTTGCGCCTACAGAAGCAATATAAGCTCAGTCCCAAGTTCTTTGGTCCATATCGGGTGCTACATCGCGTAGGCGCAATCGCTTATAGACTGGAGCTTTCGGACTCTACATGAATTCACCTAATATTTTATATTTCACAGCTCAAACCATGTCAAGGATAGCCACTTCATCAAATTACTCCTCTACCATTGATGCTCAACTTAGGCGATAAATTGTCGGACAATCCAATGCCTAACCTTGAGGACAAGGTTCCTACCCCTGGATGGGTGATGTTACGAGTGAGCATGGGATGTATGGGAATAACCACGTCAACCCCAATGAGCTGGAGGCTGAGGACCCACTACAAAACAGTAATAGACCAACTGTTGTGCGCAAAGGAACCCGAGAAAGGCGGCTAACAAAAGGGTTAACCGATTTTGTTTTAACCTGAAGCTTTTCTTGCTTATAAATATTTGTTTTGAACGTTTTAGCATGTATCAGAAAATTTTGGAATATTTTCCTTTCCTCTGAATCTATTAATTTTCTTCTCTAAATTTCTTCTTCTTCCAAAATACAATTGGTCCGTAATATTCTCTTGATTTAATCTGGATCGTTAGATCAAATCTGATCTAATGATTAGATCTTAGTTATGTATAAAAGGGAAAACATAATATCAAAAAGTTTTTAAGGTTTCTAATTTTAATTAGGTTAAAACTTAAAATAGTCATAAGCGTTATGTAATTTTTTTTATTTTGAGTTTTATAAATATAAATGTGCTGGTTTAATTTTAATAAATAGTTTTTTATATTTTTTTATTATTATAACTCACTTATTATTATTATTATTAATAATAAAATTTTGGATAAAAATAGTACTTAATAATATATTTTGGGAAAATTGCCACAATATTATGCTTAAAAAAATATTTTAATATATATTAAATTTTTAAAAATATTTTCAAATTTATAACACATTGAATTTTTTTTTAAATCGATGGGCTTGTATTTCGTTTTAAAAAAAATCTAAATATAATATTAAAAAATAAAAATAAAAGACGGTTGAAATTTTTAATATTAAATTTAGATTTTTGTAAGATAAAATATAAGCACATCAACTTTTAAAAAAAAAAAACATTATTTAAAATGTAGTAGATTCAAAAATAATCTTTCCAGCGTAATAGATTCAAAAAAAAATATTTTTTTCATCCCAATATCTACCTACTTTGGCCGGTATACTTTAAAAACTTATATTTTTTTTCAATAATAAATTAGATATTTAATGAAGTTGCGAATAAATTAAATAAAATCAGATTAAAATATTAAAAATTCCATGTATTCAATAGGTTGACACTTTTATCCGTGAATCACCCAGCTGCCGCTAGCAAGAGCGTCTCAGACTCACCACGCGCCATTACATCCCGCGTGGGCTTACATGTTTCTGGTAGAAGGATAAAACAGTAATTTCATCATGCGTCAGAATAAAGAAGGCTGGACACTTGTTCCCAACGTAACTGCACTTTGGGCACACACACAAACACTACCTTCCGCTTTTAAAGTTTTAATTCATCCCAAACATCCTATACTCCAACTCCCACAGAGCCACTCAATCGCAGCCGTTAATCATACACTGTCGGTGACAATCTCCAAAATAGAATTCAAATCAACGGTATAAATTATCTACGCAATATCTTTACAATAAATCCGATCATAGTAGATTAGATGCCGTTATATTTATTCACAATTTCCAAAATTAGTGATATTTTTGGAGTTTCTCTCAAACATCTCAGTTAAAGGATTACAGAGCAACAAGAAAAAGAGAGAAATAAATCTCGTGGCTCGGTGTTTGGTTTGGTTTGGTGGTTTTATAAAACAGGAGTGGTAGATTTGAGCTTCGGAAGTATTGCATTTGCTTGGTAAGTTTCAGATCTAGTGTAATTTTGGCGCCATATTTGTTACCTTTTAATTTCAGTTTTCAGAAGGTACTGTGAATTTTTCTTTGATTTCTTCAAGTGTTTTGAAATTTGGCTCTGGATTCTTCTTAGTTGATTACTGTCACTTGCTTGGTGGATTTCTATGACTTTTGTAGTATTTAACCTTTTCCCCCTTTCCTTTTGCGTTTTATTTGCATTTTTAATGGCAATTTAATTGACTATTAATGTATGCTTAAGCTGCTATGACGTAGAATGACGCTGGAAGTCGGTTATGTGGATTTGCAGTTTCGCGTGATATTCGTGTAATGGGAAAATCACCGGGAAAATGGATTAAAAGTGTACTTTTTGGAAAGAAATATTCCAAATCAAAGGAGGTAATGTTTTACTGTTAATTACTAGAAAACAGAAAATATCATGTTGTTTATATCTGCAAAGACTGTGTACGACTGTAAATTCTTGTTTCTAGTGTTAACTAGAGTTTGCTTTAAGCTGCACTAGGAACTGATCCGTAGTACAGTAGGGGCAGTTGCCTTCATCGAGATCCAAATGTTCCATGGAACTTATTTAATACATGGTTAGATTATGCATATTCCCCACTGAAATGGAACAAAAAAGTGATGCTCGTGATACTTATTACATCTTTATTAATGTTGAAAAGAACCAAGCCATGATTGCAATAAGTGATTTGCTTCACAAGTTAATAAACTCTAATTTGTAAATAAAATAGTTTCATAACATTGATTACTAAAGAGCATAAAATATAAATTAATTCAAGTTTGGTATCTTTCTCCCATCCATAAGTCATAAAATAATAATGTATGCTGTATTTCTCTGGTGGATGTTGTTGCAGAAGGCTTCCAATGAGAGACAGGTACTGGTTGCGGCCAGGGTATCAGAAACTGATTTGGCTACGGCTCCTCCCTTCTCATCGCAGCTGAATCCTTGTGCCACTGATGAGAGAGATGAAAGGATATTAGAATTGGAGAATGAGGAAGCTGGAAATATCTCACATGATGATGATGGGACGTCTCTGTTAATTAGTCAAGACATAGATTCTCAGAAGTTTACTCTTCAGGATTCACCATGTGATCCTGAAAGGATAAAGCAAGAACAAGCAGCAACCCTGGTGCAAGCTTCTTTTAGGGGTTACCTGGTATTCTTCACCTATTCTTTGTACATTTTTACTATCAATTGTATGAGTTCACATAACCCAAAAATAACCTTTTAGTAGTGGGTATTATACCTAAAATGGCATGATTTTTTTTATGTGAAGGCTCGCCGTGCATTCTGGGCACTCAAAGGCATTATAAGGCTGCAGGCCCTTATTCGTGGCCACTTGGTTAGGAGACAAGCTATTGCTACTTTGTGCTGTATGATGGGCATTGTCAAGTTACAAGCGTGTGTTCGTGGACTAATGGTCAGGCGTTTTAATGATGTTCATGAATTGCAGAAAACCCGCAATAAAATAAATTTTCTGGTAATATGTTTGAGAACTCTTGCAGCTGGTATATTTTTGTAACAAATGCAATTGTCATGGTTGCTAATAATTTAAATTTACCTACCATCATTATTGTCATTCAAATTTATTAGGTATACCTTATTTGTACCATTGCCATTGGCTTCTAGTCTTCTACTTTCAGTCATCACAGTATGCATGATATAATAGCTATATGAACTTTTAAGTGTAGAGCACGTGTTTCCACTTTTTCCCTCATTCTTTGTGAACTGTTTTTGTATTTATTGATAAGATAGGTAGGGTAGCTTATTTTATAGTCTAATCTTTTATTGCTCTGCAGCAGGGGAGCAAGCTTGTGGTTTCTGTTGGAGGTAATATGACTTCAAGATTTGGAAAGTTGTCAGAAAATGCCTTTGTGTGTAAGGTATCTAAGCATGTCTAATTTATGAATTGGAAATAAATAGAATTGAACTTCACGCGTGCACACACACACACACACACACACACATCGTAGTACATGATTCTGTGTATTTGCTATTATGCTTTGGTACTTGGCTATTTGTTACCTTGTGATGTATTGTTGGTTGCTCAGCATGCAAGAAACAGTTTTACTTAACGTTTGCGTTCATATTTATTTTTTGAATATTGATATTAGAGTCAAGTTCATTTTGCTCCATGAATCAAGTTTATTGATGAAAATAGATAAAGCTACTGTTTTGCTCCTGTTCCAGTAAGCTTCAATGTCCTAACCCTTGTTCATACAGTTTTCTGTTGCATTAGTTTTAGGTAGGCCTGAGAATATCATTGACCTTCTCTTGGCACACAAAAGTATAGCACATTAGAGTGATGGACTGTATGATGAGTTTCTCTCACTAGATCATGTATGGGTATTTTTCATATTGTGCCTCTATGAAATCCGAATCCGTGCATCCAAAATATTGAGCATTAAAGACATTTGGCAGCATCACCATTATTTGAACCTAGATCTCTCTTGTTTTCTCATGGCACCTACAAATCTTAGTTGTTAAAAAGTGTTTGGCAAGTAGACCAATAGTTATCACCTATCCGTGGACATGATTTCTGAAATTGGAATACCATTGGACTTTTGTCCCTGTACATTCACCCTTTTTACCTATCAAATTGAGCTTGTGACTTTTGTGTTTTTCTTTAGTTCATCGCTTCGTCACCGACTGTGATGCCTCTGCGTCTCCATTATGATGCTGGGGAGCCAAATTCTGTTTGGATCTGGTTAGAGCGATGGTCAGCATCCTGCTTCTGGAAACCAGTTCCTCAACCGAAGACAGCCCCCGACTCTAAATTGCAGAAGAAGCAGGTTAATGGTCAAGTTGTTGAAATGGATACTGGTCGGCCAAAACGAAGTGTCCGCAGGATTCCTCCTTCAAATCTGGATGGTACGTCTGTTCAAGCAACCTCTGAATTTGATAAGCCCAAACGTAACCTGAGGAAAGTTTCTAGCCATCCAGCCGAGTCAGTGCAGGCATACCCGCAAAATGAGCTTGAGAAGGTTAAACGCAACTTGAGAAAGGTCCATAATCCTGTAGTAGAAAATTCACAGTCAGAGTTTGAATTTGAAAAGCCAGAACAAAGTTTGGAAAAGGTCTCGAGCACCACAGGCCTTGATATTGTGGAACAGGGCCTGAATAGTTCAGCTGAAAAGACAAACAAGGAGATGGCCATTGCAGCAAATAATTCAACTGACAAAATGAAGAAAGAGACGGTCATGACAGTCAATAGCTCAGCTGAGAAGATAAAGAAAGAGACAGGTGTGAATAGTTCATCTGAGAAGAGGAAGAAAGAGTTGGCCATGGCAGTAAATAGCTCATCTGAGAAGTTGAAGAAAGAGATGACCTTGACTGCAAATAGTTCAGCTGAGAGGATGAACAAAGAGATGGCTGTGACAGTTTATAGCTCCAACGAGAACAAAAAGAAACAGATGAGAACTTCAAAATCAAGGGACTTTGAAACTGCGTCAGGGCCATTAAGGATGGATGAAACAGCAGATTTATCGCATGCTGATCCTGCTGCTATTGACCCGAAACCTTTGACAGATACAACTGCTAATGATGAGAATACTCCCATAACGAATGTGGAGTTGAAGGGGAAGGATGAAGCCACTAAAAATGAGCAACAGAAGTCTGGCAGGAAAACTTCTAATCCTTCAAAACAAGATCGAACAGAGAATGGGACTCAGAGCAGTCCTGCACTGCCAAGCTACATGGCAGCTACTGAATCAGCCAAGGCTAAGCTGAAACTACAAGGCTCTCCTCGCTCTGCCTCGGATGGAGGTGACAAAAGTAACGTCACTCGTCGCCAGTCTTTTCCTTCTTCAGGCAATAGTAAAACAAGCTCACAGTCACCAAGGACACAAAGACGGGTGCATTCAGAGAAAGTAGGCAAAAGCGACAGATCCACTTTATCATCTCGAGATGGAAACGGTAATGAATTTCTTGGCTAGAACTTGCTATCCGTTTTACTCGTACTGTCTTGTTCCTCATCCAGCTTCCATAAAGTGAACTTAGTAGACTTTGGTGATATTTTACAGTTGTTTCTGTTCCTTTAGTGATGTTTTAGATTTCCCCGTGTCCACAATAAATAAATATGCAGGATTTCAATCGTGTTTATTCCATAAACGAGAATGATCACATACTCCCATGTTACTGAATAACAATTGTCTGGATTTTGCAGCGAAAGAAACACAAGTTGAGTGGAGGAGGTGATATTGTGAGCTGTGCTTCTAGGAATTATCATTAAAGGTTTGATGTGAGTTGAATAGAGTATGCTGTGAAACTGAAACCGGGTTTATATCTGAATGTGTTTTCCTTCTGCCTCTCATATATATATATTTGTCTCTCTGTGTGTTTGTGTTGGAGTGTATAGACGAATAGGGTTTGAACTTCGAGCCTGTCAAAATCATATGTTTATTACAATTTTTCATTAGCCATGTTACTGATGTTCCATTATATCTCTTCTTGCTGCCAATTGCCATAGTCCCATTCTCTTTGTTTGATATCGCTGAAACTCATATCTCAGGGTAAAATAGGATCCGGTGAGTGATGATTGTTGGACTATTTGACAATCGGTTAAAGTATATTCCAAGTTTCTATACATGTTTAGTATGTTTACATTTATAATTCAATTATAATAGAGAAATAGATAAAACAATTGAGTGGTTCGAATGGAGAAGAAGATCGGTGTTCATAGTAGGAGATTTAGATTTGATCAGTTTTGTTTGTAACGTTGTATGCATTATAAAAAAAATAAGAATATAAATATGTATTATTGAGATAAGAGATTAAGTTATCTAATGTAAAACTTTTTAAGTTTTACATATTTTTATATCATCTGACGATTTAAGTTCATTTAGCATTGGTTCTAAACCAACTTTTGACCCAAAAGTTGGTTTAGAAGGCAGAAACAATACTAAACAGTTAACTTTTAGAGGAAAATACTGCATTTGATAAGTGTTTCTTAACTCAAATATAAAAGTTACAGTTTTTAACTTTTATATTTGAAAAAGTGTTTTTAGAAGTCAGATTACAATTTTAACCTTTATTTATTATATTTTATCATATCTAAAATAGTTATTTACTTTTTCAAAAGTATTTTTTCACAGCAATACTAAACATACATATCTCAAACCAAAAATTGCACTTAATAAATTGGCCCTTGAACTAATAATACTGATTGATTTTTTTATATTTTTTTCAAATAATAATATTTACATAATCAATTGTGTATTTGAATCATCTGTTTCAGTTATCTGATGATTTAAAAAATAGGTAAAAAACAATAAAAGCGAATTTGAGAGGCCATATATTATAATTGTAGGTTGTGTGTCAAATGAGAGAAGGGAAGAGACTAGAAGGAATCGAAGAACAATGATGACAACAGGTGAAGATTAATGGTATAAAATATAATTCATTTCAATTTAATTTCAAATAAAATATATTATAAGTTGGTGACTGAATATGAAGATAGTACATGCGCGGTATATATTATAAGTTGAGAGGTGGATACCCAGCCCTGGGGTGTAGTGGGTATAAGATGAATTTGAAAACATAGTTGTGGATGAGTGTTAAATTAAAATTTTAATTTAAAAGTTATATCCACGTAAGTGATAGATAGATAATGTATATAAAAATTTAATTTCTTTCTGATAGGTGCCTTTTTCATTTCCCAGAACAAGCCTTACCCTTAAAATTAAGTGGGGACTATTAAAAATGTGTAATCATTAATTTTATATGAATCTTAAATTTATTTTATTATACTATATTTAGTTTTGCTATAATTATTAATTTTATCGAATGAAAGTACGTAAATTATGTTTCTTTTGTTAACATAGAGCATTCTAAGGTCTCCCTTTACTCTAATCATTGTTGTTTTCTTTTCTATTCACATTCTTACAATAACAGAGGTGTCAGTTCACAGTGAGATTAAATGCAGTTTTAGTGATTCTTTTAGGATTTAATTACGGATGAATAAAAGAGGACGACGGTGCACCTAGTCATGCTTTCTAAGTTTAACATGCAATTTACATGCAAAATTGTCCGGAAACAAAAATCATATTATAAACATAAAGCTTTGACATGGAAACATGTCTGAATCATAATTTCACCTGTCACAACAGATCCAACATCAAGCATTTTCCAATTCACTACCATATGCAGGAATGAGGAAAACAAATAGTAGACCGATAAATACAGATCGGTGACATTGACAAAACCTGTAACAATCGGTACTGTTTCCTGTTATTCATAAACCCTAAATTCTTGGACCTTAGTAGATTGGATGTAAACCAAACCCACGCAGTCAATTCAGATTAAGTTCCTGACTAAACCCTAACACAGGAAAAAATTCGGAACAAACAACACAAAGAAGCCTTGTGGTTATATGTTAGAGGTCCGACGAGACCAGACAATCATCCATCACCTCAATCCTAGAATATGGAAGTTTAGAGCTTACTAAAAATGAAACTGCCAGGGAGCTATTCAGCTGGCTGCCACCGCATTATCTATAATAAGCTAAAACACGATAGGCATTAAGTGTCATTCAGCCGACCACAAACATTAAGGACCGATAATCCAAAAATCCACATTTAGAACCAAAAGGTTAATGTGATTAACAATATTTTTTCAAACAAAACTTGAAGATCTGAGAGGGAGCTAAAGCTGAGTTCAACTACATAGCCAAAAACACTATAGGCATTAAGATTCATTCAGACGAACACGGACATTAATGACCGGTATTCCAAAAATCTACATTTAGAACCAAAGGTTAATGTGATTAACAATGTTTTATCAAACAAAACTTAAAGATCTGGGAGGGAGCCAAAACAAGTTCAACTACATAGCCAAAGACACTATAGGCATTAAGATTCATTCAGCCGAACAGACCGGTAATCCAAAAATCAACATTTAGAACCAAAAGGTTAATGTGATTAACAATGCTTTCTCAAACAAAACTTAAAGATCTGAGAAGGAGCTAAAACCATGTTCAACTACATAGCCAAAAACATAAAAAAGAAACCTTTAACATTCGAATAAAGCGCACCGAACATATGAAAATCCACCAATATTTGCTTTGCCTGCTTAGTCAAAGAGGCTGAAACCCATATCCTGCATCAAAACAAAGTTACATTAGCAAAGAACACACAAAATAAGAACTGATACAAGTCAATTTACTGCGTGATAAATGTAAATTACATCGTCAGATTCTTCCTTCTCCTCGACCTTCTCTTCTTTCTTGGTCTCGGCAGCAGGAACAGCACCGCCACCAGCAGCTGTAGGAGCAGCAACGGCAACAGCACCACCGCCTGAAGGAACTGAAGCCAACTTCTCCCTTCCAGAAGCAATTAGCTCAGTGATATCTTTTCCTTTGACTTCAGACAATAGCAACTTTATCCTATCATCATCAGCATCCGCTCCAACTACAACATTTCGAAACTAAAACTTCATTCCTTTGACTTTGTAATGCTAATGAAATAGCAAATAACATAATTCCAAATCCACCATTTTTCCTACTATCCGATAATATTTAAGATTCTAAACTAATCTACACAAATACAATGGGAAATGAACAGAAAGAATACAAAATTCCGTTAGAAAAAGTAAATCGAGTGAGAAAATGACCTGATCCGAGAATATCTTTCAAGTCCTCGGCTGAAGGGGAAGCTTTTCCTCCCAGTACGGCAAGCAGGTAGGCGGCGACAACCTTCATTTTTGCTTGATAAAAGTGTGGAACGGTAGACGCGGAGGGAGAAGAGGAAGGTAGGGTTTTCAGAAGAAAAAAAGGCTTAAAAAGTGTTTATGGTTTCTAGGGTTTTTCTTTTGGTCTGTGGCATCTGATTTAATCCTGTCCGTTGTTTTGAAATTATATGGCCTGTATTATGGGTTGATGGGCCGTGTTTAGCCCATCTTCTAAGTTGCAACTATGGGTTGATAAGATATAGGGTTTTGTTCGTGCTAAAATCCTACCTAAACTCTAGAGGAAGAAATATCATGCTTTTAATAAAATTATAATTTATAATTTAAAAAATATAAAAAATAAACATTAATCGAATTATTAATCAATCAATTAAATTTATTTTTTTAATCAACTAATAGTGATTATAATAGTATCTGTTTTAGAGTGAAGACCGTAACCAATTAAGAGTTGTGCATCTAAGAGTTAATAACAAAAATCTTCTATCTCCGATTGTCTTCTTCACTCTATTTCTCGTAAAAAATATTTAAAAATTAAATTTTAAACTTAATTTTTAATTTTAAATCTTAAACCCTATACTCTACCCTTAATTCTCTAAACCATAATTATAACTATTAACCTTAAACCCTAAACCTTTTAACCCACTATTTTAAAATAAGGTATCAATGAAAGCACAATAGAGAGACAACAATTTGCACCCAAGAGTAGGGTGAGCGTTCGATTGAATTGAGTCCAGTAAAAAAATTTCAAGTTATTTGAGTTGTCGAGTCTAATTTTACCATTCGAACTTTCATTCAAAATCTTTTCAAGTCGAGTTTTCAAGTTTTTATAAAAAATTAATTATAATTATTTATTAAAGTTATAATATGATTTGATTGTAACTTAAATAATTTTCACTAATCATATAAGATATGTATATATTTTTTATATTTTTTTATATATGACAATATTTCTTCATATTTTTATAATCAATATATATATCATAAAACTTAAGCGATTCATCTCGAACTTAAAAATAAATCATTTAATTGTTAAAAATTTTAAATTATTCGAATTTTTATTTTATAACTCAAACTTTATTTAAAATTTTTCAAGTTGAGTTAAATTTAGGAAGACAAGACTCGGAAAGTTGTCTCGAAAATTCTGAGGACATTATTTTCTGGCAGAAAATAGTAGAAATTGAACATATTTCTGGAAACTGTTTAGAACACAAATTTTTACAATTAATTTATATTTGGTAATGACCCGTACGGAAACATTAGCATGCCTAAACTTGGCATCTTTGTTCCAAGTTTTTCTGGCGAAATGTGTGAGAATTCAACAATGTGGTCAGATAGAATACATTAAGCTGTGACAACAACCAATACCATATCTATGGCGGTATAGAACGATACTCGCGGTATATACAGTCGACAGACTTGAGACTGATGTCCGATTTATTTCCTCATGAGTAGGACCACAGTATGTGCTGCAATACTGCGATTTCTCCGAGGCTGTCACTCTTTCATGAGTCTTAGCCTTAAGATTCACAACAGAAGGGTCGGCTCCTAGCAGTTCCGACAAGTTGGACTTGATAACCTCCTTGTGAGGGCTCAGTTTTGGTCTTTGAAGAATTAAGGTGGCATCTAAGTTTCCAATCTCATAACCAGCCTCATGCATGAGTCTCACCTGAAACGAAACCATGTTGTGGAGGATGAGCACGATTAATCTATATAGTCTGTAACACATAAATCATGTATATGTTCCGGGAATAGAAGATATAAACAATGATGGCATAGAATGACAAACCAGACCATGTCTCGTAATCCATACAAGGTAAAGAAAAAACCGTGATCGTACAAACTTCATCAAGGACTTTTTTAAATGATAAAGACATTCAGTTCTTTACTACTAATTTCTAAAATCCGGATTCAGTAAATGGGTTGGTCATGCCTATATGGCAAAATAATCATAGATGTCATACACTCATACCTTTCAAGTCAACAAACATGTTTACAAGATGTATTGATCGATGTGTAGAATCACTTTCGCAGACTAGATAGAATATAAGGATACGTGAGGTTTCCTTCATCATATACATGCACTTACAATATTAGTGATAGAAGTCCGATACGAAAACCAACATCTTATTTTCAAAGCTGTTCTAAAGAAAAGATTCATTGCCTGTTAGGTTCATTGTATCAAATATAGTACTGAGGTTCATTGCATTGAGGTTGGAAAGTCGCCATCAGAACCAAAATCAATACATCAGAAGTTAGCGCTAATGCACCATAATCATATGCACTTTTCCACAGCCGGTTGACTTTGCTGGCGCATCTAAAACAAAGTGCCAAACGCTTGAAACTAGAGACTCGATTTTTGTTTCAAAGCAGATTGAATTAACCATTTATGAGCCTTAACAGATCAACAAGCAGTGCCATATCAATATCATATATGGATCGAGACGAGTACAGAGACTGACTATGTAGTTCAACCCACTCGAGAAGTTTCTTCTATTCCTTTTATGTTTCATGAAACCTTAATACTTAAATGTTATATCGAAGTACATTAGTGAAGCCTACATCTTTCTGAGACATTATATTCTTGGTTAACCATGCACCAAAACTAAACAATAGCATACTCAGCTTAGCATTGCCTTTCTATTCAACAACAGTTTTTCGAGCACTATGATTATTATTATTATTATTTTCATTTCGGTACAAAACTTCTAATCTAGATCAGTATCCCAACCTTACACTTTCTATCTAAGGTAAATTTCAGATGACATACACAAATTTATAATATGGCAAAGGCCAATGAATCAATCATTGATTCCCTCTGGTTTAAAGGTAACCAGGCAAGACAACCAGTCAAAAGAGAATCCACTGAAAATTAAGACCCCAAAAAATAGATTAATGAGACGAATATATCCAAATTCCCCAGAATATAAATCAAAGAAATGCTCACAGCTTCTTTGATGAAGACAGAAGATGCAGCCCCTTTCCACTTAGGGTCAGAGTCTGGAAATATCTGCCCTATATCAGGAAGGCCTAAAGCACCCAAGATTGCATCCACAACACAATGAAGCAGCACATCGCCTGAAACACATCAATCCCTCATATGGTTAGCATCAAAATCAAATTTGGAAATTTTCAAACAGATAAATCCGGAAATAATTGAGAAATTAAGTAAAACGGGACATAAAAAATGAGAAAATACCATCAGAATGAGCCTCACAGCCTCTATCATGAGGAATATTAATCCCACCAATGATCAAAGGGTAGCCAGGCTCCAACCGATGAAGGTCGAACCCATGACCCACTCTAAAAGGTAAAGACTTGGGAGGATTGGCTGAGGCAGTGGCTCCACCTACTGCAACTGAAGTAGCAGCCGGTGAAATTGAAGCTCGAAGAGTTAAAGCAGAAGACTGTGAAGGTACGAGGTTATTACAGTGTCTGGGGGTTGAAATACGAGGATTAAGGAACAAAAAGGACTTGCTTAGGATTGTTTTGGTGATGGGTTTTGCTGGGATTGGTGAACAACTGTAAAAGTGAGTGGCCATCTCCGTTGAAATCTTTGCTTAGGCAGAGAACGGGCTGTTTGTTGAATAGTTTCTGGCTTTCAGGTTCTTTGGTTTACTCAGATGTTTGTGGCCATAATTAATTAATCCTCCAGTTTTCCATAGTTTTATTAATGGGTAAAATACAAAATGATCCCCAAGATTTTAAGAAACTTCTATTTAGATCACCACAATTTTAGAACATTGACATTTTGATCATTGAATTATTAATTCGTTTTTATTACAGTTATTATCGATAATTTTGTTAAGAAATTCTGACACTGCACGCCAAAGTCATCTTCTAAAGAAACTAATTCTTTTTAAATTATTTGATAATCCACAGTTTAACATGTATCGTTAATTTCTAATATTATTTTTATTATTGTCGTTCCTAAACACAATAAACATTTATTATAATCCTCTAAATCGACTTATGCGAAAAGCTTGATTTAGAGTGGTTATATTTTTTTTCAAAGAAACATGATCAAGTTCCAAACCTAAACCAAATAACTTGTACTGATAAAAGTTCAATATGGATATCATTTAAATTAAAACATAACATAATATCGTCTAAAACCAAATACATCATAAAACCGCTATCCATAAAATAAAGTGTCCTAAAAGTATCATTGTCCACAAAATAATTCTCACATCAATTAACAAAATATAGGCACATATCACCCTAAATGTAATCTGGAAGATTTAAACATTACATCAAAATAATAATCAGGAAATGTGTAGATCCTCCAAGTGCTAAATTCGAGTTGCCTATTTATAGGTACCAGTCTAAGGGATTACCTTATGGAACAGGCGGAATTACCCCAACTTTAGCACGGGAACCAATAACAGGTAGTATTACCCTAACCGAAGCTAGAAACCGTAAATAGGCGGAATTATCAGTTGGATCAGGGTTAAACCTTAGGCACTACATAACATATCTCAATCCCAATGTAACAATCATGCAATAGTAAAAGGAATAATGACAGGAGTATTAGGTAATAATCAGATCATCATATATGTATCAAATTAGAAAAATCATATAGGATATATCAGGCATATAGTCAAAACATTATGTAATCATGTTTAAGGTCCAAAACTCAATATCTATATTTTAAGGGAAAATAGTCATGTGCACATGATGAGCTTACTTAAATCGGAAAGCAGTAATAGACAAACATATTGCACACAAGGAACACACCTCAAAAAGGACAGAATCAGACAAGTGATCTACTGGGCGTTCGAGCCACACGCTGTTGCAGTACTGGACCTTAATATAGAAGATAAATTTATATTAATACTGGAATTTAAATACATACGAGTCATGCTTTGTGAGGATAATAAAAGAATGAAGAAACAAATCTATCTATATTGATTTAAGAAAGTGATGATTACAAGAGGTGATGATGACTTCCTTTTATACACAAAATATCAAATTCTAACTCCTCAATAAACTAACTGTTCCTAACAGACTCCCTACAACAGTTTTACACATATGCATGTATGCATGGCATACATGTATGCCTATAATATGCTCTAAACCTTTAATATTCTCCCAGCTTCTCCAATCTTCTTTTCCTCTACTGTAGCAACTCCGATCTTTTCTCTGAATTCTTAACACATGAACTGGCTCATTGAAAAATGGATCAAAACTTTTCTTTTTTTTATTTGGTGGTTTACTAAGAATTGAAGGTATTCTTCATCATTTCGTTCTTCTTAACTCACCTTTTCAATTTGGTGGTTTATCGAGAATCGAAGGTGTTTTTCATCCTTTCGTTCTTCTTAACTCACCTTTTTAACTTGGTGGTTTACCAAGAATCGAAGATATTCATCCTTCCGTTCTTCTAAATCACTTTTTTTTTCTTACAATTTTCCTTTCCTTCAGAATTTCTTCATAAAACTATTAACCATAAAATCTAGAAATACAATTCTAATAATAGACGTACAATGACCAGTAACACATATCGACAACAAAAGAAACCATCATTAGTTCACTACTATCTTAATTTCATCAACAACCAAGAGTGTCCCACACCAAATCACCTACCATTTGAAAACAATCCCATCTAATGCAGACTTGAGAAGTTGTAGTCTAGCATATGCCTTGAAACCCATGGAAAAATATCACTTCCATTTGCTCGCAATATGGTCTCTCTCATAGCCAAACCAGTGTACATGAACAACAAGAAATAAACTTGGAACCTTCGTAATGTAGTGTGTTTCACTTTTCTGGTAAAAGCTAAGATCTTTTCTAACCTCTTTAAAACAATTTCTTCTTTCCCACAATAATCCATCAGCAAAGCATTCTCGACCAAAGTCTTGAACGAGAATGGATTTGACTGAAGAATTTCCTCAAACACCTTGCAGGCCTTCACAGTCTGACCCATGTCTCCCAATAGCCTTTTGAATAAGAATTTTCAGTCGATCTCATTGGGTTGGGCAGAAATCAACAAGAATTTCCAGTCGATCACATTCGATTAGGTAGAAACCAAACGGCTCAAGCTACTAAGCGTTTCTTCGTTTTTGTAGTTTTTGATTTTTTGGTATATGAGCAACTTCATAGTGTCGACCACAGTCCTCGTCCATTCAAGAAACTCAGAAAGCGATTGGAGTTTGCTTTGGTTTCGGATCATGGGTTTTCTCACCTTTTTCTTTATAAAAAGCAAGTTCTTGTTCAACCATTGTCGGAATATAGTTTCAGACTAAGATTAAGAATCTATTTTCTCCGACATCACCAGAGACTTTCATTACACAAAAGATGTGTCAATCCTCCACTAATTATCAAATATTTCCAAGATTTATCAATCTCGACAAAAGTAATTGAAGAATAAGCTCACAGAAGCAGTTACAAATTTGAACCAAATTTTAACCTGATTGGAGATGAGAGTGACGTAGAATCAAATCAATCGAAGACCCAGAATTCCAGCAACACAAAGGAACGATTATCTCATTTATTCTTTGCGAAAGAACCAAGTGATTCAGAATTCTTATTTTTTAGGCTCTCCTCCTTAGGGATTTAAAGGGAAAAATAGAGAAGGAGAACGAAGGACAAAAGAAATGAAAACAGGCGATGCTTTAGAATCATTTGTCTAATGTTTCAGCAAATTGAAACAGATAGAAAAAATCGAAACGACCAGATAGAAACAATCGAAACAACCACCATCGAACGAACAGAATAAAACCTGACCCATTAGCACATGGACGAACAGAATAACCACTTGAATTCCCCAGGACTTTTGGTGACTAATACCATGTGAGGATAATAAAAAAAATAAAGAAACAAATATATCTGTATTGATTCAAGAAAGTGATGATTACAAGAGGTGATGATGACTTCCCTTTATACACAAAATATCAGATTCTAACTCCTCAACAAACTAACTATTCCTAACAGACTCCTGACAACAGTTTTACACATATGCATGTATGCATGGCATACATGTATGCCTATAATATGTTCTAAACCATTAATACGATTGGATCCCGAGATCAGTTGAAAAGGGAGGAGCTGGGTTGGGCCGATACACGATCAGGATGTCAAAAAACATAAAATAGGAGATTTTGAATAAAGTTTAAATTAGAATAAAGTTTGACTAGAAACTTTAAAGTCAAATTTTGAAGCCTTCGGGTTTGAATTTCGTGAAACGAACTTCATGGATGGACTCAGGATGTCAAAAAACATAAAATAGGAGATTTTGAAATTTTTGACTTTTTGGTCAAAGTCAACGTTGACGACAATAGTCAAAGTAAACGCTGACATCATGTTGATGTCAACAGCCAGGTCAGCGGTCAACACTGACATCATGGGTCAACGGTCAAAGGGTCGGTAAATGGGTCGACCAACGGGTCGGATCGGGTCAGGTCAACGGGTTAGGTTAGGTCAACAGGTTAACGGGTCGGATCAGGTCAACGGTTGACCGGTTCATTTGACTCGGGTTGGTCCGATTCAGTTTAACTTGGGTTGGACCGGGTTCAGGACTGGTTCGGATTGGCCGGCTCAAGGCCACCGTCCAAGGCTGCCAAAAATTGCCATGGGTGGCGCGTGGAGGCCAAGCGCGGCCCAAAACGATTAGAAAACACTCCTTAACGTCAGAAAACCCTAGATTCAGATTAAACAAATTTTATAACCACAAAAAACTCAGAAAAACGAACCAAAACAAACCAGAAACATACCCGCTTACCAAAACGGAAAGATTTTTCGATGAATGTCCTACCAGCGTCGGACGAATGCGTTTTTTTGGAGGGGTTTCGATCGCCCTCTAATGCTAAACACGAATAAGCTCTCGACACGCCGGAACAACCACTTCAGTGGCCGGAAAATCGGGTTAAAGTCCCGACCTAAACCCTTAATATTTTGAAGGTTTTAAGCTTCGATTACCGACAGTTCGGGCAACAATTCGACGAGTGATGAGAGGAGTTTTGGTTGGAGGATGACGACGAGAACAATGATGGTGGCGATGAAGGCCACGGACGGCTGGTGACGGATTTGGGTTGGTGGTTGTGGTAAGGACAGAAGGTGAAGAGTCAGGTTTAGGGGGCTTCCAAAAATAGCAAGAATAATTTATTATGGGTCCAAAATTATTATTTTATTTTATTAGAACTGATACAAAAATAAAAGTGGGGTAAGGGAGTTTAGCTTACAAGTTCTTATTAACTCAAGTGGTTGGATAATCAAGCTAACATACAAGAGGTTTTAGGTTCAATATCTCACAACCACACTTTTTCTATTTATTATTATTATTATTATTATTATTATTATTATTATTAACATTTTTACGGGTGTTACATTCATACTCAAAAGCTTCACCGACTTCTTAAAACCATTGAATCATTCATCATCATAATCATTTCATCCAAGTCTCAAGCACCACAAACATGACCACCATACACAAGGACGGATCTAGAAATTTAAATTTGATAGTTCACTGTAAAACTAAAATTAATTTTGATATAACAATTATGTTAAAGGACTTATTTTGTAATAAATTTTTAAGTTACTAAGTCAAAATAAGGTTTTAAGTCAAACCAAGAACTTTGAAATAATTTTTCTAAGTGTTTTTACACGAGCGTATCGATACCAGCAGAACTAGAATCGATACCGCCCTTTGTTTTTGAAAGATGTTCTTGAGACTAAGAACACGTATTGAAACCCGCTTCGATACCGGAACCTCACTGCCAACAAATGTTTTGAACCCAATATCGATACCAGTATCGATACCCCCAAAATCCCCAATGGCTCTTTTAAACATTAAATGAGTTGACCATTGGTGGCAGTTAAAGCTTTAAATGGTGGTTATTTCGTTTCGATACCCGTATCGATACCAATTTTCACAGTTTATTTCAGGTATCGATACCCGTTTCGATACGCCCTTTAATAAATGCACAACATCTCTTTCTATTTGTGGTCTGTTTCGAAATAGGTAGCCCGTGTTTCGATACCAGTTCTATCAGAGTGCATTTATGATGGAAAGAGAAGGCTTCAACGTCTATATTTATATCTCCAACAACCCCAACGGTTAGAAATCAATGAGAAGGTATAAATTGAAGCATTTTGAGCAGCATTAACAACTATTGAACCTCAAGCAACATCTAAGCACACAAATCCAACTCCAAAGCTCTTTATTGCATATCTTGACTCCCAACTCTTGTAATTTCATTTTGATTCTTTGTAATTGAGTTTGGGGAAAGCTATTCTGTATTTGGGGCATTCATTTCTGTTGAGAGAAACCTTTGTGCCTTTATTTCTTCAATTTTACTCTTGTGAGATTGAATCAATTCTTGGGTAGAAGAATTGATTCAAATTGTAACGATTATCCATTGAACCGAGAAAAAGGTCGAATTCTTTAGTGAATTGGTTTCAAAATCCTTAGTGGGAGCTAAGGTAGTGGATGCAGATCTTGTTTTGAAGCTTGAACCACTATAAATATTGTGTCTCAATTTTTCATCATTTTACCAAAAAATCTTGCATCAATTTTTAAATAGCCAATTCACCCCTTCTTGGCCAACTTTATCAATCGGTCAACTCAATAATTGGTATCAGAGCTAGATCTTCGAAGGGATTAACATCCACCAAAGAAGATCCAAAGATAGTTGATCATTTCATCAAGTCAAAATCCAATGGCCTCCACTTCCGGAAGTTAGAACGAGTCTCACTCCATCACCAAGCCTCCATTCTTCAATGGTAACAACTACCCATATTGGAAGAATAGAATGAGGTTATTCATCAACTCCAACGATTATGTCCTTTGAGATATAATTGAAGATGGCCCCTCAATTCCAATGAAGATGGAAGGAGATAGACAAGTGCCAAAAAGGAGAAACGAGATGACCGATGAGGAGAGAAGAAGGATATCCATAAAAGATAAAGCCTTGCACATCCTCTTTTGTGCACTTGGTCTCGACATCTACTCCAAGATGTCATATTGCAAAAGTGCCAAAGAAGTATGGAACTCTTTGGAGACAACATACGAGGGCACCAACGATGTCAAGAAGACAAAGATTGGTCTTCTCAATCTCAACTACGAAAATTTCAAGATAGAGCCGGATAAAGACATCACCAAGATGTTTGATAAATTTTCGGTGATTGTAAATGGTATAAAAGGTTTTGGTGATATCATACTAGAGGAAAAACTCGTGAGGAAGCTCATCTACTCTCTTCCCGAGTCTAGGGATAGCAAGAGAATGGCTATCATCGAAGCAAAGGACCTCAAGACTCTCAAACTTGATGCTCTTGTGAGATTTCTTCTCACCCATGAGATCATGAAGAAAGGAAGAGAAGAAGAGAAAAACAAGGAAGAAGTAAAGCTAGAGAAGAGAGAAGTAGAAAAGAAAAAGCAAGGTATTGCTCTTAAAGCTTCATCTTTCCAAGAAGTGGTGGATACAAGTGAAGAAGAAGAGCTAGAAGAATTGGCTATGGTAGCCAAAAGATTCACTAGACTCATGAGGGCAAACCGGAATAGGAGATTCCAAAGAAAGAAGAAATCAAAGGAAAGGGTTTGAAAAGAAGAAGAAACAAAAAGCACATGTTGCCACTTGGAGTCATGAGGAGTCATCATCCGATGAAGAAAATAAAGTGTCCAACCTTCATGGCTCTTCATGAGCCCAAGGTAACCCTTGAACCATCTTGTAGTGATCTTACATATGATGAGTTATATGATGCATATGATGAGTTACAAGATGTTTATGATGAGTTGGTTTTGAAATTCAAGGAATCGATTTTGAAAAACAAGAAAATTATTTCTGATTTAAAAGAGAAAAACGATTCTTTGACAAAAACGATTTTGAATTTTGAAGAAAATGTTGTTGTTTTAAATGATGATTTAAAATTCTTTCAAAAAAAAATATTGATTTAAACAACCTTATTTCAAGCTTGAGTGAAAATCACCACAAAGTGGTGAATGAACTCAAAGAACAAATCAAAGTGGTTGGGAGCCCAAATTTTGAAAAATGAAGTTCTTCAAAAACCAACCATGTGAAAAAGACTTTTCAAAACCACAAGCAAAGAAATTTTCAAAGGCATACTAGACATAGAAAAATTATGAGTGTATGGGTTCCTAAGGAACACATTATTTCTAATGACATTCATGCCATTGCATCTTGGATTCCTAAGGGAACCAAGCTTTTGGGAACTAACACTCATGGACCCAAGATGATTTAGGTACCAAAAATCAAACACTAAATCTTTGTTTGTTGGTTGAGCATTGCTTCAAGGTCAAAGCTTCAAGTCATAACATGTGGTACCTTGATAGTGGATGCTCGAGGCATATGACCGGAGACAAGGGACGATTTAAGGAGTTAGAGCTCAAAAGTGGTGGAGTAGTGACCTTCGGTGACAACTCCAAAGGCCAAATTCAGGGTATTGACTCTATTAGTAATCACTCCTCTATTCTTATTGAAAATGTTCTTCTTGTTAATGGTCTTAAACATAATTTGTTGAGCATTAGTCAATTGTGTGATAAAGGGTTTTATGTGTCTTTTGATAGATGTGGTTACAAAATAATAGACATAGAATCTAATAAAACAATGCTCATAGGTCATCGCATAGGAAATATCTATATGGTGCATTTAGATGACAAATCTATCTCATGCATGCTTGGTAGCTAGTGATGAAAATAATGCATGGTTATGGCATAGGAAACTAGGACATGCTAGCTGATGGAGGCTAGAAAGTACTGATTTTATGATGAAGCATTCGTCCTTCCACCTTTTGTCAGATTGTAGTATTTAAGATGTCGAACCCACAGGGATTGACTTTACTTACGCAATTTATTCTTCTTACACAATGGAAAAGTAAAGACACAGATAATTGAGTTGGATTATAAATAAGGAAACTAATTAAAGCAATAAAGATAAATGATCAAGAAATCAAGGATGCAAAAGTGGGGCAGGTTAGAGTGCTTCGTAGTGTAGGTTCAATTGACTTGTTTCTGTCTCATGCAATCGCACAACACTACCTCGGCAGCACTGCAGATTATTGCCTCGGCAGCGATGATGCTTGTCCGCCGCGACAATCTCTTGCTCTTGGGTAGACTTTATCGAAGTTCGACAAAGTGTCCTTTGATGACTCCGCTTATCTCTAAGTCGAAGTACTGTTGATGACCAGTCCTTGATGATACCTCTCGGCGTGAATCAATTATAATCACCAACCAATCCTACACTTCTTTTAGCCGCTGACACTCTTAACCTATCTCTAGGCCGAGTTAGTGTTTCCCGATTAAAACACCGTACTTATTCCTTTCGTGAATCTAACTCTCTCGATATTAGATAAATGGATTACTCACAAACTTCTCTCTCGAGCTTGGATGCAAGAACAAGGAATGACAAAGAATAAGCAAACCTTGATATTTTATTGCATTGAAACAAGAAAGCAAAATACAATTTTCTTCCACAACTACTTCACAAACTAACCTAAACCCCAAGGGGACGATGGAGGAGTTTAGGGTTTTCTATGAAACTTGATTTCGAGATATCCTCCTCTCTACATAGGCTATGGTTTATATAGGCTTGGCCTAGGCCAAACCTTTCCAAAGTAGGAATACAACTTGGAGTAAAACACAAGTTAAGTACATAAATAAAAGATATTTATTTTATTTCCTAGTTTATTCCTATAAAGATTCTTTTCCCGCGTGGCCTTTGACCTTGACTTTTCGTGTGTTCCTCAGCTCCGATTTCTATGTTGCTTGTCTTAAAACGTCCACCTTATTTTTCTCTTCAGATCGCCTATCATATCAACATTTATGTTCCAGGTGCTATCGCGGCCTCCGATGCTGACACGGCCTCCAAGTGCTGCCGAGGCGGGTACTAAACTGCATTCCAGCTTTGGTTTTCAGCAACCATCATGCTATCTGACATTACCTATGTGGTAGTTTCCTGTCTAAGAGAAGAAACCATTAACCGTACCTGTTTTATGCCAAATAATAGATAAATTCATGAATTAAGTATTGGGATGCTGAAATATGGAAATAAGCAGAATTATCCAATATTGCCATTAAATCTGTCCTTTATTAGCAATAATCGAGTGGGAAATTGATATAAAGAATAGGACTTTTAGGCACTCATCACTAGCATAAGTGTTTTAGAAAAATTAGCTTCCCAAAATCTAGTTAGAGGTTTACCTAGGCTCAAGTTCTCTTTAGATAAGATTTGTGATGCATGTGCTAAAGGTAAACAAAAGAGGGTTTCTTTTAAGTCCATTAATGATGTTTCAACTAGTAGAGTATTACAATGGATCCATATGGATCTTTTTGGACATATTAGGACAACTAGCGTGGGTGGAAAATCATATACATTTGTTATTGTAAATGATTACTCTAGATACACTTGAGTTCTATTTTTAAGTACTAAAGATGAAGCCTTAGAAAAATTCATAACATTTTCAAATATTTCTCAAAATGATCTTGATCAAAGAATTTCTCATATTAGAAGTGATCATGGATCCAAATTTCAAAATTTAGGTTTTGAGAATTTTTGTAATGAAAATGGGATTAGCCATAATTTTTCAGCTCCTCGCACTCCTCAACAAAATGGGGTAGTTGAGAGGAAAAATAGAACTTTAGAGGAAATGGCTAGGACCATGCTTTGTGAAAACAATTTACCTAAGTATCTTTGGGAGAAAGCCACAACCACTTCTTATTATATTATAAATCGTGTAATGATTAGGCCAATTTTAAAGAAAACTCTTTATGAGATTTTAAAATCCAAAAAGCCTAACATTAGCTATTTTCACCCTTTTGGGTGCAAGTGTTTTTTTTAAACAATGGAAAAGATAATTTAGGTAAATTTGATGCAAAAAGTGATGAAGTCATTTTTCTTGGATATTCTCAACTTTCAAAGGCTTATAGAGTTTTTAACAAAAGAACCTTAGTTGTAGAAGAGTCAATACATGTGGTTTTCGATGATAACCTCCTTCCTAGGAAAGATTCTTGTGATGGTGATGTAGGAATCATTGAAACCATTGGTGAGGGACAAACATAAAAGGTAGATGGAGTTCCAACCAATGAGGAAACACAAGATCCTCCAATAGAAGCTTTGGGAGATGTAAAGTTGAAGAAAGGGAAGTAAGCTACCCAAGAGAGTTCAACTATGTCAAAGGTGGTGAAATCTTGGGTGATCCATCCAAGGCGGTAACTACTCGTTCTTCTCTTAAATTAATTAACCATATTGCATTTATCTCATGCATAAAGCCTAAAAATATCAATAAAGCTTTAGATGATGATTTTTAGATTTTGGCTATGCAAGAAGAGTTAAATCAATTTGAGAGAAGTAATGTAAGGACATTAGTTGATAGGCCTAGTAATAAATCTACTATAGGAACTAAATGGGTCTTTAGAAACAAACTAGATGAGAGTGGTAACATTGTGAGAAATAAAGCTAGATTAGTTGCTCAAGGTTACACTCAAGAAGAGGGAATAGATTTCGATGAAACTTATGCACCTATAGCTAGAATGGAAGCTAATTAGAATGTTACTTGCATTTGCATGTTATCATGATTTCAAGTTTTTCAAATGGATGTCAAAAGTGTTTTTTTAAATGGTTTTATAAATAAAGAAGTGTATGTTGAACAACCACTGGGTCTTGAGGATCCAAAATTTCCAAACCATGTGTTTAAATTAACAAAAGCTTTATATGGTTTGCAACAAGCTCCTAGAGCTTGGTATGAAAGGCTTTCAAACTTTTTAATTGAAAAAGGTTTTGAAAAAGGAAAGGTGAATACTACACTTTTTATAAAAAGATTTAAAAATGACATCTTAGTAGTTCAAATTTATGTTGATGATATTATTTTTGGATCTACTAATGAATGTTATTGTCAAGAATTTTCTAAGTTAATGCAAGGTGAATTCGAGATGAGCATGATGGGGGAGCTCTCACTCTTTTTGGGACTCCAAATCAAGCAAAGGAAAGATGACACCTTCATCAATCAAGCAAAGTATGTCAAAGATATGCTCAAGGAGTTTGGCTTGGAGAATGTGAAACCTCAAGCCACTCCTATGAGCTCATCAACTAAGCTTGACAAGGATGAAGGAGGTAAGTGTGTTGATTCAAAATTGTATAGATCTATGATATGTTATTTGCTTTACCTTACCGCAAGTAGACCGAATATTATGTTTAGTGTTTGCTTGTGTGCTAGGTTCCAAGCTAGTCCTAGAGAATCACACTTAGTAGCCATTAAGAGAATTTTTAGGTACCTTAGAGACACACCTTGTTTAGGTCTTTGGTATCCTAAAGACTCTTCCTTTAATCTTCATGCTTATTCGGATGCGGATTATGGAGGTTATAAGATAGATAGGAAAAGTACTTCCAGAACATGTCAATTCCTTGGTAGTATTCTCATATCTTGGTTCTCTAAGAAACAAAATAGTGTAGCTTTATCTACCACCGAAGCGGAGTACATATCCTTAGGGAGTTGTTGTGCTCAAGTGTTATGGATGAAACAACAACTCTTAGATTATGGCATTAAGGTTGAAACTATACCTCTAAAATGTGATAATACTAGTGTCATTTGTCTTACTAAGAACCTCATTCAACATTCTAGAACCAAACACATAGAAATTAGACATCACTTTATTAGAGATCATGTATCTAAAAATGATGTTATTCTAGAGTTTGTTGACACCTTAAATCAATTAACGGATATTTTTACCAAACCTTTAGACAAAGAGCGTTTTTGGACCGTTAAGAGAGAGTTAGGCCTAACTAGCCTTTCTTGAACTCTTATGTGTTATTTTTGTGTAAAATTTTGCTTGAATCTTGGTTGAAATCATGCCTATTTTATTTTGCATCTTGTTGCTTCTATGCATATTGCTAGGGGGAGTATGAACTTTTTCATGCATTTTAATCATGTCATAACATAATATGCATGCTAGGGACTTTAGAGACTCATTTCTAGAACTTTAGAAGCCTAAAATGCAAAGCTCAGCTTAGTGGTATCGAAACGGGTGAGCTCAGTTTCGATACCTATTCTTCATGTTTATTTTGGAAGTTTCTGGGTAGGTTTGGTATCGATACGAGTATCGATATTGATGTTTCGATAAATGTATCGATATAGCTGTTTTGAAACGCCTATAAGGGCGTATCGAAACGCGCAGCGGCAGAATGCTTTAAAACACCCCAAACCTAATTTTTTATCAAATTAAAACATACCCAAACTCTTCCTCTCCAACCCTAGCCAAACTCCTCTATAAAAAACCCCTCAATCCTTCACTTTTTACTACAAAATCAAACGATTTTCTTGAGGGATTTTTATCTTCACATCAAAGCTAAGGCTATATCAAGAATTGGTGCTTCAAAACCTCTTAATTCATCCTAATCAATACTCAAGGTAATTTTCGAAAACCTTATTTTCGTTGATTTTTAGTATGTTAAAATTTAGATTTTGAACATATTATGCATGTTTATTGTATGGGTTTTCATAATCCTACAAAAACTTTTTTAAAATCAAAAATTTTTCATTCGAATATAATTTATTTTCATCGTATTGGTTTTCAATGGTTTTTCAAAAAAAATTTAAATTTCAAAACCCTTGAATTATTGATTAATAGGATTGAATTAAGTTTATAGAGCATATATGTTTTAAGTGCCTAAAACTAATCAAATTTGTTAAATTCCTAGATTATGGCACCAAAGAAACGTCAATGCACCGAGGGCGGTAGTTCATCATCCTCTCGTGCTCCTAAAGCCGACGTCCATTTGGTTTTCGAGAGGAGTTTGGACGGTCATGGTCGAGTTGAAAATTTTCAACAATTTCGCCATCTCCCGCTTAAGAAGGAACATTGTGTGGATGTGCAATTCGTGAACTCCACCAAGTTTTAATTCTGATACCTCCGTCTTTTACAAGATTGAAAGTTCATGACCTTCCTTACCTCTACCGGAAAGTTTTTTCCTACTCTTGTCATCCTTTTCTATGTTAATGTCTCTTGCATTCTTTCCAAGGATAGGAGCAAAGTGGTCGCCATAGAATCCTACCTCATGGGTCGTACTTTTAGAATTGATGTCGACACCTTTGTTGATGTTTTCGGCCTTGAGGATGAGGGAATTGATAATGAGGATTCTCTTGGCACTTTCACCGGATTGGTTATTGGACTTGATGTACATGATCGTTTCTTGCATCTTATCATCTCTTGGTGGATTCATCCATCAAATGGAAAGTATTCTTGGATACGTCAAGTTGGTAGTTTTTGGCTCAAATGTTTTCGCCAATCCGATCATCCAAATCTTGCCCAAATAGTTTTCTCCGATATTGTTTGGCATATCAAGAACCGTGCCACTCCCTTAGTCAAATATTTTCCTTATGCATGTGTCTTTAGTACTATCTTTGTGCATTTGGGAATTGATTGTTCTTATGACAAAGTGTAGTCCGTCAAAGAACCTATCGATGAAACCTCTCTTAATCGTTCTCATTTTCAATATATAAATGGTGAATGGGTTTGTGGTGCTCCTCCTCCTCCTCCAGTTGATCCGGAGCCTATTAGACAAGTTGCACCGAACACTGAGTTGATGGACTTTCTCACTTCAAGGTTTAATAGCTTGGATGCTCGGTTTGCTAGTTTGGATGCTCGTTTTGATAGCATGGATACTCGTTTTGATTCCCTTACCACTCACTTCGACTCTCGTTTCGATGCTATGGATACAAGGTTGACGTGTTTGGAGAATCAAAATCTTTCGATGCGTGTCTCGCTCGAAGTTCTCCGGCATGTTCAAGCTACCTCAAATAGAGATGATGAGGAAAACGAGGAAGAAGACGAGGAATATGATGAGGATGGTGAAGGTGATGGTGACGGAGATGAGTGATCTTTAGATTAGCTATTATACTTTTGCTTTGTTATGGCTTTTTAGGAACTAGTTATGTTTTTCTAAGCATTATGTTGCATTTTCATTCATGTTAGAACATTATGCACCTATGGTATTTGGTTGTTATGCTTTTACTATTTATGTTGGATTTGGATTACTTTTAATGCTATGCTTTATTTGATCTTTTATTAATGCTTGATCTTGTGCTTAAATTATCTTATGCCTTATTATTACTTTGATTTTGATCGAACAAAAAGGGGAGAAGAAACATGTCATACCTTTTAAATTTTTCCTAAGGGGGAGAATACCATTTTTAAAGCTATGCAACTATTTAAGGGGAGTTTTAAAAGTTTTTTAAAGTTTTCAAACTTAAAAATATATGTTGGTTTTGTTATATCAAAAAGGGGGAGATTGTAAAACTAAAATTGATTTTGATATAACAATTATGTTAAAGGACTTATTTTGTAATAAATTTTTAAATTACTAAGTCAAAATTAAGGTTTCAAGTCAAACCAAGAACTTTTGAAATAATTTTTCTAAGTGTTTTTACACGAGCGTATCGATACCAACAGAACCAGTATCGATACCACCCTTTGTTTTTGAAAGATGTTCTTGAGACTAAGAACACGTATCGGTACCCATTCCGATACTAGAACCTCACTGCCAACAAATGTTTCGAACCCAGTATCGAACCTTGCCCTGAATTTTTTAATTATTTTTAAAATATTTAAAATTAAGGCTTAGTGTTTCGATAGCAGTATCGATACCCCAAAAATCTCCAATGGCTCTTTTAAACATTAAATGAGTTGACCATTGGTGGCAGTTAAAGCTTTAAATGGTGGTTATTCCGTTTCGATACTCGTATCGATACCAATCTTCACAGTTTACTTCAGGTATCGATACCCGTTTCAATACGCCCTGTAAGAAATGCACAACGTCTCTTTCTATTTGTGGTCTGTTTCGAAACAAGTAGTCCGTGTTTCGATACCAGTTCTATCAAAGTGCATTTATGATGGAAAGAGAAGCCTCCAACGTCTATATTTACATCTCCAGCAACCCCAACGGTTAGAAATCAATGAGAAGGTATAAATTAAAGCATTTTGAGCAGCATTAACAACTATTGAACCTCAAGCAACATCCAAGCACACAAATCCAACTCCAAAGCTCTTTATTGCATATCTTGACTCCCAACTCTTGTAATTTCATTTTGATTCTTTTTAATTGAGTTTGGGAAGAGCTACTCTGTATTTGGGGCATTCATTTCTATTGAGAGAAACCTTTGTGCCTTTATTTCTTCAATTTTACTCTTGTGAGGTTAAATCAATTCTTGGGTAGAAGAATTGATTCGAATTATAACGGTTATCCATTGAACCGAGAAAAAGGTCGAATTCTTTAGTGAATTGGTTTCAAAATCCTTAGTGGGAGCTAAGGTAGTGGATGCAGATCTTGTTTTGAAGCTTGAACCACTATAAATATTGTGTCTCAATTTTTCATCATTTTACCGAAAAATCTTGCATCAATTTTTAAATAGCCAATTCACCCCCTCTTAGCCAACTTTATCAATCGATCAACTCAACATTCACCGATTAATATAATAATATAAATTAATTTATATCGATACAATAATATATTGATAAGAGATAATTGTTGTACAAACTAATATAATTTATAGTTAGAGATGTAACACCTGACCCGAATGTCACATTGGGCCTTCGGCCCAAAACCTGTATTTTTGAAATTTCATTCAAAAGTCTAACAAGTAAATCCAATTTCAAGTCCAAATATGATTCATAAAATCTATTAAATTAAAACAAAACCCAAAGTAATAGTAAGTAATCGGAGCTCCAAAATATTACAAATTGTTTAAAAACATTCGACTCGAGTAAATAATAACGGAGTTACATTACATAAGGTTCAACATAGTACTAGCCCACTAAATCAAATAAATGTACTCTGACAACATGGTCGATGTTGAAATCCAACCTTAATGGTGCTCCACGAACCGGCTTCACCTAACCTACGCACGAAAACACATTTCGAACGCTCAGTGTGTACGCCGAACTCAGCCAACAACATGCATATCATAAGCAATAAAGCATAACATATAAATACCGTGCATGATATGATGATCTATCATGCTTGCCTACCACATGGCATAACAATGTATAATGACGCACACAACATATACATGTCAAACATCAACACAAGGTAGTGCGGCCAGCATCCACACAACATCGGGATCCTACACTACGAGCAGGGCCCGCGTCCACACAGCATTGGGATCCTCCAAATCCCATACTCGGAATGACACATCGAGTATCTTCGAATGAGGCCCGCGTCCACACAGCATCAGGATCTTACATTCGAAAAGGTCTTCAAAATCATCACCTGGAATGTTACATCGGATGGCCTTCAACGTGTTGCAACACTTTTGAATATTCGGATTTCCATCAAACAAGGACTCGATATACACAAGTGATCCACCTAGGATCTTCTCAACAAAACGTATCAAGACTTAACATAGCTTAACCGTTCAGGGTTTATAACATCAATCTTATGCTCACAATTCATTTCATTAATTATAAGATTTATTAAGACCCTTAATCCTCTTATCGAACCTCAAACAACACTTATCTTGACAAAAGTTCACAGGGGTATCGGTACTCCTATATGGGGTATCAAAACACCCTATATCGATACCCACCCAAAGAAGGTATCGAAACATGGGTATCGATACTGACATTGATACCCTTTGACCAATTTTAAAGTCAACAAAAATGGGAACCTCCGCTTCGATACTGGTATCGAATATAATATGCCACTAGAGGGCTTGGTATCGATACTTGTATCGATACCCCCTCCCCTTTAGCCTATTTTATCTTAGGGGTATCGATACCCGGCCCACCGGTATCGATACCACATGCACGAAACTAAAAGTTTCACTTAGAAAATTTTAAGGATTCTTCCCAACATTAATCTATTCGGTTTTAAAGTGTTCCTATTAGTTCCTAGAGATGTTTAGGACGTTTTAACATCAATTTTATGCCACAAAACACTTTAGTCCGAATTTCACCATTAATGACCTCTTTCAAGCAAACCAAGCATACATACATGGATTCTATATGCTATGCACTCTACCATGAAATGCATGATAATTAGAAGAGTTAGGAATACCAACCTTAAGCAAACAACAACCAAAACGTCCTCCCTTTCCTTCTTCAAGCTCTTCCTTTCCTTAAGCTTGATGATGGTTCACCACCCTCTTTCTCTACAAGAGAAAGATAAACAACTATTAGGAAAGTCTTAGGGGTGAATTCTAAGGCTTAAAACTCTATAAAAAACAGATTTTTAAGCTCCCAAAACCCATTTCCGAACTCAACTAAAAACCCCACTTAAACCTTCATCTTCCACCAAACCCACACATCCTTACCTTGTTTTATAGATCACAACCAACCCTTCAACTCTTCTTCTAACACTAAAATGAGATTCCCTAACAAACCCTCAAAGATCCAACCTTTACCACCATTTTTCTCTTACAATAATGAGGAAGAAAGATGAAAGAAAAAGAGAAGACAATGAGGTCATTCTGCAGAGAATTAACCTCTACAACCCCATCTTCATTCCAATGTGCAATTACCAAAAAGCCCTCACCACAAGGCCTAACTTAAACCCAATTAAAGCCCAACAACCTAAGGCCCACAAGGCCCAAACTACCCAAACCCGGGGCTCAAAGTCGAAGCCCACTCCACGGGTTAACCCGACACTCGAATCCAAAATCCGGGTCGTTACAAGAGACATATTAATATTGAAGAGTTAATCTATATTGTATGAATATGTTTGATAGATTATAACTATTTCAAATTGTTGTAATTTTGTTTTTAAGAATGAAAAACTTATCTGAGTAAAATATGTATTAATAGTAGCAGTTGTTGTGCAAATAAATATTAATTTTAAAATTTTAACTCGATTATAATTTATTGAAAAAAATAAGAGGAATTTAGGTTTCAAAATGGTACGAACAAGAAGAGTATTTCATATGAAAAAGGGTTATACTATTAGAAAAATAAATATTTTTTAAGTAAATTTACTTATTTGAGAACTAAAATATATTTTACTACTTTTAAATTTTATTTTATTAAATTTAATTATAATTATTAAAAAATTTAATTTGATTTTATTACCAACATTATCATTGACATTAAAACATATTCAATTTTGATCATTAAACTATTACTTTTGAGAAAATTATCATCAATATTATGTTTTTTTTTTTTTAGTTTTGGTCACCCATTGTTAAAAATTAACTAAAAAATAATAGTTCAGTTTAAATTAAATTATAATTATTAAAAATTTAATTTAATATTTTTTCTGACATTAGAATTGACATTAAAACATATTCAATTGTGATCATTAAACTATTTTTTTAGAAAATTATCACTAATATTATATTTTTTTTTGTTTTGATCACCCGTTTAAAAACTAACTAAAAAATAAAAGTTCAGTAAAAAAGTAAATAAAAAATAAATTGATGACTAAAATAGAAAAAAATATATAATATTAATAAAAAAATTAAAAAGAGATTTTAGTGAAATTTTACTAAAAAATAATAATTAAGTGACGAAAACAGAAAAATTAATATATTGATTACCATAAATATAATTTACCTAAAAAATAATGGTAGGACAAGTGACCTTACCATGCACAATGGTAGGTCCACCCCTGACCATACATGACCAAACCAACCCTAAGCCACACCATCAACAATCTCATAGTTCTAACGAGCAAAGCAGTCCAAAAATTATTGATCCCGACTTGACAAGTTTATGATGAACAAAACAATTATTGATTAATTTTAATTATGTGAATATTTTATTTGGATAAAAGATTAATATAGTTTAATTTTATATCGATCTGACGATTGATAATGATAGATGAAAAAAAAAATTATCTTTTAATTTTAATTGAGATCTGAGGATTAAAAGATTTTTTTAAGAATTTAAATCTTTAAAAAATTGTTTGATATGTATTCAATCAGAACCATCGAATTATGATAAAAGCAACGAAAAAGTGAGTGATTCCCGAAAATTTTAAGTAACAAAAACATATTTTTTTTGAAAAAATATTACTTTAAGGTGTTAAGTAAGTTTTTTTTTTTAAGGCTTAACTCAATAATATGTGCCCAAAGTATACATCTTTTCTGAAATAGGTGCCTAATGTTTTTTTTGGCTGAAATAAGTGCCTAAACTATATATTTTTTCTGAGATAGGTGCCTAATGTATTTTTTGGCTGAAATAGGTGCCTAAAGTTTTATTCCCTTAGTGTTTTAAGGTAACAGTGTTAAAAAAATTGTTTAATTTATAAATAAGTACATAAACTATATATTTTTTAAAAAATACGTGCCTAATGTAATTTTTATTAAAATAAATACCTATTTTTTTTTCTTATAAGTAATTTATATTTCTTATAAGATATAAAATTAGTTATATCTTAAATTAATCATTTAACCTTTTAAATTATGAGAAAAAATTATTTTTTAACAACACTAAAATAAAAAATAATTAAATTTTATATAATTTTATATTAATATTTTTTATATTTTTCACAACAATCATCAATGGGACAAATCGATTCACTTGCAAGGACATGCCTCCGGTTCACATGGGGAATATATACAAAAATTCTTATATTCCTATTACATTTATAATTGTATCGAAAAAGAATTTGAAATATTAATATAAAATTATATAAATTTAATTATTTTTTATTTTAGTGTTGTTAAAAAATATTTGTTTTCTCATAGTTTCAGCTACTAATCAAATTTAAATAAATTATTAATCAATTATAATAAATAATTTAATAGATTAAAACGATGATATATAAATAATTTTACATCTTATAAGAAATATAAATTACTTATAAGAAAAAAATTAGGCATTTATTTCAATAAAAATTACATTAGGAACCTATTTTAAAATATATATAGTTTAGGTACTTATTTATAAATTAAACAATTTTCTTTTAACAGTGTTACCTTAAAATACTAAGGGAATAAAACTTTAGACACCTATTTCAGCCAAAAAATACATTAGGCACTTATCTCAGAAAAAGTATATAATTTAGGCACTTATTTCAGCCAAAAAAAAACATTAGGCACCTATTTCAGAAAAAGTATATACTTTAAGCACTTATAACTGAGTTAAGCTTTTTTTTAACAATAACTGATGGTATTAATCATGATGAAAGTTCATTAAAAATATAATAATTACATTATAAGTTTTAAAAGTTTAGTAACTAACTATTAAATAATTTAATAATCATTTTATAAACAATTAAAATAATTATTTTTTAGTAACTAAATAATGAATTTGTCATTTTTGTCATAATTAAGTCATTCAATGACCGTTTTATAACAACTAATCTGAATTGTCCAGTCAACCCGTTGTTAGGTTGTTAATTGCATCTAATGACTCATTGATATTTTGTAATAAAATAAAAAGTTTAATGTGTATTTTATAACTTTAAAGGTTTAATGACCAAAATTATAATTTTGAGATAGTTTAATGGTTATTGTGAAGTTTAGCCTTACTATTTTATAGATTAAACGGTCAAAATATAAAGAGGCTCAACTTAAATATAAAAAACAAATTCACTAATTATTAAAAAATTTAAATTATTTTAATTTTAATTTTAAAATTTAAACTGTATTTAAATTTTTTAAATCAAATCAAAATTATAAATTAAATAAAAATAAATTAAATATTTTATATTAAATAAAAACAAATAAAATAATTTTTTTGTCACGGACTTATTTGTGTGCAAAGATTAATTGATTGTCTGGCTAGGATATGACCGTCAGGAGTATGGGTACGGGTGTTTAATGAGTTGAGTAGTTTATGAGTTGCTCGAATTTAATTTGATTAAAATTCGATAAATACTCGATCTAAATTGGCTTGATCCGACTCAATACTTTAACAAGTTGAATCGAGCAAAGTATAACTCGACTCGATAAGTTCGCGAACAACTCGTTAATTTTTTAAAATATTTTTTAGTAATTACTTTAAAATTATTTCATTCAATAAATCTAAATAATAATTATTAATTTATGAATTGATACTTTAATTTTGTTAATTTGATGTATTTATGGATTGCTACTTTCTAATTTAGACATTAAAAGCGCTTTATACACTCTTTTGATATTTTTGATTAAATTTATTAATTTATGTTAATAATAATGCTCATATAGTATTATTAAATTTTACTTTTAGTTAAAAATAAGGTGAGTTTTTAGTGAGCTTAACGAATAACGAGTCGAGCACAATTTTAATGAACTTAACGAACGAGTTGAATCGAGCAACAAAATTTTTTAACGAGCACGAGTCGAACAATGTCTAAGTCAAAATTGAATCGCTCGATAAGCACCCCGCTTTCTTCTGTCATTTTTTTTTTTTTTGTATTTTGTTGTTTTTTTCATGCATTTTCTTAAAAAAGTGAAATATATACTATCCCAAATTGAAGGCCCAATAGGCACGTAAAGTGACTCCAAGGCCCAATTTCCCCTTACAATAAAGTCCCAAAGTCCCCAACATTTAACAATTGAATGCTGGTATTTTATATTATGACTAAATGGTCATCATTTGATTCTAGATCTAATTATTTCATTGTTAAGAAATAATTAGACCTAATTAACTTTGTGCCTAATAAACAGGGTCATAATGCCGATTTTTGTTCATATTTTTTCCAACTAATCACTCTATAAACCTTTTCCTCTTTTGTAGTGCTCATGTACTAATCCGAAGTCTACAATCTAGCTATAAAGACCTATTGGAATGAGGAGAGAATTTTATTTGAATGCTTCTCATGAGTAAGCATAATTAATTGTTGATTTTGGGTTTAATGGAGAAATTCGTAGTCAACTGATAGTAGAGATCAAGGGGGAATAATTTTTGGAAGACTTTTAATTTAGTTATAATACAATGCATGTTTATAATTCTTTTATTTTTGAAAAAAATATAATTTATAAATAAAATTGTTAGATTTTAAATATCTCAAAATCATGACTGGTTGTGAGGGGAGTATCCCAAGCGATCGCTCAAGGTTGCTAAATTTAATTATTTATATTTTTTTAATTTTAGTTTTTATAATTTAATTAATTAATTAGTTTAATAGTTGAAATATTTTTTCTAGATATATAAATAAATCTAACAATAAAAATAATGTGTTTAAAATATTAAATTAATTATTTAAACCAATGAGGTAAATAAAAAAAATTGATGCCATTTTTTTATGTCCAACACTTAAAAAATAAATTTTAATAACTAATCCTAAATTCTAAATCATAAATACTAAACTTTACACCGATACCGTAAGATTTAATTTTAGATCATAATTCTAAACTTTAATTTTTTTATTATTAGTACATAAATAAAACCCTAAAAAACAAATAAAAAATATTCATAATAAAAAATATGTTTTAGTTATATACAAAATATTTTTAGTTTTCGTCCCAAACTCAAAAATTTCTAAAACGTCCTTCCTCATAACACGTCAGATGGGAAAACTTTTAACTTACGGAGCTATTTTCATGAATAATTATTGGAGGAAGATGAATAATCAGTGAAATTTTAACGAATAGCTATAACATAAATTTATTTAAATAATATTAAAAATAGCTAACATAAATTTATTTAAATAACATTAAAAATATTAAGTATTTATTTGATCTGAAAAATATTTAAGATATTTATTAAAAAATATCATTTGACTATTTATTTTTTTCCTGTGGTCTGAGCTTACTGATTTCGTATGTGCCAGTTCCCTATATAAAGTCGTGATGGTTTAGTGTTCCAATGTAGGACTAGGGCTAGAACTAGCGCTAGAGCTAGAGCTAGGCTAGGGTAAGGAATCCAGGGACGAGTTATGTATGAGTTAGATTATTATTTTTTTTAATTTTTTAGTATAATTATATTTTTAATTTAAATATTAATTAAATAAGAGTTTTTACACTTAATTTTCTAATTTATTAAATTAATTTAAAAATTTAATAGATTTTTATTCCTCCTAACATTAAATTTTAATTCTATCACTGAAGAAATCAAAGCTGCGAAGCCACATATTATTGTAACCAAGGGTAGACAGGGACAGACACAGTGTCCTTTGGTGTTTTAATCTAAAAAGCAAGTGATGTTGGGGCATGTAATAATACCAAGAGCAAGAGGGGAAAGGGTAGATTTTGTTGTATACTTTCCTGACTAACCACTCGCCCCTAGAGCTGTAGACTCAACTTGCAGATAGTGGGGTTTTGAATAGGTATAATAAAAATGATCGTATAATTTTCTTATAAAAGAAGAGTCCTAAAATTTTGATAAAACATCCATTAGATGATATTAATCTTGAAATTCATTGAAAATTTTAAAAATGTTATTAAGAAAGATACATTATAATTATTAAACGTTATAATTATTTTTTAAATACAACAATTGATTATAGAATCTTATTGATTATTCTTATTACTATTGCTTTTATAAAACTAGTGAGGTTTTGGACAGACACAATAGAAACAATCACATAGGGACTCCAGAAAGGACATTTGCTTCTAAGAATTATAATTTTATAACTAGCGAAAGTTATGCACAATTATTTTTAAAGGTCGTATTTTAATAAATTACATATAACCCTCAAAATATTTCAACCGACCATTTTTACGGACCAGGACCCATTTACATCATTTGGTCATTAACCTCTGTCACTTATGCTAATAAATGCTGATTCTTTCTGAACATCTGTCATCTTTTTATGATTTCCCTCTTTGACAGTTGGCTTCAATGCTGGTGTTTAATCAAAACAAGTATCAATTAATTTAGAGATGATTCCATAGGTATGAAATCACAGTTGACTAGCTTTTTCACACATAGTTGGACTAATTTTTTTATTTTCAAATTGGTAATGGGCACAGTCATGCCAAGACACAATCAACATGTTTTTCGGCTTGTAATAAGTAAAAATCTATCTGGTTTAATGATGTTCGGGAAAAAGTTGGAAAATTTTGGTGGCACAAAGCTAATAACCTAAAACTCAATTATTTTTATTTGAGTTCATATATGATGTATGGGAAATGATAAGAAAGATTAAACTAACTTTTATGGTACGACAAAAATCTATTAAACTTTTTATATTATGTTGACCTATGTAAAAAATAAATGTTAGATCACAAATTTTCTAATTTTATATAATGTCAGAGTTATATATTAGTGTGTCAATGGATCCCCTAATATTTTTACAAGTTTATATAAAAATATTTAAAATAAAATTTTACATTAATTTAAATCTAACAAATGATTTCAATAAAAAATAAATAATATTTATTTTAAAAATTTAAATTTAATTATTTTATTTGTATGATGTTTTACTTTATTAGAGAATTAAAAATATATATAAATATATATACCAAATGACATTTTCTTGAAACATATTACTAATTATACAGGATTCTAGGGAATCTACCCTCCTTATTGTAGATCTTAATGGAATTGTATGATGGAGTAGCTACGTCAGCTATGTATCATTCTTATCATGTGTAAAATACGATAGCTATACACAGAGATAGATTGAGGAGAGTCAAAAGGACAATTACGTTTAGTGAGAATTTCAAACTTTTATATATGGATGATTTTTTAAAAAAAATATTAAATTTTTATAATATTATTAAATATAAATATTTATACCACTAATATAAAATTATTTATCCTTTATCTATATAAAATATAAACACATATTAAACTGACAAATGAATTTGTTCATCTCTAACTATTACTCTATTTTTAAAAGATATATTTAATAAGATGTATAACAATATCATTTATATATTTTAGAATTTTTATTTTTTTATGTGAGATTAAAGTCTTTAATTTTTCTCAGATGTGATATTTTTTTTATTCAATTTCGTGATGCTCTTGTCATGAGTCAACTATACTCGTGATGAGCTACTTATTACGAGACCATTACCTTCTTCCTAAAAGATATATCTGATATAATGTGTATCACCATTATTTATACGTCACAATTTATTCTGGTTAATTTGGGATGAAGAGACAAATAATACGAAAAACACATATCAAATAAGGGGAAAAAAGCGAGGGATATTGACCTTTTGGTTCCATTTGTCCACTTTCTCCAGTTACATGAATATTTATAGCCCATAAGACTGTTGGTGTTTAGATGATACCAAATTAGGATGATAATGAGTTTCAGTAGTTTGCGAGTTATTTGGGTTCGATTCGATTAAAGTTTGATTTGAGTGAGCTCGACTCGGGCTTGGGTTTAGTTTGAGACCTTAACGAACCGAGTCTACCTAAGCTCAGCTTGAAAAGCTCGTAAATAGGCTCGGAATAATTATATTATATATATACTACACATACACTAAAAGTAATCTTCTTAGCAAAAGAAAGCAATAAAATAAAATAGGAGAATTCCACTAAAAATAAATTAACTAAAATAAATTAGACATTTTTTCTCTTTCTCAATATTGAATTTCGTTTTCGGTGTTGGTTATAAAGATGATTTTTAATGAGGTCTTATCTTTTATAGAAAAAAAATATAACAAAATTGTCTATTTTGAGTTGAGCTGAGCCCCATAAACTTCGAGTCCGAGCCGAGTCCAATAATATTGTTTTCGAACCGAGCCCGAGCCTAAAATTTCGAACTCGGCCTGAATCAAGCCCAATAACACTATTTCCAAACCAACTTAAACTTGATCGGGTTCGAACTCAACTCGACTTATTATCACCCCTCTACCAAACCTAATACAGTCTATGAACGAGTTACTTGAGATAGACTCAACTTTCAAGCGTTAGCCTTCATATGTAGGTCGAGTCGATGTAGTTACTGTGGTGCTTAACGTCTCTTTTGAAAACTACTCCGACCTCGGAAGAGTTGTTACCATGGGACGTTTTCAGGGTCATCATAACGAAAACACTGAAAATTATCTTCAAAATTATTTTCAAAATGACAAAAAAGACAAAGGACTTTGTTGGAATTAGGGGAAAAGATTGTGGCAATATTTTGTTAGTGTTAGTGTTGATACCGTTAGTGTTGCGAGAAGGAAAATGATCCTACAAATTTTCCTTTACACGAAGTCAAAACTCAAGCAAAAGCAGTCACATGCGCCACTGTGAGGGACATAATCATCTTCTTACATCATATACTTTCCGATGTATAGGGTAGAGACCTGAAATTGGAACCCCTACCCCTCACATTTCTACAGGAGCTTTCCATGCACTTTAGATGGAAAGCAATAATTTAAAAAAAATCATTGCAATTCTCATCGTAGCTTAATTCAAATTATAATTTAATGATAAAGTTATCTGATTTAAATTATTCTTAATCACTGTCAATTTATCACTAAAAACATATATTATTATAGTGTCTATTAAGATCACTCGATACCGTAAAATAGAAGAGTTAAAAATGAGGGTCGAAAAGTGAGTAAAACTCTACTTCTTCCTTTTCTTTAGAGTAGTAAACCTAGTTTAGGTTAATTACTTTCTATACAAACCATCTAATCCTATAAATAAATAGGAGAGATTAGGGTTTAAATAAGTTAAGCAGAAGGTTATATACTGAGAACAAAATTCTCGTACCCTTAATCAACGTCCATATTTTACCTTTAAAAAAATTTAAAATTAAATTTTAAACTTTAACCCTATTTTTTATACCTTAAAAAATAAAATATACCTTTAATTCTTTAAACCTTAAACTTCATAACCTTAGTATTTTAAAATAAAAACTCCAAATGGGGTAGAAAATTTGTACCCATATCTTTGGGGTCTTTAATTCTGTTTTAGTTTCTTTATGCCGTTATAGTTTTTTTGTTTTAATTATAACACTTGACCTGACTTTTTGTTGTTTACAAAACAAGAAAGATTTTAAAATTGTTTTTAAGACATTAATGAGCACTAAATCTGATTGTTGGATTCAAGTCTCCTCCTTTTAGCATGCAAAAAAGACATGTGGAATTAAACCATGTGTTTGATAATTGATATGCCGTTGACATTTACAAGAAAACCTCATCATTGCTAATGCCAACTAATCAAAATGAATGTTGTCTGATGAAACCAAACAGGGAGAAAAGGTTGGTTTAGGATTTGGGTCATCTGGTTTTCAATCATTTTACGTTTTAATCAGACATATGTAACCATGGTGGTGTGGAAAACAAGACAAGGGTCTCTGCTGATGTTTGTAAGGTTTGGGATGAAAGGGTGAGTTACCGCCGGTGAAGTTTATATTCTCCGACATAGAACTATTAATGGGGACCCCCATGTGTCCGTCTTAACATTGCTTTCATGTTTGAGGAATGATTCAGTGTCCGATTAGCTTTTTAGGGTTTGGACCTTGGATACCCTACATGTGCAGACAGGGAGATAGTAAAGACTTGTCTTTTTGTTGGATCTGTACGAAGAAGACGACAGTAAAAGTTTTAGTTCAGACGCACAATGTTATATATATATATAACTAGTTTTGTATTCAGACTCTTCGATTATCCGATCACATTTTATAACTATTGATATTTGACCTAATGACCAATTAATTAAGATTATATTTCATAGATGTTTATTACGTGGTTATCCTTCAAACTCATTTTCTCTATCGATAATTAAGATTAAAACTCTTAACCTTGCTTAAAGGACTTAGTATCTTATTTTAATAGACTAATTGATTGTTGGTTCTAATTAGAGATGATCGTTCGACCCAGACCCGATCCTATTTTTAAAAGAAATTTTGGTTTTGAATTGGTTTTTTCAAGATGGGGTTGGGTCAAATTTAGTATTTATGGTGAACAATACTCGATCTTGACCTAAAATTATAATTTTATTTTATTTTAAATATTGAGATATAATTATTATAATGTTTGTCTCTTTATATATTTTCAATTATCTCTCTATTTTTTTCTGATAAAAATAGAACAATTTTTACTTTAAAATTTAAACAAAATCCTGATTGAATAAAATATTATAAAATATTGAGTCACATAAAATTCGGATAGAAATGTTAAACTTCCTTAGCCTCGATCAAGTGCATGGGACATATGTTAAGTAGGATAAATTATATCTTGGATAAGTTTTACTACGTGTTCTGGGACCAACAACTAAAAATCACACATATAATTATTTTTTCCATATCATATATTTTTTCAAAGTGAATCTTCACTTGAAAAAACTATTTTTAAAATGAACTAACAATAAATATGAGTGAAGATTCACTTTGGAAAAAATATGATGGTTATCACTGATTTTTGGCTAAAAAAGAAAAAAACTGAAACTACATTATTCTTAGATTCGATTCAAGAAAAAATTAGAAAATGCACAAGAAAAGATGAAAAAAAATTATCTCATTCGAATAAAAAAAGGAAAATGCAACCTTGATTCATCAGATTCGTTTCAGAAGAAAAATATCATCTTAATATGGATGCAATCGGTCAAATTGAAGAACATGGTGATTGGAATTGAATCAAAGAAATTATGAGAATAATTTTACCTAAATTTTAGGATTTTATGAGTATCTTTTCATGTATTTTTTATTGAAAACTACTATAAAACTCCCTCACCATCACCTTTATAAACACACAACAACAACACTTCAGAATTCACATTCACCATTCATCCTCTATTCTTGTAATTTAACATTTGTCTTACCACTATCACTTTGTATTGGAATTTTTGTAAAATATAAGAAGAAAAGCTTTTTTTTTAGGTATTTTATTCTTAATCTTTTATTTATTTATTTATTTTATTGCGATACAATTATAATTGGAATTTTTGTAAAATACAAGAAAAAAAGCTTGATTTATTTATTTATTTGGCATTGTGGGGTGCTAACTCTTCAACACACGTAACCAATTCTCGAACTTATTTTTTGTGTTTTCCGCAGACCAAAATTGTTGTTTTAATAAAATAAAATGATTTTATTAAAATAACTTGTTTTTAGGTGATTCAATCACACATTTTAAAAAGATTGGTAACGACTCCGTTGTTTTTGTTTTTAAAGAAAAAATCGTCGAATCACTTGAAAAAGGGGTTGCGACAATGACATGAAAAAAATAATGATATGAGTGATTTTTAGTGGTTGATCCCACAAATAATGTGACGAGACTTATACATGATATAATTTTTAATTAAGGAAAGTCGATTTTTTTTTTAAAAAAAATATTATTATAATAAAATCTTTTAAAAGAATTGATGAGATCAATTATTTTCAGATTGTGAAAATCCCAAATCCTTAAAAACGATCTGTCCACACTTTTATGCACAAAACAGGTTATAATCTTTCTCATTTACTTGCATTAATGGGAAAAATTTACTAATTAATTCATAACAAATTCTTATTTATTATTTTGTAAAATAAAAACTTATCAAAAGTATGGTGAATTAGGATTTCTAATTTTGGGTTTCCATTGTTTATTATTATTATTTTTATTAAATAGTATTAAGATGATTAATAATATAATATTTATTTATATACGTTTTAAATATTTAACGATACATATATAATTTACAAACAAAACGATTCAAATCCAAATATTCTAAGATAAATATTATTCGTTTTTCTATTGAGATCACTTATTATATTTATTATTATTTTTTATTTGCACGAGATTATAATATTTATAAATTAAAACGTATTAAATCTTTTCAATTCGTACTTTAAATATTAACTATTAAGATTATAATATATTAACTCGAAGTTAAAAATATTGTATTTCATCCAAACGATCATTGACATTGAAAAATATTTAATATATTATATATTCTGTCTCATTTAAATCGTTAACTTTTGTAAATAATATTATACAAAAAATAATATAAATCTCTCTCTCTCTTTTTACATTTAGTTTTTAGTTTTGCTAAACTGACCAAGATGATATAAATCCAACTCATTTGACGTTACTATTTTCTTATAACTCTTAAAAGGGATAAATCATCTTTTATTATTTGTATAAACTTAAAAGAAATTATTCATCTTTTAATTTATTTTTTATATTTATTTACTTCACAAAATAATTATTTACGTTATATCTTATAATAGTTTATTATATTTGACATAGATGTTACTTATTAAATACAATTTAAATGGAAGGAAAAATATGAATATTATTTCTTAAAATAATAAAAATAATTATGCTTCTAAGTGAGACAACATATTTTGAAAGGCAAATAATTGTGAGTTATAAAAGTTATCACTAATGATAATAATATCTAACTGTTAAAAGTAAAATTTTTAAAAGAGCAATAAAAATTCTCAAAATATTCTTTCAAATATTATGGATAATATATAAAATAAGTCTATACATATAAAAAATTTATAGCAGAAAATCAATTTAAAACTTTAAAAGAACTATGCATTATTAAAAAAGAATATTTTTCATAACAAAATAATGGGATAAATAATTAGGAGAATTTAATATTTTATTTTTTGAAAGCAAAACGGGTTTGCCAAATAATTAAGCGCACCGTAAAAAACGAATATGTTATGAATATCTTTATTTGTGGTGGATATTTATATATTAAGTTAAATTTTATTATTAGAGTTTAATACTATTAGAATTAGGGTTTTCATCTTATCCCTATAAATATAGACTTTTAGACAAAACATTGTACATAACAATACTTTGAGAATATAATAAAATCTCTCTTTTTTGTCTATACCTTTCGAATTTAGTTATTAGATGCTACACCGTAAAATTCATTAGCACATTGAGTATAATTCGATTGTTAATGTTGGGAGGGGAGAAAGTCTATTAAACTTTATACATTTAATTTTAAATTTCTTAATTTTTTGAATTAAATTTTAATTTTCTAATCTTAATAAGTTGTTCCACTCTAAAATTTTAAAATATTATTTGTATTTATCTTAAAAAATATTTTTTATCCATCATTATATATAACAATATACATCACTTATTTTATTAATTAACTTAATGACTAAAAAATATTTTTATTTCATATTATATAAATTTAAATTTTGATATAAAAATATAATAGTTTTAATAAAAAAAACAGTATTGCATCTGACATTTGCTATTATTACAATGGAAATATAATCATTATGTATCCTAATTTAGAAATATATATATGGAAATAAATGGTTTTAATTATAGAAAACATTGACTTAATGCACTCTCGTTAGTGAGAGATTATATCATAATCTCCGCCTACACGTCAGCCGTGGTCCTTAACTAATGAAAATTACTTATTTCGTCACTAATCAGTCATGTAATTAATATAATTTCTAGAAATTATATTTTTAAAATGACATGAAAATTCTAAGTGAAGATTCATTGGTCGAAAAAAATGAGGTGAATATTAGTGATGAAGTGGGTAGTTATTATTGGATGAGACCACAGCTAATATGGTAAGTCAGACCTATGATATAATTTCTCCTCGGTAGGATATAGAAGAATTGAATTCAGATTACCGCAACTGAATCTACAGAAAATCTCATAATAAAAAGGTAGATATTGAATATTTAGATATATTCGATTTTTTATTTTAAAATATTATATTGATAATATATAATCCTTTTAGATGTAGGATACATATAATTTATTGTTCGTATTTAACATAGACACCCATTTTTTTAAAGATTGTTTTATAAAAGAAAAATAAAAATCTAATTAAAATTTTATGAAAAATTTAAAATCTAACTAAATTTTTATGAAAAATTTTCACACAATTAGATCCTTATAATTTAAATTATAATCAATCAGGTTCAAAATTTAAATTGCGATTAATTTAATATTTCTGTAAATTAATCATTACAGTTAATTGTTAACTCACAAATATTTTATAAGATATTGACACTTTGTACACTTTAAAAGTGCTATGTCATAAAAACTATAAAAATCATTTAATTTTTAAAATAAAAATATCAAAATTCAAAAAATATTTAAAATCAAAAAATATTTAGATATTTAAAAATTATAAAATATACTTTTTCTTAAAAATTTAAAAATATACAAATAATTGTAACAATCATTTAAAAATATATAAAAAATTATAATTAAATAACATTTAAAAATAATTTTTTTAAAATATAAAAATCAACACTGTCATTAATTTTTTAACGGTTAGTGACCAAAACAAAAAATATATATGTTAAAAATAATTTTGACAAAAAATTAATTAGATAACCAAAATAAAAAAATAGTGATAATTTGATGATCACCCATATAATTTTCTAATAATTTATATATGAATTTATCGTATTTTTTTATAAACTAGATTTGTTTTAATTTCAATTATTTCTACTATATGGTATGATATATAATTATAAAAAAAAAAAAATCAACAGTAAAGTTCATTAATTTATCGAGGATTCTATATCTACATCTATAAGATTTAAAATTTTAAGTTTAATGTCGATTAAGTATAGTTGAATTAGAATTGCCTATATAATATATAAAAATTTATGATGAATATTTTTAAATACTTAATCTTTTTATTTATATATAAAATTATAATATAAATATTATATACTAAACATTAAAAAATCAACGTTTGATTTAGTGGTTAGAGATATTCTTATCTTTCCTTGAATAATAAAATTTGTGTGCTTATGGTTTATATAAAATTTTACTTATTTATTCTCTTAAACCCCTAATGCTTCAAAATTATAAATTTAAATTCTAATTATTAAATTTTGTATCCTAATCCTAAAACATTAAATTTTATATTCTTAAAACCTTAAATTTTAAATTTTTAGATCATAAACACAAAAAATTCTAAATCTTTTTATTTGATTATTATTTATATTATATATCATAAATTAATGAGGTTTAATTTTTCTAGGAATATAATTGATTACATTCTAATATAATCTATTAAAAAGTAAAGTAAGCTTGAAATTATCTTTTAAAACAGATACTATTATAATTACTATTAGATAAATAAAAAAAGACTAAAATAAGCGTTAATCTAATAATTTTTATATGATGCCTCCTTAAGTGAATGTATAACAAAATAAATTATATCATGTTCTTCCTATCACATCGTGAATGAGATGAATCATTAAAGTATATCATTTTATTAATTTTTTATCTTATCTTTTTATTAAATGAATCTTTAATTAAATTTATTGTAAATTAAATTAAAAAAATAATTTTATCAAGTGAAGATTTATTCAATAAAATATGAAATAAAAAATTAATAATATATATTTTTGTTGATTAATATCATATATGATACGAAAAAAAAGACTCATAATATAATTTTTCGTATAACAAAACCTTAAAAATGACTTTTTTTAATTTTTATATTTTTTGATTTAGTTTATGATAAATTACATCGGATATCATTGAATTTTAGATGTTAAATAACTCAATTTTCAATTTGTTCAACTACAACACTAAACTTAAATTTTACCTTTAATTATATCACTGGATTGTTAATTTGATAATGGCATGATGATGTGAATAAAATGATATCATTTTGTTGTGTTTATTGATGTAAAACGATTTATTTTAGACACTGCATTTTATGGGTATACCTTAAAAAGATATTATTTTATCATTGAATAATCTAATCGTTATTACTTAATTGTCATTGATCATCATTTGTAATAAGATTGATATTATATTTTATTCTTTTATTTTCAAACTGATTTTTTGTGAAATCTATTTAAAATTAGGGGTGTTAAAAAATATCCGACCTAATTGATTTGACCTAACTACTCGAATACCCAACACAAATAATTTAGTAGTTATCCAGAATTTTTTTAGCCCGGATGGAGTATCTGACCCATTATTTCCCGGGTTGAACATAATCACAAAATTACATTTTTTTGGATATTTGATTCTTATTTTTCTATTTTTTTATTTTAAATATATTTATTATTTAAACAAAATACCTTTATATTCACCGTATTCTCAATTCAAACAACATAATTTCTAAATCTTGATCCCTCAAACTTTATTTTCAAAAAAGAATTAGGGACTCATTATAAAAAAAATAAGATTTATTGTAAATAATAAATTTATTTTTTCTAGTTGACAAAATTCGAACTTTACTCGTTTATATATGCACTATTTTTACAGATGCATTAACCAAGATGAAAATCAATTCAATATTCTTTACTATTTAAATCATTAATTTTTGTACATTAAAAATAAATTAAACTAATTAAAAATATTAAAAATATATTAAAAAATCCCTTAAGCCTTATGTTTTGTTTCGAATTAGATTATACAATTTAAGTCTTAACCTTTATGTTTAGATTATGTAACTAAGGTTTTAAAATTTTATATTTGGATGTTGGATTATGTAATTCAAACTTTTAAATTTATATATATTGTTTAGGATTAAATTTAGAATTTATAAAAAAAATTAAAAATATGAATTCTCTATTACTCGAATTTTTAAATATCCGAGTGTTCGGGTATCCGAAATACCAGATACCAAAAAAACTAGATCAAAATATGGCCTGTTGCCCCTACTTAAAATCTATAAAATTAAACACAAGTCACCATTTTTGAGGTTTTGAAAGCTTTTTTAAATTTGAGAGTTTTGCGGTGTTTATTTAAAATCCCAAAGAATTATAAATCACTCTTTTGAGAATACAAACCACATACCTCAAAACTAATTTTATCAAACGATGGTTAAAGGGAAATCATAGTTTTATCATGCATGACATTTTTGATGAATTTTTATTAAATATGAGTGAATTTTATAAAAATATCAAATAAAAAATAAAATACAAATATTTTAATATATATCTTATCGTAAATGATAATCAATGACATGCGATGATTAATTGACAATAACGAGTAAGATATACAATAATCAAAATAAAATCATTCTAAGGTTAATAACAAAATTAAGACACACCTAAAAATCAATATTATTTTTATCACACCAACAGTTTTCGTCTATATCATAACATTATTATCAAATTAACTAATAATCTTATATTATAATTAAAACCACAATTAAAATTTAACCCTACAATTAAACAAATTGAATAATATAAACATTGTTAATACTAAATGCTAGAGGATGTCACTGTTATAAATCATTCTTGTCCGAAAATAAAATCATTACAAAACCGAAAGGAAAAACCATTTTTTTTTCACATTTATAGGAAGATAAAAGAAACAAAGAAAAAAAGAGAGATCAAAAGTGAGACAAAATTAAAAACCAACCTCTTTCCCTTTTGCTTTATAAATCATAAATGCAGGCCATTCCCTTTGTTTCTCTCTATATTATTTATATATTGAGCTCTAATTTAATCTTTCTCACCGACCACTTTCTGGTTTCCTTTCTCCTACTCCCACTCGTAGAGCAGAAAAACATAGACCAACAAAAAGCTTATTCTTTTGTACCCTTGTGCTCTTGTTTTTCAGAAGTTTTCTGTTTTTTTTTTTTTTCTGGGAAATGAGTTTTGGATTGTGAAGTGAAGTTTAGTTTTTTTAGAGAAATGGGTGAAACAGTGATGGATTCAACGTTAAAGCAAACACTGAGGAATCTTTGTTGCAGTAATGGATGGTCTTATGGTGTTTTTTGGGGCTTTGATCACATAAATCCAATGTAAAGTTTTTGGTTTTTTATTTGTTTACTCTTGTAATAATATTTGCTTGGTCTTTGTTTTGTTTCCTTTCCTGTGTCGTTTGCTTGCTTCTTCCAATGTTTTGAGATCTTTGTCTTTTAGTTTGTTTCAAGATCTGTTTTTTATTTTTGGCTAAAACATCTACTGCTACTTCCAAAGCATGCATGCATGTATGTTTCAATTCAGAGAAAAAATAGTTTTCTTTGCTTGGAAAATTTTCTAAATGGAACAAGTTCAAAAATGGTGATTTTTCCTATCAAAATTTCTAAGCAATTTATGTTATGTACTCTAAAGCAGAATTTCAGAAAAAAGTTTCAACATTAACATTTTTTTTGCCTTTCTAATTGTAGATTTTCACTCTTGGAATTTGAACAGGTTGTTAAGAATGGAAGATGCCTACTATGAACAGCAAATGGGTCAATTAGTTGAGAATTTGCTTCAAAAATTCCACATCCTGGGTGAAGGGTAATAATTTCCCCTGTTACCTGGAAAAACTGTTCTCTGGTAAATTTGGAGTTATCACAATATCTCTCTAACATGGCCAACCTTGTTATTTTCTCAACTCTAGAATAATTGGCCAAGCAGCTTTAACTGGAAAACATCAATGGATTTTCTCAGACTCCACTGGAAATGAAAATACATTTCAGGTAAAATTTCCTATTAATAACATTTTTCATTTGATATGAAAGATTGTTTTTCTTGTGTCTTGCATCTGTGAAATATGTTTTAGTACATGGTTTAGATTTCCCCCTTTATTTTACAGGATGAATCTGAGTTACAAGGCCTATTTTCATCTGGGATAAAGGTAACTTTCAATTTAACCTATTTTATCTAAGGATCTTTTTTCATAACCTACAGTTATTTACAACCAAACATGATCTGCAGACAATTGCAGTAATCTCTGTAGGAAGACAGGGAGTGGTTCAGTTTGGATCCACCCAGAAGGTTAGTATGTATAAGATTATTGATATGTTTTCATCCTTATGAAAAATGTGTTCAAATGAAGTACCAACATCCCATTTAGTAATGGTTGGAACCATATGTTGAATTGCGAGATCTTAAACGAATCATTCCTTGCTACGGAAAGCAAATCCGAGCGGTTTTAAGTTCTAAATAGATGGAACTACTAGAATATGCCTTGTACTAATGCATGCCTCTTAGAGTTCTTATATAAGAGACTGTAAGAAGATCTTATATCTGAATTCAAAGGCCACCAAATATGCTTTTCTATGGTTTATGAGTATTTGGTAATTCTCGTCTAGTTCGTTAGTCATGTTCCATTTATTAATGTGTACGAGTTTCTGAAGAATGCTAAATTGTTCTTTTGGTGCTCTTGTAGATTTTCGAGAGGCTGGAATTTTTGGCTGAAATGGAGAAGTTGTTTTATGACATGAGTAGTTGTCGTGGGGTTACGTCTTTGGAAATTGAAACTTGCAATCTTGATGGATTGTTAGCTTCCCTCACGTCAGGCGGAAATTTTTACAATGAGAATCTAACAACTGAACAAGGTGGCTGCTCTAGAGAGCCATCATGTTCCTCTCAAAATCTAACTGAATCCTCCTGCTTTGTGCATGTGGCTCAAGACCAAAATATGAACTTTAATACGAGCTCTCGTATTAACTGCTTGGCTGCTAATACCCCTTGCACTAGTCCCTGGAATAGTGAGGGTTCAATTTTGACATCAGTGCCGTCTGAAAGGGGTGTGTGGGATCCTTCCATTGCAGTAACTAGAAAGGCAAATGGTCTTGAACTTGGTGGAAAAACAGAACAAAATTCACAGGAGGATTCAGCATTTACATCATTTTTTTACACAGGAGAATTGATTGATGCAGAATTACAAACTTTAGACAGCTTTGGCAAAACAAAACAGGAACAACATTATTTTGGCGCTAACGCCGGACTTCTGGACAGTGTAATTAGCCTACGGAGAAGCACAGAGGAGTTTAACCTAGCTGACTTTACAACAGATCTCTCTGGCTCCTATACAATGGATGATCTCTCTCGGTGGTTTTCTCCTTTACCCCAGCAACACATTAATGGAGCAGGAGCTACAATGATGAGTGATCCTTCATGTTCTGTAGGGGTTATCTCTATGCCATCCATTCAGACAGGAAGTGATGCAGTTATCGACATTCCTGTCCGAAAAGCAGCTAATTCATTTCAAAGCTCCATCACTGATGCATTCATATCTAATATAGAGAAATCTTCAATTGTTCATGATAATAGAAAAGATAATTTTAGTGGCATTGGAATGGATTTTAGATTTCAGAAAACTTGGGAGCCCTCAGAAGATATCATTATGCCTTTGTTGCATGGTGATAAGTCGGCCGTTACTTCTGGTATTTCATCGACTTCAGAATTGGATGTTCATTCCATGACTAGCAAGAGAAAAGGGTTATTCTCTGAACTTGGCCTTGAAGAGCTTCTAGGCGGGGTTGGTAATTCTTCGTATGTTACCAAATCTAGTGTTGAGGATCAATTTTCCACTATTAAAAGACGGAAAATTGAAAGTTGTTCGTCTAATTTTCAAGGTCAGCTTGAAGATCTTTCTTGGTCTGGTGGGAACATGAATCGGGACAGCAGCAATAGTACTATTTTCAACAAAGAGGTTCACCAAATATCACAAGTAGGTTTATGGATTGATGATAGCTATAGTGTAAATGCTGGAAATGCTGTTGTTGGCACATCAAAGAAGCCCACTAGGAAAAGAGCTAAGCCTGGTGAAAGTACTCGACCAAGACCCAAAGACCGTCAGCTGATCCAAGATCGTATCAAAGAGCTCCGAGGGATTATCCCTCATAGCGGAAAGGTACTAATATCGAATCTTTGCTTTTACCGTTCTATTTTTAAGCATTATTATCATTTAAGGTTATTTCTCTTGTTACTCAATGAAGCATTTTATTTCATTGAAAAACCGGCTTACATTATTTTCATAATGCAGCAGTTGAGCATTGACCATTTATTGGAGCGAACCATCAAATACTTACTTTTCTTGCAAGGCGTGACAAAATATGCGGACAAGATCAAACAAGCTGATGAACCAAAGGTAACAATTTTGTTTAATTCGATGAAATATGATATCGAAGAAGCTCAGAGTTTGGTGATTGCAGTTCACTAATGCTTTGACAACTTGCTTGAACTTCAGCTTATTGTCCCGGAGAATGGAAAGCTTCACAAACACGATACAATGAACGGTGACGCTACATGGGCGTTTGAAGTTGGGGCTCAAAGTATCCCTATTGTAGTTAAGGACCTAAATCCACCAGGCCAAATGCTTATAGAGGTATGAATAATGACAAGGCACATAACTTTATTCCTTTCTAATGTAAAAGCCAAATAATGTCTCCTCAAAGGTGGTTTAATTGAATGATGTTGATGCTTTTGCTGAGCCTTCCATCATTTATTCGATACAGATGGTCTGTGAAAATCGAGGATTCTTTCTTGAGATAGCGGATGTCATCAAGGGCTTTCCATTGAATATCTTGAAGGGAGTGATGGAGCTCCAAGACGATATGATATGGGCACGATTCATTGTTGAGGTAAATGCCAAAGTTAAGACTTGAAAACAATGTACCGAGACAACTGAAATATGATTTCAAGAAACTGATCCTAAAATGAATATGACAGGCAGACGATCCAGTCGAAAGGACCAGTATAATTTGGTCTCTTCTCCCACTTCTGCAGCAAAAGGAGAGCGGTTGGATTGATTCCGCAGCTCAGCCGAGTGGCGACATGGATGGTGGAATTTCCCTATTCAACAGTTACCAGCAACCTTTGCCTGCTGCCTACTGTCAGCATCGCGAGACATGCTAATAATCGAAGCAACACATTAAAGGGTTCCTCTAGTACCTTGAGCATTCACATCTAAGGGACCAGCTGCAATCGGTGTTCTGGAAATCGAAGAGCCAAAACTGAAGATAGAGAAGGTTCTTCATTCTGGTTTTGACTGCCTTGGACACCAAAGTACAGGGACTTGTTTGTTCCCTATACAGTTTCTGAAAAGGGAGGAGAAACACCGGCAGCACAGGGAACCGTAACCTGATAGAAACTTGTCTCATCGTACGGCGTTGACCAATCTGGTCCGCATTTGAGGCTGTTGACTAGAATATTGGACTCTAGTTCTTAGTTTTTCGGTTCTTGCATGCTGATCCAGAGAAGCTTAACATATTTTTCATGTTTCGATTTAGTCATAGAATCAGCTAAACTTTAGATAGGATACCGTAAATTTTTTGATATGATGCTGTAACATGTAACATCCTTTACCCGGTTTAAAAACTTGAACAAGAAACTGCAGATACATTTTGTAGAGACCTAATATAAGGGTGTTCTTTTCAACTCAGTTTTTTTATTTTATTTTATTTAACAATAAGATTCGAATTTTAGACATTGTTTAAGAATTTAGTACTTTATCCCTTTAGACTATAATTATTTTAAATACATAAATTTATAAAAAAACTATTTTGCAGGTACTTGCTCAAAGTTTTTAAAATATAATTGGAAAATTCTACAACGGCGTAAAATATCGTTGAACAACACTATTAATACTGAACGTTACTGAATATTATTAAATTAATTAATAAAAATTAAAAATATCAAAAACTTAATATATAATTAATAATTATTTAAAATAAAATTTTAATTAAATTATTTTTATAAGAAAAACTACATAAGTGGTTATCCAAACCTCACTTTTTTTTTTATGTTAGTCATGTAACTAAATTGTTTATCAAAATTATCGCTAACATTTTATTTTGTTATCATTTTAGTTACTAAGTGTTAAATATATAATGAAGATTGTGACATGATATAGTTTAAAAACAATTTTAATCCTTAAATTTATTATATTTTATCAGACTAATTCTAATAGAAAATAATTTATCAAATATTTAAACTAAACTTCAAATTTCTCATCTTTTTTCTTCTTCTTTTTGTAACGCTACTTTAGAAATTAATTTGTCAACTCTCTTTATTTCTCTTACGTCTTTGAACAATTTATTATGTTTCAAATTATTGAAGACCACTTTAATTTCATGATTTTTTTTTTATTTTAAAATCTAATTTAGTTTCTTCGACTTTTCCCAAAAAACTTGTATACACCATTTTTCTATCACTTTCTTTGCTTATCTACTCTATAAAAAGGATTATTGAAAATGATAGAAAAACTTCATAAAATTAAAAATAATACACCGAAACACTATTAATTTAAAAAAAATTTATAGAAAGGAAAATTCTACAACATATGATGTATACCTTTGACCACTATTAACGCAATATATGGTTAAATACTATTAATTTTTTTAATATTTTTAAATAATTATTAAAAATTTTAAAGGTTCAATATGCAATTAATCATATTTCGAAATGATATTAAAAAATTATTTCATGAATCATTCTTACAATTTTATCCATGATTTTACCCAATTAAATAAACTCAAATTATTATATTTCACATAATATTATCTTATAAATTAAAATTTATAAATTATCTTCTTTCTTAGACTTTATATATTTATTCTAATATATCAATACATGAAATCGTTAAAATAAAAAAAAAACATTAAAAATGATATCCTATGAATCAAAAAAGATAAAATTATTATTAATTAAAACACTATACATCAGTCTCAATTACATTTGCTGAGAAAAAAAATTAAAATTATTAATAATAATAATATCACTGTATTCTAATTTTAATATATTCTTCGATAAAATCATTGTATATAATTTGATTATAATAAATCTATCAATGAAAAATAATATTTTAAAGAAGATTGAATTGAATTTTTCGATGAGTTATAAGGATAAAAACATGATCATGTTTTTAACCAGTCACGTATCTAATACATTTTTTAAAATAATATTCGACACACTTATTTATTTGAAATGAGGATAAATGCAATAATTTTATTGTTTGAGTTGAGATTAAAATATAGTGATTTTATTAATAATAATTTTTTAATAAAAAAGTTGGTTTTTAAGGAGATTTTTTAAAAAGAAAAACACATATTTTAAAAATAAAAATTTGAGAAATTTAAAAAAAGTTTGAGTTAAAACAAAATTTTAGAGTAGACTTCTCCCAAACTATTTGTATACATCAATTTTATCATTTTTTATGCTTATCATCTTCATAAAAAAGACTATTAACAATGATAGAAAAAGTCCATAAAATTAAACACAATATATTGTTAAACTGAGTAGATGAAAATGATAGAAAAAATCGGAAAAAAAAAACTAAATTAGGTTTTAAAATAATAAATCATAAAATTAAAGCAGTCTTTTATAATTTAAAACTTAATAAGTTGTTCAAAATGCAAGAAAAATAAAGAGAGAGTTTACAAATTAATTTTCAAAGTAGTGTTGCAAGAGGAAGAAGAAAATGGATGAAAATTTTAAGATTTAGTCCAAATATTTGATGAGTTATTTTCTAATAGGATTAATCTGATATAATACAATAAATTTAAGGACTAAAATTATTATTAAACCATGTCATGTCGTAATCTCCTTTAATTATTTAACGGTTGGTGATCAAAACGATAATAAAATAAAATATTAGTGTCGATTTCAACAAAAAAATTTAATTGGATGGTCAACACAGATAAAGGGTGATAAGTGGGTGACCTTTCGTGTAGTTTTTCCTATGAAAAATAATTTAATTGAAATTTTATTTTAAGTAATTATTAATTATATAATGAGTTCTTAATATTTTTAATATTTTTACTTAATTTAATAATATTCAGTAACGTTCGGTGTTAGTAGTGTTCAACGATGTTCGACGTACGTGTTAGACTCATCCAATATAATTTCTCAAAGTTTTAACAATAAAAATCTTAAAAGAAGAGTTGAAACGTTTTTAATAAAACAAAAGTTGAAATATTTTTATTATAAAGCCAATAATAATATTTTAATAGGACAAAACAAGTATATTTTACAACACTAATAAAATTTTTACAACTCTTTCTTATTTTGGAAGGCATGAATATGGATAGTCGCATACCGATACCCAAAATTATAAAATTTTAATAATTTAAGGTAAATAGTGCAAAATTTAAAAAGTTTGATGCCAATTATAAAAATAATAAAATTATATATATATATATATATGAATACGTTGGTCAACGCGAAACATGAAATTTTTATCTTAAATCAGAATCCAACCTATATCAATTCAATTCTTTTAAAAATCTTTCATAAACATAAAATTCAAGAAGAAAAAAATTAGGTAAGGTAAGACCGGATGTATAGATTATGTCGAGTCGAGTCGAATAAGATTTAAATAATTTTTATCCCTAAAGATAGAAGTTGTTCCACCCTTTCTTTGTTCCTTTATGAGCACATTTTCATCATAAAAAAGGTCCTGTGGGTTATGATTTGGAATCATAATAATAAAAGGAGGGGTCAAGGTACAGACAGTTTTCAAGGGGTAGTAAGTTTGGTCCACAAGTGATGACTCTTCTATTGGTATATTTACCCAAACTTAAATCTCAGAAAATAATGGCTGAAGGTGCAGGCTAATTGCACAAATTATTTTGTTTCAGTAGTTAAAGAACGATTATCGTTTTTGAAAATCACGGATTTAAATACCAATAATGCAATATAATAATTAAACGATTAATATTTAATGATTTAAAATATACTCTATAAGATATACAACTGTAATAACTGTAACTGATTCAAAAAAGGCTTAACTCAGTAATAAGTGCTTAAAGTATACACTTTTTTCTGAAATAAGTGCCTAATGTTTTTTTTTGGCTGAAATAAGTGTTTAAATTATATATTTTTTCTTAGATACGTGCCTAATGTATTTTTTGGCTGAAATAGGTGCCTAAAGTTTTATTCCCTTAGTCTTTTAAGGTAACACTGTTAAAAAAAATTGTTTAATTTATAAATAAGTACCTAAACTATATATATGTTTTAAAATAGGTTCCTAATGTAATTTTTATTGAAATAAATGCCTAATTTTTTTCTTATAAGTAATTTATATTTCTTATAAGATGTAAAATTATTTATATATCATCGTTTTAATCTATTAAATTATTTATTATAATTGATTAATAATTTATTTAAATTTGATTAGTAGCTGAAATTATGAGAAAAAATATTTTTTAACAACACTAAAATAAAAAATAATTAAAATTTATATAATTTTATATTAATATTTTCAATTCTTTTTCGATACAATTATAAATGTAATAGGAATATAAGAATTTTTGTATATATTCCCCATGTGAACCGGCGGCATGTCCTTGCAAGTGAATCGATTTGTCCCATTGATGATTGTTGTGGAAAATATAAAAAATATTAATATAAAATTATATAAATTTTAATTATTTTTTATTTTAGTGTTGTTAAAAAATAATTTTTTCTCATAATTTAAAAGGTTAAATGATTAATTTAAGATATAACTAATTTTATATCTTATATGAAATATAAATTACTTATAAGAAAAAATTAGGTATTTATTTTAATAAAAATTACATTAGGCATCTATTTTTTAAAAAATATATAGTTTAGGTACTTATTTATAAATTAAACAATTTTCTTTTAACACTTATACCTTAAAACACTAAGGGAAGAAAACTTTAGGCACCTATTTCAGCCAAAAAGTACATTAGGCACCTATTTCAGAAAAAATATATAGTTTAGTCATTTATTTCAGCCAAAAAAAAATACTAGACACCTATTTCAGAAAAGATGTATACTTTGGACACCTATTATTGAGTTAAACCTTAAAAAAATCTCAGAAATTACGAATCTTAATCCCAACTTGGATCCCTGAGTATCTGGCTATTGTAGTGCATATGTCAGGAGAGCCCAACACAAGACAAGAGTCTTGTTTCTCTCACACAATTCAGACAAACAGATATACCAGATTCCTTAGCTGTTAAAATTTCTGTCCTAAAACAGAAATCAAATAAAAAAAGATCCAATTTTTGGTGTAAAATATCTGGAATTCTTAAACTCTTTCCTTCTGTTGAAAACAGAATATATTACAATATTAAGCATTGAATATAACATAACAAGCTGTCTCGTGGATCAACAGCTGTATTTTAAAGCTCGTCTGCTAAATATTAATTTATGGGCAACTATATTTAATCAATCAATATCAGCTTCATCCCAAGAATATTTTTTAACTAATATAGGATTCCCCACATGTTATTTCTGCTAAAAATAACATAATTCTTAAGTTATATTCCATCTGTTCTCCGGTCTTTGCAAAAGTCGAAAAGGATCGGAATTCGGAACTGAGCCATGGAAGAATCCAGGGACGACATAAGAGCTCCTCTAAGTGAGTATTGTTTTTTTTTTTTAATTGTGTAGAAAGAAGTAAAATTTGTTCATGTTTTGAATCATTTTCTTATTCGTGTGCCTGATTCTATGCAGTATTGAAGGATGATGATGTTAATAGTTCGTCATCGTCGTCGTTAGAAGCCTCGGCATCGAAATCTGAAGCAGAGATCAAACGAGTCCGAGAAGAACACGAAGAAGAGAATTCACCAGTGAGACAAGTGGCCTTAACCGTTCCCACCACTGATGACCCTTCTCTACCAGTCCTCACGTTCCGAATGTGGGTGTTGGGAATCATTTCATGTGTTCTCTTATCTTTTCTAAACCAGTTCTTTTGGTACCGGACCGAACCTTTGACTATCACGGCTATCTCGGCACAGATAGCCGTGGTTCCACTTGGTCAACTGATGGCTGCTAAGATCACAGACAGGGTTTTCTTCAAAGGGACTCGTTGGGAATTCACTTTGAATCCAGGACCCTTCAATGTCAAAGAACATGTGTTGATCACAATCTTCGCCAACTCCGGAGCCGGCACCGTTTACGCCATCCATGTGGTGACGGTGGTGAAGGTGTTTTACAAGCGCCATATTACTTTCTTTGTGTCCTTGATTGTAATGGTAACAACTCAGGTGCTGGGATTCGGATGGGCTGGGATATTCAGGAGGTACCTGGTGGAACCACCAGCCATGTGGTGGCCTGCAAATCTTGTTCAAGTTTCTCTATTCAGGTAATATATTGATTGCTGATTTAATGTTCAGTTTTTTGCTTGTGGCCGTCGGACATTCCCCAACTCCGGCGGATTTTGGTTTGGTTTGGGTGAGGGGTAAGTAGGACCGGTTGGTATATCAACTAAAATTCGAAATGGTTTGGTGGTTAGTAAGGGGGTGACCCCATAGCTTAATTATTATCATCAATAATATGAATAATAAAACAAGGCTGTCATGACATAAAGTGACACAGTTATATTCGGTTGCGTGCGGTCCTCTTGTAGTGTATATTCAATCGAGTTAAATCGGGTAATTTTTTTTGAGTTAGTTGAATTAGATAACTGTATTTAAAATTTTTATTTAAATTTAATTATAAATATTTATAATTTTATGATTCTAATTAATTTAAATTTAAATGATTTTCTATAACCATATACAATATGTATATATTTTATTATATATTTTTTTTCGTATTATATAACCTTTCTTTAAAATCTAAATTATAAATTTCTAAACTTAAAATTTAAACTTTAAACACTAAATTTTAAATCTCACGACTTATGTATTAAAGTTGTTTTCTTATATTAGTTCAATTTTTTTTTCATTTTTATATATAAAAAATAAAAATAACTCAAATTTAAAAATTAACTCATTAATCATTAAAAGATATAAATTATTCAAATTTTATTTTATAATTTAAATATTATTTAATTTTTTAATCATGAATTAAACTAAAATGATTATTTTTTATATTAAATTAAGTTGAATAATTTAATTATTTTTAAATCGATTGAGTTTTGTCCGGTTGCCTTATACTTGGATTCCATTTCCTTACCCCGAATGGCCCTGCTCAGCTTGAGTGCTCCACCGGGAAACCTCAGCTCAGCTGGCCTTAACTAACGGGGATTCTTTTGAAGAGATATCCCTTTGTTCTTTTCCTTTTAATGATGCTTCTCTCACGTAAGATCCAAGTTGAACATTGAAAACCAGCCACGCAACTTGCAGATACACTGATGGAGACTGAGATTTTTTTGACTGCTTATACGGATGGACTGAGGGGAGCTCTGAAAATTTAAATTTCATACGAGAATTAAAATATTTTATTTTAATATTTTTTATATTTTCATTGCTAACATAAAATCGTGCGTCGTTTTTATAACATCGATCTCTACATTTTTCGTGACAGGGCTCTCCACGAGAAAGAAGAGAGGGTCAAGGGTGGTGTGACCAGAACCCAATTCTTCCTCATTGCCTTCATTTGCAGCTTTGCATACTATGTCTTCCCCGGCTACCTCTTTCAAATGCTGACTTCCCTCTCTTGGATATGCTGGATATTCCCCAAATCTGTGCTTGCCCAACAGCTTGGTTCTGGACTTTACGGGCTAGGAATTGGTGCCATTGGTTTGGACTGGTCTTCCATTTCCTCTTATCTTGGTAGCCCACTTGCTAGCCCATGGTTTGCCACTGCAAATGTTGCTGCTGGTTTTGTCCTGGTCATGTATGTTTTGACTCCCATCTCCTACTGGCTTAATGTCTACAAAGCCAAGACCTTCCCTGTTTTCTCCGATGCTCTCTTCACTTCCACAGGCCATGAGTACAATATCACAGCTATCATAGATTCGAATTTTCACCTCGATGTCGCGGCTTATGACAAAGAAGGACCTCTTTACCTTAGCACATTTTTTGCAATGACTTATGGTGTTGGTTTTGCTGCACTCACTGCTACCGTTGTTCATGTTGCGCTGTTCCATGGAAGGTAAATCAGTTTTATAACCTGTAGGTTTGACACCGAATGCGAATCCGGGTTGCTCAAGGTTACTTTTTTTTCTGTGAAAATGCAGAGAAATATGGGAGCAAAGCAAAGCTAGTTTCCAGGAGAAGAAAATGGACATTCACACCAGACTGATGAGGAAATATAAACAAGTCCCTGAGTGGTGGTTTGTGTGTATTCTTGTGGTAAACATTGCAGTCACTGTGTTTGCCTGTGAGTATTACAATGATCAACTTCAGCTGCCATGGTGGGGAGTTCTATTAGCATGTGCCATTGCCATTGTATTCACACTTCCCATCGGCATCATTACCGCCATTACAAACCAGGTATTCGATCGTTTCATATTCTTCTAGAATCACAAGATCATTCATTTACAACTTCACATCACTGATAAATTTATGTTGCAGGCACCTGGTTTGAACATCATCACCGAATATATAATCGGGTATATATATCCAGGATACCCGGTTGCTAATATGTGCTTCAAGGTGTACGGGTATATAAGCATGACACAGGCTATTACCTTCCTGCAAGACTTCAAGCTTGGTCATTATATGAAGATTCCACCTAGAACAATGTTCATGGCACAGGTCTCTGCAAAAGTGTTTTTCCCTTCTGCAGAATGTTTTTTTTTTTCACACTAATTTAATAGTTCCTCCCTCTGTCTTTAGATCGTCGGAACCCTCATCGCTTGCTTTGTGTACCTGGGAACAGCCTGGTGGCTGATGGAGACCATTCCAGAGATTTGCGAAACAACCGCCTCCAATAGCGTCTGGACATGTCCGAGTGATACCGTGTTTTATGATGCTTCTGTCATCTGGGGCTTAGTAGCACCTCGTAGAATTTTCGGAGACTTGGGAGTTTATGAGGCTATCAATTGGTTCTTCCTTGCCGGAGCAATAGCTCCTGTTCTTGTCTGGTTGGCCTCCAAGGCCTTCCCTCATCAAGAATGGATCAAGCTCATTAACATGCCAGTCCTTATAGCTGCAACAGGCATGATGCCACCAGCTACAGCAGTCAACTACACTACTTGGATCATTGTTGGCTTCCTCTCCGGCTTTGTCGTGTATAGGTATCGACCGGATTTATGGCAAAGATACAATTATGTTCTTTCCGGGGCCCTGGATGCTGGCCTTGCTTTTATGGGCGTGCTGCTATATTTGTGCTTGGGATTAGAAAATATCAGTATGGATTGGTGGGGAAACGATCTCGACGGATGCCCACTGGCTAGCTGTCCGACAGCCGAAGGTATTAAGGTCGAAGGCTGTCCACTCTTCACCTAGGACTGTACTGCTTATTGCCCTTTAAATCTTGAAGATGTATACCTTGTTTATGATTCTCAAGTCAAATTAGGGTTGTTTTAGCATGCTTATGATAACAAGAGAATTAAGCCTCCTGCTGCAAGCAGGACATAAGCTTATTCCCTCTAAAACCGATTAACCATTTAACAGTATACCTAATTAATTCAAATTAAATGGTTAATATTTTTATGGTTTAAATTCAATTAATTAACATTTCCAAATTAAATTAAAAAACATGACGAAGAAAAAATTAGAATACAAGAAAACCTAAAAAGTCCTAACCTAAAAAAGACCAAATTATGAAAAATAAATTAATGATCTAATTCTAATTCGGTGTTCTAATACTAACCTTAAGCACTAAAGATCCTAAAAAATTATAAGAATTAATTTATATCGATCTAAACTTCAAAATTTATTTCATCCTAAAATATTGAGAAATGTTTCGATTAATTTAATAAATTTAAAATTCATCCAACTAATCCAAGAGTGAATTTAATTTCACTAAATTAATTATAACCCTAATCTAACTAAGTCTCTTAAGAAACTTAATTTAAAAGATCATGTCATATAAAACAAGCAATTAAAATTAATCTAAAACATAAATTTAAAACACGCATAAACATTAAACTAAAATATAAATATTAATTTAATAAAAAACTAACTAAATTAAATAAACAATATTTTATTGAAAACATATAAAATACAACTTGTAGCGATTTTAAAAAATCATGAGTGATGTGTTTGTTAGAAATATTTTTTTTCGATGTTTGGAAAATATTTTCGTGTCATTTTTGAAAATAATGTCTTTCACGTGAGATTTTCGATTTAAAAATGATTTTTGAAAAATTAGAGTCGTCACCGACCATTTTGGTAGACCGAACACCCTAAAACCAAAGATTTAAAAATTTGGGGTTCGAGAGTCGATTACGGATGGGGAAGGATTAGCACCCCACACCGCCCAAAAATTGATACTTTATTTAATTACTTCTTTATTAATATTAAATTTTCCGGGCTAATTTTACGATCGAAATAATTTTTAATTAAATGTGTGCATTTATTCTAAAGCACCAAAAATCGAAGGTAAGAGTCCGAACCACCACCACTACACTCTGGAGTTGGCCTTGCTTACGACCGAATTTAAGGGCCCGCATTAACAAATTAAATAATCATACAACTTAAACATGACAAAAAATTAAATACACCACATAAAAAATAAATACATAAAAACATAAATACTAATCTAACAAATAAAATATTAATCTAAAACTTAAATTTAAAACATAATTAACTTAAAACATAAATAAAATCTAAATACCAACTGAAATAATAAACAACATTTCTTTAAAAATATTCAAAATACAACATAAATATAAAGAAAAAATATATACCTAAGAATCTGAACAGCTAACCCCGAGTGATCTTTATCGAGATCTACCACGATCCCTCCAAAATATTAAATTAGATTGGATCTAAAATAAAATCCGACCAAACCACCCAAATTTTTGGAGAGCTAAGCTCTGAAATTAGGATTATAAAATACTACCCTTACCTAATTGATTCTCCTTTAAAAGGCTCCCTCTCCCATCCTTTTATAGGCATTTGTGGAGAGAAAAATAGGATTTCTCATCAATATGGGATTTCAATACCACATCAACTTTTTCTTTTCTTTTTTTCTTCTTTTTCTTCTATTTTTATTAATAATATGATTACTACAATAATACTACAAATACTAAAGTCCAATAAAAAATGAGTGATTATACAACTTAAATAAAAAATGAAAGAAATTATACCTAAATAAGAGTTTGAATAATGAATGTTAACCAATCTCCACTGAGATTTATTATGATCCCTCAAAAATATTAACTAAATTGAATCTTAAAAATAAAATCCGATCGAATCATTTTAAAATTTAAAGAGAATTAAGCTCTTGACCCGAGAATCATAGGACACTGCTCTCACCCCTATTCCACTCAATGAAATCTTGCAGCTTTCGATTGGCTCCAAATTGAAGCTTAATTATACCACCGAAATACCCCCTAAAAACCTCCCCTACTGGCTACTGCCCTTTTTATAAGCGGGGCAGGGGAAACGCAAATTCTATAGTCGATGTAGGATATATAATCTCAAGCCTAAATTAAGTTCATGGATTGAACTGAACAATATTAAAAATGAATTGAACTGAATTAAAACTTGATACTTTGAGAATTTATTTGATATGATTGTATGTCTTCTAATATGTTAAAAAAATTTGAAAAATTATAATTTATGTCTTAATTAAAAAACTTTAAAAAGATTAAAACTCTTTTTTAATATTATAATTGCAAGGGCTTGAATGAAACCCCCCTGAAAACACAGTCGAAATAGAACAAGAATGAAAAAGAAAGAGAAGAAAGACGATTACTTTTTTATCTTCTTTCTCCAGTTGAGCCTCTATTAATGGAGCTTCAAAATAAGGATTTGTAACGACTTTAGGAAAAGCAAAAAATTAGAAAACATAACGGCATTGACATTTGAATTTTCTTCCTTCCTAGCTTTGTTTTACTAATTTTTATGTTTGAAAGATGTATCTCAAAAATGAAAGTATGAATGTTCATTTTACCCTAACCATGAATTAATTTGGTATGACTTGGGCTTATTTTTGGATGCTTATATTTATTTGAATTGATGATTATTGTTTTTCTGGGTTTATATTACATTTTGTTCATGAAAGCTTCAACCTTTTTACTAATTCTTAGCTTGTAAAAGCTCTCGAGAGATTATCATCATTAGGTACTAGATTAGCTTAGACCTCATGAGAGAGAGACTTAGATCACCATGAACAATGAGACTTGATTCTGGGAGATAGAGTTCTAACTCACCTTAGGAATAATGTAGGGTCTCAACGGCTAAAAAGTGTTAAGGTTGAGAGAGAGAAGTAATGTCATAGCATTTTCGAATATTAGGTCTTTGACTCGAAATATTTTTAATAAATCCTATCAAATGCGATTAAAGTTGGAAAAGAGTAATTATTCAAAATAAAAGCATAAAATCTTTTCATGATAAGCCTAATTAGTCTTTACTTTGAATATTTTTTCGTGTTTATACTCATACAACTTATTTTGATTATTCCTATCTCAACTTTATTTTGCTACAATATTTTATTTACATTTACTGTTTTGCTATTACATATTTTCATGCAACACCAGACTATATAAGAGCTAAAATCATTGACCCTAAATACCTAATACACTGAGTGCTAGAATGATGTAACCAGACTATATAAACACAAACATTGAAAGCAACATTAGTAAGCTTTATCAACACCAGACTGTATGCTTAGTAGCTGTTCAGTAACAATTAGCAGGCAGCATCTTTTCTACCTAGTGAATTCGTTTCCTGAAACCCAAAACTACGTATCAAGCTTTCACTGACAGGACGATAAACTAACGATTAACGAATTCCAGCCGACTAGACAGATTACCTATCAATAAGATGCTATCCACTAGACCGACTACGAATATCAGATCAACATGTAAGGCCAATAGCAGAACAACCTAGTTCATGATATGTACAATCAACACAATAACATAACAGACTATTTGTTGAAGCTCCTACAGTTTCAGAAGCTAGATAACTAAGAACTCAGCACATGCTCCATTCAGCTAATCTGTAAAACAATTCGAGTCTTAAAAAGGACTTAAGATTCAACCATATTGTTAGCTTCAATCCCCAGGAATTATAATATCAACAGCATTTGAAGCTTGTAGAGAATTAGCTACATATCCAACAGAAGGCTTAAAAAGAACAAAGCATTGCTTAACTTTGTCACTAATGATGATAATCCTATAAAGTCAAGCAAAATTTTTAAGCATATCTAATCTTAAGGATGATTCTGTATCATTCTTCACTAATCCACAAGTGAAGTTTGTGAAATGATTTCAAAGCAACCAAACAAAACATCCTTTAATAAATACTTCAACGAACTATAAACTTTGTCTGCATCTGAAGAATTTCAACATGCTTTTGCAAATAAACAGGGATTCAAATAACGGGTCATTACCGTAATAACGACAGCTATATAGCGGTAGAGGCATCGTCTAAAACTACTATTACCAAAAATACCAGCCTGTAATATCTGCGATTGTAATCGAAGGAGATAGCAGCAAATAAGGATTTGCATTGCAAAAACTACTTCATCTAAAGCAACATAAGGATTTTATCAAAGGAGATAGCAGCAAATAAGGTAAATCATTTAAAACAAGAAACCAAGTTTTTCAACATTATACTAATGATTAAATATACCAAAGGTAAACCCCACAATTTATCAGCTACAAATGGGGCAATGCACGAGACCGTTCTCGTTACACTCAGTACATCTGACCACCACCGTCCTCTGCCCCTCCACTCCCTCCTCCTCCTCCTCCTCCACTGCCACGGCCATCTTGCAACTGCCGCTGCACCGAAAACAAGGAAAAAATCTCACATCTCCACAGCCATCGCAAACCTCCCCTGCTCTTTTCTTCGGCAAGCCTTCGAGTAAATCACCAAACCAACCTTCGTCCATGATCCTCATAACTTCCTCTACTCCGCCGATGTAACGCCCTTTAATAAAAACTCGGGGCGGCGTCATTTTGCTCGTCGACTCTTTTCCTTTCATTAATTCCCTCAAGTCTTCTTTGAACCCTTGGTCCATGGAAATATCCCGTTCGCAAATTACAACTGCAAAACTTTCAATTGCCGATCTAACCGCTTTACAGTCTTCGTATGTTTTACGGATACCCCTTAACGTCGTTGTATAAATTACCACTCGATTTCCGCCGTTAGGCGGACAGATTTGCTCGAACTTGTCAAGGCGTAACGGTTCCAAGACGTTGCCGTTTCCGGATTCGAATTTCTTTAGCATGGAAGAACGGCTGACAGTGATGCTTTTGCTTAAATTAGGATCAGCGTTTTCTTTTTGGGAAGATGGGGTTTTAGGGAAATTGAAGGGGTCGGCCTGGAATTTATCCAGCAGCGAAGCCCGTGAAAGCGGCGTCTTCGAAAGGCTTTCTCTTTTGAAAAACGGGGAGTGGCGGAAGCTATCCGCATCGAGGCCGGACATGAGTTCCCAGGAGTTAATGACGTCGGGTCTGGAAGGTACAGGTCTGGGTTCGGACCAAAGCGATTTGGACTCTGAGAAGTTGGATCCGATGGTGAAAGGAGGCGGTGGGGTGGGCGGCGTAGTGGCGGATTGAGGAGTCGGATCAAGGTTGAGTAGCCCATAGGTTGATGAAGTAAGGGACACAATGTGGTGACCCAGTGCTGAGCTTCCTAGTTGAGTGAACTCATCGTCCTGGTTCAGCAAATTGGATGAAACGCAACCCATTCCTGCAGAAAATAAAGATGTTTGTTTTTTTAGAAAGAGAATTTGAAGGATGAAGTAAAAAACAAAGATACGACAAGATGACAGTGAAAGGGAAAGAGAGGGAGAAAATATTTTCAAATTTTGGAGGAGAAGAGGACTGTTTAGCTAATGGCTGGGGCTGGGTCAGGGTATGTGGGCAGGGAGTAAAAAACTCAACTTAAAAAAAAGTGATTTAATTAGATTTAATATAAAAATAATTAGACTCGTAATATTATAAATTTGAGTTAAAATATTTTAAATAAAATTTAAATTATAAAATTTAAATTTAAATAATTTTTTAAAATTAATAAACCATTTTTTGAGTTTGAATTTAATTTTTATTTTTTATATATTTATTTTGACAAAAATATACTTTAAGTACTTATTTTGATAAAAAAATATACTTTAATTTTTGATTTGACCAAAAAAATATACTATAAGTATTTATTTTAACTAAAAAATATTTTAGATATCTAAATGAAAAATTAATAAACTTTAGATACTTATTTGTTATAAACCTATTAAGTATAACAATCCATCAAATATGCTTAAGAGTGGGTGCATTAAAACTTAAAAAATTATAAAAAGTAATTACAACAAATAGAGAATTACAAGAAAATTTAGAGTGGTTTAATTTTTAAATAGAATTTATATTTATTATTCTAGTTATCATACTAATGTGTTTCACAATTTCCTAAATCTATCTTATTTTTATGATATTGAATAATCTTTTAAAATTCAATTAACCTTGTACCCTACAACTTAGTGAATGAATACAATGAAATAAACTTAGAAAATTCTCATAAAAATGTTTGTAAAATTTTAAGCTTTCACACACATTCAGATATACTAATAAATAAATTATAATGACAGACAAGACTAGTATTTATAAGAATAATGAAAAATTAAATATAAATTGAACTATTATTGTTTTATATTTGAATAGACATTTTTTATATTCCATTATTGTTTGCAAGTCTTTTTTACATGCTTTCTTCTATTTTTAATCGTTGTGGGGTTTTAGAGAAAGTTTAGAGTTATTTAAATTAGGCATTAAATATTCACTTGCATAGTAATTTTGAGATCTTTAGATGAAATTTGTAAAAAAAATACATTAAAGGGGTTATTGTGTAACACGGTTTTGAGTTTAAGAGTTTTAAAAGTTGATTAGACGGTTCAACGGAATAATTTAGTATATTTGAGTTGATTCAAGATAAATTAAAAAATATTTTTAAAAATAAATAAAATTATAGGAAAATATCTAAATATCACTAATTATTTTATGGATGATTTTATTAGAATTAATTTTGGAAAATGATTTTTGGAAGGCTGACATTTTGAATTGGTAACCAAAATATAAAATTAAAAACTATTTTTATAGTGACTATTTTGTAAAAGGGTCAAATCTTAGAATATTTAAGGAACTATTCTTTCAAAGTCTAATATCATATTTTTTTGTTATGATTCGAATTTCAGAACTCTAATATCGGATTAACCCGAGGCAATGAGTCTTGTACTTGGACTTGTCAATCTTGTTGGGCTTAAAGTTTAGTTTGAGCTTGTTGGGCTTGAGTGGGATGGTGTCATGAGGTATTTTGATAAATGGCTAATTGATGAAAATGAGGTCTTAAAGACATTTATTTTTTACATAATACAGAAAATGTGAAATCGACCTGTAAGCTTTCTACGTTACCTTTTTCCTCATTTTTTGTCATTTCAAACAATTATCAAATGTAGAGTTTTGAGTGTTAACTGGTGGAATCACGTTTGGCTTGTAAAAGGAAGGTTGTTCATCTTCAAAGGACCTATATAACAAGGTAAATATGAATGAGTATGGTGGAAGTTGAGTTTATATATAGATCTTTTAAGAAAGAACGAGAATGAGCTTTGGGAAACTTTAGGATGGTTAGAATTTAATGTTTAAATCCTTAAAATCGTTTTAATAGAATAGTAACCTTTTGGTAATCTTCTTTTGTAGTGAGAGTGCAAGGAGAGTCATCTTCAAATTTGGGTAAGGAGAAATCTTGAAGAATTAGGTTAATGACGTTATTAGTTTTCTTGGAGGTTAGTACACTTCCAAATCCCGTTTTTTTTCATGTGCATCATCCCTATTTGCACGCTTGATTGTTTTATCATGGTTTAGTTGAGGTTAGAACTTGTATATGCATCAATGGTGAATTACTATATAGACGTAATCTTAGATTGAAATTGATTATAAACTCACCTAAATACTCTCAATAATATGTAGGAACGGTTCTTAATTGATAGGTTTGTATTTAGGGGTAAAATAAGAGAATTTCGAGCTTCATGTTATGTTTTTTAAGCTCCGATACCGATATTCGAGATTGAGTATTGGTACGCCCCTCTTTTAAGATGGAATATTCCTCTCAAGAGTATCAATAAGGTCATAGGGTGTATCGATACGGGTGCGCTAATTCAAATTTTAGTGACCACTTTTGGTATCGATACACCAATGGATGTATTGGTATGGGTTTGGGATCAATATTCAATATATGAGTACCAATATAACGTACCAAAACATTAGGTAAGTGTATCGGTGCGCCTTGATGGGCCAAATGAATCGAATGTGATCTCAGTATCGGTACGCGGATATAGAAAAACATCTTAGTAAATTTTACTAGTTTTACCGGTAAACATCTTAGGTAAGTGTATCGATACTCAATATATGGTATCGAATGTGTACTAGTTTTACGTATTAAATTTTTCTTTTGTAAAATATCTTAGTAAAAACATTATTTCAGAGAAAAAAAGTAGTTGATCAAGCTGAAAATGCAAGTAAGACTGAAGTTGATGACAACATTCCCCATTGGAGGATACAAATGATGAAGGTAGCAAGATGGAAGAAGTTTACTAAGCCTGACATATTCCTGTAAAAATATGGTGTAGTAGAAATTGATTTCAACATACCCTATCGAAAGATACAGATGCTGAAGGTAGTAAGATGAAGGAAGTTCACTAAGCCTGACATGTTCCCGTATAAAAAAGAAAAAGGAGAGAAAAAACGAAACAAGAGGCAATTCAAATGTCCATCAAAATCCACTCTCGTGAATGATTAAGAAATTAAATCTTTGGTACCAAGTGATTGTACCTAGAGTAATGGTACAACTAGCCCGGAGCAAATGACTACTAGTAAAGGCAATTCAAATTCTTTAATCCCTATGTATTTGGATAAAATACATTGATAAGGACCATTCAATTGTCCGCTAAAATCTATTCTCACGAATGATCAAAGGAAATAAAGCTTTTAAGAAAATCCAATCTCATAATTGGTACCAATTGATTGTACCCAGATAAATGGTACAACTAGCCTAGAGAAAATGACTACTGGTAAATGCGAGTCAAATCCGTTAATCCCAGTGCATTTGAGAAAAATGCATTGATAAGGACAATTCAAATGTCCATCAAAATCCATTCGCACAAATGGTCAAAGGGAATAAATCTTTTAATGAAATCCAATATCATAATTGGAACCAACTGATTGTACCCATTAATGGTACAACTAGCCTGGAGCAAACGGCTACCGATAAAGGCTAATCAAATCCCTTGATCCCTGTGCATTTGGAAAAAATGCATTGATAAGGACCATTCAAATGTTCATAAAAATCCATTCTCGCGAATGGTCAAATGGAATAAATCTTTTAAGGAAATCAAATCTCATAATTTTTACCAACTGATTGTACTTAGATAAATGGTACAACTAACCTGGAGAAAATGACTACCGATAAAGAAAAATCAAATCCCTTGATCACTGTGCATTTTCAGAAAAATGCAAGTAAATCAAGGTCGCTAATTCTTCTTCAACATTACATGGGGATCAAATTATTGCAGCTGGGGTTAGACACCAAAGCCTTCGTCATTCGATTTGTCTCATCATCAATTTTATAAAGGGATCAAGATTTGCGAACGTTGCCTCCCCATCAGTTCTGTAGCTGGATCAGACATCAACGTTGTAGCTAAATTAAATGTCAAAAACCATCTCCTCGTTTTGTAGCTAGATTAGTGTAACACCCTAAACCGGACCTAGGAGGATAGCTCAATTGAACCATTTATCAATTGCTAATTGAGCTAATGAATTGAAGAAATTAGACCTTATAACATGAAATTATAATTGAATTTCATTAAATTTATTCATGTAAACAAGTTAAGTCAAAAGTTAACATGAAATGGAAGAAGTAAGTTCGCTGATTGTGAATTAAAATATCACATATTTGATCAATTAATAAGACTTAGGACTTAATTGAATTAAACAAGATATGTTAAGTTAAATTAAGGATGCAATTGAAACAAAATTAAAGCTATATGGATTGCATGTAATGTGAAACATTAAAATGCAATTTCAAGCAATTAAACCATTTAAAATAACAGATGGCAAGGGCTGGTCATTATAATAGATTATTAATCATATTATTATCATTAAAAATAAAAAAAATGGAGATAATAGTGGATGGCCGGTTAAGTTAATGAAAGGAAAGAGAAATCATTTTTTTCTCGCTCTTCTTTTGTTAACCGAATTAGAGAGAGGAGGAAGCTTGAGAGAAAGCCATTGTTAAAGGGTTGAAAAGCTTTGCATAGTGAAGATATTAAGCTTGGAATTCAGATTTTATTAGATTGATGAGTTTATTTACTTAACCGGTTAAGTATATGACTTCAATTTCTTAGATTGTGATGTTTGAACTTAAGATAGTAATGGAAAAACCATGCATATTGACAGAAAAATGTTAGAAAATTTTGTTATTAACTTGAATTTTGTTAGAAGATAGAAGTTATATGATGGAAAATGAATTCCATGGCTGGTCAATGAGTTAGATTATGATAGGATAGAAACTGTTTAAGAAATTACTAATTAAGAGACTGTTTTAATGTATTGAATGTTTAAGCAAGTTAAATGAAGGGTAAAAATATGTTTAGTTTCTGAAAATTGGTATTAATAACATTAATTAGAAAGAGGAACCAATTGGTATATGTGTTACAAGATAAAAATGAAGTTACAAGTGAAACTAGTCACCAAACTAGTTAATCTGGATATGCTAGAATGTTTGGCATAAATTGAATGTGTTAAAGAAGAAATCAAATGTCTTTGTGTTGCTGGAAAATGTGTCTACAATTTAACTAAATTAATTAGCAATGAGAATTGGGGTTAGAAATGGATAAAATGAACTTAGAAACAAAGTTAGACAAATTTGTCCAGAACACATTGTTCTGGACAACAACTTTGAAAAATTCCATAGGCTTGTGTATAAGGAATTTAGGGTTGAAAAATAACATTATAAATATCTTATGAGTCACCTTTAATTTAAAAAAAAACGGCACCTCATTTGGATTTATATTTTGGGAGATATAAGTGAATTAGTAAAAGTGGTTCAGGTTGTCCTGAAACAGGACTGCTCTAACTTTAAGTGAAAACTAGTATTAAAAGAAAAGAAACTAAAATTCAAGCCTTACATGGTCTGTTAGATAATTTCATTAAATTTCCAATTATGTAAAGTATGCTAAATTTTGATAAACACACTAAGAGATATGCTAGTTTTGGTGAGGACTAGTCAAGTTGTACTTAGTTGGGCAGAAACTATTTTGTGTTATATGAAATGATAGATAATGACCTGAAATGATATGTAATGACATGAACTTGATTAGTATTGATTTGAATTGATTGGTAAAGACATGAAATGGCTTGTGTTTTATTTTGTATTGGCATGTAATTGCTTTAAAAATTTGTTTACATGTACTAGTTAGCTTGCACTTGAATGGTAGGCTTAATTACATAAATTGATTAAATCGTAACCTGAAAATGGAAGCCTGATCATTTGAAAAGATTGACTAATAAGATAATATGAAAGCCTTGGTTGTTTGTTGGTCTTAGGTAGTAAAGCATGCCTAGAGTCATTGAGCTCATTGTATGGTCAGGTTGGTGGTTAGTCACCTAGATGCCTGAAGGTGGTTAGTCACCTTGTTATATGATTGGTAGTAAGTCTCTATTGATGCTATGCATCCTTTGTTACATGATGTATGGTGTTGAGACACCTTGATACCTTGTGTATCCAAAGTAAAACGTCACATGTTCGACTCGATTACCTTGTCCTACTAAATATCAAGGCAATACTTAATCAAAAGACTTTGAGTTATAATATGATACGATATGAAAGCATAATGGAAATGCTTAGATTGTTATGAGTAACATGATATAACATGGAAAGCATAATGGAATGTTTAATATGCATCACATGAAATGTCATTGATAGTATATTAAAAATTGCCAAATTGATATGATTTACATGAAATTTTGTTGGTAACATACATTAGGTAGCATGTTTATATGATTTTATGGCTTGTAATATGTTATAGTTAGTTTGTATGCTTAACTAATTGATTTGAACAACTTGTAAACATGAGATAATGACATGAAAAAAAATATCTAGAAACCTTATATGCATAGGTACATGCAATGGAAAAAATGTATACTTGAATAAATGATATGAAACATGATCTATAACGCCTCAAAATTGGGCCTAAAAGTTTAGTGAACCGGTTTTGTCGGTTTAGCCTAGTTCGAGATTAAATACTTAAAAATTTGATTTTTAATCAAAATAAATTATCGAAAAATCCTAAAATAATTATTTAGTATTTGAATTAGGTCAAATCAATTTTGAAAATTGACCCTTAAATCCCTATGATTTTGAAATTAGTGACTATTTTGTAAAAATTGAAAACTTAAGGACAATTTTATAAATTAAGACAAAACTTTGAATATGTAAGGGTCTTTGATCCAATCCTAATCCTAGCTGATCTAATCCTTCCAAGGGTCTATTTTAATAATCCATAACCCATAATTTTAATTAATAGCCCAAATAACTTAATATTAATCCTAAAGACCTATTTTTACGTCATAAACCTAAACCTATTTTTAAAATTCCGATTTTTCATCTTCATGGCAGCCATTCCATTCCATCATAGTTTCAAAGGTAAACATCAATCTTTTCAATAAAAATTAGTTTGGTTAATTCTTTATAATTTTCTTCTTCGATTTTACTTGAAAAACTCTATTTTTCCATCAAGCTTTAAACCCTTCTCCAAGATTTCGGTTTCTTCCTTCCAAAGACATATTCTTCATCATATTTTTAAGGTAAATATCTATTCTTTTTAATAAAATTTCGTTGGTTTATTTTTCTATATTTTTCTTCTTTAAAATCTCTTTGTTTTTCTTCGGTTTTACTTGTTTTTAAACCTTGGAAGTGATTGGATCAATTTTGGAGGTGAGAATCATTCAAACCTCTGAAACCTAAATTTCTTTAATGAAATTCCTAAGTTCTTGGCTGATTGAAACAATCTTTATAGTCTTGAAACAATAAAATTGGTTTTCTTGATAAAAATTCCATTGTTTTCTTGATTTTCGTTCAAGGGTTTTCCATAGTTGTTTTTGATGCCTAAATACATGAATCTTGAAGTGTTTATATGTAATTAAGATGTATTTTAAGTATCTAATCCCGTACATAAGGTTTAAAGGGTGTTTGGAGAGGTTTTCAATGAGTTTCGGTTAGGTTTTATGGTATTTTTAGGGGCTGCCATGTATTGGTCCGACTTGAGGGATGTTTTTGTGTGTTATAATGCACTAAAAACTCTGGTTTTAATGCTTTAATTAGTTCATGAGGTAGAGGAACAATTTTGAGGGAGATCAGAAAGCCGAATCGCATTTTCAAGTGACTTGTCGGGCAAATTTCGGTAAATCGGCGAGTGAATTATGAGAGTGGGCTGCTTCGTCAATGTTTTACTTGATTTTTCAAAGGTTTGGGGTGTAGGGAAGGTGTGAGAAACCTCCCGACACTCCAAAGTAAGTTAAACGTTTTGCTTTCTTAAAGGTTTCCATATTACACCGTGCTTTTATTACGTTATTTGTCATGCTCTTGTTGTGTTGTTCATATGTGATTATGCATGTATATAATTTCTCATGAAACTGTTTTTAAAAAGATTTTATAAGCATTAGATGTTCTCAAGGTTTTGTTTTGAAAAATAAGATAAAAGTGGTTTTATAGGTTTTTGCAAGTGATGCGGGAAAAATGGGATACATTTGATTTGAATTCTGTTTTGAATTAATTCTTGAATATTTATTTTTGAAAATATATTTTCTAGTTAAGTGATGAACCTTATGGGATAAGTTGATCGAATAATAGAGTCTAGAGTGCACTATAAATATTCAAAAGTCGTACGTGTGTAAATTCCTTGAGTGTTGCATTTTGACTTTTAGTCTAATGTTTTGTGATAGGATAAGTATTGCCACATTCGTGTTGATAGGAGTAGTACTGTCACCGGGCAGCAAGGTGAGATAATTCATGTTGAGAGTAGTATCAACATGCGCATGCTTTGGGAGTAGTACTAACATGCGGTTGCCTATTTATCCTAACGATTTGGAGTAGTACAAATCGGATCACTAGCATCAATATATGTTTTTACTTTTCAAAGGTAAGTGTCATGGTTTTTACTTGATTGCATATGGTATTATGCATGCGAGGTTTTGTGCAATGGTATGCATGTGATTTGAGCATTGCTATGTTGTTAGCATGTAAGACTTGAGTTTTGTGCATTGGTATGCATGTGATTTGAGCATTGCTATGTTGTTAGCATGTAAGACTTGAACTTTGTGCATTGAGATGCATGTGTAAGCATTGCTATGTGAGTAGCATGTAAGACTTGTGTTTTAGCTTTTAAAGAACGTGATTTCAAAAAGGGGTTTTACTAAATTTTAATAATAAAATTATTAGCCATGGTTTGATGACACTTACCGAGTTTTAAAAGCGGCGTTGTTAACCATGTTTTTTTTGTTTTATAAAGAGCATGACATGTTTTTAAATTAAAGAAATTGGTTTAATATGGGCTACATTCCAAGGTGTTTTCAAATGTGTTTTTAAATATGTTTTTATTCACTCACTAAGCTTATGCTTACCCTCTCATTTACCTTGCAATGTAGGGTAAATAATGTTGAGGCAGCAAAGGGAAGCAAGGATCCAGGTAACCGCCAAGTGAAAGCTCAAGTATGTATTTATAACATTAGTAGCAGTGAGAGAGCAATGAGGATGGGTTACCATGTTAAGAATATTGTTATATTGATGAGACTTGTAGTAGTCGTATGCTTATACATGTTTGATGTTTATCTATGTTGATATTAGCTTTACGACTTTGACTTGAATTGTCTATTGATATTCCATTAGTTATAATAAAAGTTATATTGAATTTTGATTCTTGATATCCCTATGTGAGAATTTGAGTGTTGTTGATAATGAAGCATGACTATTTATTAGTCGAATATATGATGTTGTTATTTTGGATGGAATGCATCTAGAAATCATGTTGAGTATATTGAAGTGGTTCTTCCGTGTGTTTATAAGATTGTTGATGTTGAAGCATACTCTTAGGAGTTGAATATATTGTTGCTAACTAGGTTGAATTGTATCTAGCTAATATGCCTTGATTTGTGCTTAAAGTGTTTTTAGGTGAATTTGCATATAGAGAATATCATGAAACATTTGGAGGCTGAAAATAGTCCCTAAACTTTGAGCATGCAATTAAATGACTTGTAAATATTATTTTATGCTGAAATTTAAGATACAAGAATATAATGAACTTAATTAAATTTTGGTAACTCTAATTTCATAATTGGTCTATAAATTTCTAGAAAATTACAATTAGGTCCTTATGATGAAGGCTCGGAAGTCCTTTCTTTTTATATCTTTGTCAGATTGTAATACTTTAGATTGTCGATCCCATAGGAACTGTGTCGATTTCACTACCTCTTATGACTACACTAGAAAAAGTAAAAACATAGGTAACGATTGAGTTTAGAAATCTAAATTAACTACAAAAGCTAAACTAAATATAGAAGAAATAAAGATGAATAAAGTGAGGATAAGTTGAGTGCTTCGTAGAGGAGAATCCAGTTATGCTACGTATCCACTTATTAATGCAATGGGTTGAACTGCCGCCTCGGCGGATCACACAAAGGGTCGTCGCAGCTGCCTAGGCGGGGTTATGCCTTGTCGACAAATCAACATTCCATAGTTCGACAGAGCATCCTTGTATGTCTTCTTTCTTATCCCTAAGCGAAGAGAACTGTTGAAACCCACGAGTCTTGATGATACCTCCCAGCGTGAATCAAGGACGGATAACAACCTCACATGCGTCTTGTTAGTCGCTGAAATCCTGGATAACCGGATTAGTCAATGCCCATGAGCAAAGACCGTATTCTCTCGTTTCGTGAGTCTAACTCTCCCGATATTAGAAAAATGGATTTTTCATCACATACTTATCATCTCAAGCTCATATGCAAAGAAAGTATATGCCAAGAGAGAATAAACTATAAAATAGGTTTTGCATTAATAAATATCTAGCATAACATAACTATCTTCTCCAACTACTCCACAAACAACCTAAACCTCCGAAGAAGTTTAGAACATAATGTAGTTGGCGGCTAAAGGTATTGTTTAGGGTAAAAAACTCCTCTCTTTCAAACTAAACCTAATATGTTCCTTATATAGGCCAAACCCTAGGTTGAAGCTTTCCATGCAAGGAAAGAGTTATAAAGAAGAAAGAAGTATAATTCCTAATTAAACTTTATTTCCTAAAATATCTTTCCTTTCCCGCACGTGACTTTGACCAAGGCTTGACTCCGTAGTTTGGCTCCGTCTTTCTTTCGCTCATTGTCCATTAAGATCAGCATCTTTTTCTCTTTCCATCGAGCACTGGTTGTCATCTTCACTCTGCTGTCGCAGCCTCAAAAGTGCTGCCTCGGCGGGTGCTCCATCTACACTTCAACATTTGTCTTTCCAATTGGCCATCATTATATGTAGTTTCCTTTCTAAGAAAGAAAACTATCAAATGCATCTATTTTATGCCAATTATTAGATGAATTCATGAATTATATGTTTGGATGCTGAAGTATGGAAAATGTGCAGAAATATCTATTAAAGTCCTTGAATCCTGTCTTTTATTAGTAATTATCGAGTGGGAAAATGGTAATAAAAATAGGACTTTTATGCAGTCATCACACCCCACACTCGAACTATTGCTTGTCCTCAAGCAATGCAAAAGATAAATTTTTAAGTAAGGGAATTTTAAGGCAATATACCGTCCTACTTGCCGCGGCAGAAATCCTTTCTTGACTCGGCCTCTTCTAGGTTTTAGGTATTCCTCGAAACTGGATTATGAGTCTTAGTGTGTGTGTGCGTAACTATGTCGAAGCTGATTTTCTAAGTTCTAATCCTTTTTCTAGCTCAAGACATCCGACTAAGATTTTTCTTTAATTCTTTTTCTTTCTTTCTCCCTAATTTGGTATATAAATATATATTGCTATACACTTATACTGCTTGAGCCGGTTTCGGGCACCTCAAGTGTTTAGCTATTCTTACTAGTGCCAATTTTGGGCACCTCTAGTAAGTGGGAAAAAGACTAAGTCCTAGAGCCAGTGATAGACACCTCTATGGACTAAACTAGAGCCGGTGATAGACACCTCTAATTAAAATCTAAGCCTAAGTCCTTATTGCTTTTCAAAGAAGAGAACTTATAAAATCAACTAAGACTAGCAGTGTTAAATATTTTTCAGGCTCATAGTCTAATCCTAAGTACTAAACCTAGTATACCTTTCTGATTTCAAGTCTGGTGAATGGTGCAGACTGCTGCGGCGGTTGGAGAATATATTGTTGCCTCGACAGTTTCAATAAAATTCATCAGACTTAATTTTTTTTGCAGTAAATTGTAAGATTATAAGGACAGAAAATAAGACAATAATATGATAATCTAAATACTTTCCATACATGACAGATATATTTACATATTACATAAGGGATCAATGCAACCCCACACTCGAGGTATGCATTGTCCTCAATGCATGAAAAATAAAAAGAAAGCTGGAAATAAAAAGACAAAAGATAAAAGACAGACTACCACCCTTTTTAGAATGCCGAGGAGGCAAAGGAGTCCTCGGAATCGCTGTCGATGAGAAGCTTGCGGCGGCTTTTTGGTGGCTGCTGTGGTGCTTTCGGTAGTGGGCTGGTAGCTTTCTTCTTGGCAGACTAGGGTGGTTGGACTCGGATGGGAGTTGGATTGTGTTTCGGCTCGTCCTCTGAATCAAGATTGATTGGAGAGGAGGAGGTTGCTTTTTCCTTCTTTTCTCCTCGGGCTGCAGCGAACAATTCCTCGATAGCTTTAATTTGGCTTGTTAAATCTTTCGCAGAATCACTCGAAGTGAATGTGCCGGACTGAGATGGAGTGGCTCCTCGTTTGGTGGAGTCCATACGAAGAAACTCATCTAGTGAGTCTGATGGAATGGGTTTAGTTGCTGCTGTAGCAGTGGTGGTTGTAGGAGAAACGGGAACTGTTGCGGAAGTAGTGACGATTAGGGCAGTTGCTGATTTGGCAGGTGCATCAGCGGTTGGTTGAGGCATGGAGAGATCGACTGTAAGGCCGGGGAACACAGTCGTGCATGTAGGGAGTTCTTCTCGAATTGTTGTGATGATGGCGTTGTTAAACTCCCTGACATATGCCATGAAGGCTAGATGCCTTCTCTCTATTCTTTGCAAGGTCTCTAGGAGTCCCATTGTTGCTGGTATAGATGCTGCTGTTGTCGGTTGTTCTGCTGTGGCGACGGCTGCTTTAGCAGTGGGAGGAATGTATGCCTGCGGAATAGCTTCTTCCACTTGCATCCGTTTCATGTAGACTTCCCGAGTCTTGCCCATTCTCTTCGGCGTATAAATGTCTGCCGGTAGTGTCGGGGCCTTTTCCAAACATCCCAAGGCAGTAATTAAACATGGGAAAACGAGAATACCTCTTTCTTTGGTGGCACACTCGAATATCTATTCGCTTATTATGTTGACAACGTCGATGCGTCTATTGTGTATGATAGAATGGATGAGTGCTAGGCGTGGTCTGTCCACCTTTTGGTTATGAGATGTCGGTAGCAGATTCGTTTGATGAAGGCATTCCAAAGTTTGGCTTTTGGGTTGAGGTCTCGGCGGCTGACAGAACCTCTATGTTTACCAGTGTTTCCATTCGGCATGTGGTGAGCATAGTTCTACTTTCATTTGCTCGTAGTCTCCAGCCGTCAGGGAGGCAACAAACTCTGCATGCTCGTTGTTGTCGATGTGTAAGTCAAAGTAAACGTTGATAGTGATATCGGCTACTAGAATGGCCCGTCCCCGTAAGTAGGTGTAAGGATTGTTAGGTACTGGGCGGTGAGCATAGAATTCGCGAACCCATTCAATGTTTGCTGGATCCGGTTGTCTTGCAAATCTCTTCCATCTCTGGAAATTGATTTTCGACAGTATGAATGCGTCTAGACCCAGATCGTCTTCATCGGTATAAAGAAAGCCTTGCTCCTCCCAAATTTGGCGGTTCTTGAAGTTTCTCTCATACTCTTGCTCGACCGTTGATGTAGAAAACCTTTTGAACTTTGCTGCCCCGACAGGGTTTGGTCATGGGGTTGCCATTTGTGTAGAACCGGAGAGAAAATTTTTCAAAGTAAAAGTAATTAAAGGGAAGTGTGAATAGAAATGAACCTTGCTTGTGTTTATATAGGAGAAGGCGGCCAACCGTTGATGTGGCCGTAGTGATGTCATTGTTCTTGACATGCACACTATGCCTTCCCAGTTGGTTTCCACTGGGCGGCAGAAACTAGGCGGATTTGAACTTCGGCGGCAAGTTTTCCCGCCGAGAATTCTTTCATCTTGGGTTGAGCCGTATTTGGGCATTGTTATCTCCATATTATTCCTAAATAGCATAAATGCAAATTAATAGATGCTGTGTAAAATATAGCTAAATTTTGAAACTAAGTTGCGAAAAATTGAAATCTAATTCCTAAAACTGAAATTGAAATTCTAATCCTAAAACATAAAAATAAATTAAATATAGTAAGATAGAATTTAGGTCACTGGTGGAGTGCACTAGAATGCATCTCCATCAGCAACCATCTTCCTTTTTTTTAATGGAGGGCGGTATGCTGATCCAACCAGAGCCTCCTCATCAGGTGGTTTTTTCCGTGTGTACTTCTGGTCAAGCGGTGTGCTGCCTCGGCAGGACTTGTTCAGGCAGTCCGTTTCTGCATTGAAGTTAAATTCAGTTTTAACCTCAATTCTTCAACATTCATCTGGTTCATCCGGATGCTTTAAAGTTTTGAATACATTGATCTTCACTTGTTGGTCATTGACCCTTATGACCAGTTCACCTTTTTCGCAATCGATCAATGTTCTGCCCATGGCTAGGAACGACCTTCCCAATATGATCGGCGCATGTTCATCTACTTCACAATCAAGAATTAAGAAGTCAGCAGGAAATATAAATTTATCCACTCTTACCAGGATATCTTCAATTTTTCCTTCCGGTTGCACATGAGAGCGGTCTGCTAGTTGCAGCATCATTGTTGTTAGTTTAGCCTGCCCGATGCATAGCTTTTGGAATACCGACTTAGGCGTGATATTTATGCTAGCACCTAAATCGCATAGTGCCTTACCCACGTATTGATCACTGATAGAGCATGGTATGGTGAAGCTACCAGGATCTTTTCTTTTGGTCGTGGCTTTGTTGTGTAGCAATTCTATCGTAGCAACCATCTCAAATTCCCCTATTTTTGTCCTCTTCGATATAATATCCTTAAGGAACTTGACATATTTGGGCATCTGCTTAATTGCCTCTACTAAAGGTATATTTATGTTTACCTGTTTAAGAATGTCCAAGAATTTCTTAAATTGATATTCTTGCTTTTGTTGTTTCAACCTTTGTGGTAAAGGTGATGGTAACCGAAAATCTTCAATTCTTTCATTGCATTGGAATTTTATCTGTGGTGCGGCGGCTGCATCGTCTGCTATGGCAGCATCGTCGGCAGTGTCTGCTGGTTCCTTTACCTTGGGTATTTCATCAGTGGCTACTTGAGGTGCTACTGTCTCAGTATTCTTACTGATTGTCTGAGTAGGTAATTCAGGGTCCTTTAGTTGTAATCCACTCTAGGTGGATATTGCTTTACTTTGTTCATGAGGACCAGTTCTAGCGACTTCAGTATCGCTATGTAGACTTCCTATAGGTCGGCTTTTCATCTGCTGTGTCATCTGTCCTACTTCAGTTTCCAGCGTCTTGAGAGCAACTTCATTGTTTTGCATCCTCATCTCTGTCTTGTCCATGAAAGTATCGACTCTCTGAATGAACTTATTGGTGTTTGCAATGTAAGCGCCAGTTTGAGCCATGAATGTCTGTAGTGTATTTTCTAGGGTTTGGACATCTATTGTTTGCTGCTGCAGCGGTAGTGCCTGCTGCGGCGGTAGTGCCTGCTGCTTAGCAAATCTATTTTGCTGGAATCCAATAGATTGCACTCTTTGATGTTACGGATTAAGTGCAGTGTTAGGATTACTCCATGAGAAGTTTGGATGTTTCCTCCATGTTGGGTTATAATTATTAGACATATTATTTCGATTGAAATTTCCAACATAAAAGGAAGATTCTGGATCTTGCGGGTATGCGCTTGTATCATGTTTATCGCCACATGTTTCACAACAAACAATGACTGTCTTAACTTCTCGAACATGACTCGGCTTTTGTAGATCTTTAACCATGTTTGTTAAGGCTGATAGTTGAGCAAGTATAGAATCTGCAGAGTCAGAGCTTGTCATGCCTCGCCTAGTTATTCCTTTTCTGGTGGTCGGATGTTGATAATCATTCTTTGCTAACCTATCTAGAATTTCTAAGCGCTCATGGGGTAGGCGGTCTAAGAGGTTACCGTTTGCGGAGGCATCAAGCATCATCCTCGTAGGGGTGTTTACAGCATTGTAGAAGATTGACACTTTAGTCCACTCGGGTAAACCATGCATGGGGCATTGTCGATATAACTCTCGGTATCTTTCCAGGCCTTATACATTGATTCGTCTTCATCTTGCCTGAATGATATGATGTCGTTTCTTAGCTTGTTAGTCATATTGGTATAACTGAATCGGGCAAGGAAACTTCAGCAAAGCTCAGTCCATGAAGTCAACGATCCAGGTTGGAGGTTATTTAACCAAGATTTTTCCCTATCCCTCAGTGAATAGGGAAACAGTTTTAATTTTAATATGTTGACAGAAAGCCCTGGTAGTTTAAACGAATTGCAAATTTCCAAAAAACGACTTAAGGTGCTGTCGAGCGTCTTCGTTGGCCGATCCTCCAAATTGTCCTAGATTCTTGATCATGTTGAACATGACCGGTTTAAGTTCAAAATTTTTTGCCTCTATGTTAGGCATCACAACGGCAGGAGTTAATCCATCCAAATCTTCCTCTAAATAATCACGAATTGTTCGTACACGCTCCTGTTGAGGTGGGTTGGCAGGATCAACAACTGCGAATGCGCCTTGGTTGTCTTCCGCGGCGACATTCATGCCAGCGTTGTTCTGCTGGCCAAGTTCTATATTCATCCTTTCGCGTATCCCTTGTCGTAAACGCCTTGCGGTCCTTTCGATTTTAGGATCGTATGGATATTGTTCTATCGATGGATTAGACCTGGTCATACACAAAACAACCCTAGTTAGTTAAAAGAAATTATAAGTAAAATTTAAAAAGAAAAAGGTGCAGAAATAATTGGTAATAAAATTGAGCGCCAGTCCTCGGCAACGACGCCAAATCTGATGGAGGCTCGGAAGTCCTTTCATTTTTCACCTTTGTCAGATTGTAATAATTTAGATTATCGATTCCACAGGGACTGTGTCGACCTCACTACCTCTTATGACTGCACTAGAAAAGGTAAAAACAAAGGTAATGGTTGAGTTTAGAAATCTAAATTAACTACTAAAGCTAAACTAAATATAAAAGAAGTAAAGATGAATAAAGTGAGGCTAAGTTGAGTGCTTCTTAGAGGAGAATCCAGTTATGCTACGTATCCACTTATTAATGCAATGGGTTGAACTACCGCCTTGGCGGATCGCACAAAGGGTCGCCGCAGCTGCCTAGGCGGGGTTATGCCTTGTCGACAAATCAACATTCCATAGTTCGACAGAGCATCCTTGTATGTCTTCTTCCTTATCCCTAAGCGAAGAGAACTGTTGAAACCCACGAGTCTTGATGATACCTCCCGGCGTGAATCAAGGGCGGATAACAACCTCACATGCGTCTTGTTAGTCGCTGAAATCCTGGATAACCAGATTAGTCAATACCCATGAGCAAAGACCGTATTCTCTCGTTTCGTGAGTCTAACTCTCCCGATATTAGAAAAATGGATTTTTCATCACATACTTATCATCTCGAGCTTATATGCAAAGAAAGTAAATGCCAAGAGAGAATAAACTATAAAATAGGTTTTGCATTAATAAATATCTAGCATAACATAACTATCTTCTCCAACTACTCCACAAACAACCTAAACCTCCGAAGAAGTTTAGAACATAATGTAATTGGCGGCTAAAGGTATTGTCTAGGGTAAAAAACTCCTCTCTTTCAAACTAAACCTAATATGTGCCTTATATAGGCCAAGCCCTAGGTTAAAGCTTTCCATGCAAGGAAAGAGTTATAAAGAAGAAAGAAGTATAATTTCTAATTAAACTTTATTTCCTAAAATATCTTTTCTTTTCCGCACGTGACTTTGACCAAGGCTTGACTCCGTAGTTTGGCTCCGTCTTTCTTTCGCTCATTGCCCATTAAGATCAGCATCTTTTTTTCTTTCTATCGAGCACTGGTTGTCATCTTCACTCTGCTGCCGCAACCTCAAAAGTGTTGCCTCGGCGGGTGCTCCATCTACACTTCAGCATATGTCTTCCCAATTGACCATCTTTATATGTAGTTTCCTTTCTAAGAAAGAAAACTATCAAATGCATCTGTTTTATGCCAATTATTAGATGAATTCATGAATTATATGTTTGGATGCTGAAGTATGGAAAATATGCAGAAATATCTATTAAAGTCCTTGAATCCTATCCTTTATTAGTAATTATCGAGTGTGAAAATGGTAATAAAAATAGGACTTTTATGCACTCATCACCTTATAACTTGTTAGGTTAAATTAGGACTAGTTTCTTATCGATTTCCGCTGCAATTGAACTCAGTCCTTGAATGGACATGTAGGATCTAATTAAAGCATCTAGATAAGATAAAAAGAAAAAAAATATGGTTATTTATCATGACGATTCTCCGGATTAGCCTCAGTATTCCCCGTATAACTCGTTCGAGTCGTGCGGTGTCTAGACCGGGTCGAGGGGGTTACATGATCTAGAAACTTTATATGCATAGGTACATGCATTAGTCAACATGTATACTTGTCTACATGATTTCAAATATGATCTAAAAAGCTTATACGCTTAATTACATAAAATGGGCATCATATAAACTTGGTTAAATGATAAAAATCATGTCATTGAATGCTTATATAATTAAATATATGGAATGAGCAACATGTTTACTTGCTTATATGTCTTGAAAATGAAATAGAAAGGTTATAGGCTTGAGTACAATAATGGACAGTTTGTAAAAAAAATGATTATATGACTTGTAAATTAACATAAAAAGCTTAGTTGCTTAAGCACATTAATTGAACAGAATCTAATCTCTTTATATGACTTAAAGCATGGCATATCATTAGAAAGACATGGTGTTTAATGATGTAATTTGTTTACCAAAAGTTCTTAAACAATAATATATCAATGAAAGATTGAGTTAAATGGTTAATTCTAGGTGCTACCTCACTAAGTGCTTTGTGTACTTACCACTCTTTTTTTTTCTTCTTTCCTAAACTGTAGGTTCTCGATCTAAGGAGCTACTTCGGGCAAGCACAAGTAAACATTCAAGTATGGTAATGTGTAATTTTGTAACTCCTAGAGTTGGTGACATAGTTATATATTTATGAGCTAGTTAACATGCATTTGATCTTGAGAAATTAGTTATGTATAAAGCCCATGAAAGGGCATTCTATCTTGGCTAATTATGCCTTGGTTGGTATGTTTGATATTGGTTGATAAGTATGTATTAACCTAGTTAATGTATGTTAAGAAGAGATAAGGTAGGATTTGAGTTTAACATGTAGGTTACGAATGGTTGAATTTGTAAATTAGAATAATTGAATTGATAGGATCATGGCTTACATAAGTGATCAAAAGCTATAAGTAATATGTTATAAGTTAAGATAGGTCGAATTTGGCTTATATGTTTGATTGGTTGTTTTGAATACATGATGTGTGACTTTGAAATGTTAGGCAAGGGATAACTTAATATATATATATATATATGATTCGAATGACTTAAAAAAATATATGTAATTTTGATTAGAATGGATAAATTGAATGTAAGATATGTAATTGCACCTAGATTGATTTTGGTTTTAAAGAGCCATGCTTGATAGGTTGTTTATTTGACCATTTCATTTACTTGGTTAACAAGAAAGACCAATTAGTTAGCTTGTGATCTAAGAAAGACCTATACGATAATTTAAGGTCAAACAATAATGCAAGCCTACATGATCACATGAATGATAATGATAGTTTTATATTAGAACATTCAAATGAATATAGATTTACATGATTTGGATAGGTATAACATGGTACAAGAATTGAATGGTTTCTATGTTAGTATTTAAATAACATATATGTTCATATGTTAGGGAATATTAAATGGTAACTTAGAATAAATGTCAAGCATGTAATATGATCAAAAATTTAAATAAAGAAATAGGAAAACCTTATAGGTTTCGAATGATAAATCAAATGGACATGTTAGTGTTGAATGAGGCATTTAATGATAATAAGTTTGATTAATATGAATTAGTCTTGTATGTTCATATGAACATGATTATATAATGAATAGATAATAAGATCTAATTGGTAACCAAGCTAAAAGATGATATACTTACATGATCTAAAGTTAAAAAAAGGTATAGGTAACATTAGAGTATTCGAATAGTTTGTGGGATATCCATATTTAATGTGACTTATATTTGATATATGAATATATTGTATGATAGTACTGAATAAGATATACTGTGACAAGTAAATAACCAAATGATATATAGTTTGTATAAGTAACATGTTTTATTAGTTTGAATTGATTGAAATTAGCTCAATGTTCTTTTGAGACATGTTTGTTATGATTGTATAGAATTGATCTTAGAAATCTTATGTAATTTAAGTATGATTAATGAAATTAAAAATGAATGTATAGATATGATTTATCCATTGATTAGAGAAAGAGGTCTAAAGGTAAAAAAGTTTTAAATTGACTCTAAATTTGACATGTCTTTTAAGAATTTCATCTTGTCTTGCTTGGATAACACTCCTAACTCCTGAACCGGGATAGTGGTGTTACAATTAGAGACCAAAACCTTCAACATACACGATCTTTCCTCTATATCAATGTCACAATTAGATCAAATGTTTTACTCTTTCTCATCGTTAGTATCACACATATATATCAAGATTGACGGACCTTGTCTCTTCATCATGTTGCAACTAGGTAGCATCGTCAGTGTCTTTACAGACCAAACATCTTTTGTCTTATACAATTGGTCATCCAGTTCGAGCATCCTTAACAGATCCTCCATTTTGAAGATTTTACTGACAAGGACGGTGTAGTATTTCAAGTCGAGTTATAGAAGAAGAAACGGTGGCCAGAGAAACCCCCTAACCATAACAGAAAAATGGGTTCTTTTTATCTTTGCTTTATTATCGTTACACAATAATAAACAAAGAGGAGCAACTGTAGTAACCCATTTCCCCCCCAACCCAAGAAAAAACAATGACTAAAGCTCATACCTAATCACCAACCCCAAACCCAATACCTATACTGTAGCGACCAAAATTTTAGGAGGCTTCGGGTTTAATAGAATAAAGGTCGCTAATTTGAAAAAGACAAAAAATTAGAAACTAGGTTTTAGAAATATTTAAATAATTTTAAAATTAAAGAATTTAATTTAGAAAAGAGAGAAAAAACTAGAAGGATTATAACCAAAATTAGGAGAATTGAGAAATTAAGAATTTATCTTGAAAAAGGAAAATTAGGGCTTAAAAAGAACCTAAAATAAAAGAAATTAAAAATTTGGGGAAATGTTTTAAAAATAATTTAAAGACAAATAAAAAAATTGAAATTTGGAAAACAATTTAGAAAACATTTGGAGTCGCTACCGGTCATTTTGGTAGATCGGACACCGTAAAAACCAGAGATTCGAATAAATTAGGGTCCGAGAGTCAGTTACGATTAAAAACGGGATCAACGTTTAAAACCCCCCAAAAATTGGCACTTTATCAAATTACCGCTTAATTAATTTTGGATTTCCCGGTTTAAAGTGGCATTTAAATTACGGTTTGCTTAAAGATTCGAATTTATTTTAATTTTACCGCATTTTTATCCGAAAGTAAACGCATATACCGCCACCACTACGTTTGGTGTCGGTCCTGTTACGACCGAATAAAGACGTAATTATTAGGTTCATTAATTGAAGAGGTGTCGAATGTTGAATAAATAATTCGAATGTATGAATATTTACAAGCATCAATAAACCGAATATACAAGCAAATAAGTATATGTGCGAGAAATTAAATACGAGAAATTTAATTGCATAAATTAAATGCAAAAATTAAATGCGAGAAATTAAAAGTTAGATGTTAGTTATTTACACTAAACGGGCAATAAATAATACGGATCATTCCCCGTTGCGGGTCACCGTAAAACCGATCGAATGAATAAATGAATAAATAAATAAATTCTATATCATGATATGTAATGATACCATACAATATATAAATTATAGAATATAGAATAAGCATAACTAAATATGATGAATATGAAATATAATATATAATATAAATATACATGGGAAAACTAAAGTGAAACATAAACATGTTAAGTAATTAAATAATATATATATATATAAAAGGAAAACAAACAGGTACATTTAAAACGAATAAAAAAAAGGAGATAATGGCATTTAATGCCGATTATGGAAAAGGTACAGAAGAATCTAAGGAGAAGTAATATGTAATATATATGTATATAAGTATGTAATATTATATAATATATAGTATAAATAAAATAAAAAGGAAAGTCAACAACCATGCGGCAATAAAGAAAGAATGAAAAAAAAATAAAACCAAAGGCATTGAATGCTATAAAAAAATTAAAACAAATTAAAGATTCATTCCCTTTTTTACACGGTAGTGAAAAATAATGGAAATTAAAAATATTAAAGATATTTAAAAGAGTAAAGAAAAATTAAAAAAAATGAATAAAACAAATTTATAGAAACTAAAATTATGGTAGATTTAAAAGGAAAATAATCTCTTAGAAACCTTTAATAACCAAAAATAAATGAATGATAGAATAAAAAAAGTAAATAAATTAAAAATAAAAAATAAAGATGGTCAAAATTACAGGAAAATAAAAGAAAAACAAGTATCGAAGGACTAAACGTGATTGTAAAACTGATTTGAGGGACTAAAAATATGATTTCTCCGTGGCTGGAGGCCAAACGTCCCCGAACTCGAGGGAGTTGATCTGAAATAAACCATTCGAAAATAACCGATTAGGCCCTGAATCGGGACGACATTGCAAAGATTTAAAAACAAGGAGGGACTTCGGGAGTGAATAAGGGTTCACGGAGGGATTTAATGAGCTAAGTAACCCATCCTCCTTTTTGAAACCACTATAAAACACAAATTAATTTCAGATCCCTTTTACTTCATTTTCCTTTAAACCCAAAAAGGATATCCTTCAAATCCTCTGTAAACGTTCTTGCTTCAACCCAGAAAAACAAGAACATTCATCGTGTTCTTGCATAAACCCAGGAAACACCAACATTTCTTCAGAAAACCACCACGTCGGCCACCTCTCGCGGTGGCCTGCGAGTTTGAAAATCCAAAATTTTTTCTTTCGAAAGCAAATCAAAAATACAAACACTTCTCTCTTTTTGAAATCAAAATCAGTGAACAAAACTCCTTTAAAATCGTTTTCCCCGAAACCAAAAACCTTCCTCTGTTTTTTTCTCTCTTTAAACTCAAGAGAAAATCCCTTTGGTTCGAAAATCAAGGGAATGAGTACGATTTATCCTTCACTTTTGCTCACCAACGACACCCTAAAGGTGCGAGGCTTGTTGCCGATCGAAGGTAGAAACGAAGAAAGGAGACCTGACCAAGCTTTGAATGTAAGAACTGAACCCTAATCTTTTTATTCTTTTTGTTTCGTTGTAAGAAGAGAAAAAAAACAGAGGTTATACCTCTAAAATTCCATTGTATTGATTCTTTGATAAAGTCCTGTCTAGGGTTTACATTGGTCTGATTGGGGTTCTATACCCAATTTTTACTATGACAAATAAAAGAAAAAACAAAAGAAAACTGAAAATTGGTTTGATATTTCTCCGTTTTGTCTTCATGTATTTGCTGGTATCGTACGAGAGGAGATGGGACCACTGTTGGTCCCTGTTTTGGCCGGTTCTGTAGAGGGATTGCTCATCTTCGGTTTGGATTCGAAAGGGAGCAGAGGCCCCTGCTGATGTGGTCACTGGCGTGGATCCGAGGTGGCAGACATGTCATCGTCGTGGCGTCGATGTGGCTCAGATGTGGAGGGGAACCGAATGGTTACTGGGCACTTGGATGGTCACCGGGAGTTGAAAGGTTCATCTCCAGAGTCTTCTAGAATTCTTCCAGCAATCGAACGGTCACCTGGGAGAGTTGGAAAGGCTCCCGGGTCAACTTCCGGGTCATATCTGAGTCATGGTGTCAGGTTAATCGGTGTAGTGGACCGGTTCAGTTGTTGTGGGTTTGGGTTATCTGATAGGCTAATTTAATTTGGGTAAAGGGGTTAATTTGTTATTTGGTTAGCTGATGGGTAAGGGTGATTGGGTTAGGATATGGGTTTTGTAATTAATTTTAATTTGGGTCTGTGTATTTTAATTTGGGCTTTGTATTATTTCTGGGATTGTAATATATTAATATTTTTTGGGTTTTGTAATATTTGTTTTGGGTTTAAAGAAATGTAAATAGACTTGGGTTTATTTTAATATGGGTTTTTATTTAATAATATTTTGTTTTTATTTATTTTATTAATAGTAATATAATAATAATGATGATAATAAATAAATAATAATAATAATAATAAAAAAGATAAAACGGGAGAAAAAAGTACAATATCTATTATATATTTTAATTACAATATATATTTTTTGGATTTTAATAAAAACACGAATTAAGAATAGTAATATTTTTATCAATATAATATTTTTGGGATTAAAAATAATAACATATAAGTAATATGTATATATACATATAAAGATAATAATATAATAATTAATATGCATATTATAACAAGCCCATTATTCGAAATGAAGCGAAATTCAAAATCGGGTCTAAACCCTAGATAAAATTAGTGAATACACATACAAACCCAGACCCAATTTGAAATTAATAAACAAAAAAAACTAACATTATCACCTTCTCCAAGCTTCAGTCGCCATTACTCTTGTGCTATCTAGTTTATTGCGCGTGGCCGCCACGCGAGGCGATTGGCTTTCCCGCATAGCCGCCACGCGCGTTGTTAGTGGTCCAACTAACCATCGCTTTTGTTTGACAACACTGCAGCATAACCCTTCTTTGATGCGCCGATCTGTAAATCAATAAAAGAAAAAGGATATTAGATGTGCAATATGATCTAAAATCAAATTATTTTTGTATTTTATATGTATAAAAATTGGGTTATATATAACCCAAGACAACAATGTAATGAGGGGGATTTTTTGAATGGACAAAGTAGAGAGTATTCGAGCAAAAAAATTCGAATAAAAAACATAAAAACGTTCGAACAACCATCTAAAATTTCATACTTAAAAACAAAATCAAAAAGGAGAAACCAAGAGGTAAAATCGATTATCGACTTTTTTTTTTAAATCTATTTTGATCTACACCTTTTCTCGAAAATTCAACATCGTAGTTAGATTCACCACGTGGAAGCACTTCAGAAAGTACCCATCTTGCACACTTCGAATGCCAACGACGGCAGCTGGCACAATGGTCAACGATGATCCATGGCGGTGACGGTGGCCGACGAGCCCAAACAGTTACCGGAGATGAAAACTATAAAGAGAAGATGAGAGCATATAGCAATTGTTTTAAAATGAAGGGACCAAAATTATTTTTTTTGGAGTTAAATGGGTATATAAGGCCCCTCAAAACGATGTAGTTTTACACCTGGAAGCTGAAGAACCAACCCGCATCCAAGTCCGACCCGCGCATAACCCGAGAATTTGGAAAAATCATGACTAAAATCCCTTTAGTTTCAGTATCCATACATGTAACACCCTCGACCCGGTGCTACATCGGGCCTCCGGCCCAAAACCTGTATTTTAAAATTTCTTTCCAAAAGCCATAAAATTGGGTCCAAATCCATTTCATCATAATGTAATAAAATCCAAATCCATTTAAAACGTAAATCAGAATAAGTTAAAGTAGCGGAGCTCCAAAATATTACAACCGTTTAAAAACATTCGACAATAAATAAAACAGAGTTACAAATTACACATATAAGGTCCTACAAGTACAAATTCCCACTATGCCTAATAACAGTACTCTAACAACAGATGTCGATGTTGAACCCACCACGATGATGCTCCTTCGAAAGCCTCCTTAACCTACGCACGAAAACACATTTCGACGTTGAGCTACTAAAGCTCAGTAGGTACTCGACCAACCGGTCCACAGCATGCATAGCATAAAATAAGCATAACAACATGTATGATGACATGCATGAATACGATAGCGCTACCATAACCGCCTAAACACATGACATCATGATGACATATATCAGCACATAGCATATGCAAGACAAGAGAAGACCACAAAGCAACTCAAGTTCTTGACTCGTATTTATATCTCATATATATATATATATTTGTATATATATATATAACGGTGTCCATATCACCTCATAGTAGTATAGAAGTAGGGGGGACCCATCAGCACTAAGCAAGGCCCGTGGCATGTCACTCCACATAATCCGCTAAGGAACCCATCAGCACTAAGCAAGGTTATCAGTTTTATATCTCATATAATAATTACTCTAGTAACCCATCAACACTAAGCAAGGTTACCAGATTATCTCATAATTATATAATATATACTCTAGGCAACCCATCAGCACTAAGCAAGGTTCCTAGTAAGCCACGTGACTCGAATAGGTCATACGAACCCATAACGGTTCCATATACCAGTTTACACCATTAGACTCCAATTATTATTCAATTATCTTTTTAACAGATCTAGGTGTCTATTTCTCGGTTTAATATTCATTTTAAGGCTTAAAAAAGTCTTTAGAACTTCTAAGATAGCATCATGAGACTTTACCATTTTTCCACACGAACTTGGGCTAATTTGCCCTGGGGTATCGATACCCCTATTTGGAGTATCGAAACACCAGGTATCGATACCCCCTTTGGGAGGGTATCGAAACGACGGTATCGATACAGGTATCGAACCAAAAACCTCACTGAGGACTCGATATCGATACATGTATCGATACCTTTGATCTTACTTCAAAGTCAACAAAAGCGGACCAACCCGCTTCGATGCTGGTATCGAACCCAAAACCTCACTGGACAACTCGGTATCGAAACACCCTGCCCGTGTTTCGATACCACTGCACGAAATGTGCAGTTTTGCTTATTCAAACACTTAGAAACTTATCCAAACTCGACCCATTATTACCAAACTGATCCTAGACCTTAAGGGAGTGATCCTAAACATTTTTACATCATTTTTACTGAGGTTCATCAACCTAAACATAAGTCACCATTAAAGCATATTTAAGCTACCATACAACACAACAAGCATCAAGCTCAAAATATGATATGCATGATGATTAAGGGTTGAAAGAGAACCAACCTTAAGCAAAGTACACAGCAAAAGCAGCTAACCCGAGCTCTACCTCCTTCTTTAAGATTTCTCTTTTCCCAAGCTCCTAGAGGGCTCTCCAACTTTTTTCTCTACAAGGGAGATTAAACAAAAGATTAGATATATTTGGGGATGATTCTCGGAATCTAAAAATATTAGAAAACTGAGGATTAAATCTCCCAAACACACTAATCCTGGATTACACCAAAACCCCCTCAAAAACCCTTTTTACACCAAACCTTGATGGATAGATCTCCTTAAGCATAAAAACTTCTCCTTCAACCCACAAACGTGATTCTCAACACACTCTCAAAAGATTTCTCTTTTAACTTCTCAAATGGGTGATGAGGATGGTGATGGAAGAGTATGGGAAGCAAGGACAAGGGTGATATCACCCAACTTTCTGCAGAGAAAGAATTAAAACCCTTTCCCCCTCTTCTTCCAAAATCCAAATTACCCAAATGTCCTTCAAACAAACCCCTAAGGCCCAAAACAACAACTCAACCCCAAAACTTAAGGCCCAACAAGACCCAAACTACACAAACCCGAGCCCAAAACTAAAGCCCAAACCCCTCGGATTAACCCGACACTCGGATCCGAATCTAGGTCGTGACAATACATTTCAGTTTTAATTTTTATTTAATTTAGTCATTGTTTTATGTATTTTTAGCCTTATAACTTGCTATTTTAACACTTTGGTCACTAATTTCCATTATTTTGACATGATGATTTTTTTTCCAGATTAATCCCTATATTATTATTTTGTTATTATTATCATGCTTATTATTAACTATTATTATATATTTTACTTATTATTATTTTTATAATTTAGAATAGAGTTAATTACTGCGGAGGTCATGTTTGTTTGCTCCAAGTGCAAATTTAGTCACCAATTTTGAAAATCAATCAATAAAGTCACCTAAGTTTTCGGGCTATAAACTTATGATCACTCCGACGTTAAAATCCGTTAAGGATTAACAAAAAGATGATTTGGCACGATATAAAAAGGATAAATTACCTAGATAGTCACTAAACTCTATGCTAGAATTGCCATCGTCCAAACTTTAAAACCCAGTCACAAACCTTTCTCGATAGAAAATTGATGATGTAGACACTCGAGGCCAAAAATCTAATTATCATTGTCCCCTCACGCCCCCATAAACAATCCACAGTCTTTTGAAAAATGTTAAAAGATGGGGATTTGCCCAAAAAATTCTCAATCAAAGCATTATCCCATTGCTTGGCACCATTCCTAATAACTTCTGAAGGAGGTTAAACTACCTCCAATCCATTCACTTCAGACGGGGAAAAATGGCAAAGTATATCAATCGGTTTTCATACCGACAACAAAGATCCATTGTCGCTAAGATTTGTCCCCGATAGAGGCGGGAAATTCTCCAAATCCAAAGGCACAACATCCGCACTGTTACAAATATTTTAACTCATATCAACCCTTACAAATATTTCTAATCCATTACTATTAAAACGTTGCTATATATGTAATATTGCTTACGTATTTTTGAAATAAAAATATTTCTCTCATAATCGTACCTCTTTTCATGTCTTTTGTTTAAAAATTTTAAAAAATTAAATTTTAAATCTTAATACTAATTTTTTACATTCTAAATTCTAAACCTACGTACTAAAAAATACACTCTACCCTTAATTTCTTAAATTTTAACTATAACTATTAATCTTAAATCACAATCTTTAAACCTTAAATGTACTAATTTAAAATAAAAATACTAATAAAAGCATAAAAATGACGATTTGTGCTGTTAGTCTTTACCCTAAAATACTACTCCATGTACAATCAATTTTAAACGCTGATTCAACAGTTTTGATCCTGCACATGCACTCTGTCCCTAGAGAGTGTTGAATTTTCCCGACACAGACCCTAAGGTTTCTCTGAACTAATTAATAACTTTTTTTTATCCAACTCAAGAGCCACCACTTCAATACAGTAGAAATAAAGTCAGCATGTGCACATGTCTGCTACAAACTAAAAAAAACAGAAGCTTTTCCAATTTCCCACTTCTGTCCAATGAATACACCAAATTACAAATCAAACCATATATCTGCAGAAACAAGAAAACTAAAAAACAACAGAAATTAACCCAACAAAGCATGTCTAATAATTTGATAAACTCAACTTGTAATAAGACTATTTGCTCGGATGGGGCTCTTCTGATTAAGTAGGATCTTCAGCTGAGCCTTTTGGAACTCCAGCTTCGTACCACAATGCCTACTCTTCGAACCGATTGCTCGAACCATTGTTGGAAACTCGACAAACCCTTTGATCCCGCGCTTGATGTGAGGATTCATAGATGGAATCTCCATGGATGAAGATTTCTCACTGAAAACGAACCTTGAAAACTTTCCTGAAAGATTGGAAGTAAACACTGATATCTTATCTTCTTGATTCTTCTGTGAAATTCTAGCAACTGGATTCATGCAGCGTTTAGTTTCTTTGATTTCCATTTCCATCAACTTCTCCTCGAAGAGAATCTTTGCCTCGGCCATCTTCATCTGAACTCTCTCTTCCCTTAAAACTTCAGCCATTCTTAGCATCTTTCTTTCTTCTTCAACCTCCTTCTTCATTCCAACAATGGCTGATTTATACCATGAGATATCTCTTGCCAGCTTTCCACATACTCTCTCCAATGCTTCTCTTTCCCTCCGTTCCTCACCGATTTGTTTAGCCAGTTTCTTGTTCATGGACTCTACCTTCATACGCGCTTTACGTTCGTACTCCATCTCTTCTTTCAACTCGATGATATGTGCCCGAGCAGTATCCAGATCAGAATCCATAACTGGTTTGAACATGGTGAGATCCCAGAATGGATGTAAATGCTGTCTGCTTGGGCACTGCTGTTGTTGTTGTCTGTGGTAATAATAAAAAGGGTTGTCGTAAAGTTTCCATCTTGTGCAAGTGGAAGTGTTGATGTGTTTAGGAAAAGTTCCATTGCCGTGATTTCCAGAGCTTCTGATCATCATCATCGTCACCTCATCCATATCTTCTGTTTTCATTCTGTACGACTATGAGCTGCCTTTTTTTTTTTTCTTTTCTTCTTAGCTAACTACTTTTTCTTTATTGGAGTGGGGATTTTCCCTGACAAGAAAAGAAAAGAAAAGGTGGTAGGCCCATTTATTTTAACCATGTATTCGATTTATGGAATAATTATTTTTTGGATAGAAATTTTATATTCTTTTAACGTATCTTTATATTTTTAATAATAAAATATAAAATTTTAATTTATAAGTTTAAAGTTTAAAGTTTAAAAATTCATGTTTATTTTTTTAAATTTTAATCTTAGAATTTAAATTTAAGTTTTTAGCGTAAGTATAAATAAATATACCGAAAAAAATAAAAATATTTTTTTATTTGAAAAATATAATTTATTAGAAAAAAAGTCCTACAAATCTATACTAAAAATGTATAATTCATTAAAAAATTAATCTTAAATAAAAAAATACAAAAAAATAAAAAATTCGAAAAATGAAATTCCTCAAATACAAAATTTACATACACTAAACACAACAACATACAATTAATGCTCACCTCACAAAAAGAATAAAATCTAAAAAAATGATAATTTATTTTTATTTTTAATCCGAATTTATTTTTACAAATATTTATTCTATATGCGTTTTTTTCCTTTTCTTCTTAGTTAGCTACTCTTTCTTCATTGTAGTGGGATCTTCCCTGATAAGAAAAGAAGAGAAAAGAAAAGATGTTAGGTACATTTTTTAACTATGATGTTTGATATTTTAAATAAGTAGTTTAAAAAAATCTGTATTTTTTTTTATAATTTTTACATATAGTATTAAAATATTAACTTTTAACTTTTAAATCTTAAATCTTAAAAGTATACTTTATTCTAATTTTTTTCAAAAAAAAAAATTAATCATAAATTTTAGTCTTAAACCTTAATTCTAAACATAATATTTTAGTGTAAGACATAAATAAGAACATTAAAAAGGAACATAAGATTTTATTCTTAATTTGGATCGAATTCTATAAATATTCAATATGAAATTACCCGCTTAATTCAATCTTTCTATTCACAATGTTTAAGGATGAAACTAAGATTTATAGTTGAGAGAGTAAAACATAAATGTTTGAAAGGAGATAAATTCATAAATAAATATTTTTTTAAAATAAAAATTAAATACGATAACAAAGCTGAAAAAAAATTATTCGAAAGAGAGGACGATTGATCCTTCCAACTACCACTAATCTTATTTAAAAGATTTTTTTTATCTCACACCACTATACCAACTAGTCATTAATAGGGTAAACAATCCTAGTAACCACCCAACTAATTAAAGATACCTATTTTGGCCACCTAATTAAAGAATTCATCAATCAGGCCACCCAACTTTTAAACCCTATATATTTGTGTCACTGCCGTTAAAATTTAACAGAAAAAGTTAATGGTGGTGACGTAGACGTTAATTAAAATCTATAAAATTGGATATTTAATCCCTCTAATTAATTATTTAATTGGGGGATTTGAAACCCTACCCTTTTGGATATAAAGAAAGGGTTAAACCACTGGACCAATATAATTTTTGTGATATAAAATCCAAAAATACAGTATTAGATGATTATGTGCTAGTAAAAACTAAAGATTATTAAGGGAATTAATAGGGATTAATATGTAATTTTACATATTTTAATTAACATCTACGTTATCACCGTTAACTTTTTCTGTTAAATTTTAACGACAGTGACACAAATAAGAAGGGTTTAAAAGTTAGGTGACTTGATTAACGAGTTTTTTAGTTAAATAACCAAAACAGATATCCCCATTATTTATCCCGTAACTTTGCTTTCAAGATGTGGATGTCAAAAAGCCAACCATGTTTCACATGCATCTCGGCGTTAAGCTTAATTATTTTGTGGCTTTGATATTATTTCCCCAATTATTCACCTAAGTAACTTCAATTACATGAGGTTTAAGGTCCTTAACTGCAATTAATGTGAGATCTATCGCGATGAAGACCATAGGTAATAATTAGTGGGTAAATAGTTGGTTTTTTATTGTGTTTTTATTAATGTTTTAATTTTAAAATAATAAGTTTAGAATTTAAAATTTAATATTTAAAATTTAGAGAATTAAGAGTAGGTTATAGTTTTTAAAGTGTAGAGTTTAGGTTTTTGAATTTAAAAATTAGGGTTAGAGTTTATATCTTAATATAAAAAAATTAATAAAAGATATAGAAAAAAAAAACATAATGAAAGAGTAAAAGATTTTTACACATAATTATAATATAATAACAATAAATATAATGGCTGCAAAATAAAAAAAAAAATACTGAGACAAATTATAAAAGAATTGTTGAAGAATCATTTTAATGGCTGACTCTAATTTTCGGTATCTACTTATAGAGATGTAAAATAAAAGAAATCTACTAAAAATATAACTTTCAATTCAAACCTTATTATAATTGAATTCAATTCAATTAGAAGTAAATTTTTATCTTGACACAATAAAAATCTGATTCAATGGGAAATAATTTTTTAGTTTAATTATTTTTAAAACTTTTTGATTTTAAATTTTGCAAAATTTTAAAATTTTTAACAATCCATCATTTTACATACCTAATAATTTTATTTTAGGGGTGGTTACAACTTACAAGATCGTAGGAAAGTTTGTACGAAATTAGAGCGTTTGATTTACTAATTTATTTGGGGTGTAACTTTGGAGTACGGGGGTGTGCACTTAAAGAAATAGGAAGATATGTGTCGGCCTGTCGCGAATGAGAATTAGGGACGTAAAAAGTTGACTCGATCAAAAATTCGACTGAAACTTATTCAAGTCAGAATCTGGTTTGACCCAAAAATGTAATGACTCGAACTCGATCTGTATCTGATTGTTGTTGCCCAAAACCGAGTTGGACCTGTTACTGTAGTAACCGAACTCGAACTGTATCTGACCGAGAATGATCCGAACCCGATTTCAACTTGTTACTGTGGACCCGAAACCTGACCTGCATTCGACCGAAACTAACCCGAACCCGAGTTCGACCTAGCAGATAACTGATATTACCCGACTGAATCGATCCGAGACCTAATTTTACCCGACTTGTTTTAAACCTGACCTGTTTTGAATTCGACCTAATAAATGACCCGACTTGTTTTGAACCCAACATGTTATTGACCTGAACTAATATTAAAATTAATATTTACATGAAATATAATTAAGTATATCTATAACTTGATGAATTTAAAATATTAGTAAATATAATTAGTCGTAAAAAAATAGAATTAGACATGAGAATTAAATTAAGGATTAATATTTAAATTTAAACTTACATATTTAATTAAATTAATTTACTATTTTATTTAGTTTTAATGTATTTAATTTTAATTATAATTTTAAATTAATATTTTATTAAAAATCATAATTTTAAATTGATATTTAATTAAGTTAAATTAATTTATTGAAGTTAAGATTAATTAAACTAAATTAAAATATAAAAATAGAAATTAAAAATGTAATTAAAACAATTCTAAAATCAAATGTATATTTTTATTAAATTAATGTAAATTATAAATCAATTAAATTAAATCAAAACAATTGATAAAAAAAAAAAAAGACAATTGATAAAACAAGAGTGAAAAGACAAAATTTTAGAGGAAAATAAGTCATTTATTTTTTAAGTTTGAGATTAATTTACTTTTAGTGTAAAATTTTGAAGGGATATAAGTTACCCAAAATTTTAGAGAGAAATAATTTTTTTTGATTATTATATAAAAAGAGGGAAAACACAAAATTTTTAAGGTAATTAATATATATAGTAAATTTTGGAGGATTATTATTAGTACAACATATAATCAAATAATAAACTTTGATTAAATATAATCAATTAAAAATATTAAAAAGGGAGATTAGATTTAGATATTCAATTGACGCTACTTTAGGTTGGGTCTATACTTTATTTTACATAGGTCATGTCTAAAAAGTCGAATCTCGCGTTGCTCTATACTTTATTTTACAATTATTTCAATTTGGTTATGTTCACTTAAAAATTAAGTTTTAAATTTTATTTTTATTCGATTTGATCATCAATTAATTAAAATCATATTATATATTTTAAAATCATTTCAATTTGATCATAGGGAATTAGTTTAGTTACTGGAAAATTGGTCTTAGAGAACTAGTTTAGTGATTTAGGCTTAGGGATTAGTGTTGGTCTTAAAGAACTAATAATATACATACATTATTTAAATACATATACATACATTAATTCATAAACAAATTAAATATATATATTAAAATATATTATATATATTATAAGTATATTATATATGTATTAAACTATATTATATACATAGTATATATTAATGTATATTATATACATTATACATCTAATATATATATATATAATATTATATAGACTATAGTATATATTAATGTATTAATATATACATCTAATATATATACATATACATATAATAATAAATATACATACATACATACATAGTATTATACAGTCCATATTTCCATATATAGTATAGATTTCATGTTTCCATTTTTGAAATGTATTAAACTATATTGTATAGGTATAAATTATAATGTATTAAAGTACATTAAAATTAATTTTTTTTATCAAATTTAACTATTATTAATTTATAATTTTTACAATTAAGTCCTTACAACTTTATTTTTATTTCAAATTAACTACTATTTATTTTTCTAATTTAGTTTAGTGTTTTTAATAAGATGATATTTTATTTTATTAATGTTTATCCTTTTTAATTTAAAACTTTATTCTTTCTAGTCTAATGTTTATTCCTTGTTAATTTTTAATTTTTGTAATTTAGTCCATTTTTAAGATATGAATCATTTGATGATATTTTTTTTAGTCTAGTGTGTACTATTTATTTTTAATGAGATTTATGCTAGTTAAAAATATTAGATATTAAATAATTAATTCGAAATGAATGATCAAACATTCAACCCAAATTCTATCGGTTATTACTTAATTACTTATATGTACCGAACTCAAACTTAATAATTTTAATTAATATGAATTTAAAACCCGAATTAATTCGACCTGGAATGCAAGCGACTTGAAATGACCGAATTGAAATGTTACCGAACTAAAATGCATCCGAACTGAAATGAACTCGACCTAAAATCTACCCTCCTTAAAGGAACCTGTCAATTATCTGATTTGGACCCGAACTGTTTGAACCCAACCTGAAATGGACCCGACCTGAAATAAACCTGACTTGAAATGGACCCACACCCGACCCGAATCGATTCAAAACATCAAATCAACATGAATTGACTTGTATCCGATTTTACCCGACCTGACAATACCCGACCTAAAACTTATCCGAATAACTGTTTTTACATCCCTAATGAGAACCTTGATTCTAACAGGTTGTGCTACTAATGAAGCTTTCCTCATGGATCTTGCATTCAATTTTTTGGCCCGGAAGAATGCTCTATGGATGAAGTTTTGTTGGCTCTTTGGAACCAAAATTGTTTGCGTCTGTAGAAGGTGCTGAATTTAGTATGGGCCGACATCGTACATCTTTTTAAATAAAATGTTGGTGATAGAACAAATATCGATTTTTGGTTTAATTTTTGTATTGGTAACCTTGGGCCACTTGTTCATCATGTGTTACCATCCCTTATGGGCCATATCCAACAATGTAAGGTTGCATCTATGGCTCAGACTAGTAGTGAATAAAAATAGTCTCTTTTCAACATTTACTCTTGCATGATGTTCTCCTACGATTTGCAGCTATCAAGGGTCCCGTTTTGGATATAGGTCTCGACTCGATTGACTAGAAGAACAATATTTCGAATTGGTTCTATCTCCGGTTAACCTATGAAATTCGGATTGGTAATGCTATTGGTGAACCAAACATGGTTTGAAAAGTAATTCAACGCTTCAGTGGTCCACAATGTTTGCGAGTTTTCTTGTGGCTTGTCTGTAAAAGCAACATTTCACTATTGATATTAGGTGCTCGATGTGTCGGAGGATGTTGATCATCTTCTCCGCTCGTTCCCAACAACATTATTGGTGTGGATGATATTTTGCTATAACAATATTTTGCTATAACAATTGAAAAATAATTTTGGACTAAATTGAAAATATTTCAAAAATGGTTTTGTAGAACTAATGTTTTGATATAATAATTGAAAAATAGTTTTTTACTAATTTGAAAAGATTTCAAAAATGATTTTATGTTCAAACAACTTGAAAATAAGTTTGAGACATTTTCTAAGACTTGTTAATGTGTTTTAAATGTTTTAAAGAAATCAAAGTACCCAAAATATCACAGGCGTTTCGATACGCTTCCTAAGCGTTTCGATATAACTTGCCTATTTTCAAAGGAAAATGTACAAGCGTTTCGATAAGTTTTGCTTTTGGAAAAATTGGTTTCGGTAAGCAAAACCCTGGTTTCAATACGCCAATATTGATACCTATTTTAGGTGTTTCGATACACCACCAACAGTCTTTTGAAAACCCCAATAATTTTATCAAAAATCCCAACATCTAGGGGTAGTATCGAAAGATATAATTCCTATTTCGATATCATGAGCTAAAGGTTTCGAACGCCTTGTAGTCATTTCAATATTGGTTCTTAAATGCAGGTTCAAACGATTATTTCCCAAAGAGGCAGTATCTAAACGATTTCCATGCGTTTCAATACCACATGCACCAGAAGCAAAAATTAGCCTTGAAATATGTTCCAAACGGCTTCAAATCAATCCCCACGGTCACCATCGGCTAGAAACTCAATTGAGATGATAAAAGGAAGCATCAAGAGAAGACTAATGCTTCATTGTCGACAACAATATGATCAAGCAAATGTCTTAGAGCTTAATTCTCATGTTTTGGGTAGACAACACTTATGAGCTTAATGTTTATGTATGATCAAGTGTCTTAGGATTGGGTGAGTGCAAACAATTAGCCTTATTAGAAGGATTCAAGTTTGCTTAGAATTCTCTTTGTGAGTGAATTCCCAAAGTTCGGTTGTGAACTTTGGATGCTTGATTCGAGGCTAGAATCAAGGTTGTAAGGTTACCCATTTGTTCCTCAAAAGGTTGAATTCTTAGTGAATTATGGAAATTCATAGTGGGAAGCTAAGGTAGTGAACATATGACTTGGGTTAGAAGTCCAAACAACTATAAATCTTTGTGTCAAATTTCTTATATTTTTTCTTCCACCACAAATCACCCAAATAGTCAATTCTCCATGACTTGGCGAGTTTAATCGGTTATCCATCGAGCTACACCAAGCCTAACAATTGTTATCAGAGCAAGGATCAATAGAAAAGGATTAACATCCTATTGAGAAAATCTGACGAACTCGACCAATTATCTATCAACCGATAACTCATGACGCTCTCCATTGACAAGCCATCTTTCTTCGACGTGTCCAACTACTCCCACTAGAAGAAAAAGATTATGTATTTAATCAAGGCAAAAGACTACAAGCTATGGGATATAGTTGAAAATGTATCGTTCGTGCCACAAGGAGTAAAGACGGATTGGATCATAGAAGATCGCAAGAAGATGATGCTCAATTGCAAAGTATTGCACATATTATTTTGTGCATTCCATCCGGACATCTATGAGAAGATGTCCTCTTACAAAGATGCCAAGAAATTTTGGGTCAAGCTCGAAGTTACATACGAGGGTACAAATGAAGTAAAGAAAACCAAGATTGGACTCCTCAACCAAGAGTATAAAAAACTTCAAGATGAATCCGGAAGAGGGCATTGCAAAGATGTTCGATCGATTCTCCACCATCACCAATGGTCTTAGAGGATATAGAGAGATCATTCTAGAAGAGAAGCTTGTTAGTAAGCTCATTTATTCCCTTCTCGATTCATGGGACTCGAAAAGGACCAACATCATCGAAGCCAAGAATATCAAGACTCTAAAGCTTGATGAACTCATAGGGTCAATCCTCACATATCAAATTATAATGAAAGGAAGAGAAGAGGAGAAGAAGAAAGAGATTAGATCGATGGGGAAGAAGAAGATTCAAGAGCTTGGTGTAAATGTCAACATCATTGCTCTCAAGACCTCTAAATGCATTCACTTTGAATAATCAAGTGAGGAGGATAATGAAGAAGATGAAGAGCTCGCCTAACTCTTCATGGACTTCAATCGATTCATGAAGAAAAAAATGAAGAAATGAGGTAGCCACAAGTCTAAGAAAGAGGGATCATCTTCAAAGAAGCAAGCATGTGTGGTCACATGGAGTGATGAAGACTCCACTGATAATGAGGTAGCCCAGTTATGCTTGATGACCCTCGGTGAGGGAAAGATAACTTATAAATCATATAGTTCTAATTTATACTCTTTTTATAAGTTACAAGAAGCCAATGACAAATTGGTTTTTTATTTTAAAGTCACATTTTCTAAAACCAAAAAGACAATTTCAAAGTTAAAACTAGAAAATGATTTGTTTTTAATAACCAATTTTGATTTTGAAGCAATGTTCAAGGAGTTTGAACTCAAAGTTTTTGATTTACAAAACAAGTTTCAAAAGATGGAAAAAGACCATCAAATTACGATCCAGATCTGCACATCAAAGCCTATTAACTCAACAGAATTTCATAGAGTGGACTAGTTGAGCGTCAGTATTCTCTTTAAGTAGAGATGACTAGCATTTTGTTTACTTTTTATTTCATTCTAAGTTGTTTTTTCTTCTTTTATTGACTAAATGGATGCTTGGTTGAACAAAATTCAAAGGTTCAAAATTAAATTTATAGGAATTGTTTCTTTTTTTATCTGAGCTGGTATCAATCTTAAAAAATTTATGATAAAAAGTGATTGCATTTTACTAATTTATTTCATAAAGTTAAGAAGACTTCCACACTAAGTAATGAGAACTACTACAGTCCTATTTACTTAAAATTTGCAGGGAACTTCAATTTTTCATTGCTTAGATAGCCTATGTTTATTTTCTTGAGTTTAAATTTGATATTTATATTCTTTGAAAAAAATATGATGGGTAAAGTTTAATTTAATTTATTATTGACCATAAATGTCATTGAGATATGTATTCTGGGATATAAAATTGAAGATATTTAAATTTAACTATTGTTACTTCGGAACTATTGTTATAATTGTGTTTGACCGAATCCTTGAACCGATTTTGCACGTCCTTTAAATATGTTAAAATCATTTGTACATATGATTTCTCTTTAATCAATGTAATAACAATGCTCTGAAGGGAATTTTTAAATTTTATTCTAAGTACTATCCGAACATGTATGGTATATAATTTTGTGAGTATTTTCACTTTGTTTTCTTCCCTCAACTGACTTCTTGATTTTTTTACAGTGTTTATTTTTCTGATTCTTAGTCCATTTGATGGTTTCATTTATCATTCTAATGATGCTATCATCTCTTGTGTAGTCTTTGAATTATTTATTTCATCTTTCAAGTAATGAAACTAAGTTGGGTATGAGTAGGAGAATACTGGAGCAAAGCTCACAACCATGGATGTTATGATTGACAAGTTAATTGGCATTATATTTGTTTTTCCAGATAGTGATTATTATGGTCCTTGGTATAGCTGGTACTTTTCACAACTCTTCTCTTATTTTCTTCTTACCATAATATTAAGTGTGTTTTTACAACTAAAACTTTGTTATATAGGAGATGTTTTTGAAAAGATTTTTTTTTGGATAAGTGTGATTTATTATCCAAGACAAAAGAATAACTCCTATAGTACACTTGGGCAACCATCCCTAAAGAATTCCCCCAAGATGTACATATGTTCCTATTTACATCATCAAAGTTTATAATTCTATTTCGAGATTGAATACGAACAACCTCTTTTACACAATCCAAAATACTATCAGTAGTCCTAAAAGAATGTCTAAAAAATCTTCTATTCCTTTCCTCCCAAATGAAGTACACATAGGCTCTCCATGCAACCTTCAGAACATAAACCAGCAGGGATTTCCCTTTCAATTTTGAATTCAACCACTGCACCTCCACATCCCAATCAAATATACCCTTGCAAAGTCCACACAAATCCAACACAACAGGTCATATAGCCAGCGAATAACTAAAACCTGCAAAGAGATGATCCCTAGTTTCATGTGCACTTCCGCACAACACACAATCTTCCTCAATTTGAAGCCACATTCTCTAAATCCTATCCTTTATTGGTAACCGATTAAGCATTCCCATCCAAAGAATAAAAGCATGCTTTCGGACATGAAGGCTAAACCACACCAAATTATGCTACTAAACCCTGTCCCGTGATTCACGAATCTCACTCCATACTGCACCCATGGTCCATTTGTTATGTCCCCTCCTCAAAAGGCTTTGCAACGTGCTCCTCTGCCATAGAATTTTCCTTAGATACCAACTATGGCTTTGCTTCAAATCCAAACTCCAGATGTCTTCCCCTTTAATAACATACTTATGCACCCAAGCCACCCACAAAGAGCCCTCACTAGCCAATAATTTCTTAAACAATAGGACTAGACATGCCTGGTTCCAAGTCTTCACATCCTTGAGCCCTAGCCCCCCCTCATTCTTAGGACAACAAACATGCTTCCAACTAACTCTTGCACTTTGTCCAGCTTGACCCCTTCAAAAGAATCTTAAACACAACTGTTCAACCTTTTCAATGACTCCTTTAGGAAGTACTAACTGTCTACACTAGTATTTTGTTAAACTACATAGCACAGCTCGAATCAATTGCATTCTTCCTGCATAACTTAAATTTAATTTTGACCAATACCCCATCTTAGCTTTGATCTCCTCAATTAGAACCAAACAATCCTTCTCATGCAATCTTCTCATTACTAGAGGAAATCCTAAGTATCGCACTAGGAGAGATTCAATCTTAAACCCAATATCATCCCTTATCCTAACCTGCTCCTCCAAAGAGACTCCAGCTACAAAGAGCTCAGATTTTGACACATTTAACTTCAACCCATCCATCTCATAAAAATTCTCCAAAACACTTTGTATACAAATTAAAGAATACAAATTTCCTTTGCAAAATATTAGCAGGTCATCAGCAAAATAGAGGTGAGTGAGGTTTACCTGCTTGTATTTAGGATGATACTGAAAAATTCCCATTTCAACTGCTTTATCCAGCAAATTAGATAATGCATTCATCACAATCACAAAGAGATAAGGGGAAAGTGGGTCCCCTCGCCTAACTCCCCTTTGCCCCTTGAAAAAACCTACTAAACTCTCATTCAAAAAGATTGAAAATCTACTTCCAGTAAAGCAAACTCTAATCCACCCCCGAAATTTTTCAGGCAACCCTATTGCCTCTAACAAATTCAAGATAAAATCCCAACTAACAGAATCAAACGCCTTCTGCAAGTCCACTTTTAGAGCACACCTAAGAAAAATAGTCTTCCTACCATATCCCTTTACTAATTCTTAAGCTAACAATGTATTATCAACAATACTCCTTCCCCTAATAAAAGTTGACTGATTCACAGTAATTAAATCAGCCAACACACTATTCAGTCTACCTACCAGGATCTTAGTAATGGTCTTATAGACAACAGAACAACAAGAAATAAGCCTAAAATCCTTCACCATACATGTATTCGGGATTTTAGGAACTAAGGTGACAATAGTGGCATTAAATCTAGGCAAAAAATAAGAAGAGGAAAAGAAATATCTCACAGCTTGCACAAAATCACTGCCTACTATCTCCCAGGTCTGCTTAAAGAACCAAGAAGTATATCCATCAGGACCAGGGGCTTTGTTTTTACCTTGAGAAAAAATTGTATCTTTAATTTCCTCAATAGACACTTCTCGAACCAAAAGAGAATAAGACCCTTCAGGTAGAGCCCCTTGCAAAAGCCCCCTCAAAATCTCCACACTACAACCAGACACTCCAGCATCCACTGAACCAATTTTTTTTTGTGAAAAAAACGAATCACTTCAGCAGACATATCCTCAAAAGACTCCAATTTAGTACCCTTCTCAGTTTGCAAAAATCGAATGGTACCTTTGCTCCTTTTTTCAATAACAGTTGAATGAAAGAATTTAGTCCCCTTATCCTCCTCTTGAAGCCACTGTACCTTGGCTTTCTGTTGAAGAAACCAAGTCTCAGCTCTTTCCAACTCTAGCAACTCAGCTTGCAATTGCATCTCAGCTTCAACATCCCTACCACCATGATCTAGATTAGCTAATTGTACCACACCAAGTTGTTTCCTCTTATCCTCCACTCTTCTTGAAATTTCAGCATAATGCTTCTGATTCAGAGCTCTCAGAGGGATTTTTAATCTTTTTAGTTTTCCAAACAAAACTTGCATAGGATTACCTACAATAGCCTCCCCCCATGATCTCTCCACAATTCCTTTAAACTCATTATGGGCAGTTCAGAAATTGAAGAATTTAAAAGGTTTAGGCTGCGATACAGGTGCATCAACAGCCAACCTAACCCAAGCAAGACAGTGATCTGAAACCCTTGGTGCAAGAAATTCCACCTTAGTGTGAGGATCTATCCCATACCAGTTGGAGTTCACCAAAACCCGATCCAATTTCCTGGCCAAAAAAGTATCATCTTGTTTGTTAGACCAAGTGAAACTCGACCCAACAAATGAATGATCCTGCAATCCAACCTCGCTCATACAATCAGTAAACTCCACCATATCTGAAGTGATATAGTTTCCCAACTTATCAAAATCAGAGCTTTCCATTGCAAGCATCACAACATTAAAATCCCCTCCCACAAGCCAAGGCAAAGGCCCTACCAACCTCTCACTCTGTACTAACTGATGCCATAACTCCCTTCTCTCAGTTCTGCTATTACTACCATACACAGCAGAAAGAATCAGCTCCTTACCCTCCAACACCAATTTTACAGTAACAACTTGACTATCACTAAAAAGAACAGGCACCTGCACATCCTTCCTCCACAATAACCACATTATGCCATTATCACCATTGGAATAAATGGCATGACAGTTCCATCTTCCTACCAACTTAGCAAAACTACTCTAAAAATTTTGCTCCCTTACTCTAGTTTTCAACAAGCAAACAACTTCCACCTTCAATTTTTGCATAACCTTCTCCTGCTTTAGAGGGTGATTAAACCCCCTCACATTCCAAAAGGCTATTGACATATAGCAGAAGAAGACCCTCCCCCTCTACCACCACTACTCTTTCCCACTTTTTTAACTCTATCACCCTTCTTAACCTTAATTTCCTGAAGCAAATGAGCCACTCCCAAAGACGCAGTACGAGGCTGACGGATCATGCCCTCCTCCTTATCTCCTACATCATCAGACAACAATTCAAACCTGTTCCTTGAGACACTAAATTTTTCCTTACCTCCTTTCCCTTTCACTCTTCCCCGAGAATGAGAATTCTCATTGGAAGATACATTTGCCAAACCATCAGTCACATTTAATTCAAGAGAATTCTCAATAATGTCTTGACTAGCCGTAGGCAACAACCCCACATCTCCCCCTTCCTTAACCACATGAACTGAGTTCACACAAACATTATCACCACTTGAAGGGATTCCTTCCCCCGCAGTATCAACATTACCAGTATTGTCAGCATTACAAGTTCTCCTCGAATGGCCAAATGTTTTGCAATGAGCACAACACGCTGGCATCCAAGACACTCTAACCCTCACTTTCACAACCGAACCATCCCTCATTCGGACAGAGATTTCACGAGGCACTACTTTTCCTGCATGAAGTTCCACACAGACTTTCGCAAACTCCAGCCTCTCACGAGACGCCGTGATCGAATCCATATATAAAGGGTTACCCACCTCACTAGCAATGTAGCTTAACCACATCCGATTGAAAATTTCCAAAGGAACATTAAACAATTGCACCCAAACATGCATTCTAGCCAAATCAAAATCCAGACTTGGCAAATTAGGTTCTCACTTGCGAAGCACCAAAGGCTTGTGCTGGATGTGCCATGGACCATTCTCCAACACCCAATCTCTCGAACTCTCATTAGCAAAAGAAAACACATAAATGTTGGAACCATCGATACTAACTTTCAATAGAGAACTCTTCCCCCATAACGTCTCCACAATTTTCTTAAGAGAAACGAAATTTGGGGCCGCACCAATGAATTGGCCAACCAACGAATATTGTCAATCCGCCGCACCCTCATTGAATACCCTAGAAGATGGAATAATGGTGAGCTCATCAAAACCCGTAGAAGGGGGAAAAATCCAAAGATTGCTCAGAATTCCCCCCAAACAAAAGCTTCCTCCAGTCCATCGCAGCCATGATCACAACACCGCACACCAAGAAAATCAAGAAAAGAAGAATCAAGAAAAGAAGAATCAAGAGAAATCTCAAAGGCCATTAGACCCGCTAACGTGCGCCTCCATAGAAAACCGCTCTCCCATTTTTTCGTACATCTCTTAGTGAAAAGGTAGAAAAGGTTGGGGGTTCAAATCCCAACTTTCTCAAATCTGATAATTTAATTTGAAAAGAATTATATTCAATTCTTTAGTTACATGGTTGGCTTCTTTCATAGATTTTTTTGAATGTATATATTTAATAAGATTGGTTTGTTTTATGTGGAAGCACAAAAATAAGTGAGGACCTTGGACAATTAAGTACATTATGACTGACAAAATTGAAACATTAACCAAAAATAGAATGATCTTTAGAAGATGGTGCATTAGTGGTGTTTTCTATGGGAATGAGAGTGGTGATGCATTGAAAGGTTCGTTATCTACTTGAAAATAACATAGTGACTTGAAGTAAATTTCATGCAGTTTTCTTCTTATTTTATGTTTCTTATTTTGCTAGAAAGTCATTCTGAGGCTATTTAAATATGTTAGTGTAACTTTTACTTACACCAGTTTACAGTTATGTTGTATTTGTTAAATTTTTTACTTATACAAAAATTCTTAAAATATAAATTTATAGATATAGTTCAATACATTTTGTTTTAAATTACGTGATCCTTTTCATTGAATTTTTTTTGAAACTATGCTTTGGTTGATCAATATTTATAAAATTTACTATTATTTTTTTGAATCATGGTATTATTAACGGCGTTTAGGAAGAAAAACGCCAATAAAGAACAAGTTATTAGCGGCGTTTATAAAGAAAAGCGCCACTAAAGAACATGTTACTAGCGACGTTTATGAAAGCAAACGCCACTATAGATTAATTTTTTAGCGGCGTTTTTCAAAGCAAAATCCACTAATGAGTATGTATTAGAAGCGTTTGAAAAAAAAACTCTTACGAAGTTGGTTTTAGCGTCACTTTTTGTGGCGTTTTTTAAGCGTAAAGAATGTTTTAGTGATGCTAAAAAACGTCGCTAAAGAACTAAAAAATGTTGTAAAAAATCTATTTTTTTGTAGTGAGAACTTGATAGAGTATGATTACTTTGCCAAGCGGGTATGAATTGTATACATTGTTAGGATTAAGGGTGAGCAAAATTAGATTTTATTCAGGGAAAAATTCGTATTTTTTAACTCAACTCAAGGTATAAAAACTTGACTAGTTTTGATTCGATTTGAAATTTCATAAACCCGACTTGAAAAAAATGAATTGTAAAATAAAAATTCAAATAACTTGAATAACTCAAAATCTATAGTAATTGGTGGATTGATTTTTGAGTTTGATTTGATTACCTTAATTTTTCATGATATATTTATATGAATATAAAAACTATACGTTATATATGAAAAAATATGAAGAATTAGAGAAAATCATTTAAATTAGAATCAAATTATACATTAATATGATAAATAAATAAAATTTAATTTGTATAAGAACCCAAAAACTCGAACTCTATTCAAATTTTATAAAATCGACATGAATCAAAAAAATTTAAATAAAGTTTGAGCTATAAAATATGATGTACCAAATCAAAAAACTCAAAATTTTTTAACTTGACTCGACTCGATCGAATGTCCATACTTAATTTAGATCTCTTTTGTGGAATATATGGCTTTACAGGAACTCGTTCGTATTCAAGTGTTGGGTTCTACCATTGAACAGAGTCAACACTTGTAAGTTGTATGTTTACATTTGCTGAACATGGTTTAAGGTACCTTCCGTTCTATCGATATTGGAACGGAAATGGTTGGTTTAGTTATAGCATGTTACCTAATTGTATCTCTGATTCCTTGGCCAAAATGGCTTTGCAGTACAACTTTGAGGTTATGTATGGGATATCACCTACAAATGTGTCGATATCGTTCATGATGCGAATATTAAATGTTATATAAGGACAAGGTGGGTTGATTTTTTTCAAATTTATTGGCTATATGTGATTAGGTTTCTGTAATAGTTTTATGTCATCGTTTTTTTTGTAATTTATTATAATTTATATTTTTTATAATTTAGTTTACGAGATTTTTTAACGAGAAATACAATAATACCTCTTTTATATAAAAATATCTTAAAATTTTATTATTTTTTAAGTTCGTATTTAAAAAATATTTTTTTAACCATATTATTTTCACACATGGACTGTTATGTCAGAATTATTGATTGCCACGTCAATATAGTTAATTTTCACATGAACATAATTACTTATCATATTAGTATTAATGAATGTCACGTTAATACCGTAATTATTACTAATATTGATTTGAAACGGACAGAAAAATTCATGACTAGAATTAAGCTAACACAATTAATGTCTTCATTTATATATCTCTTCTGAAGGAAAAATTATATTATGGGTAAGTCCCACCACGTCATCCGTAGGACCAACCACTAAAAATTATATCATCATTTTCCATAATATCACCACTCATCTAGTTTTAATTTATACTCTTTTGATGAGTTACAAGAAGCCTATGATAAATTGGTTTTTGATTTTAAAGTCACATTTTCTAAAACCAAAAAGTCAATTTCAAAGTTAAAACTAGAAAATGATTTGTTTTTAAAAACCAATTTTGATTTTGAAGCAAGGTTGAAGGAGTTTGAATTCAAAGTTTTTTATTTACATAACTTGCTTTAAAATATGAAAAAAGATTATAAAATTGTTTTAGATGATATTAAGAAGGAAAATATTTGATTTCCAAAGAACTTGATAGGAAAAATAATTTGGGAAAATCAAAATTTTATTTGAGACAATATAGTGCCCCTAGATTTATGGATGGAAAATGTTTTACAAGTGTTTGGGGTCCCAAAATGACTATTCACTTCAACTAAAAATGATGAAATTGAAAAATGGATTCCTAAGGGGTCAAGAATTTGTTTTACTAATGCCAAAGGATCCAAAGCAATTTGGATACCAAAAATTACTTGATTGTCTTATTTAGGTGTGATGGAGGTATGAGAAACAAAGTTCAAGATTAAGGAGGAGGAGCTTCATACACACTAGAAGGATACTTGAAGAAGGAAGGCTTCACATCCTACCTCTGATTCAAGTGTGATAAAATTTCTAGTTGATCTTGTTTTCATTTGCTTATTTTTATTTTATTTCAACTAGATTATTATATATGTTAGACTAACCACTTAGTGATGCCTTGAGTAAGGAGGAGCCTTTTTTTATATAAACTAACTTTTTGTATTTGATTTTAAAACAATTCTGATATTTTGGGTAGACAACACTTGTGAGCTTAATGTTTATGTATGCTCAAGTGTCTTAGCATTGGGTGAGTGCTTAGAGTGCAAACAATTAGCCTTATTAGAAGGATTCAAGTTTTATTAAAATTCTTTTTGTGAGTGAATTCCCAAAGTTAGATTGTGAACTTTGGATGCTTGATTCAGGGCTAGAATCAAGGTTGTAAGGTTATCCCTTTGTTCCTCAAAAGGTTGAATTCTTAGTGAATTGTGGAAATCCTTAGTGGAAGCAAAGGTATTGGATGTAGGACTTGGGTTAGAAGTCCGAACCACTATAAATCTTTGTTTCAAATTTCTTATATTTTTGCTTCCACCACAAATCACCCAAATAGTCAATTATCCAACACTTGGAGAGTTTAATCGTTTATCCATCAAGCTACATCAAGCCTAACAGGTTTTACGTCCAAACAACTTGAAATATATTTAAGAGGTTTTTGAGAAAGTTTGAAGGTGTTTTAAAATGATTTAAAGAAATCAAAGAAGTGTTTTTAACCCAAATGTTTCGATACACCTGATAGGTGTTTGGATACTATTATGCTTTTCAAAGACAAAATTACTCAATCATTTCGAAACGGGCTTGGACCATTTCGATACGATGTGCTACTGTGATTTTTGCTTTCGATACCACAAACAACTTTTTTGATACACTAGTATCGAAAAATGTTTTAGGTGTTTCAATACACCTCCAATGGTCTTTTAAAAACCCTAAAGAATTTATAAAAAACCACAAAAGCTAAGAGTAGTATCGAAACGACTAAGGCCTATTTCGATACCATGAGCTAAGGGTTTCGATAAGCCTTGTAGGTGTTTCAATATCGGTTCTTAAATGCAGGTTCAACGACTATTTTCCAAAGAGGCGTATTGAAATGACTTCCACGCGTTTCGATACCACATGCACCAGAAGCAAAAATTGGCCTTGAAACAAGCTCCAAACGGCTCCAAATAAATCCCAATGATCACCAACGACTAAAAGCTCATTTGGGATGATAAAAGAAAATCTCAAGCATCAAGAGAATACTAATGCTTCAATTGTAACAACATTATAATCAAGCAATTGTCTTAGAGCTTAATTTCCAATCTTTGTGTAGACAAACACTTGTGAGTTTAATTTTTATCTATGCTCAAGTGTCTTAGGATTGGGTGAGAGCTTATGTCATGACCCGGATTCGTATCTATGTGTCGGGTTAACCAGAGGGGTTTGGGCTTCGGGTTTAGGCCCCGAGTTTGAGTGGTTTGGGCCTTGTTGAGCCTTAAGTTGTTGGGTTTAAGTTGGGTTTTAAGTTAGGTTTTGTTCATAAGGTTATTTTGGTAAATATCAAAATAAGAGAAAGTGGGGTTTGGGGTTTTATTTCCCCTGCAGAGTGAGCTCATCTTTTCTCTTTTTGTCTTCACTTCTCCATCTTTTGGAAGCAAGAAAAAAAGGTAAAAGGTTAGAAATTTAAGAGTTTTGGTTGGAATCTCGTTTTTATGTTAGGGAAGATGTTATAGGGTTGTCAAGGATCTATCAAACAAGGTAGGAAAGTGTTTGTTTAGGGAGGATGAAGGTTTAAGAGAGGTTTTGGGTTGAGTTCAGGATTTGATTTTTGGGAAGCTTAAATTCTAGCTTTGTTAGTGTTTTTAAGCTCTAGAAATCATCTCAAGTCGTTCTTAATCGTTGTGTATCCTTACCTTGAAGAGAAAAAGCTTGGATAGTCTTCAAGAGCTTTGGGGAAGGATAAGGTTTGGGTTTGATTGGGAGCTCGGGTTTGTTGTTGTCTTTGCTTAAGGTTGGTACCCTTCCAACCCTTAACCATTATGCATATCATGTTTTAAGATTATTGGTATGTTTGTTGATTGGTTTGGTATGTTGGTCAAGCTTAAGGTGGTCTTTAATGGTGGATCATCCATTTGTTGATGAAATTCTGTTATTAAGGTTTAAACATGTTTAGGAAGGTTCCCTTAATGTCTAGGATCAATTTGGTATTAAATGGATAAAATTTGGATAGAGTTCTAAGTGTTTGAAAATGCAAAACTGCACTTTTCGTGTAGGGGTATCGATACGCCCTGCTTGCGTTTCGATACCGAGTTGTCTAATGACCTTCCGATTCGATACCGGTATCGAAGCGATTAGGTCCTCTTTTGTTGACTTTAAGGTTTGGTCAAAGTGTTTCGATACCCCCTTTGGGAGGGTATCGATATAGGTCGTTTAGATACCCCCTTTAATGTGGGTATCGATACGGTGAGTTTCGATACTCCAAGTAGGGGTATCGATACCCCAAGGAAAATTAGCCCAAGTTCTTAAGGATAAGTTGTAAAGTCTTATAATATTATCCTAGAGGTTCCTAAAAATTATTTAAACTTTAAAATGAATATTAAACCGAGAGATAAGCTCCTAACCCCGTTAAAGAGGTAATCGAATAATACTTGGAAAATAATAATATCAACCGATATTTGAAACCATTAAGAGTCAGGTGTGATGCATTCGAGTCATGTGGCTTACTAGGAACCTTGTTTAGTGTTGATGGGTTGCCTAGAGTATATTATATGATTATGAGATAACCTAGTAACCTTGCTTAGTGCTGATGGGTTACTAGGGTAAATATTATATGAAAGGTAAAACTGATAACCTTGCTTAGTGCTGATGGGTTATCAGTTATATATTATGCGGAAGACCAGCTAGGACCTTGTTTAGTGTTGATGGGTTCCTTAGTGGATTATGTGAAGTGGCATGCCATGGACCTTACTTAGTGCTGATGGGTCCCCCTACTTCTATACTACTATAAGGTGATATGGACATCGATATGTATATATATATATGAGATATAAATATGAGATAAGAACTTGAGATATTATGTGGTCTTCTCTTGTCATGCATATGCTATGTGTCGATAATATGCCATCATGATATCATGTGTTTATGAGGTTATGGTAGTGCCATCGTACTCATGTCATGTCATCATTCATGTTGCTTATGCTTATTTTATGCTATGCTTGACATGGTCCGGTTGGTCGAGTACCTACTGAGCTTTAGTAGCTCAGCGTTCGAAATGTGTTTTCGTGCGTAGGTTGAGGAATGCTTTCGGAGGAGCACCATCGTGGTGGGTTCAGCATCGACATCTATTGTCAGAGTACTGTTATTAGGCATAGTGGAGCTCCGTTACTTTATCTTACTCGAATTTATGTTTTTAAATGGATTTGGATTTATTTATCTTATTATGGAAATGGATTTGGAATCATCTTATTGGGCTTTTGAAAGAAATTTTGAAATATGGATTTTGGGTCAGAGGCCCGATGTGGCACTGAGTCGAGGGTGTTACAGCTTAGTTGCAAACAATTAGCCTTATTAGAAGGATTACAAGTTTTCTTATAATTCTGTTTGTGAATGAATTCCTAAAGTTCGGTTGTAAACTTTGGATGTTTGATTTGGATTGTGACTCGAGGTTGTAAGGTTATCCCTTTGTTCCTTAAAAGGTTGAATTCTTAGTGAATTGTGGAAATCCTTACTAGGAAGCTAAGGTAGTGGATGTAGGACTTGGGTTATAATTTTGAACCACTCTAAATCATTGTGTTTATTGCCTATCTTTATTTGCTTCCACAAATCACCCAAATAGGAGTTTTGTATCACTTGGCAAGGTTAAATAGGTTGTCCATTGAGCTACATCAAGCCTAACAAACAAGAACGCTTGACTGAATTCTTATCCTTGGGCAATAGAGAGTGGATCATCCAGACACTACACCACAGTTGGTCTATAATGGCAATAATAGCGGCGTTTAGAGAGCAAACGCAACAATATACATCACATATAGTGGTGTTTTTCCAAAAACGCCACAAATTTTTTTATTAGCAGCTTTTTAATACAAATGTCGCAATATACATACTATTACTAACATTTTTATAACAAACACCGCAAAAAATCAACTATTAGTGGCGTTTTTCTTAAAAACGTCGTTAAGTACAAATATATAGTGGTGTTTTTATGTATTAACACCGCAAAGTTTTATAAGCTTATTACCCCTCGTGCATCGGGAATATTCATCCCCAATTGAAGTCCTACTCCCCTTAGTCCTCTTACTGATTTTCCCTTTCCTCATTCTCTTTGTTTTGTCATTGACCGCACCTCGTCGGATTGAACGATCTCGCCTTGCCGGATTTGATAAATAAGGGAATCAATGGAAAGAGAGAGGCGCTGCCACTGTAAAGTTGTTGAAGCACAAAGAGACGGGAAAAGTTCGCCTTTTTCTGAGGCAGTCTAAGACTCTCAAGATCTATACCAATCATCTGGGTATCTTCTCTTCCTCAATTTCGTTGCTGTTTTTTCTTTCTTATTTTTAGATTTTATAATTTCTAAATAAAAAATTGTACAGTGTTGCCGACAATGACAATGCAGGACCATGTTGGTAATGAGAAATCGTGCTTATGACACGTTGTTGAGTCCTGATTTTTCAAACAGTGAATTGAAAGATGAGCTTTTTTGCATTCGCTTTGCGTCCGTGGAAAGTAAGTATATTTTACTCTAAATCACCTCATTAGCAAACTAAATGAAATTGAAATCAATGTTGTTTCGATTCTTTTTTAAAAGTTTAAATAACGATCCATATATGCACATCAAGGCTTATTAACTCAACAGAATTTCATAGAGTGGACTAGTTGAGCATCAGTATTCTCTTTAAGTAGAGATTGACTAGCATTTTGTTTACTTTTTATTTCATTTTAAGTTGATTTTTCTTCTCTTATTGACTAAATGGGTGCTTGGTTGAACACAATTTAAAAGTTCAAAATTAAATTTATAGGAACTGTTTCTTTTTTTTTTTTGTCTGAGCTGGTATCAATTTTAAAAAAATTCTGATAAAAAGTGATTGCATTTTACTAATTTATATCATAAAGTTAAGAAGACTCTCACACTAAGTAATGAGAACTACTACAGTCGTATTTACTTAAAATTTGCAGGAAACTTCAAATTTTCATTGCTTAGATAGCCCATGTTTATTTTTTTGAGTTTAAATTTGATATATACATTCTTTAAAAACAAATATGATGGGTAAAGTTTAATTTAATTTCTTATTGACCATAAATGCCATTGAGATATGTATTTTGGGATATACAATTGAAGATATTTAAATTTAACTATTGTTACTTCGGAACTATTGTCATAATTGTGTTTGACTGAATCCTTGAACCGATTTTGCAAGTCCTTTAAACATGTTAAAATCATTTATACATATGATTTCTCTTTAATCAATGTAATAACAATGCTCTGAAGGAAATTTGTAAATTTCATTTTAAGTACTATCCGAACATGTATGGTATATAATTTTGTGAGTATTTCTACTTTGTTTTCTTCCCTCAACTGACTTCTTGAACTTTTTACAGTGTTTATTTTTCTGATTCTTAGTCCATTTGATGATTTCATTTATCATTCTAATGATGTTATCATCTCTTCTGTAGTGTTTAAATTATTTATTTCATCTTTCCAGTAATGAAACTAAGTTGGGTATGAGTAGGGGAATACTGGAGCCAAAGCTCACAACCATGGATGTTATGATTGACAAGTTAACTGGCATTATATTTGTTTTCCAAATAGTGATTGTTATGATTCTTGGTATAGCTGGTACTTTTCACAATTCTTCTCTTATTTTCTTCTTACCATAATATTAAGTGTGCTTTTACAACTAAAACTTTGTTATATAGGAGATGTTTTTGAAAAGAACTATATTCAATTATTTAGTTACATGGTTGGCTTCTTTCATAAATTTTGTGAATGTATATATTTTAATAAGATTGGTTTGTTTTATGTGGAAGCACAACAATAAGTGAGGACCTTGGACAATTAAGTACATTATGACTGACAAAATTGAAACATTAACCAAAAATAGAATGATCTTTAGAAGATGGTGCATTAGTGGTGTTTTTTATGGGAATGAGAGTGGTGATGCACTGAAAGGTTTGTTATCTACTTGGAAATAACATAGTGACTTGAAGTAAATTTCATGCAGTTTTCTTCTTATTTTATGTTTCTTATTTTGCTAGAAAGTCATTTTGAGGCTATTTAGATATGTTAGTGTAACTTTTACTTACACCAGTTTATAGTTATGTTGTATTTGTTAAATTTTTTACTTGAACAAAGATTCTTAAAATATAAATTTATAGATATAGTTGAATACATTTTGTTTTAAATTACGTAATCCTTTTCATAGAATTTTTTTGAAACTATGCTTTGGTTGATCAATATTATTTTTTTTGAATCATGGTATTATTAGCGGTGTTTATCAAGAAAAACGCCAGTAAAGAACAAGTTATTAGCGGCGTTTACAAAGAAAAGCACCATTAAAGAACATGTTATTAGCTACGTTTATGAAAGCAAACGTCATTAAAGAACATGTTATTTGCGGCGTTTGTGAAAGCAAACACCACAAATTAATTTTTAGCGCCATTTTTAAAAGCAAAATCCACTAATGAGTATGTATTAATAGCGTTTGAAAATAAAAACTCTTCTGAAGCTGGTTTTAGCGGTACTTTTTGTGGCGTTTTTTAAGCGTCGAGAATGCTTTCAGTGACGCTAAAAAATTGTTGCTAAAGAACTAAAAACGCCGTAAAAAATCTATTTTGTTCTAGTGAGAACTTGATAGAGTATGATTACTTTGCCAAGGGGTACGAATTGGGATACATTGTTAGGATTAAGGGTGAGCAAAATTAGATTCTAATCTGGAAAAAAAATCGTATTTTTAACTTAACTAAAGGTATAAAAACTTGACTAGTCTTGACTCGATTTGAAATTTTATAAACCCGACTCAAAAAAAAAATTGTAAAATAGAAATTCAAATAATTTGAATAACTCAAAATCTATAATAATTGGTGGATTGATTTTTGAGTTTGATTTGATTCCCTTAATTTTTCATGATATATTTATATGAATATAAAAACTATACGTTATATATGAAAAAAATATGAAGAATTAGAGAAAATCATTTAAATTAGAATCAAATTATACAATAATATGATAAATAAATAAAAATTAATTTGTATAAGAACCCAAAAACTCGAACTCAATTCAAATTTTATAAAATTGACATGAATCAAAAAAATTTAAATAAAGTTTGAGCTATAAAATATGACATGCCAAATCAAAAAAACTCAAAATTTTTTAACTTGACTCAACTCGATCGAATGTCCATACTTAATTTAGATCTCTTTTGTGGAATCTATGGCTTTACAGGAACTCGTTCGTATTCAAGTGTTGGGTTCTACCATTGAACAAAGCCAACACTTGTAAGCTGTATGTTTACATTTGCTTAACATGGTTTAAGGTACCTTCCGTTCTATCGATATTGGAACATACATGGTTGGTTTAGTTATAGCATGTTACCTAATTGTATCTCTGATTCCTTGGCCAAGATGGCTTCGCAGGACAGCTTTTAGGTTGGGTATGGAATATCACCAACAAATGTGTCAATATCGTTCATGATGCGAATATTAAATGTTATATTAGGATGAGGTGGGTGATTTTTCAAATTTATTGGCTATATGTGACTAGGTTTCTGTAATAGTTTTATGTCATCGTTTTTTATGTAATTTATTATAATGTATATTTTTTCTGATTTAGTTTACAAGATTTTTTAACGAGAAATACAATAATACCTCTTTTATCTAAAAATATTTTAAAATTTTATTATTTTTTAAGTCTATATTTAAAAAAAATAATGTTTTAATCATATTATTGTCACATGTAGACTGTTATGTCAAAATTATTGATTGCCACATCAATATAGTTAATTTTCACATAAACATAATTATTTATCATATTAGTATTAATGAATGTCGCGTCAATACGATAATTATTACTAATATAGATTTCAAACGGACAAAAGTTTATAACTAGAATTAAGCCAACACAATTAATGTCTTTATTTATATATCTCTTCTGAAGGAAAATTATATCATGGGTAAGTCTCACCACGTCATTCGTGAGAACAACCACTAAAATTTATTTATATCATCATTTTTTTTATGTCATATATTTTTCAAAATGAATCTTTACTTGAAAAAATTATTTTTAAATGAATTAACAATAAATATGAATGAAGATTCACTTTAGAAAATATATGATATAGAAAAAAAGATAATATAAATGATTTTTAGTGGTTAATCTTACGGATAATGTGGATAACGTGATGAAACTTAACCATGATATAATTTCTCTTTCGAAAAACACAATCCATTGCGTGAAAATTCAATAATCGTCGTTGTCTAATAGAACAAAAAAAAAACTAAGACCCAAGTAAACAGACAACTACCAATGAAAAAGGCAAGAACCCTGACCATCCACTGAAAAAACCTACAAAACAAAGACCAACAACGAAAAGAAATAAAAAAAAAAAAAAACGTCTCAAAATAAGGAAATTTGGAGGAATAAAAAACCCTTCTAAAACAATTAACGAAAAACAAAATTTTAAAATAAAAAAATATTGTCGGTAGACCATCCACTGTGTCCTGTCAATAAACCTAGAAATCTGAACATTTTAACAAAGAAAAAGGGTTAAAAATTACGAACTCACATTCTCAATTCCTCGTGCTACTATTTCAATGTTCTACATGGTCTAATGTTTATAAAGAAAACAGGATAAACTGACAGGAAACTGTTTCTTCTAGATGTCCAACAACAACCCATCTGTGTTTGAAGAAGCATTCCTACTGCTGGACAGACTCCATTGATCCGAAAATCCAACCGACCATGTCTCGGTCCTATTCCCACACTTGGCCACAGTCCGAACACTCTGGATCAGTTCTTGAGTACGAGCTTCCTGTGACAAAATATCCAACAGCTGTTCCGTGGTGATCACCAGCTTCACTTTCCAAAAACCAGTTTTGTTATACCTGGACAAAACATCGGTATGAGACCTCTTGAGCGTCCCCTGGTAATCACACGACATCCTGTAAGGAGCAACAACCGATGACACCGGGATACTGTTGGATCTTACGTGACCTTCTCGGACAATCTGTCCCGAACCCTCTTTGCTGTTAAGTGAGAGTAAGTAGTAGGATTTTCCTTGGAGGAGTTCTTCGTGGTGAAAGAGTGGTTTCCAGAAGAGGTCTTGGGTTCGGAAAATGGCATGCCCTGGGAACTCATCCGTGATGGTTCCGGCTGTTATGGGAGGTGAAAACTCCATGACTCCGCCGTTTGAGTTTATGACTTTGATCACTCCGTCATCTTCTCCGAAGCCTCCGAACAAGCAGTTCCCCATCTTGTTGTCGTAGCGGGAAGAAGAGCTGAGCCGAGTTATATTAAATGGAGGGAAAGAGACTTATATGTCGTCGGTGGGATTCTTCTTCAGAATACAAATCCCAAAAGAAAAGCATAAAGAAAAGATTAATGAAATGCGACCAGGATCATTGCTGATCCACAGCAAGGATTTAAATCGTGGTCCAGTTTCGATCGTAATATTTTATTATAATTATGGATATAATGAAAAAATTATAATTATTATTTTTTATAATAACGACCTTAACAGTGTCAAAAAGTTAAAATGATAATCTAAAAACAGTTGTAGACCCAAATTTAAATCTTCGTCCACATCAAATAAGTTCATTGTTTAGTTATCCAACTATATATTTATACACGAAGAGAAAGGTACAAACAGAGAATACGGTTAAAATATAAAAAAAAGTTATGATCATATAATAGACATGTACTTTATAAAAAAAAATTATTTTATTTTATGTATACAATTATATTTAAAATATCATTAAAAAATCTAAAATTTTATTACTATAAAATATTTCATTATTTTTTTTATTTTACGATCTGTTCGAAGAATTATATTATGAGTTAAACAATACATTTGATTCAGATATCATTTTATACAAACAACGAATTGAATTAAACAATACATTTTTTTAACAAATACGAATTAAATATTACTCCATTATATTATGTATACAAATACTCGCAATTTACTCGTTTAAAAAAACACCAACGTGGAACTACATATTGGCCTTCTTCAGCCATTCTTTCACCTTATGAAAAGAAAATAAATAAATAATAAAAAAAAGAAAGGAGAAAAGCCATGGTCAATGAGCAACCTTCTTTATCACTTTCTCTTTACGAAAATTTGCTCAATCAAACCCACAGCTTTGGAATTCTAAAAAAACATAAAAAAAAAAAACACCTTCACAGCTTTGAAAAACTAAGGGTAAACTACAATAGAAGTCACTAAATTATATGTATAGTTATATTTAGGTTATTTAATTATTAAAAGTTATATTTAGATCACTTTTTTATGGGTAATGTCATATTTAAAGGATATATTTTGTCATTCAATTATAGATAAGTTTACGATTATTCACTCTTCATATTTAAAAAAGTATATCAATTTGGTTTTTTTTCTTACAAATCACTTGTATATTCTCGTTAACATTAGAGTATTTTATTTGAAATCAGTAATTAATCTAATACGAATTGATAAACTTTTTTTTAAATATGAAAGGTGAACCAAATGTAATATTACTATAATTAAGTGATTCAAATATAACCTTTAATAATTGGGTAACCCAAATATAACCTTATTCGAGTTTCTCAAACTTAACTTTTTAATAATTTAATAACTTAAATGTAACCTACTTATAATTAAGTGACTTTCATTGTAGTTTACGCAAAAACTAAAGTTAAGTTTGAAAGAGACAGAATCACACCTGTCTGTAGGGTTCTTCAGAACACGATCCACTTTAAACAGACTAAAAAAAAGAGCAAGACAGAATAAAACTGTTGATGGTAGTATTTAGCAAGGGTGGGCAATTTCGGGTATCCGGTCAATTTAAGTAGAATTGGTTTTGGTTTCGGTAATCATCGGTTTTTAAAAATTAGAATCAGTTTCGGTCTCGGTTATATCAGATTCTAAATTCTAAAAACCGTTTTCGTTAATGGTGGAAGCCAGTTCTAATACCGGGTACCTGGTCAATTAGTTTATTCATAAAAAAGTTGAGTAATTGAAGAAAAAAAAACCACCAATAATAATATTAAATAATAAAATTAGAACATTGTAGACTTGAAAAATTAAAATTTTAAAACTAGTCATACTCATAATATTTATACATAAAGAGAAAGTTTGATAAGAAAAATAAACAAAAGAAAATTAATATCGGGTTCAAAAAATCAAGATCTAGTCCCGGTCTTAATTATGACCAAGACCTAAATTTTTGATCTAGTCACGGTCCCACCGGAATCAATACCAACTAAAAATTTAATTAATTTGTTTATTTTAAAATAATTTACTGTAACATAAAAAATTAGTATAAAATTAATTAAATTTTAGAAAGATAAAAAAAATCAAAGCAAAAAAATATTTATGGGAAAAGAATTGTTATATCTAAAGTCAAAATTATATGATATTTATAATTAAAATATTTCTTCCAAAATTTTTTATTTTTCTTTATTTAACCAATAATTATTTTTAATTAAAATGAAGAGATAAAAATGAAGAGAAAGTACCCACTCAAATTTTTAGGTTGAAAATTATTTTTTAACCTTTTTTACTTTAGATGTTTTTTATTTAATATGCTTTTAGTTTAATTAGATATTTCAATTGAATCGTAAAATTTTATTTTTAAAAAAATTAACCTCTAGTTATTTTATAGTTTTGTAATTTAGTATAATATTTTTAATATGATAGTATTTTTATTCACGTTAATCCCTAAAAAAATTACCGAAATTGAATTTTTTTATTTCTAATTTTTATAATTTAAGTTAATATTTTAAATAATGATGATATTTTTGTTCATTATAATACTTAATATTTATTTTAAATGTGATTCATGTTCGTGAAAGATATTAAATAATTCACTAAAATGATTAAACCCAAAACAAATCAATTGTTTGTGCAAAATTAAAACTTAATACAAATTCGAATCCCGAATTAATCTAACCTAAAATGAAATCGCCATAAAGTCTACCCGAACCTAAATTAACCTGTCAATTAAATGTTTTAGACCCGAACTATTTTGATCCAACCTGAAATAAACTCAACCCAAAATAAACTCGATCTAAAATAAACTCGATCTAAAATAAACTCGACCTGAAACTGACTCGTACTCAACTCGAATCGAGTCAAAATATCAAATCAACCTAAAATAACTTATATCCAATTTAACCTGATTTAATAAGACTCGACCTAAAATTTATCCGATTATCTGTTTTTACGTCTCTACTTGAATGCAAAAGCTTCTGAAATTTTCCAGGTAGGAGAAGAGCTGAAAGCTGAAAGGTTGAAATAATTTGGGACAATTGACAAGGCGCGCGTGTACTGCACGCGATAACTGAAGGGTCAACTGTGACGTATCTAGACAGTTAGGAATGAGCAAAACTCGACTCGAATCGAAAAAATCATTTTTTTTTTAATTTTGAGTTATTCGAGTTGAGTTATTTGAGTTATTCGATTCGAATCGAATAACTCGAAAAAATTTCGATTTCGAGTCGAGTTCAAATTTTCAAAGTTCGAGTTATTCGAAAAATCAAAAAATCAAAAATTTTCAGGGTCTAATTACACATTTAGTCCCTGTAGTTTTATTTTCAGTTTTATTTAGTCTTATCTTTTTTTATTATTTTTACCTTTTAATTTTCATTTCTTTACAATATGATCACTTTCCATATTTATTTTTTATTTTATTTAATACAATTTTTATTTATATTATTTAAATTATTTTATATTTTTTAATTTATGTATTTATGTTATTGTATTTAATTTATTATTATTTTTATCTTGTTTTGGCCTTTTATATATAAGAAAAAAGGTTTTAACGAGACTTGTAATTTAATGAAACGACATATTCATACATAAGGTATATGATGATGATGATGATGATAATAATAATAATAATTTAAAATCTTATTTATACATGTAAAAAAATAATATGAAAAAAATATGTATGTAGATATAAAGATAGAGTCGTTTAAATTAGAATCAAAATGTACAATAATATTATAAATAGTGCAATTAAAATTTATACATATATTCGAAAAATCGACTCGAATCGAAAAAATTTCAAAAAGAATTTAAATTGTAAAATATGTTGACTCAACTCGAATAACTCGAAATTTTTTAACTCGACTCGTCCGAACGCTCACCCCTGAAGACAGTTGATTGATATCTAATCTAAGAGTCATCAATTGAGTGCACAGAGGAAAAAAAAAGGTAATTTAGAGTTTCAATTTAATTAAATTTGGGATAGATTTGAATTGAATTATTTGGGCTTAAACATACCCACGGTAATATTTAATACTTTTTCGGTTTTTTTAAGGTTGCGTTTAATATTACGTTATAAACTAGTTTTGAGTTAAAAATTGGTTTAGAACGTAAAAGCAATTTTAAACAATTAATTTTTGAAAAAAATTATGTTTGGAAAGTGTTTTTCAACCTAAACACAAAAGCTAAAATTTTTAGCTTTTGCGGTTAAAAAAGTGTTTTTTAAAGTCATGTTATAATTTTAATCTTCATGTTTTATCATAATTTAATTTTTATAAATACATAATTATTTTTAACATAAATTATTTTTTAGTTTAAAAATTATATATATTCATATAAAAATTATATATTTTCTCAAAAGCACTTCTGAAAAGTACTTTTCAAAAATAAGTTATGTATTTATTTATCAATATTTTTATATTTTATCATAATTTAAATTAATATTATAATATGAAAGAATTTGATTATCATTTAAATATATATATATATAACTTATAACATCATGTCTAAAATAATTATTTATTTTCTCAAAAGCACATTTTAACAATAATACTAAATATATATATTTCAAAACAAAAATTTAAAAAAACTTTTTTATTTTTTTCACCACACTTTTCTATCACATTTTTCAAAAACAATACTAAATTGCTCTAAATGTTTGGCCCTAAATGTTTGTAAGTTGTACCGTAATAAATAAACCAGACTTTTATTATTAATTTTAGGACTTCTTTATTTGATTTTTAAATTGATCCGTAACAAATTTTTAATATTTATTAATTAATTTAATGATGTTTAACAATATTCATCATTAGTAATATTCAACCGTATTCGTCGCACACTATAAAACTCTCCTAAATAATAATAAAAAAAATAAAAACGACTGTTAATATTAATATTACTTGGCGATATTTTAATTTCAAAGATATGATAACAATATATTTTCAAAGCATAATATTTTTTTCTTTGTTTTAATAAATAACAATAATAACATCACTTATTAAGCCTATCATTTGAATGAGAAAAAAAAAAACGACTTTTAACACGAATAAAATTAGTGATTATATTTTTTTAATTTTTTATTATATGCAGCATAATCTAATAGGTCAAGTGACATCAATTGCTTAATTATATCATATTTGTGAAGAATTCATATTTTTTACAATAAACCAGGCTTAATAGTCGAATCATAATATATAACTGACATGGGAAATCTAAAAAATAGAATTCTTTTTAAAAATAAAATATTCAAACAAAATTATAAAAATAAGAGATGCAAACACATGCATGAAAGACTACGTCTAGGTAGAAATCTTGTTGAATTTACTTACTGGCGCTCTATCTGAATCGTCACGTGACTGATATTGTATTCTCTCCTGATGTAATCCACAACCTTGTTCAAGACCATGTCTGCATTGGCTTCACGCTTAATCAGGACATGGCAAGCTAATAACACCTTCCCAACAGTTATGGCCCAAATGTGCAGTTCGTGTATGGCAACAACCTCGTCCATCTCGCATAAACCCTTCTTGAGTCTCGTGGCATCGATTTCTCGAGGTGTGCTCTCCATGAGAACTTCCAAGATGTTTCGCAGCATCCGGATGGTTGTTCCTAACACAATGACAGAGAATATAAGGGTGCATATCAGATCTATTATTTTCCACTCAGGCTTCCACCAAATCATTGCTCCACCGATCATCACTCCGATGCTCTGTATGGAATCACCGAGGACATGAAGATAAGCCCCTTGTATGTTGATGTTCCTTTCCTTCTTTTTCGGTGCTCCACTTTCTGGGTTTCTTTCACAGTCCGAGTATGTAATAAGCAGAGGCTCTTGAGGCTCAGAGTCGGGTTCATGAGCATGATGATGCTTATCGTGTAGCTTAGAATTCGAATCATGGTGATGGTGATGGTGAGAAGTTACACTTATTCCATGATTATGCGGTTCGGTGTCATAGCTATGACCGTGATCATGGTGGTCATGATTGCTCCCACCATGGCCGTGATGATGGTCATGGCTGTGTCCATGGCCATGGCCATGATCATGACCCAGTAAGATAGCCATAGCAATATTAACCACAAGCCCAAATGCAGAAACTATGAACATGAAAAAGCCTTGAACTTCACCTGTATCATGGATAAGTCTAGCTATGGCTTCATAAACAAGGATACCTGCTAGAAGCCATATCATCTGGATTGAAACAAGGGCACCGAGAATTTCAATCCGGAAGAATCCATAAGTCTGACGTGGAGTTGCCTCCCACCCTGATGCCCAAAGAGAGAACAAGGAGATTGCAAACGCCGCAACATCGGACAAGAGATGAGCTGCATCAGTTAAAATTGCAAGACTATTGGCTTTAATTCCACCAGCTACTTCAACACTCATAAAGACAACACAGAGAACTACAGCCATCAACAATTTCCGCATAGAGGCCGAACGTTCTTTCGCATCTTTAGAAATGGTCTGAGCATCAGAAAACCCACATGCTGCACCTCCACAAACAGCACTTCCGCCGAGGCTCGTCTCTGCAGCTGGCACATCTCCTCGTATTTCAATTATTTGCCCTTGTTCCGAGTGCACTTCCATCTGAAAACACCATAAACAACAATGCCAAGTACAAAATTATCTAGATTAGAAGTCTTGTATCATGAAAAACAGCTATATTCTCATTTATGTGTTCATGAAGATTACTTTAAGGGCATCCAAAGTATGATTCGATACACATTGCATTCTTATTTCTCCTTTCACTAAATCAGGGGACAAACAAAAGGAATGAAAGGTTTTATTTCTCTCTAAGATTCAAGAACACTACTGGATCCAATACAAAATTGGCAACAAATATCACAATTGCAGCATGAGAATTGAATCAGCAAAATCATTACAATGCAATTTACTACCCAACTCGACAAGAATCGATCCACATACCAAATGAATATAAAATTGCAGCAGTTTTAAATTCCATAATCAAACAAAGATAGGAAGATTTCCAAAAGTACCAATTTCGTTCTCGCTTTCAATTCCGGCAATCTTCAGCCTTCTCCAAAGAATGAATCCCTAAGCGCAAGACAAGAAATTTAAATCCTATTTTGCATATTACAGAGGTACGCTAACAACGAAATGAAAAATAAGATTCTAACAAACAATAATGGGTTTTTGGTTCCCAAGATCTGAAAAAAGTGGGAAAAAACAGAACAAGAAAAGCCAGATTCCAGATTCTCCAAAGGATTAAGGCCAATCCTGAACAGACTACAAGAAAAAGGAGATTAAAAGCAAAAGCAAATCCTGATTCCAGATTCCATGAAAGCACCTTTGATTGGAATAGTAATGGTGGAAGCAGCCGTCTTTTCTTTTTCTCTTCTGAACTTTTCTAGTAATGTTCCATCAAATAAAAAAAGGGACCAAAAGTAAAGTGATTCGACTTTTAAATAATGCTTCGATATTTATTCGATTTTATCTATTTAAAGAAAAATGATAAAATAATAATTCATATAATTGTGGCGAGAGAGTGTAATTCAAGACAAATAGAAAGTGTAATTTATTTTTATCAGGTTTAATTATAATATAATATTAAAAATAAGAATAAGTCTATCATGTGTGTCGTATATCATTAAATATTATTAAATTAATTAATAAAAATTAAAAATTTTAATGACTTAATATATAACTATAAATTATTTAAAATAAATTTTAAATTAAATTATTTCTTATATATTTTAATTATTTTCAAATAAATTAATTAAATTCTAACTTCAATCAATTTAATATATATATATATATCCTAAATTTTAAACTTTAAATCTTAAAATCGAAATCCAAAACGTTGAAATATTTGTCAACGGCAATATTTAGATTTTTTGGTTTTTGCTGAAGAAAAATCCGTAGAGTAAGAAAAGAATGAGCCGTTAAAATACCGTGAATAAAGCTTTCACCAATGGAAAAAAATATTACTTTCCTAAAAAAAATATTCCCAGATTTCATAAGATCATCGTGATGGGTTCTTGTAATAAATCGAAAATATCAATGAGTTTAAGATTTATAATTTTAGAGTTTTAAAGTCTAATATTTAGGTTATTTATTTTAATTAATTAAGATTGATATTTAATTTAATTAAAATATATAGATAATATATAGATAAAGTAATTTAATTAAATTTTACTTTAAATAATTTATAATTACATATTAACTTTTTAAAAATTTTAATCTTTATTAATTAATTTAATAATATTTAATGTTAATAATATTTAATGATATTTGATGCACGTTATAAATTTTTTAAAAATAATTTAAATTATGGGAAATAATATCGGAATGCAATTAAAGACTAATAATAAGGGAATCATATTTTATTGGACTTTAGCTATATTATTTTATTTTTTATTATGTTATAAATAAAAATAATAATATAAAATGATGATATATTTAACTTAAAATAAAAGTGTAATTAAATAATTTATTTAAAAAATGTCAAGATATATTATATTTTATGGAAAAATTTTAAATTTTAAATTTACTAATTAGTTTAATGATTAAAAATACTTAAATATTCATTCTATATAAATTTAAATAATAATATAAAATTAAATATTTTTATTTAATAAAAAAAATGTTTTCTTAGTATTTTTAACCAACTACACGTATGGGTGGCAAGATTCGATTTGAATCGAAAAATTGAATAACTTGACTCGATTCGAGGTAAAAATATTCGACTCGTTTTAACTCGACTCGAAATTTGATAAACTCAAATAACTTAAAAAAAATTCAAATAAAGTTTGAATTGTAAAACGAATATTCGAATAACTCAAAATGTTTTAGTAATTAGAAGATTTATTTTTAAATTCGAGACGAGTCCCTTAAATTTTTATAATATATATATATATATTGATATATAAAAATATGAAGAAATATTGCTATACATGAAGAAATATATATATAACTTATATGATTAATCAAAGTTGTTTAAATTACAATTAAATCGTACTATAACATAATAAATAATTACAATTAAATTTTTATAAGAGCTCAAAACTCGACTTGATTCAACTTGACTTGAATTTTTTTCAACTCGACTCGTCTCGACTCGAAAATATTTTGAATGAAAGTTCGAATGATAAAATTAGACATATCAACTCGAATAACTCAAAAATTTTTGACTCAACTCGATCGAATGCTCAACCCTAACTATACGAGTAAAACCGTACGGTGTTGAAAATCAACATTATTTGTTAGGCTAAAAATCATAAATTTAGGAGAAATTATATTACATGTCATTCTCGCCACGTTAAAATATTTATTTAATTATATTTTTTATCTTTAATATTTTTTATCAAGTAAATCTTCGCTTAATAAAATTTGTTTTAAAAATTAATTTACAATAAATATTAGTAAAGATTCACTTAGTAAAAAAATGAAGTGACAAAAATAATTAAATGAATGCTTTTAATTGGTTAGTTTCATGAATAACGTGGTGAGATGATTCATGAAATAATTTTTTTATATATGAAAAATTATAATCTTACCATTTTATTGATTTGATTATTTTTAAAAAAAATTAACTAATAGAATTTAGGTAATATTTTTAAATTTAACTTGAAATAATCTTAAAATTTTATTAGACTTAACTTAAAAACTTTATATGTAAATAGGGGTGAGCAAAACTCGACTCGATTCGAAAAACCCGAATAACTGGACTCGACTCGTTTTGACTTGACTCAAAATTTTATAAACTCGAATCGAAAAAATTTCAAATAAAATTCGAGTTGGAAAATTTTTAGTAATTAAAGGATTAATTTTTAAGTTTGAGATGAGTGTATCAATTTTTTATGATATATATACATTGATATATAAAAATATAAAGAAATATCGCTACATATGAAAATATATATACATATCTTATATGATTATAGAAAGTTGTTTAAATTAAAATCAAATCATACTATAACATGATAAATAATTATAATTAAATATTTATAAGAATTCGAAAACTCAACTCGATTCGAATCGAATTTTTTAAACTCGAATCGAAAAAATTTCAAATAAATTAAAATTTCACAATCTAAGAGAGAAGAGATATCAACTTGAAGCTAAAGATTAAAATACATTTATTATAATTTGGGATAGTTAATCATAAAATTTGACATATAATATTAATTTTACAATAATTTTAACTTAAAAATAGAATTAATTTTTATGTCACATTTTACATAAATTTAAATTCTAATACTTATCTTGCAAATATAATTACCTTTGTATTTAGTAAAGAAACATAAAAAAATATTTGTATTCCGGATATAGTTTAAGAATATATATTTACATTTTTTTAAAAAATATAAAAAAACTATATCATTTTATTTATTATTTTGAATTTAGTACATTTATAATAATTTATATTTTGTATGGTTTTAAATTTTTTATTATTTATTATTTATATAATATATTATAAAAAATAAATTATTAGAATTTTATATTTGTAGCTTTTATATGTTTTAAAAATCCTTTTTTATTTTATAAGAAGTAAATTCCCACTGAATTTCACAATTTCTAACCAAATGAACAATTTAGTCCTTATCAACTTCAAAAGTACACAGTTAAAGACGATTAATCATGTCGTTAATGCCTTAACGGATTTCGTTTATTTTATATAACTGGATTTTTGTTTAATTTTAATTATTTTTACTACTTTAGTTTTAAATTTAATTTCTTTGATTATTCGAAGAGCTGCATCAAAGTGTGATTATTTTAGTAATTACATGAGCTGCTAAGATGTTGAACTTGCAAAAATAATGTCCGAACTGATAATAAGGTGCGATTATATATATATATATATAGGTGAGTTCGTGTCTATCCTAAAATTTTTAAAGTTTATAAATTTGACGCATTACATCGGATCAAGAAGCTCGAGGTAAACAAATTTAAATTTGTTAAATTTGTTAAACATTTGAACGTAATTTATATGACTACATATAAATTAAGACTTTTCTTTTACGTGGTAGGTTGATTGGACAGATCGATACATAGAATGAATTGTTTAATAGATAGATAGGAATAATCTCACACGTCAATCCCTTCGTAATATTTTTTGGGATGAATGTTACTTTTATTTATTTTATGTGGTTTTATTCAAATGAGAAGTCATATCTATTGACTTTGAATGAGTGAATGGTAGTGATTGCCCGTGCGCAACGCAATCATCCTCGTACTGAACGTACTAGGGGATCTCGTACGACTATAGGCGATGCTTCGTCGTCTCACTGGAAAAATGTTTCTACCTCATCCAATCCTAGACCATTTCAACAAACCCCAACATTTTTGCCAACATTAGCAGCTGTTACCCCAACATTTTTGGCAAGGGTGAGGCTCATTTCTGAATTTCTTGTAATGGAAGTTGTTGATAACTTGTCTTTGATGCATAATTCCTCCTCCTCTCCTACTCGTTGTTTAAATATTTTTGTACTTTGTTATTTTGATCCCAGAGTGAAGAAGAACGCCAAATTTCGGTACATGTTAATCTTCCACCATGGATAGGACAGTGTGACTTTTCTTTTATAACATGTGGTTAGATTGAAGCACATATTCTTCTCTTGCACTCACTAATTACTCTACTCTTAAACTCAACAAGGCATTGGGATGTTCATACCAAGTCTTTTTTAGGGAAAAAAACACATTATTTATTTGTTTTACCAAATCCAAACTGCTGGATACAAGTTTTACATCACCTACCAATCAGCATGAAATTTGTTAAACTCAAGGTGGAGTGCAGATACATACAGTATACAAGTTTTGAAATCTCATAGTTTCATAAGGCATCTAAGTGATTTCCCCTCCCCCAGCAGTTGAAATGCTTCATTTATCTCATGGAAGGGAAGTTGATGCGTGATGAATTCGTCCAAGTTGAGGCTCTGAAATCAAATGACAAAACAAATGAACTCAGTGTTTCAACAACATCAGCAATTACAAAGAAAGGAGTCAAATATCTGAATCATTCTTACCCCAGACATGCATTGTTTTGCCAACTTCGGCAGTTGTGTTTTTCCTTTGTATCCTCCAAAGACCGATCCTATGATCTCACGCCCATCAAACAGCTCCATGGGATGGAGAGGTAGCAACAGGGGGCTAGGGTGAATACCCAACAGGACAGTCAGTCCCCAGCCCTGCAGGAGTAATTCATAGCTATATAAAAATAAAATTTAAAGAATAGCATATATATTTTTAAAGTTTAGGTAGGGTGGGGTATAACATGTATGCCATAAAATTTACCACATGTGTGGACAAAAATGCTTCACGAAGAACTTCAAGGTTTCCTGCACACTCGAAACTGTAGTCTACACCTCCCTCTGTTATTGCCACGATTTTCTGCAGTTAACCAACAGTTCGGTATTGTTATAAAAAAAAATATTTTTAAAAATTGATGATATAAACGAAGATAAATACTCAAAATTATTTTTTAAAATCTTTATGTTATCCGTTGCCTTCAACTCTCCAAACCAGTTTTACTACACCCTTGAAACCAAAACCCAGTCCGTCCGTCCGTCCCCTCTCATCTCCTAGTTGTGATCCCAAGTGATACCTACCTCATGCACTGCCACTTCTAGGTCCTTTGGGTTTATGAAATCTGTAATTCCAACGGCTTTGCCTGGGACAACACCACACAAGGAGAACAAACAGGATATTAATTCAATCACAAAAAACGGAAAGTTTTATGTGAAGGGATATAAATTGTCAGAGAGTTGTACTAAAAATTTAGGGTATAAAATTTTTAATAATATATATATAAATTTAAATAATTAATGAACTATATAAAAACTTAAACCTTTTAAAGGGTCTAACCGTCCCTCTGTCCCTCTCTTATTACAAGTACCGGGAATGGGAATCATTACCTTTTGCAAATTTTGTGTTGTTAATATCAACTCCTATGATTTTTGAAGCTCCTCTTACTCTTGCTCCTTCAGCCACCTGCTCCAGTACCAGAGGGTCAGAACTTCAGGATTTTATGTCAGATTCAATCACTTTACCACATGAAACTGTTATAAAGTAGGAATATTAGAAGAAAAAAAAAATCTACAAACGTTTTACTAATGGTTATTATAATTTTTAATTTTTTAACAACTTTAATTATTTATATTTTATTTTAAATTAAAATAATTTATTTATAGATAAAAATTATTAATAAATTAATTATCGGCGCTTTGAGACGATTTGATATAATGATATAACAGTTAACAATTAATTTTATAAAATCATATTAATATTATTTTTTTGACTGACGTGTTATCCTATTAAGTCATCTCAAGACTTTAACCCGTTAAAGGTTAAATTTTTAAAAAAATATATATAAAACAAAATAATTAATCTCTCAGCTGTATATGGTTTTCCTAAATAATCTGCTACTGTATTTTTTGTTAGATTCCGAAAGAAAGCAAAGTGCCAAGGAAATCAGAGCTGTACTACTAGTAAAGTAAGAATCTACAGCTAAATGGTTTCAAATGTGACACAAGGGTACAAAAGTGTACTGGTAATGAATGAAGAAGCTTTGACTTTAGCCTTATGCTACAGAAAAATATTTAAAGTATATTAATTTTTTATTTAATATTTAAAATATTTTTTAATTAAAATAAGTATATAAAATATATTTTTGATTAAATTAAATATTTAAAGTGTAATTTTAATCTAAATAAGTATATAAAATATATTTTTTAATAAAACTATTTATTTAAAATATATATCATCTAGGTTTTTAAAAATTGACATGCGATATTTATCAAAAATATATTATGTATTTATTTTAACAAAAAAAAATATTAGATATATATTTTAATAAAAAGTATATTTTAGATAATTAAGTATGACTTTATTGGATTTATAGGGTGTTTAGAATTTTTATTTTGAAAAAAAATAAGGTGTTTGAAGTTTATTTTAGTTAGGCCAAAAGGTACAACGCATGTAGGTAAACGTCACCTACAAATGATGATTTATGAAGAAAATACCAACTGTAGGTGACATTTTTTTATCATTTTTTTTAAATACAAAGAAATAACGCTATGTGCGTATGATGTTCGACTATGTGCGTTATAAAAATTGCACTAGAATCCAAAATATATATAGATTATATTTTAAATTAAATTATTTCTAATGCTTTAGATATTTATGATATAAACTTTGATTTTAATGTACTTACCGCGAGCCCCACAGCACCCAAACCAAAGATTGCGACGGTTGATCCAGGTTGCACGTCGGCAACATTCCAAGCCGCCCCAACGCCTTGACGAAGCCATCAAAGTAAAGTCAGAGGGAAGGATTTTTGACCCAAAAAAATGAATTTTGTTGTTTACTATACCAGTTGTGACTCCGCAACTTAGTAGGCTCATTTTCTCCATTGGTGCCTTGGAGTCGATCTTGACGGCACAGGCGGAATCGATGACGGTGTATTGGCTGAAAGTGGATGTGTTGAGGAAATGAAAGATGGGGCTGCCATCCTTGGTGGAAAACCTAGTCTTCCCATCAGTTGCCATCACGCTCTTCAATGGATTCACACCAAACTTTTGACAGAGATTAGTTGTCTGGTTTTTGCAACATCTGCAATGGCCACACTCACCTTGGAAGATCGGGATAACATGGTCACCTTTCTTTATGTCTTCGACGCCGTCGCCGACGCTCTCAACGATCCTGGAATCGAACATGATCAGTAATTTGGTTTCTAAATGGTAAGAAAAAAAAAGGGTTAGTTTCATGTCACGTACCCTGCAGCTTCATGGCCTAGAATCCGGGGATATGCTCTCTGAGCTTCGTTCTTTAAAATAGAACACACGAACGAATCAGAGATTTAAATAGCGGTCCGTTATTTAAAATCAATCAGACAAATGATTATGGTTGTTTACTTCTCCTCTCCAAGCACTGAGATCGGTGTGACAGATTGAAGTGTACAGAATCTTGATCCGCACCTCCATCTTTTGAGGAGGAGCCACTTGAACATCTTGTATGACAAGAGGCTGTCCTGGACCCCATGCTACCGCAGCTGCAACAGAGGAACATGAGAATCAAGCTTCGATTCAGATAACAGTAACGACACTGTCTGAAATTATTTTTTTACCTTTGCACGTGATGATTGTCCCTGTTGTGTCGGTTGACTCCAATGAGTTTACAGAAGAATTATGGTAAACGGCGTCCATTTTCTCCCTTTGTTTTCTCTGTTAATGAACCGAGCTGATGTTTGTACGAAACAACACTTGTAGTTTTGCAGGTTGGGTATGGTTTGTATTTGCAGAATGGTGGGTGTTTGAAGCTTCATGGGGATCTGTGATTTATAAGCTGAAATCACATGCCTGCTGCCTTAGATTATTAAAAGGGTAAAATATATAAATGATCCACTATTATGATACAATTTTTTGTTGAATTTTTTAATTATAAAAAGTTATAAATAGGTCATTTGATTAATCGGGATTAACAAATCAGTCTAATTCTGTTAAAAAATAAACGATTGATGATGGGATAGTTGATAAAATTTATGTAATAACATATTTAATTCTCAATTTTTATATTTTATTTTAATTTGGTCCTAAATTTAAAACTTTAGATTTTAACATTTAAGTATTACGATATTTTAGTCCCTTAAATTCTAAACTTCATCTTTTTCCCTTCTAAAAAAATAAACCTTCTTTGTTTCTAACATTAGCTATCTACAAACCTCATTTGTATTTTTAGTAAAAACAATTAAAGAGTCAAAACCTTCGTTGTTGTATCTACCGAGTTTTGTTAGCTCAATGTTTAGGTCTAGGGTACGACATATAATTTAATACGCAAGTTGAACGATATTTATCACTAATCCATATGTAGTATTTATTAAACATGCTAATTTTATATCAAATTTTTATGTATTTATATCGATGTAAGTATGTTAACCCTAAAAAATCAACCATAACCTTCAATTTTAAATTTTAAATCCTAAACCATCATACTATTTTTCGTATATTTACATCAATATAAATATACTAATCATAAACTCTAACCCATAAAATATAAACCCTAAACTCTTAAACCTCTACCATAAACCATGATTTGAACTAAAAACCGTACATTCTAAATCATATATCATATATTATGAACCTTAAACTCTAAACATTAAATATTAACCGTAAAACCTAGACATTAAAATTCTAAATCATAAATCATTTTTTTGGTATCCCACTTATGGTCACACAAAAAATTGTCCTTGATAAAGAATACACATTACAATTATTTTTTTATTATGATTTATTTTTATTTAAAATTTTTGCATGAATAATTTTTAATCTAAATATTAAATTATGTTATAGTTATTTTAATTAAAATTATTTTGAAATCCGGTTGATTTGTGATACTTTAAGCATTTTATTACGCATAACTGTTGAAAAAACGATATTATTAATACTTGAAGGTTCTCGCATCACCAAGAACATGAAATTATTTATAAGAATTTATGTTTTTTACAACTTTTAATTTATTATTTATAAATGATAAAATATTAATTTAAATTTTGTGTTTATACGACGAGATAAATGTTTGTACGTACTTATACGACGAGTTTAGTTTAAATTTAAGTTAATCACTTTATTTATGATTTAAATGAAAATTTAGAATTTTTTCCCGAAACTCGTCGTAGAAGTACGACGAGTTTAATTAAAAAAATTATATTATTTTAAAACTCTCTGTGCTCCTGCGATAATTCACTGTAACGATGCTAAATTAAAAAATATAAAATTTAGGATCTTAATTTAATAAAATTAGTAAATAATGGTCAAATTTTTGTTTGGAAAAGAGAAAAACATTAAAATTCTTTCTTTTTGATAAATTGTAAAATTCCTTTTTTAAACACAAAAAGATTTAAATTAGAATATATTAGTATCATAATATATATATATATTAAAAATGATATAAAAAATATATACGCATATTGTATATGATTATAAAAAATAACTTAAATTAAAATTGATTAGTATCATAACATTATAAAAATTTGTAATTAAATTTAAACAATGACTTAAACAATTAGATTTCATTCAACTCGGTTCGAAAAATTTTAAATAAAATTTAAATTATAAAATAAGATTTATCAAATAAACTAACATAAAATATTTTTACTCAATTTACTCGAATATTTATCTCCTACCATAAATGTAATATTTAATCATAGAATCTAAACAAAATTAGGAAATGATTCTGTTCAAATCCTTATCAAATTAATGTTGGTCGTTAGAATTTAGTTTCCCAACTGTTCCATTCAATGGCTGACAAGTCAATAAAGTGCAATATGGAGAAAGGGAGATAAGGACTTAGCGGATATCACAAGGTGATGGGACAAACAAGTTGAATAAAGGAAAAGGATACATGAAGAGACATAATAAATATAATATAATCCAATTATTCGAATCAATTCATTCGAATCAATATCACCAAGTGTTTGTTTTATGATTTTCTTATTTTTTGGTTTTTTATTTATCAGTATCTGACTTATTAGTTGACTGATTCAGATTAAATTTTATAGAGACCCAATATAAAAACCACCTTTCGCATTCAGTTTTTTCATTTATAATATCAAAATTCAAACTATAAACTTATTTTAAAAACTTAATATTTTAACCATTAAATTAACCGGTTATTTGTTTTGAATGCTAAACTTTTCAACTTTCAACCTTGAAATATATATTATTTTGTGACCCAAGATGGTCAAGAAACGCAGGTTAAAGGTTGAAGTCAATAGGGAGGTGCTGCCACTCAAGAGGAAGACAACAGATGTGGCAGATGTGTGCCAGGGCATCAACCGGATATTATTCATGACTTGTACTTATTCTAATTCAATGTACACATAATATTTTTCTACAGTAATTATAGCCGACAAGAGATTTGAATTTGTAATTTAATGAGTGATACTAATAAAATAAGAGAGAATATTTATTTTAAAATATTTAAATTTTAATACTTTTATTTGTAAGATTTATATCTTATCGAGAATTAAAAAAATATAAATATATATTATTTTATAATTATTTTAAGACTGTTAAAAATAAATCTGAGCTTAATCCGTATTAAGTGAGAACATAACAATTTAAATAAAAAAAATCTAAATTCAAGAAAAAAATGACTTCAAAAAATTGGAGTCCGATAAAAAGTAATCTTAAGGCTAGAACTTAAAATCTCAAAATCATATTAAAAAGCTTTAACCGTAAAATTGTCCAAATAATGATCTGAGAAAATATCTTTACTTCGTGAAGTAATTTTAAACTCACCTAAAACTCATTCACCAAAATATCTTTACATCCTACTTTTGATTTAAGTGTGTTAAAATTTTTAGCTGTTTTAGTTCTCATTTGATTATTTCTCTTTCATTTCAACTAGAATTATCATATATGTTGGATTAACTTAGTGATGTCTTGAGTAAGGGGAAGCCTTTTGTTTTCATAAACTAACTTTTGATATTTGATTTTAAAGCAATTGACATTTTAAAACTCTATTATGTTATAAACTTTAAAGTTTTTTAAACTTGTTTTGAACCATTTTTGATATAACAAAAAGGGGGAAAATGTTTGTGAAAAATTGATTTTTCAAATGGTTTAATGATTAAGGGGAGCTTTAATGTTTTGATATCCTTAATTCTCTTATTCAAACTTTATTTCATAAAGGGAGAGCAATCTCAAAAATAATTTTTCAAGTTAGTTTTATTACATCAAAAAGGGGAGATTGTAGAACTAATGTTTTGATATAATAATTGAAAAATAGTTTTGTACTAATTTGAAAAGATTTCAAAAATGATTTAATGAGTAAGGGGAGATTTAATGTTTTGATATCCTTAATTCTCTTATTCAAACTTTATTTCACAAAGCGGGAGCAATCTCAAAAACAATTTTCAAGTTGATTTTATTATATCAAAAGGGGGGAGATTGTAGAACTAATTTTTGATATAATAATTGAAAAAATAGTTTTGGACTAATTTGAAAAGATTTCAAAAATGGTTTTAAGTCCAAACAACTTGAAAATAAGTTCGAGATATTTTATGATTTGTTAATGTGTTTTAAATGTTTTAAAGAAGCCAAAGAATACAAAGTGTTTCAGGCGTTTTGATACACTTCCTAAGTGTTTCGAAATAGCTTGCCTAATTTCAAAGAAAAATGTCCAAGCATTTCGATACGCCCCTAAGGCGTTTCGATACGTTTTTGTCTCTAAACAAAATGGTTTCGATACTTCAAACCACCATTTTGATACCCTATATCAAAACGAGTTTTAGGTGTTTCGATACACCTCCAACGGTCATTTGAAAACCCTAACGATTTTATAAAAAACCCCAACAGCTAGGAGTTGTATCGAAACAGGTAAGGCCTTTTTCGATACCATGAGCTAAGGGTTTCGAAACGCCTCCAAGGTATTTCGATACCGATTCTTAAATGCAAGTTCAAAGGCTATTTCCCAAAGCGGTTGTACCGAAACAACTTCCAAGTGTTTCGATATTGATTATACCAGAAGCAAAAATAAGCCTTGAAATCAGCTCCAAACGACTCCAAATCAATTCCAAACGGTCATCAACGGCTAAAAGCTCATTTGGTATGATAAAAGGAAGCCTCAAGCATCAAGAGAAGACTAATGCTTACATTGTAACAACAATATGAAGAAAGATTTATCTTAGCGCTTAATTCTAATCTTTTGGGTAGACAACACTTGTGAGCTTAATGTTTATGTATGCTCAAGTGTCTTAGGATTGGGTGAGAGCTTAGTTGCAAATAATTAGCCTTATTAGAAGGATTTAAGTTTGCTTAAGAATTCTTTTTGTGAGTGAATTCACAAAGTTCGGTTGTGAACTTTGGATGCTTGATTCGGGTTGTGAATCAAGGTTGTAAGGTTATCCCTTTGTTCCTCAAAAGGTTGAATTCTTAGTGAATTATGGAAATCTTTAGTGGGAAGCTAAGGTAGTGGATGTAAGACTTGGTTTAGAAGTGCGAACCACTATAAATCCTTGTGTCCAATTCTTTATCTTTTTGCTTCCACCATAAATCACCCAAATTAGCATTTCTCCATCACTTGGCAAGTTTAATCGGCTATTCATCGAGCACCTTCAAGCCTAAAAATAAAAAATTAGATATTGTTAGTTAGTTTGTTTACAACTGGTAGGTAGTTATATGATTAGTTATCATTATTTTTATCTTATATATGCATATCTCACGCGTGTGTAAAAAAGATATCAAGTGAATATAATAAAGTTTCTCTTATTTTTCTCGATTGAAAGATTACAACCCTAATTTTTAATTTTTTTCTCTTCTTTTCAAGAACTCCGCTACACTTCTCCTTTATCTCTTCTTTTTTCTAATTACAAACACGACCTTTCTCCCTTTTCTATAATTGGAAAAGTTTAATATGGTATCAAAAGGTTTTTCTAATTCTCGGTCATCTGGTAAACAATCTGTGTTGAAGATGGATGATCCGACCGATGTATTTTACATACATCCAACGAAAACTCTACATTGGTGCTCACATCTTCTCTCTTGAATGGTAATAATTACTATAACTGATCACGCTTTATGAAAATGTCTTTGATTTTTAAAAATAAGTTTTATTTTATTAACGACATCATTAAAGATCCTTTGATAGGTGATCTTACGTTTCAAGCTTGAGTTAAGTGTAATAATCTTGTCTTGGCTGCAGAGAGTAATTAGTTTGGAGATTACTCAACGTGTGATTTGTATCAACAATTCATATGATATTTGAATGGATCTTTTTAACCAGTTTAATCAAGGTGATTTAGTTCGAATATCAAATTTACTGTAAAATTTTCATTTTTTGCAGCAAAGTAACCTTTTTGATCACAATCTTTATTAGTTCGGTTCATGTTAATAGTGATTCTTTTGTTTCTCTAGTAGATAGAGATAATAGTTTTTAGAGTATATGTTAGTGTATATAGCAAGAACTATTGCGTTATGGTATTGTATTCTCTTATGCCAGCTGGACTTGGCAGTTATGCATTGAACCCATATCTTGGGCTATATAAGAAAGCTCTATGTAACGTGTTAGATACACCTTTATTGAAAGAGATTCAGTTACAATTTATCATTGTTCTTTCTTTCTTTCTCTTCCTCCTTTCTCTGTCTGGAGTATCCTAACATGGTATTAGAGGTCAGTGCAACGGTTGTTGCTTTTTCGATTTGATTTTGTTTCCGTTTCTTGTTCAATTATCTTTTTCATATTCTCTTCTAGTGAAGTTGCTTGAGGTTTCGCATCTGGATACAACGACTTTGGTGATTTTTGTGTCAGGTATTCTCGTTCGTTTCTCTGATTAGCTTTTGGTCTATGTGTTCGGTTCTCTTCTACTTCTCTATATCAGATTGATTTGGTTACATATCTGGTTGCGTATTGTGGATTGTTCATGTGTAATATTAGATCGTCTCTGCCTGATATTCTTTGTTTCTGGTCTTTGCTCTTGTTGTATCGTGGTTTTTCGGCTTCTTGAGGTGTTTACTTGTTTTCTCTGTGTTAATGGCAACTGATGTAGCTCCAAATTCGTCTGTAAACACTAATAGTGAACAGACTCTTCAGTTTAATAACAGTGCTGGAAATCGGTTATTTTCTACGAAAAAGATCAATGTCAATCTTGATGACACCAATTACTTGTTATGGCAACAACAAGTCCTTCTAACAGTTAAGACACATAGGTTGCAAAAATTTCTTGATAGTAATGTTACTTGGCCAAATCAATATCTTAGGAAAGACGGAGTGGTTACGCTTAATCCTGAATTTGAAACATATGAAGAGTAGGATGGAGCTTTAGCCTCGTGGCTTTTATCTACTGTTAGTGCAGATGTTTTACCTCATTTAATTGGTCATAATACTTCTGCTGAAATTTGGAATACCTTGCATAGTTTGTATAGTGAAAAGACAACATCTCGATTAATGTCTCTGTTGAGTTGATCGATCTTGATAATTGGCCAAGAGGGGGGTGAATTGGCTATTTAAAAAATTCGTCGGTGATTTTTCGGTAAAAACGGAAAAATGAAGAACAAGAGATTTATAGTGGTTCAAGCTTCGGAACAAGCTCTACATCCACTACCTTAGCTCCCACTAAGGATTTTGAAAAACAATTCACTAAGAATTCAACCTTTTTCTAGGTTCAAGGGATAACCTTTACAAATCGAATCAAACTTTCTACCCAAGGATTGATTCAAACCTCACAAGATGATAAAAAGAAAGAAAGGCAAATAAGAAATCTCTCACAAGATAAAAATTGCCCCAATTACAGATTTACTCTCCCCAAACTCAATTGCAAAGAATCAAATTGAAGTACAAGAGATGAGAGACAAGATTTTCAATAAAAGTGCTTGGGAGTTGGATTTGATTGCTTGGATGTTGCTTGAGGTTCAATAGTTGTTAATGCTGCTTGAACATCTTCACTTTATATGTCATCATTGATTTTTAACCGTTGTGGTTGTTGGGAAATGAAATAAAGACGTTAGGACCATATCTTCCCACCATAAATGCTTTTCTGCAGACATATGTATCGATACACGAAGAACCTGTTTCGGAACAACCTATAAAAAGAAAGAGACGTTGTCAATTTAATAGGGGGTGTTCGAAACAGGTATTGATGCCATTAATAAACTGTAATGGTGGGTATCGAACCATGTTTCGAAACATCTCAACCATGTTTTAAAGTTTTAACTGCCACCAACGGTCAACTATTAAATGCTAAAATAACCGTTGGGAATTAAAGGGTGTATCGATATAGGTATCGATACCCTGAGTCATATTTTAAATAATTTTAAAAACAATTAAGAAGACTCGATGTGGTTCGATACGTGGTTCGAAACATGAATTTCCAGTAAAGTAATGGTATCGAACCATGTTTCGATACTTGTTCTTAGTTTCAAGAACAAGGCTTAAAAATGCAGTAGGGTATCGATACCGGTTCAAGTGGTATCGATACTCTCGTATTAAAACACTTAGAAATTTTATTTCAAAGTTCTTGGTTTGACTTGAAATCAAAAAATTAACTTAAGGACTTAAAAATTTATTACAAAATAGTCTTTATACATAATTGTTATATCAAAATCAATTTTGGTTTTACAGTCTCTTAGAAGGTTGTTGCATTCTCAGAAAAAAGGTTATTTAAGCATGAAAGAGTTCCTTATAAAAGTTAAAACCATATGTGATAGTTTGGCTAGTTGTGGAGAGGTTATTTCTGCGCAAGAACATGTTACTACTTTGTTAAATGGTTTACCACCTGAATTTGAGTCTATAATAACTGTGATTATAGCCAGCACAACTCCTTCTACTGTTCAAGCTGTTAGGACAATGCTCTTAAATGCTGAAGCTAGACAAAATGACTTGTTAACTCAGGTTTCAGCTTCTGTTCATATTGCTCATGTTGCAATGCAACATTCCTCTGAGGATACTTTAGTTAATTTGCCTCAGCAACATGAGTTTGTAGAATCTTCACCAATTGCTTATGCTTCCACTACTCAAACCTCCGTACCTAATAGTAATTCTACTTATTTTAGAGGAAAAGAAAGGTTTAGCAACAATAATATGCCACAATGTCAACTATGTGGTAGATTTGGTCATTTAGTAGAAAGGTGTTATTTCAGATTTGATATGAACTTCAAGAATGAATCCATTCGAGCAGGGCAGAATAATTTTGGTCGAGGAATTACAAATTCCTCTAATGTGTATAATGCAGGCAATCCTGATCCCTCTGCTTATAATTCAGTATACTATACTTCACCTCAGATGATGGTTCCTGCTAATATGTTCACACAGTTTGCACCTAGGGTTTAACAACATGCTGCCATGCCACATTCATTATATCAGCATGCTCCAGTAGTGTTTTCACAGGTTGCACCTCAGAATACTATTGCAAATCCTCCTCATACACAGTTTGTTACAAGTGTTGCTCTTATGCCTCTTCAAGGTTTTTCTCCTGGGATGCCAAAAGCACAACCGCAAGCCATGATTGCAACACCAGAAATTGTGGGAGACAATGTTTGGTATCCGAATTCTGATGCCACAAACCATCTGACTAATGATCTTAACAATCTTTCTCTTGGGACGATTCATCCTGGTACAGGTAATATTAAAGTTGGTAATGGGAATACCTTGCCTATTAAATTTGTGGGTCAATCTTTTTTATTTGGTCATAACTGTGTATTACATCTTAAAAACTTATTGTTTGCACCCGATATCACTAAAAATCTGCTCTCTATGTCTAAGTTTACTCAGGACAACAAAGTACTCATTGAATTACATCCTAAGCAATGTCATGTCAGAGATTTGCTCACCAAGGAGGTCTTACTTACTGGATATGAAAATGATGGGTTATACAAGTTAGCTCTACCTACTAGTGAATGTTTAGATGCTTGGAAAAATAAAAGGAAACTACTTAGGCTCTTGTCATGTAGTTTCTAGCTCAATTGTTTCTTTAGATACTTGGCATAATAGACTTGGGCACCCTGCTCATGCTACTTTGGTTTCTGCTTTAAAACAATGTAATATCAATTTTTCAAAGAATAAACAATCTATTGTTTGTCCTGCATGTCAATTTGGAAAATCTCATAAGTTACCTTTTACTGATTCTATCACTCAATATAATGCTCCACTTGAATTGGTTAATGCTAATGTTTGGGGTCCGACACCTGTATTCTCCAATGGATTCAGGTATTATATAGCATTTACTGATGTTTATTCACGCTACACTTGGATATATTTCTTGAAACGAAAATCAGAGGTCTTTAACATGTTTACTCAGTTCCTTACACAGGCTGAAAGACAATTTGGATGTAAGCTCAAGTCTCTGCAAACAGATGGGGGATGTGAGTTTATTGCTTTACAATCCTTTCTTAGAACTCAAGGGATAGTACATAGATTATCTTGTCCACATACGTCTGAACAAAATGGCATAGTAGAGAGAAAACATAGACAAATAGTTGAGGTAGGCTTATCCTTGTTGGCTCATGCCTCCATGCCCTTATCTTTTTGGAATGATGCTTTTACAAGTGCTATCTTTCTAATCAATAGATTACCCTCTAAAGCCTTAGATGGACTATCTCCTTATCAAAAATTGTTTAAACAACTCCCTGATTATAGTTTTTTGAAAACATTTGGTTGTCTCTGCTATCCATTTTTAGGACCTTACAATAAGAATAAATTTCAATTTAGGTCTACTAAATGTGTTTTTCTTGGATATTCACCTACACATAAGGGATATAGATGCATGGACAATAGTGGAAGAATATATATATCTAGGCATGTTAAGTTTGATGAATATGTGTTTCCTTATGTTGAGAATAAAAATAGATCTTCTGATGCATCAGTTCAGCAATCATCTAAAGTAAAACATAAGTCTCTAAGCATTGCTCATTTGCATCCTGTTCCACGCAACCAAGGTATGTCTATCTCACAACCTTCTGTTATTTCTACAAATCAACAGTTGACTGAACAGTTGACTGGTTTACAAAGTAAAAATCAGGTTGTTGTTTTAAACCAAAATAATTCTCATAGAGAACCAAATTTTCAAAATGGTTTGCAAGCTACTTCTGGTCCTCAAAATGATTTTTCCGATACTTCCAGAGAGTCAGAGCATCAAAATAATTTACAAATTGAAAGGTCTGTTAGTAGTCAACATTGTACTGAACCTACAATTATTAGTGGAGATGAAATTGGTGTTCAACCTGTGTTTTTAAATGATTTAGAATTTCCTAATAATGTTGACACTAATAATGTACCTGCAACATCTTCAGTGCATGATTTTGAAACTGGTTTTGACTCTCAAAATGATCCCTCTTCCCATGGAGCATGCTCCTCCCCGACATTACATGGTCATTCTCCACAAATACTAATCCCATGTCCCCTCCCTCCATGTCACCTGCACCTTCCAATAATGATTCCTTCTCATCATCGTTACCTGTCTCACAATCATCATAATTACCCTCCTCTCCTATTCCACAAGTTCATAACATTCATCCTATGGTGACTCGTTCAAAGGCCGGTATCCATAAACCCAAAATGTTCCTTGCTGTTCAAGAGTGTAAAGAACCTGACTCAATTCAGGAAGCCTTGCAAGATTCCAAGTGGAGGGCTGCTATTCAGAATGAGTATAATCCCTTCTTAAAAACCAAACTTGGGAGCTACAACCATTACCATCAAATCGAAAGACAGTGGGTTGTAAGTGGTTATTCAAGGTGAAACGTAATCCAGATGGATCTGTTGAGCTTTCAAGGCTCGTTTGGTTGCTAAAGGCTACTCACAAGTGCTAGGGTGTGACTTTAAGGAGACCTTTAGTCATGTTGTTAAGTCTACCACCATTAGAACCATGCTTGCTGCAGTAGTGATGCATCGGTGGACAATTCGCCAAATTGACATTAATAATGCATTCTTGAATGGAAACTTGACCGAAGAAATCTACATGAGGCAACCTCCAGGATATGAACAACGAGGTTTCAATGGTGAAGAGCTGGTGTGCAAATTAAAGAAAGCTATTTATGGTCTGAGACAAGCACCCCGAGCTTGGTTTGATACATTGAAGGAGTTTTTAGTTACACAATTAAGATTTACTCCATCCAAGGCTGATATATCCTTGTTTTTAAGGAAAGATGAGTCGGTTACCATTATACTAATGGTGTATGTTGATGACATAGTGGTCACTGGAAATAACTATGTTGAAATTGACACAGTGGTGCGCCAATTGCATGAAAAATTTGCTTTAAAAGACTTGGGAAATCTGAATTTTTTCTTGGGGATGGAAATCCAACAATGTTCCAGTGGGTTATTCCTTACACAACGCAAATATGTATATGATTTGTTACACAGAGCTGGTATGTATACTGCTTCTCCTCTAAGCACTCCCATGGTGGTTTCTCCTCAATTAGTGTCTTACAAAGGGAATGCCTTTTTTGATATTCATTTATATCGTAGCACTGTTGGTGGTCTACAATATGTCACCCTCACTCGACCAGACATTTGTTATGTTGTTAATAAAGTGAGTCAGTTTATGAATAGTCCTAGTGAAAAGCATTGAAAGGCTGTAAAAAGTATCTTAAGGTATCTTCAAGGTACCATTGACTATGGGCTTCATTTTACGTCAAGGGAGAAATTTGCTTTTGTATGTTTTGTTGATGCTGATTGGGCATCATCTGTGGAAGATCTCCGTTCTACCACAGGTTATTGCATATACCTTGGAGGAAATCCTATTGATTGGAGTTCTAAGAAACAAGGTGTGGTCTCTCGTTCCTCGTGTGAGGCTAAATATAGAAGTCTTGCCAATTCTGTCTCAGAATTAGTATGGATCAGACAGTTGCTGGCTGAAGTTGACATGTGTTTAGAAGCAAAACCAGTGGTGTGGTGCGACAATACAACAGTTGTTTCCTTGGCTGTAAATCCAACACATCATGCCAAGATCAAGCATGTTGAGATTGATCTTCATTTTGTTAGAGAGAAGGTTGTGGCTGGAGAACTTGTGGTGACTTATGTTCCAAGCTCTGAGCAGTCAGTAGATATTCTCACCAAACCCTTACCTCCTTCTGTCTTTGATAAGATGAGAAAACAACTTGGAGTTGTGTCACTTGAAGAAGCTGGATCAGTCTCATCTTAGGAAGGAAAACCGAGGGAATGTTAGAGTATATGTTAGTGTATATAGCAAGAATTATTGCGTTATGGTATTGTATTCTGTTATGCCAGCTGGACTTGGGAGTTATGCATTGAACCCATATCTTGGGCTATATAAGAAAGCTCTATGTAACGTGTTAGATACACCTTTAATGAAAGAGATTCAGTTACAATTTATCATTGTTCATTCTTTCTTTCTTTCTCTTCCTCCTTTCTCTGTCTAGAGTATCCTAACAATAGTAAACCGAGAATTCTAATAGTATTTCTAGGATGAATAATAAAAATTCAAATTTTAGCAGCAAACAATTTTATTCCAACTCTGGAAACAAACATCCTATTTGTACATATTATAGAATATTAAGACACACCATTGATAACTATTACCGTAAGAATGGTTTTCCCTCTAGTTATAAGAATAAGGGTCAACCTAGAAACAGGGACGGAGCTGTGTAGAGAGTGAGAGGGGCTATTGCCCCTCTCAAAATTTTTGGTATAATTGCATTTTTAGTCCTTTTAGTTTAAATTTTAATTAAATATGGTTTTTGCCCCTCCTAAATTTTAAATTTAAAGGTTTAATAGACTTTTACCCCTCCCAATAATAAATCCTAGCTCCGTCCCTACCTAACAAATCGAATCTAGTTGGTTTCATTGGTTCTGGTCAAGTTTTACTACTAATGTGAAAAAAATGAGCAACATCCTATTTCATTTACTAAAGAGTAATATGAATGATTGTTAAGCCTGTTACAAGAAAAGATTTTTTTTTTTATGAATTTTTCTGCTTCTATGAATATGATTTCTTCTACCAATATCTTGTCCTCTGCTTTTGATTCGAAGTCTGGAGTTACTGGTTGGGATACATGTAATATTCTTTCTGGTTCAGCGTAATCTATATCTTGAATTATTGATTCCAGGATAACATATAACCAATTCTTTGTTATTTTTATATAATATTATCCTGTTTTTAACAAGTTTGTCAAGCTTCCTAATAATTAATTAGTTGAAGTAGATCATGTTGGTACTATAAAACTTAATAATTTGATTTTACATAATATTTTATATATATCAATTTTTCTAATTTTAATTTGACATATGTTTTACGGTTAATAATAGATAAAACATATGATCTAATTTTTTCTTTTCTTTTTGTTGCATCATAGAAAGTTAAAAATTGGAGGATGATTGATTTAGATAAGAAATAAAAGTGATCTTTATTATCCTATTGTTCAGCAAGAGATTTTTTAAAATTTTACGTGTGATATTATCATTAATTTTGATTCTTTTCTTCTTAGACATTGTAGATTAGAACATTTTTATTTATCTAGGATAAGACAATTTGTTAAAATGAAATATGCTATTCTTACTTTATTTCTAAACATGAATGTGAAACCTGTCATTTGCCAAAACATAAGAGGCTCCCATTTTTTATTAGTACCTTTGTTTTTGTCAACATATTTGATCTTATTCATTTGGATATGTGGGATTTTTTTCTGCTCAAGTTTGTTTGACCATTCATATTTCTTGATCATTGTTGATGATAAAAGTAGATTTCTCCGGTGTATCCTATGAAACAAAAAAAATGAAGTTAAAAATTAATAATAGATTTTTATAATTTAATTGAGACATAATTTTCTAGAAAAATAAAATGCATTCAATGTGACAATGCTAGAGAGTTTGATATGAATTCATTATTTAAATCTAAAGGTATAATACATCAAAAGCTTTGTACCTATCCCCCTCAACAGAACAATATTGTAAAAAAAAGCATCAGTATATTCTTAATGTTGTTAGGCACTAAGAATACAAGCATGTTTGCCTTTTATGTTTTGGATTAATTGTGTTATGTAGTCTGTTTTTTTTTTTATCAATGTAACTCCAACACTAATTTTAGAGAATAAAACACCCTTTGAAATTCTGTTTGTTCAGCTGCCTAAAATTAATCATCTTAGAGTGTTTGATTGTCTTGCATATGCTTATGTTTTACTTAATGCTTCAACCAAAATACATGCTAGATTTGTTTAGTGTGTTCTTATTGGATTTCCTAAAAATATTAAGGGTTATAGGTTGTTTAATTTAGATTCTAATAGTGTTTTTGTTTTTAGATATGTAATTTTTTTGAAAATATTTTTTCTTTTAAAGATAAAATTAATGAGACTGCTCCTACTGTAATTTTACCAAATTATGATAATAATATCTCATTAGATATCCCTAAGAAAATATATTTTAAAGAGGAAATTTCACATAGTACTGAACATGTTAATTTACAGTGTTGCAATTATTCAAATGTTTATGGGTCCAATAAGATTGCTCAAGACAAAACTGTTTTGCCTGTTACTATTGATAATACACAATTAAATAAATTTTTAATACATTTTCTATCATATAAAAAATTGTTCCTTCAGATTTATCTAAATCTTTTAGAACAACAAGACCTACTAGACGTATACAATTATCACAAAAATATAAGGATTATCAAATTACTTTGCCTAATTCAAAGATTTCTCCTCGTTCTATAGCTCAGGTTTTATCTTATGATCAACTTCATTCTAATTACAATGCTTTTATTAACTCTCTCCTTGTTTTAAAAGAACCTAAGTGTTATAAATAAGTTGTCATACATGAGTGTTGGCAAGATGCTATGAATAAAGAGATTAATGCTTTAGAAAATAACAACACTTGAGATTTGATTTCCCTTCTTCATGATAAACAAACAATTGATTGTAGATGGGTGTATAAAACAAAATTAAAATGTGATAATTTTAGCCATGTTGCAAAGATCACTATTATTAGAACTTTACTTGTTGTGTCTGTCTTAAAAAACTAGTAACGAAACAATTAGATATTAATAATGTTTTTTTAATATTTTTTTATAAAAAGTCTATATGAACTTACCACCTGATTTTAAATGTGATAATTTTAATATGGTTTGCGAATTAAATAGAAGCATTTATGGTCTGAAACAAACTAGTCGACAATGGAATGAAAGATTAACTATTGCTTCAAAGAATGAAGGTTTCAAACAAACTGTGTATGATATTCTTTGTTCGTTAAAGGTCAAGGTAATAATTTTATAACACTAGCTGTTTATGTTGATGATATCATTCTAATTAGTTCCAATTTAAATAGCATTGATTCAATCAAGAATTTTTTATACAATACTTTTCAAATAAAAAACCTAGATCTTAAATTGTTTCTTGATCTTGAAGTTGTTGTTCTAAATCTGGTATTAATCTTTGTCAAAAAAAGTACACTTAAAGTTATTAAGAAAAAATTAATTTTTTGGATTTTAAACCATCTTCTACACCTATGACTGTCACTAGTAAATTTGGAAAACTTTCAAAATCTATGGAAACATCTTTGGAAGATGTTACTTCTTTTAAAAGGTTGATTGAAAAACTAGTCTATTTGATAATACTAGACCAAATATTTGTTTTGTTGTTCAAAAGTTATCTCAGTTCTTAACAACACTCACTATTATTCATTTGACTTCTGCTCATAAAATTTTAAGATATTTAAAATGTTCTCATGGCTAAAGTTTGTTCTTTCTTACTACTAATAAAGCTTAGTTCATTGCTTTTTCTGATTCTAATTGGGCTTATTTCTCAGATTTCAGAAGATCTATAATTAAAAAAATTTTGTCTGAAAAAAGCAAAACATATAGAGATATAATGCCATTTGGTGAAAGAGAGATATAAAGGAGCCTTGTGAAGTTGCTTTCAATTTCAACTAACAATCAGTTAGCTAATTATTTTACAAAGGCACTTCAACGTTTTTAGTTTATAAACTCTGTTTTCAAGTTAGGCAAACATAATTTATATGTTCCAAACTGAGAGGGCTAATAAAGAACTAGATATTGTTAGTTAGTTTGTTTACAGCTGATAAGTAGTTATAGGGTTAGTTATCATTATTTTTATGTTATATATATATATCAGTTTGTAAAAAAGGATATAAAGTGAATATAATAAATTTTTTTTCTCGATTGAAAGATTTCAGCTCTAGTTCCTAAATCCATTCTCTTTTTTTTAAGAACTCCGTTACACTTCTTCTTTATCTCTTCTTTTTTTCAATTACAAACACTATCTTTCTCCTTTCTTTGTAATTGGACAAGTTTAATACCTCTCATACATATTCTTTTATTTTTTTTTATTTCTCTTTTTGAACCACAAACTTATTCACAAGCTATTAAATATCCTATTTGAGTCAAAGTTATAAAAAAAGAACTACAAGCTTCAAAATCAAATCTAACTATAAATAGTCTCTTGTTTCTCTACCTCAAGGTAAGACACTCATTAACTGTAAATGGGTTTATAAAATTAAATGTTGACTCAATGTCATAAAGTTCGTCTTGTTGTCAAAGGCTATAATCAATAAAAAGGGATTGACTATGTTAATACCTTTTCACCAGTAACTAGGATGATCATTGTTAAAACTACTCTTATTTGGTCGTTGTGCCTGTCTGACCTATATTTTAAATGGATATGCATAATGTTTTCCTTTAGGGAGATTTATTTGAAGAATTATATATGCAACTTCTTGAAGGATTTTGTAGTCCGAGGCAATAACTTCTTCGTCGACTAAAAATCTCTTTATAGACTTAAATAAGCTTTAAAATAGTAGAACATAAAACTTACGGAAGCTCTAATTGCAGTAGACTATAAACAAAATAAATTTAATTACTCTTTGTTTATAAAGAAACAAAATCATAAGCTGGACATAATGCTTATTTATGTAGATGATCTGCTTATAACAGAAAATGATCTAGAACTCATTAAGAATTGTGAGATATTTGAAACATGACAAGCTCTAATCTATGTTGTTCAATACCTTAACCAATTTATACAGTAACCCAAAGATTCTCACATGGATACTGCATTAAGAGTTGTGAGATATTTGAAACATAGCCCTGAGTAAGGATTTTTGTTCAGCAACACTAGTAGGTGTGAATTAATTGCTTTTAGTGACTCAAATTATTCATCATGTTCAATATTAATGAGGTCGGTGACTGATTTTTTTTATTTTATTTTGGGAGATTCATTATTGTCCTGAAAATCAAAGAAGCAGAGCACATTAGCAAGATCTTCAGTAGAAGCCGAGTACAGAAGTATAACATTTGCTACCACAGAAATAGTATGGTTGAAGGGGTTACTGTAGAAACTTGGTATAAATATTGAGACACCAACATTGTTGTTCAGTGATAATAAATCAACTTTATAAATTGCAGTAAATTCAGTCTTTCACGAAAGAACAAAACATATAAAAATAATCTGTCATTTTAATTGAGAAAAGATTCAAGAAGGTGTAATCAAAATAGAGCGTGTATGCTTAAAACAACTAACAAACATATTAACCAAAGCCCTCGGAGTCCAACAACATAACAATCTGGTAAGTTGGGTATAAAAACGTTTTTCAACTTTCAACTTGAGAGAGAGGAGAAAAAATAGAACAATTAATTAAATCACTGTTAGGATGTTAGGAAGTTAGTTTGTTATCAAGTCATTTCTTGAGCTAGTACAAATAAAGATATAATATAAATTTTGTATGATGAGATAAGGAGAAGTATTATCATATCTGAGTTACTTTAAACAATTTATCTAAAGAATATTTTTAAGGGGAATATTCAATTGATTTTGCCCGCATTTTCCTCCTCTTCTACCATTTGTGATCAATTTTGATTCAATGATTTTCAATTCAATTTTGAAGATTAAAATTAAATAATTCTAGTTTTCGAGACAACTACAATGAACCACCAAAAACCATTGTTGACACTCGTTTGATCAAATATGGTCAGTCCCAAAGGGCAGGAACCTCCAAACTAATGAACCTTTCTTAAATAAAACATAATTAACATTAACGAAGATGTTCATTTCAAGCAGAAACAAGAAATACCACAAAAACTGTCATAAAAGAAGAAACATTGGATTTTGTTTCATTCAATCTCGATTTGTTGAGGGGTGTCTTCGTCCTGCTGGGATCCTTCAGCAGAGATATCATCCTCGCTTATCTTAGCAGCTTCCACAGTTCTACCAACCCATTCCTTCAATGGTTCTTCATTCAAATCAAGCCTTAAGATCCCAGCAAACATCCCGCCCATGAACGCTACCGGCTCCTAGACACCAAAAAGATGGCATTAACACCATTAGAACATCTTCAAATCAAAGACATCTGCAGAAACCAACCAATAACCATTCTCGGAAAATCTTTTAGGACATGACAATGACTGTATCTTACTTCTATACTAGCAAACTATTTTGCTCGGTTTTGTATGCACTATGCATACACATGTATGCATTTGAAGAATGTCATACCTCCATCCCATGTTTCTGTCTGAAAATTAAACTTTGGGATAATTTGAATCTCTTTTTAACACTTGGATCGCGTGGGAATCAGTTTGATAAGTTTCCACAAACTTTTGGCTTACTGCATGCACCGAGATACTGAGATTACAAATAATATTTTGGTCCTATAGAGTATTACTAACTCTCAATTCCTATATTGGATTTTACCACATTCCATTCCACAATGTTTTAAAGTGACAAAGTTGGGACACTTGAAAAGGCTCATAAGCTTCCATGTATAACCCAAAATTGGTGTTAAGCTCCCGTTTGTTGTCATGCACATGTAGTATATTATCAAGTGAAATAGCATATACTTAGAGGTGACAAAACTGTCATTAGGTTCAAATTCAGTAAAGTCATTTTAGTTAAGACTATAATTAATTTAAATTTGGTTTAGATCGGTTTGGGGTTGGTTCAAATTTTTAATTTTACTTCGGGTCTACGTTGATTTCAATTTGGGTATCGGGTTGAGTCGGTTGATTTTCAATTCGATTGAGTTTCAATTTGGTTATTTGTGATTCAATTCATTTAGATCCGATCAATGTGGGGTTGGCAAGAGATCGATCGGCTCCAGTTGAGTTTCTAGGCCGAGTTAGGTTTCTACACCCTATATATCACTTCTATATATTATGTATATTTAGTTTTTTGGTGAATTGTGCAATAGTTCACATCTTTTTTTTTCTTTATTTTAATAGTTTTTCTTCAGTTCGAGTTGCCTTTAGTTCGGGTGAAATCAGTTCGCATCCATTCGATTAGGTTGAAAATCGTTTGGGTCCATTTTTAGTAAAAATAGAATACAGATCAATTTCGATTCGGTTCAGTTCGGGTTTCAAGTCAAATTTTGGTCATCACATTCAAATCAATTTCGAGTCTTGGTTTGGTTTTTGTTTCAATTTTACCAGGTCTACATATACCAAGTTACAATATCCAAGGTCATCTATTACAAAGGATTTTATAAGTGTTTTCGATCGCGTCGCGTTTATCGCGGTTGCGGACATAACAACTGCTTCGCGATCATTGTGGGAGTCGTGGTCGTGAGTTCTTTTAAACTCGCACAACTTATTATGGGAGTTTTTTGAAATAACGGTAAATAACGATATAATAACAACAATAACGATCTGTTATTGACCGTTATCCGTTAACTAATGATTGTTATTGACTGTTATTGGTGGGAATTTTAATCTCATCGATATTTTAAGAAATAACGGTTTTAGATAGCACTGTTACCGTTAAATAATAGTTGTTATAATTAGGGGTGATAATAAGCCTGACTAGCTTGCGAGCTACTTGGGCTCGACTCGGTCAAAGCTCGGCTTGAGTGAGCTCGACTCGAGCTCGGGTTTAATTCGAGACCTTAATGAACCGAGCCTATCCAAGCTCCACTCAAAAAGCTTGTGAACAGGCTCAAAATAATTATATTATATATATGCTACATATACATTAAAAATAATTTCTTTAGCAAAAGAAAAGAAATAAAATAAAATAGGAGAAATTCACTAAAAATAAATTAACTAAAATAAATTGAGTATTTTTTTCGTTTCTCAATATTAAATTTCGTTTCGTTGTTGTTTATGAAAAAAGTTTTTAACGAGATCGTATCTTTTATAGAAAAATATAACAAAATTATCTATTTTGAGTCCTTACGAGCTTCGAGCCGAACCGAACCCTATAATATTATTTTCGAGCTGAGCCCGAGCTTAAAATTTTGAACTCACTGAGCCGATCCCAATAACACTGTTTCCGAGCCGAGTTCGAGCCTGGCCTCGGCTCGTTATCACCCCTAATTATAACCGTAACGGACCGTTTTTTAATCCCTATCCATTACTGTTGATTATATCTATTAGGATTAAATCTCCTATTTTATAGGATCTTATCATCTAGAGATAAATACCTATTTCTAAGGAGCTTTATCAGTTAGTTTATTTATATTTAAACTATGTTAGAGACCTGTAGAAAACAGAGTGTAAATAGTCTCTGTTACTTGCTTTATTATTTAGCCGAGAGGCTTAATATATAGACTCTTTTACAAGAGTTTTACATTAATTCAAAACCTAAAAGATAGAACTCTAATCTCTTAAGGAGATAAGAGATTTAAAAACTAATAACTCCTAAAGAATAGTAAATAATCCTAAAAGAGATAATTCCTATTAAGTAGGAATTAATCCTAAATAGAAATAATACTAACAAGACCTATCCCAGATAGGTTGTTTATCCTACTGTAAACTCTTCTCTTAGAGTCTATTTATTAGACTTTAAGTCTTTTAATAAAAATTAAGTCGACAGAGCTTCTTATTTCTCTGTTCAACATGGTATCAGTTAGGTCAATCCTTCATCTATTCCTTTGATTATTGATCTGTTATTCTTCTTTTGTCTCTCATCCCATCATGACTAACCCAGATCATTCGACTTCTGAGGTTAGTAGTCAAAATAATCCTTCACAATCAGAGTCTCAAATCTCTGATTCGTCTCTCATCCTTATTACCACTTACAAATTGAATGGCCACAATTACCTTCCATGGTTACAATCTGTTCGCTTATATATCACTGGCAGAAGAAAGCATATCTTGATGAATCCTCACCTATTCCAGCCCGTACAGACCCTAAGTACAACACTTGGTTGAGTGAGAACACCATGATAATGTCATGGCTCATTAACTCGATGATTCCAGAAGTAGGAGAGGATTTTATGCTGTATAGGACTGCTGCAGAAATCTGGATTGCAGCCAGAGGTACATACTCCAGTGCTGATAATACTTCAGAGTTGTTTGGGGTGGAAAATCATATCAAAAATCTTCGACAAGGAGAGCTCTCTGTTATTAAATACTATGGGTTATTGAACAAGTATTGGCAGCAGATAGATTTGTACGAGAACCTTGAGTGGAGGTGTCAAGAAGATCAAATGCTTTTTAACAAACAAAAGAATCAGAGACGTGTTTTTCAGTTTCTATCTGGACTGAATGATGAATTTGATGGGGCACGAGGGAGAATTTTGGCTTCAAAACCTCTTTTTTTGGTCCGAGAGGTTTTCTCTGAGGTAAGAAGAGAGGAGAGTAGGCGAGAAGTGATGCCACCAGCAAGCCTGCAATCTGATGCTTCTGCCTTGGTAACCAGTTCCAATTCTAGAGTCCAACAAAAGAGGAATCGTCCTTGGTGTGAACACTGTAAAAAGGTAGGGCATATGGTGGATAAGTGCTGAAAATTGCATGGAAAACCCAGTGATTTGAAGTCAACTAGACCTCCAGTTCACAGAGAGGCTCACATAGTTACTCAAAGGGACTCGGACAACAACTTTAGTCCACAGCAAATTGAGGAACTCCAGAGACTTCTCAGCTCCATGTCAGCAAAACCATCCACAGAGGCTTTCGCTGCTAATGCAGGTACTGATTCCACTAATACATCAGTCCTTTGGATAGTGGACTCAGGGGCGACAGATCACATGACAGGCAATAAGTCTTTACTGGAAAATTATGGTGAGAATAGGTTGCCAACATCCATTCGTATTGCTGATGGTTCTCTAAATTGTGTAAAAGGGACTGGTTCAGTTACATTGACTAATGGTTTAGTGCTCCATAATGTGTTCTATGTTCCAAAACTTGCAATCTTTTATCCATAAGTAAGTTAATTCGTGATTCAAATTGTAATGTGGTGTTTGGTTCTGGTGGTTGTGTTTTTCAGGAACAGGAATTGAAGAAGGTGATTGGCAATGCTAGGCTTGACAAAGGACTTTACATCCTTCAAAACCTTGCATCCCAAACTCTGGCCTTGTCCACTCAACTTAGGAATCCAACTTTAGGAATTAATGATGTTTTACTATGTCACTATCGATTAGGTCATCCTAGTTTTTCCTATTTGTCAAAAATGTTTCCAGCTTTATTTCTTAATAAAATTCCTACTCAATTTTCTTGTGAATTTTGTCAACTAGCTAAGCATACACGACAATCTTATTCTCCTGCATCATTTGAACACACTACACCTTTTTCTATTATTCACAGCGATGTCTGGGGTCCTTGTTCTGTTAAAAGTCTATCTGGATATAGGTGGTTCATCTCCTTCATAGATGATTCCACTCGAACCACTTGGGTCTTCCTTATGAGAGAAAAATCTAAGGTTGAACCTATCTTTCGCCAATTTTATCAAACAATTCTCACCCAATTTGACACAAAGATTAAAATTCTTCACAGTGATAATGGAAGTGAATATTTGAGTACATCTTTTCAGTCTTTCCTTGTAGACAAAGGGATTGTACATCTTACTTCTTGTGTCAATACTCCTCAGCAAAATGGAATTGCAAAGAGAAAAAACAGACATATCCTTGAGGTTACTAGGTCTCTCATGTTTACTACTTCTGTACCTAAATATCTTTGGGGGGATGCTATTCTTACAGCTACATATCTTATCAACCGTATGCCAAGTAAGACCCTTGATTTTCGAATTCCTACCGAGGTCCTTTTTCAGTCTTTTTCTCATTTTAAACCCTTATATTCCAAGCTTCCTCCTCGGGTATTTGGATGTACTGTTTTTGTTCATGTACATCACAATGCTAGAAGCAAGTTGGATCCTAAGTCTATCAAATGTGTGTTTATAGGGTACTCTTCTACTCAAAAAGGATATAAATGTTATTCCCCATCTACAAGGAAAACATTTGTGTCATTTGATGTCACCTTTTTTGAAAATACACCATATTTCTCTCAAACTGAAATTCAGGGGGAGAACCACAAGGAATTTCAGCTTGATATAACCTTTCAACCGAGTATCATTCCTACTGGTTCCAGCAGCAGCAGACCAGTTCCTACTGGTTCCAGCAATCCCACTGGTTCCAGTAACAGTACTGGTCCTAGCAATAGTGATCCCACTTGTCCTAACAATCCTAATGTTCCCACAGTTCCTATTGATCCACAAATACCTGATCAAATACCAAATGTCTTAGTTGAGGAGTTAAACCCTTCCTTATCTCAGCAATCTAGTCCAAGCCCTTGTAAAACACCACCTACTTCGGAAACTCCATCTAATAAAGATCTTGACACTTTACCATCTAAACTTAAGGTGTATTCCAAGAGGAGAAAAGCTACAGTAGAAGAAATTTGTCAACCTAGTAATGTCCAACAACCAGATTTGATTTCTGTTGTTGAAGACTAATGATGCTGGAGCAGAGAGCAGTGAAGGTTTTCCAAAGACTATTGATACAAATCTTGATGACTTTCCTATTGTCATCAGGAAAGGGGTAAGGAAGTGCACGGTATATCCTATAAATAAATATTTAGCATGTGGAAAACTAAAGTCTGAATTCAGGGCTTTTATTGTTAATGTTAATCATGAGATGATACCAAAGAATGTGACAGAAGCTCTTCAATCACCAAAGTGGAGGAAAGCTGTAGAAGAGGAGATAAAGGCTTTACAAAAGAATGACACTTGGGAGTTGACAGACCTACCTGTTGGAAAGAATGTAGTGGGTTGTAGATGGATATTTACTATAAAGTACCAGTCAGATGGAAGCATAGACAGGTACAAGGCACGTCTGGTTGCTAAAAGGTTTTCACAAACCTATGGCATTGACTATCAGGAAACATTTGCTCCAGTAGCCAAATTAAATACTATAAGAATTCTTCTGTCAATTGCTGTGAACATGGACCTGGAAATTACATCAATTAGATGTAAAAAATGCCTTCTTGAATGGAAGTCTTAAGGAGGATGTGTACATGGAGGTGCCACCAGGATTAGAAGGACAAATGAATAAGAATATTGTTTGTAAACTCAAGAAGCCTCTATATGGTCTAAAGCAGTCTCCCAGAGCTTGGTTTGATCGATTTGCTAAAGCTGTGGTTCAAAGTGGATTTGTACAAAGTCAAGCGGATCATACTCTTTTCAGGAAAAGGGTCCTAAGTGGTAAAATTACACTTTTAATTGTTTATGTTGATGATATAATTGTTACTGGCAATGATGATGAATAGAAAAACTAAAAGAGAATCTTGCAAGAGACTTCGAGATCAAAGATCTAGGAACCATGAGGTATTTCCTAGGCATGGAAGTTGCAAGATCCAAGGAAGGGCTAGTTATAAACCAACGCAAATATGTGCTAGATCTTCTTACTGAGACAGGAATGCTTGGTTGTAAACCAAGTGATACTCCAATGGAACCAGGGCTGAGATTTAGCAAAGAAGGAGCAGGAAATCCTATAAATAAAAAAATGTACCAGAGACTTGTTGGAAAATTGATCTATCTCTCACTCACTCGACCTGACATTGCCTACTCAGTTAACATTGTTAGTCAATATATGAGTGATCCCCGAGAAGAACATCTGGAGGCCGTAAATAGAATTTTGAGGTTCTTAAAGTCCACACCAGGAGCAGGGCTTATTTTCAAAAAATGCCAAGACAGAAGTGTGAGGGTCTACACAGATGCTAGTTGGGCAAGTGAATTAACTGATAGAAGGTCTATTAGTGGCTACTGTACTTATGTTTGGGGCAATCTTGTCACATGGAGAAGCAAGAAACAGTCTGTTATTTCTAGAAGTAGTGCAGAATCTGAGTTTCGAGCAATAGCTTTTGGGATTTGTGAAGGAATATGGATCAAGAAAGTACTCTCAGAACTCGAATTGGATAATGAAGAAAGTTTTGAAATTCTTAGCGATAGTCAATCAGCCATGAGCATAGCCAAGAATCCGGTTTAACATGATCGTACGAAGCATATCGAGATAAATAGACACTTCATTTAGGAGAAGGTCAACAATGGAGTAGCCAACTTGAAGTATGTTCCCACAACAAAGCAGCTTGCAAACATCTTCACCAAAGCTCTTCCAAGATCAACTTTTGATGAAATTTCGTCCAAACTGGGTATATACAATGTATATACACCAGTTTGAGGGGGAGTGTTGATTATATCTATTAGGATTAAATCTCCTATTTTATAGGATCTTATCATCTAGAGATAAATACCTATTTCTTAGGAGCTTTATCAGTTAGTTTATTTATATTTAAACTATGTTAGAGACCTATCTCAGATAGGTTGTTTATCCTACTGTAAACTCTTCTCTTAGAGTCTATTTATTAGACTTTAAGTCTTTTAATAAAAGTTAAGTCGACAGAGCATCTTATTTCTCTGTTCAACAATTACTACTGTAGTAAAGGGTAGAAAGCATAAACTCACTTCGGGTGTTGGTTTATTACTATTGGAATGCACGCTCTATCATTTTCCTCCATGAGCCAGACACAAGTGGCTACTTTGTTGTAACTGTTCTATATAGCCTAAACGTAATAAACAAAAACTCTTATACTTGAAATAACCTTTGAAGAATTTCTTTAAGAATCTTCCCAATAAGTACTTCAATTTATAGCCGTGCTCAGATTTTAATACTCTTTCAACGTCTAGGAGTACTAGATTACATGGTATAGTTGCTTCCTGTTATTTTTCACCTCAAAGCCAGAACAAATGTATTTAGGTTGTTTGTTCTACACTTGAAACTATTATGAATTAAAAGTTATCTAGATAATGGGATTGCAATTTGAACTTGTTACCTTTAGATCACATTGGTATAACTATGAAAGAGGCAAAGCAGTTAATGCATCCTTAAAAATATTACAAGAACCCAAAGAAACAGAAATCATAACTGTAACAGAATTAAATAATTGAAGTAGCATATGCCAAGGTACAATATCCAAGGTCATCCATTACTACTGTAGTAAAAGGAAGAAAGCATAAACTGACTTAGGGTGTTGGTTTAATACCATTGGAAATATGCTCCATCATTTTTCTCCATGAGCCAGACACAAGTGGCTACTTCGGTGTAACTGTTCTTTATAGCCTAAATGTCATAAACAAAAACTCTTTTATACTTTAAATAACCTTTGAAGAATTTCTTTAAGAATCCCAATATGTTCTTCAATTTATAACAGTGCTCAGATTTTAATACTCTTTCCACGTCTAGGAGTACTAGATTACTTGGTATAGTTGCTTCCTGTTATTTTTCACCTCAAAGCTAGAACAAATGTATTCAGGTTGTTTGTTCTACACTTGAAACTATTATGAATTACAAAAGTTGTCTAGATAATGGGATTGCAATCTGAACTTTTTACCTTTAGATCACAATGGTATAACTACGAAAGAGGCAAAGCAGTTAATGCATCCTTAAAAATATATAAAAACCCACAGAAACAGAAATCATAACTGTAACAGAATTAAATAATTGAAGGTAATGTTTGAACACATTTTCAATCAGTTCCAAACAAATATTTTGGTGCACAGCGTTACTCAAAATGTGAGGTTCCATAGAAAAAGAAACCAAAGTGTAAATTGAGTAGATATCAGCTAATCTATGAAAAGTTTCCTATCTCTTCAAAAATAAAATTAGTGCTTCACCTTTTATAAACTAGTCCATCTGATGAAGTTGAGTTAACTAATATAGTCAAATATAATTGAGTTATTCACAACAAAAGTAAATGATATCATAGCACAACCACCATAATGCATCTTTGCTGTTCCAAAACAAAATTTGAAACTCAGCTGCTGTTTAATGAATGCTTAAGAACTCTTGATCAGGGATGGATGCACATTATTTGTGGGAGGGCCCCTCCCATCTTTAGTGGTTTAAAACCATTGAGAGTTTTGAAACTATTGTAATTAAGTCCTTAGCTCCTTTAATCTTATGGTTTAATTGCTTTTTAAGATCCTACTCATTTCAAAGTTAAGCAACTTGCCCCCATCATGGGTGAATCCTGGCTCCATCCCAGCTTTTGATAAATTGCCTAAAAAGCTGACCATCTATTCTAAGGTTAAAACATGATCCACACTCATTTTTTGTAAAGAAAGGCAATAGTATAAAGAAAATGTCAAAGAAAAACCCAAAATTTCCCTTGTTTGGTAGTAAGCAAATAGGAGGAAACGCAAATAATGAGCGGATTTATACTTGCAAATTGGCACAAAATTCAATAAGTCGTTAAGAGGAAAATTAGAAGGAAAATAAGACCTCTGCTGAGATTTATAGTCAAGGTATTACGATGGACTAATAAACACAAACAACTAACAAGCTGCAAATAATCAAATAGTCGACTTTAAATCAGAAGTCAGAACTAGCTCCTCCTACAAATTAACACTTGAAATCACCTAAACAGAACTAATTATGTTTTAGTTCACAAATTATTGCTCTAGGCTAGGATTACTATAACTTGATCTAGATACAGAATCCAAAATCAGGTCAAACAAATTTCAAGCACCTAGAAAGGACAAGAACATACCAGACGGATGAACCCTAAACAAACGAAATTATTAGGTAATTAAAACACGAAAAGAATGGTGAGTGAACGTACCTTAACAGCTTGGTTGAGGATGGGCACTTGATTGATATCGAGGAAAAACGCTTTAATAACCCTCCGCTTTGAGAAATTTGCACTGTGATTCAAATGAAACGAGGAACGTTTCTTCCAAGTCCACTGCTAAAATAAATAAAAAAAGAACAAACTATAAGATTATAGGCTAATAGAGAAAGGAAATAAGAATTAAAGCAGCAGTAATGAAGATAGGCTGGAGTACCAGAGCCGACGAGCAAGAGGTGGACATACACGCGACTTCCATCTTTTCTTATCAGCAGTGTTCGTTTAGGTAAACTACTTCATATATCCTTATATTATGTGTTATTCCTAAAGCGTTGGTCTCAATTAAAAACATTTATTTAATTATTTTTTTTTCATTATTTTTATTAAATAAATCTTTATTAATATTTATTTTAAATTTAAAAATAAATTTTACCAAACGAAAATTTATTTAGTAAAAATATGAGTTAAAAAAATAATTAAATAGATAATTTTGATTGGTTGGTCTTACAAATAACGTGATAGAAATGACTCATAATATAATTTATCTAATTGGATATTTAGGATTTAGGATCACAATTATAGCACTAAAGTTTAGCGTTAGGGATCAAATCCCAAGTAAATTAAGTTTAGAAGATTGTTCTATAAATAGTTGTAAGATAAACTATTTTAATGATCACTCAAATTAATTAAGAATACATATTTTAATCATCAAACTATTGAACTCGTCAATTAGGTCATCCAACATATTAAATCGTCATATTTTAATCACCGTAGTTAAAATTCTAAAGGAGGAGGTGACGTGTCAGTTAAGTAAAACATGTAAAATTACACATTTAATTCCTATAATTTATTTATTATTTTAATTTAATTCTAATTTTACATTAATAAATAAAATTAATCATCAAATCCAGTGATAACACGTGTTATCAATGGTTGAGAAAGGGTAACAAGTATCCTAACCAATGGGCTATCGTTGGGTGTCATCACCAGATTAGATGATTAATTTCATTTATTAATTTAAAATTAAGATTAAATTAAAATAATAAATAAATTATAGGGATTAAATGTATAATTTTATATATTTTACTTAAGTGACATGTCACCTCTTCCGTTAGAATTTTAACGGCGATGATCAAAATAGATTGAATGGCCTAATTGATGAGTTCGATAATTCAATGACCAAAATAGGTATCCACAATTAGTTGGATGACCATTGAAGTACTATACCCATAATTTTATTAATATTTGATTTGAATTAATTAGCTAATAAATTAAAAATTAATAATATTAAAAAATTAAATATTTAAGAGTTAGGTACAATAATAAAATATTATTAAAAAAATCTATATTTGAATCATATAGATAACATTATACAAAGATAAAATCAATAATTTTGAATATCAATCATAGAATAAACTTATTATTAAACAAAAACAATTAAACAGATAAATTTTTAAAATTAATGTCAAATTAAAATATACATAAACTTTAACGGTTAATATGTTATTATTCTACTGTTTTTTCCTCTATCATTTAGAAAATCTAGCGCCGCTAGCCATGAGAAAACCTGGCACTGCGGTTTTGCTTCGTGGCCGACGGTCGATCACACCGATTTTATTGTTAATTGTTGATTACGGAATCTATTATTTTATTATATTTTTTAGTTTTTTAATAAAAGTAATTTTATTTTATGATATGTTTTTATTTTTATTTTTATAACACGTTTATCTTCATCTATTAACATGTTTATCTCTATCTTATGATATATTTTTCTTCTTTTTCTTTGATCATTTTGTTCACTCTTTTTTATATTTTTTTTATCATGGGTGGATTTGACGATACCGTGATTGATCATATTGGTGTTTATTTATAATCCTATTGATCAGTCAATAATCTGATCCTTCGGTTTGAATTTGGATATATTGTTTGCTCTTGTGAAGAATTTCTCATGGTGTTCAGCTCTGATTCGTATTTTCTCGTTTGTATATCAATGACTTAATCCCCTTTTATAGTTCGTTTGTTAATACAATCATTTTTCGTATCTATTTTTCAATCGAGTATTTGAATGAGTTTATAACCATTTTATGTATAGTTTTTGTCTAACCTAAAATGACTAGTTTTTAAAAATTGTTCAAATCATATATTTAGTTTACAATGATAGTTTATAAACTCTTATTATAATTTTAGGTATTTTAGGTATTTATTTTTAAAAAAATATTATTATATTAATTTATATTAATTATCATATCATCTATAAGAAAACAGAGATGGCATATCAATTTATTAATTTTATTTTAAGTCATTTGTTCTTTGAGTGTGAGCTTAAACTTGCAAACTTATTTGTCTTGTGAGGTTTTTCTTAGTTTGTTAAATTTTTTTTTTCTCTTGTGAGAGAGTTTCTCAAAACTTTAAGGTATAAGTTTGTGTGAGAGAGTTTCTTCTTTAGTCGAAAAAGAAAGACACATTAGTGAATTTGTGAAAAATCTTTAATATGAATAGTTAAGGTATTAGAGGCAAACTTGATTTAGAAGTTGAACCACTAAAAATTATTATGCAAATTTTAAATTTTTATTTACTTCCATCACATTCACTCAAAGGTCAATCTACCCTTTCTTGGATATCTCGGTTAATTGTTTCATATTTTCAACAATTGATATCAAAGTTTCGTCTCTACACTAAATTAACATTTTAGAGTTGATCATTAGAGTCCCAAATCTTTCTACATCAAACGAAGATCATAAAACAATTTATCGACAAACTTCATATTTCAACGGTACCAACTATTCCTATCGAAAGAATATGAAGATATTCTTCATCAAAATCAATGACAGTCATCTTTGAGATATTGTTCTAGATAAGTCATTCATCCTATAAAGAATCAAGAGAAAATTAATTACAGAAAATACAATTCAACCATAAAACTATGCACATAATGTTTTGTGTTTTTGAATTCGATGAGTATGTAAAGACATCTTTTTATTCGAGTATTAAAGATTTTTGAGATAAGTTTGAAGTCACTCATGAAGGAACAAATAAATTAAAGGAGAACAAAATTGGTCTTCTCAACCTTGGTGCGAAAATTTCAAGACGACCTTAAAAATACATCAAAGCTACGCTCAATCAATTCTTCACCGCTATGAATCGATTTAAAAGTTAAAAAGAAGTGATTTCGGAGGACAAACTTGTAAGAAAATTTATTTACTCACTTCTCGATTCATAATATTTTAAGAAGACCTCAATCATTGAAGCAAAAACCATAAAAAAGCTCAAGCTTGATGAGTTTATGGGATCTTTCCTAACCCATGAAATAATGATGTTAAAGGATAATATGAAAGAAGATAAAGAAAATGAAGATTTAAATATTCCTCTCAAATCCACCATAAGCCAACAAGAGTATTCAAATGGAGAGGATAGTGAAGAAAAAAAGATGATCAAGCTCTTCAAGAAATTCATCCGATTCATGGAGTAAGAAAAAGAAGAATAAGAACATGAATTAAGAATGAATATGATGAACCCCATCATATGCTATGAATATAAAAAGTCAAGACACACTAAGTATGATTGTCCTCGATTCAAAGAGAAAAGATTAAATCATAAGAAGAAGGTATTTATGTCTATATAAAGTTCTGAAGACTCTTCGAATGATGAGGTAGTCAATCTTTATCTCATGACCATCGAAGAAGATTCAACGGTAACTTTTAATTCATTTACTTTAATTTCATATACATTTGATGAAATATAAGATGTCTATGATAACTTAATTTTAGAGTTTAAAAATCACATTTTGAAAAATAAAAAAATTGGTTTCAAATTTAAAAATTTAAAATGAATTGATTTCTAAAATCAAAGATGAACTTGGAGCAAAACTAAATGAGTTTGAAAAAAATAATTGATTTATAAAATTTAATTTAAAAGGTTCAAGAAGATTATCAAAAAGAATTGATTTATAAAATTTAATTTAAAAGGTTTAATTTAATTTAAATGACTTCATGTTTTGCCTAGTTGCATATAATTAGGGAAATTTTAATTGTATGAGTTACATGTTTGTAGCATTTTATGCTTATATCTATGTTTTTGTCTTAAATTTATAATGTTTGGTTGAATTTAGTGGATTCATTCTTTGTATGTTTAATTAATGATTATTGAAAAATATGTGTAACAATATATGTAAAATGTTTATCTAGGACTTAATAAAGCCTTTGTACAAATTTAAAACTAAATCTTAGAGCGTTTTAAGTTATTTTAGTTCTATTTTCACTAGTTTCATGCCTTTGGTATCAATATAACCTATATCACACCGTTACGACTTTCGATTAATATTGATAGTCTCCTTTTTGTCATGCTTTCTGTGTACATTGGTATACTTCGATAAATGATATATTCTATTGAATTTTTTGTATTTATTTGATTTATTCATTTAAAATTTAATATTTTCTCTTGAATATTTATACATAATAATTTTATTGATGTTTGATTAAGAGCCAATTTTTTTTAATTCTTTTATATAAAATTTTTAGTCTCTTTTCTCCAATTTTTATTTTACACCAACTATTGATATTTTCAATTGGTATTAAATTTTTAAACGATTGATATCAATCTTTCAACAATTGGTGTTTTGGACTTAAATGGGATTTAAAATTTAGTTTTAAAATTATTTTTGATATAACAAAATATATATATATTTTTGAAAAAAAAATAATTTCTAAAAGAAAAATAAGGATCTTTAAATATTTTTTAAAATATTTTTTTTAATAGAAAATATTTTCTAAGGAAGAGTTTTTTAAAAACAAATTTTCAAGTGATTTTGTTATATCAGAAAATCGGAAATAGTTGAGATATTGATTTTTTTATAACTTAAAATAAAAAATATTTTTAGATTTAAACTAATTTATAAAAATATTTTAAAACTTCATTAACTTGAAAAATATGTTTGGAAGATTTTCAAATGTTTTTTGACATGTTTAAAAATATTTTTAAATAGCCAAAATGTCAAAAATAAACTTTAAGTACTAGTACAAATTGACTCATACCAATACCCAGAAGATCTTGTACCGATATGACTGTCTATGTACTCATACGACATTTTAATCCCAAGAACTTAATTTTTTAGTACCAAAATTGTGTATCGATATGGCTTTAACTGTACTTATACGCAAGGGGTGCACTGATACACTTGCATCATGTATCGATACTAGTGTAATTTTTCTCAATGGCTTTTTTTAAGGCATGTACCAATACACTTTTAAGCGTATAAATTCAAAAATGCATTTAATAATAGAAATAAAACCTCTAACGACTCTAATCAATCCCTAATGGTTAATAATGGTCATGAAACCACTAAAGGCTTAAAAAACCTCTTCAAACAACCATGGAAAAACAAGAAATATATTGCCAACATTCTTTGAGTAGAAAAATTATTTTAGACCTTAAATTGTAAAATTCCTTATAGAAAGTACTAGTGAGTCAAATTGTCACATTTGCTCAAGTGTTAAAATTTTGGGAGGGAGCTTAAACTTATAAACTTATTTCCCTTGTGAGATTTTTGTTAGTTTTCTAAATTTGTTCTCTTTTGAGAGTTTCTTAAAGCTTTGGGGTATAAACATTGACGGTCGTAAAGGTTATTAATTTTAGCCGAAAAAAAAATATTAATTAATTTGTGAAAAATTCTTAATATGGATAGTTAAGGTAGTGAAAATAAACTTGGTTTAAGAGTCAAATCACTATATCATTATACAATTTTTTTCGAGTTTCATTTGCTTTCACCATGTTTACTCAAAGGTAATTCACCCTATCTTGCCTATCTTGGTTGATCATTCAAACCTCTCAACAATTTTCTCAACTTTTATTTTTAGATTCAACTTTAGTTATAACATATCACTTTATGAAGGAATTATTATTTGTTAATCAAAGAAAATTTATGAAAAAGAAAATTAAAACGTGCAGGTCGAACCCTCAAAAAATAAATGATAAAAGAATATTAAAAGAAACACTTGTATTGTGAAATAAAAAAAAAATCACCAGTATAATACAATAGATAGAAATTATGAGTACAAAAATATATTTGGATCGATCATTAATGTGAAAATATTCAAATGAAACAATGTTTTAACACGAAGGAAAGGTAGTTCCACACATTTTGGCCATTTTCCTAATCTCGATTCTATCAAAAACTCGTTTGAGATCTTCGCTCTCCATGTACCCGCAAAAGCATGTCACATGTTCTTTCGCCTTAGCGCAACAATTGGCTGATGGAGCTGATTTCTTATATTCATTCAAACATGGACTCATTAGATCCAAAGCGTTATCACATTTTGGTTGTGTTGCTGCCTCCGCACTTGAATATTCCATCATCAATAGTGCTACCGCACACAAGATAATGGAAGCGTTGCTCATATTGTTATTTTTTCTACACAAATTATAAAATACCGGTGATTATAGTCGTATTGGTATATTATTTTACATGTCTTTTTAGCCTAATTTATATTAGTTAGAGTGGTAATTTTTGAGAGTTTCGGAATTGGTTGAGAAATATTTGACAAAACATTTGAGAGAGAGAATAGATGTGGTAATAAAATTTAAAACGTGTCTACTAAACCTAACAAATAGGTTAATTTTTGAACAAGTTTAACACAAAATATTAAAATTTTAGTTGTAATTGTTATAGTAATTCATTTTTAATGGTCACAAATATGTTTTTTAAATAAATATTTAACTAAATTCATTTTGGGATCTTCTTTTCTTAGGGTTTCGTATAGTCACATATGCAATACATGAATGAAATTGATAAAATATTTTAATTCGATGTAGTGATAAATTCTACGATTGATAGTTTCATAGCGTAGATAGATAGATAGATATCATCAGTTAAACCTTCCCTTGTGAAAGTATATTTACTTTACAGATTGACCATTAGACATATTGTCCTTGAATTGTTTTACCGTTTGTGTAAATGATAATATACCTCAAACAATTATATTCTCGACAAGGTTTTTATTTATAATGGTTAAGTTCATATGGACATGAATATTTCCTTGGTTCTTCAAGAGTTCGAGAGAACTATGCCCCCAATAATATTCTTAAAACGACTCCATTTTCCTCTTACATTGGTGAATTATATTATTTAGCTCACCAAAACGCACAATGATCTTTAAAAGAATTGCTTAATGTATTTCACTTTTGATAATTATTGACATAATAGAAACGAAATTGAGTATAAGAACCTCAGAGTGATTGCACAAGGTCTATGTAAGTAGATTGCCCCTTTAAACCTAGATCTTAGGATCTCAAATCAACTAAGTAAGATATTTCTTCATGTATCTCTTCAAATTTTCTTAGGTTTTAATCTCATTTGGATATTTTCTCAATCTGATTTTGATTTAACCCTTTTATTAGCTCATCCATAATGTTTTCTTTTGATCTTATAAAATTAATAGAAATAACTTTTTTAAGATTAATTATCTAACAGTATTTTGTCGACAATGCATGTATGATGTGATAAAATTGACACCAAAAATCTTTGAGCCATGAATACATTAGAGAAGCTGCCAAGGGATCTAATTCCTTTTTCACAAGACAAAATGCTTAAGGAACCATTAGCAAATTCACTCATTTTACCTCTGAACCCGAGCCTTGAACCATGGCCTTCCTTTAGCTAAGAAAACTTCTTAGATAGTTTAATTTTTGCATGCATGTGTCACGCCTAAAAAGAGTGTTAGAGTATGCCTAAAGACCAATCATATGATGATTGTAAGGATACTTTTATTTACCAATTTTATTGAATAAAGGCATTACCATTGTTGTTTTCAGATATATGTGTCAATGTATAACATAAACTGAGAAACAATAAGGTCCATCTAATAATATATGTATGTATTATTATTAAAAGATCCTTAGTCAAGTATTATTATGGGTATGAACAATAATAATACACGCTTAAGACTAACATGTGATTAATTGATGACAATGAGTTATCCTTGACATAGAGATATCAGAATTAATACATGAATATATTAATAGAGAATAATATATTGGATTGACCCGCAATGAGCATATGTCTTGGATTATTATGCGACGGTCACGATATCTCTCATAGTGACAACTATATGTATAATCCTTAGACTTGAGATTATTACTATCTCAACATATGTTGTTTTATGTTTTGATGCAGTTAAATGAGTCTCATAATTAGTTACACTATAAAAACTAACATTGGACATATTACAATGTATGTAGTGAGATGTGAATGATCGAGATAGGGTTTCTCCTTCCTACATAATAGGAAAATATATCAAAGGCCACTTGTAACATCTCAAAAATTATTCCTAATTTTAAAACCCTAATTTTGAAATCCCTAATTAAACCCCCTAATTTTAGATTCCCAATTTTTGAAACCCTAATTTTTTTTGAAGTTTCTAAATTGATTTTCTACATTCAAGGAAAAATTTTTGGGATAAAATTGTAAATTTTTTTAAAGTTTTAAATATGAATTTAAAGTTTTAAAATTAAAGTGATGTTTTGAAAAGCCTAAAGAGATTGATGGCTAAATATGTAATTTATCCTTTTTTTTAAATCTTTTGTTTTTAACGTGTTTTTTATTTACTTTTTAAATAAAATTGTTTTATTATTTATTATTATAGTATTTGTTTTGAAATTTGATAACTTTTGGATAACCAATTTGTTTTTGAATTAAATCTTATCTTCATTGAGATTAATTATTTTTTAAGAGTTTTTCTACGATCAATCTTTTTATTAAAAATATTATTTTATTCTAATTATTGTTTTATCAAAAGTCTTTTTTTATTATTATAATATATATTATATGAAATTATTGTCAAAGAAGGAAAATCCCTTTAAAATACTATAATCTTTTTATTATTATTTTATTAAATTTTTATGGTTTAATAGAATTTTAATTCAAATTGGAATCAATTATTTTTCTCTATATATACATATTATGATATAAGAGAAAACCCTACATTATTTTCTTTCATCAAGATTCTCTAAAGCCTCTGTTCTCAATCTTTATTTCTGTTCGAGTTCAAAACCATGTTATTCAGTAATTTGAGTCAATTTGGCTAAGGTGTGTTCTCTTACTGGTGCTATATTTGTTTTTTTTCAAAAAATATATTTTTTGTGACATGCTTAATATTTTATGTTTTGAAAACTATTCGTGTTTTGCTGGCATGTTTAATTTTTGTATTGTGTATTTGATTGCATATTTGTGTTTTCGCGCTTACGTGTCATTGTGATTTAAGAAATATATAAAACTTTTCAGATTTTGAGATCTCATTACTTTTATGAGTAATTATGATTTTAAACCCTATAAAATTGTGTTTTCAGATAAATTATGATTTAGGATTAAGACTGAGATTGGATAAATTATAACATCATTCATACAACTTGTTTTGCACTGTTTCCTAAAATATTACTATTGAGAAATAATTTTATAAATTGTGTTTTGTTGTTTTTATCTACACCTTAGAGATACACTAAGTTCTTTAGGTTACCCATCTTAATATCATCTTACAAATCTTTGAACTTTAGACAATGTTGTACCTGAAGAATCTCATACTTTATCTGATTATTTTATTATTCAATATAAAACTAACTTTTAGTTGTTCAAATTATTATTACTATTTTAGAAACTTTAATATATTTCAGAATTAAGGTTATTTTCAGTATACATAAATATTTTTCTTACATTTAGATATTTTATTTGAACCATTGTTAATTTTAATAAGTTTATGAGATAATTTATTTTAGGAATTTTAACTCTTCTTAAATTACCAATTTTTAATTATAATTTTAACTTTTTTTTATGAATTATTAAGTAATTAAATATTTTACAATTATTATGAAATAATATAAATTAAATTGGTTTTAAGGGTAAAGTTTTTAACGTTAACTTCCTAGATTTAATCTGTTTCTTATCGTGTTAAATGTGTATTTCTTTTTGTGCTATTGTTAAATGAATTTAAATGTGTTTTTTTCTTCTTGTGTTAAATGTGTTTTCTTTTCTTGCGTTAAATGTGTGTTTCTTTCCATGCTATTGTCAAATGAATTCAAATGTGTGTTTTCTTCTTGTGTTAAAGGTGTGCTTCTTCATGTGCTATTGTTAAATGAATTTAAATGTGTTTTTTTTTCAGTGCTAGATTTGTGATTAACTGTGATCTTGAGATTCCCTGTGATACTGTGATCAGATTATCTGAATTGTGTGTTTCGTATTCTATATGATTATATGTGCTGAGACAATTGAGATCATTAACATTGATTGCATTACATGTGCATGGGGTGGATTGTACGAAGAAAGGTGGTTTTACCACACTGTGTTTGGCAAAATAAAGGGTGAGGGGTTCTGGGAAACTACCTCCACTGTGATCGGTTGGCTTTGCCACCACTGTGTTTGGCGTTCGGATTATGAGACTGCATTCTCTGTGACCTTGCATTCAACAAATTATTGAAATTGTGTGCCTCATATATTATACAAATATATGTGACGAGACTTTTTTGATTTATGATATTGATTGCATAATCATGTGCATTGGGAGGGATTGTATGGAGGAAGATGGGTTTATCACATTGTGTTTGGCGAAATAAGTGGTGAGGGGTTCTAGGGAACTACCTCCATTGTGATCGATTGGCTTTGCCACCACTGTGTTTGGCGTTCAGAGTATGGGATTGCATTCTCTGTGACATTGCATTCATCAATATTTGTGTTTATATTATCACAAAAAGTTAGATTATAATTGTGATTGTGAATTGAGTGACATTATGATGTTTGACTGCACTTTAGAGATACACTGGGCTTTATAGCTCATTCTTTTAGTTTTTTTCTTTCATATATCTGGCCCCAGGAGTTGGTACTCGGAGATCTCTCTCGGATACAGTTTATTACTATTTTTAGTACAATTATTTACATATATTTTTATTTTGGATTATTAGGGATTGAGATGTATTTAAACCTCATGCATAAAACTAGTTATTCAAATTTATTAATTTTAAATAAGAATATTTACTTTTTTTAACCGTGTTTTTATCTTTTGATTTACAAATTTGGTTTTTAAATCACTTTTTTCAATTACTTAACATGAAGGTTTTAAAAGCAACAATTTTAACCTATCGTGTTTTTAAGTTAAAATTAAGGGGTTACACCACTTGATTGAGTGAGACTAGAAATGCATGGCCATGCTTGAATACGTTGATATGAGATATCACAAATTATTCATTAAAAGTACTCCACTCTAGATATCAAGAAACAATAAAATAGGCTATACATGTGTGACTATTCCAAGACTTGTGCCTATTACAGATATAAAAGGACAAAAAGAAATAATACATTAAGAGAGTTGGTCACGGACATGGTACATCGAATCATGATCTCTTATAACTTAGATGACAATGATATAAAAGGACAAAAAGAAACAATACATTAAGAGAGTTGGTCACGGACATGGTACATCGAATCATGATCTCTTATAACTTAGATGACAATGATATATTGCTAGATATCACTCATTATTTGTAATATTGGAATTGTTTTAATATTATTACTAACGTTACAATGAGCCTACAGGGTCACACCCAATGGTTGAAAAGGAGCAACAAATATATATATATATATATATGGATAAGTAGATTATATTTAATCTCGATTTTAATAAAAAGGATATAATTAAAGTAATTGTATTCCTTTTCAAATTCGGATTAAATATAGATTCCGAAGTTTAAGAAAATAATTAAAGTAATTATTTCTGTAACAAATTCGGAATAAAACTCCTATACCTAGGGTTACACACACACACACACACACATATATATAAGGGATCTTTGGGTTTAGAAGCCGCACAAGAGAATCCCGAATTCCCAAAACCTAAAATCACGAAAAATAGTTTTTTGAGATTTGCTCTCAACCGGGTGAACTAAGTAGAGCTCGAGACGATATTCGTGGAGGCTAAAGATTCGAATTGTTGAACGATCGTGATTGTAGCAGATCTAGTTGTTGTTTTTGCTGCTTATCAAGGAACCCAATGTAAGTCATCGCATCTCTTTCTCCTGATTTTGGATTAAACTACATAGATCACTAGAAAGACCATCGTAATTTTGTTCCGCTGCGCCATGGGGTGTGCCGACGGTCCCAACAAAGAGGCAAGGAGTATTATTCCCACATCGGAAAGGAAAATGGAGGTCTTGGGATATATAAATGATGGCGCTGCACATCCTATCAGACATGTCTTTTAGGAAGAGGGTAATGACCCTGTGATAAGTGGTATCAGAGCGACCCTTTGACTACCCGATTTTACGCCGAGCGCCCATGAGAGGGGTAGGCAGGGTAAACAACCGTGACAAGATGCCAATCACGAGAGCGGAAGCTCGTGATGAGGGCGTCACAAGGTTGAGCGGGGAGAATGTCACGCATGAAAAGAGACAATAAGCATTAATCCCACATCGGAAAGGAAAATGGAGGTCTTGAGATATAGAAACGGTGGCGTTGCACATCCTATCAGACATGTCTTTTAGGAAGAGGATAATGACCCCGTGACACATGCATATTGCATGTGAAATAATATTTTTTTTCTATTTATTCCATGCATGCATAATTAATCTATTTTCTTAAGCAATAATTATAGTGTGTACTTTTTTTCTATATGTTTAATAAGATGTATTTCTTGTATTTTTAATTGCTACATTATTACATATTTAATAAGATGTATTTCTTTTATATTTTATTGTTATATTATTACATATTTATAGTTGCATGATTAATTGTCATACACATTAATTTGTGTCACAAATTAGTGTATTATTTTTTATTTCCTAAATGTTTAGTTCTATATATTGTAGAAGATGTAATTGAAGATAAAAGGTTGGAATACAAAAAAAAGCGATGAAGGTAAAGATAGGTATAGTTTTGTGGATTATTGCATCTACCTCAGTTGAGGTGAGATGAATATGAGTTAAGTGGGTAGTGGGCGGGTGTGGATGTAAAAAGTCATACCCATCATGAGTAGTGGGTATGTAGTGGGTTTAAGACCTTTCCAATATCGTATTCACCTGCCTAAAATCCATTCGCCCGCATCCGTCCATCATATGAATTTTGAACTATTAATATTTGTAGACTTTGATTATACCTTTGATTATGGTGTTTTATGTATTAAGATATTAGTTTGTTTTAAAATCTATGTTAATCATTAAGGTTGTAAACTTTGTACTCAATTAATTTAGTTTGAATAAAATGATGTGTTATGATCAAGCTTCAATTAATCAAGTTACAAATTTGTAACATGTGTGGATAATTTGAATTTATAAAAGTATAAATATGTTTTAGCTAAGTGAGCAATATATAATTAGTTAGTTTTAATAAAGTAAAATTTATACCGATAAAAAATGTGTTTTAATTAAGTTAGCTATAGTCATTTAGTTAGATATAGTTAAATTTATATTGCTATAAATGTATTAGTTAAATACACTTGATTAATCTACAAAGTATATAAAATTTTACTCTTCTTTACAAAAGTGTATGATTTATTTTTACATAATTAATTTGGTATTAGTGGTTGTTTGTAGATAGACACAAACGGATACAGTTCAAGTGGTGGGTAAATGGGCGTGAATTTAAAAATTGTACCTGTCGTGAATGATAAGTAAGTAGTGGATATAAAAATTTTAAATGGCTATAGATATGAGGAGGAGATATCCGTATCCACCCCGCCCGTTTGCTAAACTAAATGAAGGTTTATGACTTGCACTTAAGGGTCGTGAAATACATTCAAGATGACAACTAAAAGTCATATCCTTCTCTAAAGCAATGTATTTGAGCATCGAATGCATAAATGAATCATCCAAGAGAGTAAACCAAAGGTCGTACTTCATCTCATATAGCAATAAATTTAGACAAAAAATGCATAAACGAGAGTAAATCGTATAAAAGGACCTTATTGTAAAGCATTGAAGTACAACTTTTTATGTTTAATCATTAATTTTCTTCGGACCTCAGTTGAAATGAATTATTTTAATTTGAAAACCAAAAAATAAATAAACCATAAACAAACAAAAATATATACATAATAAAATAAAACCATACAATCTAAAAATCCAAAAAAAAATGTTTTTATTTATTTATTTCAATTAAATGTCCACTTACAAGCGCAGTTCATTACCCAACCAAACACAAATCACAATCTACCCAACCCAATCTACTACCAATTACAAAACCCAATATACTAGCCCAACCATTCCTAATCCAATCTGTCTAAACGGCTAACCTGGTTGATCCGACCTGATAACCCTAAACCTCCCGACTTGCTAAACCAGCTAAATCGATTACCCTTAAACCGTTGGCCACGTCCTCACCATGTCGGCTCCATGCTGACGTCACGTCCGTATCACCAGCAACCACGTCAGATGACTGCTTGCCTCCCTCGCGTGAATAGACCTGACGCTCGGACCCTTCAGTGGCCATGTGAGACCATGTGCCCATTCTCTCGCATCCGACCAAGGAGGCAAGTTGGTCCCCTTTTTTGTACGAGCCTCGCCAACGACACATGCAAACGAAATGGCAGAAGCAATATCAGAAGTCAGAACCAATCACGTTTTTATTTTTATTTTTGTATTTAAACTCAATGTAAATCGGCTATATAGCCAGAATCGAAATAATGTAATCCCTAGACAGGGCCTTACATTTTTCTAATATATAATTCATATTTTCGAGTTTAAGTTTAATTATTACATATGGTTGTTGTTTTGTGCATGATTTATTTTTTCTTAATAAAAAAACTCATAAAAAAAGACAATTAAAACATGTGAATTCAAGAAAACAATTAACATAATAAAAAAATAGTAAATGTATCATTTGTATTTGAAATATAAAAAATCACCAGTATAATATAATAAATAAAAATTATGAGTACAAAAATATATTTGGATCGATCGTTAATGTGAAGATATTCAAATAAAACAATATTTTAACACGAAGGAAATGTAGTTCCACACATTTTGGCCATTTTCTTAATCTCGATTCTATCAAAAACTCGTTTGAGATCTTCGCTCTCCATGTACCCGCAAAAGCATGTCACATGTTCCTTTGCCTTAGCACAACATTTGGCTGATGGAGCCGGTTTCTTATATTCATTTAAACATGGACTCATTAAATCCAAAGCATTATCACATTTTGGTTGTGCTGCTACCTCCGCACATGAATATACCACCACCAATAGTGCTACCACACACATGACGATAGAAGCGTTGCTCATATTGTTATTTTTCTACGCAAATTATAAATACTGGTGATTAATAGAATTCATGCATTCTTTTACATGCAATTTGGCTCATTTTATATTAGTTGAAGTGGTAATCTTTGAGAGTTTTAGACCATACACGAAAATTTGATAGAGAAATATATGGCTAAAAATTTTGAGAGAGTAAGAATATGTGGAAATAAAATTTATAACGTGAACTGAACTAATTTTAATGATCTGTTAACTCATTTTAATGATCTGTCAACTCATTTTAATGATCATATTAGGTTCTTTTCTTACTATTATTGAACTGAACTAATTTTATAATTTTTTTCTTTTTTTTTTTCAATCGCTTCCGTGATATATTCTCAAAATCACTCAAGAATATAAAAAAACTAATTAGAAATATTTAGGAATAATTTTCTTAAAAATTTCATAACCTAAACAAAAGTGCTCATGTTAAAAGATATAAAAGGTTTAAAATATAAAATTTACTAAATAAAAATGTTATGTTATTACATAAGTAATACTTCAAATAGTAATTTTTGGATTTTAAAAGTTAATATGATACTTTAAATGTAATTTTCAAACAAATATATTTGAATTATTTATATTAAAAGTTAATTGTTTAATGATATTTTTAAATAATTATTATGTTATTATTTATCAAAAAGATTATAAAAATAATATTTTGATAATTATATTTATATATTATTTATATTTAATAATTATAATATTTTAAAAATCTTATTATTAAATTGCTAATGATAAATAATAAGCTTACACTACAACAAGTCTGGTATATAGCGGTGTTTTTTTGCGTCGTTTCAGGAACAAACGTCACTATAAAAATGATAGATGGTGACATTTTACAACAAACGCCACTATAACTTGACTTTAGTGGCATTTGTGTCTCAAACAATGTAATAGGTTAGTTTTCTAGCGGCGCTTTGCCACAAATGCCACGATAAATCATACTTTAGTAGCGTTTGTGTCTTAAACGTCACAATAGGTTTGTTTTCTAGCGGCGCTTTGCCACAAACGCCATAATAACTCATACTTTAGTGGCATTTTTGTTACAAACGCCGTAATATGTGTAATTTCTAGTGGATTTTTTTCCACATACACCACAATAACTCATATCACTATAACAACATTGGCTTTTAAAGACATTTTTAGCGGCATTTTCTGAATAAACGCCACAAATTTTATACCTTCAGTGACGTTTTCCTAAAAACGTAGCTATATATGTCTTTTGCGACGTTTTCAGAAAATGTCAATAAAAACCATGTATTTAGCGGCGACATGGTTTTTAGTGACGTTTCATTAAAACGTTTTGAACCCACAATTATAACACTTAAAAATATATGTGTTAAAAATGCCACATTTAAAAATATGTGTTAAAAAATAAGTCAAGTATATAAATGTAGGGTTTTGAACCCACAACATCATGAATTTTCCACCTCCAATTATAATGTTAACCACTAAGCTAAGTGCCTATTTGAGTCATTGTTTAACATTATCTTTAATAGTATCCTAATAAGTGTTTTAATTTGAATTTATTAAATCTTTTGACCTTTCACCTACCCCAGAATTTCCCCCCCCAAATATTCAGATTTTTACTTTTCTTTCTCTTTCGAAAGTTCTTCCCGACCCCTTTCTTAGTCATTCTAGTTTATGCACCACTGTCGCATTGTGGTACACACCGATATCGTCGAGACGTCAATTCACTCTAAACTCGCTGATGCTAGCAACTCGCGGTAAATTATTACTATTCTCTAGAAAGATTGAACTGAAGTGTCATGATCGAAGGGAAAGAGGGGAAACCAAAACAAAAGAAAGGAGAACGGGGAAAGGAATTTCAAAGGGTAAACGATGACGTTTTGATTAATGAGGGAAAAGAAGACAATACGTTGTGTTTGGAACAAAAGCTGGAAAGGGAGAGAAGCCTTACTAGAAATATGACTCAGCAGATGATTCTGGTTGGATGAGCTGGAAGAACCGTTAGAGAATGAAGGAAGAATGATACATGTCACTAAATAACAAACGTGTCCTTAGAATATGTGCTAGTTTATAATTTTGAGTTTTTCATGCTTGAATTGATGTAAAGAAATCTCTTTTCTCTGCAATCTAATCTTCCTTCTTCTGCAATCCCTTTCTTGTTTTTTTTGCTTGCACAAATATAACAATTGGTATCTAGAGCCTTTAAGATCCCATTGTAAAACTGGGAAAACCAAAACGAAATGAAACCATGACATAACCAATTGATCTGTCTAAGCTAAAAACAACTCTTGAAGCTATTCAAAACAGATTAATCATTTTGGAGGATGAAGAAAAGGAACCAAAATGGTCAGCAAATCTTAGAGACTCAACAAACTGAAGAATCACCAACCTGGAGACTCGAATGAATGTTACACAAGGATATTTGGAAAAAATCTTGAAGGTTTTCCAGAAACAAGGAAATTTTGCAAGTCCACCACCCCTAGAAAGACCTTCAGTATGTGTACTTACAACACAGAGGGGAACGACAAGTAAGTTTTCTCTAAAAATCACTATTTTGAATGAAAATGAGAGGTTTTCCTACAAATCTGATGAATCGGGTCTCTTATATTCCAAACCTGTACCTCTTGACACACAACAACAAAAACTGAAGATGAAAATGGATGAATATGTCTCAGGTGGCCCCTTATCTTTGGACCCTCAAGAAGTACCTTTTTCCTTAGGCATTCCTAAGATGAAACAATTCAGACCAAAGATTGAACTCCAAGTGTTTTATGGAACTAATCCGGAGGTTGGATCAAAATATGCCAAAAATATTTCACCTTATTAGAGATTTCAGAGGACCACAAAATGGATTTGATTGTTATGTACTTGGAGGGAAAAGCCGAAGCTTGGTTTGATGCATACATGATGCAGAAGCATAGGATTTCTTGGATGGAATTTGCTGTTGATTTGTGCCATATGTTCTATGATAGAACTTATACATACACTATTGAAGAATTTAATAAGTTGGTCTAGAAATCTTCAGTGGAGGAATACCAAGAGAAGTTTGAAGAACAACAACCATTTGTTATTCAACAGAACTCTTCATTGGATGAAATTTATTTTGTCTCCAGTTTCTTGAGTGGTCTGAAAGAGGAGTTAAGACACAGGGTCAAGATGCACCAGCCCAACACTTCGAAGTGGAATCAAAAAAATGGAAACCAAAGATTTACCCCTACAACCAGCATTCAACTCCTACAAAGACATGGCCACAACCTGTACAGAAACAACCAAAGGCCACTGTTGTGAAAAGCAACAGACAGACATTATTAGATTACAGAAGAGCTCACAACCTTTGTTTTAAGTGTGGTGAGAAGTTTATACCTAGGCATTTTAGTAAGGTTAAACAACTTAACTTGTTGGAGGAAGAAATTTTGGAGGAGGAGGAAAATATGGAAGAAGAAGGGAAGGAAGAGACAAACCAACCTATAGAGAAACCAATAGAAGAAGCACTAAAAATCTCTATTAATGCTTTAACATGTAGTGAAGACCATAGTACCTTGAGAATTCAAGGCTCTATCAAAGGGAGAAGTTTGAGCATATTGGTTGATAGTGGGAGTACCCACAGTTTTGTTAATCCTAGCTGAGAAAAAGGAGTAGAAATCATTCCAAGCAACCCTTTAGTCATCACTGTAACTAATGGAGATAAACTTTACAGTACAACAAATCCAAACAAATACAATGGAATATGCAAGGTCATACTTTTCAGTATGATTTCAGAGTTCTGAGCATGGGGGAAAGTGACATGATTTTGGGTTTCGATTGGATGAGAAGGTACAATACCATTAGCTTAGATTTTAAATTAATGACTCTGAATTTTTCAAAGATGAACAATTAGTTACTTTGAAGGGAGGGAAAAAATAGGCTACTCTTCAATTTATTTATGGTAAAAAATTCCAGAAATTGATAGTCAAAGATGAAAACTTGGTTGGGGAAATATTTGTATTAAACTGTGACAGTACAAAGACTGAAATACACCCTAATATTAGTAGGGTTTTGAAAAGATTTGAAGATATTTTCAAAGAGCCTCATATTATGCCCCCTTCAAGAGTACAAGACCATACCATTACACTCAAGGAAAGAGTTCCTCATGTTAATTTAAGGCCATATAAATTTTCTCACATTTAGAAAACAGAGGTAGAAAAGCAAATAGCTGAGATGTTGTCTGCTTTAATTATTCAAACCAACAAAAGCCCTTTTTCTTCCTCTTGCTTGCTGGTAAAGAAAAAGGATGGATCGTGGAGGCTTTTTGTTGACTATAGGTAGCTGAATGTTATAACTGTGAAGAATAAATTCCCAATTTCTGTGGTGAAGGACATATTTTTTTTGAAAGATGGTGAAGGACATATTGGATGAATTATCTGGGGACAATTTTTTTTTCTAGGACAGATTTGAGATCGGGCTATTGGCAGATTAGAGTCAAGGAGGAGGATATCTACAAAACAAATTTTTGCACTCACCATGGTCATTTTGAATTCAAAGTTATGCCCTTTGACCTAACTAATGCTGGGGCAACATTTCAATGTCTTATGAATCCTGTGTTTGGCCCTTATTTGAGGAGGTTTGTCCTTGTATTTTTTGATGATATTCTCATTTGCAGCCCCTCCTTACATGACCACCGCACTCATCTTGAATTAGTATTATCTATACTAAGGACTCACAAGCTATTTGCAAGAAGAAAAAATGTTTTTTGGATAGGTGCAAGTGGAGTATCTTGGTCACACCATTTTTGCTCTAGGTGTTGCTATCGATTCCTCTAAAATAGCAGCTCTGCAAAATTGGCCTCTTCCCAAAACTCTTAAGGCCTTGAGAGTTTTTTTGGGACTTACTGGGTATTATAGAAGATTTATTTAAAATTATGGAGCTATAAGTAAACCCTTGACTACCTTACTCAAGAAGGATAATTTCCACTGGACTCATGAAACATAAGTGGCTTTCAAGGAACTAAAGATGTCTATGTGTCATGCCCAGTCTTAGCATTACTTGACTTCACAAAACCTTTTTACTTAGAGACTGATGCAAGTTCTAAAGGTGTTGGAGTTGTTCTATCCCAGGGTGGCCGACCTAATGCTTTTTTAAGCCAAGCTCTAAGTCCTAGACATGCTGATCTTTCAATTTATGAAAGGGAATACTTAGCCATTCTATTAGTTGTTTCTAAATGGAGGCACTATTTGGAAGGAGGACCATTTGTCATTAAAACTGATCATGAGGCTCTCAAGCATCTCTTGGAGAAAAAACTCACTACTACCATTCAAAAGAAAGGATTGAAAAAATTATTAGGCCTGGATTATACAATTCAGTAAATACATGGGAGGCATAATATAGTTGCTGATGCCCTTTCTAGACAGCAACCTGAACAACAATAGTTAACAACACTGTGATTATTCCTTCTTGGGTGAAAGAAGTAGAAGCTACTTATGTGACTGATGAATTTGCTCAGGAAAAAATTACTGCTACTGCCTTCAAGAAAGATTCAAATTCTTATTGTACTTATTTTAAAGGAATCTTACGTTATGAGAAGAAAGTTTATATTGGCAGTATTAGGAATCTCAAACCAAAATTACTATCTCAATTACATGACTTCCCTTTGGGAGGACACTCAGGAATTCAAGCAAACTACCAGAGACATAAATTGTGTTTCAACTGGCCTAGAATGAAAAGACAAGTTAAGGATTATGTTCTTCAATGTGATGTATGTCAGAGGGTCAAGGATGAACATATTCCCTACCCTGGTCTCTTACAACCATTTCTTATTCCTAATCAGGCTTGAGAAACTATCTCTATGGATTTTATTGAGGTTCTTCCTACCTCAAAAAAGTCCAATGTCATACTAGTGGTGATTGATAAATACACCAAGTATGGACACTTTCTTCACCTAGCACATCCCTTCACTGCTATTGGTGTTGCATCCATCTATTTGGATCATGTTTACAAACTTCATGACAGTCCTAAGATCATCATATCAGATAGGGATAAAATTTTTATAAGCTTATTTTGGACTGAGCCACTCAAGAAATTGGGAACTTTCTGTCACTTTAGCTTTGCATACGACCTTCAGTCTGATGGACAGACTGAGTGTTTGAATCAATGCCTGGAATTATATCTCCAATCCCTATGTTTCTTACGACCTCACACTTAGGTTACTTGGCTACCACATGCAGAATGGTGGTACAATACAAACTTTCACACTGCCTTAGAAATTACCCCTTTTGAAGCTTTGTATGGGGTCAAACCTAATCTACTTAATTGGTCTGAACCATGTACTTTTCAAAATGTCAACGATACCCTAGCTAGTAGGGAGCATACTAGACAACTACTCCATGATAATTTACAAAAGGCTCAACATCGAATGAAGTACTATGCCGATAAACATCGATTAGAAAGGCAGTTTCAAGTGGGAGATTCTGTTTACCTTAAGCTCCATCCATACAAACAATCATCACTAGCCTTGCGGAAAAATTTAAAATTAGCAGCTCGCTTTTATGGTCCTTACACAGTCATAAAGAAAATTGGGTCAGTGGCTTACCAATTACAACTTCCTTCAACATCAAAATTACACCCTGTATTTCATGTTAGCTTGCTGAAGAAGAAGATTGGACCTCATGTGTCTACCTCTATCGATCCTCCTGATGTGAATGTTGGTGGCCAGATAAAGATTTATCCATTACAAGCACCGGATAAAAGGATGATTAAATGAAACAATCTCCCTGTCACCCAATTATTGATACAGTGGGTAAACATTGGCCCTGAAAACGCAACCCGAAAAGACTTCACTGTTCTTCAATCTCAGTTTCTGGATTTTGATCCTTAGGGACAAGGATCGCCTGATGGGGGAGGAATTTTCATGATCTAAGGGAAAGAAGAAAAACCAAAACAAGAGAAAGGATAGCGGGGAAAATAATTTCAAAGGGTAAATGATGATCTTTTGATTAATGAGGGAGAAGACAATACGCTGCGTTTGGAACAAAAGCTAGAAAGGGACAAAGAAGCCTTACCAGAAATATGACTTAGCAGATGATTCTGGCTGGATGAGATGAAAAAACCATTAGAGAATGAAGGAAGAATGACACCTGACACTATATAACAAACGTGTCCTTAGAATATATGCTAGTTTGTAATTCTGAGTTTTTCACGCTTGAGTTGATGTAAAGAAACCTCTTTTCTCTACAATCTAATCTTCCTTTTTTTGTAATCCCCTTCCTTCTTGATTTTTTGCTTGCAAAAATATAACATGAAGTTTGATGAGAACCAATTCTTTTTTTCCTTCTTTTCCCAAAAAATATGTCCCTCCGATTTGTCCCATCGATCGTTAGTCATGGTCCTTCTTTTTTTCTTCTTTTAACGGGATAGTGAAAACATCGAAGAAAAACTAAAATTTTAATGGTAATATTGAAAATAATTAAAAGTTTAGTTATTAAATTGAATAATTTATCAAAATTCAATTATCGTTTGTGAATTTTACCTTGAAATAATAAGGGTTAAATTTATTATTTCTTTTGTATTAAGAATAAATTATTTGAATGTGTAAACATAGAAAACTAAATGTGTTATCATATAAAATGATTTAACAGTCACATCATTCTTTTAGCGGTTATTAACATGTCAGTGACAAAATTAAAACAAAACTAAAAGTTTAATGGTAACATTGAAACAATTGAAAGTTTTATTATCAAATTGAATAATTGTTCAAAATGTATATGTTCAATGGGGAAGATTATTGGATTGTAGACTGTAAAACTCACTTTAGCTGGTGGATGAGGAAATTGGTGAAATTAAGACCTCTTGTCCAAGTTATAAATCTTGTTGCTACTAATGTGAGGAAAATTTGGAATGAGATTAGGGGTGGCGAGCCTAAAGTGGCATGGAAGAAGGTGGTCTAGTTTGCATGTCCTAAAACATTCTGTGATAACTTGGATGAAAATATTGGATATGCTTCCGATTTTGGATAGATTAAGTCGTATGGGAATGAATGTTGAACCTCAATGCTTGTTGTGTGGCATTGAAAGTGTGTCTAGAAACCATTTGTTTGCATATTGTTTATTTTCTAGTCAGATTTAGACTACTATACTTTTTCTTTGTGGTCTTGAAAGGGGTAAGTCGAGTTGGGATGATGAAGTAAGACGGTTATACTCAAATTTAAAGGGAAAATCCATAATTGTGTACAATCTTGTTGCGGTACTTAGACTTGTTTAAGTGCTAATGTGTGATTGAATTGTAGTATACACATCGAACAAGTAATAAAGTGTGTGAGTGAGATCGTTCCCATGAGGATTGGGTAGGTTATTTCAAAAATAGTTAACATACACAAAATATAAAATAATCTTTTGTATGAACATATGCTAAAGCAATTCTGCAATTGTCACCAAAATGCTTTAGCAAAATAAAAGTGGCACTAGTGATGCTGGAGCTGTAACCCCCTTAGCCCGGCCTATACGAAACCGGCACTAACGGGTTACACGGGGAATATCGAGCTAAATCCGTAAAGGCTCCACCCAATAAACAAACCTAAAACGTTATTTTTTTCTTTTATCTTATCTAAATGCTTCACTTAAGTCCTACATGTTCATACATAGCTTGTGCCCAATGGTAACAAATACGAAAGAGAAACGAGTCTTAATTTGAGCATTTAAGTAAAAAGGACCAAATTATAAATTTCCCAAATTTAAGTGTCCAAACATTAAATTAGTGGTACCAATATTTAATTAAGTCTATTACATGCTTGCATATCAAATCTCAACTCGAAACAATGTCTACAACTCATTTAATTTCATTTACAAGATTCAGGGACTAAAACATAAATCTCTTAAATTCTATTGTCAAGGTAGAAATTCATTCCATAAAAGTTCAATTAAACATAAAAATAGCACTCATGATAAATTTCAGACTAATCAGAGTATTCTAACATCATCAATTACACGCTTTACTAACTAGGGACCAAAATGTAAATCTTTCAATTTTTAGGGACTACATCAAATTTAAGTTATTTTCATGCATCAAGACGATATTTCAATCCAAAAAGATATTCAAAGCAACCACATTCGAATACGGGAAGAAGTCCGGGGTTAACGCGAAATTTCAACACTTAAAACTCATTATTTAGTCATGGGTATCGATACAGCTGAGCCCTGTATTGATACCGTGACGTGGCAGCAGCCATATTACCTACCATAACCCAGGGGTATCGATACTGCCCTTGAAAGTATCGATACTCGGGCGTCCAGTGAGGTCCGGGAATCGAATTATGGTTCGGTCCCACCCAAATTTTGCATAGGGTATCGATACCTGTTCTAGGGGTTTCGATACCCTTGTACCCAGATGCACAAAAATCGAACAATTTAAGCAAAGTTCACCCATCCGAAACATAATCAAAGTTCACTAAAAACTATATGCATCACACCTAAGCACAATGAGCGATCTAATCACTCGATTACAACCATCAAAGACCCCACAACACCTATAGGCATGCTTCCTAACTTTGACACATAATTCAAAACCATACAAGACAACACAATTTCTTTAGATGCTTCTACTTACAAGACAACAACATTGTTCAACATTCAATATATTCTAAAGTTCATATAACCAAAGTAACTCTTATCAACCAAAAACCAACTCTTCCCACAATGAAACTACACCCCATTGCTCTCTTACTACTACTACATTTTAGAACACATACTTGAGCTTTTCATCGACATACACTTGGAATCTTGCTCCTCTTGGCCGCCTCGATTATTATCTCTGCATTGCAAGGTAAAATAAAGGGTAAGCATAAGTTTAGTGAGGGGTATAACATAGAAAAAACCACCTTTACAATGCAGCCCATAAGTCCATCAATAAACTCTTAAAATCATGCCATAACATGCTCAATAAAAGTATCTCATACATGGTTTACAAAACTAAAAATAATTTCTTTATCAAGTATCATTTATCTCATGTATTTCAAAGCTAAAATTCTCAGTACTTTCATGCTTTTAAAACAACAACAAAACTTATGACCTTTTTAATATATATGCATCTCTATGCACCACCTCAAGTCTTACATGCTATTCACCTAGCAAAGCTTATATCATGTGCACTATAACGTGCAAGGTACAAGTCTTATATGATAACAAATAGCAACACTTAGGCTATTCTTTCGTGCTCATATCCTTGCACAAAGCTTCGTCAAGAACACATGCTTGCGAAACTCATAACTTTAAAACATTACATTTTTCTGAACAATTTTAGATCAACATGTTCCACAATATCATGCTTTACAATACGCAAAAGTCTCAATCACAAATCATGCATATTGGCAACTAAGTGACTAGTCTTATTCAAACCTTATACCCATCGAATACACGGATTCCTTATTCCTTATATAGAGACACTTGGTCTCAACATGCATTGGTTGGACACAAAGTCACCCTTGTATACATGTTACCCCCACTACGTACGGTCGTACACAAAGTCACTCTTGTTTACGTATAGGTCAACTATATGCACGGTCGGAAACAAAGTCACCCTTGTATACATATAGGCAAGCTCTACATGCACGGCCGGACACAAAGTCACCCTTGTTTACGTGTAGGTAACACAACATACTAACTCAATATTATAGTGCACTTAATCCTAATGACATGTCATTTGTATTCGTGGTCTTAAATAGTGTCACTAAGCCGATATCATTCTCATTATGCATGGTAGCTTGCTGTTTTACAATGCACTCAACATATGTTCATCAAAGTGAACCCAAATCATGCTCAACGACTTTATTCGGGGAAAAGGGTAATAACCATACTTTAATCCAAATCATTCTCATGCTCTAAAGGTCATGGAAACCATCATTAACCATGCATATACAACAACTAACACATGCATGCATCATTATCAAACTCAATTCATGCATTGGAAACCATTTCTTCTTATGCATCTTTCATAAAACCAATGCAACATTATCAATCATTGGATATGTTACCAAAAAGCATAGATATTAATAAAACTCATGAAATGTTCAAGTGTCAAAACATATCCGATACCAATGGATAGTAATGAAAACATCTTTTAGACAAAGCACTTATCATTTCTCATGTATAAATTATATATGCAAAAACTACATTACGAGCATGTCTAAAATATGAAAATTATGGAACGATATGGGAACCATTATAAACAAGTAAAACCTTGGCGATACGGCAGCCCACTCACCACTTGTCCGAAACTAGCTTGCCAATGCCAACCGACATTCTCGCCTTTTCCGAAACACCTTCAACACTTAGCTCAACACCTTGACCTGTTTTTAACATATCAAAATAGAGGTATTAATTCATATTAATGCATTCAATCAACCTCCCACACTTTCCAAACAAACAACCCCAAAAACTACACTTTAGAAAACCGAAAACACATTCGAAACTCATCCGAAACTCATCCGAATGACCTCCAGCCCTTATCCAACGAAAACCACAACCTCTTAGCAACAAAACACAACCAAGAACCATGATCTAATCATCCTAAACCAACAGTAAACATTCAGCCACCTAAACAATCCATAAACCGAAGATCTAAGCCAATTAACCTCACCAAAACCTAAGATCCGGGTTTAACCATCCATGAACCATTAATTCCATGTTAAAACACATCAAAATTCATTGATTTAACCACTGAAAACCATCAGATATCACCTTATTATGGGATTGCATCAATTCAATCAAAATTAATCGATAAAAACCGAAAATCACCAATTAAAACCATAAAACAAATCATGAACTTAATACAATGGATCAAACACTTGGGAATTTAAATAAAGAACTCAAATTTCAGAGGTTTGAATGGTTTCTTACCTCCAAACAAGATCCAACCTCCTTCCAATTGAAAAACCAATGAAAAACAAGTTGTAAAGTGTAAGGAAATTAGAGAGAAATAAGGAGAAAATAATATGAACGAAATTAAATCAAAAATATGTGATTTAACTTGATAAAATTGAAGAGAATTATGATTGGAAACCAAGAAAATTAGGAGAAGTGGAGAGAAAATGAGAAGTTAGGTGAAAAGGTGATTTTAGTGAAAATGGGAAATAAATCTCAATAAAAATCTTTATGGTAATTAAAAGGAGTTTATAAAGAGATTTTTGGAAGGTTAGATCTGATGAGAAAGATTGGATAAATAGCCCCTTAAACATTCTAAGTTTTGACCCAATTACATTTTAGTCACTAAAATAATCATTTTTACAAAATAGTCACTACTTTCCAAAATGTCAAGGTTCATAGTGTAATTTTACAAAATTGAGTTTACCGAATTAAAATAAAGTCCAAATAATAATTTTAGATTATTTTTCCATATTTTATTTCCTTTGAAAACCATTTATAAAAATAAATTCCCGGATTTAGGCTAATTGGCTTGATCGGTCAACCAAACCCTTGATCCGACTTTGATAACATCTAAGACCATTTTTGGGATGTTACAGGAGCAAAGTGAAGAGTTTCACCAAAATGCAGTAGAATCAAACTGATAATGGTGTAATAGATAAAGCTACACAAACACAACACATAGAAGATATTCAAGCTTAAGACAAGCTAGGTTTTCTATGGTATGACTTTATTGTTCTCCTGAAAACTTATTGTTTCACTCGTTTAAAAAGTGCTTGACAGACTTTACTAAAAATGCATCCACTATCCCTAGTCAGAAGGCCTAACACTCGAAAATACTAAGGCATTACTTCTCTGTCTCAACCCTAACACTTCTAATGTTAATAAAGTGCTACCCCTTTTAGTTGTTGAAACTCTTCCTTATCCCTAAGGTGAGTTAGGATTCTGCTCCCTCAGTAACCCCATTGTTCAAGTTGGTCTAGCTTTGTCTATCCCTAGATCTAAGCTTCCCGAACCCCTTAGCTATGGCTACCTCCCGGTGCTCTTACACACTAATGCTTAGATAAAAAGGTGTTAGCTTTCTTGAACAAAACACAAGATTAAACACTGGAAACAATAAATATTAATTTAAACAAAATAAAAATCATCCAAAATAAGCCTTAGCCATACTAAGTTAGTTCATGGCTAGGTTAGGTAAACTATTCAACTTGCATCATTTGAAATACATTTTCAACGGAAAGAAAAGATGTAAAGCAAAGTGAAGAGGAAGGAAGTCCCAAACGCTTGTGCCGTGAGGCTTTCTTAGCTTGTCGCTCATCCCGAAGACGTGCAAATACCTTGCTCGAAGCTCTCCTAAAATGGCGGTTTGGCTAAAGGTTGAAGACGAAGGAATGTGGTTGCCTTTCTTCTTTCTTCTCCCTCGTGCTCTCCTTAAAGTTCGCTCCTTTTTTTTTGCTCTTTAAGCCACTGATTTTGCTCTTTTCTTGCTATTTTTCCAGCACCCTTGTTGATGGAGGCTCGCCCTTGTATTTATAGGAGGCTTCTAAGGTTTTGTGCCCTAACGGTGCAAGAGAATATTCCCTAACATTTGCTGCATAAAATGGCAGCAAAATGCAGGTCTGCAGGTGCAGTGCAACATTTGCAGAGGAGGTGCAATTGGCCTAGAAAACGCGTGAGGACAGTGGGATGCGTGTGTGTCCTTTCTTCCATCCCATTTTTTCTGCCCACAATGCTATAACAACTTTGAAGTCCAATCCAACCCTTTAAAAATATGCTATAGCATCTCTTTCAATCTTTCAACTTTGCCCCAACATCTGCACATCACCACCAAGAAAATACCCTTCCAAGCAACATCTTTTAAAAATAAAAGAGAAAATAAAATAAAAACCTAATCTAAATCCAAATGCACATGAAATGCAACTAAATGTAATGCAAATGAACTTGAAATCAAACAAAACCTTAAGTAAAAGGGTATAAATATACGCTTTTTAGAGCGTTAACTCCCCCAAACTTAAGATATTGCTTTTCCTCAAGCAATGACATATAAAAATGCTATGGCATTACTTTCAATCCTTGACAGTAGTTTAAGCAGAACATCAATCCTCAGAATAAAAATGCTGTAGCAATCTACATGATATTGAGAAGTTCAAGAACTTAAATTTAGACATGATGCCTTGCATGTGTGTGCGGGATTGTATCTAGCCTATGCTTAACAGTTAGAAAAATTCTAAGTTCCCTTGTTCACTATACCCTAGTTCTTTAAAATTACTCCCATGCTACTTTATATATATATATAAACTGGTTCGATGGGTGTCAGCTCATCACAACTATCATCCTTAACTCTAGGTGAGTATGGAGCAAACATCTCACCCCCGAGTCAGTAGGCAGAGTCATCCCGTGACAACTTTCATTCGCTCTTATGTTGTAGCATTATTTATTTATATTCGGAGTTAAGCTAACTGTTGCATAGAGGAGCATCCTTCAACAGTTTTATGCTAAAGCATTTATTCTTATCTCTTTTTTTTTGTTTTATAGCAAAAAGGAGTTTTCTTTCTTTCTGAACTAAGGCATAGAGTATACGTTCTCTAGAAAATTCCTACCACTTAAGCATAGAAAACATACAATCGTGTCCATTAAAATTCCAAAGCATCAAGTCCTAATTTAGTTTAATTCTTTCTCAATATTTTCTACGATTCAGTTCAAAAGCATTGAACTTATCATCATCGGAAATCATTTATTCTATCCTAAAAGTTGTCTTAAATTGAATCTAATGCTATAGCAAATTTACATGTATGCAGAATGAAATGAAAATGCTAAAGCAAAGACTTTGCTACCCCCAAACTTGAGGTTAGCATTGTACTCAATGCGACTATATGAAATGATATACAAAGATAAATAAAAAAATAAAAAATAAAGATGCTTACTTCTTTGCGGGCTATGTTTTCCTTGTTGCCATGCGCTTCATTTTTTTCGCAAGCTGCTCTGGTGGCGATGGGTCAGTTTGAGTGATCTCGGCTTCGGGCTGGTCTTCTAGGTCCTCGTCCTCGCGAACTGCTGTAGCATCAGGGGTTCTCTCCTCCTCCACACCAAAGGAAGCGTGACGTCCTGCTGAACGCTTCACCTTACGGCGTGGGATGGGGGTATCGAAAGGATTAGCAGGAGCAATCTCTACTCTCGGTGAGTTAAGATCAAATTTTTCACTGCTTACTTGGATTGTGTTGGCCCTAGAGGTTCTCGATTTAGTAGCAGGTCCCTTGCCCTTGTCCTTGGTTGGTGCCAAAGGACCGACCAGGACTTGGTGTGATGTTGTAGCAGATGCGGTAGGAGATGGTGCTTTTGCTGGTTTAGTAGGGGTATGTTGCTATTCTAGCTGTGTTGTGCTCATGAATTGGTGAGGTATGCTGCTGTTGCTGTTGCGATGGTAGACTATGCTGAGGAGGAATTGGATCGGGCTCATTTTGCTGAAAGATGTGAGCTGGTTAGTTGGGCAAGCTATAGCCACTATCAGGCATTAAATCTCGAAGGTTCAATTGGAGAACCAAATCCCTTTTCTGCACATAGTTCATGTATGTCATGAACTTGCCGTGTAGGTCTGCCAGTTGTATTTGCATCCCTTCAACAGTAGAAGGTAATGCGTTGAGATATGCTGTGGCATTTTTCGTTTTGGCTAAAGGCTCGCCAGATGCTGGAGCATTTTCTTCTATGCCCATCAACTCAGAAATCTTTTTCAAAGCAATTCCTTGTCTCCCCTTGATCTTGTAGTCTTCATCGTTCTCGAACACTCTCTGTTTCCTACAGAGTACCGTGATTAGGTAAGGGAACACCAAGGGGCTTTGTTTTCTTTTCAATGCAGCGTGGGCCTCTTCCAGAATAATCTTTCCCACGTTGATTGTCCACTAACTCAAGATTGAATCCAAAAGTTTTAATCGGCCAAGATTCACCATGGCGGTGTGGCTAGTTGGCCTGAGGTTATGCTTTATGAAGTACATCCAAATCTTGCCCTCCGTCTTCAATGAAGTGTGCTCCACTGTTGTGTTCGCCTTGTCCCACTCCGTTCCATCAATCCATAGATCTTTTAAGAGAAAATTTGGGTTCTGCTCTAGCATGGAAGCGACAAAGTTCGAGTGCTCGTCCTCGTTTCTTACGCCATAGAACTCATTGATGTGCTTGGCAGTAAAGGGGATGGCAACGCCTCTATCGTAGACTATTTGCTACCCCGGCCTGGTAAAGTGGGAGTAAAACTCTTTCACCAGCGAAACGTTTATGCGTTTTGCATCCTTTTTCGCACCGAAGTGGCGAGCAAAGGTCTCCCACTTATGGTGTTTCACAATGGTCGTGACATGCTCCGACAATTTTTAAAAGGTCGTTGTATCGAAGATGAAGCCCTTCTCTTGATGGATCGTTCTTCATTTAATCTTTTGGAAACGGTCCTTTGCCGCATCATTCTCGAATTTCCTGATCTCTATTGGTCGGGTTGAGTAGCAGCCCTTGAAGTCTCTATTGTGTTCTTGCAGCGCACCATCGTGGTTGAGATTTCTTACAGACGTTCTTTCCGAGGTTCTTTGAGAAAGATGGAGTTTTGGGTGTGAAGGAAGTTATTTTCTTTGGGAAGAAGATGAAGAAGAGGGACGATTAAGTTGTTTTTGGAGAGAGGAAAGGGTAAAAGTTAAAAGTAATAATTGGTGTGTAAAGGATTGGACGGCTAGGGTTATGGGCAAGGTAAAAAGGAGTGATGGTGATTTGAATTGATGGTGAGTGGGAGAGAGAAAAGTATTTTATAACTAATGAAAAAGTAAAGAGGTGAAGAAGGAGGTTGAATTTTAGCCAAACTCTTCTCATTCTCCTTGGAACTCAATTGGATACAATCTCAAGGGCCTCTTTTCTTCCTTCTTTTTGGCCCAAATTAAATAGTTCCAAAAATTTTCCCTCCAAAACTTCATCCGTACAGCCTGCCTTTGTGCGCACAGTACTGCCTCTGCCCTCTGCGCATCTGGTAATGCCTAGCTCCTTGTCAGCGCACATTAGTCTGAAATTGTACCTTCAACGACTATTAATTGAATGGGTACAAAAAAAAGTAACATAAAAAATAAAGATTCCTACTTTTTATTCAAACTGAAATTAAAAATGCTAAAGTAAATAAAAGTTAGGGATAGAAATGCTCAAGCATTTTGCAGACTGGGGTCGTCCTTGTCACGCACAATTGGAGCTCCATTATAAAGCTTTAGCCTTTGACCGTTGACCTTGAATATCCGATCTCCTTCAAGTGTTTTAATCTCCATAGCACCATAAGTATAAACCTTATGTATCAAGAATGGTCCTGACCATCTGGACTTTAACTTTCCTGGGAAAAGTTTGAGCCTTGAGTTGTAGAGTAAAACTTGTTGTCCTTCTGAGAAATGGCGTGGCAAAAGATGTTTATCGTGCCACCTCTTTGTCTTTTCTTTGTAGATCCTAGCATTCTCGTAGGCATTGGATCAAAACCTTCCATTTCGTTTGGCTCCAAAATTCGTTTTTCTCCAGCTAGCTTAAAATCCAAATTGAGCTTTTTAAGGCCCAATAAGCTTTGTGCTCGAGCTCCACGGGGAGATGACATGCTTTCCCATAAACCAACTGGAATGGGGACATCCCTAAAGGTGTCTTGTAAGCTGTCCTATATGCCCATAAAGCTTCATCTAGCTTTGGAGACCAATCTTTCCTATTTGTGTTGACTGTCTTCTCTAAGATTTGCTCGATTTCTCTATTGGAGATTTCAGCTTGGCCATTAGTTTGCGGGTGATATGCTGTAGCAATTTTGTGCCTGACTCCATAACGTTGCAATGCCTTAGGAAAGAGCTTGTTATCAAAGTGGGTTCCTTAATCATTGATTATGGCTCTAGGGACTCCAAATCTGGTGAAGATATTCTTGTGCAAGAACTTCAAAACTGCTGCAAAGGTCCTTCAATCTCAAGATATTCTTGTGAATAAATCACCATAGGATGATAGAAAGGGTCCTATAAAATCAATTCCCTAAACATCGAAAAGCTCGATCTCAAGAATATTTTACAACGACATTTTATTCCTCCTCGAAATATTATCAGTTCTTTGGCATCTATCGCATGCCTTGTAAAATGCTTGAGAATCCTTGAAGAGTGAGGGCCATTAGAATCCAGATTGAAGGACCTTTGCAGCAGTCCTTGTTCCACCAAAATGCCCACCACACGATGCTACATGGCAATGGAACAAAATATCTTTTTGTTCTTCTTCCGGTACACATCGTCGAAGCAATTGGTCAGCACATTGCTTGAACAAATATGACTCATCCCAATAGAAAAATTTTGCATCATGCTTGAATTTATTTCGAACCTAGCTAGATAAATCAGGAGGCAAAATACCACTGACAAGAAAATTAACTATATCAGCATACCAAGGTAATGCTGTAGCATATAAAATTTTCTCATCCGGGAAATTTTCTTCGATCTCAAAATCCCCTCCTAAATTTTCTGGATTTTCTAGCCTAGATAAGTGGTCTGCAACTTGATTTTTAGTTCATTTTCTATCCTTTATTTCAATATCAAATTCCTTTAGTAAAAGTATCCACCTAATAAGTCTAGTCTTAGCATCTTTCTTAGTCATTAGGTATTTGATGGCAGAATGATCTGTGTGCACTATCACCCTAGTTCCTATAAGATATGCTCTAAACTTATCAAAGGCAAATACTACAGAAAGTAACTCTTTCTCAGTGATAGTGTAATTAATTTGTGCATCATTTAGAGTTCTACTTGCATAGTAAATAACATGGAAGAGTTTACCTCGCCTTTGACCTAGTGCTGCACCCACTACGTAGTCACTTACATCACATATCAACTTAAATGGTTCAGTCCAATCGGGTGGTATCACTATTAGAGTTGAGGTAAGTCTCTTCTTCAATTCCTCAAAAGCGTTGTGGCAATTTTCATCAAAGACAAAGGGTTGATTTTGCTGTAGCAAATTGCAGAGCGGTTTAGAGATCTTCGAGAAGTTCTTGATGAACCTCCTATAGAAGCCAACATGTCCCAAAAAGCTTATAATTCCTTTGACAGTTGTTGGAGGTGGTAACTTCTCTATCAAATCAACTTTTGCTTTGTCACCTTCAATTCCTTTGCTTGAAATTTTGTGCCCCAAAACCGTACCTTCTATTACCATAAAGTTGCATTTCTCCCAATTAAGTACAAGGTCGGCTTCTTCACAACGTTTCAATACTTTGGTCAGGTTGCCTAAGCATTTTTCAAATTTTTCTACGGACACATAAAAATCGTCCATAAATACCTCCAAAAATTCTTCAACCATGTTTGAAAAAATTGCTAACATGCAACATTGAAAAGTTGCTGGAGCATTACATAACCCATATGTCAGTCTTCGAAAAGCATAAGTCCCATATGGGCAGGTGAAGGTTGTTTTCTCCTAGTCCTCTGGTGCTATAGCAATTTGGTTGTACCCTGAATAGCCATCGAGTAAGCAATAGTAAGCCTTTCCCGCCAATCGATCCAGCATTTGATCGATAAAAGAAAGGGGGAAATGGTCCTTCTTGGTTGCTTTGTTCAGCTTCCTATAGTCCACACAAATGCGCCAGCCTGTGACTGTCCTTTTTGGGAGCAACTCGTTGTCCTCATTTGTGATTACTGTCGTGCCTCCCTTCTTAGGAACATAATGCACAGCGCTAACCCATGAATTGTCAAAAATTGGGTATATGATTCCTGCATCTAACCACTTGATAATCTCCGTCATCACTACCTTCTTCATTGCTGGGTTCAGTCTTCTTTGGGGCTCAACATTGTTGGGACCGCCGGCACACCCCATGGCGCAGCGGAACAAAATTAAGATGGTCTATCTAGTGATCCATGTACATTTAATCCGAAATTGGGAGGAAGAGATGCGATAACTTACATTGGGTTCCTTGATAAACAACAAAGACAACAACAAGATCTACTACAGTTAAAATCGTTTAACAATTGAATTTTTAGCCTCCACGAATATCGTCTCGGCCTCTACTCAGTTCACCCGGTTGAGAGAGCAAATCTCGAAAAACTGTTTTTCGTGATTTTAGGATTTGGAATTCAGAATTCTCTATTGTGGCTGCTAGACCAAAGATCCTTTATATAGGTGTAACCCTAGGCATAAGAGTTTGATTCCGAATTTGTTTATAGGAAATAATTACTTTAATTATTTCCTTAAATTTCGGAATCTATATTTAATTCGAATTTAAAAGGGATATAATTACTTTAATTATATCCTTTATTAAAATTCGGGATTAAATGTATTCTACTTATACTTATATATATTTTTTCTCCTTTTCAACCATTGGGTGTGACCCTGTAGGCTAATTGTAACGTTAGTAATAATATTAGAACAATTCTAATATTACAAACAATGAGTGACATCTAGCAATATATCATTGTCATCTAAGTTACAAGAGATCATGATTCGATGTATCATGTTCGTGACTAACTATCTTAATATATTATATCCTTTTGTCCTTTCATATCTTTAATAGGTACAAGTCTTGGAATAGTCACACTTGTATAGCCTATTTTAATGTTTCTTGATATCTAGAGTGGATTACTTTTAATGAATAATTTGTGATATCTCATATCAACGTATTCAAGCATGGCCATGCATTTCTAGTCTCACTCAATCAAGTGGCCTTTGATATATTTTCCTTTTATGTAGGAAGGACAAATCCTCTCTTGATCATTCACATCTCACTACATACATTGTAATATGTCCAATGTCAGTTTTTATAGTGTAACTAATTACGAGACACATTTAAATGCATCAAAACATAAAACAACATATGTTGAGATAGTAATAATCTCAAGTCTAAGGATCATACATATAGTTGTCACTATGAGAAATATCGTGATCGTCACATAATAATCCAAGATATATGCTCATAGTGGGTCAATCCAATATATTATTCTCTAGTAATATATTCATTTATTAATTCCGACATCTCTATGTCAATGACAACTCATTGTTATCAATTAATCACATGTTAGTCTTAAGCGTATTATTATTGTTCATACCCATAATAATACTTGACTAAGGATCTTTTAATAATAATACATATATTATTATATGTACCTTATTGTTTCTCAGTTTATGTTATACATTGACACATATATCTAAAAACAACAATGACAATGCCTTTATTCAATAAAATTGGTAAATAAAAGTATCCTTACAATCATCATATGATTGGTCTTTGGGCATACTCTAAAATTGCTGTGCATTCTTCTAGCAAGATCTTGTGCATGCAGATCGTAGGACTGATGCCCTTCAAATCGGCCATGGTCCACCCTAGAGCTTTCTTATATTGAGATAATAAATTCACAAGACTAAGCTCTTGGATAGGATCTAAGCTAGATGAAATAATCATCGGCAAAGTATTATGAGATCCCAAATAAACATATTTTAAATGCAGTGGCAGTGGTTTTAATTCTAGAGATGGTGCATGTAATAATGATGGTTTAGGAGGAATAAATTTAGAGAAATCAATTGATTCAAATTTCATACCTGGTCTTGGCTTGTAGTAGCCAATTTGCTGTAGCTCCAGATGAGCTTCTTCTTCGTCCTGATCATGCTCCTCCAGTAGTTTTGCAAAGTCCTTCATTTGCGGAGAATTGTCATAGCAAAAATCTGCATTCTCTTCAGTTGCTGCAGCATTTATCCCATCTATACAATGACATTCTTCATTCTCATCCATGTACTTGAGAGTGTTGAAGACATTAATAGTCATGGACTGGTCTACTACTCGCATTGTGAAGTCTCCCTTTCCACAATCGATGAGAATTTGACCGGTAGCAAGGAATAGTCGTCCCAAGATGATGGGTGCTTTGTAATCCACTTCACAATCCAGAATCAGAAAATCCACAAGGAACACAAACTTGCCTACTTTTACTATTACATCTTCTACTTTCCCTTCGGGCCGAACATGAGAATGGTCCGCCAATTGTAATATTACAGTTGTAGGTCGCGTACACCCTATACCAAGCTTCTTGAATATTGCTTTGGGCATCAGATTCACAATCAAACCGAGGTTGCATAGTTTTTTACCCATAAATTGTCTCCTATCAAGCATGAAATGATAAAGCTGCCAGGATCTTGCCTCTTCATGGGAAGCTCAGTCCTCCCAGAATAAAACTCAGATGCTATAGCAACTGTTTCAAAATTATTAGCTTTTCTTTTCTTTGTAACAAGATCTTTCAAAAACTTTGCATATGAGGGCATTTGATCAATAGCATCTAAAAATGAAATATTTATATGAAATTGGTCCAGAATACTTACAAATTTTTGAAATTGGAGATCCTCTTTGTGTTGCTTTAATCGCTAAGGGAATGGTGGTGTGGGTCTTACGTCCTCCACAGGTTGCGATGGTACTGCTTCTTTTGCTGCAACATCTGCAAACTTCTCCCCAAATGCCTCAATATTTGGTTTTTCTCCAGTTTCTTCTTGAGCTGATTTTTCTTCTTGCTTCTCAGCTTGTTTTTGCTCCTGAGTAAGGGTTTCTTCTTTTTCATTTCTCTTAAATGCCCCAAATGGTGGTAGGGGTCTTACGTCCTCCAAAGGTTGCGATGGTAATGCTTCTTTTGCTGTAGCATCCTCACTTTTCTCACCAAATGCCTCAGTATTTAACTTTTCTCCAGTTTCTTCTTGGGCTGGTTTTTCTTCTTTTTGTTTAGCTTCTTTTTGCTCATGAATGGGGGGTTCTTCTTTCTCTTTTCTTTTAAACTTCTCCCCCGTATTGATTTTTCTTCCACTACTCAAGGTCAGTGCGCTGCATTGCTCTTTGCCATGATTTTTAGTGACTTCAGTATCACTAGGCAGATCACCTCTTGGTCTTGCTTATAATGCTTGAGCAATTTGACCCACTTAAGTCTCCAGCGATCTCAGCTAAGAGCTGTGACTTTGTAGTAGTGCTCCTTGGGTCTGCAACAGATTGCCTTGATTAGATATAGTTTTGGAATGCTCCTGCAATAATGCTTTCTTTAATGTCATGAACTCCTTGGTCGAAGTCATGAATTCTTGTAGCGAAGCTTCCAAAGAATTGTTGTGACTTTGTTGATGAACTGTTCCCTTGTTTTCATTTTGCCATGGCATATTCCCTTGAAAACCATGGACTCCTTGTTGTGTTGCCGGCAACGGCGCCAAAAACTTGTTGCCATGGGTTGCTGCCTATTCGAGCTGCTAACTTGATTTTGTCCTTGGTTACCCCACGAAAAATTTAGGATGTTGTCTCCACCCTGGGTTGTATGTGTTCGAATAGGGGTTGTTAGAATTTTTGTTGAAATTTCCAACGTAATGAGTAGACTCTAGATGAGTTGGTCAGTCTTTATCAAAATGTTTTCCACTACAGTGCACACAACTTAATGCCTTAGCATCTCGTACTTCACTGGGCTGTTGAAGATTCTTCAACATATTTGTGATAGTAGAAAGTTGTGCTGAAACAGAATCGTTTGCGTCGAGCTCCAGCTTTCCTTGAATTCTTCTTCCTGTCCCAAGTCTTGTAGTTGGAAACTGATAATCATTGTTGGCTATTTTATCCAAAATATCAAATGCTTCTTCAGGCGAATTGTCCAACAGTGTCCTATTTGCTGAAGCATCTAACATCATCCTTGTGGGTGCATTGACTCCATTGTAAAACATCACGATTTGAGTCCAGTCTTGAAAACCGTGGTTTATACACCTTCTCAACAAGCTTTTATACCGATCCCAACACTCATGCTATGACTCGTCATCACCTTGTTTGAAGGATGTTATCTCATTTCGCAATTTGGTGTTCATGTTGGGTGGATTGTACCTTGCCAAAAAGCTTTTGCACAAAACTGTCCATGACTCCATCGAACCATCTGGAATTCCATTCAGCCACTCTCTAGCTCGTTCTCTCAATGAGCATGGAAATAGCTTGAGCTTCAACATATCCTCGTGCACTCCTTCTTGGCGGAACGAATCGTAAACCTCCAAGAAAGCACAAATATGTTGTCGAGCATCCTCATGCGGAGATCCTCTAAACTGTTCGATCGAATTGAGCATATTAAACATCATACGTTTGAGCTCGAAGTGTGCTGCTTTCATATCAGGTGTCACTATCTCAGAATTAGGGTCATCCAAGATCGGTGTTAGGTAATCTCAAATTGCCCTTGGTCTCGCTACAGCTTCAGCATTTGTTGCAGCATTTTGATTTTGAAGTCCCTGAGCATTCAACATGGTTCTTCTCCTTCTTTGCTCTCGTCTCCTTTATCTAAAATACCTTTCGATTTCCGAGATAAATGGTTCGAGGGATTCTCGAGGATTCACTTTGGGCATCCACTAACCAAAAACCTATAAAGAAAAACAAAGAAAACAAAGATTAAACCAAAATCAAAAGACTCAAAACACAAATAAAAATAAAAAGATAGAAAGTATGAAAACTATGATTGAAATTGCATATTGCCTCAATCCTCGGCAACGACGCCAAAAACTAGTTGCGGTACTTAATGACTTGTTTAAGTGCTAATGTGTGATTGAATTGCATACAAGTATACACATCGAACAAGTAATAAAGTGTGTGAGTGAGATCGTTCCCACAAGGATTGGGTATGTTATTTCAAAAATAGTTAACATACATAAAAGATAAAATAATCCTTTTTATGAACATATGCTAAAGCAATTCTGCAATTGTCACCAAAATGCTTTAGCAAAATAAAAGTGGCACTAGTGATGTTGGAGCAAAGTGAAGAGTGTCACCAAAATACAGTAGAATCAAACTGATAATGGAGTAATAGATAAAGCTGCACAAACACAACACAGAGAAGATATTCAAGCTTAAGACAGGCTAGGTTTGCTATGGTATGACTTTACTGTTCTCCTGAAAACTTACTGTTTTACTCATTTAAAAAGTGCTCGACTGAGTTTACTAAAAATGCCCCCATTATCCCTAGTCAGAAGGCCTAACACTCGAAAATGCTAAGGCATTACCTCCCGGTCTCAACCCTAACACTTCTAATGTTGATAAAGTGCTACCCCTTTTAGTCGTTGAAACTCTTCCTTATCCCTAAGGTGAGTTAGGATTCTACTCCCGCAGTAACCCCATTGTTCAAGTTGGTCTAGCTTTGTCTATCCCTAGATCTAAGCTTCCCGAACCCCTTAGCTATGGCTACCTCCCGGTGCTCTTACAAACCAAGTTTTAGATAAAAGGTGTTAGCTTTCTTGAACTAAACACAAGATTAAACACTGGAAACAGTAAATATTCATTTAAACAAAATAAAAATCATCCAAACCAAGCCTTAGCCATACTAAGTTAGTTCATGGCTAGGTTAGGTAAACTATTCAATTTGCATCATTTGAAATACATTTTCAACGAAAAGAAAAGAGGTAAAGCAAAATGAAGAAGAAGAAAGTCCCAAACGCTTTTGCCATGAGGCTTTCTTAGTTTGCCGCTCCTCCCAAAGACGTGCAAATCCCTTGCTCGAAGCTCTCCTACAATGGCGGTTTGACTAGAGGTTGAAGACGAAGGAAAGTGGTCGCCTTTCTTCTTTCTTCTCCCTCGTGCTCTCCTTAAAGTTCGCTCCTTTTTTGGCTCTTTAAGCTATTGATTTTGCTCTTTTCTTGCACTTTTTCCAGCACTCTTGTTGAAGGAGGCTCGCCCTTGTATTTATAGGAGGCTTATAGGGTTTGTGCCCTAACGGTGCAAGAGAATATTCCCTGACATTTGCTGCAGAAAATGGCAGCAAAATGCAGGTCTGCAGGTGCGGTGCAACGTTTGCAGAGGAGGTGCAGCTGGCCTAGAAAACGGGTGAGGATAGTGGGTTGTGGGTGTGTCCTTTCTTCCGTCCTATTTTGTCCGCCACAATGCTATAGCAACTTTGAAGTCCGATCCAACACTTTAAAAATATGTTATAGCATCTCTTCCAATCTTTCAACTTTGCCCCGGCATCTGCACATCACCACCAAGAAAATACCCTTCCAAACAGCATCTTTTAAAAATAAAAGAGAAAATAAAAATAAAAACCTAATCTAAATGCAAATGCACATGAAATGAAACAAAATGTAATGCAAATGAACTTGAAATCAAACAAAACCTTAAGTAAAAGGGTATAAATATACGTTTTTTTAAAGCGTTAACAAATCTCAAGATTGCATGAAACTTGTATGTATATCATATTTGGGAAGAGAGAAATTGTAGCAAGTTTAGACACATTCAAAAGGATTGGACTAGTAAACTATATTATATAAAGGAAATTGTATGCGTAAAAGTTCAATTTAAATATGTATATATGGATGATCTAAATAATTTAGACATATTCAAAGGGATTGTACTAGTATACTTGATTGTATAAAAGAAATTGTATACGTAATATATATATATATATATACATATATATATAGATATAGATATAGATAGATAGATAGATAGATGGATGATGTAAATAGACTTATTTGTATATCTTGGGGAATTCCTTAATTGGGATGGGCCCCCAAATGCACGTTTCGTGTGTTGTTGCAGTGTTTTTAGTTGCTTTCTTGGATAATAAAACAAAACTTATTCAAAAATAAAGTGAATATATGGATTATTATATTAATAAAAGTTTATTTATTTTATGAATTAAAAATAAAGATCAAATTTTTAAGATTTTATTCTACAAAAGAGTAATAATACTTTTAATTCTTAAAATTTTAAAATTAATTAAAATAATTAATGATATTGTAAAAGTAAAATTGATTTTGATATAACAATTATGTTAAAGGACTTATTTTGTAATAAATTTTTAAGTTACTAAGTCAAAATTAAGTTTCAAGTCAAACCAAGAACTTTGAAATAATTTTTTAAGTGTTTTTATACGAGCGTATCAATATCACTAGAACAGGTATCGGTACCGCCCTTTGTTTTTGAAAGAATGTTCTTGAGACTAAGAACATGTATCGATACTCGTTTCAACACCGGGACCTCACTGCCAACAAATGTTTCGAACCCAGTATCGAACCATGCCCTGAGTTTTTAATTGTTTTTAAAATATTTAAAATTAAGGCTTAATGTTTCGATACTAGTATCGATACCTCCAAAATCCCCAACGGCTCTTTTAAACATTAAATGAGTTGATCGTTGGTAGTAGTTAAAGCTTTAAATGGTGGTTACTCCGTTTCGATACCCGTATCGATACCAAACTTCACAGTTTACTTTAGGTATCGATACCCGTTTCGATACGCCCTTTAATAAATGCACAACGTCTCTTTCTATTTGTGGTCTGTTTCGAAACAGGTAACCCATGTTTCGATACCAGTTCTTGCAGAGTGCATTTATGATGGAAAGAGAAGGCTCCAACGTCTACATTTACATCTCCAACAACCCCAATGGTTAGAAATCAATGAGAAGGTATAAATTGAAGCATTTTGAGCACTATTAACAACTATTGAACCTCAAGCAACATCCAAGCACACAAATCCAACTCCAAAGCTCTTTATTGCATATCTTGACTCCCAACTCTTGTAATTTCATTTTGATTCTTTGTAATTTTGAGTTTGGGGAGAGTTTATTTGTAATTGGGGCAATATCCATCTTGTGAGAGATTTCATATTTACCTTCTTTTCATCTTTTTATCTTGTGACGTTGAATCAATTCTTGGGTAGAAGAATTGATTCGAATTGTAACGGTTATCCCTTGAGCCGAGAAAAAGGTTGAATTATTTAGTGAATTGGTTTTAAAATCCTTAGTGTGACCTAAGTTAGTGGACGTAGAGCTTGTTTCAAATCTTGAACCACTATAAATTGTGTGTTCTTTATTTTCTATCTTTCACCGAAAAACTTCCACCAAAATTTTAAATTTCCAATTCACCCCCTCTTGGCCAACTTTATAGATCAATCAACTCAACAAATATATTATGGTACATAATATTTATTGTAGATTTTTCTTATCTTTTGTGTTTCGTGATAGTGTACACCTGTGATGCATATGGGACCAAGAGTACTAGAGTATAGAAATAAATTGATGACATTTACTATTTAGTGACTATTTTTATAAAGAAAAATAAGTTATCTAACTGTCTCATTGAAAACCTCCTTAATTTTAATTAGATAAAAAAAATACGCCGGGTAATTTACAAAAACTGAAAAGAACTCTACAAGTCAAACATCAACTTGAAAAAACACTAAAGCCTGTATGAACTGTGACTAAGGTTGCGTTTAGCATTGCGTTCTAAACTAGCTTTTAGGCCAAAAGCTGGTTTAGAATACAGAAGCAATGCTAAATAGTTAATTTTTTGGAGAAAAATTATATTTGAAAAGTGTTTTTCAGCCCAAACGCAAAAGCTAAAATTTTTTGCTTTTGCGGTTGGAAAAGTGATTTAGGAGTCATATTACAATTTTAACCTTCATTTACTATATTTTATTATAATTTAATTTTTACAAATACATAATTATATATAATATAAATTATTTTTTTAGTTTAAAAATTATATATATTTATGTAAAAATTATATATTTTGTCAAAAACACTTCTAAAAAGCACTTTTCAAAAATAATTTATGTTTTCATTTATTAATATTTTTATATTTTTATCATAATTTAAGTTAATATTATAATATGAAAGAATTTTATTATCATTTAAATATATATTTTTTAATTTATAACATCATGTCTAAAATGGTCATTTATTTTCTCAAAAGCACTTTTTGATAGCAATACTAAACACATAAATCTTAAACCCAAAATTTCAAAAGAATTTTTCCCCTACACTTTTTCACCGTACTTTTCAAAAATAATGCTAAACTGGCCCTAAGGCAAAGTTCGGTGGTTACGTAAAGATCTAACCACCCTACACTATATTGAAATTATTATTCGCCAACCAATCTCTCGCTTTTAGTGACTTTTTAATATTTTACGTGACAACATATTTATAGAGAAGATCTGTACCTTATAGTTTATTTTCTTTAAAATAAATAAGCATGACCTAGACAATCAGATAAGTTGTGGCGAGTAGCATTCAAATTTAATTGAATAAATTGATTGGTACAAAAAAAATTGCATAGTAATTTCTTCGTTCACATTCCATGGTATCTATTTGCCACAGTCGATAGTTTCCAATGAGCGAAGTGGCATGCATCACCATGAAACCAAGAGGGCATCTAACTATGGGAACATGAAGAAGAAATGCAAGATATCTAGAGGCAAACAAAACAAATAGTCATTTAACATAGAAAGGTTTTAGATCCAGGAAAGTGAATCCACTCCAATTGAATTTCCACTTCACCACACTCCACATCTCGTAATCTGAGGACAAGGTCTTGGAAGATTTTCCCTTCGTTCACATATATGGCACTCTCCTCGGCCAGACAATTGGTGCTGCTTGGTTATACTTTTGATAGTACAGTTCCATTGGGGATTTCATCCAAATTGGTATGCGTTTTCAAGGCTTCTATAAATGACATCACCTCAAATTCTGAGTGTCCCATTTTATCATCCTTGGTAAATGTGTCATGGTCGTAAACGGTCTGGAATCAAGAACAGACATGAAATAAGATAAATAAATCAATACCTTCAAAATGATATTAACCAAGAGACTTACCAACGTAGCTGGAATATTTGGATCTGTTATTGATAGAGTTAAATCATCATTCCATTCAGGATTCACATCCCTCTTTACTATTCGAGTCTTGAGTCTCTGCAAAAAATATTTACATGTGATATAGCTATCTATAACATTAACTAAGAACATCACCATTGTTATTAACTTAAAGAAGAAGAAGAAGGAGGAGAAGAAGACCTGGTGGCCCATCTTAACAATAATGTAAGGGTCGCTGCTTCGTGCATCACGGACGGCAAGGTTTACGCCCCTTTTGACATGGACTCGTAGTAGACCCATCAAGTTGTCCATCGAAACCGTTGACGTTTCACCCCCTTCGTCTTTTTGATGGCCTACCATCATCAAGTGGTTCATTGTCGCTCTTAGTTTCCGCCTCCTTTGTACAGCCATGTGAAGAAGGTTTCTCGTTTCCTTCTCTAACTCTATCAAAATAGATAAAGAAAAAACATAATTTTAGATCAAATGTAACAAAGCATTAAGAAGAAGGGTATAAGGATGCATTACTCATTGCGTTGTCGCTTTGGTTAAGAGAAAATGAGAACCTAATTCCTTGGAATGTACCCTGTAACAATTGGAGGTCTGGACTTTGGATGCTGGAAACAAATGCAAAGAAGGGGATGTAGGGTTAATATACCTGGAGATTGACCGGGAGATGCGGTATTTGCTTGCAAAATGATTGGTGATCCAATTTTTTTCTTCATAAATTCACATCCCACATACTATATCCTGCATCCTACTATATTTGGATTTTTTTTTCTTATTTTTAAACTCTTTCCTTTTTCCTTTTTAGTTTTTTTCCCTTTTTAATGTATTTGTAGTCTGAGTCAAATTTAAAAATCATATATGAATTTTAAAATGAATTCTCCTACACTTTTTAGATGCCCCTATTTATGTCCATACACTAAAAACTATGTTTAGGGTTAATGCTATAGTTAATGCTATAGTTAATGCTATAATTTAAGATTATGATTTATGAAATTTTGTTTAAGGTAAGTGTAACTCCCTTGATCTGAATGCAACATTTGAGCCTTTAGACCGTACCCATACGAGACATATGGTATCATGTTCCTCTGGGTCAGTAGAAAACCAATAACAAAATCTATGCGGATTGATCCCACTTTTACTATGGAATCTAAATGGACTTAAGCAAGTTTGATAAAATCTGATATTCCGTTTTAACTTGTTTACACGCTAAGTGCCTTGTCATAAATTCAGAGACATTCCTCTTCGTACAAGGTCACCAATTAAAAGGAAAAAAATAATCATACATCTTATTACTCCCTAGATGTATAATGAAAGACTATAGTATATCTTTTAAATCCTTCAAAGTTAAAACACACAACCGACCTTTTAAATATAAGAACTCATCCTATACATCAAACTAGGATGTCTTACCTTTTTGAATTGTCTCCTTTGAGTCGCAAGATCCTTGTCTTGAACTTGTGTCTTCTTGATCTTTTCATTAGGGTAAACTCAACATGCAAATCAACTAGCAAACTATCATCATCGGTCATCCTTAACCGAACAAATATCATCTTTAAGTCTAACATAAACTTCTGGCTCAAGGAATTGACTACGACATTAGCTTTCCAGAGATGCTACTCTATGATACAATCATAATCCTTTAACAATTCATTCCAACAATGTTACCTTAAGTTTATTTCTTTCTGAGTGAGAAGATACTTCAAACTCTTATGGTCAATATAAATATAGTACTTTATCAATATAAATAATGCCTCTAAATTTTCAATACAAAGATTACAATAGTAAGCTCCAAATCTTGAGTAAGATAATTTCGTTCGTGATCTTAAGTTTCTTCAAGGCATAAATAACCGGCTTACCCTAGAAAAAGCACCTATAGTGACGATATAAATGACCACTAAATGTATAAATTTAGACACCAAAACATTGACAAAATTTTTAGGTTGTCATATGTCGTCACTAATAATATTTTTACTATTATATTAGTGACAATTATATAAAAAATTATTGTAATTGTTTATTTTTTGTGTCCGTTCTTTGGACAATATTATCATTAATATTTGTGTTTAAAAATAAATGGTCAAAATTACTTTATCTATTGTAACAAATTCTTTTAACACTAGCAACAAATATTGTGATAAAAATTTGACACTATACTAATTAGTAATTGTGATAATTGTACTTTGTCACAAAATTACGTACTGTTAAAAAGAGAATAAGATAATAATTTTTTAATGACCACATGTTTGACACTATAATTATTAGCAATTATTATACATTATATGATCAAAATAAGATAATAATAGTGATATTTTACTTGTTACACAATTTATAATAGCCACAATTATTACCAGAAGAGTGACAAAAAGGTACCATGTCACAATTACTAATTTTATTAGTGAAAAACAAATACAGTCACAAAAAATTTATATTTTTTGACGAAAATATTTATCATCACAATTGAATGATCATTAAAAACTTTATTTGTTGTAGTGAGGACACAACCAAGCCACTCAAAGAGGCATCAAAAAACACAATGTAATCTTTTCCTGATTCGGGTTGCATCAACACCGGAGTTTTTGTAAGATAAGTCTTTAGTTGTTGAATTATTTTTTCTTCCTCTCATTACATTCAAATGGAACTCTTTTCTACAACTTAGTCAACGATGTTATTATTATCGAAAAAACTTTAATAAACCGTCAATAAATACCCATCATGTCTAAGAAAGTTATAGACTTTCGAGATAATCCTTGGTGTTTTTCACACCACCATATCTTGAATTTTCTAAGGATCAATGCGGATCACATTTGTCGCAAAAATGTGGCCTAAAATGCCTTCATTGAAAATCAAAACCTGCACTAGCTAAACTTGGCACAAAAGTTTCTCTCCCTTAAGGTATGAAGAACCACACATAGATGATAATTGTGCTCTTCTTTTGAGTTCGAATATACTAAGATATTGTAATACCCCTAAAACCTGGCTAAGAATTTTACAAGGGAAAGTCATGTTTTGAGTAATAATAAACAAGAATAAGGATTAAATTGAATCAGAAGTTAAATTAAGTAACTAATTTCAGTTGGACTAAAAAAACAAATTATGAATGACCAAATTGAAGCAATGAAAGGTGTGATAGCCGATTTGAAGACTCTAATTAATAGACGCTTGCATACAAAACAAGAAAATGACTCATACATATGTCCATGTAGGAGCATGGCCCGCCAATAAATTTTATTATCCATAAAATAAAATTTACACAAATAGAAAATTAGAGGAAAAAAAGTCTTCATATTCTTCTCTCTTTCTCACTTCATGTTAAACAAATAGAAAGCTTGAGCTTCAACCATGGAAATGAAGGAATTAGCCTAAATATTCATATGTTTTCTAACCTCCTGTTCGAATAAGCAAATGAAGAAGGTAATTCATTCTTCCTATCTTATGATTCAAGTTGAATGAATGCTGGAAATCGTGAAATTTACTGAAAATTTACATGAACCTTGTTGGAAATTGATATGGTTGCATATGCATTGCTCAAAATTTAGTATACATGCTATTATGTTGCTGGAAATTGATGTAGTTGCAAGTAGGTTGCTGGGAAATTTAGAATAGGAATTGTTTTGTTAAATGGAAAAGCATGAACATGCATGAGATTCTTGCTAGAAATTCATAGGATGTTACCGGAAAATTTAGTTGCTGGAAATTCATGATTCATTACTTGAATATATGTTATTTGGTTGCTGGGAATTTGCTGGAAATCAGTAAGAAAGTTCTAAAACATGAGTTAAAGGATTGAGCATGGTCATCTAAGTGAGTAAGGAGACATAAAACTCAATCTAGTTAAATTTACCCAGAATTTCCTTATTATGGACAACAACTTTAAAAATTTACAAAAAATTGCGTATATCAAATTCAGGGTGAAATTTATATGAAATGATACTTATTATGTCTACTTTTATTAGGAGAAAGCAGGATTGAATTCTGGACTCTATGCTGGAAATTATAAATGGAAATGGTTGGACAGTGCAAACTGCCCAGAAAATGTAAATGTCCTATCTTTGAATATTAAACTACATTAATTGACAAAGAATTAAAATGGAAAGCCTATATAGTTATAAAGAAAACTGAGTTAGATTTAAAACGATGTAAATTAATTGAAATTACGACGTATATATTAAAAATTATGCATGTTTAAGTAACTAGTTTACAAGCTGCCTAGAAACAACAACTTAGGTACTTTGAGACTATTTTAATGTACCTATTTGTGTATATGTATAATTGAACTGCCTATATATGTATGTGTCATGAATTGCCCTATTTTTGATGAGTTTACATAGACACAAGATATTGCGAATGTTTATGCTTGAATATGAGCCTTAAGGATTGTTTTGAGCATAATTCTGGAATGGACTGTTTTAACAGAAGTTAATTGTATGAATTGTTAGAATAAAGAGTAAAACTTGTGGAAGAAGAAAGGTGTAGACAAGCTTGTGCCAACACAAAGGATTTTGGATCCAATAATAGATTAAGTTTGGGGTATTTTAAGTATGAATTCCTTTAGGATTAGTACTTAGGTCCTAACTAACAGTTTTATTACTTTATTGTCATGTAAAATGATTAAATAAATATTTAATAATGATAAGCAAAAAAGTTTAATTATTTGACAACTTGTGTGTTGATATGTGAAAAATTGATTACTTAGTGTTATATTAAATTTCATAGTACGATTTGATATATATATATATATATATATATATATATATGATATTAAATGCATGTCCATATTTACATTGCTTGGACTGTCAAGATATGTAATGACACAATGCTTGCTTGGATACCAGATACGCGATGCATACAATATTCTTTTGGTTGTGAAATGTTACATGTATTACAAGAAATCTTTCTATTTAAAATTTCTTGTTAATTGACACGTAAGATTGAAAAGCTTGCTACTTGAAATTATTTGTTACTTGTATGTATGTTTGAACTTGAAAACTTATACATTTGATAATTCTTGTTGACAAAAGGATATATAGTTCTTGGTTGCTAGTTGGTCTTAGGTAAAAATGACATGTCTTAAAATTTTATGTTCTCTTGTTAGGTATTTTTTTTACCTTCCTGTTAGTTACTTTGTGTACCTTCTTGATTGGTGTCTTGAAAACCTACGTGTTAGATATTTTGTGTACCCTTTTGTGATTTGATTACCTAATCCAAGCTAAATACCAAGACCTAAGTTAATAATAATAATAAAACAAACTACTTGACCTTGAATTGATAAACGATATTGCTTACATATGCTTGAAGTTATAAGCTATTCTTGAATTATGAACTTGAATTGTTAACCATGATCATACATGATACTTGGAATTATCCGTTTAACATGAAAACCATTCTTACTTAAAATAAATGTTAAATGAATTATAAGTTTCACTTGATGAAATGCATAATTGAATCCTATGTTGCTTGCTTGATAAGCTTTAAGCTATAATTATATGGACTGAACCCCTGATCTAGTTGAGTAAATCATAACTTGTTTAACAAGTTATATGTAAGCTTGAATTAGATTATTGTAATCTCTAAAATTAACCTAATTTCTTAGATTAAATCTAAGAGTCATGTTTAAAAACTTGCCCCTCAAGTTATAATTCTTATGGTTCAAATGATTTAATTATAAAATATTTAGTAAAATAATTATAATTTAAAAAAACATAGTTCATAACAAAACATAGTCGCTTAAAGAAATCAAAATGGTTCAATCCTTATTCGAAACAAAGTTTATAATTCATGAAAATTCAAATAATTATCAAATACCAATGTCCAAAGTCTTTTACATAATAATCTGAATCATAACATAAATTAAGAAGTCAACAAAACATATTGATAACAAATATATTTGAAATTGAGAGTCCTCCAAGTACCGATGTCTAAATCTGTGAATCTGAAACAAAAACTAAAGGGCATAAGCTATGAATCTTATTGTTTGTAGCACCCTCGACCCGATCTAGATGCCACCCGACTCGAACGAGTTACACGGGGAATACCGAGGCTAATCCGGAGACTCGCCCTGATAAACGACCCTATTTTTTTATCTTATCTAGATGCTTTAATTAGATCCTACATGTTCATGCAAGGAATGAGTTCAATTGAAGCGAAAATTAATGGGAAACGAGTCCTAATTTAACCTAACAAGTTTTAGGGACCTAATTGTAAACTTATAGAAATTTGTACTCTAATTGTGAAATTAAGGTTACCAATATTAAATTAAGTTCATTAGATGCTTACGTTTCAAGTTTCAGCTTAACACGAGGTATACAAGTCACTTAATTGATTACTAGATGTTTAATGACTAAAACGTGAAGATTTTAAGTTATCTTTCAGCCTATAACAACTTTAACTGACATAGGTATCGAAACGCCTAGTCCCATTATCGATACCTATGTGAAAACAAGAAGGGGTATCAAAACGGCTTTAATTGTTTCCATACTCCCTCGATAACTCGACCAATGCCCTGCGCGACAAGCTTATGCTTCGATACAACCATGACCCCGTATCGATACAATTTTGAAACTGTAAAAATCTGTACCGATACCAAAGTCAATTGTATCGAAACACCTGTTTGCTTTCATCAAATTGTTTCGAAATCTGTTCATATGGTTTTGATACCTAGGCTAATTTTTCTAGAAAACCATCGTGTTTTTGCCTAAGTATCAATATCCTATGAAAAGGTATCGGAACCTCTGCCCAGAAAATACAGATTTCACATGTTTCATGACTTAACCGAAGAACTAAGGTTCTTTAGATGCATATAAGTCCCTATAGGCATAAACTATACTTCAAACATTATTTCTAGATGCTTGGTTGCCTAATTTCATATATAAAACACATGGTTCACAACATAATTTAAACATAAAAGAACATAGTATAACATGCTTCAAAAGTTTCATCAAATCTCAGATACCCAGCATATAAAGATAACTCAAGCCAATATGTCCAAAAACGGAATTCAAACTCAAAAGTTCTCTATTCTATTGCTCTCAACTACCTAGGTTCATAATTTAAGAAAAAACATACTTGAGCTAAAATAAATACTAAAAATAAGCACGTGCGAGCCTTTGCTTTTCGGTTGCTTCCAACAATTACTTATCTGCATTGCAAGGAAAATGAGAGGTTAAGCTTGAAGCTTAGTGAGGGTAATAAAACATTTAAAAACATCACTTGCAATGCAGCCCATAAATACTCAATCTTATCAAAGTAAAAACATGTCATGCTTCTTTAAAAACAATGTAAACATTGCCATCAATGCCAACAATAAAAACCAACAAGTGTTAACAAAATCATGGCTCACAAGCCAACATAAAGTACCAGTAAAATACCTTTTTAAAAGATATCTCATGCTTTCAAAGCAAAAAAAGGCTAACATGCTATTCACCTAACAAAGCCTAAAATTCACATAACACTTGCAAATTCAAATAGAAAACATAAATTATATTGGCGCTAGTGATCCGATTTGTACCACTCCAAATCGTTAGGATAAACGGGCAACCGTATGTTAGTACCACTCCCAGAGCATGCACATGTTGATACCACTCTTAACATGAATTATCTCACCTTGGTGTCCGGTGACAGTACCACTCCTATCAGCCTGGATGTGACAGTACCACTCCCATCACACAACATTAGACTAAAAGCCAAAATGCAACACACAAGGAATTTAAACTCGTACGACTTTTGAATATTTATAGTGCACTCTAGACCCTATTGATCGATCAACTTATCCCATAAGGTTCGTCACTTAACTAGTCAATATATATATATCAAAAACCAATGCTCAACTTAATTCAAAATAGAATTGAACACATGCATCCCATTATTTTAAGCACCAAGTACAAATTCGGTAAAAACCAATTTTCTCATGTTTTTGAAATTAAAACCATGAGAGCATCAATTATATGTCAAAATATTTATAAAACAGTAACATGAGCATTGAATCATCATGCATAAACATCTATGCGAAAATCATCACTAAGCATGACAAAGTTCATAGTAAAAACATAGAGTAATATGGGAACCTTTGCGAAAACTTAAACGTTTACTTACTTCCGAGTATAGGGAGGTTTTCACACCTTCCCTAAACTCCCAAACCTCTGTAAAACAAGTTTAAAACACTGCCGAAGTAGCAACTCTCATAAACCACTCATTGAAAACCGTTACTTACTAGCTAAGCCACCGATACAAACCGAAACACCTTCAAACGCAATCTCCTAACTCTTGTCCTGTTTCAAGCATCAAAACCAAGGGGTTTAATGCTTCTAAAAACACAAAATAAACCTTCAAGTCGGATCCCTACACAACAATCCTTAAAACTTAACAAAACCTTAACAGAAAACTTTCCAAAACACACCAAACTTCACCTAAGTCTTAAGTACGGGATTATATATAATTAAAACATGATATAAACATTATAATAGATTCAAATTAATGAATTTAGGATACCAAAATATTGGATCAAAACCCTCGAACGAAAATTGATATTTTTGCCGAAAAATCGATTTTTATGAAATTGAAGGATTAAAACGATTTCTCAAAGCCAATAACTTGAGAATTTTACTAAAGAACTTTATTGTTCTAGAGGATTGACGAAATCTCACCTCCAAAACTGATCCAACCGCTTTCCGGGTTTTAAAGAGAGAAAACAATGAGAAAATAAGAAAATTTAAAGAAGAAAAGTTGTGATATTTATTGAAAACAACATTAATTGAAAAGGGAATAGTTTTTACCTTGAAAACTTGTTGAATGGCTACCTCTAATGAGGGAAAACGAAAATTAGAAAAATATGTTGATTTTAGATTATTTAAAAAGGGTTTTAGAGTTTAAAATTGGATTTAATTAAGTTATTTGGTTTAAAATAAAAATTTGGGCTTAATTAATTAAAAATTGGAAAGCCTAGACCAACTAGGATTATAATTGGATCAAATCCCCTTAAAGATTCAAAGTTTTGGCTTGTTTTATAAAATTGTTCTCAAATTTTTAATTTTTACAAAATGGTCACTAATTAATAGATCTTAAGGATTCAAGGGTAAATTTTTTAAATTGATTTGACCAAAGTTAAATATATGTTAAATAAAATTTTAGGATATTTTTCCTCAATTTATTTTGATTTAAATTTTTTTTTAGATATTTAATCTAGAACTAGGCTATACCGACTAAATCGGTTCACTAACTTCTAAGCTCATTTTGGGGGCGTTAAAACTCTCCCCCACTTAAGAAATTTCGTCCTTGAAACTTTCCAAACACCAAGATACCACTTAAAACACTCTAACCCACATGATCAGCTTATCACCAGGACTTATGCTACCAGAACCAAGATCTCAACATACATCTCATAACGGAAAGATTTGGTCTCATCCTAACACCAACCGTCATCACAACTTGAAATGATACACCAAACAACGGTACACCAAAAACACCATGGTCCATCTCAACACTCATTGCACCCTTAAGCCGAAACGAAACTTCTTTTCCTTTTTCCCGATAGCCTAACCTCTCGTTACCCAAGGTTGACAACCATTTTTCAGCAAAAGAATTTCAACTTTCGCTAACATACTTAACTTTATCAAGCCTAATCCTACACACCAGACACAACCAAAACTTTTCACCAAGTCTTACTCAACGCGACAATAGATAACAACCTCCACCAACAAAAAACTCTTAACGGTACCATTCGAACACCCAACAACGAACACTACTATAAGACCACTCCACAAACAAAAACTTTACCAAGAACAATAGATACTCGTGTCACAACACCTTAACATACTTTAACAAACCCAGACAACCCACACATACTGGTCACATGCCTATTGACGAGAGAACCCCCGCAACTCAACCGAAGACCCAACATCATTTTCAGAATCCTTATCACATTGAACATACCTCTCAACCAACTTAATGAAAAAATTTAAAACACTTAGAAAACCATGCACATATAAGCAATAGATCCAATTGTTCCTAAAGGTAAAGCTCTCTCTCTTAGTTGCCGAAAAAACACATCATAAAACTTACAAAGATCCATTCACACACCATTATCTTAGCACCCTTAACGACAATAACACTCTCAAAGAACACTGGTGTTCAATCTCTACTTACCAGCCTAAACAAAATTCACTCTTAACACAACCACATCCCAAAATAAGTCCATTAAACTTAAACGACTTTCAATCTCTTGACACAACCTTCTATGTCCAGATGCATAGAAAATGTAACCCCCTAAACCCGACCTAAAATAAATAGGTCGAATCTAAAAAGTTACGTTTGAAAACTTTACCCTCAAGAAACCAATTAAAAAAAACTATACTTTAATTTAAAATAAAACCATAGTGATAACATAAATATCTCAATGTTTACAAAATAATAAATAATAACCTGAATAACTAAAAATATTTTCGTTTTGATAATGAAAAACTGAATAAAATTTGAGATCCTCCAAGTACCGCATCACCTAAAATTCAAAGATCTGTAAGAGAAAAGCTAAGAGGGGGTAAGCTAAAAAGCTTAATGTGTCTCGAAGGTGCAAACAAAACAAAACAAAACACGGTTTATAAAATTATTTCTCAAAAGTAACGTTTTTCAAAAACTAAAATACGGTTCACACAAATAATTTTCTCAAGAGTAAAATTTTGAAAAAAAATGCAAATCATGATGTATGAATGATATCATACGCACAACATAAATCCCAACTACAGCGTCACCAATCTGAGTGGAGGAGTTCCCCGGAACCCTCACCTACAACGTCACCAAAATCTCAGGGTGGTCTTAGGCTTCCGGAAAGCTGCCACGACTTCCTCCGTACACAATCCCATCCCATGCACACAATATGATTTAACATGATTTGAAAATCCGAAAACAATCACAATTCAATCCGAAATCACAATTTGTCTGAAATCTCAATTTATCCGAAAACACAATTCACAAGATATAAAAATCATATTTACTCTTAAAAATGTGAAATCTCAAATCTGAAAACATTAATATTTCTCAAATCATAATGACATGTATGCATGATAGCACAAGTGCACAATCAAAGTCACAGTACAAAAATTAGACATGCTAGCAAAATACGATTATTTTCAAAACATAAAATATTAAGCATGTCACACAAAAACTATATTTTTCGGAAAAACATATATAGCACAAGTAAGAGAACATACTTTAGCCAAAGCGACTTAAATTACTGAATAACATGGTCTTGAACTCGAACAGAAATAAACAAGGAAAATATAGGCTTTAGAGAATCTTGATGGAAGAAAATAATTATGGGTTTTCTCTTAAACCAAAATATGTATTTATAGGGAAAAAATAACTAATTTGAATTAGAATTAAAATTCTATTAGATCACATTAATAATATAATAAATATAAGGTTGTATAGTTTCAAATGAATTTCTTTTCTTTATCTGAAACTTTAAATAATATATATAATATTAAATAAAGAGTTTTGGTAAAACAATAACTAGAATAAAATAATACTTTTAATAAAAAAATTAATTATAGAAAAACTTTTAATAAAAAAATAATTAATCTCAGTAAAAATAAAATTCAATTTAAAAACAAATTGTTTATCAAAAAGTCATCAAATCACTTTTAACTTTTATCTACAAATTCAAATTTAAAAATTTATAATCTTATCTCAAAAAATTTCCATCAAATTTAGAAAATCAATTTAAAAACCTCAAGAAAAATTAGGGTTTCAAAAATTGGGAATCTTAAAACTAGGAAAACTTTTTGGGGTGTTACAGAAAAAGACTTCCACAAACTTTGATCATGATACTATTCTAGCTCAACACCATGTAGTATAATCAAGTGCCTCGTAGGCATAAAAGACAGCTAACACCATGATTAAGGTCTTCAACACAACCTCGTCTATACCCTGTACACGTGGCTCCATCCAACTCCTGCTAACAACTTACCCCAAAACATCTCATCCATAGAAATTCTTCACCCACAACTTTATCCTTAAACCAATATACCCTCCAATAAAACTTCTCCCAAGCCAACATGGATCTTAACTAAAATCACTCTTAACCTATTCCACTATACCAACACCTACCATGACTTAACCCTTAGGCAACTCAAGCCATACTAAGCAGCTCAGATTTAAACCTTCATACCATACTAGGAATATCTAAACCTTTTTGTTAGCACACAACATCATGCTCATCCCAAAAGAAATTTTCTCTTTTGAAAACTAGATTACCAAAACAAACTCATCAACGTATAATAACTTCATTTAACAACCTAGAGGTGCATCACACACCATTTTTTTAAACAACTCTCTGATTGGACCATCGTACAACCCAGTAAATTTTTTAGTCAACTCTTATCTCACTTAGATTATTCCAAACCCAAACTTGTGCCTTTTACCATTCCAAACTTAATGTCAAACATTCCACTCAACCTAATATCCTTTTTATCGATAAGTAACAACCACACAGGAGAAAACCATCCGTACACAAAAACTCAACTAACATAAACCTTAACACCTTTTTTCGAAAAAGCAAGCCCACAAGATTGATTACCCACTAAAGATTTATAGATTGACTAGAGTTTCCCCAACGCACAACTCTTCATCATGTCCTTGAAAACCTGAATAACCCACTCAGATTGTCTATCCTCTTGTGTATGACAAGAAGTAACAAAACTCAACCTAGTACCAAAAACTCTTTGAAGAAAACCCAAAACCTCGACGTAAACGTCTAATCCCTATCAGACACTATGGATTTCGACACTCCATGCCGCCTCACAACACTTAGAAAAATACAGCTCTGCAAGATTATCCAAGGAATACTTAGTATGCACTAGAACAAAAATGCACACTTCATAAACCAATCCATGATAACACATATCGAATCCTTTTTAGACGGCGTCAAAGACAAACCCAACACAAAGTCCATAGTATTCCTTTATCACTTCCACTTTGGAACTTTCAACAGTTGCAACAAACCCGAAGGAACCTGATGTTCAGCCTTAACCCGCTGACACACCAAACACTTACTCAAAAACTTAGCCACATCCTTTTTCAAACCAACCTAGAAATACTCAACTTAAAGATCTCGGTACATCTTAGTACTACTCGGATGCATATTAAAAGGGCTACTATACACCTCAGCAAGGATAGTACGCCTCAACTCAACATCATTCAGCACAACAATACGATCTTTAAAGCAAAAAACTCTATCTCCATAGAAACCATATTCCGTCGGAACACCCGCATCTATATCCTAAACAGAAGGTACCAAAGCATAATCCAACAACTATCTCTCCTTGATCAACTCAACCAAAGAAGGTCTAACTTGTAACTCCGCTATCAACCCACCATTCTCTGATACATTTAACTCCTTTTTCGTTATTCTCTTTCCTTTCCACAACCTAACAAGCTTCCCAAAATAGAGCACTAGATCGATCACATTCTTGGCCTAACACTCTCTACCTATTCAAGAAGAGAATACCGAAGGGTACTTCCACGACACCTCTCACACACACCAAACTTTCACCAAAGCAGCCTTACGATACTCAATCTTCCACCTCACTGAACCCCCAACTTATATTACTTACAAATGCACTCAACATGGGTTCAACTACCCACAACTCCAAACTTAGCTATTTAGTCCATAATAAGATTTAATTCTCAACCAGAAAGGTAATTCAACCTTCTACATAGTAGGCTTGACACCACAAACGTTTTCTTCCAGACGCCCTTTTTAAACCTATACACTCCTCCTAAAAGAATTGACTTTAGCACTACTTCCATTTTCAAGAGGGAAATATTTGCAGATATGGACAATATATGTATGATTTCCTGTATGCCACCCTAGATGCTTGTGCAAGTGCATGCAATATGCAATCTAATGTCATGATCAAGAATGCATGCATGTCCTAAGATGTCTAATGTATATGTATCAGCGCTTTTATACTATGCACGAATATTTTCCATACTCAAAAAGAAATCCTCAAATTCAAAACTTCAACTTCCTACTTCAAAACCTTGCTAAAATCCAACATTCAAAACCATAGAACATTGGCACCCAAGGAATACACATACTCACAATAACCCGAATGTTTCTAGCACGTTAAATACACTTTGTACACAAAACTTTATTAACTCTCAAGGCTATTCTCAAAGATGTAGTCACCTACAACACACTAGCACCACAACTCCTCAGACTAAACTGATTCAAAACTACTTTTCGTTTTAATACGATCGAGGACTCAGTCGACTCAAGATCGGATATCACAACACCACAAATAGCCACAACATATACCTTTCTATACCTTTTAATCTCCACAACTCCTGTATTACAAAGTTTTAGCTTTCTTTTTGGTCCCATATTACTATTATTATGCTATCACAATAAATTTTATAAAAATAATATCAAAGTGAGTCAACCGGAAGCAAACTACCTAACAGCTCAAGTTTTTACAAAACCAAACTAAAGTAGTGGAGCAATGGAAACCTATGTAATAGGCTTTAGCCTAGCAACAAATAATCAATCACCGTGCATATAACATATCAATAATTTAAGCAATCACCGTACAATATCATACATCATCATGCAAAGCAAACACTGTGCAATACAACATATCATAAATAATCAATAACATATCCCAATGATTCATAAGCTAAGCTATTATACCAACAAATATAACCCCCTCGACCCTGTCTAGACGCCACCCGACTCGAACGAGTTATACGGGGAATACCGATGCTAATCCGGAGACTCTCCTCAATAAACGATCCTATTTTTTTATCTTATCTACATGTTCATACAAGGAATGAGTTCAATTGCAATAAAAATTAATGGGAAACGAGTCCTAATTTAACCTAACAAGTTTTAGGGACCTAATATTAAACTTCCAAAAATTTGTAATCTAATTGTGAAATTAAGGTTACCAATATTAAATTAAGTTCATTATATGCTTAAGTTTCAAGTTTCAGCTTAACACGAGGTATACAAGTCACTTAATTGATTACTAGATGTTTAGTAACTAAAATGTGAAGATTTCAAGTTATCTTTCATCCTATAACGACTTTAACTGACATAGGTATCGAAACGCCTAGTCCCAATATCGATACCTATGTGAAAACAAGAAGGGGAACCGAAATGGCTTTAATTGTTTCAATACGCTCTCAATAACTCGACCAATGCCCTGCGCGACAAGCTCGCGTTTCGATACAACCATGACCCCGTATCAATACAATTTTGAAACTGTAAAACTCTATACCGGTACTAAAATCAATTTTATCAAAACACCTGTTTGCTTTCATCAAACTGTTTTGAAACCATTTCATGTGGTTTCGATACCTAGGCTGTTTTTTTCTAGAAAACCATCATGTTTTTGCCTAGGTATCGATACCCTAAGAACATGTATCAGAACCTCTGCCCAGAAAATACAGATTTCACATGTTTCATGCCATAACCGAAGAACTAAGGTTCTCTAGATGCATATAAGACCCTATAGGCATAAACCATACTTCAAACATTATTTCTAGATGCTTTGTAACACCAAAAAAACCGGTCTAGTCGAAATTATATCTTAGTGACTATGTATTTTATATTGATATATATATTTTACTCGAATTTTATAAAAATTTATTGGGGTTAATTTATAAATTCAGGGTTAAATTCCAACGATTAAATATTTTATTTGGATTAAATAGTTCGATCTTGTACCCCAAATCGATATATGGCTTATATAAATTAGTTTATTATTATTATTAAAATAATATATATATATATATATACAATGTGGCAGCCAAATGAATTGGCCACACAAATGACCACTTGGCACACTCAAATTGAATGTCGCAATTTGCCACCATATTAGGCAATGAAAATAGGCTACCAAATGGCCACGTGTAAGTGGGGAAATAAAGGGTGGCCGGCTTAAAAACTATAAATAGGAGGAGAAATGTGATTCAATGCACAACAAGAGAGGTGAAAGGAAAAATAAAATAAATATATATACGCTACAGTGTTATATTGGTGGTTCGATAATTTCGATATAGTGATATCAAATCCCTGCTAGCATTGGGGTAAACTCAGATCCTTGAATAGTTTAAGTTTTGATGTCGGATTTAATTAATATTTTTGTATTAATTCGATATTATCTTATTAATTCTAATCAATTTTTATTAACGTAGTTTACGGGGTCGATCAAGAGCAACCGTTAACTTTTTTTAGAAACCAGAAATAAAGACTTTATTATTCAAGAATCCTGAAAGCGTTAAAATATCGAGGTGAGTGTAGTAGAGTCATGGAATAAAGCTAGGTGCTTTTCCCATTTCATTTCATTGTTAATGATTGACATTTAACATATTATTGACAAGGAAATGACATGATAACATATAGGATCATGGTAAGCTTTGGTAAGCTTTAATTATTGCATTGATAATGTTAAATCATTGAATCATTGAAATATTGGTCATTGAACTTATTGAAATGGACCTAAGGGTCAAAATCATGGATATTGATTCATGGAAAATATTGAAATTATCATTGATATTGTTATAAAACTAGAATTGTAATGGACCTTGGATTTGAGTGTAAATTGGATACAATTGACATGCCATAAGATTCATGAGCTATTGGTATGGGTGGACTACGGTCCTTGGACTACGATCCATATTTGGCGAGGCAGAGGGATGATTTGTATATTGGTCATTTTGGTGAGGCAGAGGGATTAGACCATTTATTGATTTGGCGAGGCGTAGGAGTTTGCGTATCCACTATCTTGATCAATCAAAAGATGTATATTGATTTATTGACCTTATTGTAATTCATATGAATCATAGGTATAATTGATGAATTTGCATGAAAGCATGTAAAAAAATGATTGCATATTATATGTTCATGTTACTATTAGCTACCTCACTAGGCAAAGTATGCCTAACACATTCATTTTTCATACATTTTCAAGTTAAGGTCTTGTGGAGGAGCATTGGATCCCTTTTTTTGAAAGGTTTTTTGGCAAGTCCACTAGTCAAGGGTATGTAAGTTTACCTATAAATACTCCTAGAATGGTGACAACATGTTTTGTTAAACCATAATTATGTATTTTGCTGTATTGGTAATGTGTAAGGTATGCATAGAATCGTATATTGTAAAATAACTTTAATGAGAAATGGTTTAAGTAGTGAATATGCATGCTTTAAGCTAAAGAGCCTAAAATTAGGAAAAAGGATTTAGAATGAATTGAAAAGTGATATTCTATTAAATTATGTTCATTATAGATTGCTGGTAAAATTTTATAAGGATTGAATTTCATTTACTAAGTCAAATGGATTAAAAACCAACTAAAACATGACATTATAGGTTAGGTGTATCGAAACGGATCCATAGTGTTTCAATACGACCGACTTAAAATCCTTAAGATATATTTTTAATTAATAAAAAATGCCCTTAGATTCTTAGATGACGACAAGTTTCAAATTAATCTGAAAATGAATAGGTCTTATTCATGAACAAACTAAATAAATATTGACTAATCAATCATATACAAATGCAAATCGAACTACCGAAAAATGTTATTGAACCCCTGAAACCTCCGATCGTAGCATTTTTCGACCCGGTTCTATGCTAGGCAGAGAAGGGGGTGTTACATTTGTGGTATCAGAGCTAAAGTTTAGTCGATTCTAGGACTAGACTGTTAATAAATAAGAACATTATTGTTGAAATTATTGATATTGCATTGATCATTGTTGCATCATTCATGTTTTGCCACCTAGGAGTATTTATTGTATATTGTGACTTGCCATTGATCAATCTCTTCTTTTATAGAATGTTTGGTTCATAGAAGGGTAATATCCACGAGCATGAGATGGAGTCCTCGATCAATGGCGAGGATATGAGGGGAAAGGATCCCCAATTTGATCTGAACCCACTTGCACCTGAGATTGAGATAGGGATGCAGGGTACACCGGCCGAATGCTATAAGAATATGACCGAAATGTTCAAGATGTTTATGGCTTCAATGAAAACGGAGCAGATGGCTCAAACATCATTAGTTTTTATACCAGCTCGAGCCCCTATCGATAAGCTATCTCAGTATCGGGCTTATTCTTTTACCGGAAGGGATGATGAAGATCCCAAGATTGTTGAGTACTAGTTGGATAATACGATGTGGATTCTGACCAAACAATTACAATGTAGCGATGAGCACAAGCTGGAGTGTGCCATTGCTTTGTTAGATGATGAGGCACTATAGTGGTGGGATACCATTATACTTACGGCACCTGAGGAATCTATTATTTGGGAATTCTTTCTGAAGGAATTCCGTAAGAATTATATCAGTGAGTACTATATGGCCGAAAGGCGAAACATCTTTCTCCACCTTAAGCAAGGTGGAAAACCTATTGAGCAGAATATTCATGACTTCTGCAAATACTACAAGTATGGAGTTGAATACATCAAGAAGGAGGAAGAAAAGTGCAGGATGTTCAGTGCCGGTTTATGTGACGAGCTCTAACCTATGTTCACTGCCTTGGGCATCACTAACTTCTAGGAGCTAGTCAATAGAGTAAAGGCCACTGAAGCAGCAAAGAAGGCTCAAAGGTTCGGAGGCTTCGAAAAGAGGCAATTTGATGATTCCTGACCTCCGAGACCAAAAAAGAAGGGTAAGTACTAAGGCAAGCAAAATTTCTACTCCCAACCTTCCTGATCTGGAAACATCTCTAAACCACAATTTGTAACTCATTCTTTTGGGAGGGCAACATCAGTAGAAAGCACTAGTGGTTCGGGAAAGTCTACTCCATATCCAGTTTGTAACTACTTTTAGAATAAGCATATGGATGGTTAATTCCGTAAACAATCTAGAGCCTGCTACTTTTGTGATGAGTAAGGACACTTCATCCGAGATTGCCTAAACAATCCAAACAAGACTACTATTGTTCCATCTTCTTCACCATCACATGCATAGTCATATAAGGGTAAAGGACTGAAGAAAGGTTCGTATGGAACATTTGGGGGACATAGTGGTCCATCTAAGGCCCCGAACAAACAAGAATCAAAAGCCACTGCTCAGGTGTACCATGTGAGGAGTCGTGAAGAGAAGGAGGACCCCGATGTTATAGCAGGTACCATTGAGTTATATTCTCGTCCTATTTATGCTTTGGTTGACCTGGCTCTACATATTCCTTTATTAGCACCGTATTGATAAAGAACCATAAAATGACATGTGAACCTATTGCATCGAGAATCTCTATGACAAACCCTTTGGGTGATAGTGTTACCATTAGCTTGATATGCAAGAATTGTCTTTTGATCATTCAAGGGATTCCTTTTTTGCCTAACTTGATGGCCTTACCGATCCATGAGTTTGATGCAATTTTGGGACTTGATTGGCTTAGTGGGCATCAAGCCTGGGTAGATTGCTTGAAGAAAAAGTTGTATCTTCGAGGACTTGGTAAAGAAAGTGTTACCCTTTTGAGTTCGAAGAAACCATCTTTGTATGCTTCTGCCGTAGAGGCCAAGGGAGAAGCTCTACTATCTAGTATAGATACAGTATGTGACTTTCCCGATGTCTTTCCTGAGGAACTTCCGAGTTTAACACCAACCCAGGAAGTGGAGTTTGGTATTGAGGTACAACCTAGAACAACACCGGTCTGTATTGCACCTTATCGTATGGCAGCTATTGAGCTAAATAAGTTGAAGACTCAGATTCAAGATCTGTTAGACAAAGGCTTTATTCGACCGAGTTCCTCACCTTGGGGAGCTCCAGTCCTCTTTGTTAGGAAGAAGGATGGATCCATGAGGTTGTATAAGCTTTCATTATTGCATTGATAATGTTAAATCATTGAATCATTGAAATATTGGTCATTGAACTTATTGAAATGGAACTAAGGGTCAAAATCATGGATATTGATTCATGGAACATATTGAAATGATCATTGATATTGTTATAAAACTAGAATTGTAATGGACCTTGGATTTGAGTGGAAATTGGATACAATTGACATGCCATAAGATTCATGAGCTATTGGTATGGGTGGAATACGGTCCTTGGACTACGATCCATATTTGGCGAGGCAGAGGGATGATTTGTATATTGGTCATTTTGGTGAGGCAGAGGGATTAGACCATTTATTGATTTGGCGAGGCGTAGGAGTTTGCGTATCCACTATCTTGATCAATCAAAAGATGTATATTGATTTATTGACCTTATTGTAATTCATATGAATCATAGGTATAATTGATGAATTAGCATGAAAGCATGTAAAAAAATGATTGCATCTTATATGTTCATGTTACTATTAACTACCTCACTAGGCAAAGTATGCCTAACACATTCATTTTTCCTACATTTTCAGGTTAAGGTCTTGTGGAGGAGCATTGAATCCCTTTTTTTTGAAAGGTTTTTTGGCAAGTCCACTAGTCAAGGGTATGTAAGTTTACCTATAGATACTCCTAGAATGGTGACATGTTTTGTTAAACTATAATTATGTATTTCGATATATTGGTAATGTGTAAGGTATGCATAGAATCGTATATTGTAAAATAACTTTGATGAGAAATGGTTTAAGTAGTGAATATGCATGCTTTAAGCTAAAGAGACTAAAACTAAGAAAAAGGATTTAGAATGAATATAAAAGTGATATTCTGTTAAATTATGTTAATTATAGATCGCTGGTAAAATTTTATAAGGATTGGATTTCATTTACTAAGTCAAATGGATTAAAAACCAGCTAAAACATGACATTATAGGTTAGGTGTATCGAAACGGATCCATAGTGTTTCGATATGACCGGTTTAAAATCTTTAAGATATATTTTTAATTAATAAGAAATTCCCTTAGATCCTTAGATGACGACAAGTTTCAAATTAATCTGAAAATGAATAGGTTTTATTCATGAACAAACTAAATAAAGATTGACTAATCAATCATATACTAATCGAAATCAAATTACTGGAAAATGTTATTGAACCCCCGAAACCTCCGATCGTAGCATTTTCCGACCAGGTTTTCTGCTAGGCCGGGAAGGGGGTGTTACATGCTTGGTTGCCTAATTTCATATATAAAACACAAGGTTCACAACATAATTCAAACATAAAAGAACATAGTTTAACATGCTTCAAAAGTTTCATCAAATCTCAAATACCCAACATATAAAGATAACTCAAGCCAATATGTCCCAAAATGGAATTCAAACTCAAAAGTTCTTTATTCCATTGCTCTCAACTTCCTAGGTTCATAATTTAAGAAAAAACATACTTGAGCTAAAGTAAATATTAAAAATAGGCACGTGCGAGCCTTTGCTTTTCGGTTGCTTCCAATAATTACTTATCTGCATTGCAAGGAAAAAGAGAGGTTAAGCTTGAAGCTTAGTGAGGGTAATAAAACATTTAAAAACATCACTTGCAATGCAGCCCATAAATACTCAATCTTATCAAAGTAAAAACATGTCATGCTTCTTTAAAAACAATGTAAACATGGCCATCAATGCCAACAATAAAAACCAACAAGTGTTAACAAAATCATGGCTCACAAGCCAACATAAAGTACCGGTAAAATCCCGTTTTAAAAGATATCTCAAGCTTTCAAAGCAAAACAAGGCTAACATGCTATTCACCTAGCAAAGCCTAAAATTCACATAACACTTGCAAATTCAAATAGAAAACATAAATTATATTGGCGCTAGTGATCCGATTTGTACCACTCCATATCGTTATGATAAACGGGCAACCGCATGTTAATACCACTCCCATAGAATGCACATGTTGATACCATTCTCAACATGAATTATCTCACCTTGGTGTCCGGTGACAGTATCACTCCTATCAGACGGATGTGACAGTACCACTCCCATCACACAACATTAGACTAAAAGCCAAAATGCAACACACAAGGAATTTAAACACATATGACTTTTAAATATTTATAGTGCACTCTAGACCCTATTGATCGATCAACTTATCCCATAAGGTTCATCACTTAACTAGCCAATATGTATATCAAAAACCAATGCTCAACTTAATTCAAAATAGAATTAAACACATGCATCCCATTATTTTAAGCACCAAGTGCAAATCCTGTAAAAATAGCTTCTCTCTTGTTTTTGAAATTAAAACCATGGGAGCATCAATTATATGTCATAATCTTTATAAAACAGTAACATGAGCATTGAAAAGTGCTCAACACACTATCACTTTTTACTCCTTTTATGGGCATTAATCATCAAATATACACCCACTCGGGCCAATGCATGTGCTTAATGTGATATATTTAGAAGTTATACTCATATAGATAATATTTACAGAAAAAGGCACGTTTTATTGCGTTTTCATATCTGTGCAGGAGAACCAGTGCCGCGGCAGGGACAAGGCCGAGGCAGGACCTGATGCCGAGGCAGCAGCAGGAAGACAGGAAGCAAGACTGTAGGCGATGGAAAGATAAAAATCCAAGGAATGTGTCTGGACTTGAAGCTCATGGATCGGAGCTGGCTAGCACAAGGAAAAGTCCAAAGGAAGACCACGCGGGAAAGCCTCCTTAGCCGAAGCAAACTTGGAAATATATTATTATTATTATGTACTTGACTTGTTCCCTACTCCAAGTTGTATTCTACTTAGGAAAGGTTTGCCCTAGGTCTAGCCTATATAAGGACCTAGCCACCCAATGTACAATATACGGAATACCTAGGGAGAGAGCCGATTTTTATTCTTGTTTCTTTCCTCTCCATTATGTTCTAAACCTTCTTAGGGATTAGGTGAAGGTTGTCGAGTATTTGTGAGAGGAGATTGTACCTTGTCTTTGATTCAATGCAATAAAGTTATCAAGGTTTGCTTATCCTTTCTTATTCTTTGTTTTCACAATTGAGCTCGGGAGAGGATATTGTGAATCATCCATTTATCTAAGCTCGGGAGAGTTAGATTCACAAAAGGGGTAAGTACGGTGTTTCAATCGCGAAATACTAACTCGGCCTAGGGATAGGTTAAGAGTTTCAGCGGCTAAAAGAGGTGTGAGATTGGTTGGTGAGTATACTTGGTTCACGCCGGGAGGTATCATCAAGGACTAGTCATGAACAACACTCTGACTTAGGGATAAGCGGAGTCATCCAAGGACACTTTGCTGAACCTTGGTAGAGTCTCCCCACGAGCAAGGGATTGCCGCGGCAGACAGTATTGTCGCTGCCAAGGCAGTAAACTGCAGTGCTGCCAAGACAGTGATATACGATTGCATTGGACAGAGACAAGTCAATCAATTCCACAATACGACGCAACTGGATCCTAGCCCATCTCTCTCTACTATTTTGATTCTTTATTTTTATTTAGTTATTTTAGTTTTGATAAATCAAATCAAATAACTTGTGTTCTTTACTTTTTCTACAGAACAAGAAGGTGAAGAAAGCATATTAAGTATACTGGTCCCTGAGGAGACGATAACTCGATAAAATACTTATCACTTATTACTTTCGATGTGTCCACTTGCACTAAACGCGCACTTTTGACACGCGACACTAAGTTTTGGATGTGTTTCGGAAAAGGCGAGAATGTCGGTTGGCTTCGGCAAGCGAGTTTCGAACAAGTGGTGAGTGGGCTTCCATATTGGCAAGGTTTTACTTGTTTTATAAAAGGTTTGGGGGTGTAGGGATGGTGTGAAGAAACTTCCTACGCTCAGAAGTAAGTTAAATGATTTTGCTCTCTTAATGGTTCTCATATCGCTCCATATTTGTCATGTTTTGGTCATGCTCATAATGTAGTTTTTACATATGTGATTTATGCATGAGAAATGATAAGTGCTTTGGCTAAATGGTGTTTTCATTATTGTCCATTGGTATCGGATATGTTTTAGCAATTGAACATTACATGAGTTTTATTAATTTCTATGATTTGATAACATATCCAATGATTGGTAGTGTTGCATTGGTTTTATGAAAGATGATTATGAAGAAATGGTTTCCAATACATGAATTGAGTTTGAAAATGATGCATGCATGTGTTAGCTGCTGTATATGCATGGTTTATGATGGTTTCCATGACTTTTAAAGCATGAGAATGATATGGATTAAAGTATGGTTATTACCTTTTCCCCGAATAAAGCCGTTGAGCATGATTTGAGTTCACTTTAATGAACATATGTTGAGTGCATTGTAAAACAACAAGCTTCCATGCATAATGAGAATGATATTGGCTTAGTGACACTATTTTAAGACCACGAATACAAATGACATGTCATTAGGATTAAGTGCACTATAATATTGAGTTAATATATTGTATTGCCTACACATAAACAAGGGTGACTTTGTGTCCGACCGTGCGTGTAGAGCTTGCCTACACGTAAACAAGGGTGACTTTGTGTCCGACCGTGCATGTAGAGCTTGCCTATATGTAAACAAGGGTAACTTTGTGTCCGACCGTGCATATAGTTGACCCATACGTAAACAAGGGTGACTTTGTGTCCGACCGTACGTAGTGGTGGTAACATGTATACAAGGGTGACTTTGTGTCCAACCGATGCATGTTGAGACCAAATGTCTCTTGATAAGGAATAAGGAATCCGAGTATTCGATGGGTATAAGGTTTGAACCAAGCTAGTCACTTAGTTGCCAATATGCATGGTTTATGATTTGAGATTTTTGTGCATTGAAAAGCATGAGATTGTATCACATGTTGATATAGAATTATTCATAAAATGTAATGTTTTAAGATCATGAATTTCATAAGTATGTGGTTTAAATAAGTTTTGCGCAAGGATATGAGCATAAGAGAATGGCCTAAGTGTTGCTATGTGTTTAGCAAATAAGACTTGTGATGTGCACATTAAAGTGCGTATGGTTTAAGCTTTGCTACGTGTATAGCATATAAGACTTGAGATGATGCATAGAGATGCATATATATTAAAAAGTCCATAAGTATTGTTGTTGTTTTAAAAACATGAAAGTCTTGTGAATTTTAGTTTTGAGTTGAATGAGATAATTGACACTTGATAAGGAAACGGATTTGGTTTTGTAAACAATGTTTGAGACACTTATATTAAGCATGACATGGCATGATTTAAAGTGTTTTATTGTTGGACTTATGGGCTGCATTGCAAGGGTGGTATTTTTATGTTTTACCCCTCACTAAGCTTATGCTTACCCTCTCTTTTACCTTGCAATACAGATATATTAACCGAGGCAACCAAGGGAAGCAAGATTCCAAGTGCGTGTTAATGAATAACTAAAGTATGTGTTTTAAAGATTAGTAGTAGTAAGAGAGCAATGGGGGTATGATTTCATTTTTGTAAAAGTTGGTTTTTGGTTGACATGAGTCACTTTGGTTATATGAACTTGAGTATCTTTTGGATGTTGAACAATGTTGATATCTAGTAAGTAAAAGCATTTAAAGAAAGTGTGATGTATGCTTTTGTGTTTGCTTTAGGTATGCTTATTCTTATATGGCTATGAATGTTGTGAGAAAGTTAGAAAGTATGCCTATAGGAGTTTCGGGGTCTATGATGGTTTCAATTGGTTGTCTAAGTTGCTCTTGGTGCCTAGGAATTATGCAAATAGTTGATGGTGGTCAATGGTTGCGTCTTTTATGGATTAAATCTACTTAAAAGGGCTGATTTTATGATTCTGGGCACGAAGGTATCGAAACTTTAAGAGAAGTTTCGAAACCTTTTACATAAAGTTTCGAAACTTCCAAGTAGGTTTCGAAACCTAGCGGGCTAGTTGGATGTTGGAACCTTACTGGAATGAAAGTTTCGAAACTCTCAAGAAAAAGTTTCGAAACCTTTGTCATTAAGTTTCGAAACCTACTTTTAAGGTTTCAAAATCTTTGGCTGCTATGAGTTAATAGTTGCCGAAAATTGCATTTTAGTCCCGGATAACATTCTATGCCCAATTATGGTAGCTACGAATGTTATTTTGGGTTGAAATTTCACCTAGATGCATAAGTTGACTTAATTTCAAGTTGTCTAACTTAAATTGGAGGTAGTTCTTAGAAATTAAAAGTTTTACATTTTGGTCCCTAAATAGTGAAGCATGCAATTGGTGATGTTAGAATGCTCCGTTTGGTTTCAAATTTATCGTGGGTGTTCTTTGAATGTTTAATTGAACTTAACATACTCATGTGTTTAAATGAGTTCTCAATTGTGATTGCATTGCTTCCGTTCTTGTTCTGCATGAAATAACACATATTGGAACTTAATTATGCATCTAGATAAAAAATATAGCGTTTTCAGGGTTGTTTATCGGATCGGTCCTTCACGGGTTTGGTTCGATATTCTCCGTGTAATCCATTAGAGTCGGTTCCGTCTAGGTCGGTCTAAGGGGATTAAAGATCCCACAGGGACTAGAAACTTCCAGATTACGCTTGTTTGATTGACAATTCAGGAAGAAGATTGAATAGTGTTTGGGTAAAAAGGGTTGTCGAAATAAAAACTAGTAATTGAAGATGAAATAAAAAATAATTCAATAAAATAAAAACTAGCATTAGGCTCTCGCTTTGACTCGACGTTAATAGATCATCGATAAAAGATTTTCACTTTGGGATTTTACATCGGTACTTATCATTCAAGGTTCAATCCTTGAAGCAAAACTTTGAAACCGAATACCCAAGTTCTATCTTTGATATTGGTTTCATGGATTAATCCACCAACTCAATGTTTGTAGACAAAAATGTTTAAATCATTAAAACCGACTTGGATTATGTTATTGCAATAATAACTGATACAATCTTAGTTTTCTTTTAGTAATAAATTTGCTAAGTGTTTTCCCAGGAAGTCGGATTTGCTTCAATAGTCGATCTTTCCTCCCACACAAGTGATCAAATCAAAATCTTGATCAAAGTCAATCTTTAGTTTTAAAATCAATTTGATTTTAGAAATAAGTTCAAAAAAACTAAAAGAAATAAAAATCGAAGTTATTGATGCGCTTTTCAATCCTCATGCTTGGATCGAGTCATTGCTTAAGGCCTTGGCTATTAAGAACTTAGCCGAGCATAATTATATCAAGAATTATGCTCGACATAAAAATAAATTAAAGTAAAAATAAAAGCAAGAAAAATAAAGAAAGAAAGCTTTTATAAAAAGAAAGGGGATGGAAAATTCAAGGATTCAGGGATAAGAAAGAGGACTTCTAGGCTTACTCAAGGTGGATTTTTATAGTCTTCTACAAACCCTGAAATAAAGGGATAAACCCTAGATAAATCTAAAAATATTTAAATTCAAAAGATAAATCCAAATTTGAAATTTAAATTTCGGCTGATAAGCTATCTGGAACGTGTGGGACCGCCGGCACACCCCATGGCGCAGCAAAACAAAATTATAACGGTCCTTCTAGTGATCCATGTACGTTTAATCCGAAATCGGGAGGAAGAGATGCGATGACTTAAATTAGGTTCCTTGATAAGCAACAAAAAAAAGCAACTAGATTTGCTACAATCACGATCGTTCGGCAATTTTGAATCTTTAGCCTCCACGAATATCGTCTCGACCTCTACTCAGTTCACCCGGTTTAGAGAGAAAAATCTCGAAAAACCGGTTTTTCGTGATTTTAGGGTTTGGGAATTCGGAATTCTCTATCATGGTTGCTAGACCAAAGATCCTTTATATAGGTGTAACCCTAGGTATAAGAATTTGATTCCGAATTTGTTTATAAGAAATAATTACTTTAATTATTTCCTTAAATTTCGGAATCTATATTTAATTCGAATTTAAAAGGGATATAATTACTTTAATTATATCCTTTATTAAAATTCGGGATTAAATATATTCTACTTATACTTATATATATTTTTGCTCCTTTTCAACCATTGGGTATGACCCTATAGGCTCATTGTAACGTTAGTAGTAATATTAGAATAATTCTAATATTACAAACAATGAGTTACATCTAGCAATATATCATTGTCATCTAAGTTACAAGAGATCATGATTCGTTGTATCATGTCCGTGACCAACTATCTTAATGTATTATATCCTTTTGTCCTTTTATATCTTTAATAGGCACAAGTCTTGGAATAGTCACACTTGTATAGTCTATTTTAATGTTTCTTGATATCTAGAGTGGACTACTTTTAATGAATAATTTGTGATATCTCATATCAACGTATTCAAGCATGGCCATGCATTTCTAGTCTCACTCAATCAAGTGACCTTTGATATATTTTCCTATTACGTAGGAAGGACAAATCCTATCTTGATCATTCATATCTCACTACATACATTGTAATATGTCCAATGCCAGTTTTTATAGTGTAACTAATTACGAGACACGTTTAACTGCATCAAAACATAAAACAACATATGTTGAGATAGTAATAATCTCAAGTCTAAGGATCATACATATAGTTTTCACTATGAGCAATATCGTGACTGTCACATAATAATCCAAGATATATGCTCATAGTGGGTCAATATAATATATTATTCTCTATTAATATATTCATGTATTAATTCTGAAATTTCTATGTCAATGACAACTCATTGTAATCAATTAATCACATGTTAGTCTTAAGTGTATTATTATTGTCCATACCCATAATAATACTTGACTAAGGATCTTTTAATAATAATACATATATTATTATATGGACCTTATTGTTTCTCAGTTTATGTTATACATTGACACATATATCTGAAAACAACAATGGCAATGCCTTTATTCAATAAAATTGGTAAATAAAAGTATCCTTACAATCATCATATGATTGGTCTTTGGGCATACTCTAACAATCTCCCACTAGCACTAAGACCAATCACTCACATATCTAATACCGAGTGACTCAGTGTGACGATCATGCTTTTGTTGCGTCAGAGGCTTCGTTAAGGGATCAACAATGTTATCATCCGTGTGTACTTTACATATCTCCACATCTCCTCGATCTATGATCTCTCGAATGAGATGGAAGCGTCTAAGAATATGTTTGGATCGTTGATGAGATCTGGGTTCCTTTGCTTGTGTAATGGCTCCATTGTTGTCACAACGGAGTTCTATAGCATCTGATATGCTTGGAACAACCCCTAGTTCGGATATGAAGTTTTTGATCCAAACAACTTCCTTTGCTACTTCGCTGGCTACAACATACTCAGCCTCTGTCGTAGAATCAGCTACTGTGTCTTGCTTAGAACTTTTCCAACTTACAGCACCTCCATTAAGATAAAACACAAATCCAGATTGCGATCTTGAGTCATCCTTGTCTGTTTGGAAACTAGCATCAGTATAACCTTTTATACTTAGCTCTTCTTTGCCTCCATAGACAAGGAATATATCCTTAGTTCTTCTCAAGTACTTAAGGATGTTTTTGACTGCTACATAGTGACTTTCACCAGGGTTTACCTGATATCGACTTGTCATGCTTAAGGCATACGATACATCTGGTCGAGTACATATCATGGCATACATGATAGAACCAATAGCCGAAGCATATGGAATCTTACTCATTCGTTCTCTTTCTTGTGGAGTTGAAGGACACATTTCCTTCGAAAAAGATATACCATGTCTCATAGGTAAGAATCCTTTCTTAGATTCTTCCATACTGAATCTTTTCAGAACTTTGTCTATATATATACTTTGACTTAGACCTAGAAGTCGTCTATATCTATCTCTATAGATGTTAACCCCTAAGATGTATGCTGCCTCACCCAAATCTTTCATAGAGAAACAACTACTTAACCAAGTCTTAACTGATTGTAAGGTAGGTATGTCATTTCCTATGATAAGTATGTCATCTACATACAAGATTAGGAAAGAAACAATGCTCCCACTAGTCTTCTTGTAAACACAAGGCTCATCTTCGTTCTTGATAAAACCAAACTCTTTGATTGCATCATTGAAACGAAGATTCCAGCTTCGAGAAGCTTTCTTCAGTCCATAAATGGACCTTTGTCTTTTGGTTGTGTCATATACACATCCTCTTCAAGTTTTGCATTAAGGAAAGCGGTTTTGACGTCCATTTGCCAAATTTCATAATCATGGAATGCAGCTATAGCAAGCAAGATCTGGATGGATTTAAACATAGCTATAGGGGAGAAAGTTTCGTCATAATCAATACCATGAACTTGTCGAAAACCTTTAGCGACTAGTCGCACCTTGTATGTTTGTACTTTTCCATCCATGTCGTTTTTCTTCTTGAAAACCCATTTACACCCTATGGGTTTTACCCCTTTAGGTGATTCAACCAAAGTCCATACTTGGTTGACTGATATGGATTCCATCTCAGATTTCATGGCCTCAAGCCATTTCTCAGAGTCTGGACTCAATACTGCCTCTTGATAAGTTCTTGGCTCATATTGATCCATAATAAGAACATCTCCATGCGTGGTAATGAGAAATCCATATCTCTCAGGTGCATGGTGTTCTCTTGTGGACCTGCGCAGTGATTTTGCTTCTAAATCTGTTGACTGTTCCTCAACAATTTGTGGAACATGTTCAATTTCAGTCTCAATGAATTGTTGTTCTTGAACTTCTGCAAGTTCAATGTCTCTACCCTTTCCTTTCTTATTGAGAAATTCTCTTTCGAGAAAAACTCCTATTCGAGCAACAAATACTTTGTTCTCTTTAGGGTTAAAGAAATAATATCCATTAGTTTCTTTGGGATATCCAACAAAATTACACTTATGAGATTTGGGTTCGAGCTTTGTAGACATCTGATGTTTGACATATGCTTCGCAACCCCAAATCTTCATAAAAGACATACTAGGACAGTTTCCTGTCCATATCTCATATGGTGTCTTTTGAACAGATTTAGATGGAACACGATTTAAAGTGAAAGCAGTTGTTTCTAGTGCATGTCCCCAGAAAGAAGTCGGAAGATCACTATGACTCATCATTGATCGAACCATGTCTAACAAAGTTCGATTTCTCCTCTCAAAAACTCCATTCCACTGTGGTGTACCTGGTGGAGTAAGTTCTGAGACAATCCCACATTTTTTAAAGAGTTCATCAAATTCTATGCTTAAGTATTCTCCACCTCGATCTGATCGAAGTGTTTTAATACTCTTGCCTAGTTGATTTTGTACTTCATTCTTGAATACTTTAAAATTTTCGATAGCCTCAGATTTATGGCACATAAGGTAAATGTAACCATATCGACTGAAGTCATCAGTGAAAGTGATGAAATACTGAAATCTACCTCTAGCTTGTGTGTTCATTGGTCCACAGACATCACTATGTATTAATCCCAGTAAATCACTTGCTCGCTCACTTTTACCATTAAAAGGAGCCTTAGTCATTTTTCCTAATAAGCAAGATTCACATACATCTAGTTGTTCAAAAACAAATGAATCTAAGAATCCATCTTTATGGAGTTTTGATATGCGTTTCTCACTTATATGGCCTAACCGACAATGCTAGAGATAAGTTTGATTTGAGTCATTTATTTTTGATCTTTTGGTATTTATGTTATAAATGACATTTTCTAGATTTAAAATGTATAAGCCATTAACCAATTGTGCCAAACCATAAAAAACATTATCGAGATAAAAAGAACAACAATTATTCTTAATAATAATCTCAAAGTCAATCTTGTCCAAACAAGAAATAGAAATAATGTTTTTAGTCAAACTAGGCACAAAATAACAATCTTCTAAATGTAAATCAAGTCCACTAGGTAAAGATAAAACGTATGTTCCTATGGATAATGCAGCAACTCTTGCTCCATTTCCCACTCGTAGGTCTACGTCTCCCTTAGCTAGATTCCTTCTCTTTTACAGTCCCTGTACAGAAGTACAAATGTGAGAACCAAAACCGGCATCTAATACCCAAGAAGAAGATGTTGACAAATTCACATCGATACCATAAATACCTGAAGCAGATGCACCATCTGCTTTTGCCTTGTTGATCTCTTCAAGGTAAATGGGGCAATTTCTTTTCCAGTGTCCGGTCTTATTGCAGTGGAAACATTTTCCTTCCTTGCTAACTCCCCCTTTGGGTTTCAGTGCATCATGTCCTTTGGGTATAGGCTTACCTTTACCCTTGTACTTTGCCACTGCCTTTCCCTTTCCTTTGTCCTTGTGGACCATCAGAATGGGCTTAGGTCCACCCTTAGATATATTTTTTTCAGCAGTTCGTAACATGCCAAGTAATTGTGGTAAAGTTTTGTTAATTTCATTCATGTTGAAATTAAGGACAAATTGGTTGAAGCTATTCGGCAACGATTGCAGAATAACATCAATAGCCAATTCACCCTTGAGAGGAAAACCTAGCTTTTCCAACGTTTGGATATAGCCTATCATCTTAATGACATGAGCTCCTACAGGAGATCCCTCTACCATTTTGCAATGAAATAGAGCTTTAGAGGTCTCATACCTCTCTTGACGTGCTTACTCCTCATATATTTCTTTGAGGTTTTGAATCATCTCATATGCAACCATGTCCTCATGTTGCTTCTGAAGATCAGGAGTCATGGTAGCAAGCATAAGACATCCGACATCTAACATGTCATCCATATGTTTCTTAAACTTGTCTTTGTCAGCTCTAGAAGCATTAGTTGTCGGTTCATCAGGAACAGGTTCTTCAATGACATATTCCTTTCTTTCCTGTTTGAGAAAAATTCTCAAATTGCGGAACCAATCAAGGAAGTTTATGCCGTTGAGTTTCTCCTTCTCAAGGAGTGATCGCAGTGATATAGTGTTGTTTGCCATTTAGATCTACAACAATGGAAATACATAATATAAATTTACCAATTTGAAATATTATAATAGGTCTTTGTTTATAAATTACTCCTACTATTTTGTTCAAAATTAGAATCCCCTCTCGTTTTTAATTTCGTAAAAATTTGACGAAAATTTTTCTAGTGAGCGAGGATCCATAATTCACTAATTTCCTAAATCAGCTTTGGCTTTTCTTTTAGGATAGAGGTTATTTAGGTAAGTAACCTTTTACTAATTACATCTCATGTAGCCTTTAGGTTTCTAATCCTATTACAACAACCTAACTAAGTTATTACCAATATTTCGACCGAAGAATATCACTTGCTTATTCTTCGCGTTTAACCAAGATGGACTTATGTGTTAATGCTTTGGCAAAACCCACATAAGATCGATCAAGGCCTTAACGAGGGCAAATATTGGACGACTAAATTTAACTTAGATTAATTTGAGGGAAAACTTTAACTATCTCATCGTTATTTCCTTTAATTTGGCCCTTATTGATCTCATCAATATATACGAGTAGAAGATATATATCATACATTACATCACATACATGATAGATATAAAATAATAAGATTGTAATGGTTATAGCCCAAAATAAAGAATTAAGATGGCCCATCCCAAGCTAATGGGAGAACCTTAAAACCCTAATTCTACACTAAAATTGCTTCTCAAGCATCTTCTCGCCTTTGCTCCAAATGTATCAATTGCTTCTTGGAATAATATTACAATTAAAGAAACTCGTTTTACATACAAGGGAGTAAGATGAGAAGAAAAGTACAACAGAGATAGAGAAAGGCACGACACGCATACCATATTTAAAATTTACAACTATTGTAAAAGCAAGGGCTATAACCATGAATGTCAAACACCGTGCAAAGCAAACATATCATATATATGCTATCACGAAATCGTTAATATTACCAATATCAAACACCATGCAAAGCAAACGTACCGGCACGGTTGGTAGGAAATTTTGAAAAATAGAGACTATTTTTCTATGGAAAAACATCATGATTTGATAAGATTTATCAACAAAATCGCGTTTTCGAGATTTTTAAGTCCCTTAGATTTTTCCATATCGGAATAACAATTATTCATTTTTCCTTGATGCGATCTGCTATCGCACTTTTGCCGATCACTATGTCAACGATTGACATATGATTATCGTAAAACCCTTGTAGCAACTTGGCGACTATAATTAACAGATTAACATTTTAATCGTATCCCTAATCGACTACCAATATTAATATTTATATCGCCGATATAGTAAAACAAATCAAGCATCTCATACATATCGCATCACCCAAGTATTTAACCCTATTACGGATCGTACAAGTGGCTCTGATACCACTGTAGGACCGCCGGCACACCCCATGGCGCAGCGGAACAAAATTACGATAGTCTTTCTAGTGATCCATGTACGTTTAATTCGAAATCGGGAGTAAGAGATGCGATGACTTATATTGGGTTCCTTGATAAGCAATAAAAAAAAGCAACTGGATTTGCTACAATCACGATCGTTCGACAATTTTGAATCTTTAGCCTCCACGAATATCGTCTCGGCCTCTACTCAGTTCACCCGGTTTAGAGAGCAAAATATCGAAAAACTGTTTTTCGTGATTCTAGGGTTTGGGAATTCGGAATTCTCTATCATGGCTGCTAGACCAAAGATAAATCTATAGCCTTCTACAAACCCTGAAATAAAGGGATAAACCCTCGATAAATCTAAAAATATTTAAATTCAAAATAAAAAAGATAAATCCAAATTTGAAATTTAAATCTCGGCTGATAAGCTATTTGGAACGTTGATAAACTATCACGCGCTTGCTGACATCATCTTCTAGAAGCTGCTGACCAAGTGCCATGTCATATTTTCATGCCCAAAGTCAAGCCCATCAATCCAAACTCGATCAAGAAAATAAAAAACTTCAAAAACACCAAGATCAGTAAAATAATTCAACGAATCAAGGAGTAATTAAGCACAAAATATTAACTATCTTGAGCACTTATCATATACTCTAAAAGAAGACTGTAACACCCTAAAATCGGGCTAGGAGAATGATAGGAATAAATCATAAATCAATCTAATCATATGTCATTTATATTAGAAAGATTGGACTTAATTAACAGAAAAGAGAAAATAAAGAGCTAATGTGAAGTGACTAGAATGAAGCATAGATAAAACCTAAGGCTTGCATGCTAAACCTTTAGAAGTTTATGAGTGGAGATCCATGTGACATACAAGGGCAAATAAGATCCATTTTAATTGGATTTTATCCCATAATTTAACAAAAAAATAAAGAAAATAAGAAATGGACAGGGGATGTGGACGACATACTCATTGGATAGGAAAAAGAAAAACAAATTAACATCTTCTACCTTTTGTTTCTCTCCATTTTTAAGAGTTGCAAAAAGGGTTTGAGTGAGAGAGCTATTTCTTTTTAAAATTCCACAAAATAACTTAGTATTTAGTGAGTTAAGAGGATTATTTTTCCAACCATAGAAGCTAAGGAAGCTAAACAAGCTTTGGAAGAAGTCATTTAGTGCTATGGGACAGTTTTGAACAAGTTAGGTAAAGTTCTTGTTACCTTTGAATTTTGATGTCATCTTGGTTATATTAAAGTTTGGTTTAATTTATTTATTGTTTTTTTTATGGTGTTAGAAGCATGAGAAGGTAGAATAGAAAGCTTGGGTTAGGATTTAAACCCATGAAATTTGAGATAGTCAAATCTGCCATAATGTGTAATTCCGGGTAGCCATTTTGGAAAAATTACTTAGGACGAATTTCAGAGAATTAGAGGCTTAAATTTTGCAGTCTATTAGCCCCATAAATCTATTTTAAGTGAAAATTTACTGAACCTCATTCGGAGTTATGCAGAGAAAGTTATAAGTCAATTAGTAAAGGGTGATTCAAATTGTCCAGAACATCCTATTCTGGAACATGGACTTTAAACGGGCACCTTGAATAGAACGGTTAGAATTTTAATCTGAAAATTAATAGTATTAATATTTCATGTGTCTAGAAGGCTTGGAAAAAAACGGAAATCAATTTTAATTTCTATAGCAAAATCTAGAAACGAATTAAAACTAGATATTTAGGCTGTCCGAAAATGAAAATAGGTCTATCTTTAGGTAGAAAACTGTACTAAATGACTTATTAATAAAATGAAAGCTTATTATGGTTAAAAATATGATTTCATTATCTTTCAAATGGTATAAAGTAATCGAAAATCCGATGTACGAATTAAAAGATATGCAATTTTTAGTAAAGGGTCAATAAATTGTCTAGTGTAGGACAGATTTGAACCTTGCATTTGTAATACATATAAACACTTGAATTGAGTAGTTTTAATACATTCTAATGAATGATTATGTATGTATGGTATGTTAGAGGATCCAAAGGAATTCGATAACGAAGAGGAGGAAAGACTAGACCTTGCAAGGAGGAAGGGCAAAGGGATCTCCATCCTCAATCCTTGATAGCTTGAAGTCTTAGTGAGTGTGGTTAACTTAGGGTTGGGAACTAGGTCCCAACCACCCCTTTTATGTTTAAATTGCCATGAAACCTGACTAATTAAACATTTGGCTAAATCATGGGAGGTAGGTGTAAATTGTTTGTTAAACTTGCTTGTTGCCATGTCTATTTGAATGTTAGAAAATGCCATGAATATTACTATACTTGTTTGCATGAGTTGATTTAATGCATAATTGTTGATATGTTTTTCAAATATTAAAGCATGGTGTAGCATGCTATTGCAAGGTATGTATGGTAAGTTATTCTTACATATATGTTGCCTTCATGAATTTCCATGTTCTTTACTTGAAATATGAAAGAACTAACAATAAAAGAACTAAAAATCCTTGGTTGCTAGTTGGTCCTAGGTAGAAAGGCATGCCTAGGATATTTAGCTCTCTTGTGGTGGTAAGTCACATACTTGTCTTGTATGTTTATTCATCCTTCTTGCTAGATACTTTGTGTATCGACTTGATAGTACTTCGTGTACTTGTACCTCGTGTACGTCTTGTGTTGTCATGGGCACCTTCTTGGATGCTATATGCATCAACTTGCTAGGTACTTTGTGTACCCACTTGTAACCCGATTACCTTCTTACTAACTAAAAACAAAGGAGTCAAAATATGTCAAAACCTATAAAACTTGAATATTCATTTGGTGCCTCTTGTTATGCTACTTGACTAGTTAAAATTTGCATGGGATAATATATATGCTATTGCATTGGTACCAACATGCTACTTGCTCTTGAAGTGTATACTTATATGACTTGAAAGCATAATAAATCTTGTTTTCTTTAAATTGAAAGCATGTCTATGATATATGTCTTGATTAAAAGCATGATATGTTTAATTTAAAAGCATGATAGTCCTTGTAAGATCTGAATTGAAAGCATGTCTATATTTATTAGTCTTGAATGAGAGTATGTCAATATTTGTTTGCTTAAATTGAAAGCATGATTTGTTGTATATCTTTGTTACTTGCTTAATGCATGTTTAACCGGTTAGTTCTAGGAACTAACTCACTAAGTACCTATCACTCTTTTGTTTCCTTTCTCCCAAAATATCAGGTTCTCAATCAAAAGAATTAAGCTAAGGTTGATCAAGAAGGCAAGCAGAAGCAACATGCTAGGAGTATGGTATTTTGTACATTTTGTTAACTCCTAGAATGGTGTCATAGTGAACTTGTTAGGGTAGCATTTTGCATTTTGGGATTATGCCTGTAAATTGTATGTAATGGCCTTTATTTTGTGTATTTAGCATGCAAACTATTGATCCAATTAATTATGTTAGCTTGTAAGCCTAGGTTGACATTAGTTGTTATATTGAAATTGTACTAAATGGCATGAATGTTAGAGAATGATGATTTTGGCTTGATATATCACGTATGCTTGTTTTGAACAAATCGTTTGATTGCGTTTAAAGAAATACCAAATGGTTACCTTGTCCTCCAAGAAAGACCAAATTGGTCACTTTGTTTGATTATGGTCTTGATTTGAAAGCAAGAGTAACACTCCTATCTCCTAAACCGAGATAGGGGTGTTATACATATTGTGGCATCAGAGCTTAGGCATTGATTCTAGGACTGCTTGTACATTCATGCATCATATAAGATTAAACTATGTCACCCAGGAATTATATACCATATATGCTTGTGCTTGTGCTTATCTAAACTAGTTATTGTTTAAAAATTGTAGAATGTCTGAAAAAAGATTAGCTCGGGACGTTGATACTCCTGCGAGCTCCTCGAATGGAGGAGACGACTTAGAGTTGCAACCAAACCTTCCACCGCAAATACCTCAACTCCAGTACCACCACAACTACCTCAACCACCAGTACCACTTGCTCCTTAACTAGAAGCCCCGGCTATTCGGAACGTACAAAAAGAATATCTCCTTAGCATGAAGGATATGTTCAATCAACTTATTGTGAATCTTATGCAAGAACATCCTGCCCCCGCTGCTACACCAAGTAGAGCTCCTATTAACAAGCTTGCTTGATTTAGAGCTTATACATTTACTGGTGAGATGTTGAAAGGCCCGAGGAGGCAGAAAATTAGCTTGAGCGTACTACGCAAATTTTGAAAAAACAGTTACAATGTTCATATGAACAAAAGCTCGAGTGTGCTATATCTCTCCTCGCTGATGAAGCTTTGAGCTGGTGGGAAACAACTACTTTGACTGCCCCGGCCAAATCGTTCACTTGGAAATTCTTTGTGGAGGAACTTAAAAAGAAATACATCAGTGAGAAGTACTTAGCCGAGCACAAACATCGCTTTTTCTACTTGAAACAAGCCAATAAGCCCATTGAATAGTACGTGGCTGAATTTTGTAACTACTTCAAGTACGGTTCAGAGTGTATAAAGACTGAAGAAGATAAATGCCGCAAGTTTACTGATGGCCTTAGTGATGAACTAAGCTCTATGTTTACGGCCTTAGGGATTAAAGATTTTCAGCAACTGGTGAACCGGGACATTGCAACAGAAGCTAAAATGAAAGCATCTGAGAAAAGAAAGAGTGGTAATCGAAGTGATAAGAAACAAAAGCGGCATGACAAACAACAATAGAAATCCAATAAGAAGGCCAAGTATCACCAGGAAAGCTCAGCTACTAATACTTCTGCTCAGAAAGGCTATTATATTCTGAAACCACAACTGATGGATAGATCTCAGCTCCGGTTTCTTCTGTTCAAAGCATGGGGAAAATTGAAAGGATTCCTACTTGTAAGTTCTATCAGAAGCCTCATCACGGCTAGTGTCGTGCACAGTTTAAATTATGCTATGCTTGTGGTGAAGCCAACCACTTTAATAAGGATTTCCCCCATAATCCTAATAAAGCTATTGTTCAATCTCGTACCATCTAGAACTCTACTCAGTCTAACAGAAACAGAGGCTCTAAACAAGCTCAATTTGGGAATCAAGGGAGAGGCAAAGGACAACATTCTAATGCTCCTACCCACCGGGAGTCTCGGGTACCTGCTCGGATTTATCATGTACGAGGAAGGGAAGATGAAGAATCTCCTGATGTAATTATAGGTATGATTGAGTTAGATTCAAGTCTTGCTTATGCTTTGATTGATTCGGGATCAACTCACTCTTTTATATGCTCTGCTATGTTGATGAAAGTTAATTTGAAGCCTGAAATTGTTGCTAAGAATCTTATAGTATCAAACCCCATAGGAGGCTTAATGAATATCAATCTTGTTTGTAAAGATACTCCGATCATAATTCGAAAAATCCCTTTTCGAATTGATCTATTTGTGCTACCAGATTGTGAATTTGACCTAGTATTGGGATTAGACTGGTTAGCGAAGCAGGAAGCTTGGATTGATTTTCAAAACATGATATTATATCTAAGGGGCTTGGGTAAGGAGTTAATTCTCCTAATTGATCAGAAGTCTACTTCCATCTTTTCTTCTATGATACTGTGAGATGAATATGAGTTTGGCTTGTTTGGAATCCCTGTTGTATCCGAATTCGTGGATGTATTTCCAGAGGAACTCCCTGGTTTTCCTCCCACTAGAGAAGTAGAGTTCAGGATAGAAGTCCAGCCTGGGACGAATCCGGTGTCCATTAATCCCTATAGAATGGCACCAATCGAATTAAAAGAATTGAAAAAAAAACTTCAGGATAAAGGCTTCATTAGACCTAGCTCATCTCCCTGGGGTGCTCTAGTCTTATTCGTGAAGAAAAAGTATGACACTATGAGACTTTGTATAGATTATAGACAATTGAACAAGCTCACAATAAAGAAAAAATATCCCTTACCAAGAATAGAAGACTTGTTTGATCAGCTTAAATATGCGACAATATTTTCTAAGATTGACCTCCGCTCCGGGTATTATCAAATGAAAGTGAAAGATGAGGATGTACCCAAAACTGCTTTTCAGACTCGTTATGGTCACTTTGAGTTTATTGTGATGCCATTTTGGCTAACAAATGCTCCGGCTGCACTCATGGACCTCATAAATAGAATCTTTTAATCTTATCTTGATAAGATTGTTGTTGACTTCATTGATGATATACTTGTCTATTCTCAGAATAAGAAGGAACATGCTGAGCACCTCCGAATTGTCTTACAAACTCTCCGGGAACATCAATTGTATGCAAAGTTTTCTAAATGTGAATTCTGGTTGTCAGAAGTCTCATTCCTTGGTCACTTTATCTCAGGAAAAGGAATCCAAGTGGATGCCAAAAAGTTCTAAACCATTCTTGAATGGAGACCTCCAAGGAACATTAATGAAATCCGAAGTTTCCTCGGCTTAACTGGGTACTCTAGACGTTTCGTCAAGGGGTTCTCATCTATTGTTGTACCCTTAACTAAATTGCTCCAAAAAGATGAACCTTATGAATGGTCGGAGAAGTAGCAAAGAAACTTTGATCAACTTAAGCAAGTTCTTACTCATACCTCGATTCTTATCCAACCAGAGTCGGGAAAAAACTTCATTGTGCATTGTGATGCATCTTATCTAGGACTTGGGTGTGTCCTAATGCAACAAGGGAAGGTGATGGCTTATGCCTCAAGTCAGTTGAAACCTCATGAGCTCAACTACCCTATTCATGACCTTGAACTTGTTGCAATTGTATTTGCACTCAAAATCTGGAGACATTACTTGCATGGCGAGAAATGCTACTTGTTTACTGGTCAAAAAAGTCTCAAATATCTCTTGACTCAAAAGGATCTCAACATGAGACAAAGGAGATGGATGAAATTGTTGAAAGATTATGAATTAGTCATTGAATAACACCCTAGAAAGGTCAATGTTGTTGCAGACGCTCTCATTCTCAGACCAACTTTGGGTAAGAACTGTAGAACCATAAAATTTTAAAAGCATTCCTTGAAAATACATGACTAAATTAATTAAATCTCTCTTACCGCCCCTAATGCTATGAATGCTCACCTTCGAGTATACCAAAAGCAAAGATTCTTGTCAGAGCTTTATGTTCAATCCACCTTGATCACAAGAATTAAAGATCTCCGGCAAACGATCTTGAATTGCAAGCTATCATTCAAAAGCTTGATTCAAAAGCTAACCTTAGATTTGTAATTCATTCGAATGAGATGTTGTACTTTAAAGATAGGGTTTGTGTCCCTAATCATGATGAATTGAAGAGAGAAATATTGCCAGAGGGTCATCATAGTTCATCATAGTTCTTTCTCGGTCCACCCTAGATCAGTAAAGATGTATCAAGATCTGAAAACCCTGTATTGGTGTCCAAGTATGAAATCTGTCATCACTGACTTTGTTTCAAAGTGTTTAACTTGCCAGAGCCAGTCGATTGAATTACCTCAGTGGAAATGAGATCGAATCAAAATGGACTTTGTTACTAGTCTACTTTCCTCTCCAAGAAAGAATGATGTTGTATGGGTGATTGTTGATAGATTCAAAAAGTCTAATCACTTTATCCCTGTTAAAATGAACTTAATCTTGGAAAATTTAGCCGAGCTATGTTTCCAGGAGGTGATTCGATTACACAGTGTTCCTACATCTATTATTTCTGATCGAGAACCCAAATTTGCTTCTAGATTTTGGAAATCCCTTCAGAAAGCCCTTGGAACTAAGGTGTAATTGAGTACAGCCTTTCACCCACAAAGTGATGGCCAATCTGAAAGAGTCATTCAAGTACTTGAAGACATGCTTAAAGCTTTTGTTATTGACTTCGGAAAGAACTGGGAAAAATCTCTACCTCTTATAGAGTTTGCATACAACAATAGCTACAAAGCCTTGATTCAAATGGCTCCATTTGAGGCTTTATACGGTAGAAGATGCAGAACTCCCTTATGCTGGTCAAAATTGGGAGAGAATAAAGTTTTGGGACCACAATTGCTTTGGGAAACTAGAGCAAGTTCAGATCATACATAATAGATTGAATCAAGCCTTTGATAGACAAAAGTCCTATGCAAACTTGAAAAGAAGGTGTATTCAGTATGAAGTCGCGATAAAATATTTTTGGCTTATGCAAACTTTGACAATAGTTGTTATAGTGAAATTGTACTAAATGGCATGAATGTTAGAGAATGATGATTTTGGCTTAATATATCATGTATGTTTGTTTGACCAAATCGTTTGCTTGCGCTTAAAGAAATACCAAATGGTTACCTTGTCTTCCAAGAAACACCAAATTGCTCACTTTTTTTGATTCTTGCCTTGTTTGGAAAGCCTGAGTAACACTCCATATCTCCTAAACCAGGATAGGGATGTTACAAAGATATTGATTTTGTGGAGACTTTCTCTCAAGTTTTACTTGTACATTCCCTTTGTTAAGATGAAGATGGTGTTTGGATTTTCGACTTTTTTTGAAAAATTAAACAAAAAGGATATTAGTTTTTAGAAAGAAAAAAATATTTAATAGAATAAAGGAATTTACATTACAAAGGTTTCATTTTAAAGCTCCTTTTAAAAGACAAATGGCTAAAAATCGATCTAAAAAAATAATTCAAGACATTAGAAATTTATTTACAAAAAAAAAATATGAAAAGAGGTTGGAGATATTAAAAATGAGTTGGATTCGCCACTGATATTTTGGTAGGCCGGACACCACAAAATCAAAGATTCGAAATAAATAAAAGAAAAGGGTTCGGGAGTCGGTTACTATTTGAAACAATTTTGGTATTTAGTATCGCCTAAAAATTGGTACCTAAAGATTACAATTTAATTAAGTATTAAAATTTCTAAATTAAAGTGACAATTAAGTTTATATTTAATTTAAAATTCAAATAAATTTTGAAGATCTCAATATTCGAAATTAAGCGCACAAACCACCACTACGATTGATATCGACCTTGCTTACGACCAAATATTAAAATAACACATTAATTAATTTAAGTTCGAATGCAAGACATGTGACAAAACATGAAATGATGCTATACGAAGAAAAGCAACACAATAATACACAATATAATATTTAGCAAACTATGCAACATGGTATATATACCTAATACACACATGATCAAATTTATCAAATAAGTATAAAGAGATAGAAAATGAATAAAAACAAACACAGAGGCATGCTAAAGAGAACGAACATGAGCTACGGTATATGGACATAGGGATGTAAAAACAGTTATTCGGATGGGTTTTAGGTTAGGTACTGTCATACAGGTTATTTCAGGTTGATTTGATGTTTTGACTCAATTCGGGTCGGGTGCGGGTCCATTTCAGGTCGGTTTCATTTCAGGTCGGGTCTATTTCAGGTCGGGTCCATTTCAGGTCGGATCCATTTCAGGTCGGGTTCAAACGGTTCGGGTCCAAATCGGATAATTGACAGTTTCATTTTAGGCGGGTAGATTTCAGGTCGGGTCCATTTCAGTTCGGTTATATTTCAGGTTAGGTTCATTTCAGGTCGGGTTCATTTCAAGTCGGTTTTATTTCAGGTCGAATTTATTTTAATTTTATATTCATAATAATTTAAATTATTAATTTTGATTTTGTATAAATATGTAAAAAACCAAAAAATATTAAACTATAAAGTTAAAGATGAAACTTTGAAATTTTAAAAAATCAACATTAACTTGTAAGGACTCAATTATAAAAATTTAAAATTAGAAACATTAAAGTAAATTAGAAAAATCAGTACTAACCAATTCAAATAAATTAACTTGTAAGTTATAAGGACTAAATTACAACAATTATAAATTAATAATAATTAAAAGTATTAAAAATCTAACTTTAATACATTATAAAATAATTATACTATAGTTTAATATATTTTTAAAATGATAAAAATAGACTATATATAGAATTTATACTATAAACGGAATAATCGTTATATAAAATTACTATATAAGGAATTTATATTATATGTAGAAAATATACTATATAAAGAGTAATACTATAAATGGACTAATACTATTTTTGAAAATAGAATAATAATATACATGAATTAATAATATATATAAAATAATACTATTTTTAGAAATAAAATAATACTAGAATAAGGAATAATACTATTTATAGCATAATACTATTTATGGGCTAATACCATTTTTGCAAATTGAATAATAAATAAATGAATTAATACTATAAATGAAAAATAAAACTATAATATATATTAAAATACGGTATACATTACACTGTAGACAATAGTTTATATATATAATACATTAATAATTTAATAACTAATATAAGTATTTATATATATATATAATATATTGATAATTAGATGTCTAATAATTAAATATGTATAAATATAATGTATGTATAATATATTTATAATGTATACAATTATTAATTATACATAGTAAACAACTACATAACATAAGTATATTCTAACATTCATATATATGTATCAATGTATGTTATATGTATACATAGTGAATTAGTGATAGTAGTAGTGTACTATTATACATGGGGAATTTTGGGGTATAAGAAAATTTTAATTTAATGTTTGGAATATAAGGATGTTGAATGAAATATTGGCAATATAGGCCAAAGTGAACAATAAATTGAAGACCACGCCACCAAGAAGTGGTGAGGTTTATTCTTTCTTTCTTTAGCCGATTAAGTCGCCGATTAAGCCGACTATTATAAAACCGTTTATTGCACATAGGGAACGCCATGCAGTGCTGGCGAGGTTCAGATTGGAGCACGCCATGCAGTGCTGGCGAGGTTCAGCGTGGACAACATTTTTAATGCATGTAAAAGCATGCAATTGCATGGGTGGCTGCAGCAGCCAATTGCATACGTGGGTGCAGTAACCAACAGATTCAATGCATGTTTTATTGCATGCAGAATAACAACCTTCAGTTTTAATGCATGTGGTAATGCATGCAGAACATACGCAACATCCAGGGGAGGTTGGAAATAGCACCACGCCATCAAAAGGTGGCGAGGTGATACTTTTTTTTATTATTTTTTTAATATTCGTTTATATATATGTAGTGCGGTTGGAAAGAAATTTTACTCAGCATATTAATCCGAAAAGTTTGAGAGTATAAGTGAGAAATCTTAGAGAATTTTGTAAAATTGGCAGATCGGTGTTGGTATTTTTGATATATTCGAAAAGTAAGTTTATTTTATTAATTTTGTAGATAGAGTTATTGATTTTTTTCATTTATTATTTTAGTAATTTTATAGATAGAGTTATTTCTTTTTGATAGATTCGGGTTATGCTTTATTACAATAGAAAATTAAATTTGGTAGATCATGTTCTTGAATTTTTTGATTATATTATATTTTCGGGGTTTTGTTTATGGAACAAATTATGTATTCTGTCATTGCTATTGACAAATGTTGGTAGATTACCATTTTATGTTAATTATTTTTTTATTATATTAGAAATTGTTAGTAGCATAGGTAAATTTATTTATATAAATGTGGTATTATTATTTTAATTTGTTGATAAACTATTTTATATTATGTATTTTGTTGATTATGTTCTTCATTTTCTGATTATATTATATATTTGGGTTATTGTTTATGCAACAAATTAGGTATTATATCATTGTCATTGATAAATGTTGGTAAATTATCATTTTATGTTAATTATTTTTTTGATTATATTAGAAATTGTTAATAACATAGATAAATATATTTATATAAATATTGTTTTATTGTTTTAATTATTTCATTATTATTTTATATTATGGATTTTTTTATTATGTTCTTCATTTTCTGATTATATTATATTTTTGGGCTATTGTTTATGCAACAAATTAAGTATTCTGTCATTGTCATTGACGAAATCAAGTGGTCTTTTATAACATGAGTTCATCAACAATTTATGATACTGAACCCATATGCGGTCGTTGGGGCGAATCTGTTGATGATTTTAGTGAAGATGAAGAAAATATTGTTCCGGTTACGGGAGATGATGATGTGCGCTTACTCGATGGTGAAGATGTTGAAGCTATGGAGGCAGATGTATCTAAGGGTAATGGTATAACTGTTGAAGATGATGTTTGGGACATGGCTGTTGCTCGACTCGGTTTAAGAAATAAGGAACCTCCAGCTTGTGGTTATGTTAATCCAGATACCCAACAAGTAGAACCCTCATATTCAGCTTATGTTCCTTTATCTCGTATGTCTGAGGTTGATTATGCCGCAATGCGAGATCCAAAACATCAAGCGCACGTATTTGGTTCTTCATCTTCTACGAGCTTTGGTGAATTGGTATTAAAAGGCCAATTCGAAACAAAAGAAGCTGGGCAACTGGCAATGAAGGAGTATTGTATTCGTAGACATATATCATTCTGTGTTGTTGAGTCTAATACACAAACTTATTGTGTACGGTGTATTAATTTGAAAAAAAATGTCCTTGGTGGGTACGAATTTCATACAAGAAGCGTAGTCAAATGTGGGAGGTTTCACGGTTAATTGAACAACACACTTGTTCAAATATGGTTTTATCACAGGACCACATTAATTTGGATTCTGATCTTATATGTGCTTACACTAGGTCCTTGGTTGAACAAGATCCAAGAATTTCGATTGCAATTTTGGTCGCATCTATCCAAACTCAATTTGGATATATTCCATCTTATTATAAGGCATGGATGGCAAAACTGAAGGCAATGACACAATTGTTTGGTGATTGGGATAAGTCGTACAACGAACTCCCAACTCTTTTACGAGCGATGCAAATATTCATCCCTGGAACCGTGGTAGAATATGAAACAAAATCTGCTTTCAACTTACAAGGTCAGTTAATTCCTGGTAAAATGATCTTCAGTAAATTATTTTGGGCATTTAATGTGTGTATTCAAGGGTTTTCGTTTTGCAAACGATTGATCCAAGTTGATGGCACCTGGCTGTATGGGAAATATGGTCAAATATTACTTGTGGTTGTTGCACAAGATGGATACAATAATATATTTCTTATTGCATTCGCCATAGTCAAATAGGAAGACGCAGATGGATGGGAATTTTTTTTTGAAGCATCTTCGTAATCATGTAGTAAAAAAAGATGGTATTTGTATAATTTATGATAGGCGGACAACTCTTTTATCAATAATTGACAAAGATAATAGCTTATGGAAGCCTCCACATGTATATCCCGCCTATTGTATACGACATACAGCGTCAAATGCGAAGACCTGTTTCAGAAATAATCAGATTCGTAAAGAGATTTTAAATGCTGGTAATTTTTTATTTAATTTTGTTATTAAATTTTAATTTTCGTGTTTATGATAAACATATTCTTTGCTTTTTTAAATAGGTTATGAAGTTGTTCAACCAAAATTTGATGCAAGGATAAACCGATTAAAGCGGCATGGTGGAAATGTTTTCAATTTTGCAAATCGCATACCTAGAGAAAGATGGTCCCAAGCATATGATAAAGGTCGGCGTTATGGCCATATGACAACTAACCTTGCAGAGGCTATTAATTCGGTTTTGAAAGGAACACGACATCTACCAATTGCAAGTATTGTATGGGAGACTTACTTTAGATTGGGTAAAGTATGGTCGGACAAAGGTCAGCAAGTTAATGCTCAAATAGTGAACAGACAACAATGGTCTCAAACCCTGCAAAATAGAATGATTGAACTACAAGTTGTTGCCACCTCTATGCAAGTCACCACATTCGACCCACAAGGGTTTCAATTTGCAGATCAGTGTTATAAATTGGAGACCATGGCAAATATATATAGAGTTCCATTCAACACGATACCGAACAAAGATTATTGGCCTCAAGAGCCCATCTATGAAGAATGGTTACCAAATCCAAAGCTTCGTAGAAAGTTGAAGGGTCGACCAACATTCACACGTATTCATACCAATATGGATGACTCGAATCAAAGAGAGGGGAGACTTCTAGTTAAACATTGTACTATTTGTAGGAAAGCAGGCCACACAAGAAACAAGTATCCGAACAAATACAATCTTTCAAATTATCATGCCTAACTTTGTCATGTAATTTTCTAATGTTGGTACGAATTTTTTGGATGTTAGTTCGAATTTACTAATGTTAGTAAGAATTTTCTAATGTTTTTTTTAAACAAATGGTTGAAATGGTTTAAAATTTATTACTAATAAAAATAATTTTAATTTTGACTAAAAATACTACAAGTAACGTACAAACATTAAAAATATTACAACTGTCGTACAAACATTAAAAACATTAATTATCACATTAATTTAAAGCTTAATGTCTTCGTCATGGTAATTCCTACCTATGGAAGGGTAACGTCTGATCATAGCGTCTCGGTGGTCGATGAGCTCTATGTGGCTCCTCCATATTCGGCTCATCATTGTCAAACAATTCATCATTCATCATTTGCATTGTTGGTGGTGTGGCATACATATTTTCTAGATGAATTAATGAGCTACTGATGGTGGTAGTCGACAACAAAGTTGCCATACTACCAATACCCAAAGTATCATCATATACGGGTGTATCTAGATACTGAAATTGTGGTACGTACCCTCCATCATCATTATAACCTGACTGAGAAGATGAGCTTCCGTGTAACAACCCAATTTTTCCCCAATTAAAATCTAAATCCCTAATTTAAAACCCTAAGAATTGGGGATTTTCTAGGGACCAAATTGCAATTTCTGAAAACTTTAGGGTTCTCTTCTAAATCCTAGAAACTTAGACCCTTTTTGCGTAATTATACCATTTTCGTATGGTAACCGTTCTTTTCCTTCATACCGTTTCGATTTATTCGCGGGGGACTTAATTCTCCAATAATTCCTATTTTAATTTCATTTCGGATTTGAGAAATTAAAACCGTGAAATTTATCTGTCAATCTCTTTGAATTTACATCGTATCGGTCTCTGTTTTGCTTGATTCCTTGTTGTTTGAACCTTCATCAGTTGGTGGTTACCGATTCGTGTGGTTGGTGATGTAGATTCTGATCCTGAGCAATTGCCTCCTCCTCCTCCTGGACGACATCCTGTTCATTAGCATTCAAGACCCGCACGTGAGCATCGGTTTAATTCTGTTTAGTGTACTTATCGGTATAGTGGCATAGTAGTGTGTCTAATGATAATTGTTATTCGTAGGTTCTACACCTGCACATTCTAGTGGTAGAGCCGAGTCCAGTCGACGTCAGTATCATCGTTGAGTCTTCTGCTTTAGGTGTGTTCTCTTCTGTCAATTCCGTTTACTTCTTTGTGTTCAATTTTGTTAAACTTTGTATGATCATGCATCATTCTGAATTTTCTGAAATAATTGTCATGTTTTTATCTTGCATTTTATAAGTATATTTCTGATTCTGGAATTACCATGCATTCTGATATTAAGACATGCATTCTGATCATGTATCTGCATATAACATTGCATCTGGTTGGATTATTTGTACAGAGAATATTAGTGATATATTCACTTATGTTCAGTGGTTTCACCTACAGGTCGAGATACCACTTCTGTTCAGTGGCTCCACCTGCGGGTCGAGTTTCCACTTCTGTTTGGTGTGATGGAGTTAGAGTGATTCTGGGGGAACCTACTCTTCTGATGGTGTTCGGAGATGGGTGCATATCATGCATACATGTCATCATCTGATATATTGTTCTCTGTTTCTGTTGTCTACACACTAGAGACACACTAGGCTCCCTAGCTTACACCCTCTCAATTTCCTGTTTCAGATCTCTGACCTAGATTTCGTACTGTACTTGGAGGTTTCTGAATCCGATCATTTTACGTATGTTACAGATTTAAACTCCGGATTTATTAAATTATATTTTTTTCGATTGATATTTTTGTTGTAATGGACTTTGAACTTCGGATTTTATTTCGGATTACGTAACAATTAATGTTTATTAATTATGGGTTGAACTTAATTATTTAAATGTTAACTTTTCAGTATTTAAATTATTAATTAATTAATAATTTATCCAAATATTATTTTAATTTATAAAAACCCTAACTTGCGAAACAAGTTTTTAGTAACGTAAACCCTAACTTTTAATCTAAGTAATTAGATTAATTTTAGGGGTTACATTCCGTGTATTGATTTAGAGTGAGACTGAACGGGATGCCATGATGGCTTCTGATTAAACTGTACGTGCCGTGAACAATGAGGATTTTCAAACAATGCATTTGCTTCTTCAAGACACACTATAAAAGGTTTTCCATTTACTGAAAACCAAGAATAGTACTTTGTATTAAATTCAAAATTATTTGCTTCAATTGGACTCAAATTAAGAAGCCATCACGTCCATCTTTCCTCCCACTGTTCAATGAATTTAGAATGTTTAATAACCCAATTTTCATTGAATCGGCCTCTACGAAGAGTATGAATCCGTTGAGGTGGAGATTCAGGAATGTATTGATAAAAGTTGAATTGTCGGAATACTCGATTAGCACAATGAAACTCGATAATTGAGAAATGGAATCAAAGGTACTATTGCTCCCCAAAATGATGAACATTGCTTAACGTTGTCAAGTATACAAGCCATGATGGTTTCATTATTGTATGGTTGCCAGATGAACTGAAAAGAAAAACGTATTAATTTATTGTAAAATATAATTAAAAAAATTTGGGTTAAATTAATATACCTGATTTTTTTTCTTATTGTTTGGATTTTGAGACTTGTTTCTTTGACAATATTGTGAACCACACCGTATTTCTCAACTTATGCCTCCATTTGTCAATATATTAGGGAAAATTAGACTTATAGTTTTAAGTAATTACTAAACAAGTGTTATATACGAATATAAAAATAATGATATCTTCCAGCAAGCAGAAACTCTATTGTTATCGGTACATCCAAAATAGGAATTAAATAAGATAGTCTATACCATGCCCAAGACTGCAACAATATTTGGCATCCATCCATATCTGAATTCTTCTTATCACCATTCATAATTGAGACTTTCACATTTCATGATATAAAAAAGTCAATATTGCAGATCCCCAACTATACGTAGCAGTATTGTCAAAATCTACCAAGAACGGTAGATATTGAGTGTGAACCATATTTCCAGAGGTGTCTGCCATCAATATCCCACCAATTAGTTGTAATATATAGGCTCGGGTGGCAAACTCAAGTTCTTGGTGTCCATAATCATTTGTTACAATAAATTCCCACTGCAATCATGATATTCTTAGACGTAGACCGTCTACACATGATTCCGGGGGGACTTTACCAATATACTGCATACGAAGCTCAAATGCATTATACTTGTTTTCTGCAACCAACAGTTTTCCGTTGATTTGGACACCCAATTGTATCGCAACATCCTCGAGAGTTATTATACATTCGCTAAATGGAAAATGAAAGGTGTGAGTCTCCGGTCTCCATCGTTCAATCAACCCAGTAATCAACCCGGGGATAATCTTAAATCCACGGAGAAATGAAGCATAGTAAAATCCGGCGTGCTGCAAGTAAGAAATTATTTTTTCGAAAGATTCCTTTATCTTCATTCCTCGAAGATGGATGGTATGCTCCACACCCTATAATAATAATTAATTATTCAATTAATAAATAAAATTCGTTACATTTTTATATAAATAACTTGAACAATTTTTTACATTACTTACTTGTTCTTCACGTAGATGAGATGAAATGTGCTCATAGTCACGGTACAATAAAACACTTGTAGATGTCATTTTCTATTTGAAAATTTATACAAATAAAAATTAGTTAAAACAGTTCATCGTCAAATTAAAACAATAATACAACATTTATATAAATATATTTACCTATACTACTAACAATTTCCAATATAATCAAAAAAATAATTAACATAAATTGGTAATCTACCAACATTTTTCAATGACAATGATAGAATACCTAATTTATTCCATAAACAATAACCCAAAAATATAATATAATCAGAAAATTCAAGAACATGATCTACCAAATTTAATATTCTGTTATAACAAAGCATAACCCTAGAACATAATATAATCAAAAAATCAATAACTCTATCTATAAAATTAATAAGAAATATAATATAATATTTCGGTTTAATCAGATTTCAATAAATAAATTAAATTCAAACATTAAGAAAATGATGTTTATCTTAAAAAATCTGAGTTTAATTGCTTTTTGGATTTAAACATTAATAAATCATGTTCTAAAACCATATGCATCTATATTCGTTTGCAATTGAAAATAATGATATCATTATTTTTTTATATTCGTATATAACACTTGTTTATTAATTACTTAAAACTATAAGTCTAATTTTCCCTAATATATTGACAGATGGAGGCATAAGTTGAGAAATACTGGGTGGTTCACAATAGTGTTAAAGAAACATGACTCAAAATTCAAACAATAGGAAAAAAATCAGGTATATCAATTTAACCCAAATTTTTCTTATCACCATTCATAATTGAGACTTTCACATTTCATGATATAAAAAAGTCAATATTGCAGATCCCCAACTATACGTAGCAGTATTGTCAAAATCTGTCAAGAACGGTAGATATTGAGTGTGAACCATATTTCCAGAGGTGTCTGCCATCAATATCCCACCAATTAGTTGTAATATATAGGCTCGGGTGGCAAACTCAAGTTCTTGGTGTCCATAATCATCTGTTACAATAAATTCACGTTGCAATCATGATATTCTTAGACGTAGACCGTCTAGACATGATTCCGGGGGACTTTACCAAGATACTACATACGAAGCTCAAATGCATTGTACTTTTTCTCTGCAACCAACGGTTTCCGTTGATTTGGACACCCAATTGTATCGCAACATCCTCGAGAGTTATTGTACATTCGCCAAATGGAAAATGAAAGATATGAGTCTCTGGTCTCCATCGTTCAATCAACCCAGTAATCAACCCGGGGATAATCTTAAATCCACAGAGAAATGAAGCATAATAAAATCCGGCGCACTGCAAGTAACAAATTACTTTTTCGGAAGGTTCCTTTATCTTCATTCCTCGACGACGGATGGTATGCTCCACACCCTATAATAATAATAATTAATTATTCAATGAATAAAAATATTTGTATAATAAATACTCGAATAAAAATATTTATATAATAAATATTCGAATAAAAATATTCGAATAAAAAATTTAAGAATAAAAATATTCGTATAATAAATATTCTAATAAAAATATTCTAATAATAAATATAGAAATAAAAATATTCAAATAATAAATATTGGAAAAATAAATATAGGAATAAAAATATTCATGTAATAAATATTCGAATAAAAATATTTAAATAAAAAATATATGAATAAAAATATTCTTATAATAAATATTCTAATAAAAATATTCGAATAAAAAATATACGAATAAAAATATTCATATAATAAATATTCGAAAAAAAATATTCAAATAAAAAATATACGAATAAAAATATTGGTTTAATAAATATTCGAATAATAAATATAGGAATAAAATATTCATATAATAAATATTTCAATAAAAATATTTGAATAAAAAATATAAGAATAAAAATATTCGTATAATAAATATTAGAATAAAAATATTCATATAATAAATATTAGAATAAAAAATATACGAACAAAAAATATTTGTATAATAAATATTCGAATAAAAATATTAATATAATAAAAATTTGAATAAAAAATAATCGAATAAAAATATTCGTATAATAAATATTAGAATAATAAATATAGGAATAAAAATATTCATATAATAAATATTCAAATAAAAATATTTGAATATTTTTTATTCGTATATTTTTTATTCGTAAATTAGATTTTTAATATAGGAATATTTAATATATAAATATTTAATATACGAATGTTAAATAATAGTTAAAATATTCGAATTTTATTCGAATATTTAAAACATCAAATTTGATTCTAATCAAATTATTTTATATTAAATTTAACATTCGTATATTAAAAATCTAATAAATTTGATATTATGTATACTTACGGTTTTCGTAATCCATTGTGTATACTTTTTTCCTTACGGTTTTCGTACATACCTTTTTCCTTACGGTTTTCGTAATCCATTGTGTATACTTTGTAAGGAATTGTGTACATACACAAATCCTTACCATTTTTGTTTTATATTATGTATACTCGTATCCAATTATGTATGTACACAAATCCTTACCCTTGGATAGCCTCCTTTAGCTCATGGTTTCGAAGACGTAAGAATTTGTGTACATACCTTTTTCCTTACGGTTTTCGTAATCCATTGTGTATACTATGTAAGGAATTGTATACATATACAAATCCTTACCATTTTTGTGTCATATTATGTATTATCGTAGCCAATTGTGTATGTACACAAATCCTTACCCTTGGATGGCCTCCTTTAGCTCATGGTTTCGAGGTTGTAAGGATTTCTATGCATACCTTTTTCCTTATGGTTTTTGTAAGTTGTTGTGTATACTTTTGTAAGGAATTGTGTACATACACAAATCTCTACCATTTTTGTTTCATATTATGTATACTTGTAGCCAATTATGTATGTACACAAATCCTTACCCTTAAATGTCCTCCTATAGCTCATGGTTTCGAAGTCGTAAGGATTTGTGTACATACCTTTTTCCTTACGGTTTTTTAAGCCGTTGTGTATATTTTGTAAGGATTTGTGTACATACACAAATCCTTACCATTTTTGTTGCATATTACGCATACTGGTAGACAATTGTGTATGTACACAAATCCTTACCCTTGGATGCCTCCTTTTGCTCTTAGTTTTGAAGTCCTAAGGATTTGTGTACATACCGTTTTCCTTACGGTTTTCGTAAGCCGTTGTGTATACTTTGTAAGTAATTGTGTACATACACAAATCCTTACCATTTTTGTTGCATATTATGTATACCTATAGCCAATTGTGTATATACAGAAATCCTTACCCTTGGATGCCTCCTTTAGGTCATGGTTTCGAAGTTTTATGGATTTGTGTACATACCTTTTTTCTTACGGTTTTCGTAAGCCGTTGTTTATACCTTGTAATGAATTGTGTACATACACAATTCCTTACCATTTTTATTGCATATTATGTATACTTGTAGCTAATTGTGTATGTACACAAATCCTTACCATTTTCGTTGCATATTATGTGCACTCGTAACCAATTGTGTATGTACACAAATCCTTACCCTTGGATGACCTCCTTTAGCTCATAGTTTCGAAGTCATAAGGATTTGTGAACATACCTTTTTTCTTACGGTTTTCGTAATCCATTGTGTATACTTTGTAAGTAATTGTGTACATGAATAAATCCTTACCATTTTTGTGGTAGATTATGTATACTCGTAGCCAATTGTGTATGTACACAAATCCTAACCCTTGGATGCCTCCTTTTGCTCGTGGTTTCGAAGTCGTAAGGATTTTTGTACATACCTTTTTCCTTACGGTTTTTTTAGCTGTTGTGTATATTTTGTAAGGAATTGTATACATATACAAATCCTTTGCATTTTTGTGTCATATTATGTATTTTCGTTCCCAGTTGTGTATGTACACAAATCCTTACCCCTGGATGCCTCCTTTAGCTCATGGTTTCGAAGTAGTAAGTTTTTGTGTACATACCTTTTTTTTTACGATTTTCGTAAACCATTGTGTATACTTTCTAAAGAATTGTGTAAATACAAAAATCTTACCATTTTTGTGCCATATTATGTATTATCATAGCAAATTGTGTATGCACACAAATCCTTACCCTTGGATGGCCAACTTTAGCTTATGGTTTCAAAGTCATAAGGATTTATGTACATACCTTTTTCCTTACGGTTTTCGTAATTCATTGTGTATACTTTGTAAGGAATTGTGTACATACAAAAATCCTTACCATTTTTGTGCCATATTATGTATACTCGTAGCCAATTGTGTATGTACACAAATCTTTACCCTTGGATGGCTTCCTTTAGCTCATGGTTTCGAAGTCGTAAGGATTTGTGTACATACCTTTTCCTTAAGGTTTTCGTAAGTCGTTGTCTATACTTTTTAAGGAATTGTGTACATACACAAATCCTTACAATTTTTGTTGCATATTATGTATACTTGTAGCCAATTGTGTACGTACACAAATCCTTACCCTTGGATGGCCTCCTTTAGCTTATGGTTTCGAAGTCGTAACGATTTGTGTACATACCTTTTTCCTTACGGTTTTTGTAAGTCGTTGTGTATATTTTGTAACAAATTGTGTATATACACAAATTCTTACCATTTTTGTGCTATATTATGTATACTCGTAGCCAATTGTGTATGTACACAAATCCTTACCCTTGGATGGTCTCCTTTAGCTCATGGTTTCGAAGTCGTAAGGATTTGTGTACATACCTTTTTTCTTATGGTTTTCGTAAGCCATTGTGTATACTTTGTAAGAAATTGTGTACTTACACACATCCTTACCATTTTTGTTGCATATTATGTATTATCGTAGCCAATTGTGTATGTACACAAATCCTTACCCTTGGATGCCTCCTATAGCTCATGGTTTCGAAGTCGTATGTATTTATGTACATAATTTTTCCTTACATTTTTCGTAAGCCACTGTGTATACTTTGTAAAGAATTATGTAAATACACAAATTTTTACCATTTTTTATGTCATATTATGTATTATCGTAGCCAATTGTGTATGTACACAAATCCTTACCCTTGGATAGCCTCCTTTAGCTCATGGTTTCGAAGACGTAAGAATTTGTGTACATACCTTTTTCCTTACGGTTTTCGTAATCCATTGTGTATACTATGTAAGGAATTGTATACATATACAAATCCTTACCATTTTTGTGTCATATTATGTATTATCGTAGCCAATTGTGTATGTACACAAATCCTTACCCTTGGATGGCCTCCTTTAGCTCATGGTTTCGAAGTAGTAAGGATTTTTGTACATACCTTTTTCCTTACAGTTTTCGTAAGCCATTTTGTATACTTTTTAAGGAGTTTTGTACATACGCAAATCCTTACAATTTTTGTGCCAAGTTATGTATTCTCGTAGTGATTTATGTGTGTACACAAATCCTTACGTTTGTAACAATTTATGTATGTACCGTTTTTCTTACAGTTTTTGTAAGGATTTGTGTATGTACACAAATTATTAAGACCTTATTCTATCACGAATTATTAAGACTCTATCAAAGATTTATCAAATTATTTCTCGAAGAGTCTAGGTACGATTAAAGTAACAAGATTCATTGGTCTCGAGTGTAGTCGAAAACTTATTGAACATATTCTGTAAAACGCTATAAATTTAAACAAAATTTAGATCGAGACTTTATCACTGGTAAAGAAATACTTCTACAATAGTCTTAGAAATATATTAAACCATCCTAGGCTATTAAAGGAATGTAAATTTCATTTTTTTTCAAGGACGCAAAGAATATTGTGTGTGAGAGTAGATTCGATGTTTGAGTTTTGTATTTTAACTCCTAAACATAAAAATACTTGAAATCCTCTGCTTTGGGTTTAAATGATTTTAGAAACTAGATATTTGAGTTTATGTTTTGCACCTTCTTTGAGTTTTACAGTATTTCTTTTTAAATATTAATTGGATATTATAATTGACATCCCTGTTATGTGTTTAAATGGTTCTTAATTGGATATTATAATTGACATCCCTGTTATGTGTTTAAATGGTTCTAAAGTTGTCCCCGTAAAGATGATTGTTTATGATTTGTAATGATATAAACTAATAAACAACAAATAGAAAATTATGTCTTTATGTATAGAAAACCAACAAATTAAGTAATATTTAAAGTTGTTGATGGAACATAGGTAATTTTCTCGGTTAAGGGCAGTATATATTTTTAAATTTAGGTGGAAAGTCATAATGTATAATTTATTGATAATTAAACAGTTATTTGAAGGAATTTTATTCCCTTTTTTAAAGTTATTAGTTAATTATTTATATTTAGGATAAAAATGTCCATAAAATAATATGGTTATTACTAAATGGTCCTTCCTTAGTGCATACAAACATTGATATAAATTTATATTATTTCTTTTATTTTCTTATTGTGGTTTTATATTTTTTTAATACTTATTTAAAATAATAGGAAGCTTACAATAAAAAATAAAAATACTAAATTTTTATTTTTATTTTGAGTATTTATTATGTATGTGCTTATTCAAGTTTTATTTTTATATGTACTTTATTGAGTTTATTTTTTAGTATTAATTTTCATAAAAGGTTTTTATATTATAATTTTTTATGTCGCTTTCTTCGGTACTCTTTTTTCCTACATAAGCTTAGGGGAGGTTTTTAATGAGTCCGAAGTAAGTGTGGCGATGTATGATTCCCTACTTCTTAATAAAATCATGCATCTTGCTGATCCAAAAAAAAATTCATACATATAGAATGAATAAAATAAAAAATGTAATAATTAACATATACTTACACAAAGATAAATACTTACATCTCTCAATATTTTAGTACCTATAAATAAACACATAATTATATTAATATAAGTGTGTTTCTTTATTTTTAAAGAAATAAAAATATATATTACGATATTTATGTACAAATTTAATTGAATATATATATATATATATAATATAAAATTGGTTTAAGGGTCACTTTTTTCTTGTAGTAAATTCAATTTATCAAGTTTGAGTTGTAATTATTCGACGTAAAATCTGGCAGTCAAGGGTTGCAATTATACCACTTTTGTAATTGCTCCACGAAAAGTGGTATCAGATCAATTCTTTGACTATTCGATTTTACTTCCTATAAGAGGAGTAGGCAAGGTGAAAAATCGTGACAAGAATACAATCACAAGAGAGAAAGCTCGTGATGAAGGTGCCACGAGGTTGAGTAGGGGAGAATGTCACACTTGAAAAGTGACGAAAAACATTAATCTCACATAGTATCTACTGAAATTCTCATTGTTTTTGTAATAAATTAGGTTTTCTCGTAAAAATATGTATGTATACAAATGCTTACCCTAAGTTGAGATACATATAGTTTTGGTGATCTTGGGTAATAAGTTCGATATCTATTTTTTTCTTACGACTTCGGTAAGAAATTAATTATATTTTTTAATATTTTTTTACCTACTAAAATTTTCGTCGTTCTTGTAATATGTTAGGTTTTCTTATAAAAAAAATATGTATTTACAAAAATGCTTACCCAAAGTTGAGTTCCTTTTAATTTTAGTGATCTAGGGTAAGATTTCCGATATCTATCTTTTTTCTTATTGTTTCGGTAAGAAATTATATATAATTTATGTACCTACAAAATTTCTCATAGTTCTTGTACTAAGTTATATTTTCTTATAGCAAAATATATATTTATATAAATGCTTACCTTATGTTAAGTTCCTTTTGGTTTTGGTGATCTCAGGTAAGAATTTAGATACTTACCTTTTTTTACAGGTTTGATAAGAAATTATGTATAATTTATAATAATTTTTGTACCTAATGAAATTCTCGTATTTCTTTAAATAAATTAAGTTTTCTCGTAATAAAATATTTATGTACAAAAATTATTATCCTAAGTTGAGCTCATTTTAATTTTGGTTATCTCAGGTAAGAATTTCATTACCTACATTTTTTCTTACAATTTCTTTAAGAAATTAGGTATAATTTATAATAATTTCTATGTATATTAAAATTCTCATCGTTTTTGTAATAAATTAGATTTTCTCGTAGAGAAAATATGTATGTACAAAAATGTTTACCCTAAGTTAAGATACTTTTAGTTTAGGTGATCTCAGGTAAGAATTTCGATACCTATTTTTTTCTTACGATTTTGGTAAAAAATTATGTATATTTTATAATAAATTTTTACCTAATAAAATTCTCATCGTTCTTGTAATAAGTTAGGTTTTCTCGTGAGAAATTATATTTACAATCAAATTAAAAAAAACTTATGACGTAACTGGAAATGTTGTATTATTTATGTGGTAGGAATGTAAGATTATAATATATGTTTGAAGAAATATAAAATAAAAAATGTTTATTTTACTAAATTATCATTGAAAAATATTTTTTAATATTAAAGTCGATATATATATATATATATGAAAGTTTATAGAAAATATAATTTTATAGGCTTAAAGGTTATTTTTACCCCGTAATAAAGCTAATTTATCATTTTAGTCCTTATCATTTTTTCATCAATTTAGTATTCGAAGTTGTTTAGGTTGTTCATCATAGCCCTCGAAGTCCGTGGACAGTTTTGACTCACAGAACTTTTAGATTTTTGTGTTTCTCAACACCAACAATTTTTATATCAGCTAATATTATTTATGTGTTTTGATGATGACGTGATATTTATTAAAAATAAATAAATAATAAAACATTTATAATATTTATTAAATAAAACAGAGAAAAATCTTAATCCCTTGTCTCACTGAAATAAATAATAAAAAATTGAGAATTTATTCTAATCATTGTGTTTAATAAATATTTTAACCTAATTCCTTAATTTATAGACGTAGAAGACTCCCGATTTTGTTAGTTAAAATAGTCAACGAATTTCGAGGGCTAGGATGAACACGAAAAAAAAATTTTAGGGTAAAAATGATAAATTGAATTTATTACAGGGCAAAAATTACCTTTAAATAAATTTTATATTCTCTATATATATTAAATTAAATTTGTAAATAAATAACTAAATTTATATTTTCATTTCTTTAAAAATAAAGAAAACATACTTATACTTATGTGTTTATTTATAGGTACTAAGACTTGAGAGATGTACATATTTATGTTATTGTAAGTATGTGTTAATTATTACATTTTTTATTTTATTCATTCTATATGAGTTGTACAATAAAATATCATATAAAATTACTCGATAAAATTAATAGAAAACATAAAAATATAATATAAAAAATCATATTGTTTTAAAGATATTTTTATCTTAAATATAGAGAATTAACAAATAACTAAGAAAAAAAAAAGGAATAACATTCCCAAAAACATCTGATTAATTCTCGATAAGTTATCTTAACTGACACAATCACTTATGCTTCATCAACAACTTCAAATATTAATTAATTTATTGGTTTTCTATACATGAAGACAATTCCTTATTTGTTGTTTTTCAGTTTAGATCATTACAAAACATAAACAATTACCTTTGTGATTATAATTCTAAAACCATTTAAACACACAATAGGAATGTCAATTATAATATCCAATTGTTATTTAAAAGGAAATACTCTAAAACTTTTTTTTAGATAAGTAAAATTTTATTCATCTAAAAGACCTCCCAAATCACCATTATACAACTTTAAAGTATATAAATAAAAATGACATTACGCTATCTCCCACTTAGTTGCAAGTGTAGGAGTAAAAAGAATTAGTTTCCGACAACCAGAAATCTTTGTTTTGACATCCTCTTGATAAGTAATAAAATGTCTTCCATATGTCGAGGCCTTCCACCATGCAATCGATGGTTTCGTTCCTGCCAAATATAATATATAAAACTATACCATGACAGACGAATGAGAATAGATAAGAGCAATCTTCCTTTCCCATAGATAATCACCCATTGCACCATATCCAATATAAACTCAAACAAGGTGCAAAACATAAAATCAAATATCTAGTTTCTAGAATCATTTAAACTCAAAGCAGAGGATTTCAAGTATTTTTATATTTTAGAGTTGAAAAATAAAACTCAAACATCAAATCTGCACTCACACGCAATATTCTTTGCATGATTAGTCCTCGAAAAAAGAAATTGGCATTCCTTTGATAGCCTAGTATAATTCAATATATTTCTTCACAGTCACGTCGACATGTAATTTGTAAGCATAAATTGCAGAACTAGTAGCCCACTTCACAGTCAACCTCTTCAACAAAAGCACCTTTATGTCCAATAAATTGATGTAGTCTAGATCAATAATTTCTTCGTCCGAAGTCCTCTCTAAGATCAACTGTTATAGAATCAAACAATTAGAGATTAGCCTTTTCAAACATCCTTCATTCGCATAGACTAATCTTTATGGTTGAAGAGTCCTCAATCCTGGGAAAAACACTTTTGTAGATACATCAATGATAGCATTATCATACAGTTTCATAGAAACCACTATTTCCCAAGCAAATAAACAATCAAAGTTTAAAATTCATCTATCTAATTCCAGGTCAGTAATTGGAAGCGTAGGCTTAAAATCTAAATTAAACCGAATACGTAGAGCTGGACACCTATTTAACAACTCATCCACAATATCCACAAAATCGTCATTAAATTCATCGTAACTGAGTGAAATAATTGGAACGCCAATCCATAAATTCTTCCATCTGCTTGCCAAAATGTTGTTGGCTACAACCTGTCACAGCTGGAATTTATTTGACCGCTAGAATTTTAAATGGTTGTTATTATTTTGTCTTTATATGCAGGTTGTCAAGTTGTTAGGGGAGGTTATGCTAGCTCAGCGTTGGTTAATTAACAAACCAAAACTCAGTCGTCTGGCTAAGCATCGTTAAAAGGGAAAACAATGATTGAATGAGTTATGAAAATATTGATGATGAATCTTCTTCTTTGAAAATTCTTATTTCTTTTCTTAATCTAGTCTATTTTCTTCTATTTCTCCTTATTTTTTTTAAGTGTGGTTACAAAGGTATCAGAGGCCTCGTTATTCTCAACAATGGTGGAGACACGGCGATAGGCAGCGATTACGAATGTGGCGGAACCAATGGCAGAAGCTCCAGCACCAGAATGGCAACAAGAGACTACTAGACTTCAACGAGAGATCTCCCGATTGGAGAATTCCATGGATGATAAGTTCTAGAAGATGCAGAGCGCCATGATGAACAACATGCAACGGTTACTGGAATTGGCGATGGGAAAGAAATTAGATGTGAGCCCATTATTGGGGAAACTAGGATTGTTACCCACTCCCAATAGTCAACCAGAAGGTGAACCCAGCGAGAAAGGAAAGGCTAAGGTGGATGAGCTACCCAATGCATCTGTGATTCATGTGGTCGATGATGATAACCAGAAGAGATCAGGTATGGAAAATCTTCCATCGATGAACTTAGCTTATAAATTAATCTGCCCAAAGTTTGATGGATCAGAGTTTAGAGATTGGTTGTACAAAATAGAACAGTATTTTGAAGCAGAAAATATACCTAAGGTTTACTTCGCCTACCTATGGGGAGTATAAGGGGTTATCCGAGTGCTGGACCAACATCTTTGAGGTTTACTTCGCCTACCTCGAGTCCTACTTTAATAAAAGGATCGAATGCTGGGAACAATAAGGTGGATAACAAAAGATTGACAGTAAGTGAGATTGAGGATCGAAGGAAAAAGGTATTGTGTTTCTGGTGTGCAGCTAAATACACACCAGGACATAAGTATGCTAAATCACAGGTATTTCAGATTGTGGTGGAAGGGGCTGAAGAAGATCATGAGCAAGAAGTGTTTTTGGATTGTGAGGAACAAGGGGAAATAGCAACCTTGGAAAACACTAGCAAAGAGGATCCAGTACTATCTCTTCATGCTATGTGGGGATTTGCTAACTGGGAAACCATGAAGTTGAGGTTAGAGATAGAAGGGCAGACTTGTATTGCTTTGGTTGACTCGGGGAGCACTCATAATTTCCTAAGTTGGGCCATAGTTAAGAAGTTAAACTTAAGAATGGATAGAAGAAGCAATCTTAAGGTCACAGTAGCTGATGGAAATACTTTGACAACCATGGGAGAATGTAAGAATCTTGTATGGCAAAGTCAGGATCAAAAGTTTGAGACTGATTTCTTAGTCATACCTTTGAAGAACTGTGAAGCAGTATTAGGAATTCAATGGTTAATCAGTTGGGGCCAATTAGGTGGGATTTCTCTCAGTTAAAAATGCAGTTTTCCTACAAAGGTTAGGAAGTGATATTAACAGGAGTTCCAGTGAACCCTTTGCAAGTGGTGAATTCTAAAGTTTACAACAAATTGTTAAGAGAGAATCATAGTCCCTATACTGCATCCCTGTGTATGATGAAAGCTCAGTTGGAGGTGGGAAAAGAAGAGACTGAATGGACAGATGATGTCAGGTTGGTCTTACAAGATTTTGAAGATGTATTTGCAGAACCTCAAGGGCTTCCTCCTGAAAGTAACCATGAACACAAGATTGATCTAATTAATGAAGCTACTGTGGTCAAGGTTAGACCCTACAGACATCCTAGTCATCAAAAGGATGAAATCGAAAGGATGATTGAGGAAATGTTGGCCAGTGGAATTATCAGACACAGCAGCAGTGCCTTTTCATCCCTTGTGGTGATGGTAAAGAAGAAAGATGCTTCCTGGAGAATGTGTGTGGACTACAGGAAGCTCAATCAGGTAACTATTAAAGATAGTTTTCCCATGCCTATAATAGAAGAATTGTAGGATGAATTGGGGTCAGCTTCTTATTTCTCTAAATTGGATTTGAGATCTGGATATCATCAGATTAGGATGAGGGAAGCTGATATTCCGAAAACAGCTTTCAAGACACATGAAGGGCATTATGAATTCCTAGTAATGCCCTTCGGTTTGAAAAATACACCAGCAACCTTCCAGGGACTTATGAACAAGGTTTTTAAAAAGCAAATGAGAAAGTATGTCCTTGTCTTCTTTGATGATATATTAGTCTACTTGTTGAGATACCCAAATTAAGAGCGATGTTGCTCCAATGAGTAATCTACTTTTTTATTGATCACTGGAGGGGTTTTATATACATTGTGCAGGCTGCTAACAACCTTGCTAAATCCTAACAATCTTATCAAATCAAATAATATCTTAACGACTATATCAGAACCATCATTCTGATATGGATAACGTCCTCCCTAGTTTTTCTTCTCTTTAACAAGTTCATTAGGGACCACAACATTCAGTATACTTCTAAACAAAGCAAAATAAGAGCTTGTTAAAGGTTTGGTGAATTCGTCAGTTGTCTGAAAAGTTGCAGGGACATAGTTTACCAATACTTTCTTGCTCTCGACCTTTTCTCTTACAAAATGTACGTCTAAGTCAACATGTTTTGATTGTGCATGGAAGACAGGATTTGTGCTAAGAGCAACTGCACTGGTGCTGTCACTCCAAATGACTGGTATTGCCTTGTTTGAGACTCCCATGTCATTCAACAGGCTGCATATCCATGTAAGTTCAGAGGTCGTGTCTACAATGCTTCGATATTCCGCCTCCATGGTAGAGCGAGAGACTATTTTTTTGTTTCTTTGAGTTCCAGGTGAGCAAACTGTTGCCAAAGTATACATAATTGCCGGTTGTGGAGCGTCTGTCATCGGGGCAGCTTCCCCAGTCAACATCAGCGAAGGCAACTAAGCTTGCATATTGCTCAGATGGTTGAAACATTAGCTCGTAGTGCAGGGTGCCACTGAGGTATCTTAGTATTCTTTTTACAGCAGCAAGATGACCTTCGCACGGTCGATGCATATATTGTGCCACCTTATTAACACTGTAGGAAATGTCCGGCCGCGTATGACATAAGTACAACAAAGCTCCTACAATGCTGTGATAACCACGAGCATCCTCAATTGGACTACCAACATCAAGTCCCAGTTTGGGTGTGGCTACCATTGGTGTAGATGCACATTTAGCCTTGTCCATTTTGGACTTTGCTAGCAAGTCCAGAATGTATTTCTTTTGGCTGAGAAATAGCGCACCACGATCTCGACGTACTTCAATGCCAAGGAAGAAACTTAGCTCTCCTAAATCCTTCAAAGAGAACCTCTCACTGAGTAGTTGAATTACAGTAGACGTATCATCCTTAGGCCTCCCTGTTATAATAACATCATCGACATAGACAAGGATATACGTGATACGACCATCTAACTACCGGACAAATAAGGATGAATCTGCACTAGAGCTTCGAAAACCTATGTCAAGTAAGCAGGAGCGGAGTTTTTCATACCAATTACAAGAAGCTTGCCTAAGGCCATACAAGGCCTTCTCGAGCTTACATACTAACTGTGATCCATCAGGAGAACATACTTCAAAGCCTGGGGGTTGTTGCATAAACACGTCTTCTTGTAACTCTCCATTGAGGAAGGCGTTGTTGACGTCAATTTGTCTCAAATTCCATTGATGCGTGACTGCTAACGATAAAATCACATTGATGGTGGAAAACTTTACAACGGGGCTGAAGGTGTCAATAAAGTCCGCACCTGGAACCTGCGAGAACCCTTTCGCAATGAGACGCGCTTTGTATCTGGAGACAGTCCCATCAGCGTTGGTCTTAACCCTGAATAAACACTTGCAGCCAACTGGAAATCGACCTTCAGGTAGTTTGACTAAGTTCCATGTGTGGTTCTATTGTAGGGCGTCATATTCTGCCATGACAGCTTCTTTCCATTTGGTATGTGCAAGTGCTTCATGGATATTGTGTGGAACATCTTCATGCAGGCCGACAGCAGCAAAGAATATTTTGGGTTTGAACGTCCCAACTTTACTCCTAGTGACCATCGGGTGTATGTTAGATGGAACAGGAGGTGATGGAACAAGTTGAGACTCATTAGCCTCATCATGCTATTGTAAGTGATCATCTCCATTGGAAGATATAATGTGTGGAATTATCTCTCCATCGTAGGGAGGTTGTGCAGAATGGGGTGATTCTGTAGCACTGTGAGTCGGACTGGGTTGACGACCTTCAACGACATCATGAGTGTGGCTGTTCTGAGTTTCATTGTCAGTCGGTATGGTCTCTGAACCATTAGTGGAGACTCTGTGATGCACTACTGGAGATGCTGCCGAGTCACTAGAGACTCGACTGTGCTGAGGTTGCAAACTAGGGTTATTATCCATAATATTTGTATTGGTAGAGCCGATACGCCAGAGTCGTTCAACCTCATGTACTGTGGGTACAGTCATAGGCGAAATATGTGAGTTACCGATTGTAGTTTGAATACTAGATGAGCTTGACTCAGCAAATGGAAAGACTCGTTCATCAAATACAACATGCCTTGAGACATAAACTTTGCCATTAGGAGCAAGGCATTGATAACCCTTGTGGAGAGGACTGTAGCCCAAGAAAGTAGATGGCATGGTGTGATAATCGAGCTTGTGTGTTTGGAATGGTCGAAGGTGGGGAAAGCACCTACACCCAAATACACGCAATAACTCATATTTAGGTTTTCGATTGAACAGGACCTCAAACGGGGAGCAACCTTGCAATATTTTAGTGGGTAATCTATTTATTAGATACACTGCTGTCACAACTGCGTACGACCAATATTGAAAGGGAATCGAGGCTTGAGCTAATAGTGTCAAGGCGAGTTCGATGATATGGCGATGTTTCCGTTCTACTATACCGTTTTGTTGCGATGTGTGAGGAGAAGTGCGTCGATGAACAATCCTTGCTTGTTGTAATATTGGTGTAAGACTCTTGTATTCGCCTCCCCAATCGCTTTGAATTGATTTGATTATGACATTGAACTGAGTTTGAATTATTTTGATGAAGGACTGACATGCAGTGAGGGCTTGAGATTTTTGTTTCAGAAGATATACCCAACAATGTCTTGTGTGGGCATCTACAAAGGAGACATAATAAGCATATCCTTGAGACTGAACACGAGCTGGTCCCCAGAGATCAGTGTATATCAGTTGGAACGGTGCATCATAAGAGGAGTCAGAGGGTGTAAACGGAAGTTTGTGATTTTTTGCAAATATTAAGGTTTTTATTCACTGATGAAGAAAAACGGACATTACAATCAGTGCACACTTTTAATAGAGTATCATGTGCAAGATGTCCTAATCGGCGATGCCATAGTTCATATAAATCACTGAAACTATGAACTAAATTAACCTCAGCAGAAGGTTTGTTATTACATCTCGTAGGCAAAGATAAATCTGAATTGAATTTATATAATCCACCATCTTCATCTCTAGTCATAATCACAGCTCCTGCATCCTCATCATGAACCACACACTATCTAGCATGGAACTCGAGGTACTTGTTGCTTCCATAATAAAAAATTGGATTCGTCGAGGACTATGGTGACCTTCTTGTTGGTGAAGGCTTTGGTGATCTTGGTCGACTTACCAGAAGAACCACTAGGGGAATTTTCTTCTGATGGCAAACGTGGAGCGTCAGGCGTTGTCATCGAAAACAGAATCGGAAAAGCAAAAGAAAAGGAATATCAGGACCATTTGGCAACTGATACCATGTTGAGATACCCAAATTAAGAGCGATGTTGCTCCAATGAATAATCTACTTTTTTATTGATCACTGGGAGGGGTTTTGTATACATTGTGCAGGCTACTAACAACCTTGCTAAATCCTAACAATCTTATCAAATCAAATAATATCCTAACGACTATATCAGAACCATCATTCTGATATGGATAACACTACTCAAAAGACTGGAAGTCACATATGCAACAATTGAGGGAGGTACTGAGTATACTGAGGGAACAGAAGCTATTTGCTAAGAGGTCTAAATGTAGCTTTGGAGCTAGAGAAGTGAATTATCTTGGGTATGTGATTGCTAATGGATCAATCTCTATGGAAGATTCCAAGGTGAAATGCATCAGAGATTGGAAAACTCCCAGGTCAGTCACTGAACTAAGGAGGTTCTTAGGTTTGTCTGGTTATTATAGAAGATTTGTGGAGAAGTATGGAGTGATTGCTAAACCACTTATTGAGCTGTTAAAGAAAAGAGGTTGGAAATAGGGTGAGGAGGAAGATTCAGCCTTGGATAAGTTAAAAAAAAAGCCATTACCAGTGCTCTTGTCTTAGCTTTACCAACTTTTTCAGAAGTTTTCATTGTGGAGACTGATGCTTCAGATTTGGGTGTGGGTGCAATGTTAGTGCAACAGGGAAAGCCACTGGCTTATTTTAGTAAGGGGTTGGGACCTAGATACCAAAGTTTGTCAGTGTATGAAAAGGAGATGGTTGCTGTGTTGTTAGCTGTAAAGAAATGGGCTGTTTATCTGACTGGAAGACACTTTGTGATCAAGACTGATCACCAAAGTCTCAGATTTTTGGCTGCTAACCAAGCCATTATCCCTTTCCAACAGAAATGGGCCATCAAAATGATGGGGTATGATTATGAAGTACAATACAAGAAGAGGAGTTCAAATGTGGTAGCAGATGTGCTTTCTCGAAGACCAAAAGATAGCATTTGTTTGACCATATCAGTACACCATGTCAACACAGAATTGATGGAAAGGGTTAAAGCTTCGTGGCAAGAGGATGAGAGACTTTGTAAGATCATCAAGGCTTTGAGTGAAGGTTCCCAGAAATACAAAAAATACAGTTGGGATGGGAGGCTGTTAAAGAGGAAGGGAAAATTGGTTGTGGGCAACGATGAAGAATTAAGGGCAGAATTGATTAAGTTCTTCCATGGAAGTGCTCTGGGAGGGCATTCAGGGGTTCATGCAACTATTCACAGGTTGAGAACTGTTTTTTATTGGAAGGGAATGAGGGGAACAGTGAAATTATTGGTTAGAGAGTGTATGGTTTGCCAAAGGAATAAGGGTGATTTGCAGCATCCAAGAGGGCTATTACAACCTCTTCCTATTGCTGAAGTTATTTGGGAATCCATAAGTATGGACTTCATTGAGGGACTCCCTTTATCCAGGGAGAACAACTGCATTTTGGTGGTGATTGACAAACTCACCAAGTATGGCCATTTCTTGGCCATGGCTCATCCTTTTACTGCCCAGGATGTAGCTAAGATATTCCTAGAAAATGTTTTTAAATTACATGGGTTGCTAACCAATATTGTTTGTGACAGGGATAGGATCTTCATGAGCACTTTCTGGAAGGAGTTGTTTGGGAAGTTCGGTGTAGTAGTGATGGCCTCAACTGCCTATCACCCTGAAACTGATGGACAGACCGAGAGATTAAACCAATGCCTTGAAACTTACCTTAGGTGTATGACAGGGGAAAGGCCTAAGGAATGGTGTGAATGGTTACACCTAGCAGAATGGTGGTACAATACCACTTTCCATTCTGCTATACAGGTGACTCCATATCAAGCTTTATATGGACAAGTTCCCTCAGTCCATTTACCCTACATTGCTGGTGAATCTCTAGTGGCTGTTGTGGATAGGAGTTTACAGCATCGAGAGGCAGCTATTAAGATGCTTAAATTCCACATGAAGAGAGCTCAAGACAGGATGAAATCACAAGCTGATAAGAATAGGAAAGAATGTGAGTTAGAAATTGGTGACTGGGTATTCCTAAAATTACAGCCATACAGACAACAAACAGTCCATGTGAGGAATTGTCAAAAGCTAGCTCCTAAGTGGTTTGGACCCTTCATGGTGATTGGCAAAGTAGGGAAGGTAGCTTATAAGTTGAAATTACCTGATGATTCCAAGATCCATCCGGTTTTTCATGTGTCCCAATTGAAGAAAAGGATGGGGACAAAATTGGTTCAAGAACAGTTACCAGTCATTGGACCAGATGGTAGCATGAGTAAGGAACCATCAAGGATTTTAGATCGAAGAATTGGTAAGAGAGGCAACCAGGCTGTCACAGAGGTTTTAATGGAATGGACTAACTCATTCCCTGAAGATGCTACTTGGGAGGTGCTTCATCAGCTTCAACAACAATTTCCAGACTTCCATTCTTGAGGACAAGGATGTTTTGCAGGAAGGAGTATTGTCACAGTTGGAATTTATTTTACCGTTAGAATTTTAAATGGTTGTTATTATTTTGTCTTTATATGCAGGTTGTCAAGTTGTTAGGGGAGGATATGCCAGCTCAGCGTTGGTTAATTAACAAACCAAAACTCAGTCGTCTGGCTAAGCATTGTTAAAAGGGGAAACAGTGATTGAATGGGTTATGAAAATATTGATGATGAATCTTCTTCTCTGAAAATTCTTATTTCTTTTCTCAATCCAGTCTATTTTCTTCTATTTCTCCCTATTTCTCTTAAGTGTGGTTACACAACCATCTGGGTGGGGAGAAAGGAAAGAATTTTGCATAGAACATCGATTGGTAGATAACTAATCCGATCTGAATTGTTTTTTTTTGTGTTTTTCATTTTCATTTTCCTTTTTCTCATTTCTTATTTCGTTTCTTAACTGAGAAACACATCAAGAAATTATAGATCAAGAAATCAAGATATTACCTAACTAAGGGTTTTGCACGAAAGAGAAAGACGACCTATCAACTGCATTGACAGTGTCGGGGGTTTATTGTTCCACCGGTTGATGAAATCGACGGTATCAATGGAGAGTATATCATAAATGAGATAGTTAATGAGGAGATTCTAATGTTTCGAGCGATGAAGACAGGGGAGCGGAAACAATTACTAATTCTATTTTTTTTTGAAAGTGAGTGTAATTATTTCTTGTCACGAGACTATTATCCTCTTCCTAAAAGACATGTTTGATAGGATGTACAATGCCACCGTTTATATATCCCAAGACCTATATATTTTTTTTTTCCGATGTGAGATTAATACTCCTTACCACTTTTTAGGCATGATATTTTTCCTGACTCAACCTCATGACTCTCTCGTCATGAACTTCCGCTCTCGTGATTGTACTCTTGTCACGATTGTTTACCTTGTCTTCCTTTCTTATGTGCGTTCGACGTAAAATCAAGAAGTTAAAGAGTTGCTGATCTGATATCACTTGTTACGAGGCTATTACATAAATATTATCAAAACGACCCCTTAACTGCCCCATTTCATGTCGAATTAATTATAGCCCAAACCTGATAAATTGAATATACTATAGGGACAAAAGTGACCCATAAACCAATTTTATATTCTCTATATATATTAAATTAAATTTATATATATATATATTTCATAAAAAATAAAGAAACGCACTTATACCAATATAATTATATATTTATTTATGGTACTAAGATATTGAGATATGTACATATTTATGCTGGTGTAAGTATTTATTATTTATTACATTTTTTTATTTTATTCATTTTATATATATGACTCGTACAACAAAATATCATACAGAATTATTTGATAAAATTAATAGAAAACATAAAAAAATTATAATATAGAAAACCTTTTATGAAAATTAATACTAAAAAATAAACTCAATAAAACATATTTAAAAATAAAACTTGAATCAAGCACATACATAATAAATACTCAAAATAAAATAAAAATTTATTATTTTTACTTTTTATTGTATGTGTCATTATTTTAAATAAGTATTAAAATAAAGAATCATAATAAAAAATAAAAAGAAATAATATAAATTTATATCAATATATATGCAAAAAGGAAGGGTCATTCTGAAAAAACCATATTGTTTCAAGGACATTTTTATCCTAAATATAATGAAATAAATAATAAATAAAAAAATAAAGAGAATAACATTCCCAAAACAACCTATTAATTATTTATAAATTATCTGTAACGACTCTCCACCTAAATTAAAATAAATGTATTGCTCTTAACTGACAAAATAACTTATGTTACATCAACAACTTCAAACATTTCTTAATTATTTTGTTTTTTATACGTAAAGTTATAATTTATTGTTTATTATTTGTTAGTTTAGATCATTACAAAACATAAACATTATCCTTACAATAACAATTTTAGAACCATTTAAACACGTAATAGAGATGCTATTAATAATATCTAATTTCTTTTTAAAAGAAAATACATTAAAACTCAAATAAGGTGCAGAACATAAAGTCAAATATCTAGTTTCTAAAATCATTTAAACCCAAAGTAGAAGATTTTAAGTATTTTTAAGTTTAGTAGTTGAAATGCAAAACTCAAACACCAAACCTACGCTCACAAGCAATATTCTTTTCCTGTTGAGCTGAGCCTCGAAAAAGCAAAATTCGTATCCCTTTAATAGCCTAGGATAGTTCAATGTATTTCTCAGACTATTGCGAAAGTATTTATTCACTAGTGATAAAGTTTCGATATTAATTTTCTTTAAATTTTTAGCGTTTTGTAGAATATGTTCAATGAGTCTTCGATTAAACCCTTAACAAATGAATCTAGTTACTTTAATCGTACTCAGACTCTTCGAGACACATTTTATATATGTCTTTGAAATATACTTTATATATTTCTAATAAATCGAATGATCGAGTCTTAATAATTCGTGATAGATCAAAGTCATTAGTTTTTTTAGTGAGGAAACAACCTTAACAAACCAATCCAATGTTCACAATTGGTTGATATATATAACCAAACTAGCTTACAAAACACAGGAAATATAGCATCATAAAATGCTAAAGCTACTTGAGATAAACACAGAAACTCAACATTAGCATATCTTCCAATGGCATCATTATCGATTTGGAACACCAGCGACATCAACGATTGCTTCCCTCAAGTTGGATAGATCTTGTAACTGAAAATCCTAAATATTTTCATCGAATAGTTTAATCCTTTCTAACAGAGGCGCGTAAACATGTAACTTGTAAGCATCAATTGCAGAACTACTAGCCATCTTCACAAACAGTTTCTTCAACAAAAGCACATTTATGTCCAATAAATTGTTGTAGTCCATATCAATAATTCTATCGTCTGAAGTCCTCGCGATGATCAACTCTTCTAGAATCAAACAATTAGATATTCGCTTCTTCAAACATCCTTCATTCACATAAACTAGTCCCTCTAGTTGAAGAGACCCCAGTCCAAGGAAAAAGGCATTTGTAGGTACATTGATGATAGCATTGTCATACAATTTCAGAGAAACCAGTGTTTCACAAGAAAATAAACAATCAAGGAGTTTCATTGCTTGTACAGGTAAAATAGAGAAAATGGAATTCAGCTCTTCAACACCACTTCTAATCTCGAAAGAAATCCATCTATCTAATTCCATGTCAGTAATTGGAAGCATAAACTTAAAATCTAAACTAAACCGGCGAATACATGGAGCTAGACACCTAAAAAATCGCCATTAAATCAATCATATCTGGGCAAGATAACTGAAATACAAGTCCATACATTCTTTCATCCGCTTTCCAAAATGTTGCTGGTTAGAGCCATCTGCATGGGGAGGAAGGAAATGATTTTGCACAGAACATCATTTGGTAGATGATTGATCCGATCTTGGATGTTTTCCTTTTTCTTTTTCCTTTCACTTTCACTTTTTCTTTTTTTTTTTTCTTTTTTTGTTTCTTAGACCATTTCTGAATTGAGACTCCCATCAAGAAATTACAGATCAAGAAATTAACTTGCTAAGGGTTTTGCACGAAAGACAAAGAAGAACTGCCAACAACATTGACAATGCTGGTGGTTTAGTGTTCCAAAAGTTATTGGATGGACAAAATCGATAGTATCAACCGAGAGTATATCAGAAACGACATATCTAATAGGATGTGCAGCGTCACCGTTTACATATTCCAAGATCTCTCTTTTTTATCAAAAATTAGTACGGGTGCATGTTCAAGTCAAGAATTCAAATTCATGTCAAGATTATCAAAGTCTTATCATGTGTATCGAGATCAAATATGCCCTTAGATAATAGAGCCTTAACTCAAAATATCAAGAATTTGACAATCTTATTCATATTATCATGAATAAAGTGTCTCTCTTTTATGCTCAACTTTAAATCCTTATTCAATGTCATATTCTTTCTCTAGTAAATCACATACATATAAAAAGGTAAAAACATGTAATCGCCAAGTCATTCAATATGAAAACAAGATTAATACATCACATATAAAAGAAAAATAACACCTTTATGTATACATCTTAATACACCTTAATACAATTGTTTACATTCTAATTTGGGCAAAATAGGAAAATAATCAATCTTTTTACAAACAAAATTGTTTAAGACATAAATTTGTTGTTGCCAAGCAACAGGTGCACTGTTCACTTAAATGTACATAACTTTCATTCCGTACGTCAGAATATCAATTAGTTTACACTGTTAGAAAGATTGCTTAACCCTGTTTATAAACATATAATCCTTACATTTTAATCTTTTGCCATTTAATACAGTTTTTATCTTTAAGGTAGACCTATTTTATTACTGGATAATTTGCACTATTCAGAGATTTTAATTTCTAGAATCCATTCTATAACTCAAAATTTAGTTTTGTTTTCTCTTAAAGAATTTAGACATGTTAAGACGTTGTCCATAACATTTTCAGCCTTAAATTCCATTTACACGACTTGAATAGGTTCTTGGATACATGGTCCATCCATCTAATTAGTGTAATCCTTCACAATATCGATGTCGAAACCTACCGCTGATAATGCTCTACGAACTGATCTTTACCTAATACCCTGAGCACGAAAAAAAAAAGAATTCTGAACACTAAGCTACTGAAAGCTCAGTGGGTATACTTCCACTCAATCTTGATTTGTGCAATTCATAATTAAATGCATGCAACAAGTTATGATGAATGAGAATGATTGGTGCTACAATAACCGCCTACACACACAATATTTTGCATGGCAATAACATAGCAAGTTTTCATAGCATTCTTAACAATCCATTTACATATTTACCATAGAAGAGTGTGTCCAGAGTCACTAAGCCTCGTACCTCACACTCTCTCATACCTTGGGTGTGTCCGGAGTCACCGAGCATCGGACCTCACACCCTTACATACCTTGAGTGTTTTCGGAGTCACTAAGCATCGAATCTCACACTCACAAACAAGTGGTCCGGATTCAGAAAGCCTCGAAAGTCACTCTTGGGTATTGGAATCCCGTTACAAAAAGTGGGCCAGATTCAGACAACATCGAAACTCACATACAAATATCCCATACAAGTTCACAATCCAATAAAGATATATCAAGACATTATATTCACATTTCTTTTCCTAAGTCGTATGCATAGTCAAAATTCCTATTACTCAGTTTTAATATTAATTTTAGGTTTAAAGGGACCCCGCCATGGCAATTAAAACAATTTATTGACCCTCCGAACTCAAATACTAAAACTTGGACAGATTAGTTTGCACGTATTGGTACGCCTACCTAGGGTACTGATACTCCCCTAACGGGTATCAATGCCCCTCCATCGAGTACCGATACCCAAAACCCACTCGAAAAAATTAATTATCTTTCCTCACACTCGTATTGATACACCTATTTGGCGTATCGGAACCCAATATTGGTATAAGGGTCACCCATACCGATACTCGACATCAACAGAACAGTGGTACTGATACGCGCCCGCGTACCGGTACCTAAAAATGATTCTAGAATTTCAAAATATACAGGGGTACTGATACACGGGGTAGTTGTATCGATATTTCCTCCCTTAAAATCCTCATTTACCTCTCATGGGTACCGATACGGGTACTTCCCTTATCGATACTTGAGCCCAAATTTTCAGGTCTAGAGCTTGAAAACACATCTTTCTCTACCTAAAATTCATCCTAAGTCTCCCAAAATTCACCCACAAGATATCTAAGACTCAACCAACACATTACAATCGATTTCAACAGACTATAATCTAAAATTTAGATTTCACCATTAAAGCATTTAAGCTCCAAACTCAAGCTCAAACATGCATAATTCAGACAACAAAACTATCATCATGAATTGCATAACCCATAGAAGTTAGAAATATACTAACCTTGATCCCACATCTACCAGAACCTTCAAGCTTTGCTCTTCCCTTTGTCTTGACCCTTTGGTGGTGTTGATCTTAACTTTTTCACTACAAGAAGAGTAGGAAAGAGTTACAACTTCTAGGATGAATACAAAAGGGACCTAAAACATATTGAAATATTAGGGTTTGAGCTTCCTTGACTCAAACTCGTTCTTCCCCTTTAACCTTACAAGAAACCTCTTTTTTCCATCGCTAAATATCATTCTTACTTTTAAATAAAGATCTCCCCAAGCTGAGCAACTAACCATTCTTCAACAAAACGAGATTCTACCTCTAAAACTCTCAACTTTTCACCTTTAGCTCTAACTAAATGAAAGGGGATAAAGGGAAGAGTTTTAGGAATAAAATGATGATTTCACACTAAAAGAAAATGGGAGTTTCTATAGGGAAAAACATCCACCCTTCCCATGTCAAAACTTTCCTAATTACCAAGTTATCCCTCTTTTACACCCCAAACTCTGCCCACAACAAAGAGAAGCCCAATTAAGGCCCACTAGATCCACATACGAGACATGTGCCTGGTTTAAACCGAACCCTTCGATTTCGGTAAAAACCCATGTTGTTACACACCTCACCTGCTTATACTAATCTAAAATCAGCAACTTAGCAATCCTATTCATCCTTGCTAAACTAGAAATTATAACAACCACAACGATACCATTCGAGAAAGTGAAAAGGAAAACACAAAGGAAGTTCTTCTACAATTCAATTACTAAAAACAAATCATGACATCCTTTAACAAAATGTAACATGCTTAGATTATATTCTAAAGTAGAGAAATAAAGTGTTATTAAGATTGACTAAGAATAACATACAACCAATTAATCCATTCAATTTATTTTGTTCTTCACAACAATTTAAGCTCCCTTTATACAAACAATTTAACAAGCTGATCATGCCACAAATTCATGGTAGATAACTAATAATTTTAACATAACTTGCATGGAGAAGGAATGGAAAGGTAATTTACCTTTTTTCCTAGGCAACCTGAATGTTCAGAAACAAATAGCTTCAACCACGGATGAAACTTTCTGTAACACCCAATTTTTTTTACCCCAAATTAAAAACCCTAAATTCTTAATTCCTAATTAAGAAACTTAATTTTGAGAATTCTCAATTTATGAAACCTTTTTTTATATCAAATCGATTTGAAAAAAAGTTTTGGAAAATTAATTGAATCAAGAAAAAAAACTTTTAATTCAATCATTAACACTATTTCAAATTATTAATTTTAATTTATTAAGTTGTCATATAAAGTATAAATTAACACTTTTTTCATTTATAAAATTAAATTAACATTACCTTTTTATTTTTTTTAATTAAATAGAATCTAGAATTATTTTCTTAGCTTAAATAAAACCCTTAGGATTATGTACTAAAGATTCTAGTTAGAGCCTTAGAATAAAATAAAAAAATACTTTCTCAAATTTAAAGTCCATAAAACATACTTAATTACATTTTAATCTTAATAGGTAAAATTTACTTAGATATTTCTTAAGTTTATAATTCCTAACTTAAAATAATAAAATCATTCAATACACCCAAACTTCTTGTTTGCTTGATTAAAAAGTGAAACGTAATTAATGCGGTGTTTTACCAAATAGAGGTAACGGGTTAGCTTCATAAATGTTGGAGGTGATTAAAGTTTACTCTCTTGGCGGTGGGACCATTAAAATAGAATCAAATTCATAAATAGACAATAATTTAAATTTTATACGAATTTGTAAATTCTGGCATTAAAACGTTTTGTAATCGACTAGGTACCAAATTTTGGGCATTGTGAGGTTGCTAATCCTTCCCTACACCTAACCGACTCCCGAACCCGTTTTTGTGTTTTTCGCAGACCAAAATTGTTGTTTTAATAAAAACAAAACGATTTTATTAAAATAACCCGTATTTAGGTGATCCAATCGCACTTTTAAAAAAGATTGGTGGCAACTCCGTTGTTTTGGTTTTTAAAGAAAAAATATCGAACCGCATGAAAAAGGGGTTGTGATAGCTTGGCGACTCCGTTGAGGATTTTTTTTACAAAATAAGAGTCAAGTCACAAGCCAATTACAACATGTTTTAATGTCAGAAATTTGTAAGTTTATATAAAAATTAACTTAATTTTCCATTTATGAATTTGATTCCATTTCAGGCATTTAAAAATTATTTTCAGGCTATATACCTGATCATTTAAGTGAAGGGAACACGTTATTGCTTTTGTGAGAATTTAATTCTCCGCATGGGCCTAGTAAGTACCTTCGGGCTCGTATGTCCTAAGTCTTCGTAAGGATATTCATCCTTCGCATAGACCTAGGAAAATGAGTCCTCCTGAGTTGAATTTGATTCGTTGGGAGCCTATAATGGGTGAGAATTGGGGGCCTTGCTACCCTTAGTAGGGTAAAGCGATGACAGCTCGGGGACCTTTCTAGAACCAAACCATGTTTGTGAATCTAGAAGTCCACCCCATTAGAGCCATGTGAAAAACCTTAGAGTTAGAATTTGGTCAAAATAATTTCGTAAGAATAATCCATAGAGACATGTCTAAAAATGTTGGAATGCATTGCCTAGTTATTATTCATATAATAAAATTATTTTGGACCTCTTTATTTTTATGCTATTTTTTTCTTTTACATATTTATTTCTTGAATCATGCATGACATATATAGAAGGGGTCGAGTCTAGAAAATATTGCACAAAGTAGAACATGGTTTTTCATAATGGATAGAAGATTCCTTAGAAAGAGGAAGATCATAAAAGAATACATCTCTGGTCTGAAGTTAACTAGCGAGCACCTACAAATGAGGAAAAGAAGAATAATTAAGCGTCTGATAATTTGAAGAACAAATGAGTCATTGGAAAGGGAAAATAGATTAGTTATATGGAAAATGAGGGTCCATGACAACAAGGTCTATTTTTGAGGAAAAGAACAAGTTTTTTCGTAATGGTAAAAGACCCCTTAGAAAGAAGGAGATCATACGAGAATACATCTATGGTTCTAGGTTAACCAGCGAGCATCTACGAGGGAAGAACAAGTAAAATACTAAGGATTTAAATATTAAATGAGTTATTGAAAAAACAAAAGAGAGTGATTGCATAGAAAAAGAAGGCATAAAATGCATAAACCGTTAAAACATCTTTTTATCAAATTTTAAAAACAAATCGTGGGAGAATCAAAATATCATAAAAATAGTATCGTAAGCATCTAATCACATGAATAATCACATATGAAAAATAAAAACATAAACATGACAAAATCTCATAGCAAAGCAAGGCGTAATATGAGATTTTCAAGAGAGCAAAACTTAAAAACTTACTTCCGAGTATAAGGAGTTTTTTCACACATTCCCTACAGCCCCAAACCTCTGTAAAATATATTTCAAACACCGAAGAAGCAGCCCACTCTAATAAATCACTCGTCGATAATTGTTTCTTGCTCGACAAGCAACCTATTTCACACCAAAGCTCCTTCAAACGATATCACCTACTTCTTTACATGTTTCAAACATCAAAAACTAAGGATTTAGTGCTCCCAATTGCACACAAAAAACTCCAAGTCGGACCCCCCACAACAACCATTAAAACCTATCAAAACTTTAACAGAAAACTTTCCGAAACCAACCAAACTTCTCCTAAAACTTTAGTACAGGATTAGGAATTTTAAAAACACTTTATAAAAATCCTAACACATTAAAAATCATCCATTTAGGATGCAAAAAAAAGTGAGTAAAAACCCTTGAACGAAAATTGTGGTTTTTGATCGAAAACCGATTTTTAACAAATCAAAAGATAAAAAGCCTTTAATCCAAGCCAATAAATTTGAAATTTAAATAAATGGAACAAAAGAATATATGAATATTTCCAAAAGAATAGGTTCATAAAAAGTCAGAACGAGCTTGTTTATATAGAAAGAGAAATAAAGACGGTGATATCATGATCGTGTTCTTATATGTGGACGATATAATTTTCACCGGAAACAAAAAAGTATGTTTCATGATTTTAAGAAAGTTATGACTAAAGAATTTAAAATAAAAGATATTGATGAAATGGTATAATTTCTTGGAGTAGAGGTAAAACAGATGAAAGAAAGAATTTTCTTATCACAAAATAAGTAAGCTAAGCAAATTTTAAATAAATTTAGAATGAAAGATTATAAGTTGGTAGCCACTCCACCTGAAACAAGCATGAACTTAAGTGTTGATTCAATAAGAGTTTTAGTGAATCAAACGTTGTTCAAAAGTATCATTGAAAATTTAAGGTATCTAAATATCACAAGAACATACATAGCATATGTTGTGGTAATGGTAAGTTGATTCATAGAGAATCCAAAATATGATCACTAGATTGCAACAAAAAGAATTTTTAGATATGTCATAGGTATGATGGATCATGGATTATTCTACAAGCATTTAAAAATTTTAAAGTTAGTTGGATATTCCGATATTGATTATGGAAGAGAAATAGATGATCAAAAAAACTTCTGGATACCTATTTCATATTGGATCTACAAAATTTTCATGGTCATAAAAGAAGAAAAAAAAGATATTTTTTCTACATGTGAAGCAAAATACATAACCGTTGTAGTATGCACTTATCGAGCAATCTGGTTGAAGAATATCTTGGATGAACTAAATTTTACACAAGAGGGGTCAACTAAAATATATATTGACAATAAATCGATTATATCCCTTAGAAAAAATTATGTCTCCTATAGCTGAAGCAAGCATATGGATACAAAGTATCACATCATACTAGAATAGGTGAATGACAAAAACTTATAAAAAACCTACTTTAAAATAAAAGATCAACTTGTAGACATTTTTATAAAATTTTTGAAAGCTAAAATATTTCATAGATTAAAAGAAAAACACAAAATGAAGATTGGGTTTGAGGAGAAGTTCTAGAAATCAAACTCAACTAATATGTTTATGTTACCAAGATAAGGAATTGTGTGGAAGCTTCATGAAGAGGATGGTAATATGACCTAGAAAATTCTTGAAGAATTGAGAGTTACAACAAGGAAATATTAAAGATTGATTCTTAAAGTTTATGGTGGAAACTAGAACATTCAAGAATTCATTAGAAAAAAAAAGGTACATATGAAAACAAACTTATAAAGTCAAGGATGTAACAATTACTAGAAACATCTTAGATTAAATTTTAATTAGTACTAGATGTTTCTTAATGTTAGTTTAGGAATACTATAAATAGGAGTTTGAAAAAACTTATGTGTGTGAGAGAGAGAAAAAAGAGAGAGAAATCAATTTAATTGAGTTATGGAAAAGCATAAAGAGTGCGTGTGCATCAAACTTGCCGCAACAAGTTATTTGTAACATCATTGTATGTAATATAATTTTGAAGTTTTAAACTAAATCGAGTTTCCACCAACAGTTCCAACATGGGAGAGGCTTTGGTGGATTTTTTCATCTCCATAGCATGGTTGTTAATGTATTTATTCTGACAAAGGGGACAAAGGTGGATTTTCCATTTTGGTTTTGTTAGAATGCAATTGAAGGTGGACACCAAACAAGAATTTAAAATTTGACATGGACATTTTATATATGGGGATAAGATGGATGTGGAAATGATATAATAGGGAATTAGTCTGTTTTTTGGTGGCATAAAATAATGTCGCGGATTCAACCTATGGTGAGCAGTCCATCGAATTGTCAAAAGGTAAGTGGTAGTATAGAGAATATTAAGTTGAAAATTCTGCGACAATGCTCTATTAGATGGTTTCAGCGAGTAAAGAAGATCAATAACATTATGAAAGAATTTGAGGAAGTAGGAATATATGGTTTTTTGATCATACGATTGTTGGGTTTGATGGTGCTATTGTTGTTTGGTAATGGTGAGGATAGGAATGAAATTATAAAAGAATTAGATTTAAGTAGATGGTTTGCTCGTGTTACTATATAGGTATTAAAATATGTGGTTTAAAATATACGGCTTGGTTGGAAGTTTATGGATTTTCGTTTTAAGCATGGTCGAAGAATATGTTTTGTAATATTATTGGTCTTTGGGGTCGTTGGTATGCGTTAAGGAACAAACTTGTTCTCCGTTCTCATTTGAGAAAGGAAGAATATTAATTAAAATTGATTGTAGACACTGTTTAAAGAAATTTGAACGAAGAGAGATTGGTGGTGATGTGTATAAGCATTACTTAATAGAAACAATGGCACTTGATTCAATAACTACTTGAAGTCAGAAAATACGTTTAGAAAAATTTATTAGGGTTAATAAGGAAATGGGTGATTTCATGTCTTGTGACTTGGATACATGTGATGTTGATGTAATTTTGGGTGCTAGGGATAATGTGGTTGGGGTATTAGAGTGCGAGCGAGTTCAAGATTGTTCAATAATTTATGGTTGTGATATGGTTCTAAAATTGATTGTGGTTGATGGTTCTAAAAGTACTGAGTAAGTGTCATCTTGGTCGTCGGTCAAAAATATGGCCTGTAATACTCTCTTTCCTAATCTGGTAGAGAACCAAGTTAAAGTGTGCTACTAGAAAGCAATCGAACATTCAAAGACATATTTAAGTGTTTTATAAATATTTTACTTACTAAATTTGTATTGTTAACCACTTTTATTTTATGAAGATTTCCAATCATTCTTATTAACCAATTGTATTGTTTAGGTTTAAATTTTAAACTCTTGAAAACTTGAGGGTCTAATCTATAATTTTCATTAAATCGAGGTTTCTATTTGAAATTTAATTTACCAATATGGCATTATTGCTATCGATTTTATTCCTGCAAAGTTTCATTTTAATCCAAGATCATTTACTCACTCAATTTTATCTTTGTTTATTAGTGACTAAATTATAATATCCCAAACTTTCCATTTTTTAGCAACTGAAAAGATTTTAACAACCTATTGTATCGATACGCATCTATATTGTATCGATACACTAAAATGACAAGTAGTTAATATGGTTAGGATCAGAAAGACCGTACCGATACACCTCACCTCTATTTCAATACGTTGACTTTTAGTCAAAGTTAAACGATTCTGGAATGTTGATCGCACCAATATGATCTAAGTTGTTTTAGTATGTAGATATGGTAGTTATTACCGTTGATCCTATACTGATACCAATATCGATATACGAAGATCAACCTAAATCCTTAATTTTAATTTTGACCAACCTTTTCGATACACCCTAGAGGTTGTATCGAAACGAAATCCTCCAATAACCAAAAATATAAGTATCGTACCAATACGGTCCAACACATTTCAGTACACCCTTTATCCTTTTCCCATAATTTAAGCTTATTGTATCGATGCGCTTTGACCCGTATTGGTACGCCTGAATTTATAACGATAGATTTTTATTTGTTTTTAATCTAATTACCCTATCAAATCCATTCTAAAATTAACCAAAATTTACAGGCAACATTTAAACATATAAGTCTATCATCATACAAAATTTTAGTCCATTTGGACATCATATACTATGTTTTACCCTTTTTGCTCAATCCATCCAAACCATTTGTAGTTATTTACTAAACATACCAAAATACTCATTTAGTCCTTTTATAAATTTTATGCATTACAACAATATCAAATTAAGCAAAATATACTTAAACAAGACTTATGTCACCTTACTTGGACTTTCAAAAACATAAGTAACATATATGTGGATGAAAAAGGTGACTTGCATGCAACCACAAGATCTTTAATCCTAAAATTTTCTTAAAAAATTGAAATGTATGAGACACTAAATAACAAATAGTTATAACAAATGCACAATATATCCTACATGACAAGTATAACATGTAAAAATGGTCTCATGACATTTTTAATATTTTTAACATGGATAGCATAATTTCAACATAAATATCATAACATAATCTCTTTATATTTCATATTTAATCATAAATCATAGCATGAACATATCATAATCAATATTTCTTTGGACGTAACAACTCTTAAATACGCAGATCTCATTTACCCCTAACATAACATATAAACCTTAGAATTGATCCATAGCTCTATTATTCTCTTATATTGTCCATCCTTTTCTCCCTAACATATGATTGTAGCCAAACTGTAGCCCAATGCATTACATGGTGAGCTCGTATAACCCTATGACATACCAATTGTATTCAATGTTTATCAAATTTCAAAAAACACTATATCATGCATATCTTGCCCTTAAGCCATATCATATAATATACCAATACATAATTGAGCCTTAGCTTCATATAGCATATCATAAGTCGTTTTTCACATATCAAATATATGTATCTATAACATAACTCAACATTTTAACTTACCATAGCTTACCTTTCATTTCCATAATCAAGCTTGCTCTACTTAAGCCTTTAACACATGCAACATAAAATTAAAAACGCAAATCAAATAGAACTGGGAGGACACTTAGCCAATTTGATATGAACCCAGTAGTATGGTCCGAGTCATGTTATGTTGCCTGATCGTGATTCTAGTAAGAATAGAATTCTCAAGAATTAGTATGTTGTAATTGTATAAACATGAAGCATAAGAACGAACAAGAATATTAAAAAAATGATGGAAGTATGATGGTATGGTGATTATATGAAATGAATGAATAAGTGGTGAAAAGATGATGGAAGTGATGGTGAAAGTGACATAGATTTTGTAAGTTGTAAGTATGACGGATTGTGACTCGCTATCTATAACGAGCAAGGAACCAATAATATAACTTAATGGATTGAAGTGAAGGAATATGGCACGTGACCCACTAGCTATAAGGAGCTAGGAACCAATGCGATAATGAGATGAAATGGATGAAGACTACAAGCCTAACTTGAAGCCGATATGGTTCTCGCAAGAACAAAGCTGAAAGCAACCTTTCAAAAGAGTTTTCTTAAATCTAAAGTGGTGTCATAAAAATGAAGGAAATGTTCCTATTTATAGTGTTCATAGAAACCATATGAAGAGTCTTACAACAAGAGATGAACGCTTCATCTTTATGGTGATGAATGCTAATGAATGCTTTGTTTTCTCTCCTATCTTTAAGTGGATGAATGTTCAAGGTATTAGTGATGAATTTGAACTTAATTTAGGCTTAATATACATATAATTTCGTCCAAATGGTGGAAGGACTCTTGGAATTTCTTGGTTTTAGCACGAGTCACAGGTCCAATAGGAAATTCTTATGATTGATTATTGGATGTGATCATATCACTATCCTTTGACACAATTACACTCACTTTGAAAAGGAAAGCTTTTAGGGATCTTGAATTACTGTCCTCTTGCTCTTTAATGTATCGGGATGAGGAGATGGAGAAGATGTACTTTCTTCAATTACTTAAACATGAAAAAAATCAAAAGATTATGTTAGAATCAATTTCAAGGATTCAAAAATATTATTCAATCTTTCAAATGCTTAAAGACACCATTCAAATGAAGAAATCAATCTTCAAATTCATGGGTTCATTTTTGACATTTAAAACTTTAACTTGAAAATAAACTCAAATGTAGTGCGTAGGATGTCCTACACCTTTATGGTGCAAGGCACAACTTTCTAAGTTATAGTATTTAAGATATCGATCCCACAGGGACTGGTTACCTACGCAACTTATCGTTCCTTCACTATAGGAAAAATAAAGACAATTGATTTGATTCAATTATGATTAAACTAAAAATAATTAAAAGAATAAAATAAAATGAATTCAAGAGATGAGATGAAGGCTCGATTAAATTGCTTAGTAGTGTAGAATCCAATTGTAAATTATTATCATCTTATTAATGCAAAATGTTGAAGTTCCGCCTCAACGGGTCATTGAAAGGTCACCTTAGCTGGCTTAGAAGGGTTATACTTTGATGTCAAGTCAACAACTCATAGTTCGATAGAACGTCCTTTATTGACTCCTCCTTATCCCTAATTCGGAGTGCTATTGATGGTCACGCCTTAATAATACCTCCCGGCGTGAATCAAGGATGGACAAAAACTGATGATACTCTCATTTTAGTCATTGAAACTCAAACTTATCTCTAAGCCGGATTAGCCAATACACAAGAGTAAAGACCGTATTCAATTGTTTCATGAATCTAACTATCTCTAGTCTAGAAAAATATATTTTTCCTCGCAAACTTATCTTCCGATCTCGTATGCAAGAAAGATTAGTAACCAAGAGTGAATAAACTTTGAATTATAATTGTAACCCAATCGACCCGGTCTAGACAAAACCCAACTCGAACGAGTTACACGGGGAATACCGAAGCTAATTCGAAGACTCGCCTCGATAATCAACCCTAATTTTTTTTCTTTTATCTTCTCTAAATGCATTAATTAGATCCTACATGTTCATGCTAGGACTGAGTTCATTTGCAGCGAAAACTAAAGAGAAACGTGTCCTAATTTAATCGAACAAGGTTTCGGGACCTAATTGTAATTTTCTAGAAAACCATCTATTTTTGCCTAGGTATCGATACCCTATGAACTAGTATCGAAACCTCTGCCCAGAAAAGTGCAAAATTTACATGTTACATGCCATACCCGAAAAACTAAGATTCTCTAGATGCATATAAAACCCTAATAGCATAAATCACACTTCAAACATCAATTTAGATGCAAAGTCTACTAATTACAAAGGCAATGCGTATGTATCATAAGCTTACTTCAACAATAACAAGCATGGTATATCATACTTAAAAATTAACCAATAATGGATCTCAAAATACCTCATTAATATAAAAGTATATCAATTATAGTATTCAAGCCAAAATAACCCAAAACACATAGGTTCACTAAGCCATATCTTAAGCAATAACAATGTTGGTAAACGTCACATATGTATAAGCTTACGACTACAACAAGTCTTATCATCATATCAATAATCTTAACATGGTAACCCATCCCATTGCTCTCTCACTACTACTAATATTACAAAAAGACGTACTTGAGCTCATACTTGATGATTACACGAAATATTTAATTGCCCTTGCTGCCTCAACATCTATATCCTGCATTGCAAGGTAAAAGAGAAGGTTAAGCATAAAGCTTAGTGAGGGAATAAAACACATTTAAAACTCATATGAAAACACCTTACAATGTAGCCCATAATAAACCTATTTCATCAATTCAAAACACATGTCATGCTCTTTATAAAAGAAAACGTTCATGGCTAACAATGCCACTTTTAAAACTCAGTAAGTTTCATCAAACCATGGCTTACAATGCCATCATTAAAATCTAGTAAAAGTACCTCTTTGAAATCACTTGCTTTATAAATAAAACACAAGTCTTACATGCTACTCACATAGCAATGCTTACTCATGCATCTCAATGCACAAATCTCAAGTCTTACATGCTAACAACATAGCAATGCTTAAATCACATGCATACCAATGCACAAAACCGTATTAAAACACATGCATAATCCCATATGCAAACATGTAATTACCATGACACTTACCTGTGAAAAATAAAAACATATATTGGTGCTAGTGATCTAATTTGTACCACTCCAAATCGTTAGGATAAACGGGCAAGCGCATGTTAGTACCACTCCTAGAGCATGCGCATGTTGATACCACTCTCAAAATGAATTATCTCACCTTGGTGTTCGGTGATAGTACCACTCCTAATCAGCCCGGATGTGACAGTACCACTCCAATCACACAACATTAGACTAAAAGCCTAAATGCAACACACAAGGAATTTACACACGTACGACTTTTGAATATTTATAGTGCACTCTAGACCCTATTTATCGATCAACATATCCCATAGGTTCATCACTTAACTAGCTAATATATTATCGAAATCAATTCTTAAAACTTAATTCAAACAAAACTCAAATCAGATGTATCCCACCTTTTACGCATCACTTGTAAAAATCGATAAAACCAATTTTATCTTACTTTTCAAAACAAAATCGTGGAACATCGAATGCATATAAAATCTCTTTAAAAACAGTCTCATGAGCTTTTATATACATGCATAATCACATATGCACAACACAATAAGAGCATGACAAATAGCGTTCTAAAAACAAGACATAATATGGGAACCTTTAAGAAAGCAAAACTTTAAACTTACTTCCGAGTATAGGGAGGTTTTTCACACCTTTCCTACACCCAAAACCTTTGAAAAACACATTTAAAAACATGCCAAATCGGCAGCCCTCATAATCCACTCACCGATAACCGAAACTTACTCGACAAGTCACCGATTTGATCCAAAAATTCTTCAAACGTAATTGCCAACTTCTTATACTGTTTCAACCATCAAAAACTAAGGATTTAGTGCTCCCAATCGCAAAAAAAAACCCAATTCAGACCTCCACACAACAACCCTTAAAATTTATCAAAACCTTAACCGAAAACTTTCCGAAAACCACCAAACTTCTCCTAAACCTATAGTCCGGGATTATGGACTTTATAAAAATCCTAACATGATTAAAATCAACAATTTAAGTGTGACACCCTCGCCCCGGGTTAGGAGACGGAGGCGTCGACCGGACATTCAACTCGTATTTAAACCGAATTTGTATTCAATTGTAAGACATTTTTATTCATTTGTATAACTTTACGAGCCAAAATCTTGTAACACTTATCAAATTTGAGGTGAATTTAAAACTTTTTCATGCTTATACATTTAACCATTTCGATTCTCAAATTTCGTTCATTTATCAATTATAATCTCAATTGAGCTTGATCTAAACCTCTAACCCAACTTTATTCATTTAATCATCATTAATATTATCTTATTGATCAAGCAAATTTTCATTTCCCAAGTTGAACCAAAATAAATAGGGGTATCGATACCCATCATAGGGAGGTATCGGAACAGGGGTATCAAACCCTAGTTCGATACAGGTTAACTATGTTGACTCGTTGACCAAGGATGATAAGCCTAGTTCGATACATGTATCGATGCAATTTCGTTACTGGAGGTTCTAGTATCGAACCATGTATCGATGTTGGTCTTCCTCGTTGACTCGTTGACTAAGGTTGAGTAACCTGGTTCGATACTGGTATCGATGCAATTTCGTTACTGAAAGTCCCAGTATCGAACTAGGTATCGATGCTGGTCTACTTCAAGGACTCAATGGCTTAAGGCTATAGCAGCCTGGTTCGATACTGGTATGGAACCAAGAAGCCCTTAATGAAGCTTGGCATCGAACCAAGCATCGATGCAATTTTGATTCTGCCAAGGGTGGTATCGATACCCATGGAATTGGTATCGATACCCCTACCCCAATTTCCAGATTTCTAACTTTTTAAACACTTAGACACTACCAAAAGGGCCATCTATGTGGTCTCAAACCATCCCTAATCTTTAAAGAACAATCTCATCATATTTAGGTATCATTAACTATTTTCCAATTCTATTATCTATCACCATTTCATTATTCATGTCCTTATACTTATCACTCTACTACCAAGCTAACCCCTATGCCATATATCCCTCACTATGGTAACCAACATACCTATGTTATACTTTAAGGATTCTTATGCTATCCTACTTAGTTCATATTTATCATGCCAAGACAATTAATTACATACCATATGCAAATCACCAAGGCCTACCTATGCAACCATGAGGCAAAACTCAAAATATGCAATGCTAGCCTAAGGATACCATTATGCCTTATGGCTTACATACCAATTGCTCGCGTGATCACACACACACACACACACACACACACACACACACACACACATATATATATATATATATACAACCATGAACCAATTATCAAAATGCATAAGCTAATCTAGCATGACCACTAAGCCACCTTAAACTAGGAGTTAACAAAACATTGCAAAATACCATACATTGCTTGCTTGGTGTCCTTGCTCCCGATCAATCTCAACCTAGCTCCTTAGCTCAATAACCTATTAGTTGGTAAGGAGGAAACAACGAGTGGTAAATACTATGAAGTACTTAGTGAGGTAGCCCTAGTCTAACCATATTAGACATAAAACATAGTAAATAGCATGCTCAAATCAAACACTATATTAAGTTCATAGCATTAAAGGTGGCATGCTTCAATTAAACAAATAAGTCAATCCATGGCATTAGCATCAATCAAATTACAAGATTATCATGCTTCTCATATCAATCACAAGTCTAGCATACTATTCGATTTCATATTCTATATGCCAAGCAATAACTAGCATGTATTCGAAGCATGTTGCTCATTAATCAATTTCCATTTTCAAGCTTTCATTAAACAATTCATTTCAAGGGCTACTTATAGCCATATGCTCATTTCCAATATCAATAGCCATTTCACATTCAAGTGCTACTTATAGCATCAATTACATTCAATATTCTATATCAATACATGATCAAGTGTCAATGCTTCTCAAGCCACTACATGTACATATAGTTCATATTTAAACCTTTTAGTCATTCAATTAAGTTCATGTGATACCTTGGTATAGTTAGACAAGGTAAGCGAGTCAACAAGAGTGTCAAGAAGACACTAACAAGAGTGCTACGAAGGCACTAACAAGAGTACCACAAAGGTACTAACAAGAGATACCCATGGTATCTAACAATAATTGGTGACTAACCACCAAATCACGGTACCCACAGTACCAAACAAGAGTACCGAAGTACTAAACAAGAGTGTCGTAGCACTAAACAATGAGCTCAAGACCCTAGGCATGCTGTACTACCTATGACCAACTATCAACCAAGGCTCAATATCATTTTTATTTTCCATTGATCATTATTCGATTCATATTACCAAGTTCATGTCACCAAGAGCAACTGTACATAACATGCTAACATAAAAGCATCTATCATGTTCTAACATATCATTCATATCATGTGAACATATAGTCAGGCATATCATGTCATCAATTCATTGTTCATATCACTATTTATACATGCTTCATGCATGATTCGCGTACCTGGCATCCATAGCCGCATGCTATATCTTACCTCGTCATTTCCGAGCCATGCATATGTGTTAAGCTAGTACTAACAATTTAACAAATAATTCATTAACATTAGCTTCCTTCCTTTTTTACCGAGCATAGATTAGTCCATTTACAAAATAAAATCGAATCAAATAAACAAATAGATTGTTAGGACCCTAGGTCCTAACCCTAAGGTTTGCCACACTCACAATGTTTCCAAGCTATTACGGGTTGTAGATCGTAATCCCTTTGCCTCGTTTCCTTGCTACTTCGAGCCTCTCTTGTTCTTCAATATCCTCTTCTCTCGGATTCTCTAATAATCCATACACAATTTAGCATTCATCAAAACATATTTAATCATTTATTTCAAGTGTTCTTAATCTTAACAAATATAAACATGTGCATTTGTGCATTACGGACAGTTTTGCTACCCCATAAAGAATCGCTCATATCTTCTAATTCCCATGTCCGATTTTAGTCCATTTTACCTATTTGGAATGCTAGAAGAATCCTCTACAAGGAACAATTAACCTTACATTTTAATTCCTGTTCGATCAGCTCCAGATTTCATTCGGATCAGGTCTGTCCAGAACCTGGACTATTCGAACAGCCCTTACGGAAACGCTTATATCTTTTCCTACCGAACTCCGATTGAGATTACGTAAATTTTCCCTTAAACTAGGTATATAGGAGTATCATGCTTAAAAATTTCAGCTCCTAACTCCTTAAATCCCGACCTAGGGAATTTCTCAAAGATGGCTACTTGGAATAGCCTTTCTAGGCATTTTCAGCTAAGTTCCACTCTATATGTTCAATCCCTAATTCCAATTTATTTTCATACATTTCCAGCACTTTCCAACACAAAATCAATATCAATTAATCCCCAATTTCATCATCTTATCTAATCAATTCACTTACTTAAGGCATTTACAAGATCCCAATTCCAAGTTTCTTATCCTATCTCTTCATGCTCCAAAAACTAAACCCATATGTATATAACCCATAAATTTAACATTAAAGTATCATGAAAGTTTCTAAAATTCAAGAACTCAAGCTTTCAAAGCTTAGGCCATGGAGAAAGAAGCTTACCTAGGCCCTTAAATTTGATTTTCTAGACCCGAAATATAACCATGCAAAGCTTTTCAAGCTTATCTTCTCAAGCTCCCATGGAGTTTTCTCCTCCCTTCATCTTTGGTGTTCACGTGAGAATGAGGGACAAGAGAGCAGATTTTTGGCTATTTGTTTGTTCAATTAATGAGGTGTAAAAGACCGTTTTGCCCTTAATGATTCATCTAGAGTTAGTTTATCACAAGGGGTAGTCTATGGAATTCCTTATTTTATATCATGCAATGCTCAAATTTCTTATCTCATTTAATTTGATCCCTTTTTGAATTTAATTAACACATGAATTAGCTTTTAATTTAGTTTTTATTCGAACCATTTTAATAACCCGATTTTTGGGGTGTTACATTAAGACCCCAAAACAGCGAGTAAAACCCTTGAACGAAAATTATAGGTTTTGATCAAAAACTAATTTTTCTTAAACCAAAAGAGTAAAAACGTTTTTACCAAGTCAATAACTTGGAAATTTCAATGAAGAACCTTTTAAAATTAGAGGATTAAATGTTTGTCACTTCTAATTCTGACCCAATCAACTTCCATGGTTTTTGAGAAGGAAAACAAGTGAAAAACAATGTTTTTGAAGAAGGAAAAATTATAAATAACTATTAGAACGAAAATTAATGAAAAGAAATCGAGTTTACCTTGAAAACACGACCGTTCTCCGCCTTGTTAAGAGAGAAAACAAAAATAATAAAATAAGGGTTTAAGTTTTGATATAAAATAGGTTTTTAGGAATTAAATAAAGTAACTTGGGTTATTAATTAAAATTTTGGGTTAAGTGTTAATTAAACAAGCCCATGAAAGTTTAATTCAATTAGAATTTGGATTGGATCAAAGCCCCTTAGAGATTCAAAGTTTTGACTTAGTTTATAAAATTGTCCTTAAGTTTTCAATTTTTACAAAATAGTCACGAGTTTCAAAATTTTAGGGATTCAAGGGTCAATTTTCAAAATTGAGTTTACCAAAGTTAATTTTATATTGAATAGGGATTTTAGAATATTTTTCCATAATTTATTTCGATTAAAATTCAAATTTTTAAGTACTTAATCCTAAACTAGGTTAAACCGACCCACTAACTTCTAAGCCCAATTTTGGGGCATTACAATAATACTTGCATTAATAAGATTCAAATAAAAATACAATCTTCTTTCACAACTACTACACAAAGTAGCCTAAGCTTATGGAAGAATTAGAACATAATGTATGAAGATGGCAACTAGAGTAAAGGAAGAGAGCCTCTTGAATTCTAATTGGTGTCTTCTCCTACGCTTAGGTTTTGGTATATATAGGCTAAGCTTAGGTCAAAACCTCCAAAACGTAGGAGTACTACTTGGAATAAAATACAACTTTAATAATTAAATACATGACTTTTATTTTTTTTTTTAGTTTTACTCATATTGGACTCTTCAATCTCATAGCTTTTACCATGGCTCGCCTTTCTTTCATTTTCTATGTTTCTTCTCTCACTTGTCTCAACTGCTTCAGCTCTTTATTCTCTTTCTATCGAACTGCATATATCTTTATTGCAGTTCTACCGCGGCGGCCAAGTTGTTACCCTAGCGGGTGCTGCTCTGCATCTCGTCCGATCTTCATCTTCCTTCTTTTAATTAACATCTCTCAGTAATATTTGGCGTCTTTAGGCGAATAATTTCTAAGAAAGAAAACTATAATCATACCTATTTTCTACTAAATATTGTATAAAAATAATATTTAAGTTCTTGAATGTTAAAATATAGAAAATATGTAGATTTATCTATTATTATCATCTAATTATATTAATTAAAACTAGTAAATGAATTAAATAACGTATAAAATATAAGACAATTGTGGTGATGTTTTATGGAAAGTTGAAAAAGATGAAGTAATGGTAAGATAGCTTTCGGGTAGAATTTCCAAGCACTAATCTTCGAAAAAACTTGTAAAAAAGTCTCTTACCTCTTTTTACCATGTAAACCTTATGTTGGTGACCTCCCTTCATCCAATCAAAGGATTTCCCTTCAACAACTGAGGAATCCTTTTATTAGTTATTTAAAAATTCAATCTTTTATTATAATTAAATATCCATCATTTCTTCCATCTTTTCCACTTACACACCATATGATAATCAAGTGAAATTGGCTTGCAAAGATCGATTAATCTTTTGAAAATGTCCAAATTACAAGGTTAGCCTCTAACTTTGAATTATTACAATTTAATCACTAAATAACTTTTAAAACTTATAGAAAGTTCAATAACATCAATTGAGTCCAATTAAACTTCAGTTCATTATAATTGAGTATAAGGATTATACAATTACAATATTTGGACAAAAACCAATACAAAATTTCGGTCACAAGAACTTAATTCCGACTAGGTCTTTTTTTATGACGTTATAACTCTCCTACCCTGAAGAAAATTTATCCTGAATTTTCTATAACGGAATAGGTTAGGGTATTGCTTCTACATAGTCTCCTTTGATTCCCATGTAGCTTCCTCTGTATAGTCACTTTTCCACAACACTTTAATCAAAGGGAAAAACTTGTTATGGAGCCTCTTGACATTGCGTGCGAGGATCTGCACATGTTCTTCCCCATACATCAGAACAGACTGAATCTCCACAAGCTCAAGAAAGTGAGAAGGGTCGGACTGTTACTTCCTCAACGTTGATACATGAAAGAAAATATGAATATGAATCAACTCTTCGGGAAGAGCAAGTCGGTAGGTAACATGTACAATCTTTTCTATCACCTCGAAAAGACTAATGAAATGAGGGCTAAGCTTCCCTTTTTATCAAACCAGAGAACTTTCGTCCCTTAATACACCTTAAGGAAAGCTTTCTCTCCAACATCATACTAGATATCTCTTCGTCTCAGATCAACATATGCCTTCTGTCGAAGTAATGCCAAGGAAAAATCCACCTACTTCGTTGTGGACAACTAATAGTTTATTATCGGATTCAGACTACATTCAACAAAAAAGGCGATATTTTGTGAGACAATGGAGACGTTGGCCTTGGGTAAGTTGATAGAGCTAATACGATAGGTAACGAAGATTTTATTATCCGAGATATAACGCGTCTTATCGAGGAACATGAGAAGTATGTCTAATGTGTTCGATTGTGGGTGAAGTTGTGAGTGCCTTAGGGGCTGTGTAGTCTGTGAGTGAGTGTCGACAAGTATAGAAAGAATTGGTTGTTGAGTGAATTTCTGTTTCAATTCTGTCTTATCGTTTAGTTGAATTAAGGACGGGTAGCTTTGGCTCATTTGTTTGATGAGTGGTGCTATGCATTTGGCTCATATGATGACTAAAATTCTTTCTTGGGGGTGCTGTTTTTTTGTTATAGATGCACCTGAACAAGCACATGAGATCATAACCACTTGCTTATGAAAATTATCATTCAAATTCAATTCAATAAATTGACCAGTACAAAAGAATCAACAAAATGAATAGTCATTTGTTCATTCACATTCCAAGGTATCTATGAGACAATCGACAGTTTCCAACAAGCAATATGGCATGCATCCCCATGAAAGCAAGAAGGTTTCCATGCAAGCTAGAGGCAGACAAAACAAACAACCATTTACGTTAGGAAGGTTTTAGATCCAGGAAAGTGAATCCACTCCAGTTGAATTTCCAGTTCACCACACTCCACATCTCGTAGTCTGATGACAAGGTCTTGAACGATCTTCCCTTCGTTCACATATATGGCACTCTCATCAGCCAGACAGTTGGTACGTAATGCTTGGTTCTACTTTTGTTAGTACAGTTCCATTGGGGATTTCTTCCAAATTGGTGTACGTTTTCAGGGCTTCTATAAATGACATTACCTCAAATTCTGTGTTTCCCATCTTATCATCCTTGGTAAATGTTTCATGGTCGTATACGGTCTGAAATCAAGCACAAACATGAAATAAGGTAAACAAACCAATGCCTAGAGGATCAAGTTAACCAAAAGACTTACCAGTGTAACTGGAATATTAGGATCTGTTATTGATAGAGTTAAATCATCATTCCACTCAGGATTCACATCCTTCTTTATCATACAAGTCTTGAGTCTCTGCAACAAATATGTACAAGTGATATAGCTATATATAACATTAAGAACATCACCATTGTTATTAACTTGAAGAAGAAGAAGAAGAAGACCTGGTGGCCCATCTTAACAATAATGTAAGGGTCGCTGCTTCGTGCTTCACGGACGACAAACTTTACGCCCCGTTTGACATGGACCCGTAGTAGACCCATCAAGTTTTCAATTGAAAACATTGTCGTTTCCTCCCTTTTTCTTTTTGATTGCTGCCATTATCAAGTTGTTCATTGTCACCCGTAGTCTCCTCCTCCTCTGTACAGCCATTTGAAGAAGGATTCTCGCTTCCTTCTCCAACTCTATCAAATTATATATAAAAGAATAAATGTAATTTTATTTCAAAAGTAACAAAACAATAAGAAGAAAGGTATAAGGAGGTATCACAATCGGTAAACCCTAAACATGAATCAACTTTTCCGTCTTATAAATGTTCTTAGGCATAACATTATCTTTGAGCATTAGCCTCTACATTATCCGACAAAGATCATCATAACATGCATTAAAAATTTGATATTTTGCTTTTAAGTGTATTAATTCAAAAACCATTAATAACTTTGACTCATTGCTACTAGGTCATATTGATTCAGAAGAAACACCAAGTCTATTGTACTACATTTGCGTCGAACCAATCGGTGCTTGATTATCTTCTATCATATATGCATTTAATTTAGGACCAACACCATCTACTTCACTGGATTCATAATTGTTACCACACAGATCATATGCATATTCTAGAATGGGAATATTAGAATCCGTCATATGAATATCGTAACCAGTAAGAGAAAAACGTGGCTCTCCATGATGCACCCAATTGTAATAAAAAAACTTTCATTGATCACATGAACTTTAATTGTTTATAGATCTCGAAAAGTTGTATTTCTACATTTAGGTCGATTACATGAACATCTAATATTTCCTTAATCCGCAGATCTAGGCTTACTTAAAGCAAATGTAATGAATTCCAACAGTGGTCGCTCAAAATCAATATTAACAATGTGACCATTTATTAGCCTATCAATATTGTACATCCAAGATCGGTCCATACTGAATATCAAAACCTGTTTTTAAAAGTAAGAAATTATTAAATTATGTTACATACAAATAAATTTTCTTTATGTTTTGATCTATTCTGTATTTTTTAGTTAAAAGGCTAATGCTAATAAATTAATAATATTATATTTTAAAAATAAAATTCAACTTACCTCAACTCAAAAATTCGGTAGAATATTTCAGAGTTCTTCCAAAAAAATAACATCAAAATTAGAATTTTAAAAAATATTTTTATTATAAATATAAAAAATCAATACTTACCTCAACTCTAATATTTAAGTTTGATATATAACCCCAAATATTATTATTAGTTTTAGAATTTATAAAATTATATTTATATTATGCGTAAAAATAAATTTACATATTAAATTCTAAATTATTCTATTAGATTCAACTAAATTTCTATGTATAAATTATGATTGTTGGTCTAAAATTTAAAATACCCTTAAGTTTTCTCTATATCCCATGAACGAAGCTATTGCTCTATCACATACTCCACTGGTAACAAAATATTACAAGCCACAACATTAAGAAACAATAAAAAATTAAAAACTTTAACATAAAATAAAAATAAAAATACTTACATAAACCAAATTAAACTCTAAAAATACATTCACCATAAAAAATTAAAAATCTGTAAAAAAATTAAGAAAAATATGTTATACAAATATATAATAAAAATAAAAAATATTAAAAAATACTAACATGATTTTAGAGTCTCGTACCATATTTTAAGTAGTACTTGTGGTAGGGAGCTTCCAAAATTGGTTGGTACAATATTTTTAAACAAATAAGTTTTACATGCAGAGAAATGTTGGTAGAAAGAAACGGTAAGAAGGGAGGTGAAAGAGATAAACAATATTGATGAAAAATTAATTGATAAAGTAATAAAATTTTATTAAAATATTTGTAGGTGATTTTGGAAGTTGAGGTAATTAATATGTACTAAATATTGGTAAGTAGCTGTTGACAAAGGGAATTGGACGGGGTTTTTAGATTTATGAAATATTTTATTATTATTATTATTATTTTTATTTTCGACGGAATAATTAGTCTCTCACAAATAAAGTATGTATATTCTTTTATTAAAATAAACATATTGCGAAGGATTCTTTATTCCGTCATAAATAAAAATATTATTTTTTATCAAATTTGTTAGAATTTCCGACAAAAAAAATATTTTGTCAATATTTTTTAAAATTATAACGAAATAATTTATTTTCATCGGTAAATTATAATAGATTTCTAATCTATAAAATTATTTCCATCGGTAATTTAAATTTTTGTTGTGGTGCTAATTTCTTGGGTAACAGTTGGAGGTTTGAACTTTGGATGTTGCACACAAAATGTTGGAGTAGTTTTCTGATTATAGCCGTTGGGGAAATAAATAAGAAAATTAAATGTTGTTAGAGTTAATGAAGTGTTGCGTTTTGAGGTTAATAGGGGTTAATGAAACGCTGAGTTTTGTATGTTGGCAAAATTTATGGTTATAAGGTGTTTCGTCCTTGGCTTTTATCCTTGTCTTTTGCTGAACATTTTGCTTGAGAGATTTTATTCTCTGAAATTCAGTCTCCCTCTTAAAATTCTTCTAGTTTTTCTTTATTTTTTTCTGCTATTTGTTTTCATTGCTTACAAGGGTATTAGAGCCTCTACGGTTCTCGGAGAATGTTGGAAACCAGGCAACAAGCGGCGTTGGCAGCAGTCGAATCACAGAATGCGACGGCGGCGATAGGAAACCAAAATCAGTCTTCGGATTGGAGTCAAGAATCGACACGATTGTATTCTGAGATAACTAGTTTAAAGAGATCTATGGAATCCATGGAGTTGCGCATGATGGCCAATTTCCAGAAATTGCTGGAAATGAGATTGAGAAAGAAGATAGATACGACAGGGGGTGTTCGATGCTCCTGATGGTTTATTGGGCAATCCGCCAGCTGTGACGGGGTCATCTAGTGTGCAAACCACACCGGTTCAAGCTGTTGAGGTGGTAGATGTTGAGGCGACAAGAAGGGTCAACAACGAACCAAATGAGAATTTTTCTTATAAGCTTCTGTGTCCGCGGTTTGATGGAGATGACTTTCAAGGATGGTTTTTGAAACTGGAGCAGTATTTCGATACTGAATCAATCACGGATAAGGTCAAAATCCGAGTGATGATGTTACATTTAGAGGTTCAGGCCCTACAATGACATCAATTTTTGATACGATCGAATGGGAATCTGACTGGAATGAGCTGGATGGAGTATATAAAGTTGATTGGGGAACGATTTGCTACAAGGGGATTCAAGAATCCTTTTGCAGAGTTGGTGGAACTTAGAAAACATGATACAATCGAAAGGTATTATGAAGAATTTATTCATCTTATTAATCAAGTATAGCTACCTGATGAATATGTCCTTTCATTATTTAAAAATCAATTAAGACTCGAAATTGGTGCATATGTGAAGCTATTACAGCCTCAGAAACTATTAGATGTTTCATTCTCGCTCGACATGTAGAGTCAATATTATATCCTAGCAATAAGAAATTCACAGGCTCTTTATATAGAATAAATTCTCTCACATCTATATCAGTTCCTTATAGATCCGTTCCTCAAAATTTACTAAGGCAGTAATTGGGAGGAGGTAGCATGTCAGGAGTGTTCTTAGTGAAAACCGACAACTCTGGAACTGTGAGTCATAATTCTCAAAGGACTGGCCCTACCCCTAATAGACCAGTAGTCAGTAGAGGGTCCAAGGGAAATAAAAAATTAATTTCAGTAAATGCTATTGAGGAGAAGAGGCGGAAAGGATTGTACTTCTGGTGTGCTGCTAAGTACACACCAGGCCACAAATGTAATAAGACTTAATTGTTTCACATTGTGGTGGAAGGATAGGAAGATGAACGAGAGATAGAAGAGTTTCTTGATTGTGAGGAGGTCACTGAAATTCCTGATATAGGGAAGGAAGAGAGTCTTGTTATCTCATTACAAGCTATGTGGGGAACTGAAGTCTGGGAAACTATAAAGTTGAAGATTTTTGTAGGGGGGGTTCAGTGTATTGCCTTGCTAGACTCAGGGAGTACTCACAATTTTGTGAGTCTAGCAATACACAAAAGAGCAAGTCTGTGGATGAGTAAGAAGAATTCCTTGAAGGTGAAGGTAGTAGATGAAAGTTGTATAAGAACTTTAGGGGAATGTAAAGGAGTAAGGTGGATTGTTCAAGAGCAAGAATTTGAGACAGTTTTTTGGTTCTCAACTTGAAAAATTATGATGTGGTATTAGGTGTACAGTGGCTATCCCAGCAAGGAGCCATTACATGGGATTTTGGACCCTTAAAAATAGAATTTGTTAAGAATCAAACAGTTATTCAGCTAGTGGGATGCAAACCAAAACCTATTACCTTAGTTGAACCAAGGCTATGCAAAAAGACCTTGATGGAAGAGGTGAACCTACTGTTACATTGATGTTTGTTAATGTACAATTGGAGTTTATAGGAGAAGGAAGAATGGAGCAGTCGAATTTACAACAACTGTTGCAAAAGTATAAGGAGGTTTTGGGGGAACCAAAGGGCTTACCTCCTGTGAGAGGAAGGGATCATCGAATCAATTTACAGGATGAAAGTTATGTGGTAAAAGTCAAACCATATATGTATCCTTCATCTCAGAAAGATGAAATAGAAAGTATGATAAAGGAAATGTTAAGTGTTGGAGTTATAAGGGATAGTAACAACTCATTTTCTTCTCCAATTGTGATGGTGAAGAAAAAAGATGGTTCGTGGAGGATATGCGTGGATTACAAGAGGTTGAATCAACTTACCATCAAAGATAAATTTACAATGCAGTTATAGAAGAGCTTTTAGATGAATTGGGGCAAGCAACGATATTTTCGAAGCTTGATCTGAGGTTCGGATATCATCAAATCAAAATGTGGGAACCGGATAAATCCAAGATAGTTTTTCGCACACATGAAAGACTCTATGAATATTTGGTCATGCCATTTGGGCTGAAAAACGCTCTAGCAACTTTTCAAGGACTAATGAATCAAATTTTCAAAGGCCTATTGAGGAAGTCAGTCTTGGTTTTTTTCGATGATATATTGGTCTACTCAGCTACATGAGAGAGTCATTTACAGCATTTGGAGGAAATATTGAAAATTTTAAAGGAGAACAAATTGTTTGCAAAAAGGTCAAAAATGTTGTTTTGGGGCCAATACCTTGTCTATGTAATGGTTGGTGGAAACATTATCATGGATGAAGAGAAGGTCAATTGCATCATGAAATGGCCTACACCCACATCGATTAAGGAGTTGAGAGGGTTCCTTGGGTTATTAGGATATTACAGGAGATTTATCCAAGGTTATGGGTTGATAGCTAAACCCCTAATAGATTTGTTAAAGAAGGATGGGTGAAAATGGACTGGAATTGAAGAGGAAGTGTTTCAAAAGTTGAAAAAAGCTATCTATTCTGCACCTGCATTAGCATTACCAGATTTTGAAGAGGAGTTTTTCATTGAAGTTGATGCCTTTGATTCAGGGGTTGAGGCTGTGCTAATTCAGAAATGGAGACCCTTAGTATTTTTCAGCAAGGGATTAAGGGTAAGATACCAAGCATTATCTGTATACGAGAAAGAGATGCATGCGGTATTATTGACAGTTAAAAGGTGGTCCAATTACTTAATAAGGAGACATTTCAAGATCAGAATCGATCATCATAGCTTAAAATTCTTGACCGAGAACCAAGCAGTTACTCTTGCTCAGTAAAAATGGTTAGTTAAGATGTTAGGTTATGATTTTGAGGTTTGCTATAAGAAATGGATAAACAATATTGTGGCATATTGTTTGTCAAGGAGACCAGTAGAAGATAAAGCACTTTGCATGGCTATTAGCAGTGTTAACATTGATGTCATGAAGAGAGTGGCAGATTCTTGGAGAAGGATGACAGGTTGATGAAAATTATTAAAGGGCTGGAGCATGGATCATCTAAGTATTCTAAATATAGCTGGAGTGAATGAAAATTGTTAAGGAAGGAGAAGTTAGTAGTATGGGCAGATGTGAATTTAAGGGAGGAATTATTAAAATTCTTTCATGAAAGTGTTATTGGGGGACACTCTGGCACCCATGCTACTACCAAAAGATTTTTGGATATATTTTATTGGAAGGGCATAAAAAGGGATATTAGGAAGAAAACCCGAGAGTGTGTAATATGTCAGAAGAGTAAGGATAAAGTAACAACTCCAAAGGGATTATTACAGCCATTGTCTATCCCGGATAGTGTTTGGGCATCCATAAGCATGGACTTTGTGAAAGGTCTTCCAATGTTCAAGAGGAAAAATGTTATTCCGGTTGTAATTGACAAATTGTCCAAGTATGGACTTTTTATGTCACTAAGTCATCTTTTTTATGCACAAGAAGTAGCTAATTGTTCTTGGAAAACATATTTAAATTGCATGGTTTGCCTGGGGAAGTGATTTGTGACATAGATAGAATTTTCTTGAGTACGTTTTGGTAGGAGTTGTTTAAGAAATTGGGAGTCAAAATTCATCCTTCAATAGCTTATCATCCTCAAACTGACGGACAGACAGAAAGATTAAACTAATGCTTAGAGACCTACTTAAGGTGTATGACTGGAGAGAAACCAAAGGAGTGGAAAAAATGGTTACACATGGTAAAGTAGTGGTATAACACCTCATTCCATTCAGCTATACAATCTACTCCTTACAAGATTTTATATGGTCAAGATCCACCAACACACCTTCCCTATGTTGCTGGGGAGTCTAAGTTTGCTAAGGTAGATAGAAGTCTACAAGTTCGAGAAGCAACTATTAAGATGCTTCAGTTTCATCTAAGACAAGCTCAAGAAAGAATGAAATCCCAGGCTGACAAGAGAAGAACCGAGTATGAGCTAGCTGTGGGGAATTGGGTGTATCTCAAGTTACAACCCTATAGACAGCAGTCAATGAAATTTAGAAGCTGCCAAAAGTTGACTCTCAAATGGTTTTGACAATTTTGTGTCAAAGCTAAGGTAGGAATGATAGCATATGAGTTGCAGTTACCCAAAGATTCCAAAGTTCACCCGGTGTTCTATGTTTCACAGTTCAAGTACATCAGATCAAAACCACATCAATCAGAATTACCTGTAATTGGAGCTGATGGAGGCATTGCTAAAGAGCCAGTCAAGATACTTGATAGGAGAATTGAAAATAGAGAAAACCTAACCATTATTGAGGTTTTGGTGGAGTGGACCAACTCTTTTTCAAAGGATGTCACCTGGGAACCCTTGCACCAACTGAAGATGCAGTTTTCAGAATTCCCTTGTACCAACTGAAGATGCAGTTCCAGAATTTCATCCTTGAGGTCAAGGATGTTCTCTAAAGGGGAGCTTTGTTGGAGGAGTTTTCTGATTATAACCGTTGGAGAAATAAATAAGAAATTCAAATATTGTTAGAGTTAGTGAAGTGTTGCGTTTTGAGGTTAATAGGGTTAATGAAACGCTGAGTTTTGTATATTGATAAAAATTAGGGTTGTAATCACCGAAATTCGTCCGGGGAGTCGCCACCAATCCTTTTTTTACGGTGTGATTGGAACACCAAAATTGAGTCTACGAACCAGAGTTGGACCCGGGAGTCTGTTACGCGTAGGGAAGGATGAGCACCCATACAACGCCCAAAACTTGGCACCTATCGGTTACAAAATATTTTATATGAACGAAAATATAAATTCGGTATTAAATTTTAATAATGATCCCATATTTTAACTTATAAAAATAATAATAATGATAATATAATAATAATATAACATAATAATACTAATACTAAAGAAAAAGAAAAAAACATAGTATAATATGCAAGATATATTTCTAAATAGTAATAAATAAAAGGTAAAACAAAACTTATAGTAATAATAATATATATGTATGTGACGTAACGTTTATATAAAATAATAATAATAATAAAATAATCATATAATATGTAATAAACATAATATAAATATGATATAGTAAAAACATGGATGAAATTGCATGAAAAATAAAGGTTGAGTGCCAAAAACATGATAACCTGAAGAAATTATAAAGAAACCGAAACTGGAAGACCCAAATGCAAGGATACTAAGCATGCAGGGACCACCACTGTAATTTTCCCTTTTATTGCGGTTACACGCGGGTATGGGTACGGTTCCGGGTTGGTTCATGGAGCTCCAGCATGAAACGACATCATTTTGGAGGCTAAATAGCCATGCCAAAACGACACCGTATGGTGTCATACATATAGCCCCTTTTTTTATTGCTTCATTTGTTTCCATCATAACAGAGAAGAGAGTTTTGAACTCTCTCAAGCTCTGAACCTCCGGTGGTGGCTGGGATCTCAGACCGCCATCGACCGGCGTCGGCCACCGCACCGGCCGTCGTTCCGGTGACCGGAAATGGAAAAGGAACGTGCTTTCTGAAGCTTTCGAACGTGAGGAGTGCGAATATGGTCTCGTATTCTCGAGATTCCGAGTTTACAAGCCTAGATCTGAGAATGAAGATAAGTAACTCGCCCTTTTTCGTTTTCGTTTTCTTTTCTCTTATGCTTCGGTTTCACTCTCCAATTTGCTATCTATTTTCTTTTCTTTTTCGTTTCGAATTTGTGTTGTTTGGCTCTCGATTTTTTTGGTTCGAATCTGATTTTTTTTCATTCCATTCGGTGTCCACTATTACAGATGTAAACTTGGGTTTTTATAACCCTTTTGTTTACATTATAATATTGCACGAAAATGTAAAATATCATTGATTTTACTTTATTTAAGATCTAATCTTATTCCATTTTGCAGATCAGAGATGACAAGGGCGGTGGAGTCAGAAGGGCGGAAGGCGGTCGAATAAGGGAGCGCGTGACCACCACGCGCGATTCGAACCGCCGCGCGTGGCGGCCACGCGCACTAACTGTGCAAGCATGGCAACAGGAGGAGGAGGCAGCATTCTTGGAGAAGGGGAATAATGTTTTAGGGTTTATTTTTGGGTTTGTTTGATGGGCTCTGTAGTGGGCTTTAGTTTCATGGGTATTTGTTGGGTTGTATTAAAAATGGGTTATGACAGCTGCCCCTCTTTGCTCATTGTTGTGTAACGAAAATGGAGCAAAGATAAAGAATAACCCATTTCATCTGGCATGGTTTAGAGGTTCTTCTTTGGTAAGGTAATGGTTATTTTTGGTAAGGTTGAGGTTATTTTTAGTAGGTTATGGTTCTTTTTGGTAAGGTTGGGGTTCTTTTTGGTAAGATTGGGGTTCTTTTTGGCCACCGCTTCTTCTTGTGGAGCTTTGACTTGATCAACCCCACCGCCTTTGTCTACAAAATCTTCAAAACTGATGTTCTGCTGGAGAATATGGCACAAAACTTGATGATGTTACTACTTCTGATGAAGACTTGACCTAACTGCAACACTGTCGGAGAAGCAAGGTCTGCAAACCTTAATCCATCTCAAACACTGCCGATGAGCTGGGGAACAAAATTTGATCTAGCCGTAACACTGCCGGAGAGACACGATCTGACGACGAGCACTGATATTTGATCTAACTGTTGCACTACCGAAGAAGTAAGATCTGGCGATAAATTTAACGCTCGGTTAACTACAACACTGACGTTCCATTTGATCCATCTACAAACACAGCCGCCGAGATGGGGAGAAATACTTGATCCACTTACAACATTGTCGAAGAAGCGAGGTCCATTGCTGAAGGTTCTGATCTAGCCGCAACACTGTTGGAGAGACACGATCTGATGATGAGTACTGATATCTGATCTAACTGCTACACTGTCGAAGAAGCGAGATCTGGCGTTGAGTTTTGATGCTCGATTAAACTGCAACACTGACGTTCCATCTGATCCATCTATGAACACTATCGACGAGATGGGGAGCAATACTTGATCCACTTACAACACTGTCGGAGAAGCGAGGTCAATTGCTGAAGGTTCTGATCTAGCCGCAACACTGCTGGAGAGACACGATCTAATGACGAGCACTAATATATGATCTAACTGTTACACTACCGAAGAAGCGAGATCTGGCGAGGAGTTCTGATGCTCGACTAAGCTGCAACACTAACGAAGAAGCACGATCTACTTGATCCACCTGTAACACTGACGACGAGATGGGACACAATATTCGATCCACTTGCAACACTGTCGGAGAAGCGAGATTTGATGATGAGTGCTGACGCTCAATTTAGCTACAACACTGACGAAGAAGCACTATCTAACAAAGTTTTGATGCTGCTACACTGACGAAGACGCATGATCTGACTGAGTTCTGATGCTGCTACACTGACGAAGATGCACTATGTGACAGAATTCTGATTATGCTACACTGACGAAGAAGCATGATCTGACGATAAGATTTGGTGTGTGATTTAGCTGCTGCAATGAGGAAAAAGCGTGATTTGGTGACAAGTTTTGATGTTTGATCAAGCTACTACACGGACGGAGAAGCGCGATCCTTACTGGTAGCCGTTTACTCTGGGCTAGTTGTACTATTTTCTTAAGTACAATCGGTTGATATCGAACATGAGATTGAAATTTTTCAAAGGATTTGATTTCCTTTGACCATTCGTGAAAATGGATTTTAAAGGATATTTGAATAATCCTCTTTTATGCATTTTTCCCAAATACACAAGGATTAACGGATTTGACTTGCCTTTATCGGTGGTCGTTTCCCCCGGGCTAGTTGTACCATTCCCCTGGGTACAATCAGTTGGTACCAATCTTGAGATTGGATTTATTCAAAGGAATTGATTTCCTTCGACCATTTGTGAAAATGGATTTCAATGGACATTCGAATAGTCCTCCTTGATGCATTTTTCCCAAATGCACAGGGATCAAAGGATTTGACTCGCCTTTACCGGTGGCCGTTTGCCCCGGGCTAGTTGTACCATTCTCCTAGGTATAATCAGTTGGTACCAATCCTGAGATTGGATTTATTCAAAGGGATTGATTTCCTTTGACCATTTGTGAAAATGGATTTCAATGGACATTTGAATAGTCCTCATCGCTCATTGGTTTTACTTTTTCACCAGATGACGTATCTACTGAGTAACAGTAAGTGCAAAGGATGAGGATTCTTATCTGCATTCCTCAATGAAGGGTTGTAGTCTGGAGTAGAGGTGCACTATTTTGTCGAAGTGCTTTTGATGATGATGCTACGTTCGTCTATTCCATTGCTTGTTGAAGGGACAAGATCTATAACACTTTCGCAAATAGATTCAAACTGTTAAGGTTATCATGCACCGCATGATTCTAATCCTAACATGTATGATGTATACATGCATGCATGATCCTAGCATGAAATGCAAAATGCACATGACGATGATTTTGTTCAAGATTGGCTCAATTGATTGGTCTGATTGTCTGTTGAGACTCTGATAGTCATGCTTCTTTCTTCGGGCAAAATATTTGACTCACGTTCTATTCGCGAAGTGGCTATCATCTTTTTGAGGTGCTTCTTTGAAAAATGTCATTTTCTGAATCAAAGATTGCTCTCGGTCCTTGTAATTTTAGGAACGTTTCCGGAGCAATATGGACAAAGTTCATGCAGTAACCATTGATAGTTATTCAGACTAATTGGCAACATGTGATGCCCCACATATCTTGCTAACAAGCTTTGTAGAATCTAACGAGGCAACATGCATTTGGGAGGCTAAAAGTGCAAGCTCTTCTTGTGTTACGGGGCCTCATATCTAGCTGGATTCATTTTGTTTCATCTTGCTTCATCTTTGTCAAACCCATAAAGAAGGATCTTTAACTTCTATGGGTGATATAACGTTTATCCCATAAACTAGGGAAAAAGAGGTTGCCCTGATAGAAGTTTGACTAGTGCAGGGTGAATGAGGGATCCTTATTTCTCTTCCATGATTTTAGATTTCTACGGGTAATATTGCGTTTATCCCCTAGACTAGGAAAAAGATGTTGCCCCAGTAGAAGTTCGGATTGACATAAAGCGCATGATGGCTTCTTGTATCCCTTTTATGATGAGGGAAATATTTTCAACTTCTACGGGCATTATAGCGTTTATCCCCTATATTAGGGAAAAAGAGGCTGCTCCGATAGAAGCTCAAAGTGATGTAAAACGAAGGATGGCTTATCATGCCCCTTCTTGTAGATTCTTGTTGTGGCAAAATTTGTCATTCTTATTTGCAGATCAGAAAGTGGATCAAAATCTTAGTTATCACCACGGTTCAGAAGTTTGTTCAGACACAATTTTCTCGAGAATGTGTTCTAGATCATTCTCGGTGTTGCTCAATGATTCGGTATCTCTGGACCTGAAGCATTTGTTCGGTCATAATAATGAGTAGTTGTTCGAATTTATGTGTAAAAAAGGAAACACGAATGCTTGTTGTATGTAGCACAAAAAGTTCCATTTCATTATCGTAGGATGACAAACTTAGGCCTTTTTACAAAAAGTCTTTCGGGCCAAAGTGACAAGCGTATTCTTTTTTACACAACTTAGAAAACTTCCAAAACAGTAGGAAATTCTTTAACAGTCTGACTGTCAAAGCAGTTGTAGGTTAGTTGAGTCCCTCAGACAAGGATTCATGGTCGCATTAGATCCAACAAAGTCTTCGAATCGTACGACTCCCATTTCAATGAACTTTCCGTGAGCTTTTTAAAGCCAATGCAATTTTCAATGGAGTGCCCCACGACTCCGGCATGATATTCGCATTGGGCGTTGGGATCATACCACTTGGGATATGGCGGTTGTATGGGATTCGTGTAGAATGGCGATACCACATGTGCATTGTACATGTTTTTGTACAATTCGCAATAAGATATCGGAATGGGCGTGAAATTTTGTGTATTCGAGGCTGCGACTTTTGCTTACCCCACTGTCAACGACTTTGAATAGCCGACATTATGGACATTGGTGTTATCGACCTCATCATTTTCAAGTCTTCCGCTTCGAATAACATTTTCAATCATCTCGCCATTCATTATAATGTCTGAAAAGTCCTTCGTGATACCTCCCAAGATTCGACCGAGGAAAGGCTTGTCTAATGTTCCCACAAAAAGCGTCACCGTTTCTTTTTCTGATAACTAAGGTTGCACTTGGGAAGCGACATCCCTCCAGCGCTGAGCATATTGTCTGAAGCTCTCATCATATCTTTTTTGCATATTTTGTAAAGTAACCCTATCAGGGGTTATATCGATGACATGACTGTATTGCCTAACGAAGGCTTGGGCTAGGTCATTCCATGAATTTATCTTGGAACGACTAAACTGATTGTACCATCTGGTTGCTGATCCAGTTAGACTATCTTGAAGGCAATGTATCAACAATGGATCATTGTCGATATAACCAGTCATCCTTCTAATGAACATGGTGAGATGAGCTTCTGGAAAAGATCTTCCATTATATTTTTCAAAGTCTGGTATCTTGAACTTTGGTGGTATCACTAGATCTGGGACCAGGCTTAATTCTCTTGCCTCCACCATCGGGAATTGGTCGATGTTTTCCATGGATTTGAACTTTTCTTCGAGTTGTCTACATCGGTCTCCGATCTTCTTGTATAACTCGACTTTTGAGTTGTTTATTTCGTCAAAATCTGGTACCATAAATTCCTTGGGGTTGTGAATTACCAGACTTCCTGGGAGTGAGGACTCGGCCTGATTGCCCTGTACCTTGGATGCATTAACTGATATACGAGTTTGAAGAAGATTTCCCGAGTCATTCTCCATTGCGCTTGGGTCAATAACCATTCCCTTCTGTTTTTCTGGATCTTTGTCTGCCAACAAATTGGATATCTTTCCGAATAGATCATTTTGTGACTGCGAGATATGAGCGCGAATATCCGACTGCGCTTTTTCCAATCTATTTTCAAGGTCCTGCTTGATATCTTCGTGTGCTTGCTCAATCTTGGCTAATCTTGCATCCATTCCTTTAGTTCTGCTTTTGGCGAGATGAGGATATTGTGGCTTAGAATGACTGCAACAGAAATGCCTCTCTGATGTTAGGATCCTGGTGGATATTATGCTATATGATATGTTTGATTCAACTAGAATGATGTCATGTATGTTCAAGGTGGTATAAAATATTTTATAAAAAGGATGTTGGTTCAGTACAACTGTGAAAAGGAAGATCGAATCAGAACGAAGCTTTCTCTACATAAAATGGGTCTTGTTTAGCCTTCATCTTCGAAATTTTGATTTTCTGGGAAAGCATTATCGGCTTCTTGCCCCAAATAAAATTTGGTCTCGAACATTGCTGGTATGAACTATCTTGGGTTATGTTTTCTTGATGTCACTAGTGGAACCCATTCTGGTGCCCCTCACTTTATCGAGAAAACGGTTCTTATGTTACTAAACCTTTTTAACGGTTGTACTTGTGTCAACACCCTTTTAAAATTAAGAAGTGTGAATGCAAAAACGAGAAACATGATAACACAAATATGCAAAAATAATGTATCGAATTAGAAAAAAATAAACGTGCATGCTTAATGATGCATGAATATGAATATGGCAGTTATATTGAGAAAATAAATAAGGAGAAATAAATAGAAGGAAATAAAGGCCGAAATAAACATAAACCCCCCACTTGCTCTCTAAAAAGGAAAACCCTACAGGGTGACCCTCTAATCGCGTAGAAGTCCGGCATGATGACTCTAAGGGTAGGTTTCTAGGGCTCATTACATGCGGTGTGGTCTTAGAAGGTACCCGAACGAAAATTATTATCCTACTAAGGATAATAAACTCGGTTCAAGGGGATACGTTTCTCTAAGTCTATACGGAGACGTAAATCTCACGAAGACAAAGGGAAAAATATCCCGAAAGCAATACACCATCCTACACGGAGGCGGAACCTCACGAAGGAGTGGTTTCATGCTCCCACTTAATTGGACGAAGCTCGGGTTGAGAGCTCATGAAATGAGGGGTCCTGAGAGACATTTAAAACATGTTAGTAAAATATTTTAAATAAAATAAAGGATCACCGAATTAAAAATAAAGCGAATTTATATTTTCGATTCATTAAATAAAATATAACCGATTTTAGGCTCGAGTCTCGAAAAAGTCCCCAGTAGAGTCGCCAACTGTAATCACCGGAATTTGTCCGGGGAGTCGCCACCAATCCCTTTTTTACGGTGTGATTGGAACACCAAAATTGAGTCTACGAACTAGAGCTGGAACACCAAAATCCCTTTTTTACGCGTAGGGAAGGATGAGCACCCCTACAACGCCCAAAACTTGGCACCTATCGGTTACAAAATATTTTATATGAACGAAAATATAAATTCGGTATTAAATTTTAATAATGATCCCATATTTTAACTTATAAAAATAATAATAATGATAATATAATAATATAACATAATAATACTAATACTAAAGAAAAAGAAAAAAACATAGTATAATACGCAAGATATATTTCTAAATAGTAATAAATAAAAGGTAAAACAAAACTTATAGTAATAATAATATATATGTATGTGACGTAAAGTTTATATAAAATAATAATAATAATAAAATAATCATATAATATGTAATAAACATAATATAAATATGATATAGCAAAAACATGGATGAAATTGCATGAAAAATAAAGGTTGAGTGCCAAAAACATGATAACAGTGACGAAATTATAAAGAAATCGAAACTGGAAGACCCAGATGCAAGGATACTAAGCATGCAGGGACCACCACTGTAATTTTCCCTTTTATTGCGGTTACACGCGGGTACAGGTACGGTTCCGGGTTGGTTCATGGAGCTCCAGCACGAAACGACGTCGTTTTGGAGGCTGAATAGCCATGCCAAAACGACACCGTATGGTGTCATACATATAGCCCCTTTTTTTATTGCTTCATTTGTTTCCATCATAACAGAGAAGAGAGTTTTGAACTCTCTCAAGCTCTGAACCTCCGGTGGTGGCTGGGATCTCAGACCGCCATCGACCGGCGCCGGCCACCGCATCGACCGTCGTTCCGGTGACCGGAAATGAAAAAGGAACGTGCTTTCTGAAGCTTTCGAACGTGAGGAGTGCGAATATGGTCTCGTATTCTCGAGATTCCGAGTGTAGAAGCTTAGATCTGAGAATGAAGATAAGTAACTCGCCTTTTTTCGTTTTCTTTTCTTTTCTCTTATGCTTCGGTTTCACTCTCCGATTTGATATCTATTTTCTTTTCTTTTTCGTTTCGAATTTGTGTTGTTTGGCTCTCGATTTTTTTGGTTCGAATCTTATTTTTTTTCATTCCATTCGGTGTCCATTATTACAGATCTGAACTTGGGTTTTTATAACCCTTTTGTTTACATTATAATATTGCACGAAAATGTAAAAGATCATTGATTTTACTTTATTTAAGATCTAATCTTCTTCCATTTTGCAGATCGGAGATGACAAGGGTGATGGAGTCAGAAGGGCGGCAAGGCGGTCGAATAAGGGAGCGCGTGACCACCACGCGCGATTCGAACCGCCGCGCGTGGCGGCCACGCGCGCTGACTGTGCAAGCATGGCAACAGGAGGAGGTGGCAGCATTCTTGAAGAAGGGGAATAATGTTTTAGGGTTTATTTTTGGGTTTGTTTGATGGGCTCGGTAGTGGGCTTTAGTTTCATGGGTATTTGTTGGGTTGTATTAAAAATGGGTTATGACAAGGGTTATAGGTTGTTTCGTCCTTGACTGCTATCTTTGTCTTTTGCCGAACATTTTGCTCGAGAGATTTTGTTCTCTGAAATTCAGTCTCCCTCTTAAAATTCTTCTTGTTTTTCTTTATTGTTTTCTGCTATCTGTTTTCATTGCTTACAAAACACAGAGAAAGGGTGTAGGGTTAATATAACCGAAGGCTGGCCGGGAGATGCGGTTTCTCTCTATTTGCTTGCAAAATGACTGGTCGTCCAATTATTCTGCCTCTTCGATTCACATCCCACAAGCTATATTTGGACATTTTATTCTTATTTTTAACGTCTTCCTTTATATTTCTAATTGGTTTGATATGTGATATCAAATTTGACATATCTATGTGTATTTTGATATTAATTTACTTTTCATAACTCATTAAAATCATTATTATATGATTAGGGGCGTTGGAGTGAGTCGAGTGTAAGTTAGGTAGTTCTCAACTCGTGCCATTAAAAAAAATTGTTGTTCAACTTGACTCGTTACTTGTTAAGCTCGTTAAAATTGTGCTCGAATCGTGCTCATTAAAAAAAATTGTTTTTCAACTCAACTCGTTACTCGTTAAGCTCACTAAAAATTTATTTAATTGTTAACTAAAGGTAAAATTTAATAATATTATATGGGATTTAATATTAAAAATAAGAAAACAAATTTATCAAGAAATATCAAAAAGAATATATTTAAATTTTTTTTGAATAAGCATTTTCAGAGTATAAATTCAAAACTAACAATCCACAAATACATTAAATTGACATATAAAAACTAAGATAAGAATCCCAAACTAATAATTATTATTTAGATTTATTTTTTTAATAAAATAATTTTAAAGTAATTATTAAAAAATATTTTTAAAAAATTAACGAGTTATTAGCAAACTTTTTGAATCGAGTTAGACTTTGCTCGTGATTCGATTTGTACCATTCCAAGTCTTTAGGATAAACGGGCAACCGCATGTTAGTAGCACTCCAAGAGCATGTGCATGTTGATACCACTCTCGAAATGAATTATCTCAACTTGGTGTCCGGTGATAGTACCACTCCTATCAGCCCGGATGTGACAGTACCACTCTCATCACACAACATTAGACTAAAAGCCTAAATGCAACACACAAGGAATTTACACACGTACGACTTTTGAATATTTATAGTGCACTCTAGACCCTATTGATCGATCAAATTATCCCAATAGATACATCACTTAACTAGCCAATATATTATCAAAAACCAATGCTCAAGTTTCAAGTTGAAAAGAATGAAATAAACTCATGTATCCCACTAATACATTCATCAAATGCATAAACCGGTAAAAACTACTTTTCTCATGTTTTCAAAACAAAACCGTGAGAGCATCATATACATATAAAAAAATTTAAAAATAGTATCATGAGCATTAAAACACATACATAATCACATATGCAGAACACAATAAGAGCATGACAAATAACGTTGTAAAAACACGACAAAATATGGGAACCTTTAAGAAAGCAAAACTTTAAACTTACTTCCGAGTATAGGGAGGCTTTTCACACCTCCTCTACACCCCAAAACCTTTGAAAACATATTTAAAAACATGCCAAATCGGCAACCCTCATAATCCACTCACTGATTTACCGAAACTTGCTCAACAAGTCACTCGAAAATACGATTTGGCTTCCCGATCTCCCTCAAACTTGTTCCTCAAACTTGCTCCTCTAAATCTTGACCTAATTCAAGCATCAAAACCTGAAGGTTTAGTGCATTATAACACACCCAAGCATCCATCAAGTCGGACCAATACATAGCAGCCCATAAAAACACCACAAAACCTAACCGAAACTCACCGAAAACCTCTCCAAACACCCCCTAAACCTTATGTACGGGATTAGATACTTAAAGAAATCTTAATTAAATCTAAATACTTAAAGATTCATGTATTTAGGCATCAAAAACAGCCATGGAAAACTCTTGAACGAATATCAAGAAAACAATGGAATTTTTATCAAGAAAACCGATTTTATTGTTTCAAGACTTTAAAGATTGTTTCAATCAGACAAGAACTTAGGAATTTCATTAAAGAACTTTAGGTTTCATAGGTTTGAATGATTATCACCTCTAAAATTATCCAACCACTTTCAAGGTTTAAAAACAAGTAAAACCGAAGAAAAACAAAGAGATTTTGAAGAAGAAAAATATAGAAAAATAAAACAACGAAATTTTATTAAAAAAATGGATATTTACCTTGAAAATATGATGAAGAATATGTCTTGGGAAGGAAGAAACCGAAATCTTGGACAAGGGTTTAAAACTTGATGGAAAAATAGAGTTTTTCAAGTAAAATCGAAGAAGAAAATTATAAAGAATTAACCAAACTAATTTTTATTGAAAATATTGATGTTTACCTTTGAAAATATGATGGAACGGCTCTCAAGAAGATGAAAAGTCAGAATTTTAAAAAATAGGTCTAGATTTATGATATAAAAATAGGTTTTTATGATTAATATTAAGTTATTTGAGCTATTAATTAAAATTATGGGTTATGGGTTATTAAAATTGACCCTTGTAAGGCTTAGATCATCTAGGATTAGGATTGGATTAAAGTCCATTAAAGATTTAAAGTTTTGGCTTAATTTATGAAATTGTCCTCAAGTTTTCAATTTTTACAAAATAGTCACTAATTTCAAAATCGTAGGGATTCAAGGGTCAATTTTCAAAATTGATTTGACGTAATTAAAATATATACTAAATAATGATTTTATGATATTTTTTATAATTTATTTTGATTAAAAAATCAAGTTTTAAGTATTTAGTCCAAAACTAGGCTCAATCGACGAAACCGGTTCACTAAACTTCTAGGCCCAATTTTGGGGCATTACAGATTTTACCTAAAAAATTGAGTTGGTGGATTAATCCATGAAACCAATATCAAATATATCACTTGGGTATTCGGTTTAGAAGTTTTGCTTCAAGGATTGAACCTTGAAAGCTAAGTACCGACATGAAATCCCAAAGTCAAAATCTTTTTCCAATGATCTATTAAAGTCGATTCACAGTGAGAGCCTAAGGCTAGTTTTTATTTTATTAAATTAATTTCTTTATTTCAATCTCTTTAATTACTTAGTCTTTATGCGACAAAATCCCCCTTTTTACCCAAACACTATTCAATCTTGTTCTTGAATCATCAATCAAACAAATGTAATCAGGAAGTTTCTAGTCCCTGTGGGATCGACCCTTACTTCTCACTTATTACATTTAATTTCCTATTTATTATTTGAGAATAAGGAATTTTATTTTGACACTACACGACGCGTGTCAAATTGGCGCCATTGCTGGGGACTACGACAAAGTTATTGATTCAGTTTTGTTTGATTTATGACCAGGAATAACCCGGGAGAACAAGGAGATTACATCCCAGAAATTGAAGCATACGCCCGAAGACTGCACGCCCAAACACTTCGGGAAAAACGTAGACTGCGATAGCAACAGTTAGAACGTAATCTAGAATTTACATTCGAAGTAGAATCACATTTTGATCACATAACTGAAGAGCGAATTCCGATGGCAGACAACGATCAAACTATCCGTCAATAACTGTGGCTCCTAATGATAACCAACCAATGTGCATAACGTTTCCAAATGGAGAGACATCATTCTCTCTAAAAATAGGCCTGATACACCTATTGTCAACCTATCACGGTTTATCGAGCGAAAATCCACATAAGCTTCTCAAGGAATTTTCATATGGTTTGTTTGAGTACAAAACCATAGGGAGTTTCCGAAGACCAAATTAAACTCCACGCCTTTCTTTTTTCTTTAGCTGATATAACAAAAAATTGGTTATTTGATTTACCTTCTAATTCTGTTATAACTTAGACTGATATGGCTCGCCTTTTTCTTGAAAGGTTTTTCCTAGCAGATAAAGCAAGCGAATTGAGGTGAAGTATCATGAGTATCCGACAAAAGGATATTGAAACTTTAATTGATTACTAGGAGCGCTTTAAAAAGCTATGTGCTAATTTTCCACAGCATGGCTTAAGCGAACAAATATTAATCCAATACTTTTATGAAGGTTTAACGCCAATGGATATGAAGGTAATTGATGCGGCAAGTGGAGGAGCACTTATAAACATGACTCCTATCGCGACAAAAACGTTAATATCCACCATGGCCGCCAACTTGCAACGATTTCATTCTGCAAGTGAACCATCTCGACGGGTTCACGAGGTAAGTACAATTTCATTAGAAAATAAAATTGATAAATTAACTAAAATTGTTTAATCTCTTGTTGCTGATAAAAGGAATGCAGCTAGACTTTTTGGGATATGTACAAGTCATGAACATCCGACGGATTATTGTCCGATCATCTAAGAGGATGATAAAGCCCTAGTGAATGCCTTAGTAAATTTTCATGGACCTCCCTAGAAACCCTATAACCCTAACGCCAATACCTATAATCCTGGTTGGAGGGATCATCCAAACCTAAGATATGGGTCAAACTTTAGACAGTACCAACCCTGTCAACAAGGAAAACAAAACCAACAACCGAAATCGTCATTAGAATCTATTGTTGAAAGATTAGCGCTTTCCCAAGAGAAGTTCTAGAACCGAAAAAAGGCCCACCTTCAGGAACTAGATAAGCAAATATCCCATTTAGCACAAACCGTATGAAGATTAGAATCTCACGGAAAACTTTCTTCCAAAACCAGGCTAAACCCAAGGGAAAACGTTAGTGCTATTACCCTTAGAAGTGGGACAGGTGTTAATTCTGAGGAAAAGGAAACCACTACACAACTAGAAAAGAAGAAGGAAACACCAACGTCTAAACCTCAAGGTATACCTTCTCCACTCCCACCACCTTCCCCTACCATTCCTCAAGAGATCGCACCACCATTTCCGTCACGATTGACGAAATGTGACAAAAGAGTAGAGGAACAGGAAATTATAGATATATTCAAAAAAATGCAAGTCAATATACCTCTTTTGGAAGTGATTCGACAAGTGCCAAGGTATGCTAGATTTTTAAAATAATTATGCACTACAAAGAGGAAATTGACTAGTAACGAGAAGGTGAATTTGGGAGAAAATGTTTTCGCGGTATTTTAGCGAAAGCTTCCGCAAAAAATGAAAGATCAAGGTATGTTCGCTATATCCTGTAAAATAGGAAACATTTTAATTAATCGTGCAATATGAGATTCATGAGCTTCCATTAATGTTATGCCTCTTTCTATTTATAAAAAGATTACTAACGAGCCTTTAAAGGAAACGAAAGTCATCATTCAGTTGGCAGATCGATCTATTATTTATCTGGAGGGAGTGCTTGAAAATGTGTTAGTAAAAATTGATGATCTCATCTTTCCTGTTGACTTCTACATCATCGACATACATAATGATCGATCGAATACATGTTCAGAGATACTTTTGGGTCGACCATTCTTAAGCATAACGAATACAAAGATAGATATGAGAAGTGGTTTATTAAGTATAGAATTTGATGGTGATGTCGTTGAATTTGATGTTTATAAAGATATAAAGAATTCTGATTCTATGGAAAACGTTAGCTTCGTTGGTATTTGTGAACCTATAGTTGATAATTCTGTGAATACTAACGTATCTATTGATTTATGTAGGAAATTAGAACATCACAATAAAGAAAATAAGGAGTTGGAAAATTTTTGTTCTATTTATTCTGATTTGCATTTTACTCCTTTAAAATTTAAAACTTCATTTTCCATCTTGCAGGAACCAAATTTTGAATCAAAATTGCCGCTGATAAACTGAAAAGCAAAGACCATATTTCGTCAAGAAGAATAGAAAATATTGATGATCATAAAATTTCACATAGGGAAACTCTTAGTTGGACGAAATGTAAAAATTGGAGGAAGTACTTGTCACAACGCCTGTAGTCTGAATCAGGTCGTCGAGCTAACAACGTTAAATAAAAACGCTTAATGGGAGGCAACCCATTTTTAGTTTATTTATTTCAGTAAATTTCATTTTATTTTTTTTTACTTAGGTTCAAAATAATTAAATAAATTTATATACATAGTAATAATTTATTTGTGTTAAGTTTTGTTTTATCCATTCGCATTTTAAAATAAATCTTTATCTCTATTTTATATTTTAAATTTTTCTTATATTGATTCTAATAATTTTATTTATCTATTTTACATGATAAGATTTGAAATAAATTCAAACTCAAGATATAAGTTTTGGTGGAGTATATTTTTCAAATTTGATTGATAATAGTGTGCACCCCATTTCTCATATATTTTGGTCAAAGCTTCTTTGTCCCACTAGAGAATTCAACTCGCAGCCACCATTTTTCAACTACAGCAACCTACTTCCTTAGGTTTCGGTGGTGAATGTTGGCCGAAGCCGGTTCGCTCCACCTCAGTTCGAAACTATTCTGAGTGACTCCACCGGCAACCCTCATCATCATGAACAACAATCGGAGTCACACCCACCCGAACCTGAATAGACGACAACCGGTGTTGTTTGAGAGTCAGAAGGGATCTTCATGTCCGCCATTCCTCAACGCTATTGAAAATTACGCCCAAACGTAGATCAAGTTGGGATTGCTGCTCCGGAGAAGTACGCCACAACCGGTACCTCACGACGTGGACGTGGATGCGGACGCGTCGTCATTAGATCAGGGAGTATTCTTTTTTCCCTCTCTTGTTTTTAATTATTGTTTTGAGACAAAACAATTTAAGTGAGGGGGGAAATTGCATGTCAATTTCACCTTGATTATTTTATGTTTGGAATTGAGTTATTTTGATATTAACATACTCAAAAATTCTTGTTGCCTTTCATTTAATTTGTTACATCTCTTAAATTTTCTTGATGGATTTTAATCTTGCTTTAATTGGAACCTAGGATGCATGATAGTATGTTGGCATGATTAGAGACTTTTGACTAAGACTCTTTGATGTTCTATGATTGGTTAATTGAAATGTTGCTACTTGATACATTTACCCTTTATGTGAGATCTTGAGCCTAATGAGCATATTTTTTCGTTCTTGTTCTTTTCTTCATTTGTGTGTACCGAACTGATTTTTAGCATTTTAGAACCTGTGATGCAATACTTTTTGAGACTACATACATGAATATGATGCTTTGGCATGATAGAGGCACTTCGGTTTAACCATTTCACTACCTAAAATAACCTACCTTTTTTTATCCCTTAGTGAACCACTTTGAGCCTATACTCATTCCTTGTTTTACACCTTGTTAATGCAACCCAAACCTTTATTTTTTTCATATTTTCATCTTTTTGCATCCTTGTCAAGACATAACATTGTATTTGTTCCAAGAAAAATTAAAAGAAAGAAAAAAAGAGATGATGAAAGTTTATATGTTCGAATGAAAAGGAACAAAAAGTTAAAAAAAAGAATAAAGGGTATCAATGTGTACCTTTCGAATAAGAAGAAAAAAATGAAAAAGTTTCGAAACTCTTAGAAAGGAGAAACAAAAATGTGGGTTGATTGATTTACTTTTTCTATCTATTTCTACTTGAATTATATCATGGTTTATTTCTTATGTTTTATGTCTTTTGTCTTGACACTTAATCCATCTCTTTTCAGCCTTTTTTCCTACCATCACCCTACCCCCGTTACAACCATGTTTAAAGACCTCTTAACTTTTTCATCATGTTCAATTTTTAGTAGTGGAGATTAGATTTATTTGCAGGCTTGTGGTAATGCTTTGATCAGTTTCGGCTTGAGCGATTCTCTTAAACCTAAACACTTTGAGCGAAATGAGTGAATCCTTGTGGGGGTATCAAGTTTTGCATCATTAAATTAGCTAAGAATTGGAATATCTTATTTCCTTTGAAATTGTTTCTAGTATGCCACTTGCTTGATTGTTTCTTAGTTACAAAAATTGCTTTGATTTTCTTTCATTAAGGAAATTGAGACATGTAGTGAATTAAAGATTGACTTATGATTTTGGTATGTGTAATCACTAATTTTATCCGGGGTTAAAAACCCGATTTTAAATTTGTTTATTTATTTCAATAACGGGCTTATTTTTTAATTACATTGTTTTGTTTAATATTGCTATAAATTGATTAAAAGATAATAATAAATAAAAATAAAATCTATTTAATACGATTCTTATTATATATTATTTCATTACTTTTGCATTTATTATTTTTCGTTAGCTTTTATCATTAATATATATATATATACATATAAATGAATGTATATATGTTATGTATTCCCCTTTTCGTTATACACATATGTAATTTTATCATATTATTTATTATTATTATTATTATATTATATAATAATAAATAAATAAATAAATAACAAATGTTAAATAAACCCATTACATAAATATTAACCCAAACTTTATTAACAGTCCATTATACATATAATAATCCAAAAATTATTACAAGCCTAGTTTAAAATTAAAACCTTTTTTAATTATTAAGCCCAACCGGTAACCCATCTAATAACAAAAAACCTAGCTGACTAATGCCCTTCTTCTCGCGCAGCCAACGCTGTGCCGTTGGATCTAATCCATGATCCAACGGCCACGATCAAGGACGGAGAAGGATCCAGATCCGGGAACGCGCCACACGCCAACGTTCTGGCTCCCCACGCGCGTGTGCCCACCACGCGGGAGACTCCTCAGTTTCCGATCGCCTTTTTGAATTTCGGTCACCGTCCGACGTCCCTCCAACGATGGTCCCCTCCTCCCTACGACGGCCATGTCATGCAAAAAACAAAAGAATGTCAGTTTCAGTATGATTTTCACAATAAAAATCAGAATAGCAGGGGATAAGCGGCCAAAATTTTCGGAGAAGTCAGAGGCATTGCAACCAAATCAGAGCAGATATCAGTTCAAATACAAACAAACAACAGCAACCAATAGGAGTACTTCATATTCTCTTTTCTTTTTTATTTTCTACTTTGTAAATCGATTATAAAGAACCGAAACAACACAATGTAAGGGACTCTTCCCACCCCACTTTTCAATCAATACAATAAAGAGCCGTTCGAGATAAAACCTCTTCAGTTTCTCATACGAAATAGGATTTAGATTGAGAGTTTCGAAGTCATTTTTTACCTTAAGGGGTTAACACCGGTTGCTCTGTTGACACTCTTCTTTCAATCGGCGACAAGCCTCGCACCTTTGGGTGTCGTTGGTGAGCCGTAGAGAAGGAGAAGTCGTACTCCTTTCTTGGCTTTTTGGACCAAAGAGGGTCTCCTTTTGGGATTTTAAAAAAAGCGTTTTCTTTCAGTTGCTTTCGGTGTCTAAAATCGAGAGGGGAGGTGGTTTTATTTTTTTTTGTTTCAGGGTTTGGAGAGGTGTTTTCTAGAAAATGATAAGAACACGAAGAATATTCTTCATCGTTCTTTGTTCGATGAAGAACAAATAGAGCATTTGGGGAGGTTTTGGCTTTCTGTTTGATGAAAATGAATAAAAGAGGGGTCGGTTCATTTTGTTTTGAGTTTTATACTCAAGTCCTTTTTTAAAATGTTTAAATACCTCATTAATGGTCTTCGTGTTTTGGTTCTTACACCCCGGGTCCCTGCGTTTTTATTTCGTCTTTTAATATGATCACTAAATTAGTTATAAACATTCATTTTAAAAATGGTATTTTTCAACTCGAGTCCCTCCGTAGTTCAGAGTTTCTTTTAGAACCATTCCCCCTTTTCAAATCATCCCCGAGGTTGTCCAAACTTTCGATTTTCTTTCGATTTCGTCACCCACCTGATCATAATCATCATTTCAAAATGGTTTATTTAACTTTGAGCCTCTCCGTGTTTTGGAACTTACTTTCAAGTCCTTCCTCACTTCAAAATAGCGTTTTGAGGGCCTAAAAGTTTTTGAGTCTTTATAATTTGGTCACTGTTCGAAAATAAAGTTTGTTTTCCTTTTAATTTTGTCCTTAAAATTTCATTTTTCCTTCAATTTGGTCCTATTTCCAGTAGCTTTTTAATCTTTTTAATTTAAATCTTTTATCCATATTGTTGTTTACTTATTTATATCCATGTTCATATTTTTCATTTACGTTGCATTATTTAGTTGCTTATTTTTATCTTATATTTCATGTGCATGTTTATTATTTTGTGACATATGCTCACTTATTTATTTTTGTACATATTCATTTTATTACGCTTTCCATTTAATATGTTATGCTTTGTTTTTCTTATATTTTATATTTCATGCACATGCATTTCATTTAGGCTCTTTTAATTATGTATTTTATTTTGTTGTTACATTTATTTGTTATGCCATGTTGTCATTTTTTTATTTGTACATTTTTATTTATGTGTTCATGTACATACGTCTATTTTTACTTGTGACATGCATTTTTATTTTATGCACTTTAATTATTTATATATATTATACATATTTATCCTATCATGCTTTTTATTTATTTATGCCATGCATTTATTTATGTTTTTTATTTTATGCACATTTTTTTTTGTATGATTTGTTTATATTTATTTTTGCTTATCTCATCATACACCTTTAATTAATGAATTTGATAATTACGTCTTTATTCGGTCGTAACGGGCCCAACACCAAACGTAGTGGTGGCGGTACTGTACACGTTTACCTTCGGATAAAGATACGGTAAAAATAAAATTTGAACCCGTTTCTTTAAACGAATAATTAATTTAATGTCACTTTAAATCGGAAAATTCTAAATTAATTAAGCGTTATTTTGATAAAGGTGTCAATTTTTGGGCGGTTTTTAACGATAACATCGTTTTAAAATCGTAACTGACTCTCGAACCCAAATCTTTTCAGATCTCTGGTTTCCTGGTGTCCGGTCTACCAAAAGTAACCGGTGGCAACTCCAACTTTTTTTAAACCCTAATTTCAAAATTCCTTTTTAATTTCAAATCCCTAACCTTAATTTCAAAATTCCCCTTTTTAAATCAAATTCCCAATTTTCAATTTCAACCTAAAATTTCTAATTTTCAACTTCTTTCCGAGGTTTCCACTAGTGACCTTTTTTCACCTACACTTCATACTTATTATTATTAATATTAATTTTTATTTTTTAAGAAAAAGGGTCGCTACAGTATGTTAGTTGAGGAATGTTTGAGGACAAGCATTGAATAAGTGAGGGGAATTTGATAAGTGTTCAAAATAGTTAATATTTTGTGTTTAATTACTCCTTGATTTGATGAATTATGTTACTCATCTTAATGTTTTCTGTGTGTTTTTGTGCAGGACTGTGAATTTGGAAAATGTACTTAAATGGCCGATTTTTGAAGTTTTTTATTTTCTGGATCGAGTCTGGATTGGTGGGCATGAAAATTTGACGTGGTACTCGGTCAGCAGCTTCTAGAAGATGACGTCAGGAAGCGTGTGATAGCTTATCAGCGTTCCAGATAGCTTATCAACCGGGATTTGAATTTTAAATTTGGATTTATCTTTTTATATTTGAATTTAAATATTTTTAAAATTATCTAGGATTTATCCATTTATTTTAGGGTTTGTAAAAGGCTATAAATACCCACCTTGGGTAAGCATTGAATTCGTTCATCCTTTAATTCCAAATCATATAGTTTTCTTTCATCTCTTATTTTCTGTCTTTATTTTTGCATAATTCTTTCCATAATTATGCTCGGCTAAGTTTTTTATAGCCAAGGGCTTAAGCAATGACTCGATCCAAATGTGAGGATTGAAAAGCACATTAATAACTTCGTTTTTTTACTTCTTCAATTTTCTTTTGAAATTATTTCTAAAATTAAATTGATTCCAAAACAAAAGATTGACTTTAGTCAAGACTTTGATTTGATTACTTGTGTGCGAGGAAAGATCGGCTATTGAAGCAATCCGACTTCTTGGGAACACACTTAGCAAATTGATTGCTAAGAAGAAAACTAATATTGGATCAATTATTATTGAAATAATATAATCCAAGTCAGTTTTAATGATTTAAATGATTTTATCTACAAACATTGAGTTGGTGGATTAATCCATGAAACCAATATCAAATATATCACTTAAGCTAAGTACCGATGTAAAATCCCAAAGTGAAAATCTTTTTCCGATGATCTATTAAAGTCGAGTCAAAGCAAGAGCCTAAGGCTAGTTTTTATTTTATTAAATTACTTTCTTTATTTCAATCTCTTCAATTACTTAGTCTATATGCGACAAAACCCCCGTTTTACCCAAACACTATTCAATTTTCTTCTTGAATCATCAATCAAACAAGCATAATCAGGAAGTTTCTAGTCCTTGTGGGATCGACCCTTACTTCTCACTTACTACATTTAATTTTCTATTTATTATTTGAGTATAAGGAATTTTATTTTGACACTACACAACACATGTCACCATCCAAACACTTTTTTTTATCAATTTCATCAAATAAATTTAGATTTCTCAAGTGTTTTATGAATTTTTAATGATTTCTTAAAGATTTCATTCATTTATTAACAATTGAATCTTGTTTTCACAAGTTTTATCAAGCCTTTAAGGTAAAATTCATCTTGGAGATAAAGATTCGTTCTTCATCTCCATTTACTTGTTCTTAAATGAAATTCTCAAGTTATTAACTTTTTACGAATGATTTCTAATGTGATTTAAGTGCTTGTTTAGGTAAAAATTGGTTTAAAACATTTTCTGATAGATCTTTACTTATTTTTGCAGTTTTCTGTTTTGAAGGGATTTAGATTGAATTTAAACATGATTTTGATTGTATTACATGTTAAATATATGGATCATAACAATATAATCTTAAAATTAGGTAATTACTTGATTTTTAGGCTTCAATCTTTACTTATGAGGTTGTGCTTGTGTTGATGGTTTTTGTTGGTGGGAAAGATGTTTTTAAGTGTTTTTATGAAGGATTGCATGTTGGTTTCATTGGGTAAGGGTTGGAGATTGTTTAGATAAAAATCGACGATAATTTCGATTGAGTTTAGGTGTTGTTAGGAGAGATAAGTTATTAGGAGGTGTGTGCGATAAGTGATTCTATTTATGCACTAATATCTTTATTTTTAATGGTTTAAAATAGACAAAATTCATTCGGTAAGTGTTTGAAGGCGTGACCTTTTCATCGGAGGCTTGAGATCTCTTTTGCGAAGCAAGCGAAACATAGTTGACGAGTGGGAATGATTTTATAACTTATCAAAGTTTAAAAGCAAGGTTTGAGAATATATGATTAGTTTAAAAAGTTATCCTATACTTAGAAGTAAGTGAAAAAGTGAATTCTCTCTTGTATAGATTTTCTCTCATGCAGAGACGGCTCTGAGGGGTGGGCAATAAGGGCGATCGCCCAGGGCCCACCCCTACTCAGGGCCCCAAATTTTAATTTTTTATAAAAATATTTAATTTAAATTTTTAATATTTATTATTATGAATTAATTATTTTTTAATACTTATTATTATAAGAGTTTAATTTTAGTAATTATTATTATGGTTTTATTTTTTTCAATAGTTGTATTAGGTCTACTCTTAAAATTTATTATGATTTTTAAATCCCAATTTTTTGCAATGCTTGTTGTTAGGGGCTATCTTTTACTAAACTTATTATTAGGGGTACTCTAAAAAAATATTTTTTAATATTTATTAGTATATACTATTAAAATTTATTTATTTTCTTTATTTGCTATTATAGTCGCGATTTTTTCTAACACTTATTATTAAGAGTCTAATTTTAAAATTTATTTTTCGATATTTATTGTAAGAAATCTATTTTTAATATATTTGTTATTAGGGTCTAATTTTTTTAATACTTATATAAGAGATCTATTTTTTCAATAATTATTAATAGGACCATAGATTTTCAATATTTAGATTTTTAATATTTGTTATTAGAGATTAGGTTTTTCACAATATTTGTTAGGGTAAACTACAGAGACAGTCACCATACTATGGGGTTAGTATCGATCTGGCCACAATGCTCTAAAAAGAATCAAATACACCGGCAAACTATTGATTTGGTATTAAAATAGCCATCTTCCGTTAAGGGAGTAACGGACTGATGATGTGGCAGTTAAATATAAAATGGAATAATTATACATTTAGTCCCTGTTATTCATATATTTTTATAATTTAGTCATAGTTTTATTATAATAAAATTATGATTAAATTATAAAAATGTATGAATAACAGGGACTAAATGTGTAATTATTCCATTTTATATTTAACTGCCACGTCATCAGTCCATTACTCCCTTAACGGCAGATGGCTATTTTAATACCAAATCAATAGTTTGCCGGTGTATTTGATTCTTTTTAAAGCATTGTGGCCAGATCGATACTAACCCCATAGTATGGTGACTATCTGTGTAGTTTACCCTATTTGTTATTAGATATTTACTCTTAAAATTTATTTTCCTCGTATTTATTATTAATGATTAATTTTTTATCTATATTTATTATTAAGGACTAATTTTTTTTCTAATATTTGTTAGTACGCATATAATTAATTTAATTTATTATAAATTTTTATTAAAAAATATTTTTTTAATATTTATTATTAAAGACCTATTTTTTTACGTTTGCCCAAGGACCACTAAAATCTCAGGAACGGCTCTACTCTCATGGTTTTGTTATGTCAGGCTCATGATTCGAATAGATTTGTTACTAAAAATGTATGTTTTGAGACTTACGAAATTCTTTTTGAAATATTCCATGGTTTTGTTATACTCGGAATTAAGTGAAAAAGTGAATGCTCTCTTGTATAGATTTTCTCTCATGGTTTTGTTATAATAGGCTCATGATTCATCATTTACTATAAAATGTATGATTTGTTACTATAAATGTAGATTTGTTACTATAAATATATGATTTGAGACTTACTGTGTTACGTAAATGATGCATTAAGATATTTGAAAGACTTGCATGGTTTAAATGTACGAGACTTGGAATGTGTATTTATGCATCGAAAAACAATAAAGTAACATGATTTGATTGCGTATATTAGAAAGTGACGAGAGATTATAATTATCAGATATATTAACCGATTAATAGGGTGAGAGTGCACTATAATATATACAAAATTTGTAAGTGTATTAAATTTCTCAAGATGCTATATGGGTAGATTCTATTGTTGTGTGATAGGTGTAGATTCTATCACATCCGGGTAATGAGGGTAGTGCCAACCCGGTCAAGGTGAGATTAATGATGGGGATAGATTCAATAATGTGTCTTGGTGGAGGTAGATTCCATTAAATGCCCTCACATTCGAACATATTAAGAATGATGGTAAATGTAATCTAACGGATTGAGGTAGTTCTATCCGGATCACTTGTAAAATAATATATGAAACTTAAACATGTGTCATAATTTGAAAATGTTTACATAGTATTTTATGCATGAAGTAAATCTATAGATTTGTGTAAAATAATTTTACATGATACATTTTAAAATGATCCTTGCTTAGTGGTAAGCATATTAAGACTTGAAGCTTTATTACATTGAGATATGCACGTGATATATAACACATGTTGAACTATTGATGTTTTGCTTTAAAAGAGTTTTGTAAATGAAAATGTACGATTTTAAAGGAATGATATAAATGTTTTCAACATTGTTTAAGTGTTACGAAAATCGGTTTAAAATGCATTAAGGTTGTGTTGTTTTCGAATGTTTTTCACTAAGCTTTGTATGCTTGCGCTCTTTATTTTCATTGATGTAGAAAAATAATGATTTGGATAGCAAACAAGCAAGCAAGGGGAGAGATTCCAAGACTTGGTATTTGAAAAGTATGGTTTTAAATCTAATAGTAGTGATAAAGGCAATATGTTATAATTGTTAAGGGATGTTTGAGCAGAAGAATGAAGAGAAAAAGGAGGAAAAAAAACTATCACCAAAATAAACCAGTATTGAAAGTAACGAAGAAGATAAAGAAAACATGAATGAGATATTTTTTAGGGTAAATTACTTCAAAAGACCACCTAACTAATTGGAGATACATGTTCTGGTCATTGAACTATCGAATTTGTCGATCAGGACACCCAACTTATTAAATTAACCTATTTTGGTCACCGTCGTTAAAATCTTAACGGAGAAGGTGACGTGTCAGTTAAGTAAAATCTATAAAATTACATCTTTAACCCCTATAATTTATTTATTATTTCAATTTAATCCTAATTTTAAATTAATAAATAAAATTAATCATCCAATCTGATAATGACATGTGTCATCTCCCGATTGGATGGTTAATTTTATTTATTTTTTTAATTCATTTTGATTAAATATTCTTCTCTAATTAGGTAGGGTGTTCAAACAGTCGACTAAACCGAATTAACCGACCAAATAGAATTAATTCGGTTGATTAAAGTTTTTTTTGAAAGCTCGATTAACAGTTAATTTGGCTCGAAATAGGTTAATTAACCGAATTAACCAAAATTTTATATTTTATATATATTTGTTTTTAGTCACTAGACTTTTAAAATTATAAATTGGTCATTAAATTTTATCAAAATAATATAAAATTATAATTAAATTTATTAAATTATTAAAAAATATTTACTAAAATTTTTAATATTTTCAATAGTTTATAATATAAATGTCGCAACCCCTTTTTTAAGCGGTTCGACGATTTTTTCTTTTAAAATCAAAACAACGGAGTCGCCACCAATCTTTTTTTAAAAAACAAGGTGTGATTGGATCACCTAAAAAATAGTCATTTTAATAAAATCATTTTGCTTTTATTAAAACAACAATTTTGATTTGCGAAAACACAAAAACGGGTTCGGGAGTCAGTTACGTGTGGGGAAGGGTTAGCACCCCACTATGCCCAAAAATTGGTACCTAGCCAATTACAAAACGTTTTAAAGTTGGAATTTGTAAGTTCGTATAAAATTTAAATTATTGTCCATTTATGAATTTGAATCTATCTTAACGATCTCACCGCCAGGAGAGTAAACTTTAATCACCGCCACATTCCTGGGGTTAACCCGTTATCTCCCTTTGGTAAGACACCGCATTAATTAAGTTCCACTTTTTAATCACAAAAGCAAAGAAAATTAGGTGTGTTGAAAGTTTTATTCTAAGTTAGTGATTATTAATCTAAAAAATATCTAAGTGAATTTTACCTATTGAAGTTAAAGTTTAATTAAGTGTAATTTATTAATTGAAGTGAGAATTATTTTTTACCCTATTCACAAGGCTCTAACTAGGATAAATAAGAACCTAATCCTAAGGTTTTTATTTTAATAAAATGTAACATATATTACAACGAATAAAAAACAAATAAATAAAATAAAAAAGATATAAAGGTTAAACAAATATTAAGAACAAGATTTTAATTTATTCTTTATTTTTATCAAAGATGATAATATTAATAAAAGGTGTTTTAGAACAAAAATAAATAGAATGAATTTTAATAAAAGTGATTGAGCCATAATTATGAAACCCAATTTTTAAACAACTCAAAAATTTTATTTCAACAAAAAAAATAAATCAAAGTACCATCTTTTAAAATTCTTTTAAAAGTTCTTGATGTTCTTCAAGAATAAAGAACACTGGGAACAAACCACCGTGCCGACCGCCGTTACCGACGGTGGGAATAAAAAAATCTTTTGTTTCAAACTTTAAAAAATCTCACCTTAAAAACGAATAAATAAAAAATAAAACACTAAAAAATTCAACAATAAGGATGATATTTAAAAGAATTGAACAAGATGAATTTTATTATTTTTATAATATACATCCAATAATAAATAAATAAAACTAAATTCAAAATAAATAAATAAATAAGAAAGTGATACCTCCAAAAAAAAAGCCTTCAAGTTCTTATTCTAACACAATTCAAAGTACAAATGAGAGTATTCTCTAGAGAATTCTCATGTAAAATCCCTTGTGTAAGTGTTGTGCTTCAATTATGGTTGTGTGGTGTTACAAGTGATGGAGAGGGATTTTTATAGTGAAATTCATATCCAAAATTATAAAAATTGAGAATAAAAATCTCCAAATTGTGTAATTCTTTCCCTTTTCAATTGGTGAAAAATTAGAAGTGATTTGGGATTAATTCCTTTTTGATTTTCGTCCAAATCTGAGCAAATTTGATGTTGATTCTTCCCTTTTTTTTTCTTTCCATATTCGAACCACTTTGATTTCCTTTTCTATTTATGCATAGTAACCAAATTTCCATATTTCCTTCACTGCAATGTGCGTGAGCAGTGGGGGGAAGAAACTCGCGTGGGTCTCATGTGTAGTGTGTGGGGCCCACATATTATGTGTTGACCAATCTTCCTTTTTTGATCCAATTTGGATCATTGGTTCTTATTTGGATTCAATGGTTAATAATTGACTGCAGATGAAAATAAAATAAATAGTTAGGGTTTTTATTTGGGCTAAATGGATCTCATTTAAAATTAAATGGACCATTATTTTATTGGGTTAAATGGATCTCATTTAAAATTAAATGAACCATTATTTTATTAAAAATAAAACAATGAATAAAAAATTGTGGTGAAAATTTAGTGTCAATAATAAAATAATAAAATAATTAATTTATAATAATCAGATAAGTTTAATGGTTGTTTTATAATTTTTGAAAGTTTGATGGCTAAAAAGACTATTCTAACATTGTTGATTTATTATTTGTGTAATTTACCTAAAATTTTATAACAAATTTCGGTTAACGAAAATTGTTTGGTTTTACCTATTTGATGAGAAAGAGGTAAAGAAATAAAACTGAGTAGGTTGAGCTTTGTGGGAATCGAACTCAAGTCTTGAGGAGTTGAAGTCGATTATATTCGAATTAAAATAAATAAATAAATATTTTATATTCAAATTAAAATATTTAAATATTTAATATTTAAAATGAAATATTCATTTATTTAATATCCGAATCAAACTTATTAAATATTTTGATTCAAATAAAATATTTGTGTCTTTAATATTTGAATTAAACTTATTAAATATTTTGATTCGAATATGAAATATTTGAATATTTTGATTTGAATAAAATATTCAAATTTTAAAATTTTAAATATTAAATATTCGAATACTAAATACTCGAACTCGAGATCCAAAATATTCGAATATTTTAATATTGAATATTTAAATTAAAATATTCGTGTATTTAATATTTCATTAAAAATATTTAAATATTTAAATATTTAATATTTGAATCAAAATATTCAAATATTTTAATATTCGAATCAAAATATTTAATAAGTTTAATTCAAATATTAAATACATGAATATTTTATTTAAATATTAAATATTCAAATATTTTAATTTGAATATTAAATATTTATATTTTTTAATTCGAATATTAATCAACTTCAAATCCTATTAATTTTATTTTATACTCTTTAATTTTTACCAATAAAATAATCTTTAAATAATATATATTGGTACCTTGTATCATATAACTGATGTTGGTGTATCTCGATTCAATTCATTCCAGGCTCAAGTTGCCTAGTTTTCTTTATCTTGTTTCTCACCAACTAGGTAACGATCGTAGAGGAATATTTAATAAAATTAATTATCTAAACCAACAATGATACATCACCTTCTCCGTTAAGATTTTAACGATAGTGACCAAAATATATCAATTTAGTAAGTTGGGTGGCCTCATTGATAATTAGTTTCCTCTATTTTTTTATTTAAGTCCTATTAGGGTTTAATATATATGTACCAATAGGCCCTAACCAACCGATGATATAAAATCAGTTAGTCAATCAGTTACAGGGATCTGTTAAGAAAATTATAACATAAAAATTAACAATAATACTCAATACATGCATGTATCTCACCATAGGTGTGAGTAGATTAGCAATCACATAGGGTATCATACTTGTACCAATAGCTTATGATAATTATCATTCGAATTCAATTAAATAAATTCATTCCTTCAAAAAATTCTATATAATTACATAATAATTTCTTCATTCGCAGTCCAAGACATCTATGAACCACTTTCAACAATTACCAACGAGAGAAATGGTATGAATCACCATAAAAGCAAGAGGGAATCCAACCGTGGGAGCATGGAGAGGAAATAAATACAAAATTGCTAGAGACAGACAAAACAAACAGTGATTTAAGTTAGGAAGGTTTTAGATCCAGGAAAGTGAATCCACTCAAGTTGAATTTCGACTTCTCCACATTCCACGTCTCGTAATCTGAGGACAAGGTCTTGGACGATCTTCCCTTCATTCACGTATATGGCACTCTCCTCAGCTAGACAGTTGGTGTTGCTTGGTTGTAATCTTGATAGCACAGTTTTATTGGGGATTTCTTCCAAATTGGTATACGTTTTCAAGGCTTCTATAAATGACATCACCTCAAATTCTGTGTTTCCCATTTTATCATCTTTGGTAAATGTGTCGTGGTCGTACACGGTCTGAAATCAAGCACAAACATGGATTAAGGTAAACAAATCAATGCCTTGAGGATCGAGTTAACCAAGAGACTTACCAACGTGACTGGCATATTTGGATCTGTTACTGATAGAGTTAAATCATCATTCCACTCAGGATTCACATCCTTCTTTATCATACGAGTCTTGAGTCTCTGCAACAAATATGTACAAGTGATATAGCTATATATAACATTAAGAACATCACCATTGTTATTAACTTGAAGAAGAAGAAGACCTGGTGGCCCATCTTAACAACAACGTAAGGGTCGCTGCTTCGGGCATCACGGACGGCAAGGTTTACGCCCCGTTTGACGTGGACCCGTAGTAGACCCATCAAGTTTTCCATTGAAACCGTTGTTGTTTCATCCCCTTTTTCTTTTTGATAGGCTGTCATTATTAAGTTGTTCATTGTCGCTCGTAGTCTCCTCCTCCTTTGTACAGCCATTTGAAGAAGGTTTCTCGTTTCCTTCTCCAACTCTATCAAAATAGTTAAGAAAGAATAAACATAATTTTATATCTAAGTAACAAAGAAAATAGAAAAAAAGGTATAAGGATGCATTACTCATTGCGTTGCCGCTTTGGTTGAGAGAAAATGAGAACCTAATTCCCTGGGAAGTACCCTGTAACAATTGGAGGTTTGGGCTTTGGATGCTGGACACAAACATATAGAAGGGGATGTAGGGTTAATATACCCGAAGGCTGACCGGGAGATGCGGTATTTGCATGCGAAATGATTGGTTGTGCGATTGTTCTGCTTCTTCAAGTCGCATCCCACGTACTATAACCTGATTCTTATTCTTGTTTGGACAGTTTGACTCATTAAAATCTTTATTAATATAATCGCATTTTATATTTATTTATTACATACATACAAAAACAAATACGAATATTTGTTTGTAGTTTCTATAGAAGCAATTATTTGTTTATATATTGTGGATTTTCTATTTACTTATTTTTTATTTTCATCTCGAATTATTATATCTGTAATAAAATTATTGATTCTCGTAACTGTCTCTACCTGAGCTTTGAAGGATGCATGTATGATATAGTAAGGTCTGAGCCCATTACCGATGCTAATTGTAGAAAGGGTTGGTCCAGGGCTGAGAGCGTGGATAAGGTGAATGACACTTTGCCCTTGAGTGATGGAGGCATCCCAAATGTGCTGACATAAGTAGTACCTAAAGAGTTTTCTCCCAAACATCAAGCACCACACCCTAAAGCAGGTAAAAAATATGTTTGTAGGTTCGATATTAAAAAATATGGTGTTTGAGATCAGATGGCGTGTATAGTGGGCGATCATAACTGAAGACTCTAAATTAAATAGCATTCGAATAAAATTGTCCAAAAATAAAATTACCCATAAATAAAATTGCTCGGACAATTAACAAATACAATACTATTCCAAAATACTTTTCTTTTAGTACTATGATTTTTTTTTTGTCTTCTTTCTTTCACACCACTCTCGTCTCTCTCTCTTTTTCTCACACTCACCACAATCACCACTCATACACTCATACACTCTTGCACACCACCACTATCTTTTTACTCTCTCTACCACTTGTCTCTCTCACTCACATTCTCACTCATTTAGTTCTCACTACCACACTTGACTTTCACACACACCGCTCTCTATCACACTTTTTTTTTCTCACACTCTCACTCTCTCACTCACACATTACAAAGCAATAGACAATGCCTTTATATAGACACTAGGCATTACTACATAATAAAACTTATTAAAAACCATAACTCCTATAACTCTTGTATTAAACTCCATAAAGACTTGTAACTCCCATATTAACTTTTTACCTTTCAACTTTGTAACTCCCCAATAACTTCCAAATTTTATGACTCACTAAATATTCCATTTAAGTTTATTTCAACAAAACTTCCCCGTAAACTTAAATGTTTCAATCATCCATCATGCCAATCATCTTTTTTCGCAACTTGATCCTGACTCGCTTTTATCCCTTCGCAACAAGTCGTTTCTTATACCGTTCTATCTTGCCTTGAACATTCATCTTTTTCTTGAACACCCACTTTACACCAATAGAGTGACTTCTTTTCGACAATTATGCTAGCTCCCATGTGTTGTTTCGTTCAATTGACTTAATCTCCTCGTCCATGGAAATTTGTCACTTCTTGTCTCGTGATGCCTCTTCAAAGCTAATATTTTTAGCATTTGCTAAAAGACAAACAAGATGTACCTTATCTATCGAAACATACAGATCTTGCAAACTTCATATTTTTTGTCGTCGTGGTTCATCTTCATCATCGATAATTTAAAAGTTTGTTGGTATGCTTGTTGGTTCCATGACTGATAGTTCTCCAAATTCCATGACAATCTCGGTCGAATTATTTCAATCTCACTCACTTGCTTCATTAACTTGCACATCATGACTCACCATCACCTTCTTGCTTATTGGATCGTGTAGCTTGTACCCTTTTGTCTTCTCATCATACCCAATAAAAATAAACTTTTTACTTTTGTCTTCGAGCTTCATTCTTCGTTGATCCGGTACATGTGCATACACCACACTATCAAACGCTTTGAGATGAGAAATTGTCGGCTTTTTTCCACTCCATGCTTCTTGTGGTGTTTGATCATCTAACTTTACATGTGGACATCGATTTTGTATATAAACGGCACATTGCACAGCTTCTGCCCAGAATTGCCTCGACAGTTTCTTGCTCTTGAGCATTGATCGAACCATGTCAAGAATGGTTAGGTTCTTCCTCTCAGCCACACCATTTTGTTAGGGAGAGTATGGTGTGCTTAAAAATCTCCTTATGCCTTGCTCTACGCAATACTCCATGAAAGCCTTCAAAGTATACTCGTTACCTTTATCATATCAAACAACTTTGATATGTCTACCAGTTGCCTGTCCATCATCACTTTGAACTTTTTGAAAACCTCAAATGCATCGAATTTTTCTTTCAAAAAATAAACCTTCAAAGTATTGATCGAACCGTGTCAAGAATAGTTAGGTTCTTCCTCTCAGCCACACCATTTTGTTAGGGAGAGTATGATGTGCTTAAAAATCTCCTTATGCCTTGCTCTACGCAATACTCCATGAAAGCCTTCAAAGTATACTCGTTACCTTTATCATATCAAACAACTTTGATATGTCTACCAGTTGCCTGTCCATCATCACTTTGAACTTTTTGAAAACCTCAAATGCATCGAATTTTTCTTTCAAAAAATAAACCTTCAAAGTATTGATCGAACCGTGTCAAGAATAGTTAGGTTCTTCCTCTCAGCCACACCATTTTGTTAGGGAGAGTATGGTGTGCTTAGAAATCTCTTTATGCCTTGCTCTACGCAATACTCCATGAAAGCCTTCAAAGTATACTCACTACCTCTATCATATCAAACAACTTTGATATGTCTACCAGTTGCCTGTCCATCATCACTTTGAACTTTTTGAAAACCTCAAATGCATCGAATTTTTCTTTCAAAAAATAAACCTTCAAAGTATTGATCGAACCATGTCAAGAATAGTTAGGTTCTTCCTCTCAGCCACACCATTTTGTTAGGGAGAGTATGGTGTGCTTAGAAATCTCCTTATGTCTTGCTCTACGCAATACTCCATGAAAGCCTTCAAAGTATACTCGCTACCTCTATCATATCAAACAACTTTGATATGTCTACCAGTTGCCTGTCCATCATCACTTTGAACTTTTTGAAAAACACAATGCATCGAATTTTTCTTTCAAAAATAAACCTTCAAAGTATTGATCGAACCATGTCAAGAATAGTTAGGTTCTTCCTCTCAGCCATACCATTTTGTTAGGGAGAGTATGATGTGGTTAGAAATCTCCTTATGCCTTGCTCTACGCAATACTCCATGAAAGCCTTCAAAGTATACTCGCTACCTCTATCATATCAAACAACTTTGATATGTCTACCAATTGCCTGTCCACCATCACTTTGAACTTTTTGAAAACCTCAAATGTATCGAATTTTTCTTTCAAAAAATAAACTCAATTTTTTCGTGAGAAATCATCAATAAAGGAAATGAAATGTCTTTTACCACTAAAAGATTCGGGGATGATTGGTCCACATATGTCTGTATGAATCAACTTGAGAGGATGTTTACCTCGATATTTTACCTTCTTTTGAAACGATATTCTCGCTTGCTTTCCAATCACATATTCTTCACAATATTTTCCATCATAATCCATGTTCGGCAATTCGTACACCATGTTTTTCTTTGCTAACTCTTTTATACCAACATGATATAGGTGACCAAATCGAAGATGCCATAGCGATGTCTTCTACATCAACTCGCAAACATTTTTTAACACGCTTCTCAAATTCATTTTATGCATCCAATTTTTGCCCATTTCAACTCTTGCAATAAGACTCCCTTGTTTGTCCTTCAAAAGTAGTACCCGATCTTTCAAAAATACTAAGTAACCTTTCTCCATGAGTTGCCCCAAACTCAAAATATTTGTCTTAAGGTCTAGAACGTAATAAATAACATGGATTGACCCTATCATCCCCTATCAAGCCATTCTTTTGTAAGTAGCAAATTGTACCTCGGCCTTTAACCTCTACTTTTGATGTATCTCCAAAAGAAACATGAACACCTTCAATCTTTTGAATCTCTTTGAATAAGTACTCGTGACCATACATATGGTTGCTTGTTTAACCCCCTCGACCTGGTTTAGACGCAACCTGACTCGAATGAGCTACACTGGGAATACCGAGGCTAATCTGGAGACTCGCCCCGATAAACGAACCTAATTTTTTTTCTTTTCTATGCATTAATTAGATTCTACATGTTCATATAAGGAATATGTTCATTTGCAGCAGAAATTAATGAGAAACGTGTACTAATTTAAAGGAACAAGTTTTAGGGATCTATTTGTAATTTTCTAGATAATTATCAAAAAGTGAAATTAAAGTTAGCAATCTTTAATAAAGTATATTTCATGCTTTTACGTAAATTTTTAGGTTAAAATAATATCTACAAGTCATATAATTGGTTCCTCAAAGTTTAGTGACTAAAATATAAAGTTTTAAAGTTAAATTTCAGCCTTTAACGACTTAACTGATAGGGGTATCGAAACACTTTTCTCCGGTATCGAAACATATGAAAACCAAAAAGGAATATCGAAATGGGTATTAAATGTTTCGAAACACCTTCGATTACACAAATGATTGTCTGCGCGACAAGCCCGCGTTTCGATACTCCTAAAGAACTGTTCCGATATCATTTGAGACTGTGAAGGTCGGTATCGAAACCAAATAGAACCGTATCGATACGCCTGATTTCTTATTATTACTATTTTGAAACCAATTCATGTGATTTCGATACCCAGGCTTAATTCCCCCAAAAATCATTGTGTTTTTGCCTAGGTATTGATACCCTATGAACGAGTATCGAAACCCCCTGCCCAGAAACAACTATTTTCATGCTTTAAACGTGACAAACAACCTTCTAGATGCATTTAATCACCTACAGACCATAAACCACATATTTCAACAAGATATCTAGATGATAATTTTCCTAGTACCATGCTCTTGACACAATTTGAAAGTAATACTCATAATTTGAAAGTAATATTCCTAGTTTCATCAAAGTCAAATTCAACATGCTCTCATCTACTTAAGGTTCTCAATTTGAATCAAAACCAAAGAACTTCAATTAGCATAACAATGTCATAAAGGAAGACCCGAATATCCAGAAAAATATATCAGTTATTTGCTACATTGCTCTCATCTACTTAAGGTTCTCAATTTAACTTAAAATATATTTGAGCCTAAGAAAGTATAAAAAGATTACTTGACAACCTTGCTTCTTGATGGCACCTAATCACTTATTTTTCTGCATTGTAAGTAAAGGACAATGATTAAGCAAAAGCTTAGTGAGTGATATATAAAAACATAAGTAAAAACAACTTGAAATGCATCCCATAAAAGCCAAAGTTTTATAAAAACATGTCATGCTCCACTCATTAAATAAACGCATGGCTATCAATGCCAACTTCATGAAAAACAACAAGTACACTATGGCATAAGCCACAAAACCTTTTTCATTTAACTTTTGAAAAACACATGCTCAATAAGCATTACACAAGTCTTAAATGCCCATGTCAAGGCTTTATTGAAAACATCATTCAATTAAGAAAATATGCATGCTTATAACATTGTACTGGTATTAGTGAACCATTTAGATTAACACTAAATGTTAGGATAAACGGAAAACTCGCATGCCAAGTATGCTCGTGATTGACTAACACAATCCACGGTGACCCATATCGGTCCACCTTAGTGTCCAGGTTAGCTAGCAAACCCAAATGCGATAAAGTCCCTTTTACCGTGCAGAATTAGCTTCCCTTAATGCATCACTAAGGAATTTACACTCGTACAAGTTTTAATTATAGTGCACTCACATCCTATTAATCGATCAATTTATCCACTTTTCATCATCTTTAATACCAACACTAAAATCAAAACATGATGCTCAAGTTTTAAGATAAAAACAGTGAATCTTACTCATGTTTCCCATCAATACATGCATCAAGTGCATAAACCGATAAAAACTCCTTTCATCAAATTTTGAAAACAAAATCATGGGAGCATCAAAACATTATAAAAATAGTATCGTGAGCATCTAATCACATGCATAATCACATATGCACAATTAAAACATGAGCATGACAAAACCACATAGTAAAGCAAGGCGTAATATGGGAATTTTAAGAGAGAAAAACTTACGTTCGAGTATAGGTAGGTTTTTCACACCTTCCCTACACCCCTAAACCTTTTTAAAATAGATTTAAAACATTGCCGAAGCACCCCACTCTCATAAATCACTCACCGATAATCGAAACTTGTCCGACAAGTCACTGAAACTTCACTCGATCACTTCAAACAAGATCACCTACTTCTTGCCCTGTTTCAAGCATTAAAAACTAAGTTTTTAGAGCTTCCAATCGCACACAACAAATCCTTAATCGAACAACCCCTTAAACCTATCAAAACCTTAACCGAAAACTTTCCGAAACCAACCAAACTTCTCCAAAACCTTTAGTCCGGGATTAGAGATTTTTAAAAAACTTTATAAACATCCTAAAACTTTAAAATTCATACTTTTAGGATCCAAAAACAGTGAGTAAAAACCCTTGAACGAAAATTATGATTTTTGACCCAAAAAACCGTTTTTTCAAAAACAAAGGATTAAAAATGTTTTTACCAAGCCAAGAACTTGGTAATTTCAGTAAAGAACTTCAAATTTCTAGAGGGTTTATGAAATATAACCTCCAAAATTGATCGATCCAATTGTTTTTTCGGGTTTTAAAACGTGAAAACGATAAGAAAACTAGATTTTTAAAGAGGAAGAAGTTATAATAATTATTGAAAACGAAATTAGATGAAAAATAAAAGGGTTTTAACATAAAAGTTGGTTGAAAGCTTTACTCAAATGAGGGAAAACGAAAATAATAAAAATAGGTTAGGTTTATAATGTTTAAATACGGTTTTATAGTTTAAAATCAAGTTTAATTAGTTATTTGAGTCAAAATAAAATTGTTGGATTTAATTAATTAAAAATTGGAAAGCCTAGACCAGCTAGGATTATAATTGGATTAAAGACCCTTAAAGATTCAAAGTTTTGTCTTGTTTTATAAAATTATCCTCAAGTTTTCAATTTTTACAAAATAATCACTAATTTCAAAATCTTAAGGTTTAAAGGGTTAATTTTTAAAATTAAGTCGACTAAATTCAAAAAATATACTTCTTTAGGATTTTAAGATATTTTTCCATATTTTATTTCGACAAAAATCAATTTTTAAGAATTTAATCACGAACTAGGCTAAACCGGCTAAACCGACCCACTAACTTCTAGGCCCAATTTTGGGGCGTTACAACTTACGCCCGAGTCAAGGTACCACATATCATTTTCGATGTTGACTTCATTTTTAGCCATCAAGAGAACGCCTTCATTCGCTTCGTGTTCCAAGGTTAGGTTGGTTGTTTCTTCCATTTTTTTATCAGCTCGACAATCTTTTGCAAAATGTCTCACTTTTCCACAGCTATAACATTTATCGGAGTTATAATTTTTCACATAGTGACCATACTTGTAAGACTTGTAGCACTCGATGTGAAAATAATTTGATCGATTTTCGTTTCCTCGATTGAGTCATCTTCCACGCCAATTTGAAACACTGTATATTGCGGCATTTTTTAATGAAACACTACAAACTTAGATACAATTGCGGCGTTTGTTAATAAAATGCCACAAAATTAGATACTATTGCGGCCTTTTTAATGAAATGTCATAGATTTTTCTGACTTCTGCGGCGTTTGCATCAAAACGCCGTAGATATACGATCAATTGCGGCGTTTTTTACATAAAATGCCACTATAGGTAGTGTTATTACGGCGTTTTTAAAAAATGCCACTAAGATCGAATTATTGCGGCATTTGTAATAAAAGCACCATTATATTGTGATTCCTTGTGGCGTTTGTTTTAAAAACGCCACTAATAACGCCACTATAGAACAAATGTGGTGTAGTGTATCCTTCATGACTATCGCTTTGACTACTGCGACCATTTTCACCACCTCCACGACCATGCCTTCTAACTCAAATTTAACATCCCGGTTTAGGGATTAGAAGTTTGAGTGTTGGTTAAGGAGGTTTGATTCGGGTCGAATCAGATTTCTCCGGTTCATTAATTCTGGGAAATTTAAAATAATAATATTTTAATCGAATGAGTAATAAATTTGTAGAAAGGTTCTAAAAATGCTAAAGTGGTATTTTAAGGTTAAGGGAATGTTAATTGAGTTTTAATTTGATTTAATTAAGCTTAATTAATATGCTAGTGACTAAAATGTAAATTTTGTAAAGATTAGGGGTAAAATTGTAATTTTCGAAAATCTTGGAAATTTTATGACTAAATTGGAAAGTAAGCCAAAGCTTAGAATCCTTAGAGGGCCATTACTCCAAATTGCTTTAAGTAGAGATCATTCACCAAAAATTAGTTTTAATTGGTAGTTAATTATATTTTTTTCCTCAAAATTTTCTCATCTTTTCTCTCAAAACTTTCTCTCTATTTTCTCTCCTTGATTTCTCAAATCCATTGCTGAATTCTTCTCTTTTTTCTTCAAGATTTCTCTCATCTAATTCATCATTTCATTCTCTACAAAACCTCATAATTTGTTTTGAAAATTCATCATCCAATTTCAAGAAAATTCAAGAGAAGAATTTATGTCAATTTTTGGTGGATGCATCTCAAAGGTAAAATTCTGATTTCTTTTCATTTCTAAGGTTCTTTATTTGATATTCCCAATCATTTGGCTTACAAATCAACAATCTAAACTTAATTTTGTGTTTTAATTCAAGATCTTTGAGTTTTTATGGAATTTTCAAGAAATTAGGTTAGATCTTGTTCAAGGCTGTAATTAGGATGATTTTTCTATGTTATTATGCTTAATAAGATGATTGATTGAGTCTTGTAATGATTTAACATCATTTTAATCCCGTAATAATTGAATTAGTGTTGTTTTGAGGTGGTTTTCAGTTGTTTTATGGGCTGTTTTGAGTGTTCTGTTTTTGCTGGAGGTATAAGGATGGTTTGAAGGTGTTTTAAGTCCTTAATTGAGGTGGCTTAAGTGTTAGATTCATTAGGTTAGGGGCTGGAGTAGTTCCGGATGTTTGTCGGCTTAGTTTTCGGTCTTTTTGGCTTAGTTTTTGGTAGTTTTGTGGAGGTTCAAGGTGGCTGCTGTGTTGAGCATGTTTTGATGTGTAGAGGAAGTGCGAGAAGTCTCTTGAGTGGCTGATACGTAGGCGTTGGCGTAGGAGCGTCGGCGAAGGCTCATTTCGTTTGTCGGTGAGTGAATTTTGGCTAAGAGCGATTTGCAAATGTACGGTTCTGTTTTGGGGACTATGGAATAGTGTGAAAACTTTCCATAGTTCAAGATTAAGTGTTTAAAAAGGGTTTTATGCATTTTCCTAAGTTTCGGCTATTTAGTAGTGGTATTGGGAAAGATGTTTCATAGAGATTTTGTTAGAAATGTATAACTTGTATTTTGAAAAGATGCATGCATGTGTTAGTTGTTGTAAATGCATGTTATAGAATGGAATTTCATAGCTTATGAAAGCATGAACATGATTTGAGATAATATGTGGTTACTTGCCCTACATTGATTAAGTCGTTGAGCATGGTTTTGGTTCACAAGATGAACATATATTGAATGCATTATGAGCAGCGAGTTAACATGCATGATTGGGATTGATATTGGCTTAGTGACACTAACTTTAGATACGAATACAAATGATATGTCATTTGGATTAAGTGCACTATAAAGATGATGAGAATAACGATGTTGCCTACACGTGAACAAGGGTGACTTTGTGTCCAACCGTGCGTGTAGAGCTTGCCTATATGTAAACAAGGGTGACTTTGTGTCCGACCGTGCATATAGTTGACCCATACGTAACAAGGGTGACTTTGTGTCCAACCATGCGTAGTGGGGGTAACATGTATACAAGGGTGACTATGTGTCCAACCGATGCATGTTGAGACCATGTGTCTCGAATTATAGAAAAAAGAATCTGTGTATTCGGTGAGCTTAAGTTTCACAATAAGTGATCACTAGAAAGCCAATATGCATACATGAAACGATTTGGTATCTATGTGCATTACATATGAAACGATTTGATATTGCTATGCAAATATACAAAATGAATTGGACTTATGTACATGATGATGACTAGGAAAAGCATGCTTGATTTTATCTTAAAAAGTACATGCTATGGTTTTAAAGTGGTTTAAAATTGATGCATGGATGATCTTGTTTAGAGCTTCCTCACTAAGCATGTTTTGCTTAAGCTCTCCTTTCATCTTTGTAGAAAAATAGAGACATTTGGGGCTGCATTTGGAGCAAGAGGACCAAGGGGAAAATATTCACATTTTTGGTATGATTTGGCAAATAAAAAGGGACTTGGCAATGTGTAAACCAATCCCATAAGGAGTGTGTTTTGTTTTAGCTAAAGACTTGTAATAAAACCTCTAAAAGTTGCTTTGGTTTTTTCTTGATGGAATGTTATATTGTTTGGATTGTTAGGGTATGTTCATGCATGAATATTTCTTTGATTTTGGGTTAAGTGTAGGAAGCATGCCTATAGATATTTGGGGTCTTAGATGGTTATGGTTGTGTGTTTTTATTGCTTACTTTGCTTAGAAAATTATGCATTTAGGTGTTTGTAATTTTTTGTTATGTTTAGGAATGGCTAGATTAGTATAAAACGCTCGAACTTGTGATTTTGGCACAGGGGTATCGGAACACCTAAGTCTGGTATCGATAACCCAAGCTTAATCGACCAATCTGCCAGCCCGAGCATCGATACTGCCCTTGGCAGTATCGATACCCCCGCTCTTTGGTGCCTACTAGAGGCCTGAGCATCGATACTGCCCTAGGCAGTATCGATACCACTGGCCGTTGGTGGTTAAAACGGCTATTGTCATGTCATGGTTTCGAAACCAAGCTCCCCTGTTTCGATACCTCAGTGTAAATAAGGGGTTTTGGAGCTGAAATTACATATTTGACTCGTTTATCTTCTTGTGTTCGAATATGGATGTTACGTATATCGTTTTGGGTTGAAATTACACCATAATGCATGAAAACAACTTAATAATTAATTGGTTGATCCAAGTCAGAATTGTTATATATATAAATTAGGAACTATGCATCTTAGACTTTATTCTTGAAGCATGTAATTAATGATGTTGAAATGCTTTGCATGACTTGATTTGTTTTGCAAGTACTCTATGTGTGATTGACTAGACCTTGATGAACTGAAACCCTAGCATATTATAAAAATTAGAAACGATCTTGCTCAGTCCCTAATTTTCACATGTGTTTAGTGTATGCTCAAATGTATTTCGTATGCTTTCGTTCTTGACTTGTATGAAACCGACACACATAGAAACTTAACTATGCATCTAGATAAGGAATATATATATATATATATACGTAACGGTTTTCAGGGTTGTTTATCGAGTCGTGCCCTCACGGGTTTGGTTCGATATTCCCCATGTGACCCATTAGAGTCGGTTTTGTCTAGGCCGGGCTAAAGGGGTTACATCAAAAATTTTAAGAATAAAGTATTTTTCATCTTTGATTGACACCTTGGATTAAAATGCTTGCTCGAGTTTCTCCTCTTTCTTTTTCTTCTAATGGTTTTCATGTGCCTCAATACAACTAGTGAGTTCATCAACTATGAGAGTCTAAAGTTCTTTTGACTCTTCTATTGCGCACACAACTTTCTCAAAATTATCGATTAAAGATCTTAAGATCTTTTCAACAACTCGCGCATCGGTTACCGTTTCATCGTTATGAATGAATTGGTTCGCCACGGCTTGTACACGAGCAATGTAGTTAGATACACTTTCTAACTCCTTTATCTTAATACTCTCCAACTCGCCATGAAGAGTTTGGAGACGCAATTGCTTGACTCGGTCGTCTCCTTTGAACACCTTTTTTAAAATGTACCACGTTTCTTTTGATGTAGTTGCCTCAACAATCTTCTCAAAGTTTGATTCGTCAGCGACTCAGAACATCATGTATAATACCGCATTATCCTTGATCGCGTCTCTTTCAAAGCCTTGGTTTGACCCATCTTATATCTCGTGGTATTTTCTGGTTCTTCGAACCCTTTTTCGACTACTTCTCACGCATCTTGAGATCCAGGAAGAGCTTTCATTTGAATGCTCCAGTTTTTGTAATTCGCCTATGTTAGACGTGGTAGCGGCATTTGACCCGTCACATTCGTCATTAGCTCTAATACCAATTTAAAGACTCTAAATCAAATAACATTAGAATAAAATTGCCCAGGAATAAAATTTTCATCGGATAAAATTGTCCATAAATAAAATTGTTGGGGAAAAGGACAATTACAATACTATTTCAAAATACTTTTTATTTTATTCCTCTAAATCTTTTTGTTTTCTCTCTTTCACACCACCACTCTTGGCTCTTTCTCTTTTTCTCACACTCACCAAAACCACCACTCACACACTCTTGCACATCACAACTATCTTTTTTTCTCTCGCTACCACTTGTCTCTCTCACTTACATTCTCACTCACTTAGCTCTCACTACCACTCTTTGCTTTCACACACACCACTCTCTACCACACTCTTTTTTCTTACACTCTCACTCACACATTATAAAGAAATAGACAATGTCTTTATATAGACGTTAGGCATTACTACATAATAAAACCTATTAAAAAGCATAACTCCTATAACTCCTATATTAATCTTCATAAAGACTAATAACTCCCCTATTAACCTTTTGCCTTTCAACTTTGTAACTCCCTATTAACTTCTAAATTTTATAACTCACTAAATATTCCATTTAATTTTATTTTAAAAATAACATCCTTTAGCCAAATAATATAAAGTCAATACAAATAACTCTTAAATAACCCCTACGAGGTTTGTTACATGTGGTGGGGTGATAAGAAATAGTGTTGGGGAGTGGTTATTTGGATTTAATTATTGTGTGAGTATCTTTTTGATTAGTGATGCTGAACTGGGGTTATCAAAGACCTTCCACTGGTTTTGGTGAAAGGCTTACAAAAGGTATTGCTTAAAGTGGATAGTATGAATGCGGTTCGTATCTTAGAATAATGGAATACGGGAAGTGGTTTGGTGTCGTTTGTTAGAAAGATTTGTACATTTTTATATCGATCTTGAAAGATTTAAATTTGTCTAATTCATCGGACAACGAATAAGGTTGCTGATGGGTTAGCCAAGATGACTCAATCTCGTGATGTTTTTTTGGAGAGCTAGATTTTTCATCTTGTGTTTTCCGAGTTTCATCGGATGAATTATTGTCATTTGTTCACGATGATTTGTTACCCAATGTGAGTATCTATTGCTAATGTTTTTCTAGTTGTTTAGTTTATCTTTCTATGACTTTATAAATATTATCAAATGTGCTATTTTCCTTATTTAAGTTTATGAGAAATTTTTAACAAGACACTCGATAGCATAACCTTCTCTCCATTTTATAAAAAAAAACTAAGGTGTTTACATTAGGCGAGTATAGTCTATTACGCATGTTTCAGCTCAAATGTATGCTATATGCGGAATCCATGTCTGCTTCCAAATGTTTTGTTATGAATTTGAATGTTACAATATGTTTGAATTTGGTGAAATATATGTTGTCTATGTTAAAACTGAATGAACATTGAAATGGTCATTCGAGCTTTAAGCCTATGAAAGATTGAATAAATTTGGTAATTGCTATAATGAATAGTAAATGAATGTATAAGTGAGACTGTTAGAATCTTGGAAAAAATTATTTATAATGAAAGAGATGATACTATCCAAAGCTTCAATGATTAAAATAAACGTAATATCTTTATAGAAGACCCGTCAACTTATTTATACAAGAGAATGACTTCTATCATTAACAAAAATATTATAACTAGTAATCATAGGAGTAGACAAGCTTTCTTCATCACCAAAATAATATCTTTCAAAAAGTTCTATAGTATACTTTCTTTTATATAAAACAAGCACATCAGAGGTGTAATAGACTTCAATTCCTAAAAAATAACGAAACAAACCAAGGTCTTTGAGAGAAAAAATATGATTCAATCTATCAATGATTTGTTGAAATTGGTTATATTTTTATTTTCAGTCAACATGATATCATCAACATACACAAATATTTTTGGTGATAGTGTACACTTGTGATACATATGTACCATAATATACTATTAATAGTTTTAGTTTTTGAACTGCTAAGGATTGAAAGTGTTATAAACTCTTTCTAAATAAAATCTTAAACAATTTTTAGATTTATTTTTATATTTTTTAATTTAAAAATAATTAACTTTTATTTCTATAATGATTCCTACATCCACATTGTTGATGTCCATTTGTTGCATAGCCACCCTTTGGAAAGTATAAGAAAAAGAATTACTCGAATAATATGTTTTTTACTACTAGACTAAAGACTTCATAAAAATCAGTGTCAGGTTCTATTTGTAGCTAACAATCCTTCTATTTGGTGAAAGGTTCATGTATTGTTCTTTAACAAAGAATCATACTCAACCTGAGCAACATCTCTCCAATGAGGTAACCTCATGGCTGAGGTTTGATCTTGAAAAAACTTATTTCCTGATCCCATTCTTACTCCTAGTAACCATAGAATGTTGGTTGACTTCTTCTTGGGGAAAAGGTAGAAGAGCCTCACTTCCTTACTGAAATTGCTTAGAGAACCTTTCTATAACAACATCATATGGAAAATGAATTGTTTAGTCCTCAACCAAGTCTGATGGTACAAGAGCCCTTGGTTGTTAGATTAACTTTGGGTACAATTAGCATTAAATGGATCTTCATCGTGTCATCTATGGTTCAAATTGAATTTTTACCTCTTTCATACTTGTAATTAAATGGATGAATCTAATTGGATGAGATCATAGATTATGTGATGAGTAGAGACCTTATAATAATTTCTCGAGACAATGAGATAACTTTTGACCATTATCATTCAAATTCAATTGAATAAATTGATTGGTACAAAAATCCCAAAAAATTTCATAGTAATTTCTTCATCCACATTCCATGGCATCTATTAGCCACAGTCGACAGTTTCCAATGAGTCAAGTGGCATGTATCACCATGAAAGCAAGAAGTCATCTAACTATGGGATCATAGAGACGAAATGCAAGATATCTAGAGGCAAACAAAACAAATAGTCATTTCACAGAGAAAGGTTTTAGATCCAGGAAAGTGAATCCACTCTAGTTGAATTTCCACTTCACCACACTCCACATCTCGTAATCTGAGGACAAGGTCCTGGAAGATCTTCCCTTCGTTCACATATATGGCACTCTCCTCAGCCAGACAGTTGGTGCTGCTTGGTTGTACTTTTGATAGTACAGTTCCATTGGGGATTTCTTCCAAATTGGTATGCGTTTTCAAGGCTTCTATAAATGACATCACCTCAAATTCTGAGTGTCCCATTTTATCATCCTTGGTAAATGTGTCATGGTCGTATACAGTCTAAAATCAAGCACAAACATGAAAAAGGATAAACAAATCAATACCTTGAAGATGATATTAACCAAGAGACTTACCAACGTAGGTGGAATATTAGGATCTGTTATTGATAGAGTTAAATCATCATTCCATTCAGGATTCACATCCCTCTTTACTATTCGAGTCTTGAGTCTCTGCAAAAAATATTTACATGTGATATAGCTATCTATAACATTAAAGAACATCACCATTGTTATTAACTTGAAGAACAAGAAGAAGAAGAAGACCTGGTGGCCCATCTTAACAATAACGTAAGGGTCGCTGCTTCGTGCATCACGAACGGCAAGGTTTACGCCTCTTTTGACGTGGACCCGTAGAAGACCCATCAAGTTGTCCATCGAAACCGTTGACGTTTCACCCCCTTCGTCTTTTTGATGGCCTACCATCATCAAGTGGTTCATTGTCGCTCTTAGTTTCCGCCTCCTTTGTACAGCCATGTGAAGAAGGTTTCTCGTTTCCTTCTCTAACTCTATCAAAATTGATAAAAAAAACATAATTTTAGATCAAAAGTAACAAAGCATTAAGAAGAAGGGTATAAGGATGCATTACTCATTGCGTTGTCGCTTTGGTTAAGAGAAAATGAGAACCTAATTCCTTGAAATGTACCCTGTAAAAATTGGAGGTCTGGATTTTGGATGCTGGACACAAATGCAGAGAAGGAGATGTAGGGTTAATATACCCGGAGGTTGACCGGCAGATGCGGAATTTGCTAGCAAAATGATTGGTCGTCCAATTTTTTGCTTTAAATTCACATCCCACGTACTATATCTTGCAACATACTATATTTGAATATTTTATTCTTATTTTTAACCCTTTCCTTTTTCTATTTCTATTTTTTCCCATTTTAATGTATTTGCAATCCGAGTCAAATTTAAAATCAGGAATCTAAAATCAATTTTTAGATATCAATTCTTTTGTGAATTAATTACGGCAATCATTTTTATTAATTCAACATTTTTTTAAAAACTGGAAAAACTCAAGTCGGATTGTACCGTCTTAAATAAGAATTTAACTTAATTTCAGTTTTCCTTTGTGAATATGTCGCTAAGTGTGTTCAGAATTTGCTACAAGTCGATCCTTTCTCCCAAATATTAATCAAAATTGAAATTTTATTCCAATGTCGACTTTTTGAAATTAAAATTGCTTTGATTATAGAAGGTCGATCGATTACCAAACTTTGATTCTAGAAAACTGAAAATATAACCCGAATGTTTATTGAGTACTTTTCAATTCTCAAGAATAGAATTGAGTTATTACTTTAGCCCTTGGCTGGAAAAGCATTTTAGAGAAAATAAAAATAAAAGAACACAAGAAAAATAAAAGAAAGAATTTTATTAAAAATTCTAAAGCTAACACAACTAAAAATAAAAATGAGAAGAAAGATAATTTTTACTTACCTCAATTGGGTATTTATAGTCTTCTAAAACCCTAAAAAGACTCTAAAGTGATATGATAATTCAAATTAAATACATGAAATAAATCCTAAATAATTTGATTAAATTCTAAAAGATAATATCCTAAATTCAAATTCAAATTGATAAGCTATCAGCCATGTGGATAAGATATTTGTATTGTTGACATCATCTTCTAGAAGGTTACTAACGTGATACCACACAAGATTTTTCATGTCCGAATTCAATCTAATGTTGAATATGGAAAACTTATAGATTTTCACCCTTTTAATCATATTTCTCAGAATTGAAGTCCTGTACAGAAAACACATGAAAACACTTAATTAAGCACAATAAACATATCATTAAAGAAATAATTAATCATAAAAATATGATCATTTAAATCACTTGTCAAATTCCTCTATACTTATTCAATGCTTGTCCTCAAGCATTTCTCAATCAATGTATCAAAAAATCTCAAGTTGATATATCAAATTCACAACATTCCTTAGACTAACAAGTAAATTAAAATCATAGCAACTGATGAAAAAATAGGAATAATTAAGCTAAAAATACAATTAAAGTAAGCAATAATAAAATACGACATCTCAATTATTCAATAATCTCAATGAAGCAAGACTTAATACCTCACATGGTTCACTCATTTCACTCAAGTGTTTCGAGTAAAGAAAATCGCCCAAAGCCTAACTAATCAAACTATTACTATAAGCTTGTAACTTAATCTAATCTCCACTACTTTGTATGAAATATGATGCAATAATCAAGAGGTCTTTATAAAGGGTTGTAACGTGGTTAAGGTTCGGGGGTAAGATAAAGGCTGAAAGAATGGTTTAAAAGGTTCAAGTCAAGCAGAAAATTATCCCAAATATTTCCAAAGAAAAGTGTAGAACTAATATTTTGCTATAATAATTGAAAATATTTTTGGACTAAATTGAAAATATTTCAAAAATAATTTTGTGTCCAAACAAATAGAAAAAAGTTTTTTTAGAAAGTTTGAAGGTGTTTTAAATGATTTAAAGAAACCAAAGAAGTGCTTTTAACCCAGGCATTTCTATACACCTGATAGGTGTTTCGATACCGCTATGCTTTTTCAAAGGCAAAATTGCATAGCGGTTTCGATATGGGCTTGGACCGTTTCGATACGTTTTTATACTTTGATTTTTGGTTTTGATACCTTAAACACCTGTTTCGATACGCCAGTATCGAAACCTATTTTTGGTGTTTCGATACACCTCCAACGGTCAATTGAAAACCACAAATATTTTATAAAACAACTCAACGGCTAGGAGTAGTACCGAAATGGCTAAGGTCTGATTCGATACCATGAGGTAAGGATTTCGATACGCCTCACAAGCGTTTCGATATCGGTTCTTCAATGAAGGTTTAACGACTATTTCCCAAAGTAACTATATCAAAACGATTTCCACGCGTTTCGATACCACACGCACCAGAAGCAGAATAAGCCTTGAAAAAAGCTCTAAACGGCTCTAAATCAATCCCAACGGTCACTAACGGCTAAAATCTCATTTAGGATAATAAAAGGAAGACTCAATGTAACCCCTAAATTTAACCTAATTTCTTAGATTAAAACTTAGGGTTTACGTTAAAGAAACTTGTGACTCAAGTTAGGTTTAATTTAAAATAAATAAAAAATTCTTATAAATTATTAAATAATTAATTATGGAAAATATTGAAAAACTTAACATATAATTAATTTGAGTTTTAACCCATAAATTTAATAAACATTAATTGTCCTAAAATCCGAATAAAAATCGCAAGTCCAAAGTTCAATACAAAATAATTAAATATCCAAAATAAGAGTTATTATTTTGAAAATTGTAAAACATACGCAAAAATTTTGAAAACATGATCCTCCAAGTACCGAAGCCTAGGACATCTTATATGAAACAAAAATTGTAGGGGTGTAAGATAGGGAGCCTAGTGTGTCTCTAATGTGCAGATAAGCAAGATCACAATACAAAATAACATGACACAGATGAAAGCAGAACATATGATGAATGTATGAATGAAATGTACCCAACACCTAAAACCATCAGAAGAATAGGTTCCCTTGAACCACTCTAATTCAATCACACCATCAGAAGTGGATACTCGACCCGAATGTGAAGCCACTGAACAAAAGTGGAATCTTGACCCGAAGGTGGAGCCACTGAACAAAAGTGATACTCACCAGAAGATGATATCACTAAACTTCCCCGTACAAATAATCCAACCAATGCAATGACATGAACAGATAACAGATTCGGAATGCGTGCCTTAAAAACTAACAAGAGGCATGCATGATAATTTCGGAATTAGATATGCAATTATAAAACTCAGAGCACAAAATTATGAATTATTTCAAAAAAATCATAGGAATGATGCAGTCAACATGATCATAAAGAATTAACAGAATTTGCACACACAGTAATAAACAAAATTGTCGAGAGAGACACACCTAAAGCAGATAGCTCAACGTTGTGAATGACTTCTACTGGACTCGGCCCTAGAACTAGGTCGAGCGGATGCAAAACCTACGAGTAACATATACGTAATACACACTACTATGTCATTATATAGGAATAAATACACGAACAGAATTAAACTAATAACTCACGTGCGTGTCCCAAAGTTTAAGGAGCATGAGGTCGGCCAGGATGATGATGATGAAGATGATCGAGGTCCGAATCCACGTCACCTGAACCAACAAATAACTATTTCAGATTCTGATAACAACAATTTCAGATTAAAGCATTAGAACTAAAAAGCCATAAAAACAACACTTCATGTTCGAATTTCGAAAAAACAGACCATGCCATCAAACTCAGAACGTCGAAAAACATAAAGTGTAATCAGGTCGGAAAAAGTCAACACTAACGTCAGCATTGGTCAACGTTAACATCAACATTGATCAACGCTAACGTCAACATTGGTCAAAGCTGACGTCAACAGATCGAGTCGGGTCACGGGTCAAGTCATGAGTCAGGTAGGTTGGGTTTCCGAATTTTTCCATGAAAATCTAGAAAAATTCTAGAAACCCCTTAACTCGAAAATTTCCAGATTTTCACTTTAAAACCCCATCGATTTGATTCATAAAAACTCTAGATTTGAAACAAAAAACCTGCAACAAAAACACATCTAACCAAACACAAAAAAATCCTTCTAATTCGATCCGAAACTGACTTTATTAACTCCCTTAAACAACGTTGAAATAAATGAAAGAAAATAGAAAGAAGAGGCTTACCAGATTATTCACCCGATCAGATTGATAGAAGGAGAAACATAAAATTGATTTCCAAAGTGAAACAAAACAAAAAGTGTCAGTAATCTGAAAATAAAAAGGAATTTAAATCCTGAACAAAACGTAAACGGAAAAATAGGGAAAGGAAGAAGTTACCGAAATATAAAACGGTAAAATTACCTGATAAGGGTCCGAACTCTTCAAATTTTAAAAGTAAACCCTTAGAATTTCAGAAATTGCAAATTATTCATTGAAAATCCCTAAATTCTAGGGTTTTGAATTATGGATTTTAACTAAAATTAGGGTTTAATGATTAGGGAAAAAATTGGGGTGTTACAACTCTCCCCCCTTACAGAAATTTCGTCCTCGAAATTTACTTGGATCAAAGAGATGCGAGTAATGGGCTTTAATAGCAGATTTGGGTTCCCACGTAGCCTCATCATAACCTCGATTATGCCATAGAACATTAACCATTTTAATGGTTTTCCTTCGAAGGAATTTCTGTTCCTCAGCAGGTTCTTCCTCATAACACAAATCTGAACGGATCTCAAATTCCTCAATTGACAGAATATGAGACGGATAAGCTCGATAACGTCTCAATAAAGAAACATGGAAGACGTCGTAAATACGTTTAAGCTCTGACGGTAACTCAAGCTGATAAGCTACTGGTCGGACTCATCGGCTAATCTGGTATGGTCTAATATAATGGGGACTAAGCTTGCCTTTACGGCCAAAATGAAGTACCTTCCTCCATGGATATACTTTCAGGAAAACCTCATCGCCTACCTCAAACTCGATATCCTTACGGCTCAAATCAGCATATGATTTTTTTCTATCAAAAGCAGCCTTAAGATGATCCCGAATCAACCTGACAGTATGCTCAGCCTCATGCACAAGATTTGGTCCCAATAATCGGTGTTTATTAAGCTCAGTCCATCCAATAGGGGTGAGACACTTACGCCCGTAGAGAGCTTCATAAGGTGTCATCTTAATACTGGCCTGATAACTGTTATTATATGTGAAATCTGCAAACGGTAGAAAATCCTCTCAACTGCCTCTGAAATCAAGAATACACCCTCTCAACATGTCCTCTAAGATCTGAATCACCCGCTCAAACTGACCATCCGTCTGTGGGTGATAAGAAGTACTGGATTTTAATCGAGTGCCCAGAGTAGAATGAAGAGAACCCCAAAACTTTGACGTAAACCTAGGATCTCGATCAGAAATAATAGACAGAGGCACCTCATGCAACTAAACAATCTTAGAGATATAAAATCGAGCTAACTTACTCAGCGGATAAAAGAGATATATTATACGTACATATTCATATACGATATATTATACGTACATATGCACATACGACTCACATATAAATATATATATATTGGACATAAAACACGCACACACATTAAAGAAGAAAACATACATAATAAACATACGATAACACATAAGGTGGCCTTTATTTGAAAAGTGCGAAAAATTAAAGATTTTCATTTTCGGTTAAAAATGAGTGATTACAATTACTTAGTTTATTTGCTTTCTTTTAAGTTAAACATTCTCCAAACCAAAATTACTTGTGTTTTCTTTTTTTTAGTGCAGGAATAAGTTGTTGCGTAGGTATTCAGTCCCTATGAGATCGATATCTTAAATATTACAATTTGACAGTAGGTGAACGCTTATCGTATAAAAGCATAGGACTTCCTAGTCGTCACCAAGTTTGGCGTCGTTGCCAGGGAGTGACGTTCCAGCCTTCCAACATATTACTCTTGCACCTTAGTTTCTTTTATTTTTGTTTATTTATTCTTCTTTTATAATCTGGGTTGTCTAGTTGTATGACCAGGTCGAATCCATTAGTTGACGATTATCCCTTTGACTCTAAAATCGAGTGAATTGCATGAAGTCTTAGACAAAAGTTAAGAGCAAGGATGAATCCAACACTTGGCCAGCAAGGGAACAACGCTGGCATGAAAGCCGTCGCGGCAGGTAACAAGGTCGCATACGCAGTAGTAGATCCAGACAATCTTCCAGCAAAACTTGAACGCGTAAAAATAGTTTGTGATTACCTAGAAGAAGATTAGGATGGGTTGACCCCTACCGTTATCATGTCAAATATAGACGCAGAACATTTTGAGCTTAAGTTGGTCATGTTTAACATGATCAATACATTAGGGAAATCCAGAGGGTCAACAAATGAAGATACTCGATAGCATCTTAAATCATTCCTAAAAATTTGCAATTCTTTCAAGTTGCCGGGAGTATCTGTCGATGTCCTTAAGCTCAAGTTATTTCTCTATTCACTTAGGTATAAGGAAAAATCTTGGTTGAATAACCTACAACCAGGATCACTCAATTCATGGACAGAGTTATGCCAAAATTTTCTTGCCCGTTTCAGTTATACAAATATGATAGATAAATTGAGAAACGAGATTACATCGTTCAAGTAAGAAGACGATGAATCTATGTGTGAGGCATGAGAAAGATACAGAGAATTCTATCGAAAATGCCCGATGTATGGATTGCCCGAATGGACTTAAGTGTCTATCTTCTACAACGAAATAAATACACCAACGAGGATGATGCTTGATGCATCGACCAACGGTACACTTCTAGACCTCCCACACCATGAAAGTTTGGAGATATTAGATCGACTCAACAAGAATGATTACCAACATCCCACTACAAGAAGAGGAGCTACAAGATGAGCAATGGAAAATATTGACTCTTTAGATTCTATTTTGGCACAGTTATCTACATTAACGAATATTGTCAAGGATCTGAAAAAGCCCAACAATATTAAAGAATTCAAGGAAATAACCCATTTTTATGAACTATGTGGCGAAAACCATCACTCAACGGACTGCCCAAAGAATCCAGAATCCAACTTCTATGTTGAGAACTTTAACCGTAAAACATATCCAACAATTATAACCAGTATGGAGGAAATACCCAAATTTCTCATGGAGCAACCCTAATAATGAACTAAATCCACAACAATAGAATTAACAAACCTCAGGATTTCAGGAGAATAATAGATCAACTCAACAACAGTTGCCGTAGTAGGAAATGTCATTGCAGAAACCGATTGACATTTGAACCCTGGAAAATACGCTGAATCTATTCATGGCCTAAACAGGAACTTATATATCCAACACGAAAAAATTCATTTAACGAGATAAAACATTCATGAATAAAACTGAAATGCGTATGCATAATAATGAAGCTGCTTTAAAATCTCTAAAAATCACTGTGGGACAGATTGCTCAACAAGTGAGAAACAATCTCATAGGAGGTCTCACAAATGATAATGAAATCGCTAGAACAGGTTCACACAAGCAATGCAAAGCAATCACAACCAGAAGTGGATTACAACTGAAAGACACTGAAATTCCTGCCAAAGCAGTGGATCAGAAACCTGAGACAAAAATCTCTAAGGATGCAACCAAAGGAAAATCTGATGAGAAAGAACCAGCGGAAACAGATGCCAAAAGCAATGTCACAACAGACAATGTCGAGGCAGCACCACAGATTCAATTTCAATGTTCTGAGAAAATTGAAGATTTGAGGTTACCAACACCATTCCCAAAAAGGTTAAAGCAACAAAAACAAGAGTACCAATTATTCAATAAGTTTTAGGACATTCTAAAACAGGTACACATTAATATACCTTTAGTGGATGCAATAAAACATATGCCTAATTATGCAAAGTTCCTTAAAGACATCATATAAAAGAAGATAAGAATTGGGGAATTTGAAATTATCGCCGCAATAGAAGGATGTGTGGCAATGTTTCATAACCGATACACAACAAAAAGAAAAGACCTTGAAAGCTTTACAATATTGTGTTCCATAGGAGATCAATATGTGGACAAGGCATTGTGTAACTTAGGTGTCAGTATAAACTTGATGCCTAAGTTTTTCAGAAGCTAGACATTGGGCAAGTAAAACCAAATTTGGTAATACTGCAATTGGCAAATTGTTCTAATGTACAACACGAAGGAAAAATTGAAGATATTCTAGTAAGAGTTGATAAATTCATATTTCCTGCTGATTTTATTATTTCAGATTGTGTAGCAGATGAAAATGCTTCGATCATATTGTGAAAACCATTCTTAGCAACAGGGAGAAGATTGATCGATTGTGAAAAAGGCGAATTGGTCACTTAAGTCAATGACCAATAGGTAAAAATCAATGTGTTCAAAGCATTTAGACACCTAGAAGAGCTAGCTGAATGTCAATAAATCGATACTCAAGGTAACTCTAAAAATGAATCAAGTCAAGATGACAGAACAATTGAACCCCACCTCGGTAGTAACCTCGAATGACATGGTTGTTGCTATCTAGGAGAAGAATGTATCAAAAACCAAGAATCAAACTTTCATGAAGATCCAGTAGAAAAAGGTAATTGGATAGCCACATACCCGGGTAAATACTTTGAACCACTCAATTCATGAAAAACTCCATACAATCTCGAAATAATTGATGCGTGTCAAAAGTGAGCAATTAGTGCAAGTGAACACGTCGCAAGTAATAAAGTGATAAGTATATCAGATATCGTCTCCACAGGGATTGGTCTACTTAATATGCCCTCTTCGTCTTCTTGTTCTGTAAAAAGGAAATAAAGTAAAGACACAAGTAAATTGGAGTTTGATGAAACTAAATAAAAAGAACTAAGTAAAAAGAGAAAATCAGATAAAGAAAGTGGCCAAGTTCCAGTTGTGTTGTATAGTAGATTCGATTGACTTGTCTCTGTCCAATGCAGTTGTACAACACTGCCTCGGCAGTACTGCATTTTACTACCTCGACAGCGATGATGCTTGTCCACCGCGGCAATCTCTTGCTCTTGGGTAAACTTTACCAAAGTTCGGCAAAGTGTCCATTGATGCCTCCGCTTATCTCTAAGTTGAAGTACTGTTGATGACCAGTCCTTGATGATACCTCTCGGCGTGAATCAATTGTAATCACCAACCAATCTCATACTTCTTTTAGCCGCTGAAACTCTTAACCTATCTCTAGGCCGAGTTAGTGTTTCCTGATTGAAATACCGTACTTATTCCTTTCATGAATCTAACTCTCTCGATATTAGATAAATGGATTACTTACAAACTTGTCTCTCGAGCTTGAATGCAAGAACAAGGAATGGCAAAGAATAAGCAAACTTTGATACTTTATTGCATTGAAACAAGAAACAAGGTTCAATCTCCTCACACTAATACGCTACAAACTTCACCTAAGCCTAAAGAAACTTAGAACATAATGAAAGGTAAAAGAGAAATCTAAAAGTAAGCTTGTGCCGAAAACTCTCTTCTTCTTTCTTCCTTGGACGGCTAGGTCTTATATAGGCTTGGTCTAGGGCAAACCTTTCCTAAGTAGAATTTAACTTGGAGTAGGGAACAAGTCATGTACATAAATAAAATATTTCCAAGTTTATTCCAAATAGGAGGCTTTCCCGTAAGACCTTTGACTTAGGCTTTCCATGTGCTATCCAACTCCGATTCATGTGCTGCTTATCCAGAAACATCCAGCTCATTTTTCTCTTCAAGTCGCCTACAATATCGCTACTTGTCTTTCCGCTGCTGCCTCGGCATCAGGTCCTACCTCGGCCACGTTGCTGCCACGGCAATAATATTTCCTGCAAAGATGTAAAAAATGCAGTAAAACTTGCCTTTTCTGTAAATATCATCTTTATAAGCATAACCTCTAAATATATCACATTAAGTATATGCATTGGTCCAAGTAGGTGTAGATTTGATGACTAATGCCCAAAAAAGGTGTAAAAAGTGATAGTGAGTTGAGCACTTATCAATAATGTCAAGGGGTTTCGATACCCCTAACAGTTAATGTCGTTAAGAGCTTAAATAAACTTTGAAACTTCACGCTTTAGTCACCAAACTTAGGAAAAGCAATTAGTTCTTGTATGACTATAAATTTCATAATTAGACTATAAATTTCTATAAATTTACAATAAGGTCCCTAAACCTTGTTCAATTAAAATTATGACTCGTTACTCGTTAGTTTCTACTGTAATTTGAACTCAGTCCTTGTATGAACACGTAGGAGCTAATTAAAGCATCTAGATAAGATATAAGAAAAAAATTAGGGTCGTTTATTGGGGTGAGTCTCTGAATTAGTCTTGGTATTCTCCGTATAGCTTGTTCGAGTCGGTTGGCGTCTAGACCGGGTAGAGGGGGTTACAATTATTGCTAGTTTTTTGGTTAATTGATTGAAAATACTGTATATTTCTACATATTTTCTATAATTTAATATTTTAAGGCATTTAATTATAGATTTTATGCAATATTTGGTAGGAAAAAAAAGGTATTGCTATTATTTTCTTTCATTGACGGGTAACATTCCGCCCATGCAATGTTTTGTCATAGCAGAAAAGGAAGACAATGGCATTCCAAGGTCATCAATTATTGTTGAGAAATGTTGAGCTGAGAAATGAGCAGATTAAGAAAGACTTGGACAAGACATAGCAAACCACTAGCCGAGGCGGCAAACTATGCCGCTGAGGTAGCACTTGGAATTTTATATATGGTATGATACTTGAAGAAGATAAAGAGTTGGATTTGTTATGATAAATTATGAGAAGAACTGAGTAGAGAAAAGCAAGGAAAGACATGGTCAAAGCCACATGGGAAAAGCCCAATAGGAATAAACTAGGAAATAAAATAAAGCTTATTCCAACGCCATCATGTTCGAGTAGCTTATTCCAATAGTGAAGAGATGATTCTTTTTCATATTCATTTAAGCAAATAATTCACCATTATTGTTTTTGATGAAAAGTGAACGATTTTTTAATATATTTCTTGTCATTTTCCTAGAAGTTGGCCAAGACTTATGTTCTTGTTTTTCATAGTTGGTACATATTAGATATCTGATTTGTATTTATTTTCTATATTTTCTTTTTGTAATTGCGATTTTGCGCTTATCTTTGATCTTTGTGTGCGAGTCATCACTAAAATTTATTTGTCCATGGATCTTTTTATCTAATGCCACAAAAAACTCCTTTCGGCCACACATACGATTATAAGTACAATTATCGATATACAAAATATTTTTCTTTAATTATTCATTTATTTTATAAGTGAGGAATACATGAGACTTTTTTTTTGTTCTTAACTATAGATACATTAATTTTTTTTCATGCTTTGAAGTTGATCTACACTCATAACAATAATGCTCATACTTATTACAATTATAACATTGTATCTAAGATTTATTTCCTTGTAGATATTCGTCTTTGTCTTGACCTCTATATTCTCATCAACAGCATGGTGATTGGTAATTTTTGTTTGTTTGGTGGCTATCATAAGAACAATCACAACATCCACATGTTCTTATTTTAAGATATCCACCATAGTTTCTTCTTCCTCTTGTATAAATATTGTTGATTCTGCCTTCATTGATGTGCAACTTGTTTTGTAGGACTTGCTCTAGAATTTAACTCTCTTTCTTCATTTTATTTTTTTTCATGGTCTTGGAGTGATCCCACAAGCTCATCAACAATCATTTGAGTCAAATCTTTTGATTCTTCAATTACAACAACCATGTAATTAAATTTAAGTACCAATGATCATAAAATATTTTTCGTTATCTTAACATCATCAAGTGTTTTATTGTTTCTTTTCATTAAGTACCAATGATCATAAAATATTTTTCATCCACGACATGGTGATTGGTAATTTTTGTTTGTTTGGTGACTATCATATGAACGATCGCAATGTCCACATGTTCTTATTTTAAGATATCCACCATAGTTTCCAATGAAGACGTGCACTTTTTGCTTTTCAACTTCTTTGAGTGATTTTTGCAGAGTTTTCAATGCTTGGTTCGCGATTGTTGCTTCTGCATTTTTTTCGAATTTAGATTCATCCACCTCTTGAAAAATATAATATAATGTTTTTCAGTCTCTTTTACGAGCATTCTTTAGTTCTCTTTTCTCCTCATTTATTAGAGTCGCTTCTGCTTTATTTTCTGGCTCGATGACCTAGCAAATCAGGTAGTGCCTTCATTTGAATACTCCAATTTTCATAATTCGTCTTTGATAATTTCTAGATTTATGATTGGATCATGTGTTTTATCTTTTTATGACATAAATAAAACTCAAACCTGACTCGAATACCACTTGTTGAAAGATTAGTGGTCACTTGAAGTAATTTATAACTTTAAATTATATTAAAAACAATGATATTACAAATAACTTATTACGACAAGTTTGATGCACACATTCTTTATGCTTTCACACAATTCACTCAACTTGATTTTTTCACTCTTATTTCTCTCTCATACACACAAATTTTTTTCAACTTTTATTATTTATAGTGTTTCTAAACTAACATTAATAAGGATCTAGTACGAATTAAAATATTATCGTTTAATCTAAGATATTCCTAATAATTACTACATCTTTTTTAACTTCATAAGTTGATTGTCATATGTACATCTTCTTTTGTTTCTAATGAATTCTTAAATGTTCTAGTTTCCACCAAAATCGTTAAGTATCAATCTTTAACATTCTCTTTCCTTCACTCTCAATTCTTCAATAGGCTATATTATCATCCTCTTCATGAAGGTTCTACACAATTCCTTATCTTGCTAACATAAACTTTTTAATTGGGTTTAATTTTTAACATTTCAGTGAATCGATTACGTTATATTATTCAAAACAAGGGCCAAACTTAGCTTTTTAATCTTTGTTGCACCTTTTTACTGGAGACAAATGTTATTTTTTAAGCTTTATTGGTTGGGAAATTTTATCTAACATATTTCTTATGGATTTTTAAAATGTTAAACTGCTAATTTTGTTGTTGATAAAACTCATTGCAATTAGATGGACAATGATTGTCTAATTAATAGACTCACGGTGGTGGTTAGCTTACTGATCAATGGTTTCTCACAAGATACGTAAATGGTTGCATGTATTTTGTCTCAGAAATCAATAAAAAAACATATCTATTATTATCAATATGAATTGGAAACTATGATTTGATAATATGCGATTTTTAGTTTGATGAAAGTTAAACAAAAATTTAAAATTCTAGTGAAAAATATATTCTTAAGTATAGAGAAGACGAATGAACAAACTTCAGCTGTTTTAATTGAACTTTGAGCTAGGTTAAGAAGATGAGTAAAAAGTTCATGAATGAGAGAAAATAAGGTTTTAAATATGTTGATAATTTTTTTATTATAACATCCTAAGATTTTTCTCTTTCTATCTTTTTTTCACCAATCAAATGCTAGTAAAAGAGGTCAATTCCATAACCAATAAAGTTTAATACAGTTGATGAGTCTTTTACTTTTCACATAAATTCATAATCTTTCAAAAAAAATTATATTAAATTTACATAACGAATAAGATCAAAAGAGATGTCACAAATCAAAATGTAGAAGAATATAAAAATGTAAATATAAAAGAAAACTACAATATTGAATATTTTGTTATTACAATAACAACACTAAGTAAATGAGGATTGAATCTTTAATTCTGAATTCTATTTATACATGTGTTCTAAGTCCAATCGAGATTGATTTAAAAAAATTTAATATTATTTCTAAAAATTTATTATGATGGAAATTAATGCATGAAGCATTATTTTTAGGATTAACACAATCAAAGTTAAGATAATAGATGAGGTTATCAAAATCCTAATGATGTATGACATGTATTAAATATTAAGATGAACTTGATTTTATTAAGTAACCTTGAACCAAAAGGGTATAAGTATACATGTAAAGAAAAAATTCTAAAGATAAACAAAAGTTCCCTAGTTATAATAAAATGACAGAAAAGAACTTCAAGTTATATGTTTTGTGGGGTTCTATAACTGTTAACGGTGTCTTAGATATTTTTCCTACTTTATCATATAAAGATACTATAAAAATTTTAGATGAAAAATTAATTTATCAATTAAAATTTTGTGAGCATTGTATTTTCGAAAACAAAAGTGAATTTGATTAACCCGAAGAATTCATAACATAAAATGTATTCTATATTATATCCATTTTGATTTATAAAGGTCGTCTAGGATACCTTTTAATGGTAGAAACTAATATATGCTATCGATCATTGACGGTTTTTCTAAAAATGTTTGGTCATTCTTTCTGAAATAAAAGAATGATGTTTTATCTATATTCAAAAAATAAAAAACAATGATCGAAAAACAAAAAAAAAAGACAAGTTAAACATCTTTACACTAATAATGGGTTAAAATTTTATTCTAAAGAATTTAATGAATTGTGTAAGTTAGAAGAGATTGTGAGACGCTTGATGATTCATAACACATCATAATAAAATAACAATATAAGATGGATGAATCGAACAATAATAAAAATGAGCTACAGAACTCATTGTGGGTTGAGCAGCTTCAACAACATGACTATTTTTTAATAAATTTCTATAAATTATCATTGCAAAAAAGGCTTCATATAAGGTATGGTCTGATAATTTTGTTACCTATTCTAATACAAAGTTTTTTTTATTGTCATGTTTAAGCCCATGTAAATAACAAAAAATCGAAACCAAGACCCATGAAATCGTATGTTCCTAGGGTATAAAACAAGAATAAAAGATAAAAGTTATGTGTTTAGAAACCAAAAATCTGTGATTAGCAGAGATATTATCTTTAATGAAGTTGTCAAGTTACGTGATTCATCCCTTAAAAATTCCACCAACAAAGAGAAGTAGAATCCAATCACACAATTAATGCAAGTAGAGCTTCATATTGATACGATATCCAAATATAATAACATCCTTAGATTAGGACAAAAACTTAAAATACAGTTCCCTTTACTAAAATATTTCATCACCAAAAATAGACCGAAGAAAGAAATTAAATAATCACAAAGATATGTTGAGGTTAATTTAATTGTGTATGCTTTGAATGTTGTTGGTGATATTGATGTAAATCAAGAATCTTTGTCTTATTCTGGGATGATTAATTATAAAGATGTAAGAAATTGGTTGATCACTTGTAAATAAATGATAAAATTGCTTTATAAAAATACTATTTAGAACCTTGTGAAACTCTCTATGAAAAAAAATGTAGTTCATTAGAAATAGTTTTTCAAGAAAAAAAAATCTCAAAAATTAAAAAACTTATATACAAAATAAGATGAATCGTAAAAGGCTATAGTCAAATTCCAAGCGTAGACTTCACGTATATTCCCCAATAATGAAGCATAGTTTAATTCAAGACTTGCTTGTTATAGTAGTTGTAACACCCGACCCGGATGTCACATTGGGCCTCCGACCCTAGACTTGTATTCCAAAATTTCTTTTCAAAGCCCATCCATTAAAATCAAATTCAAGACCAAAATACTATTCATAAAATCCATTTAAGTTAAAACGCAAGCCCAAAATAATATAAAGTAATCGAAGCTCCAAAATATTATAAATCATTTAAAACATTCGACTTGAAATAATAACAGAGTTACAAGATACATAGGGTCCAACTAAGTACTAGCCCACTAATCTATAAATGTACTCTAACATAGGTCGATGCTGAAATCCAAACCTCGATGGTGCTCCACGAACTGGCTTCACCTAACCTACGCACAAAAACACATTTCGAACGCTGAGCTATTAAAGCTCAGTGGGTACGCCGAACTCGGCCAACATCATTGATATCATAAGCAGTAAAGCATAACATATAAACATCGTGCATGATATGATGATCTAGCATGCTTGCCTACCACATGGCATATCAATGTATAATGACGCACACAACATATACATGTCAAACAACAACACAAGGTAGTGAGGCCCGCGTCCACATAGCATCGGGATCGTACATCCGGGATTTGAGGCCAGCGTCCACACAGCATCGGGATCCTCAAATCTCATACTCGGAATGTCACATCGAGTATCATCGAATGAGGCCCGCGTCCACACAGCATCGGGATCCTACATTCGGAATGGTCTTCAAAATCATCACCCGAAATGTTACATCGGATGGCCTTCGACGTGTTGCAACACTTTTGGATATCCAAATTTCCATCAAACAAGGACTCAACACACATAAACGATCCACCTAGGATCTTCACATCAAAACATATCAGACTTAACATAACTTAGTCGTTCGGGGTTATAACATCAATCTTGTGTCTACAATTCATTTCATTAATTATAAGATTCATTAAGACCCTTAATTCTCTTATCGAACCTCAAACAAAGCTTATCTTATTAAGTTCTCGCAGGGGTATCGATACCCTTATGTGGGGTATTGAACCACCCTGCTTCGATACCCACCCAAAGAAGGCATCGAAACATGGGTATCGATACTAGTATCGATACCCTTTGACCATTTCCAAAGTCAACGAAAGAGGACACTCCAGCATCGATACTGGTATCGATGCCATTATGCCACTGGAGGTCCCGGTATCGAACCATGGTTCGATACACCTGGCCACTTAGCCTATTTCCACTTGTGGGTATCGATACCGGTGACCCGTGTATCGATATCCATGCACGAATTGCAGGTCTGCACTTAGAAATTTTCTAGGATTCATTCTCAAACTTGATCAAATTAATCCTAAAATATTCCTACACATTATTATGAGTGTTTAGGATAATTTAACATCATTTTCAAGACATTTAGCACATAAATCTGAATTTCACCATTAAAGACCTCTTACAAGCAAACCAAGCAAACCAAGCATACATACATGAATTTCTATATGCTATGCACTCTACCATGAAATGCAAGATAATTAGAAGAGTTGGGAGTACCAACCTTAGCAAGCACAGCAACCAAAACCGAGCCTTCAACCTCTTCAAGCTTTTCCCCCTCTCAAGCTTGTAGAAGGTTCTCCAACCTCTCTCTACAAAGAGATGTTAAACCGAGCATTAGACAACACTTAGGAAGATTCTCCGAACATCAAAGACTAAAGAAACTGAGATTGAAACCCTTGAATCCTCATTCCCGTTTTTCTCACAACCCATACTCATAAACTCTTATCCTCACCAAACCAACATATTCTTACCTCTTTGGATAGATCTTAAACCCCTCAAAAACTTACTCTTCACCTCAAAAACGTGAATCCTTAACAAAACTTCAAAGTTCTCACCTTTAGCAAGATTTCTCATGAAGAAAAGAAGAAGAAGAAGATGAAAACCATGACCTCACTCCCTTACTTTCTGCAAAAAAACAATTCTCCAAAGCCCCTCCCTCTTTACCATCTATTTAGACAATTACCAATTTATCCTCCATCTAAAAACTCATAAGCCCAACAACCAACAAGCCCAATAAGCCTCAGGCCCAAACCACACAAACTCGAGCCCAAAGCCGAGTTCAAACTCTCGGGTTAACCCGACACTCGAATCCGAATCCGGGTCATTACAGTAGTCATGTATGATCTTGAGCTTATATAATTAGATATAAATAGTACATTCTTACATGAAGAACTTTAGGAAGATATCTACATGAAATAATTAAAAGGTTTTGTGATCTCAGAAAAAGAAACCTCTCTAAACCTGAAACGATCCTCTAAAAAATAGTATATGAAGTTTGATTCTTTTATATCGATTGAAATAATTTTTATAGTTTATTTTAAAAAGAATAGTGATGATTTAATAATACAAATTCTAGAATATAAAAGTTAGGTCAAACTAAGGTGTGGGTCTCGTAATTAGACCGAAATATTAGAGATTTGGGAAATTTTTTGGGCTTAGCTAAAATTTTGGGGTTTGTTTGAGATGAGTTGATTTTGATTTGGTATAAAATTATTAAGGCTACTTTGATAATTTTAATTTTAACTTATAATTATTTAAAAATTATTATTAATAAAAATATAAATATATATATATATATATTTTAAAACCTTTTATCAAGAAGTTTTTAAATATATATTATAAAAATTAATTCTTTAAAATATTTAATATAAATAGAATCAAATTTTAAAATTTTAAATTTAAAAGTCATTACATCTAAAATGGGACGGATGTTTATTTTTAAAAAAAAAATAGGTGGATAATATCACTCTATTTTTTTCTCATCTAACATCAATAGTTTAAGGTGAAATCTTTGAGTATTTAAGGAAAATCACATTTTGATGATTGAGTAAAGCTCGTAGGGTAGCAAAATATCTACAAATCAAAGTAAAGATGAATTAAAACAATAGAGATTGAGGTTTTATTGAGGTTTAGTGTAGAAGAATGAAAATTGAGTGTTAAATTCTATTCTTGGTCTTGTTGGTGTTTTTTAGCTTTTATTTTATTTTCAATAGTGTTGTAATTCTTGGCCTTGTTGGTGTTTTTTAGCTTTTAAATTCTTGTAATGCAAGAGGTGAGAGAGACATCCAAAACTCTTGGGAATTAAATAATTTGAGTTGAAGGTGTGAAGGTCTCTTCTTCCGATTACACTAATAATTTTCTTGTTTAATGAAAATTGTAAATAAAATTAAGTTTTGCTACATATTTTTGTTGGATATAATTTAAATGATTTTTAATGACAAGTTATAAAATCGATCTTGTTATGAATATATTTATTCATGGTGGATATCCATATATTAAGTTAAACTTTAATGGGCTTTAGTATTAGGGTTTAATACCCATTGAAATTAAGGTTTCCATCTTATGCCTATAAATATAGATTTTTGGCATAGCATTGTACACAACCCTTACTTTGAGAATATAATAAAATCTCTCTCCCTTTTGTCTCTCATATTTATTCTTCTATTTTATTCTTGTTCTTTACTTTATTCACAACACGTTATCAGCACGAGTTTGCTCAGAAGATTTTTATTTCAAGTCTCTTCAAAGATTTACCTGGTATGTTCTTTTTCAATCTTTTATATTTAATTTATAAAATAGTATATATACGATGATGATTATGATTTTTCTCTTTTTCATGTAAATATTTCTATTTTTGTCTAATGATATTATGTGTTTATTTCATGTCATTAATATTTTGTTTTAATAATTTAATCCGAGTATATTGGCTGGACATCCCGTTCTGCGAGGCTACTGGTCTCAAAGGAGGTTCTTTTTAAAGGACCTTGTGGACTGGTTTAACAACGCCGCGTATGAGGATTAAATTTTTATTCTTTGAATATATTGAATATATATTGGCTGATCAATTACTATTTAATAGTATGAATATTATAAAGTTTATATTTGCTTGGAAGCAATTTTTTTTTATGTCGAAAAACTCGACTATAGACTTCTCCCAAGTTCAAGTTACGAAAATTGTCTTGATCAAAGAATTTTTATGGGAGGCATTCCCTGAAGTGAATGCATGCATGATGATTATTCCATGCAATTATTGGATTTATGACATTCCTTAAAGTGAATGCAAGCATGATGATTATTCCATGCGATTATTGAATTTATGATATTCCATGAAGTGAATGTAAGCATGATGATTATTCCATGCGATTATTTGATTTATGTCATTCCCTGAAGTGAATGCAAGCATGATGTTTATTCCATGCGATTATTGAATTTGTTTCATTCCTTGAAGTGAATGCAAATGTGATAATTCACTATATGGTTAATGAATAAAACTCAATTATGTGCCAGAGTATCATTGATGAGGATATGTTAGGAAAAAAAAACATACTCCATTTTTCATGCCAACAATGTTGTCCTTCAGACACAATATCGTGAAAAAGGCTTTAAGAAATATTCCAAGTTAATTTCTTGCCTTCTTGTGGCTGAGCAAAATAATGAGTTGCTCATGAAAAATTATGAATATCGCCCAACAGGCTCCGCTCCATTCCCTGAAGCGAATGTGATATTATATAGCGGAATGAATAAAAGCCACATTAGTAATTGTGGTCATGATTGAGATCATAAAATAGACATGGATAAGATGATTATTTTGAGAATACTTATATCCACAAGAAGTGGAATTGTAAAGATGCCAAGAATGATAGAGATCAGATTAAAAATCTTTATGTTATCAAAGTGATGGTATAAACCATTGATCTCGTACTTGTCAAACGCCGAAGCATTACGGACTTTATTCATAATCATGAATGATAAATTGAAGAAAATATAATCAGATTTTCTTTGTGGCAAAAATAATGGCGTTATTGATCCAACTCAATTGGATATTGATAATTTTTCTCATAGTCCTTCAAGAAAATAATTCGCCATTTATTTTATTTCCCTTATAACATCTAAAAGAAATAATTGATCTTTATTTATTTTGTTTTATTTATTATATATTTATATTAATTTATTTTACATATTATTTATTTACGCTTTATGTTAATTTATCATTAATTTATTTTATATATTATTTATTTACATTCTATGTTAATTTATCCTTTGAAGAATATTATCACTTCCGGAATGAAATCTATAATGAATTGTGGCTATTTATGCCAAGCAAACAGTGCAAGTACTCATACTATACTTAAGCATAAGAAATATTTTCCCATTTAAATATAAGGGAAAATATGAGTACTATATCTCAAAGTACTGAAATATCAATGCTTCGGAAGAGCTTTTGAGAGCTTATCTTTGATAAATAAACGAGTTGATATAATGTGCTATATTTAATATTTTCCATTCCCCGAAGTGAATGGTACAAAGCACATATTTTTCATTCCCCGAAGTGAATGAAATAAAGCACATATTAAAAGGTGCATAATTATGCATATTTTCCCATTTTAAATGCAAGGGAATAATATGAGTATTATATCCGGAAGTACTAATATCACAGAAAGCTCCGACAGAGCAAATATGTTATTGCCAAATGAGACTTTATCTCATATTTACAGTGTATTATGCTCGTCAAAGTCGCAAAGAGACTTATTGAATTTTAAAGATATTTACAGAAATATATTGAGAATATTAGTCAAGGGATGCTGACTATCTCAATATTACGAGTATAAGGAAATCTTGGCAAAATTACATGCACTGTCATCCATATTGTACTACATAAGAATTAGTACAAGTTGAAGCTCGTGCTATTGTAAACAATATGTTTACTGATAATTTTATTTGGCATGACCGGTTAGACCATCCCGGTTCAATTATGATGCGAAAATTGGTTGACAATTTCATGTGGTCATTTATTGAAGAACTAAGATTTTCTTCATGGTTATATTTCACGTGATACTTGCTATGAAAGCAATTTGATTATACAATCATCAACATCTAAAATAAAGTGTTATTAATTTTCTGGAACGGATACAAGGTGATATATATATGGGCCCATACACCTTTCTAAAAGATCATAGATATTTTACGATTTTTATCGATGCATCGACTAGATGGTTATATGTATCCTTGTTATTAACCCGCAACTTGGTGTTTGCGAGGCTACTTGCTCAGTTGATAAAATTACGAGCATATTTTCCAGATTATTTTCTAAAGACAATCAGTCTTGATAATGTTGATGACATGTAATTTTACATGTAGTATCACAAATTCGCATCAAGCCAACAAATGATCATAAGTTCTCCCCATTACAAATGGTTTTTGGTCAGGAACCAAATATTTCTCATCTTAGATTTTTTTTGTGTGTGCGATATATGTTCTAATTGCTCCACCACAACGCACAAAGATGAGTTTTGTTGAGAATATATATAAGAGCTTCTGATAGGGGATTTATTTACAATCCGATTTACTGACTATCATTTTAATAAGTCAGTTTACCCAACATTAGGGGGAGAAAATAAATAGCTGGGGAAAGAAATAAGTTAGAATGAATTATCATTTTCTCATTTTGATCCACGTACTACACAATGTGAACTATAAGTTCAAAGGATAATTCATTTAGCAAATCAATTACCAGATATTTTACTGACCATAAAAGAGTGACTAAGTCACGTATACTAGCTATGAATGCTCCGATTAAATTTGATGTCATGGAAGGACAAACTCTAGTTGCTAATGGGTCTAACTTACGCTTAAAGCGTAGTAGACAAGTAAGTTCCAAAGATAAGAGATCCTCGAAAAAGAAAAGGAGCTATATTTTATGATGGTCTGATCGAGGAATCAATGATTATGAAAATCTCTAGAAGAGATTAAATGGTCTCCAACAGAGACATTGACATGACTCAGGTACCTGATAATAAAGAGATCTCAATAGATTATGTCATGTATGGTAATAAGTGGAACTGAAATTAAATCGACGTCGTTAATATATTTGCATGCAATATAGCACTAGAGATTTTATTTGATGATGTGGATCATGAATCATTGTCAATTGGGCAATGTAAACAAAGAAATGATTGGCCAACATGAAAGAGGCAATTGAGGCGAAACTAAAATCTCTTTTGAAAAGAGAAGTATTTGGGCCTATAGCTCGTACACTGAAATGTGTAAAACTCGTGGATATAAACGAGCCTTCGTGAGAAAGAGAAATCAAAAGGGGAAATCACGAAAAAGCTCATTTGGTTGCACAAGGATTCTTACAAAGACATGAAATTGATTATGAGGAAAATATATTCCTCGGTGGTGGATGCAACTACTTTTAGATTTTGATCAGTCTGGCAATAAATAAAATTACTCGGTTTCTGCCTAATGGATGTTGTTACATCCTATTTGAATGAGCCTCTTGATAGTAATATTTACATGAAACTTCCGGAAAGATTTAGATTGCTATAAGCAGTTCATTCAAGTTCTCGAGAACATTATTCAATCATATTGAATATATCTTTTTATGGCTTGAAACAATTTAGGCGTATTTGATATGATCGCCTCATTGAATACTTATTAGCATAATGCTATATGAATTATTTCTCCGAGCATTTTTTTATTAAGAGATTTAGCTCTGAATTTTTATTGATTGTGTATATCGATGATTTGAATATCTTTGAGACTCGTGAAGAGACCTCCTCAAATCCTTGTGCATCTATCGACATACAGAAAAATATTGAAAGAGACTTTACATGCATAACGCATATCTATTTATCACCTTTATGGTTGTTGTTAAGTCTCTTACTGTAAACAAAGATTTTTTCGCATCACGAAAAGGGTAATGATATTTTTAGTCTAAAGCACAATATACACATTTTTTTTGATCTGGAAGCATCGTATCTTAACTGGTCCAGAAATATTTTTTAAGTGCTACGAGATCATTACCTTTAAAATAATTGTTATGCATAAGGCAAAACCGAAATATGTGTTTGGCTAAACATATCCTGAAGATATGTGAATGTTTTTTACAAGATAAGATGCAAGTTATCTTGTACAGAGATAATACAAAATTTATATCTCAAGGTGGATATATCAAATATGATAAAACGAAACATATTTCTTCAAGTTTCGTCCCTCATGATTTTCAGATGAATAATATTCAATGAATCATTTCAAGCAGTGATTTGGAAGATTTATCCACTAGTGCATGATCTACTTCAACATTTGAAGATTGTATTCAATATTGAATTATGAAGATTCAAAGATCTTATGTGATATTTTCATGAGGGGAGTAAATACGCGTTGCACTCTTTTTCCCTTAATCGAGGTTTTGTCCCAATGGGTTTTCCTGGTAAGGTTTTTAATGAGGCAACATGTTATGCGTATCAAAGATGTGTGTACTCTTTTTCCTTCACTAAGAATTTTTTTTCCACAGGGTTTTTATCTTAGTAAGGTTTTAACGAGGCACATTATCTTCATGGATATCCAAGGGGGAGTGTTATGAATATATTTATTCATGGTGGATATCCATATATTAAGTTAAACTTTAATGGGCTTTAGTATTAGGGTTTAATACCCATTGAAATTAGGGTTTCCATCTTATGCCTATAAATATAGACTTTTGGCATAGCATTGTACACAACCCTTACTTTGAAAATATAATAAAATCTCTCCCTTTTGTCTCTCATATTTATTCTTCTATTTTATTCTTGTTCTTCAACAGATCTTAATTTTTATTTTATTTTTAAAATTTTAAAATATTTTTCTTTTTGATAATCTACGTTATCAAAAAAAAAAAAAAAAGTTAACCAACTTATCTCAATAAAATCTAAACAAACTTAAAAATTGATAACTATAGAAGTGTTTAGGTTACTAACAAATTTCCAAAACCCTAATTTCCTGTAAACCAGAACTATATATACTTGTCATCTCCGCCCCTGTAGAACCCTTCAGTCTCACAGTTTTCCTTGACAACCCTAATAGCCGCACTCCCCTCCCAAACGCTTTGGAAAATGGCCGGTGAAGCATTAGTTCTGCGTGGCACCATGCGCTCCCACACAGACATGGTCACCGCCATCGCTACTACCATCGACAACTCCGACATGATCGTCACTTCCTCACGGGACAAATCCATCATCCTTTGGCACTTAACCAAGGACGAAAAGACATACGGCGTCCCTCGTCGTCGTCTCACTGGTCACTCCCACTTCGTCCAAGACGTTGTCCTCTCTTCCGATTCTCAGTTTGCTCTATCCGGTTCCTGGGATGGCGAGCTTCGTCTCTGGGACTTAACCACCGGATCCACAACTCGTCGCTTCGTCGGCCACACCAAAGATGTTCTTTCTGTTGCCTTTTCCATTGACAATCGCCAGATCGTCTCGGCTTCTCGCGATCGAAGCATTAAGCTATGGAATACACTTGGAGAATGCAAATACACAATTCAAGAAGGTGATGGTCATACTGATTGGGTTAGCTGCGTTCGTTTCAGCCCAAATACTCTCCAACCCACCATTGTTTCAGCTTCGTGGGACAAAACTGTTAAAGTTTGGAACTTGTCCAACTGTAAGCTTCGTAACACTTTGGCCGGGCACTCCGGTTATTTGAACACGGTGGCGGTTTCGCCTGATGGGTCTTTGTGTGCCAGTGGGGGAAAAGATGGAGTGATTCTGCTGTGGGATTTGGCAGAAGGGAAGAAGCTTTACAGTCTTGATGCGGGTTCGATCATTCACTCGCTTTGCTTTAGTCCTAATAGGTACTGGCTCTGCGCTGCAACAGAGCAGAGTATCAAGATATGGGATTTGGAAAGCAAGAGTATTGTGGAGGACTTGAAGGTTGATCTTAAGACGGAGGCTGAGAAGTCTGACGTCTCTGACACCGGAAACAAGACGAAGGTACTAATGCTTTCTTATCCTTTGTGCTCCACATTTTCAGTTAATTTAGCCTAAATCATTTTTGTAGTATTCTAATTGTTTATAAATTGGAATGTTATGTTTTAGTAGTAAATTTAGATGTAACTAGATTTACTTTAAGTAATTATTGACTGAAAATGCTTTTGAGTTATATGATGATGATAGATATTACTGGTTTTCATGCTCTGAACTGAACTTGTAGCTGGGAATTAGGCTTGTTTGATCGTTCAATACCATTTTACTAGTGGTATGCTACGGCAATAGCTGCTGCTATATAGCAGTAGCAACACAATCTGAATCTACAATCCTGGAAAATACCAGGAGCCTGGATGTTTGCAATGATTGTAATAGCATGTGTTATATCTGCAATAATTCCCTGACTGAAAAATGCTGCTGCAACTGCAATTTAAAATCCTGATTTATCCATGGATTTGTTTATTAAGTCAAGCTGTTTAGTTACCTGCTCTTTGAATTGTGAATGTGGTGTTATTTTCTCATTACACGTGATATGCATATTGGGGCAGCTACTTTCTAAATCATAAATAACCATGTTACATTCATATGAAGTGTGTTAATGCTCGAAGCTTGACAGGGTTGAATTTGATTTTGCCTTAATTTTCCAACTTTTGAAGAAATGATTTGTATAATTCTGGGTTGGTTGTGGTTTATTGGTGTTACTAGCGTCTAGCAGTGCAGAATTTGTTCATGGTTCATTAATTGACATTCTCAGTTCTGATAATGATGGAATTATGTTCATTGTATTGCAAAGAAAACAAATACAGTGTTAATGTGGTGTATATTTCAGGTCATCTATTGCACAAGCTTGAACTGGAGTGCGGATGGGAGCACCTTGTTTAGTGGTTACACTGATGGTGTCATCAGAGTTTGGGGAATTGGTCGTTTCTAGATTATGCATGCAATCCTTTGAGTCATAAAGCTTGTTAAGATTTTTTTTCAAATGTGTCGGGATATTTGGTTTATTATTTTTATGGTTGGATATTGAGGCGTTGGCCGATTTGGTTCTATTTGGTTTGGTTTGGTTTGAGTTATATATTGATTTACTTGCTTATTTTACTGTTAAGTTTGAATTAACTGGAGTCTATTCATCCCAGCCTATTTCCTTCCCTTTTAAATCCTGATTTTCCCTTTACTCTTGAATTTGTGTGTTACTCATCTTGTTTCTTATCTATCCTATGTTATTTTTTATCTTCCCTCAACCCTATGTTATTTTTTATCTTCCCTCAACCCAACCAACCCCCACCAATACCAAATGTTCTCTCCATCTTTTTTCTTTGGATTTCCTGTGACACCCTCCTCCCGGGCTAGGAGGCGGGGTGTCGATCGGACTTATTACTTGCACTTAGACCGGAAGTTGTATACATTTCGTTGACATTTCGATTATTTGCAATACGTTACGAATCAATCTTGTGTAACACTTATCAATTTTGGGGCCAATTTTAAAACTTTTCTAATCTTATACTTATAACGATTTCCAACTTGAAAACAATTCATTTATCAATTCTAATTACCATCGTGTTTGATCAAAAACTTTAATCAAATTTTATTTGTTTAACCATCATTAGTATGATCTTATCAATTAACCAATTTTAATCTCAAGCTTGAACCAAAAGGCTCAGAGGTATCGATACCCCTTATAGAGATGTATCGAAACAAGGGTATCGAACCATCGTTCGATACTGGTCAACTATGTTGACCCCTTGACTCGTACCAAAAGCTAGAGTGGCCTGGTTTGATATTGGTATCGATGCAATTTCGTTACTGGGAGCTCCAGTATCGAACCAGGTATCGACACCGGTCTACCTCGTTGACTCGTTGACTAAGGTTGAGTAGCCTGGTTCGATACTGGTATCGATGCAATTTCGTTACTAGAAGTTTCAGTATCGAACCAGGTATCGATGTTGGTCTACTTCAAGGACTCAATTGTTTAACATGGCAATAATTAACATGGCAATAGCTCGATCACTAATAAAATTTATCAATAGCTCAATGTCATGGTTAATAAGCTCCTTATAATTAACATTTCTATCATGCAACCCAATATCATTATCTATATGCTCAAGCTAGCATAAAAATCAATGCATATAACTTATTGATCCTTTTTCATTTCTCAAGTTTCATAGAGCATTCATAACAAGGGCTACTTATAGCCATATAGACAATTTCAATATCCATTACCAATTCACAATTCAAGTGCTACACTTAGCAACAATTCCATTTCAATGCTCCATAGCAAATCTTATCAATTTTCAATGCTTCTCAAGCCAATACATGTACATAGAGTTCACATTTAAACCTTTAGTCTTTCAATTAAGTTTGTGTGATGCCTTGGTATAGTTAGAAAAGGTAAGCGAGTCAACAAGAGTGTCGCGAAGACACTAACAAGAGCACCACAAAGGCACTAACAAGAGTACCACAAAGGTACTAACAAGAGATACCCATGGTATCTAACAATTGGTGACTAACCACCAAATCACGGTACCCATAGTACCAAACAAGAGTACCGAAGTACTAAACAAGGGTGTCGTAGCACTAAACAATGAGATCAAGACCCTAGTCATGCCGTACTACCTATGACCAACTATCAAGCTCAATAATATTTTCATTATCCATTTGATCATTTAATTCATATTTGTCAAGTTCTTTTCATTAAGTGTAAGAATTCAAGACATGTTATCAAGCAAGGTATTTATATCATATCACAAGTAATAGGCATATCAAATTATGAAACAATCGATCATATCACCAATAACATGCTCCATGCATGATTCGCGTACCTGGCATCCTTTGCCGCGTGCCATACTCAGCTCGGCATTTCCGAGCTATGCATATGTGCTAGGCTAGTACTAACAATTTAACAAGCAATTCATATCAATCAATTCATTTAACATTAGCCTCATTCCCTTTTTACCGAATATAGATTAGTCCATTTACATAATAAAATCTAATCAAATAAAAAATAGATGCCCTAAGGTTTGCCACACTCACCATTAATTCCAAGCACATCAAGGATTGTAGATGGCGATCTCCTTGCCTTTCTTCCTTGCCAATTCGAGTCTTTCTTCTTCGTTGTCCTCTTCTCTCGGATTCTCTAGTAAGTCATATTCATTTAACAATTCATTAGGACATAACCAATTCACTTAATCCAAGCAATCACATGCTTAACAATTGTAAACATGCACATTTTTCCATTAGGGACAGCTTTGCTACCCTAAAAAGAATCGATCGTATCTCCTAGATCACATGTCCGGTTTTAGCCCATTTTAACTCTTTGGAAAGCTAATAAAATCCTCTAAAAGTAAAAATTAACCTCACTTTTTAATTCATATCCAAACAGCACCAGATTTCATTCGAAACAGTCCCGTCCGGATTTCGAGACTGCTCAGACAGCCCTTACGGAAATGCTTATATCTTTTCTATCGAACTCCGATTGAGGTTCCGTAAATTTTTCCTTAAACTAGATATACAAGAGTATCCTATTGCAAAATTTCAGCTCCTAACTCCTTCAAACGTGACCTAGGGAATTTTCTCAAAAGTGCTACCCGGAATAGCATTTCTAGGCATTTTCGGCTAAGTTCCATTCTATACATTCAATTCCTATTTCCCCAACTCAGTTCCTTGTATTTCCAGCACCTTCAATCATGAAATTAACATCACCTAAATCACTTTTTCATCAATAATTCTTTGCATGCTTACACACTAATTTTGTCATTAACACATTTACATCTCAAATGTCCTTACTAACCTAAGTTCACCAAGTATTCTTTGTTCTAATATCATGGCAATCCAATCAACTAAACATATTAATCATGGAAACATATGCTTTCTAAAAAAAATGACAACCACATTACCTTCAACTATTTGAACATGTAATCCTTCCAATTTCTTTCTTGAACCAACAAGTTCTCCCTCACTCACTCTATTTTCGAAATTGGGGGGAGAAACAAGGATGAAAGCTCTTCTTCTCTTAAATTTCGGCTATGGTGATAAACTAAAGAAGGGAGATGAGCTTCTCTTTCTCAAACCCTATTCCAAGCTTCTTAGCAATGGGGAAAAGAAAAATGGGGAAGATGACATGTATTTTCTCTTCCTTTTTCTCAATATGCCGTCCAAGCCTCTCTCCCCCTACCATTTCTTCTTCTTTTTTTAATTAATAGGATAAAAATCTATTATAATGGATCCTATTGGTCTATTTTAGCCACATAGGATTTACACTATCCATCATTTGACATGTGTCTAAACTTTTAGTCTAATTACTCAATTTTACCATTTATACTTTCCTATTACATGCAAACTCTCTTGTTTTGTCTTAGTTTCATCCTAGTCATTTTAATTTAGCTCTTTTATTTTTCTCTTGTTTCAATTGAGTCCCTTATTAAATAATTTTGACCTTCAATTAGTCAATGGTTCCTTCTAAGCCCCATTAAGGGTGTTACATTTCCCCTTTTAAACCCCTCAAATCCCAGCTGACCATTTGCAATCCTTGTGTCCAAAATTCATTGCAACTTACAGTTCCTTCTGGTACAAATCTTATTTTCAAGACTTTGTTGGAAACTTTCATGGTGGAAGTTGGTACAGCTTAGCTGATAACAGACCACTCAATGTACCTTTGATTGTTCCTTTCACTATAGCCACTTTCAGGCTTGATCATAAGGTGGGCAACGTGGCCATCAGGACTGAGCTGAAGAATGGATGTGTTGGCTGGGGTGAGGCTCCAATCCTGCCTTTTGTTACGGCAGAGGATTGATCAACCTACTGCCATGGTCGTTCGTCCATTCTTGACAGATGCCATGGTTTATTCATATATGTTTTTACATGGTCTGAGTCTAGGAAAGATAAATTAAATAGGACGGTTTTGAATGACAAGATGATGTCTTACTTGTCGATACCAATTTATGAAACAGTAACATAGATCGAAAAAGCTGTTTGAGAAAGGCAAATTTCCTTTACTATTGTGGAATAAAAAATATTTCTCAATATAATAAAATAAAAAATATTTTTTAATATATATAACTTTTTCTATAATATTTTTATAGTATATGTTTAGAGTTTGAAATTAATGACCTAAAAAATTGAGATATTTTTTAGACATAAAAGTTGTTTGATCTAACAAATATCTTATATTAATTAAAATAGGCAAATTTACTGCAATATTGAAGTTCGGGAAAATATTTTCCACACTATTGAAGTTGGGTTTTTATTTTCAGAAATATTGATAAAGGAACAATAAAGTGAAAGTTGGATCCTTTAGATGCCGACTTTCAACAGTGGAAAAACGACAATAGAAAATGCCAATTTTGAGGTTTACGTGGGTTTAGGGAGCAGTCTGCATGTTGACTGCATGCAGTATGAAACACTACAACAAATTAAATGGGTTCTTCACGTGGTTTTAGCTATCCCTTTGCCTTATTTTTCAATTCCAACACTGTTGAAGTCAGCACCTAAAGGGTGCGTCTTCAAAATCCTGTTCTTTTATAATATTGTTGAAAATAAAATCTCGGGAAATCTTTTTTCCAACTTCAATATTGGCAAATTTGCCAATTAAAATATATGTGATGAGTTTACTTTTAGAAACTGGCTTGTTAGTATGTTGGATTATAAGCCTATTGATACTTTAATAGAAGCTGACTTGAGACTTAAAGGAGAAAACTGGAAGATGAAATTAATAAAAAAGTAATTTTAAAAATTTATAAAAATTTATTTATTTAATTTTCATTAGACTTGATATTGAAAAACTATTGAAGGATAAGTGAACATATAAATGTGATAAGTGAACGTATAACAAATTCAAAAGAAGGATATTGAAAAACTGCACATCGAATTTTAAGATACCTAAAAAATATACCGGACCAAAAATTGTTTAAGAAAATTAAAAACAAAACAAGTGTTTACAGGTTTCAATAGATCCAATGAAGTTACTGAAAGAACGTCGACTAATGAATATTGCTTAGTTGTGTGGAGTAATTTAATGATTTGAAGAAGTAAAAAATTAATTATTGTTTTTAGAAACAATACTGAGGCAGAATATAAAACATTAACTTTAAAAAATTTGCGAATAAATGTGATTACTAAGACTCTTGAAAGAATTATGTTGTCACTGATTTTGTATCTTAAATCAAATATGATGAAAAATATAAAAAAAATTGTCCCAAAAGCAGCTTTAAATCTGAATCAAATAAAAGAGGAAATGTGCTAACTTAGATATGGAAAAAATCCTTCTCAGATCATTTAAAATCAGTCAAAGATGAAAAAGGGAAGATCATTCAAATTTGGGTAGATTTTATCAAATTTAGACAAGAATCAAATCAAGATTATTTTGAGTGATTTTTTACCAAAAAAATCAGTGATTTTGTACATTAATTTTAATTGTTTTTCATGTATTTATGGGTTGAAAATCCTATATAAACCCCTCCCATTCACTTGTAGATACACATCAAACACACCAAACACCACCCCCACGACCACAACTCATTCTTCCAGTACTCTCTTGTAATACTTCATATGCATCTGAAAATTTTTTAGAGCTCTCAAATTTGTATTGGAAATTTCAAGTTAAATACAGGAAGAAAAATTTATTTTTCTGATATCTTGCTCTTTATTTATTTATTTTGAATTTAATTGAATTAATTCTTTTGAATTATAAAAACCTTTGTTCTTACTATTTAAGTGATTTTTTAAAAAGATGTTTAATCATTGTTTCAAAATAAAATTTGATGAATTGTGTTTTTGGGTTTCATACCCATTTTTGTGTCACTTTAATTTAACTCCATACTAGTTTTATTCAATAAAATTCTTTATAAATATCTTTTAAATTTGATATATTTTTATTTACTTTTAATTTAATTATTGATTTTCCACTCTATTATTTATTCTTTTTCTAGTCATTTTATCCTTTTTAATTTTAATTTTAATTATTAAACTTGTTGTATGTTTTTGTTATATTAGTTTATGTAAAACCTCTATGTTTAAGTTCTCTAATTTTAGAGTCTTAATTAATTTAGAGCCTTAAAGTTTAATAAAATTTTCTTCACGCCGAATTCATAAAACACACTTAACTACATTTTAACCAATATGTAAAACTTACTTAGACATTGTTTAGTTTAATAATCACAAAAGCATTCAACACACCTAGATTTCTTTGCTTGCTTGAGTAAAAAAATAGAACTTAATTAGTGCGGTGTTCTACCAAAGGGAACAAACGGGTTAACACCAGTAATATTGATGGTGATTAAAGCTTACTCTCTTGGAGTTGGGACAATTAAAATGATAATATATTCATAAATAAATAATAACTTAAATTTTATACGAACTTGCAAATTCCGACATTAAAACATTTAGGCTAGGTACCAATTTTTTGGCGTTGTGGGGTGCTAACCCTTCCCCACACATAACTGACTCCCAAACACTTTTTTTTTTTTTTTGCAGATCAAAATAGTTGTTTTAATAAAACAAAATGATTTTATTAAAATGACTCGTTTTTAGGTGATCTAATCACACTTTTAAAAAAGATTGATGACGACTTTGTTGTGTTTTCTTTTAAAAAAACGTTAAGCCAATTGAAAAAAAAAAGAATTACGACAAATTAAAATTAAAACATAAACAAAATTTAGAGATATTTACAGATATCTATAATTTAGATATAAAAAATTTCACTTTATTACTGAAAAGTAAATAGTAGAACCACAAATTTAACTCATGTTCTTACACAAGAATAACTTGTTATTGTATTTATTAAAGCTTACTTAAAGGAGTCTTTAATAAGATTTTATTCAAGTTGAGATTATACATGCACTAGTTTGAGAGAAATTGTAAGATATAATCGAATTATATTAGATTATATGAATCATTTTTTTTAATAGTTAAGAGAATGATTGTTGTTTTTGAAGGTTACGGGTTCGAGCATTAGTATACTAGTATAGTAAGTGATTAATATTTAAATAATTGAGAGTATACCCTAAATTTTTAAAATATTTTGTAAAGCACCAAAATTAAATTAATTGAGTGAAATAGTTTATTCATACTTGTTTTTATATTTAAGGTTTAAGGTTAGAATTTTAGTTTTTACGGTAATATAGACAAAAATTTAGGTTTTAACCTTCTAACCTTAAATTTTAACAATAAACTCTAAATTTTGTTCACAACATAAATTCAAAACTCATCTATTTAAACTTCTAAATATTATACCCTAAATAAACCTCTAAAACTAAGGTACTTATAGTCAAAATAATTACTCATATGATACAAAACAAAAACTTGTTAATATCTCCACTTCTTTGTCATAGCAAAATGATCAAATTTTATTAAAATAAGAACCCTTCGATTTGCCAGCTCTATTAGAACAGCTAATTCCTTTATTGAAATGCGAACAAAGAATATCTCAAACAATCCTCAATGACAGTGTGCTCGATTCGTCACACCATAAAAAATGGAACATTGGAGAAAGGCCTCCAAAAATTCATGTACATGTACACCAGAGATGTTATATAATGGTATCGATACCATTCGAAACCACAACACCCGCAATCGTTATATCTATGATAACACATTATATTTGTAGCAGTGCTAAAGGTAACGTGACTGCAATAGTGATTTAAATCCCTGACGTATAGAACGGGGAAGAGTCTCTTACAAATTTAAAAGGTTTGAAATTTGATTCCACCCCACCATCCAAGGGCTCTTATCAGCCGGTAATGCAAAATTGAGCTCAAACATCTCCCTTGACATGTTACCACCTTCACTGAACCCGACAAGCTTTGCCACTATTTGAGCACTCTCCTCAATGTTTTTGGCATCATGGGGATCTGTCCAGAGCTTGTTTATGAATTGCAGCCTCCTCTGCTTTCCATCCAATGGTACATTCCATTTAATGTATATTGCATCTCTCTCCTCCACACTCAAACGTGAGGTCAACCTCTTTGCGAGGAATTCCCTTTCACGTTTCAGGGCTCTAATGCTGTAAGAGAACAGACAAATTTCAAGCAGGGATAAGGCTAGCATAATCAACTGAAAGCAACAAGAGATGTGTAGTTGAGAGAAAGAAAAAACGAGAGAGAGAACCTTGATGACAAGGACACTGCACACTCATCTCCTGCAAGAGCCGGGCTTGCATTTCCAAGTTCTGCAAAATGGTTCTGCATCCAATTCAAGCGCCTAAGCTCAACTTCCATGTATATTTGGTCAGCAGGATCTCCCCGGAATAACAAATAAAACTGTGTCCTATGGATGATGGAGACGTAGCAGATGTCCCATAACTCAATAATCTGTTGCCTTTGTTCCCTGAAGGTTACATGCCATGGAACTTGGGGTTCCTCTTGTTCAGTTGCATTCTCGTCATCCTCTAAATTGTGTCCAGCCGCTTCATTTGCTTCCAGTTCAAGCACCTAAAAACATGTCAAAAACTAAATAAATTCTTTATAAACGGGAAAAAAAGGAGAAAAGAATGTAAGATACAACATATAGAAAGGGGAAAAGGCAATTATTTTACCTGACAAACAAGTAGCTGCTTCTGGTATTGCAGTTTAGCAACACGCTCTTTCAGTTCAGTTACATATGCCCTTATGCTTCTTACATTCTCTTCAGCTGCATTCTGAAACAACATCTGCATTTTCTTCATATTAACTGAACTTGAACGTCTGTATCCTGGAGGTGTGCCTTCCTTTGAAGAGACATCTCCAACCTGTTCACTCTTCGCAGGTGTTCCTTTCTCGGACTCTGGGAGTGTCTCCTTGGAGACAAGGTTATCATCCTCTGGAGGTCTGTTTTCTTCATTATCGGACTCCATAATTTGCTGAGAGGTTGATAGAGGTGAGCATGGAGATTTTATAATTTTTTTCTGGTTTGTAACATTGCTAGAAGTCAAAGGAAGTAAATTATTCTTTATGGAATGATTCTTAGTTTTTGAGGTTGCTTCACTGCTGGATTCTTGATTACTGCTTGGAAGAGACATGACCAATTTGTCTATTGACTTCTGAACATTCTCTAATTGCTTCTCAAGGTTAGCTATTGTGCTACCCTGTGAATGAAGTCTTGTTATCTCTTCCTTGAGATTAGCACCGACACTTTTGTTAGGAGCTATATCAGTTCCAACTTCAACCCCCATTTTAATAGACCGGACAACACACATCTCCCTTATTTCTGCCTGCAGCTTGGCAATTGTCACTGCTGCATCTTGATTACCTAGTCTATGATAAGCCACCTCTTTTTGAAGTACTTCCAGAGCTCGATTTGCTTCTTCTCCAAGCTGCTCTTGAAGGTGTTCAAGTTTACGAATTTCATGCATAAGTGTGAAAGGAGCAGTTGATGACTGCCTCATAGACTGCCTTAACAATGTTTTCCTTGATTTATCATTATGGCTTAGTTCCTTCCCTTCAAGTTTCGGAGACAACACATCAGAATAAGACAGACACTTCTTCACTGATGGATGCGGCAACTCAATTGGGTTTGAGGTCTGAATAGATATATTAAACAAACAATGAACAATTAGTTAAAATTAATCCAAAAAGGAGAGAGACAGTAAAGAGAGTAAGGGGATATAGAAGAAAACCTGTTGTGGCTCATGAAGTTTTCTGCGTAACTCATCCACCTGGGATTGCGCAAGATCTCTTTGGCGCTTCAGTTCTTCAATCTCCATTTCCATCTACAAAGCAAATACAGAATATGTGATTGTGAAATCATTTGCAGTATAGAGTTATTCCAAATGATACCAACTTGAATTTCATTTTACCTGTTGTATCTTAAAGTCTTTCTCCCTAGATAGATCAGGGGTTCGAAGTTCTTCTTCTAGCCTGGCTACTTCCTTCTGCAGATGTTTGACTAACTGTTTATCTGAAACAACCTTTCATAAAACGAGAAATGTAATCTAGTCAATTCACTTCAATGTTCATGCATTTGGAAATCCATGTCAATCTCATTAAGCACAAATAACAAATGAGTACCATATTGACTTGAGCATTATTTGTCACTTCCTTTGCCCGGGTGGCAAAGAAGAGAGTATTACGAGATTGTTCAAAATGACATTGTGCTGGACTCAAAGTGCAAATGATGGCAGTACGTGCATTTCCACCAAGTGAATGCTGCAAAATACGAGTAAGCTTCGAATTTCTATATGGTATATGACCATTTCTTTTTCCAACACTGAAAAGAGAGAAAATTTTCATCAACACAAGGGACAAATCAAACTGATTGTAAAACGAAACAAGTGACATTTATAGAAAGTAATGTAGTTTTGTTTGATTTTAGTAAAAAAAAAGGTTTGGTCTAGGTTGAAGGGTCGTTGTAATTGACAATAAAATATTACAATATGCATTTTCTTTTTCTTCATTGTCTTAGTCTTCTTGTTTTCATCACAACAAAGATATTATTCCAGTGTAGACTTCAAAGTTTTAGAACAGATGAATGGACAAAAGTGATGATAGATGAAGAAAAATACCTGAGCTTTCTGATTACAGTTGTCAAAGTCATCAAACTAAGGTTAATATGACAGCCTTCTCTCAGCCTTGCACCATCAGCATGTGTTTGGGAAGCTCTTTCACTTCCAGCTAGATCGACAAAGTTCTGCAAGTGTTATTCCGAACAGTTTGTCATCAGGAACAAGAATGTAGACATCCTTTTTGGGTACATTTGGATAAGATGGTAGTAGCAGAGTTAAACCTCAACCTTGACTTCTATCTAATAACTACCAAAACAAGTGTGTTTCTACAATGAGATTTACTCAGTTTACTAAGAAGGGATTAAATCGTTCATACCAGGCTTGCAACAAATGATCTCATGCAATCAGAATTTTCGCGCAGAGTACTTTGAATTGTCTGCATTATTATCCAAACAAATTTATGAGTTAGCTTCCTTAGGGCACTCAGTATATTAACGGAACCCAACAAAAATCATCATTCTTACCAGCCTTATTATTTGGTGTGACCGTGAGCTAGTATCATTTAAGGCAGTTTCACCAACTTGCCTTTGGGCTGCAAAATGCCACTAAAACGATTAGTCTCAGATTTAGAAGAGGAGGGAAAAAGTTCACTTTCTCAAACCAATAGCTTCTTTAGTTACCTTCACAAATGCTAATTAGATGTCTTAGATGGTGATCGTTACTAACTGTTTCTTCCACCAACTTCTCAACCACAGTACCTTTCTGCAGGCACAGATTAAAACTTCAGGTCTAGAAAGAGGAAAGAAAGAGGACGTTAACTAAAGAGAGACATTACCTCCGGATCATCAAGAAGCTTGAGATTGCGGCCAGATTCTGAATTTAGCAGGTCCCTAACATTCTCATTATAAATTTCTAATCCTGAAATTTTAATAATAAAATTTCTCTCTGGTGTCTGCAACAATTGAAAATAAACAATAAATTGATTACGAAAAATCACAGCCATCTCAATGCAATATTTTATGTTAAAGAACCAAACTACTCGTATAAGTGCAAAGGAATTATAGGTATCGAGAACAAATAGTTCAATCAAGGGAAGCTCAATCTCACATTCATTATATGGTGGTATATGTCATTTACAGCCTTCTCAGTTATTCCTCTCATCGTGTATGTCTTCCCACTGCTGGTTTGACCGTATGCAAATATAGTAGCTGTCCCATAAATTACATAATTTAAGTGTTCAATAAAGAGAACAAAACTAATGGACAGGCTTCCCAGGTAAAACCAATAGAAAATAAAATAGAAATTACCATTTATGCCTTCCAAAGCAGACAAGGCAACATTCTTCACTCCTTCATACACAGTTTCATTTAAGCATGAAGGTCCAAAAACTTTATCTGAGCAAAGAAAATACAAAAACCTCAAACATCAAGTTACCATGAAACATGAACCAACTAAAAAACAAGTTGGTAATTAAGTTACCAAATGTGAAAGAAGGGGGCTGAGCTGCGCGTTCTTGAGAAGGATGCTTAGAAACAATGGTGTATTCATCTACACAATCCCATGCTACTTGATCTTTGGCCAGTTTCTCCCTTTTACTTAATGGCCTCAACCTTACAGTAACTACAATCTTATCTTCCTTTGATTTTGGCCCTCCGGGGGTTACTGGTATCCTGTCTGTCTTACTGGCTGGGGTTCCTGGAATTTTAACTTTCATCTTTTTTTCCTTTCTCTTTCTTAATTCCTTTGTGTCTTTTCTATTTCAACTCGAATCTTAACTGCTAAATGAAATAGAAATAGAAACCATTAGCATATTATAAACAAATATGAAGAAAAAAAATCCAAAACCAACTAACAACATACTGATAAAAAACTATAAATACAAGTTTAATCTAAATCACAAAGATTAGATGCTAAAGAATCTGAAGGGAGAAAAAAAACAGTTACTCCTGAAATCTTCATCCTATCAGAGTTTGTATAAATCAGTTGAAAAATTAAGCAAAACAGGAAATAATACGAAAATTAAAGAGGTGGAAAAGGCAAAAATCTAACTTCCACTCATATTAACATATTAGCAACAAAATCAACTAAACCCCAAAGGAATTCTGAAGTTTCTCTGGCGAAATAAATTTTAAAAATAAAAATAAAATCTTAGGAACCACACATTTTCTAACATAAAAAGTTTCCTTTTTCAGAGAACTTGAACTTAACTTCAGTTTTTAAGTACTAGATATCAGTAATTTCGTAAATGAAAGTTTACTTCCTTTCAATTATTTTCCATATCCAAATCGAACCTTATCCCCCAAAGAAGAAATAAATCTGTTTCTAAGAAAGTTCACATACTTACTCCAATTTCTGGATCTACTCAAAGATTATTTGAGAGCACCAGGCCCAGCCGGTGAATCGAAACGTGGAAAGGAGCAGACAAATAAAAGAGAAGAGAGATTAGGGTTTGAAACTCTGTGTAATGGGAAAAAATGAAACGCCATTGAAGAGAGACAGGGGCATTGAACCAATGGATTTGAAAGTTAGATCCTAACGGCTACTTCATTTTCTCACCAACTTTTTAGTATTTCTTAGTTTGTCGTGGATTTGTGGGTTTCGATTTTTTTTCATTTTTCAATTTCTCGTAGCCATGTGCGCCTAGCACGGATGACATTAATGGGATATTTTGATAAAATAATTTTTAATGTGTTATTGTTTTGATATTCAATTATTATATTTGAGAAAATAATTTTTATTCTGGTTTAGTATCTTTATTGTTTATAATTAACGGGAACGGTGATATGACTTAAGTTAATAATAGTTTTAATTGAAAAACTTATGTAGTCTATTAATTTAGTTTAAAATTTTAAAATTATTTTAATTTTTAGATTAAAATTATAAATTTCTCACTTTTATACTTTTGATCGAACATTTTTGGGAGTAGGATTTAAAAAACATGCTAGATACAATCAAAATTTTAAGAAAGAAAAAGCGGAGGAGGTAATGGAGATGAAACCGGTTTATAAAATAAATTTTTTATTAGAATTGTCTTCCGCACAACATCCGCATGGCCCTAATTGCCTTACAATACACGATGAAAATGTAACCTAATACAATGCATTGTATTTGGGGATAGACCTAAAGAGACCAGAGGAACAATCAATTTTAATAACATTTGAAATTCGTATATAATTTAGAATATTATTTTAAAATTTTTTTAATGTATTTGCTATTGAGAATCTATGCTCATTCTCCTAAAAATTAATAAATTCATTGTTCTTGAAATTTTATAAGTTCGCTCTTAATATAAATTCGCTCTTAATATAAAATTGTGTGTCTGTCCCTGATTACATTACAAGAAATTAACATACTAATATGATTTTCTGATGTATATTTATTTTTTTCTTGATCAACTAGCTCTAAAAAATTAACATTTTTTGTCTTATATAACCAGAGGTGTTAAAAAGTATTCAAGTTGATCGATCTAACTTAAAAATACATATATTTTTTAAAATATGTGCATACCCGATTTAAAATTATCAATTTTTTAAAATACACATATTTCTGGGTATTCGGGTCAGGTTATAAAATCTCTTAGTCTGGGACCCAACTACCCGTTACCTGGTTATTATTTTTTTAGAGATGATGACACAAATACCCCTGGACTTTTAAAAATTATCAATGTGTATACTTTAGAGATAATTGAGAATAATTCACTAAATTTTTACAACAAAATAACTCATCATTTTCTACTACTAAATCAAAATTATCTATTTTAACTCCAACCATCTTAAAATGTGTAAAAAACTAAATGGATCTATATATAAACAATTATATGGTGCATTACCATTAGGATTGAACATAATTAACTACAAAATCGAAAATCAAAGTATTACTTTTCATAGTATTACTTTTCATAAATTTATGATCCGTGGTTAAACAAATTAAACCGAATTTGATTTTTTAATTATTTTTATAAAAAAATATACATTTTATACTTAAAATACTATAGATGTATTTTTAATTTTTATTTAAAAAATAAGCTTTTAATAAATATTTATAAAAAGTATCTTGAATTTTTACGTTTTTAATATTTAAAAATCATAAAATAAATCTATTTTGTCAAGATAAAATACAAAATTTTAAAAACTAACATTAATATGGAAAAACCAAAAACCGAGGTTAATCAAATCAGAAACCAATGATTACTAAAATAGCTTAAAATACAAAATTTTAAAAACTAACATTAATATGGAAAAACCAAAAACCGAGGTTAATCAAATCAAAAACCAGTGATTACTAAAATAGCTCACCGAATTAAACCAAACTGAATGCACCACTAATTGCAGTAATGAATTTCCTCCCATTTTTAGAGATTTTTTTTTCAGAAATAGCAAAATAACAATGTCTTTATAATAAATTTAACATATTATTTTCTTTTATCTAAACTACATTTCACTTCAGCTAACACCAATTCTTTTTAGTAAAACCCACCACCTTTCCTTTCTCTATAAACAGGTCCCTGGGCATTATCAGCATTTCCCAAAAACAAAATCCGACCTGAAAATTTCGAAGCAGACATGAAAAGTCAAGTAAGTACAAGCTCATTTTCGTATAAAACAACAGTTTTTTTTTTGCTAACTTGCAGTCCCCCAACCACTGAAAAACAAAACTAAACCAAGACAAAGGGAAAGAAAACACAACACCAGTAAGCCAGAAGATAACCTAATGTCGGATTCATCCATGCATGGGCACATGCACCATTCATAAAATTCGGAGTAATAAATATCAGCAGCAGCCCTCCCCAAAAATAGAAACAAAGCTAAAATAATTCAAGCAAGAGAACAGACATTGTTCTTATAAGCACCACAGTGATGGCTTTCAATATTATAAGGGTTAACGGGGCAAATGCATTTGTTCAAATGTGCTCTCATTTTGGCGAGTTCGAGCAATAGAGATAAAATTAATCACCCATTTGATCATATAGACACATTTGAGTTTTTGGTTGTTACACAAGGAATAAAACATGGAATGAAAATAAAAACATTCTTATCACTATGTCAAAATCCATAGCACTAAAAATATGAAAGAAAAGCAGAACATGTATGGTGCTTTTATTTTTTTAAAGTTCAATGGTGCAAGCAAATACTAAATCATGTAGTTGGTAAAGAATGCAAGAAAAGTAATATGCTTACCATTTCGACGAACAGAAACCTCTCTCAGGCGTCGAACCAAACCAGAGATGGGATCAGAGAAGATTTTTGTCTCGAGATTTCCCTCCAAATATACAATTGTACTACAACAACACCCAAAAGGAGAAACAAAAATATTACTACAACCAAGATTAAGATGAAGAAAATCAACAGCATATATAATTAAGATAAGAAATTGCAGCTAAAAGGTATTTGACCATGCTCAAAACAAGATTACTATAGCATTCATATCCCGCTCCAGCCCATTCCAAGGATCAGATTAGACACCTCAATTTGAATTTCATACATGAACAGAAATGATCACCCTAAGTTTATATATTACAAACAATTCTATAAGAGAAGCTGAAATGCATATAAATGATCCACTACAATTTCCCCACCCAAGATCAAGGGACACACAAAACAACCAAAAACTATCTAGAATTCATAGGCGAATTAGTAGTTCTCATTCAGTCTAAACTCACACATAGCTGAAAAGCCTTCAAATGCAACTATTCTAATGAACAAAATTCAAGGATAATAAAAGGGACATTATTCGAATACGGAAAGAAGCATTTCCGCAATATCTGAGTACAATGAAATATGCTTCAAATAAAACCTTACCCAGGAAGAGCATTCTTGAGGACAATATCTCCCAACCACGGCTGGTAAACACAAACTCGATGCCACTGAACAGCACTGTGATTCGCATACTCCCCTGGTTCATCATTCTCACAAGGCCTCCTGTTGTTTCGAATCCCACCGGTCCCCACAGAAAACATTGTAATCGACATTCCATTCTTCAGTTTCTTCTGCACTGGGGTTTGTCCTACCTGTCCAACCAAAATTGCCTACAAACAGGAAAACCAGCCAAAAGCCCAAGAACCATTTCCAGTTAAATTTTAGAATAGAGTTCCAATACTAATGATTTCTACAAATAAAAGCCTATCCTAAATTTCCAGAAGCAATATGAAAGTCTTTTCTTCAATTTTTATTTTCAACTTTTAAGTTCGGTGATCCCCAGAATTCTTCAAACAGAAATACTGAAATTTGAGTAATATTCTTTTTCCCTTCTTTTGAAAAAAAAAAGGAAAAGATGCAAGACCCATTAGAGTGAAAATGTATGCACCTTGTAAATGCCCGTATCGAGGCCATTCTCAAGTGGGAGGTTGTTGAAACGTCTTTGGGTGGTGGATTCAGAGGGCGTTGAGGATTGCGGAGACAGTGAGTCGGGAAATGGGTCCGAGTCCGAGTCGGACGGTTCAACAGAGGAGGAAAGGTGACTGGTGGTGGTGCAAAAGGGCAATGAAAGTTTAGGAGTTTTGGGGTTAGAAAGAAGAGATCGATAAACCCTTCTTGATAAATTTGGCATTGAATTCGCCATGATTTTGGTTCAAAACTTGGAATGCTGCTAATCGGCTGGGAACTGTAGTAGGTTTTAGAAAAAGTAAAACCTAAAACTGCTATCGTGTGTGTAGCCTTTCTTTCAAGCGTCTGAAACGAAACTTTTAAGACGATTAGAATTTAACCTAATCCATAAATCTTTAAGTATTATTTTTTTTATAAATGAAATTATTATACATCCAAAGTAACGATTATATATTAACCGTACAAAATTAACTTATATAAAGAAGTATACGACTAATATATTCACATATATGTGTATACTCGTATCTAACTTTAGCTTTTTACAATCTAATAAGTACAAACGAACATCACCTCGAATAAGAGTCTAGATCACAGTAGCAATTCTACTTTATTTTTCATGAAGTCTCTTATTCCTTTCTTACCAAATACAATAGTTTAGACCACCCCAAACTAATCGGAGAATAGTGGCACGTAAGGTCTTTCTCCTTCCCTCCCTACTAACCCAGACCAACAAATCAATCCAGGAACATCTTCTTATATGATACTCACAATCCCTCATTATCATTAGCCAAACCTCCCAAGAGAAATTACATTCACCGAACAAATGATCACAGGATTCCTCACCAGCATTGTAGAGGAGACAACAAGGATCAACATGAAAATTCCATCTCAACATTTGTGTTTTTGTTGGTAATCTATCCAATACAACCTATCAAGATATAAAAAATTGTTTAGGGATAGAAAGTTTCCCCTATACAATATGATCTCAAGAAACTCTCTCCTTCTTACTTCTAATCTTCTCCCAAAACTCCTTGGCCCGAAAGTCCCTCTACAAGCCTCCTAATTCGGGGATATTGTCCCTTAGTTCCGTAAGTTTTTTTTAAGCCCAAGTGAATTTTTGCCTAAGTTGATAGAACTAAAAAACCTTTTAAATGAAAATGAAGGTATTTTTTAGATTTAAAAAATTTTCATTGTCAATATATTAAATAATCATTCATTTGATAAAAAGATAATTATTTCATATACAAATGCTTGCGAAAAAATTATTTTTACAAATATCTTAATTTTAAGTTTGAAGGATCTTGTTTAAAGTTTAGTGTTCACATTCAAACTAGAATTATACAACCTATACTTACCAGCTTGGGGAGTGTAACACTCCAAACCCGGGTACCATATTTAGGCCACAAGCTCAGCTTGTGTCCATAAAATTTTTCATATTTTCAAGTCAAATCCAAAAGTACCATCAAATATGACATAAAACTTAAAATGATGTTAAGTATCAAAAGTAGTTTACAAATCCAAAATATCATTGAAGCTCCAAATACAAGTTTAATAAAAGCATTTGACACAATTTAAAATGAAATAGATCTACAATTACAACAATGACCCTACGAATACATAGCCCACAAATCTAGCAATTACTCTACCAACCGATCAATGCTGAAGTCCACTACGGTGATGGTGCTCCGCCACGTCCGCTTGAACGTCCGCTTACTTACCTACATATGGAAACAAATTCCAAAATGTGAGCTAATAAAGCTCATTGGGTACACAACCTATCGACTATGCTTTCAAGTGAATCATACCTAAAAACATGATGGATGGGAAAATGATGATGTGATATGAAAAACATAACTAAAGCATAAAAATAGCCAAATCAAAAGTGAGGCTCACTGCCAATCCGACATTGGGAAACCCACCCGACCCGAGAATCTCACATCGGGTTGTTCGAAATCTCTCGTCGAGCTATTATACTCAGAATCTCGCATCGAGTCTTTACTCGGAATCTCACATCGAGTGGGGCTCGAAATCTCACATCGAGCAAAATCATCACCTAAAATCTAACATCGGATGATCTTTAATACATCATGCAAAATCTCACATCGGGTGACCTTCATTGTGTTGCAACGCTCTTACTCACTCAGTATCTAGATCCCACCAAACAAAGACTCAACCAAAACAAGGTGATCCACCTAGGATCTCATATCGAACAATACCATAATCAAACCAAGATCAAGAATGTAGAGTATATTTTCATCATAACCATGCACATATTACCAATTCCAAGTTTCATTAATCATTTTATGGCTTAAACAACCCATAATAACCCATAACATAAATTATGGAACCCCAAACTCAACCCTTAAAAACTTGGGCAGATTGCCCAAGCGTATCAATACGCCTGTAAAGGGGTATTGAAACGCCTTTGTATCAATACGCTTCCCTTGCGTATCGATACGCTAAGACGATGGCTTAATACCAAGGGAGACCAACCCGTATCGATACACCTATATAGGGTATCGATACGACCCCCTGTTTCGATACGTCAGAGAGGAGGTATCGAAACGATTTGCCATTGGAATATTTGGTTTCGAAGCACGGGCTCGGCGCTCCAAAACGCCTGTTATCTAAGCCCTTATTTCCTCTCTAGGGTATCGATACGCCTACCAAGGGTATCGATACCCTTGCACAAAAATACAGGTTTACACCCTAAAATGCCTAAGAACTTCAACCTAAACCAAACCATTCAATTCCAAAATGTTCTTACACATTATTGAAGTAGTTTAGGTGAGTTTCTAACCAATTCTACCCAATATCATCAACCTTAATTCAATCCATCATTAAAGCATACAAAGGCTCTATCCTAAGCCAAACCATCACACGCCAATCAAGCATGCCAAAAATGATGATGCACATGAAATGCAAAGGATTTGGAAGTGTACCAACCTCCCAAAACGAACTAAAAAAACTCCACAACAAACTCTTAAACCTTTTCCTTTCCCAAGCTTGTGGATGACTCACCAAGCTCCCTCATTACAAGATAAACTACCTAAAAGTTACCATTCTATTTAGGTGATTTAAGGAAGGTAAAACAACCCCTTTAATCACATTAAAAAACTCCCCAAAATCTATTCTTGTTCATCACACAAAACCCCTCTAAAACCTCAACTTCCACCACTTGAAACCAAACTTGCCTTGTTAGAAAGTTCTCCTAAAGCTGAACAAATTTCCATTGAGCCCCAAGGTGCCCTTTTTCCCAACCTATTCTCCCTCAACCTTTGGTGACGGTAAATTGGAAGGAAAATGGCTGAGAAAGAGAGGTTAAAGGCAATAAACTGGGGTGATATCACCTCCTCTGCAATATATAGAAAAATAACCCCATTCTCCCCCTTTTTTCCATTTATCAACTTACCAAAATGCCCCAAGGTGCCCTTCACTCAAGCCCAACTAACACTAAGCCCAACAAGACTCTCAAGGCCCAAACACGAAGCCCGCTACTTCGGGTTAACCCGACACCGAGTTCCGAAACTCGGATCGTGACAGAAAGTGTTAATTATAGATAAACTAAAATAGTATAGATAAACTATAATGTCTAAATTATTTTTCTTACCTTAAAATTTTATCTCTTTATTTATTTTTTAATTTATCTTTTAGGTTAAATATAATTTTAATTTAAAATAGTATGTTTATAATATAACTCTTTGTAACTAGTCTATAAAAATCGTTCATCTGTGTTCTTTTATCAAAAAAAATTAATAAATGTAGTTTAAAATATTTTCTTTATTTTCTACATGTGACCCCTAAGGAAGTTGTACATAAATCGTGAAGGTAAACTAGAGATTTTCAATGACAACCAATCTAATTATTCAGATTGCAAAGAATTCAGGTCGTCATGATCATACTAGACATGTGAAGATCAAAAAATATTTTATTATTAAAAAGTGAACGACGAAATAACAAACTTAACTTATATTCCTACCAAAAATATACTCACTAAAGCATAATCTAACCTAGTTTGATAAGTTTTATCAAATTAAGTCTATAAAACATATACACATCAACTTAAATGAGAGTGTGAGTTGTAACCATAATATATTTTAAAGTGTATTATATATCCCTAAGTAGGGACAAAGATAAAGTCTTATGATATTATATAATTTTAGATGATTATTAGGCTTAATCTTAGATTATTTTATATTGTATTTAATATAATATATTATGCTACATAATTTAGAAATATTTGAATTGTATATTTACTTTACATGTTTAATTAAAACTAAATAAAATTTATATTATGTAAATTGACCTTAACCTATATTTACATGCGACTTGTCTGGTTGTCTAAAGTAAATGTAAATTTTTAACATATTTTTCAACAACTCAAGCATTGCAATATTTTTAAAATAAAATATAATAATACATTTTTTTTTGTTTATACAACGTGAACTAGCCGTAAGGCTTAGACAGTAGACGCCTCATTCAACATCACGGACGCTACCTCCATTGGAGCAACTATAAATGGTTGTTCTCCCGCAAGGGATCTATGGTATTATAATAACAAATATCGATAAAGGAAACTCTTCAAATGTCGATCAAAATATTTTTATTTTCATGTATGTCTTAATTTTAAACTTTAGATTTTAGTTTAAGATATAATATAAAATTTAGGATAAATTATATAAATAATCACTCAATTATAAGGTTAGAGTCGATATAACTATTGTATTTTCAATTTTAATAAATATATCATTGACGAGTGCCTAAAAGTCTTATTCTTTATACCAATTTTCCACTCGATTATTGCTAATAAAGGACAGATTTAATGGCAATATTGGATAATTCTACTTATTTCCATATTTCAGCATCCCAATACTTAATTCATGAATTTATCTATTATTTGGCATAAAACAGGTGCAGTTAATGGTTTTCTCTCTTAGACAGGAAACTACCACACATGTAATGCCAGATAGCATGATGGATACTGGAAACCAAAACTTGAATGCAGATTAGTACCCGCCTCGGTAGCACTTGAAGGCCTCGGCAGTACCGGAAAAGCAATTGTTGATATGATAGGCGATCTGAAGAGAAAATAAGGTGGACATTTTAAGACAAGAAGCATAGAAATCGGAGCTGAGGAACACACGAAAAGTCAAGGTCAAAGGCCACGTGGGAAAAAAATCCTTATAGGAATAAACTAGGAAATAAAATAAATATCTTTTATTTATGTACTTAACTTGTGTTTTACTCCAAGTTGTATTCCTACTTTGGAAAGGTTTGCCCTAGGCCAAGCCTATATAAACCATAACCTATGTAGATAGGAGAATATCTCGAAATCAATTGTTCATAGAAAACCCTAAACTCCTCCATCGCCCCCTTGGGGTTTAGGTTAGTTTGTGGAGTAGTTGTGGATGAAAATTGTACTTTGCCTTCTTGTTTCATGCAATAAAATATCGAGGTTTGCTTATTCTTTTTCATTCATTGTTCTTGCATTCAAGCTCGAGAGAGAAGTTTGTGAGAGATCTATTTATCTAATATCGGGAGAATTGGATTCATGAAAGGGATAAGTACGGTATTTTTCTAGCTGGAAAATACTAACTCGGCCTAGGGATAGGTTAGAGTTTCAGCGGCTAAAAGAAGTGTGAGATTGTTTGGTGGTTATAATTGATTCTCGCCGGGAGGTATCATCAAAGACTAATCGTCAACAGTACTTCGACTTAGGGATAAACGGAGTCATCAGAAGACACTTTGCCGAACCTTGAAGAAGTCTACCCAAGAGCAAGGGATTGCCGCGACGGACGTAATCCTTCACTGCCGAGGCAGTAAAACTGAAGTTCTGTCGGGGCAGTGTTGTATAATTGCATGAGACAAAAACAAGTCAATTGAACCCACACTACGAAGCACTCTAACCTACCCCACTTTTCCATCCTTGATTTCTTGATCATTTATCTTTATTGCTTTAATTAGTTTCCTTAGTTATAATCCAACTCAATTATCTGTGTCTTTACTTTTCCATTGTGCAGGGAGAATAAATTGCGTAAGTAAAGTCAATCCCTGTGGGTTCGACATCTTAAATACTACAATCTGACAAAGGTGGAAGAATGAATGCTTCATCATAAAAGCAGGACTTTCTAGCCTCCATCAATCATTTAACTATTAAAATAGTTCTAATATTATTACCTATCATTAAAATTAAAAGAGCGACGTGTAAAAAAATAATATAATTACATACTTAATCATTCTTCTAGAAAGGTGGTAACACATGTCACTACTTATTTGTAGTAACCTTTTTTCATCCTTAGAAACAAAAATTATTTACAATGAATGTTTTGGGAAAAGATTTTGTTCTATGATTTGATCCCTTAAACTAGGGGTGTAAACGAGCCGAGTTGAGCTCGAGTAGTACTAAGCTCGGCTCGGCTCGTTAAGGTTTCGAGTCGAGTTCGAGCTTGAGTAATTTTAAACGAGCTTGAAATATCTAAGCTCGGCTCGGCTCGTTAAGAACTCGAGTTCGAGCTTTTTTCGAGCTTAATTGAGCCATGTATTGACCGATCTTTGACCATGTTAATCTCGAGTAACTCTTATCTCTCATGTCTCATTTAAAGCCTAATAGAGAAAAACTTTAATACACAAGTTGTATAAACTCAAACTTGTTAATTTTAGGTTTTAATATCTTAATTTAGGGTTTAAGACTTATATTTAAGGTTTAGATTTTAGGGTTTTAAGTTTATAATTTTAGATTTTAAATTATAAAAAAAATAAAAAATAGCATATTTATGTTTTCGAGTAGCTCGTGAGCTTTTCGAGTCGAGTATCAAGTAGCTCGGCTCGACTCGTTAAAAACTCGAGCCGAGTTCGAGCTCGAGTCGAGTTCAATTGAGTCGAGTTTTGACCGAGCTTTGACCGAGTCGAGCTCGAGTAGCTCGCGATCTGTCTTGTCTCATTTACAACCATACCTTAAACTGTTTCTTTAAAAAAATATTATTATGGTCCTTTTTGTTTTAAAAGCGATGAAATCATTTTTAAAAAAAACTAATTCTTTTAAAAATGATAAAATTCGGAGTCGTCACCAACCACTTAGGTACATTGGACACCATAAAAGAATCCAAAGATTTGTTTTGAAAGGGGTCCATGAGTTGGTTATGTAATACCCTCGACCCGTTGTCACATTGGGATTCTAGCCCAGAAACCTAAAACTCAAAATTTCGTTTCGAAAACCCAAAATAACAAATTCAAGTCCAAACCATAATAAATCCATTAAGTTCAAATCCAAATCAAACATAATCCAAGTAGTTCAAAATAGTTAGAGCTCTATTTAATACAAACCATAAAATATTCGACTCGATCAAATTTAAATAAGAGTTACAAATTACAATATAGGGTTCGATAAGTACTAGCCCAATACATTAATAAATTGTACTCTGACACTAAGTCGATGTTGAAATTCCAACCTTGATGGTGCTCCACCGGTCCACGACCTCACTTGACCTACGCACGAAAATACATTTCGAAACGATGAGCTACAAAAGCTCAGTGGGTACACCGCTACTAGACCAACATCGTGCATATCATGAATAAAGCAAGCAATACATGTAATAGCATGTATGATATGATGGCGTTACCATAATCGCCTAAACACATGACATAATGAAATGTATACTATTGCACACAACATATACATGTCAAACCAAAACCGAAATCAAAATCACAAGGTAGTGAGGCCCGCATCCACACAACAATGGGATCCTACACTCAGGGATTGAGGCTTGCGTCCACACAACATCCGGATCCTACACTCTGGGATTGAGGCCCGCGTCCACACAATATTGGGATCCTCCAAATCCCATGCTTGAAATGTTACATCGAGTATCTTCGAATGAGGCCCGCGTTCACACAACATCGGGATCCTCCATTTGGAAATGTCTTCAATACATCACCCAGAATGTTACATCTAATGACCTTCTTTGTGTTGCAACACTATTTTAGGTATCCAAATTCTCATCACACAAGGGTTCCCTAAGCTAAGCAACCTATTAACACATAGTAAGGTTCTAGCTATCACAAAGCATCAACAACATCAAGGATTCTTATGATTTCTATCATTTCATTAAACAACTAAGACTTACCAACTCTTTTTAGCCTAATTATTCATATTTGAGATCAATTTATCAATTTCTTGGTTTTAGTATTTATTTTGCACCATAAGGGACCCTTAGAACCCATTATTACAAATTATAGAGCCTCCGAACGAAAGTGCTAATTTTTTGACAGATTGTCGAAGAGTATTGATATACCTATATAGGGTATCTGTAATCCCCTAGTATCGATACGTCTCCTTTGTGTATCATACGCTGCTACCTTATACGAGTTAACATTTTGCTACCCGTATCGATACATCTCAGCCCTGTATCGATATCGATTTGAGCCAGTATCGATACGTCGATATCGACTTGAGCCAGTATCGATACATCTCATTTCCCCGGCAACGGCGCCAAAAACTTGTCGCGTGTCAAAAGTGTGCATTCAGTGCAAGTGGACACATCGCAAGTAATAAGTGATAAGTATGTTATCGAGTTATCGTCTCCTCAGGGACCGATATACTTAATATGCTTTCTTCACCTCCTTGTTCTGTAGAAAGATAAAAACACAAATAAGTTGATTTGATTTATCTAAACTAAAATAACTAAAATAAAAGTAAGGGATTGAAATAGTAGAGAGAGATGGGCTAGGATCCAGTTGCGTCGTATTGTGGAATTGATTGACTTGTCTCCGTCCAATGCAATCGTATATCACTGCCTCGGCAACACTACAGTTTTACTGCCTGGGCAGCGGTAACACTGTCTGCCGCGACAGTCCCTTGCTCGTGGGCAGACTTTACCAAAGTTCGGCAAAGTGTCCTTGGATGACTCCGCTTATCCCTAAGTCAGAGTGCTGTTGATGACTAGTCCTTGATGATACCTCCTGGCGTGAACCAATTATACTCACCAACCAATCTCACACTTCTTTTAGCTGCTGAAACTCTTAACCTATCCCTAGGCCGAGTTAGTGTTTCGCGATTGAAGCACCGTACTTACCCCTTTCGTGAATCTAACTCTCCCGAGCTTAGATAAATGGATGATCACAATATCCTCTCCCGAGCTCAATTGTGAAACAAGGAATAACAAAGGATAAGCAAACCTTGATAATCTTTATTGCATTGAATGAAAGACAAAGTACAATCTCCTCTCACAAATACTCTACAACCTTCACCTAATCCCTAAGAAGGTTTAAAACATGATGGAGAGGAAAGAAACAAGAGTAGAAGTCGGCTCTCTCCCTAGGTATTTCGTTGTTTTATACATTGGGTGGCTAGGTCCTTATATAGGCTAGACCTAGGGTAAACCTTTCCTAAGTAGAATACAACTTGGAGTAGGGAACAAGTCAAGTACATAATAATAAAATATTTCCAAGTTTATATTCGGCTAAGGGGCTTTCCCGCGTGGTCTTCCTTTGGGCTTTTCCTTGTGCTAGCCAGCTCCGATTCATGGGCTTCAAGTCCAGACACGTTCCTTGGATTTTTGTCTTTCCATCGCCTATACTTTTGCTTCCTGTCTTTCTGCTGCTACCTCGACATCAGGTCCTGCCTCGGTCTTTTCTCTACCGCGGCATTGGTTCTCCTGCACAGATATGAAAATGTAGTAAAACGTGCCTTTTTCTGTAAATATTATCTATATGAGTATAACTTCTAAATATATCACATTGAGTGCATGCATTGGTCCAAGTGGGTGTATATTTGGTACTTAATGCCCATAAAAGGAGTAAAAAGTGATAGTGTGTTGAGCACTTATCACCTAAATCCAAGGCCCAAACCAGCTCAACACTCAAACCAAAGGTCTAAACATCGAAGTCCAACTCCTCGGGTTAACCCGACACTCGGATCTAAAATTCGAGCCGTTATAGGTTACACGTGGAAAATGATTAGCACTCCCACCACGCCCGAAAATTAGTATCAAAAAATATTTATTGCCTTTAAAAGAATGAAATTCTTTTGAAATTTAAATTAATTTTAATTCAGCTTTCTTAAATCAAAATTAATTTTAAATATACGAGCTTTGTTTAATTGGTGAATTTAAATTTATTAAATATTTACTTAATAAGGTTGATGATACACCAAAATAGATTAAATCGATATCATATAAAAATTGATTATCGTGTTAGATTATGGCTCAGATCTCGTATGTCACCTTTATGCATGATGCACATAATTAAAATATGATGTTACGATATTATTATAATTGCTATTTACCTTAGGACGGTAAAACTTACTTCAAATATTTGATCAATATTCAATAATTCAGATTGGTATTACACAAATATACGAACTAATAAATATCTCTTTTTTATAAATTAAAATTAATTAATTAATTAATAATAATAAATAATGATATAGATATGTTATATGAATAAAAATGCATGGTAAACTAAAAACAAATAGACAAATATATAAACAACAAAATTAAAAAATAACAATAATAAAAAAACATAATGACAATGATAAAATAAACATGTAATGCAAAAAACACTATGCAAATATCTTATAATATGTAAATATATTTAATAGATGTGATTAATAAAAATATACATATATAATGTAGTAAGATAACATATAACTTAAATATACATGCTTACAAAAGTATAATTGTCGTATCAACGTTAACTTCATAATTGAGTGTTATTTGCGTAGTTTACTTTAAAATATAAAATATATAATTTATAATTAAAATTTTAACGTTTAAATTTAAAGGTAATATAATTAAAGATTTAAATTTTAACTTATAAATCCTAAATTTTTATCGTAAACCTTATTATACTTAAACTCAAAATAAATTTTCTAGACCCTAAAATTTAAAATACATAAAAATAATTTTTTTACATTCCCTTATACACGAGATAATTACCCAAATTACATACTATTAATGTTTAATTATTTAAACTTCTACGTATAAGAGAAATTATTTTTTTAAAAAGGCATAAAAATAATTTTCACCCTTAACGTTTATAATTTTTGTTATTTTGGCCTTTATTCTTTTTTTTTTTTGATAAATTTAACCCTTGACCTATGTCTTTTTAACAAATAACTCATTTTTTAACTACCATGATAACTGAACCGTTAAAAATTTAATAATGATGACATGTCATATATATGTAATAATATATTTTAAATAACTTAACATCTAGTATATCAAATACATACACGCGGAATATAGTTTTATTCCAATATAAAAATATAAAATAATTAAAATTCAAATAAATATTAAAAATTAATTTTTTATTCATTAAAATTTAATTAAATCTAAAACAAAAGGCTACTAAACATTCTCAACCTTAACTGTAGTAAAATCAAAATTTATCAAAAATGTATGAACATAATTTGAAAAGAAAGGATTTTGTATAGTTTGTTACCGGTGAATCAAAGATAAAGGATTTTGATAATAATCAATTGGATTTTTATTATTTTAGTTTAGAATTTAGGTATTTTAGTTTTAATCTAAATCGGAGTTTTAAGGTTTTATAAAGATATTTTAGTTTAGTTAGTGTTGAGAATATTTAGTAAATTTTTGTTTTGGATTTAATTAATTTTTAATATTTTATTTAAATTTTAATTGTTTTATATTTTATATTGGAATAAAATTATATTGTATATATATGCACATATTTAATAGGTTAGATTCTATGTTATTTAAAATATATTATCACATATATATGGCATGTTATCGTTATTAAATTTTTAACAGTTCAATTATCATGGTAGTTAAAAAATGAGTTATTTATTAAAAAAATAGATAAAGGATTAAATTTATCCCCAAAAAAGAATAGGGGTCAAAATGACAAAAATTATAAACGTTAAGGATAAAATTATCTTTGTGCCTTTAAAAAACTGTTTAAATTCACATATCTATCATATCTATTTTTTCGAATTATATATAATTTATATTTTGAAAAAATATTAATTTATCAATATATATATATATATGTGTGTGTGTGTGTGTGTTAATTTTGAGGGTACCAAAATGAAAAACATTTTAAAATTTTAAGAGTTTATAACAATTTTCCAAGTTTTGGGTCACATTCCCCACCGTTCCTCACATAGTTCGCCTTTGGTTCAAAAGATGCTTCACATTAAAAAAACAAGTCTGCAAAGTTTGTAGTAGTAATGGCTGGAACCACCGATCAACGAATCCTACACAAGAAACCTAAGATTTATTCAATGTCTTGTTCTTGATCTTGATTCGGAATTTTGGAGCAGAAGTAGCTTGAGTTGGCTCGGTCCTCGTTTCCGTCTTCGGAATTACTACTTTACGAGCTTCACTCGAAGTCATACTATCCACTTCCTGTTTGTTACCAGGCATCCACTCCGTTAAAGATGTGGTCTCCTCTTTCTTACCTCTTAACTCGGTTGATGGTGCTGCCTTCACTTCACTCAGCAGCAGCTTGGCCATCTCCTTTTCCTTATGTTTCTTCTCCTTCTTCAATCGCTTCTTCTCGAGATACTCTGGGTCATCTCTACCTACTTTGTGATCTTCACCCTTTCTTTTCTTTTCCCTGTCTTTCTTCTTTTTCTTCTTAGACTTCTTCTCGTCCTTCCCTCGGAACGGAGGCGTGTCGTCCCTTGAAACGGATAGGGTTTGTAGACTTATGTACTTTTTTGCTTCGGCATCGATGTAGTTGTCTTGAATGATGCTTGGTGATGAGGGATTACCAGGCTGGTGGTGCACAGACGCATTACCGGAATCAGCAGTACACTGAAGCTCCTTACCGAAGTTGTCACCTTCACTTGCAATTTTCGCACTCCCAATGCTGGCAGTAATCCGGGAACCATGATCATGAAATGAGTTGACTTCTTCGATATTATGATTGCTGAGGCTCGCAGCCTCCGCTGAATTTCTTTGGGGTGCGTCCACTGAAACTGAACTGGTTGGGCCACGATCAGCATCATGATGCCTTCCTTCCGATCTTTCCCCTCCCTCAGATCTTTCTGCAGTACCATTGTCTGCTTCCTCTGCTTTACTAGTTGTCGCTGACTTCTTGACCCTTATCTTAACAACAGCCGTCTTCCTCTCGTGACTGTTGGAGACTGTATCTATTTCCTTTAAAGTTTCTGGAATTGCCAAATTGTCATGCGAGTGGTTTGACTGGTTCAGATTGTCCATGGGAGGTTGAGGAGACTTTATATCTCTAACAAGAGCAGCAAAATTGTTCTTCTGCTCATCCAAAACCTCCACATTACCCAGACACGATAACTTATCTTTAGGCACTCCATATAGCGTCGGAGATCTGAAAACGGGGTCCAAATTTTGATTACGACTTTGTTTCAAAAACAAGACAAACATATAGGATTTTCCGAATATTTTCGAAGAACAAAAAATCGGAAATTGCATATTTCGGACATAAACCTCTTATAAACAGCAAAAGTACAAGGAAACTCCAGTCACCCAGGGTAAAAGAAAAAGTAAAGGATTCAAACTATAAAGTTCTAGTCTAGCTAAAATTGTGTATTAATCAGCAGTCCTGTCCGGAGCTCAATATGATCAAACTGGACAATTTTCAGAAGACTCAATAACAGTAAGATAATTATATGCTTTCAATTATTAGATGCATTCTCTTCCCAAACAATATTACCATCATATATGAAGCAACCAAAGGTATAATTCCTAGAGAGAATATGAGAATGCATACTCACCTTCCCGCAAGAACTTGTAAAATGCAGAACATGTAGTGCCGAAAAAACACATTATTGAATGATATGCGGCTTTCTAACAGCTTAAGCAAAGCCACAAGAGTTGTTGCCTTGACATCCTCACTAGAAACTGATCCACCTTGTATTTGACATAATCGCATCGCATGGACACACAACTTTACCTGACCTGTAATCAGAGATTGTGTTAAATTAATTTTAAACAAATATAAATACATAGTACTAATTAAATAAACATAAGATAACAACGGAAAAGTTGTAGAAAGTTTTTTTTTTTTTAACAGAAGGGAACCTCTTAAAGAAGGCTCTTCCTCTATATACTTGATAAACAACAACAATGCTGCATTGATGCCATTGCAATGGAACTCAAGATCAAGCAAGGCTCTGCTTGCTTCTATTCGGACTTGCCAGATAATCTTGAAATCTCGAAATGGTTTAATCAGTTCAATGACTTGATCCTGTGGCGTGAAACGAAATGCATAAAGAAATATGTAAAGTAGAAATTATTTGGTAAGGGATCAGAGAAAAAACACACTAGATGGATGAATCCTGAAAGCTTTATCGCAATCTGTGCCAAGGTCCGGATGCAACTTATTGTCAATACCCCATTGTAACTCGGCATCAACCTGGTAAGTATCATAAGATGTGAATAACCAGGAGATCATTTGGAACAATTAGTTTTTAATCAAATACATCAGAAGATAACCATCACCTGTCGAATTGCAAAAGCCGATCAATGCGTTTGAGAAGAGAAGAGAAAAAGTAAATACTCTGAAATAAGAGGGAAAAGTGTAAACAGGTTAGCCTTGCGGATGAATGCTTTGAAATGACAGGTGATGCATGATCAAAATCAAAATCTGGGATACCGGAAAACCTCCTTTACTCCAAACATATCCCATCAATCAGAAAGAAATTTAAAGGGGGAAAAAGGAGAGAATAAAAGTATAGTAGCATCAGAGGTAAGGACCATAAATAAGATATGCATTTTCAGATTATTATATACATCTGTCCATTGCACACACATGTAAAGTGTAGAGAGTGAAGGGGCGGTATGCAGCTGAAGAATGATCAATGGGTATGAATAGCTACATATTTCCCTAAATTCCAAAAGCCTAGCATGTAAAAAAAAACACAAAACAAGCAGGCTCTATTTCATAAGAACCATATACTCCTATTCCTAGTAGATTGTAGTCCACAACAAAGAATCAAACTGACAGAGGAAGATACCCAAGGGAGTTTTTAAACAAAGATAAACAAAAAGGTACTGCGAGTAAAATATATATGTATATACCTGTTGCCCAAATTCAAGTTCACCAACTGCCTGTACTAACGCGGCGAGCCAGAATACATCTGAGTAAGGATTCTCGTTATTATCATTATACTGTCAAAGAGGAGTGGAAAACAGAGCCAGAATAAGAAAGGGGATCAAGTGTCAAGCATAAGAACCAAACCAAATAAATCAAACATCATTTATAAAAATAAACCAGTAAGGAGTGCAAGGAAACAGTAAGCGGTGTATATCTCTGATTGCACAAAAAGCAATGTAGGACCAAAAAAATTAAGAATGACCACTACATTTATGAATATGAACTAGAGAATGACTGACAAAAGAAACCTTTGCCTGACATATCAATTTTTTTATCATTCCAAAATAATAACATGCATCCCACTACTTCTTCAACCTAAAATCCTTCAACCGGTGGAACAGCCTCAAGTCATACACACCTATGTGAGTTAGTTTAGTGGATCATAAGATGCCAATAAATGGCTGCACATTTTACTTATATAACCTTGCTGACAATTGACCATTTACACATCATTTATTACCCGCTGAAAGATAATTCCATGCAGCAAAACTAGAAAGCCATCGCTGGTGTAGATTGATTTGTATGGTCATTCAAAATCTTCTTGTTGATCTTGTAAAATAAGTGATAACCAAGGGAAATCATACCTTCAATAGCTGCAGAATAAACTCAACAGCTTCTCTTGGGCTTTTCCCATCAGCAGCTCTTATCATGGCTACGGCATGCGGAATGGCCTATGAAAACAAAAAAATGTTTTAAAGAACTCCCACAAACTACATTTCGGTTATAAATTCAGCAACTCAGGCTCAAGTACTGAAGCATACAAGAAGCATCTCAAAGTAAAGGAAAAGGCTAAATTTAGACAGCATGCAGAACATAGTTCACATCTTCAAAACCAGAATGACCAAAGTTTTACAAGGAAAATGAAGTTAAACTAATTTAGGTAAAAGTTCCTCATGAAAACATGAAGTACCTAATGTTAATGTATTGGACCTATTCTCCCCTTTTCAAGTCACTAGATCTAATATTTCTTGAAGTGTTTAGTTCAACTTCCATAAACCAGCAGTTTCAAAAAAAAAAAAAAGGCATCCAAGGTAGTTATAAACATCATAAAACACATACTTTACTACATAGCCTATCTCATAGCATTACCTCAAGAACAAAGTACTCTGGAAAATCTGAGAAGTCATTTGGTCTGGCAAGATCAGCAGGAAATGGAACTTAGAAGGGATTTTTAACAATCATTGACAAATTGGGACTCAGGTAATAAACTCACTTTGGTAATCCGATATCTGTATCAAACCTTCGACTTTTATAAAATTTCACCAAATGATGCAAACCAGCCATGTCAGTTTCCTGCCAGCCAGAGAATGAAATATAATCTCCATGCCTAAAGCAAATGTATAAAAGCAAAAATATGACAGAAGATCAATTAAGGTATGAAAACTATTAGAGAAAATCCGAACAGCACTATATTTTAGTTTTGAGAATACCAATGTTAAATAGCACCACTTAGGTGTTAAGAATTATAATAGATCTCACTGTTGAAAATCAACCAAAAATAAAAAGTTTGAACACCCCAGGCATATTGATCATAGTATGTAAGATGTTAAAAGAAAACATCAGTCCATGCCAACATTTAGAGCATCATGCAGAAACTCAAAAACTCATGCAACTCCAGAAGACATGAACTTGTTACAAAATGGCTTCTAAAAATCATAACAGAAAATTCCAGTGAAAGAAATAAGCGAATAATTTGGTTTGCATAGGATAAAGAAATGAATTTTATCAGAACACTGAAGAGCCTCAAATGCTGGTGATGATACCTCAGAAGATGTACTAGCCAATGCAAATGCTGCCTCAATTCGAACCCTCCAGAAGGCCTTGACACCATGATAAAAAAATTAAAATGATTAAATTCAAATTACAACTCGTTAACCAAACAACTCTTTAGAGAGCAGGAATAACCTTTGAGTCGGTCAAAAAATTATTCAGTGCCTTGCGAACATGAAATGAAAGCTCTGGTAAAGATTCTAGTGCTGTGATTGCTTGTGCCTGGGCTACAACATCTTCATCCTTCTCTAACTGATTAATCTGATAATAGTACCAATGAAAACTTAAGTCATTGGATGTAATTTATGAAGAGCAACAGATACAGCTAAACCATTGGGTACAAAATATGCAAAATAACAGGAACCTTGAACAAAGTAGGTACCTTGTTCAGTTTTATCAGATACAATTAGTTCTTGGTAGAATTTCCCTTTAATCCAATTATATTGATCAAAGACAAATAATTGGGCTTCAGTTGTGGATATGGGTAGAGCACAACATAAAGGATTAGCATGTATGCTCTCCCTAAGTATCTGTAAACTCAAATCCCATTTAGGAATTCATTTTTCTTGCTTTCAATGTATAGCTTTTCTTTTCCATAGAAGCCAATTTCCAAGTTTAATATGAAAACTTCAAAATATTGATTTTAGTTAAATACACTCCTGACCTACAAAATTGAAATTTCAAGCTACTAATTCAAGAGAGTCAACAATTAATAATAGCAAGAGCTTTATCTCAACTGTTAATAACAGTATCTAGATTACAGTTATGGTGAATGGTGAAAGCTCATTAATAAACTGCGTTCTTTAAATATGTACAATAAGTTGAATCTGATCACATGTGAATTAATCTCCAAGAAAGAACAAATTTGTAAGGCAGAAAATTTTAACACACAAAGTTGTGCTCCCAATAAATTTAGCCAGAAACAACCAAGTAGCATGTCATCTTTTGGTAGTGACACTCCAATGGTGTATTAGCCAAAATATTGAAATACAATGGAACAGTTTTACTACATCAATGGCAAGAATCAACAACAGAGAAGAATAAGTATGACTATCTTTCCCTGCTGCATAGAGGAAACAGAAATGACTATATACAAGGCAGATGAGAGGCTATTTGCCATGGGAATAATTGGGTGAACACTGCATGTGTTACGATCACGTTCCAGGAGAAAGTAACCCTTTTGAAATAAGGCCGAGGAGAAATGTCAAGTCCAACAGGAAAAATGTACCTACCACTCACTTTTCTTAATATGATATAATGATCCTAGCAACATAAACAAATAAAGAACATGGTCTCTAATCCTCTAACAGTATCCATAGTGAATATTTTATGTGCATCCAAGATAATTTCTTTTTCTTTGACGTGGATAAGAGAAAGCGAAGGCAAAAATAGGAGGCGTGTTTAATTATTTGGGGTATATCAATAGCATATAAAATTGATTTAGAAACTCGTAGTTTGGATGAGCACAAGAACACAGTCACACAGATGGGTTATTCCTGCAAGACCAGAGGCTGAAATGGTGGAAACATCAAGTTTTGCAAAAACTAGTTGTAGAGTGGGTATTAAGCATTTAACGAGCAAAAACATTGACAAACAGCAATGATGGGGAACAATTCATGTTCACCCAAAATTTCTTTTTGTTAATAAGAGAACAAAGACAGAAAAAAAGTAGGTTCGTTTAATTTATCTTTATAATTCAAAAAAAGACATCTACAATGGATGAATACACAAAAACAGGTGTGAGATACCTACAGATCCAATTGGTGAATGATTTTGGAATTGTCAACTTTCGGCTAAAACATAGCTTGAGGTAGAGCAATCTCCATGTTTGGGTTAAGCATTTTACAAACGTGCACACAGTAAAAGCCAATATTCCCTCAAATGATAAGGAGGGAACCCTTAAATCACCAAAGAGAAACAAAATGAGGATGTAACCTAATAAACCTACTGCACTTAATGGTTGCTTGAACTGTCAAGGAAAATGACCTCGCAACTGACCCACTTCAAGCTATGTCATGCAAAAACATTGACAAATTGGGCTAGAACTGATAACAACAGCTTTCTTACCCACATCTGCACAGGTTGATTAAAATGAATTTCAGCAAGATATTCCATTTCTGGATCCGCCCTAATCCACAACAACGGAGAATCTGCACTGCAAAAGAACAATTCAACACGGAAGAATGTGTTAATAGAATCTTCTGGAACAAGTATACAGAAAGAACCCCAAATTGAGATGATCAAATACCTCGAACGCATATCTGCTGTAGGCAAATCACCATTATCGTCAGAGCCATCAGGTTTTGAACCCTTTTTAGGCTTCTGGTAACGTCTAGCAGCAAGCTTCGAGTGGCATGCTATTTCCAGCAGCTGCCATGAATCTCCAGCCATTGGAAGATTTGGATGATCAGACATGCCATCAAGTTCATAAACCCTCACAGTCATAACCCCAGGCCACCCGATATCACCATCACGGTTTTCAGAATCAGGGTTAGCATTCAGAACCGGTACACTTGAATCAATGGTAGCTGTGCATTCGCGCAGAACTGCCAACTCAATGATATTTTTTCGCTTGTTGTAGGAAAAACCCATTCTTACAAAATGATGGCAAGAAAGAAAAAAAAAACATAAATAGCTTTGAAGAGAATCCCAAATGCAGAAGACATAAATTACATTATTCACTTAAATTATACCTGAGCACTGGACACCCATATAATCCCACCCACCGAGGAAAAAATTCTTTCAGAAATGGACGCTCCAGATTTCCAATTTTGTTAGCAAAATGACGGAACTGAATGTAACAGTTTATAGATTAAATAATGATGACCCAGAAATGCGAGTAAAACAATTACATACTTTTATGAAATAAAAAAAAATAAAATACATAACCATGAAACTACTTTCTACCATTTACCGATATACAAAAAAAACATGGCCATGAAAACAATATATCCCTATCAAGTTAGGATCAATAGGGGATTGATATTGTTTTATCTACTCTCTGTTTTCTTTTACTTTTCCTTTTCCACCCCTTCCCCAGGGGAAATAGAGCAAAACCAACATTGTTGAGCATGTTCCCATTTTCAGAAACTAAAACCTGAAGACAAGTCTTGGAAATGTTGAAAGCAAAAAAATGTTGTTTTCAATATTTGGAAATATTTTCAGCTCACCATCAGGCATAGATGAAGAGCACCCAGTCTGAACAGTGATAATTTATTAGATTAAATTAAGTCCAAAAAGTTGGCAAAAGAGGGGGCTCAAAGCCCTTCAATTTTACTAATCAAGCATCAGCCACTTTTTCCTACTGGACCCTTGTTGTCAAATTACTGCACCAAAACATTCTTTTTAAGTTCCATTAATTTAAAATGAAAGAAAACATAGAATGGATATACTGAAACACCTGCACTTAAATTAACAAATAGTTATTGTAGATTGCTCTAACTTCAAAATTAACACCAAGTCAGCATTTCTGTAATTATCTCTCTATTACTGCTGCATTTAGCTGAACACTTTATTGTTCTTAGACAGCATGCTGGGTTCTAATTTATCTCTTTGCCAAATATATCCCCAACCTATACTGGAATTTTGAGTGTTTCCATATATCCCCAACTTAATTATGGATTTAGTAGCAAACATGTCACTTTTCTTCTAAAAGTTATAAACAGATCACTCAATTACAAAAATGTTACAAACTGGTCACTCTGCTTATAAACAAATCACTCAATTAACAAATTGTTACAAACAATATTGTCTTTCCTACCTTTTGTAATATGATTCATACTCAATTTCATGTGAACTTTCTTTTAGGAAAAAATAGTGACTCAACTAAAAAAAATTGTTATAATGTCACACAATTTGCTTTTAGCAAATTGTTCATTCTCATCTTAAGGAAAAGTTAGATCCATGTGTTATTAAATGCATTTTCATTAGCTACTCATCTACACAAAAAAGGCTAAAATGCATTTGCACTTCTCCATTGTTTGTATAAGTGATCCAAGGGTTCTGGTATGTGCAATGTTGTTGATAGGTAGATATCTTTGCTTCTGACCAAGGAAGATAGTTGTGACCATTTAATTAGTGACAGGTTTTTGGAATGGGTGAGGAATCAACAATGGTGTTTTGGGAGGAATTTTGGCCAAATCCTTAACTGATTTCTGATGAGGAATTTTCAGTCATCTTTTTTATCAGGTTTCAAAGTAACTTAGCATGACACCATGTAGATAAATCAAATGATAGGATTGTGGAAGAAATAGAAGTCTCTAAATAATTGATCTATCGAGTACAGAAGAGTTAGCCTATTTAAGATACAACTGTGGTAGTTACCTACCGTAAGTACACTACTAGGTCCTAGTTAGGAGTAATCTTATTAGATAAGACTCCCATTTAATCTCTACTTTGACGGATTATAAATTACAAACTAAATAGGAATTAAAAAAAAACTCTAATTATCTTATGCGTACATAATCCAAAAAATCAGCTATCACTACTGCTCACAACCCCATTCAGCCTGATCGAACAAAGCATATTAAAGTTGATAGACATTTCATTAAGGAAAAATTATACCACATTCATCCCTACCAAGGATCAAAGGGGCTAACAAGCAAGGTTTATTTTGTCTTGTTTAGTAGTCTTTTCTTAATAAGAAAGACTAGTCTTTCAAAATCTTATTTTATTGATATTTAGTACAAACTTATTATTAGAAGTTAGCTAGTTAATCTATTTAAACTATTGTAATCCTTCAATTCAATAATCAAATTTTCTTTTGCCTTAACTCCTTTTCTTCTCCTTCAATTATTCTCTTAGATTCAAAAAGATGCTAATACCTTCCTCAGGTATAGCCTTAGTTTAAAAAAACGCGTCCAGGCATGCCTAAGGCGCTAGACAAACTAAGGCAACATAGAAAACATCTCCACCGACTAAAGGTGCTTGGTTTTTGCAAGGTACTACGCTTCGGACATCTTTTGTCATCTTCAAATTCTGGGCCTAGGAAGAGCCATGTTGAAAAAGAATAATGATGAAGCAGAAAAACCATGAAAACAGGTGAAGAGTGATGGAAAAAAAATTAATAACTTATTGTGGGGTCCATTTACATTTGTATATCATTATGTATAATTTAAAAACTAGAGTTATTTGTATTTAGATTTTATTATTATTATTATTATTTGTGAGGAAAGAGTTTTAATTATTTTATTTAAAAATACATCATCTTGAAACCAAATTCTAAATCACTTCATTTATTTTGTATATATGAAATTAATTTTAAAGAAAAATATTAAATCTTTTTTTTCATTTTATAATAACTTTATATTTTTATTTAAAAATGAAGACCTTGATAAAAAATATTGATTACTTTTATTATTATTATTTATGAAAATAACTTACTTATTTTGATTCAAAAACTTAATTTAAATTAAGAAAAATATAATATAATAAAAATTATATCTAATTATTAATTTTAATATAATATTAAAATTTATATATTTAAGCATATAAATTTATTAATATATTAAAATATATATTTTTAATAATTTTAAAATCTACCTGAAATATTTTAATTTCAAGTATCTATAAATTGTTAAAAATATATACTTATTAATTATTTTCAACTTAATAAAAATCTATATTTTATTTTCATATTATTTTGTTTATTTTTTATTAATTTATGTATAATATTTTAATATAAAAGCATAAACACTTTCGTTTAACGCCTAGCGCCTCGACTTCAAGGACCCTTAATGTCTTAGAACGCCTAACGCCCTTTAAGACTAAGAGTATAGCTAATCAAACCCAAATGACAATGTTTTCATTGTGGATGTTATGACAACCATAAAGGCAATTGATAGGATAGCTGACACATAGATGATAACTAAGAGTTAAAAGAAGAATATATATATATATATATATATATGATCACCTCTTTCGTACTAAGGGACCTCACAGCAGAATTTGTACTTTCTGCACGAGAAATTATTGCTTGCAGAATCTGCATATTGAAAAAGAAAATCAAGAGTAAATGATTATCAAAAAAAAAAAAAGCTTATTCCACAATCCCTTTGTACACATTCTTAAAATGCTTTAAGTAGGAACTACAAGAATCAAGATTATACTCCATACCTTTTTGAAGAAGTCAGGTCCCATCTGCTTTTCTAACATCTGAAGAATCGCCACCTTCAGGATAAAACACAGTAATCAAAAAAAGGCTAAAAGACATACATGAATTATGAAGTTAGTGCTCCCTTGGTAATCTCTAACCCTCCTGCTTGAAAATACATTTGATTGCTAACTTTTGCTTCCAGAAACAAATGTGCATTTTTTGAAAACTAATACTGAGAATACACAACATCCATGTTTCAAAGCTATAAAATTTTCTCCTTTTAGTGATTTCAACCAAATACAATTTACCTTTATTCTCAATGTTATGTAGATTCACATTTTATCAGCTTTTGAAGTAATTAATAAAAGCAACAAGATGAAGCAAAATAATTTTCGTCTCTATGTTCTTGAACTTATTCCTTTACTTGAGGTTTATTTCATTATTCCCTGTCAACAGAAATTTGAGACGTCGTAAACAATTAGGGGGCAACATGACACCTTGAAAAAGAAATAATGAGTACTTACAGACTTCCATGATCGTATTTTTCCATGCAATCCAATGGAGTGGGTTCCATACAAATCCTTGCAAGAAAATGATGAACTCAAAGCTGTTGCACCACTATCATCTGCTTTGCAAACAGCACAATTTGCCTATATTTACATAAAAATAGCATTATTTTAAATTTGAAAATAGCATGTCTCCAGCCTCTCATTTCATAATGATGCTAAAATTAGGCGCATTTCCCATCTGTATCTAGAAAATGAATACAATGATGCTAAATTTAGGAAAGAATTTGAATATCAGCCTCTGGTACTACTTGAAACAATAAATTGCAATCCCATTCTCAATATGCCAAAGGTGTAAGAATTACCAATCCCATTTTGACTCTAGAAGATACAGAACATAAAGCAAATTGACAGTACTGGTACCTTTCAAAGGATCTAATAAACAAAACCGAATCCAGCATGTTAGCTGAAGAAAGGGGGCAACTACAGGCACATAAATCAAGAAATTATGAACATTCGAATGATGCAACCTTTGGGAGAGAAGACCAATATAAATCGTCCAAAACCTCAGAAATTACGATTCAAAAAACTATTGTAATTATTAGTAGTAAAATTAAGCCCCTTCTAGAGAAATTTTCCAAAAAAGATTTTTTTGATTCTCCCTAGATTAATGGATATGGTAACACCTATAGTAATAATAATTAAAAAATGATAACATACTATCTCTTGGTCTTAATACTTTTTGTTTTCTAGTAAAGGTAGAATGGAACTTTTGTCAGCCGTTGCACTGATTAAGAACTTGCAAAAGGGGGCGGCATCATGTACAAGCAAAAGGATGGGGATGTCGGGTCAACTTCAGATTTCAGGTTTTGTTTAACAAAACGTTAGTGATAAAGGAACAGATCTAGTACTAGAAATCATGCAAGTCATCGATTGAAAAAGGAGAGTTAAAATAGTATCCACTTGAACTACATGCAAGAAGATTTCATAGGAAAATTACAGCCCACTAAAACAGTAACCATAGAGGAAGCTAAACGGCTCACTGTTTAGCAACCACAATTAGCTTCTCCATTGATTTCAATCTTTAAAATCACAAGATGAACAAGTTATTTGCATGGCACTAGATATATTTCTTATGGTATCTTACAGACCTCCACAGAAAACACACCTTGTATCTTCGATAACGTGCTTCATTATTCCCCAAAAATTTCTTGATAAACAAATCTGTTAAAAAACCAGCAAGACCATCCAGCAACCACTCTGAAAATAAAGACAAAATGGCCAAATGAGCACTAACAGATACATTTTTCTTCCAAAATTCATCAAAATAAACTACTAATTAATAAAATCGTTTAAATTTCAATCAAACCATACAAGCAGCAGTCACTATCCATCAACATACCATCATTTGGTGCCTCAGGAGTAATGTATACCCCAAACCACTGTCTTGAAAGAGCAAAAGCAAGTTTGATGCATGTGTCTATTGTCTGTCAAATCATAAATTTACTCATCAACAACAGGATGAAAGATAAGAAAACTTGACACACAGTACACATGACATATATTGCAGTCTTGCTCATATATAAGTTCAACTCAAAAGACCATAAACAATAAACCAGAAAAATGTTAGTTATCGAGATTATATTAGTAATATTAGTTGTCAAGATTATGTTAGTAAGAGAGTTTATAGTTAGTTTGTCAAGAGTTTATCTTGGTAAAAGAGTCTTAGTTATATTTAAAGTTGTATACTTAAGAGTTTAAAGTTTAGGATATCTAAGACTCCTAGTCCAATTAGAAGTTCTATTCTTAGGCTATAAAAGAGTCTGTACACTTGTTCTTTTAATCGTTGGAATAAACTGAACAAGTTTACTCAAAAACCTATCGGTTATCTACTTATTTAACATGGTATCAGTCTAAATCGATCCTATCGACAAGATTTCTTCCATGGTTTTTCCTCCTCAATCCACGTCGAGTGAAATAGCATCTTCCACCACATCCACTGCCACAATGGCAGATTTTTCAGAAGTAACAAGCACCACTGTTGCTTGTCACAGACTTGTGGGCCATAATTATCTTCAAAGGTCACAATCTGTTAAAATCTTCTTCATTGGTCGAGGAACCCTAGGATATATTACTGGAAAGATCAAGAAACCCTTTGTCGATAATCAAGGTTATGAAAAGTGGGCTCAAGAGAATGGGAGAGTCATGTCTTGGTTGCTCAACACTGTCTCCAGAGGTTAGTTCTCAATTTTTGCTATATGAAACAGCAAGTGAAGTTTGGACTGCTGTTCGAGAAACATACTCCAGTACCAATAACAATTCTGAGTTATTTGAGATTGAAAGTAAGGCCTTTAATCTTAAGCAAGAAGGACTTACTGTTACACAGTTTTATACTACTTTAACAACCTTATGGCAGCAACTTGATCTATTTGAAGCACATGAATGGGAGATAGCCTCTGATGCTGCATTATATAGGAAAATCACTATGCAAAAAAGGGTTTTTCAGTTTTTAAATGGGCTAAATAAAGAATGGGATCATGTCAAATCCAGAATTATCAGCAGCATCCCTTTACCATCACTTACGGAAGCTTTTTCTGAAGTTCAAAGGGAAGAAAGCAGGAGATCATACATGTTTTCTGATGTTCCAGCTCCTGAAAGTTCTGCCTTAGTTTCCCAGGCCCCCTCGAATCAAAAAAGGAGAGGTAGAATCATATGTGATTATTGCAAAAAACCAGGACACTTAAAAGAAAAGTGTTGGAAGCTACATGGTAAACTATCCGATGGAAAGAATTCAATACAAAAACCATCAAAGGAAGTCTCTTCTACTGCTATCACACCAAAACAACAAAGTGGTTTCACGGCACAACAGATGCTAGAACTACAACAATTATTCAATAAGTTTAATAGTAGTAGTGAAGGCAATCTGGCCCTAGCAGAAAATGAAGGTATCCATCAACAATCCTCCTCTACTGCTCTTCTTTCCACTGCACATACATCAAATTGGATAATTGATTCAGGTGCTTCTAATCATATGACTGGTAATAAAGATTCATTCAATTTACTCCTTTATGCTCAAAAACTTCTATTAAAATAGCTGATGGTTCGCTATCTCAAATTAAAGGCACTGTACTGTCCTAAAAAATGTTTTTTACAGGTCCTAAAAAATGTTTTTTAACAGTGATCTAGTCCTAAAAAATGTCCTAAAAAATGCTTTTTACAGGCACCGGCTTCGAGGAAGAGGATTGGCGGAGCTAGGCTACAAGGTAGTCTCTATATTCTGGCCAACAACAGTAATCCTGTCCAAATTTCTTCTCCTTCTTGTTTTAATTTTTTAGGACAAATTGATAATGTTATGTTATGGCATTTTAGGTTAGGTCATCCAAATTTCAACTATCTTGCAAAGATGTTTCCACATTTATTTCTTAATAAGAAACCATCTTCCTTTAAATGTCATATTTGTCCTCTTGCTAAACAAACAAGAACTAGTTATTCACCATCATCTCATAAACCCTCACATCCTTTCTCTTTAATTCACAGTGATGTTTGGGGCCCTTCTAAGGTAAAGAATATTAGTGGGAGTAGGTGGTTTGTCACATTTATTGATGACCATAGTCGAACTATTTGGGTCTATTTATTGAAAGAAAAATCACAGGTGTCATTTGTCTTTCAAAAGTTTTACAATATGATTGAGACTCAATTTAGCAATAAAATTCATATTTTTAAATCTGATAATGGGGGTGAGTTCACACAATCATTAGGAAATTTTTTCCTAGAAAAGGGGATAGTCCAAATAAGTTCATGTGTTGACACTCCACAACAAAATGAAGTTGCAGAAAGAAAAAATAGACACATATTAGAAGTAACTAGAGCCCTAATGTTCACTAGTCATGTATCAAAGTACTTGTGGGGTGAAACCTTATTAACAGCTACATACCTAATTAACCGGATGCCTAGCAAAGTCCTCAATTTTCGAACACCCAGGGATGTCTTCCTAGAAAGTTTTCCTAGTTTTAAATCAATATCGCTCACTCTTCCTTTAAGAGTGTTTGGATGCACTGTTTTTGTGCAAAATTTAGATCCCTCTAAGACTAAATTAGATCGAAAGGCTATCAAATGTGTTCTCATAGGGTATTTTTCACTAAAGAAGGGCTACAAATGTTACCATCCACCCACTCAGAAAATTTTTACTTCATTAGGCCTTACCTTTTTTGAACATGATCCCTATTTCTCCAAGGCTACAGCTTAGGGGGAGAGTCCTAGTGATCTCCAGCCTACTCATACTCAGGTTAGTCCATCCATTCCCTCAACCTTCTTACCTTCTAGCCAATATTTACCACCAAATACACAAAGTCCTATTGAAAGTTCATGTCCTTCACCTACACCTACTACTCCTATCAATTCACAAACCACACCTACATCACCATTACAACCTTTTTCTGAACCTCTTCAAGTTTATACCAAAAAAAGGAAAATTCCTGAGACCATTTTGCAATCTGGTATTTGTCAAGAATTGGACTTAAATCCAGCTACCTGTGAAGAAAGTGAAGGTAATGACTCAACTAGTATTCTTTCTCATCTACTTGAATTTGAATGTGTACCTATCGCCAAGAGAAAAGGAGTTAGACAATGTACTAAATACCCTATTCAATGGTATGCTGGTATGGGAAGTTGATCTCATCCTTTAAAGCATTTACAGCAAGTTTGGATGAAGAACAAGTTCCTAAGACTATTAAAGAGGCTCTACAATCTCCTAAATGGAGAATGGCAATTGAAGAAGAAGTTAAGGCACTAAATAAAAACAATACATGGACTATTACAGACCTACCTCCAGGTAAAAATCCAATTAGATACAAATGGGTTTTTGCTATCAAATTTAATCCTGATGGTAGTGTATTGAGATACAAAGCAAGGTTAGTTGCTAAGGGCTTTACTCAGACTTATGAGTCGACTATAAAGAAACTTTTGCCCCAGTAGCTAAACTTATTTCTGTTAGAGTTTTATGGAGCTTAACTGTAAATTGTGACTGGAATTTACATCAACTTGATATCAAAAATGTCTTGCTAAATGGAAAATTGGAGGAAGAAGTTTATATGCAGATTCCACCTGGACTAGAAGATAACGAAAATAATCAGAAGGTGTGTAAACTTAACAAATCCCTCTATAGCTTGAAGCAATCACCAAGAGCTTGGTTTGAAAGATTCACCAGAGTCATCTTGAGAATGGGCTACAAACAGTCTTTGTCAGATCATACACTAATCTTTAAAGTATCTCCAGACAACAAAAGAGTTATCCTAATTGTTTATGTGGATGATATAATCCTAACAGGAGATGATGAGAGGGAGATCCACCAACTAAAGAACATGCTCAACAGAGAATTTGAAATTAAAGACCTGGGTAAACTCAGATATTTCCTAAGCATGGAAGTGGCTACATCAAGCAAGGGACTAGTTATTAATCAAAGAAGGTATGTTCTGGATTTGCTTGAAGAAACTGGGTTATTGGGTTGTAAACCAGTAGATACTTCTATGGATGCTGGTTTGAAATTCAACAAGGCAAACTTAGGCCCTAAGACAGACAAAGGGCTATACCAAAGACTAGTAGGAAAGCTGATTTACTTATCCTTAACTCGACCAGATGTATCTTTTCCTGTTAATATTGTGAGCCAATACATGACTGATCATAGACAGGAACACATGGAAGCTGCAAAACGAATATTAAGGTATTTAAAAGGTACACCCGGACATGGCTTAATCTTTGAGAAAAACCATGACAGAAGTGTGAAGGTGTTTTCAGACTCAAATTGGGCCAGTGAATTTACAGATAGAAGATCTACAAGTGGCTATTGTTCATTCGTTTAGGGTAACCTAGTGACTTGGAAAAGTAAGAAACAAACAATAGTCTCAAAGAGCAGTGCTGAAGCCGAATATAGAGCATTAGCTCTAGAAATATGTGAAGGAATTTGGTTACAAAAGCTACTTGAAGAACTTGGAATGTGTGAAGACAAAAAGTTTGAAATTTTTTGTGACAATCAATCAACAATTCAGATTGCCAAGAACCCTATCCAACATGATCGAACAAAACATGTTGAGATAGACAGACATTTCATAGCAGAAAAACTCACGAGTGGAGTCACATCCTTGTCCTATATCCCAACCGAGGAACAAGTGGCAGATATATTTACAAAGGCTTTACCAAAAGCCTCGTTCGACAAATTTATGTCCAAACTGGGATTATACAATGTATACTCACCAGCTTGAGGGGGAGTGTTAGTTATCGAGATTATATTAGTAATATTAGTTGTCAAGATTATGTTAGTAAGAGAGTTTATAGTTAGTTTATCAAGAGTTTATCTTGGTAAAAGAGTCTTAGTTATATTTACAGTTGTATACTTAAGAGTTTAAAGCTTAGGATATCTAGGACTCCTAGTCCAATTAGAAGTTCTATTCTTAGGCTATAAAAGAGTCTATAAACTTGTTCTTTTAATCATTGGAATAAACTGATCAAGTTTACTCAAAATCCTATCGGTTATCTACTTACTTATTTAACAAAAAAATCACCTAAGGTTGTGTTTAGTATAGCGTTCTAAACAGCTGGTTTAGAACGCAGAATCAACGCTAAACAATTAACTTTTGGAGAAAAACTGCGTTTGAAAAGCAATTTTCAACCCAAACACAAAAGTTAAAATTTTAGCTTTTGCGATTAGAAAAGTGGTTTTAGAAGTCGGGTGATAATTTTAACCTTCATTTACTATGTTTTATTATAATTTAATTTTTACAAATACATATTTATATTTAACATAAATTAGTTTTTTAGTTTAAAAATTATATATTCACGTAAAAGTTATATATTTTCTCAAAAGCACTTTTGAAAAGCACTTTTCAAAAATAATTTATGTATTCGTTTATTAATATTTTTATATTTTATCATAATTTAATTTAATATTATATTATGAAAGAATTTGATTATCATTTAAATATATATTTTTTAACTTATAACATCATATATAAAATAGTCATGTATTTTCTCAAAAACATTTTTTGAGAGTAATACTGAACACATATATCTCAAACCAAAAATCAAAAAAAAACTTTTTCATTACACTTTTTCACTACACTTTTCAAAAGCAATGCTAAACTGGCGCTAAGCCTCCTCCATAAACGTTTTTCCAGTAACACAACCAAGCCTATTGCATGATTAGAAATAAAAAATTAACCCATGCATACAAATCAAATAAGTTCATGGTTAACTAGATTGTCATCCACTTAACCAAGCAAATAATGATCCTCATAGAGAAGAAGCAGTATCATGGAGTTTATATTAGACTTGGCTTAAATTAATACCGTGTAACATATTTTGCATCTTAAACTGACTCTTAGAGAATAATGCAAACAAGTGCCGATATCTAGAATAAACTCATAAGTCATAAGCCTCAAAAATACAAGCTCATGCGGTGAACAAACCTGATCAATGACCTTCTCATCAAATAAAACCTGAGAAGTAAAGATGCACAAGGACGCTCCAAATGTTGAGGAGGATATTGCCATTTCAGGAGCTAGAAAAACTTGCTTGTATGTCCCAAATGGAAATTTTGCATCAAGGTAGTGTTCATACTCACTGTGCAAGTACAATGTTAAATAACCACATAAACTGTAATCATGGAACTGAAATGTAAATATCCTAATTATGAAATGAAAGAAAAGATCTTATAATAAAGAGAATTTAACCATAGACGAAAACCTGAATGCAGTATGGAAAAACTCCACTGTGTGACGTAGCTTTGGCAAATTAGATGGTAAACACATGTGTGAAATGAGACCGTTATGATGATCAGGGAGGATTTCAAATGGTCCAACTGCTAAGGATATCCACTGAGCAGTAACAGGAACATCTAATCTGTAGACGTACGTCTTTCGGGGAGGGTCATCTTTGCTCAATACCTATAAAACAGAAAAAAACTAGAAAATCAGAACCCTCAACTATAATTGATAAAACCATTATTATAACTAATAAAGAGAGTGATGGAAGAGTATTAGGCTCATCAAGTTTGGTGATATATATAGGCCACATGCTACAACACTATGATTAAGAGAGACAAGTAATATCTTGAATAAAAAGTGGCTATACAAACAATCCTAAATCACAAAACAAAAGACTTCAATTATAGCAAAACCACTAAAATTTTCAACCAGTTACTCAGCTCTCAAACTCAACACCAGAGAAAGGCATTAAATCCAAGAAATAAAGAATAACAGCGCTTGTCTGAATAGTCTGTTCTCTGTTGTTACGGTCTCAACTAATGGATCGAGTCACCAGGCGATGGGACTATTTACCTGATTTTTTACTTCTACAAATATGACCTATGATTATCAAACATAACTCGTCAAAGGGAATTACAAACCTTAGATTTGCTTAGAGAGAATCTTAGACCTCATAAATTTTTAATAAACTCTGGTATAAATTTTATTGATGATATTAAACTCTTTAAATAGAGGTTACATAACTTGTTTGAATAAAAGACTTACCAAGCAATCAATCCTACTAAGGAAAGGCTTCTAAAACTATGAAATTCTAAAAAATAGGATCTGCTAATAATAATAAACTTGCTCATAATAATTCATATAATAATAAACTAGTATCTTTCCTGAAATAATAGTAATTATTTGGTTCAATAAACTCAATTTATATGATATTTTAGAATTTTAATTGTAATACTGATCTCTATAACATTTAATAAATACCACTTCCATTAAGTTTAGGTTAACTGTTCATGATCACTCATTAAAAAAAATTGTCCTCCAACTTAGCAATTCAAGTTGTACTTTTCTAACGCTTCCATGGAAATTGGCTAAGTCACCATGCAAATTTATCATGTGTCAGACAATTTTCGGAAAAGTAATAGCCTAGAAGACAACATTTTTTATCCATCACATTTGTCACACCTGATATAGTAAGCTCCCATTGCTGACGGCTACGAGATTGTGGGCTACCGTAAACTCCAGATCAAAGCTGAAAAGAAAATACATAGACCATAAAATGCCCAATGTAGCCAAATTACTGGAAGTAGTGATATAATTTAGTTTCATACCAGCACCGCTGATTATTGTCATCAATACAAGGAAACCAACACCGAGCACGCCTTAACTGATTATCAGTATGTACAACACCATCCTCAAAATGAATCCCTGTCTCCATTTTCTCTACCCAATAGTTAACACGAACAGATTTCACATTCTGCACCCAATACCAACCTACATGAGAGACCGAAATACTCATAAACCCAGCAACCAAACAGTGCACAAAGAATAAATCACCCAGAAACTTCCCTCTATCTTAGTTTCACAAAAAACAAGTTTTAGACATCATTTAGGTGCTATTTTTGCTACTTGCAATTTGCATAAAAGGAAAAGGTTATTGGAAGAACCTACAATTCTAGACATAACTTTTACATGCCTATATATGAGAAGAAAATGCATGTTATATAGCACAGTATGCTATAGTTATATTAAAAATGATGCTACAAGTTATGTCATAAACCCCTTTTACCATTTTCGTTTTACTATATGATCATTCTTGGAAAACTAGTAGTGAAAGATACATTCTAGTCAGTTCTATTATTTTTCTTGCATATGTCGAGAAATGAAAACCAAATAAGCCCAACCACATTGATTAATTTGAGTTCCTTCGAATTTACATGCAACTAAAACAACAAATTAAAAAGATCATATGTTCACAAAAAAGAGCAGCAGTAACCTTTTTGATTTCAGCAGAAGATTGTTCTCCATGAGACTCCATATTAATTTGCTCAATTTGCATCTTATTGCAACAATTGATAAGCAAATTAGGGACCATCTCCGTATCCAGTGCCGTAATGTAAGCAGCAGCAGCAACATCAGCAGCTGAACCCGGAGAAGACACGGCAGAAGCCCACCGTTTTTCACTATCAGCGCCCTCATGATTATGAGGATAATACTCGAAATCCGTTGATTCCCCATCTACAAGCACACTCTCAATCCCTAAATTCTCCGCATGTAATCCAACGATGCCGATATCAGGTACCTCAATTTCAAGCTCGGTGTAACTGAAAAGCGCGGAATGACATTTCTTTAACTAAACACAAAAATTAGCGTATCGACGTAATGAATTGCAAAGAAAGGACAAGTGAAACGACATAGAATTACCCATAGATGCGACGAAGGTTCGTGTCGATGGAGAGGCAAAGCTTCTGGTGGTGGACGACGGCGCCGGAGTTAGCTGGCTTAGGGTCTTCGGGCTTAGGTTTTCGAGGCTTGGCCATGGCTAGGGGTCAGGGGACTGTTCCTTTTTTCGCACTCGAAAAGAGGGATGACAGTTTATTTATAGAGAAGCTCACGAGCTCTTTATGTGGAATTGCTTATGATAATCTACCAGACATTATTTTATATTCGACCATTACCTTACACGTGTCATGATATTGGATCAAAGGTCGGCGGGGAGTCTAGGTTTAGCTTGCATGTGAACCTTGTTGTACAGGATTAATTAATTGAATTATGTTTCAAAAGAGGAAATACGGAAAACTTATTAGGTGAACCATGTCATCCGTCATCTAATCAATCAAGATCGTTTATCTTAATTTTTTTAAGTAAATTATCATCCATTTTTTACATATAATTAGTAAGTGGGTGATTATTAGGTGATTATTTAAAAATTAACGATTTAGATTATTTAGGTCATAGATGATGTGGAGAATATAGTTCACCTAATAATCTCTCGGGAATATATGTTAGAAAATTTTGTTAGCATTTAAAAGTTCAATGTGTTAGAAAATTTTGTTAGTATTTAAAAGTTTAATTTATAATTTAAGATTTATGTTATAAAAATTATATTTAATATTTATAATTAAAAATTATTGTTTAGAATTAAGATTATGGATTTAGATTTTAACTTTTAGATTTAAATTAAGTTTGTGAAAAATATGCACCAAATATTAATTTTTTAAAAATAATATTTAAATTCATTAATATTATAATATATAAAATAAATTAATTTAAATTAAAAAATTGTAATAATTTATTAGAAATATTTTGATATATAAAGTATAAATTTTAAATATTTATAAATTATTGGTATAAATAAAAAAAAGCACTCAAATGATGTTTTTTATATTAAATAGGAGGATTCAAACAAGTGCCTCATTAAAAACCTTCTTATACCTAAATGAGGGGAAAGAGTACACCTGATAAAATCTAAAAAAACAAAAATCAACAAGCAACCAAATTAAATATCAACCCCAAGACTATCATTCACATGTTGATCAACAAAAACCAAATCAGCGATAAAAGTTGGAGCGCTATCAAATAAAACAACCTCGAGGGGCGATCTCTTAGAAGACTAACCAAAGCATATGCAATCTTATTAGCTTCCTTTAGAATATGATGCACAACCACATTTCAATCTCTTTGTAACATATCACGAATGTCTTCCACAATTGAGTTTTCAGGTAAGGCTTTTAAAGTACCATTGATCGTTCAACCTCTATGCCATCAATTTCTAGTTCAACCCAACAAAATCTAAGACGTTAGACATAAAGAAGAATATCGTGAATCGTCCATAACTCAGCCATAAGGCTAGAACAAACCCCTAGACTTCTTGCATAATCAAAGATCTTATTACCATGCTCATCTCGAATAACACTACCAGTAGCCACAGCATTTGTATCAAGATTACATGATCATCTGCATTAGCTTCCTGAATTTTCTTGTCTCTGTCCAAACGAGACACATAAAAAATGAATGAGTTGTACGTAATCTAAATTATCATGCAAAAAATATCGTTATCCAGAACTGATTTTATCGGCAAACAACTTAAGTGACCACCGATAAAAACATAAATCAAAATTAATATCAATTAAACTTTTTTACGAATAACAATCGATCGTTAGGGTATGCTGAAACATGCCATAAACTCATAATCTATTAAATCTTTAAAAAAATTCACGACTCTATTGCAGTCGAGAACAATTCCTTTGTGCTTCAATCCGAAAGGCAACCAAATGATTTTTTTTCAGGCAATTCAACAAATACTTCCAAAGCAAGGCTCAGTCGAGTCTCAAACCTATCCAGAATGCATCAAGTTTCAGTCTTGATGCTTTTGAAAACAACAAGAACCCATTTTTTGTCTCATCTCAAATGCTCATTCTCCAACATTCCAACCTCAGATTCTCGAAAAATCAAAAAGTTCCAATTGGACAATTAAAAAATGAGTAAAATATTAAAATCAACATTCCAACCATTTTAAAACTTTACTCATTATTTAATTTTGAGGGATTAAAATCTCTCATATGAGTATCTAAAGAATTTTAAAAAGGCATAAAGAAACGATCTGTCAAAAAATTCTACATTCTATTTTGCTTTTTGTTATGATTACTGTAAAATAAAATAGAAAGAAAGGGATTGTAGGAGAGAATAAGAAGGTAGATTGCAGAAAATAGGTGTTTTTACATCAGCAAAAAGATAACTCATCATTACACCATGATGGGATATAAAAAACCTAGACAAAATCATTAGCTGTCAGGTGTCCTTCTCTCCTCAAGTTTTTCCAACGGCTGTTTGCTGTGGTCCAGTCATGGGCATAACTAATTTTGTAGATGCCTCTTTGTCCTTCATGTTGGCTGAAACGCTGTCGTTTGGGATAGTTGCTGAAACGCTGTCGTTCCTTTCATCTTCAAGGGTCGAGTTTGGCCTCTTTGAAGTCTCTTTTCCCGCTAACATTGTGACAATACCTCCTCCACCAGTGGATCCTTGTCCCCAAGGATCAAAACCTGGAAATTGAGATTGAAGGACTAAAAAATCCTCCCAGGTTGCGTTCTCGGGTCCCATATTTGCCCACTGAATGAGAAGCTCTGTGACAACAATATTGTTACGTTTTACCATGCGTTTGTCCAGTTCCTTGAGTGGATAAATCTTCAAATTGTCGTCCTCATCAACCTCAGGCGGATTAAGGGAAGTATGAGTGGTCTGCCCAATCTTTTTCTTTAAGAGACTCACATGAAAGACTGGATAGATCTTGGAAGAAGTAGGTAACTCCAACTGGTATGCCACTGGACCCAATTTTTTTGTACTTTGTAGGGACCATAAAATTTAGCAGCAAGCTTCAAGTTCTTTCGTAGCACGATAGAACTTTGTCGATAAGGCTGAAGCTTAAGGTATACATAATCCACTACTTGAAATTCCCTTTCAGTTTTGTTTTTATCAGCATAGAATTTCATTCAATGTTGGGCTTTAGTTCAATTCTGCTGAAGTAGCTGTCGAATATGCTCTCTTGTTGCCATTAATTCACTAATATTCTGCACCATAGAATTTGTAGACCAACTAAGCATGGTAGGTTTGTAACTATATAGAGCCTCGAATGGAGTGAGTCCTAAGACAGTATGGTAGTTTGTATTGTACCAATACTCTGCCTGAGACAACCATGTAGCCCAAGTCTTAGGCTTTTGAAAGCATAGAGACCTTAAGTAAAGCTCGAAGCACTGATTAAGTCTCTCGGTTTGACCATCTGTTTCTGGGTGGTAGGTCGAGGTAAATAAAGCATTTGTACCCATTTTCTTCGTAAGTTCTTTCTAAAAAAGGCTTGTGAATATTTTGTCACGATCAGATATGACAATTGTGGGCTGCTATAAAGTTTGTAGACTTGATCCAGATAGATAGAGGCAACCTCAGAGGCAGTAAAGGGATGTGCCAAGGGAAGGAAGTGAGCATATTTAGTGTACTTGTCAATTATCACTAGGATAGAACTAAATTTCTTTGATAGAGGAAGGCCCTCTATGAAATCCATGGAGATAGTTTCCCATGCTTGAGTAGGAATTGGTAGAGGTTGGAGGAGGTCAGGTTTTGGAACATGCTCATCTTTGATTCGTTGACAAGTGTCACATTGTAGCACATAGGTCTTCACTTGAGTCTTCATACCAGGTCAAAAAAATGCATACGCATTCTGTGATATGTGGCTTGAATGCTAGAATGTCCTCCTAAGGAAGAGTCATAAAACTGAAGGAGAAGCTGATGTCTGAGATTAGTGGTAGTACCAATATAGACTCTCTTTTTGTAGCGTAGAATACCTTTAGAATAAGACCAATTTTGATCAGCAGCTTGTTGAATAGAAGTGGCAGTGATCTTTTCCATAGCATAGGCAACATTGATGTAGGATTCCTCAACCTGTGTTACCCAATTAGGAATGATAGTTGTAGTAGTTATCTGGCAGAATTCTGAATCTTTTTTGGATAAGGCATCGACAACAATATTTTGTCTCCCCTTTCTGTATTGAATGGTGTAGTCCAAACCAAGTAGTTTTGTTAAGCCGTTTTTCTGTATAGCAGTGGTCAATTTTTGTTCCAACAAGTGTTTCAGGGTTTCATGATCAGTCTTGATAACAAATGCTCCCCCTTCAAGGTAGTGTCGCCATTTAGAATCTGCGAATAAAATTGCCAGGTATTCTCTTTCATAAACAGAGAGGTCAGCGTGTCTAGGACTAAGTGTTTTGCTTAAAAAAACAATGGGTCTTCCTTCTTGAGAAAGTACTGCTCCAATACCCTTAGAGCTTGCATCAGTTTCTAGATAGAATGGTTTGGTAAAATTAGGTAGAGCAAGGATTGGTGTTGAGCACATAGCAACCTTTAGTTCTTCAAAAGCCTCTGTTGCTTCTGGTGTCCACATAAAATTGTCATTCTTCAATAAATTTGTTAAAGGCCGACTGATTGCACCGTAATTCCTTATGAATCGCCTGTAGTAGCCAGTTAATCCAAGGAATCCACGCAAGGCTTTGATTGTTTTAGGAATTGGCCATTGTTGTATGGCTTCAACTTTGCTACTGTCAGTTGCTACTCCAATTGCAGAAATAGAATGACCCAAGTAGTGCACCTGCTTTTGGCCAAAGAAGCATTTGCTTTTCTTTGTAAATAATTTATTAGTTCGTAGTAAAGATAGAACTAAAGATAGATGCAGGCAATGGTCTTGTAAGGTAAGACTATAAATAAGTATGTCATCAAAGAAAACAAGGACGAACCTTCTCAAATAGGGAGCAAATATTGAATTCATCAAGGATTGAAATGTGGCAGGAGCATTTGTCAATCCGAAAGGTATCACTTTAAATTCGAAGTGACCATGGTGAGTTTTGAATGCAGTCTTATAAATGTCATCTTCTTTCACCCTTATCTGCCAATAGCCTGATCTTAGGTCTATTTTGGAAAAAAAAATTACCCCTGCTAGCTCATTTAAGAGTTCCTCCACTATAGGAATTGAAAACTTATTCTTAATGGTTATAGCATTGAGTTGCCTATAATCCACACAAAGTCTCCAAGAACCATCCTTCTTTTTCACTAATAGGCATGGAGATGCAAAGGGACTTTTGCTGGTTCTGATGATGGTTGCAACTAGCATCTCTGAAATTTGTTTTTCAATCTTTACCTTCTAGTTATGGGAAAATCTATAGGGCCTTAGATTCACTGGTTGACTGTCTTCTTTTAATGTGATTGCATGGTCTTGAAACCTTGAAGGTGACATTTCCTTAGGTTCCCTGAATACATCTTCAAACTTTTTCAGTAACTGTTCAAGTTCAGGTCTGGTTGCACCTTTTTCCCCTTCAGAACTTGCAAAATATAGTTCTCCCATAATTTCATAATCTTTTTCAGTAATCTTCTGAAATTTTTCTCCAGATACAATTCGAACCTTGTCATGTTTCAATCTTCCTTTCAAAATGATGCATTCTTCTCCTCTTTGAAAACTCATTGTCATTTGTTTAAAGTCCATGTTGACTAGACTGTATTTTCTCATCCAGTCTACCCCTAGCACCATGTCACTCACTCCCATACTGAGTACTCGAAAATCATGTTCAAAAGTATTCCCCTGCATTTTCCATTGGAGTTGCATTGATTTAGCACTACTGTAAAGTTTCTCATCATTGGCTACAGTAATGACTAAGGGATTTGTAGTTATCACTTTAACTCCGTCTTTTGCCCAACCTGGGTTGATGAAGCTATGTGTGCTTCCACTGTCAACAAGTATACTCAAAGTTTTGCCATTGATGGAACCTTGAATCCTCAATGTGCTATGTCCCACGCATCCAGTTAAGGCATTGATGGATATCTCTAATTTTTCTTTTGCTGTTTTTTCTAATAACTCTTCACCACAGTCTTGTTCTTCTTGTTTTCCAGCAGATTCATCTTCTTCCATAGAATTCAATTGCTTCATTTTGCATTGGTGCCCTAGTGTGAATTTATCTCTACATTTAAAACATAGGTTGTTAGCCCTTCTATAATCCAACAAGGATTGCTTGGTTGTGCTCACTGTGGGCTTTTGAGGTGCATCAAAAACATTTTGTTGATTGCGTGAAAAAGTTCTTTGTCTATTTTTCCTTGTCTTCACTTCTAAAGCTAGCTCATGAAGTTTAGCTAACTTAAATGCTTCTATTAAGTTTGCAGGTCGTCCAATTTTGACTCGATGTCTCAACTCTTCCTTTAAGCCACTTAGGAAGCTTGACACAAAGTAGCATTCCTCATGATAGGGATTCATTTGAATAATAAAGGCTTGAGTTCTTCAAACTTGTCCTGGTAATCATCCACGGACCCCTTTTGAATCAGTTTGTTTAACTCTTCCACCACATCCATCTCATTCTTATCACTAAATCTGTGACAGAGATCTGCTTGGAATTCATGCCAGCTGATTCTATGTTTTTGCAAAACATAGCCATCATACCAAGTTTCAGCTCTCCCTTTTAGATGCATAGTAGCTAAGTCTACCTTGTTTTCTGATAAGTGCTCAACACACTATCACTTTTTACTCCTTTTATCGGCATTTATCACCAAATATTCACCCACTTGAACCAATGCATGTGCTTAATATGATATATTTAGAAGTTATACTTAAATAGATAATATTTATAGAAAAAGGCACGTTTTCCTGCGTTTTCATATCTGTGCAGGAAAACCATTGCCGCGGCAGCGACAAGGCCGAGGCAGGACCTGATGCCGAGGCAACAGCAGGAAGACAGGAAGCAAAGTGATAGGCGATGGAAAGACAAAAATATAAGGAACGTGTTTGGACTTGAAGCCCAAGAATCGGAGCTGGCTAGCACAAGGAAAAACCCAAAGGAAGACCACGCGGGAAAACCCCCTTAGCCGAATTCAAACTTGGAAATATAATATTATTATGTACTTAACTTGTTCTCTACTCCAAGTTGTATTCTACTTAGGAAAGGTTTGCCTTAGGTCTAGCCTATATAAAGACCTAGCCACCCAATGTATGAGAGATCGGAAATACCTAGGGAGAGCCGACTTCTACTCTTGTTTCCTTCCTCTCCATCATGTTCTAAAATCTTCATAGGGTTTAGGCGAAGGTTGTGGAGTATTTGTGAGAGGAGATTGTAATTTGTCTTTTATTCAATGCAATAAAAATTATCAAGGTTTGCATATCCTTTGTTATTCCTTGTTCTCGCATTCAAGCCCGGGAGGAAAGTTTGTGAGTTATCCATTTATCTAAGCTCGGGAGAGTTAGATTCACGAAAGGGGTAAGTACGGTGTTTCAATCGTGAAATACTAACTCGGCCTAGGGATAGGTTAAGAGTTTCAGCGGCTAAAAGAAGTGTGAGATTGGTTGGTGAGTATAATTGGTTCACGACGGGAGGTATCATCAAGGACTAGTCATCAACAGCACTCCGACTTATGGATAAGCGGAGTCATTCAAGGACACTTTGCCGAACTTTGGTAAAGTCTACCCACGAGCAAGGGATTGCCGCGGCAGACAGCGTTATCGCTGCCCAGGCAGTAAACTGCAGTGCTGTCGAGGCAGAGATATACGATTGCATTGGATAAAAACAAGTCAATCAAGTTCACAATACAATACAACTGAATCCTGGCCCATCTCTCTCTCTAATATTTCGACTCTTTATTTTTATTCAATTATTTTAGTTTAAATAAATCACATCAACTCACTTGTGTTTTTATCTTTCTATAGAGCAAGAAGATGAAGAAAGCATATTAAGTATACCAGTCCCTGAGGAGACGATAACTCGATAACATACTTATCACTTATTACTTGCGATGTGTCCGCTTGCACTGAACGCGCACTTTTGACACGCGACAAGTTTTTGGCGCCGTTGCCGAGGACTGGCAACTAAATTTTGTTTTCCTTGTTTTCTTGTTTCTTTTTATTTTTCTTTTACTTTTGTTTTTCTTGGTGTATGACCAGGGCCAATCCAACCAACCCCTTATACGAGTTAGATCCTGAGATTGAAAGAACAGGGTGAAGGTTGAGGAGACAAATCCGAGGAGTCATGGCAAAGGTTCAAGCAGGACAAAACATACCTGCCGGCAATGAAGGTCTTCCGCCGCCACCTAGGCCGCGATAGCTGACTGTCAGAGATTTCTTGGAGGAGGACTTAAATGGACTAAACCCAGGAGTCGTTACACCCGAGATTGAAGCAGCCTATTTTGAACTTAAACCCGTTATGTTCAACATGTTAAATACAATAGGACAATTTGGTGGGTCTGCAACTGAAGACGCAAGGCAGCATCTCAAATCTTTCATGGAAATCTGCAACTCTTTCAAAATCCAAGGAGTCCATGAAGATGTCTTGCGGTTAAAGCTATCCCCCTATTCACTGAGGGATAGGACGAAAGCTTGGTTGAATAGCATTCCAGCGGGATCTATTGGATCCTGGAGTGAACTTTGTCGTGATTTCATTACTCGCTTTAATCCTACTAATCTATATGATAGAATTCGTAATGAAATTACTTCTTTCCGACAAGCTGAAGACGAACCAATGTACGAGGCATGGGAACGCTACAGAGAGCTATTGCACAAGTGTCCGCTGCATGGATTTCCCTTATGGACACAAGTAACAATGTTTTACAACGCCACGAATGCCCCGACAAGGATGATGTTAGATGCCTCGGCAAACGACACACTCCTGGACAAGGCACCCGAGGAAGCTATTGAAATTTTGAATAAACTCGCAAGGAATGACTTCCAGTTTCCCACATCTAGGCGAGGAGGAGTAAGACGCCAAGCCACGGTAAACGAATTAGATTCATCAAGTTCAGTGGCAGCACAATTGGCCTATCTTACCAAGATGGTGCAAAACCTACAATTACAAAACAATACCCGTGAGGTCAAGGTAATTGATTCATGTTGTGATTTATGTGGAGGTAACCACAGTTCTGTTGATTGCATGAATCAAGAAACCGGTATGTATGTTGGGAACTACAACCGTAACAATGTGATGTCCAACACGTACAACCCCTCATGGAAGAGGCATCCAAACTTATCATGGAGCAACCCAAATAATGCCTTAAACCCAATCACTCAACCACCGGGATTTTAGCAGCCAATGCCGCAGCAGCAAGTCCAAAAACCGAGTCATACATGGCGGAAAATAGTAATTTCATCAAGAGGACTGACGCCTTCATGAATAGGACTGAGATGAGGCTACAAAATCAAGAAGCGGCCATAAAAACTCTAGAAACTCAGGTTGGGCAGTTTGCTCAATGTATAAACACTAGACCACAATGAGGCCTACCTAGCAATACTGAGGTTGCTAAGGTACTAAGCCATGAACAGTGTAAGGCAATCACTACCAGGAGTGGTCTACAGTTGAAAGAGAAGATCCCAGAGAACTGAACCCAACCGGCGGATCAACCAAGAGAAGAGGCTGAGCAAACCGAGACTAACAACACTGCCCCGGCAGCAAGCACTGCAGCGCCTGAGCAGTCTACCGAGGCAACAAAAATTCCAGTGGTGCCAGGTATACGATTCCAAACTAAAGAAACCCTGGAAGAGATGAGACCACCACCACATTTCCCACAAAGGTTGAAAAAACAAAAACAGGATCAATAGTTCAAGAAGTTCCTCGATATCTTGAAGCAAGTCCACATCAACATACCATTCGTTGAGGCCATTGAACAAATGCCCAACTATGCCAAGTTCTTAAAAGATATGGTATCAAAGAGAAAACGAATAGGTGAGTTTGAGACAGTGGCTGCCACCGAGGGATGCATGGCAATGCTGCATAACCGCATACCACCAAAGTTAAAAGATCTTGGTTGCTTCACTATACCTTGTGCGATAGGAAAAAGTTATGAAGGAAAGGCCTTATGCGACCTTGGAGCAAGTATAAACCTCATGCCTAAATCAGTCTTCCAAAAGCTTGGAATTGGAAGGCCAAAGCCTACAACAGTAATGATCCAACTCGCGGATAGATCCTATGTGCAACCTGAAGGCAAAATCGAGGACATACTGGTAAGAGTTGACAAGTTTATTTTTCCTACCGACTTCCTTGTCCTTGATTGTGAAGCAGATGACAACGCACCAATCATCCTTGGGAGACCCTTCCTAGCAACTGGACGCACGTTAATTGACGTGGAAAAGGGAGAATTAACCATGAGAATCAATGATCAGGAAATCAAATTAAATGTGTGTCAACTGATGAAAAGACACGACGAATTAGAGGAAGAATGTCAACTACTGAATGACCCAGATGATAATTACATAATCCCTTGTCTGAGCAACAATTGCCTCGGCAGTGATCTTCATGACATACCTCAGGGTTGCCTCGGCAGTAATTTGGATGATTGTTACAACCGTTCTTTAAACAGTGCTGAGACAACTGAGAAGGAGGAAGCAAACTGGACAGCACATCTTCCAGGTAAGTACTTTGAACCATTAGAGTATAAAGAGAAAAATGAACAATCTGGTAATAAAGAACCATTTGTCCCAGAACTAAAACCCTTACCAGAAAAACTAAAATATGCTTATCTAGGAGATAACCATACGATGCGGTAATCATTTCTTCTAAGTTGTTGCCAGAACAGGAACAAACCTTAATAGCAATGCTGCGGCAGCACAAAAAGGCAATCGGATGGTCAATTGATGATTTGAAGGGAATAAGTCCAGCAGTGTGCATGCACAAAATCCTCCTGGAAGAAGACCATAAGCCCACTGTAGAAGCTCAAAGGAGACTTAACCAGGCTATGAAGGAGGTAGTACGTAAGGAAATTATCAAAGGGCTTGATGCAGGAATTATTTATCCCATCTCTGACAGTGCATGGGTAAGCCCGGTGCAATGTGTACCTAAGAAAGGTGGTATGACTGTTATAACCAACGAGAACAACGAACTAATACCAACCAAGACTGTGACCGGTTGGAGAGTTTGTATGGATTATCGCAAGTTGAATAAAGCAACAAAGAAGGATCACTTCCCCTTACCTTTCATTGATGAAATGCTGGATAGACTTGTTGGTAAACCTTATTACTGTTTTCTTGATGGGTATTCAGGATATAATCAGATTGCCATTGATCCAGAAGATCAGGCAAAAACTACGTTCACTTGTCCATACGGCATTTATGCATTTCGAAGGATGTCGTTCGGCCTTTGCAATGCCCCGGCAACATTCTAGAGATGTATGATGGCAATTTTTTCTGACATGATCGAGGACTTTTTGGAGATATTTATGGATGATTTTTCAGTCTTTGGAGACAGCTTTGATCACTGCCTCGGCAATCTGGAAAAAGTGCTGCAAAGATGTGAGGAATCCAACCTAGTCTTAAACTGGGAAAAATGCCATTTTATGGTGAATGAAGGCATTGTGTTAGGTCACAAAATATCATCAAAAGGAATAGAAGTGGATAAGGCCAAGATAGACGTGATAAAGAATTTACCTCCACCAAATTCTGTGAAAGGAGTTCGAAGCTTCTTGGGACATGCAGGGTTCTATAGACGGTTTATTTCTAATTTTTCCAAAATTTCTAAACCTCTTTGCAACTTGCTTGAACAAGATAGGAAATTCGAGTTCAATAAAGAATGCACTGACGCATTCGAGACTCTCAAGGAGAAGCTAATCACTGCACCAATAGTTATCCCACCGGATTGGTCGTTGCCATTTGAATTAATGTGTAATGCTAGTGATCATGCTGTCGGGGCAGCACTCGGGCAGAGAAAGAATAATCTGTTTCATGTGATCTACTATGCCAGTAAAACGCTCAATGATGCCCAGATTAACTACACCACAACTGAAAAAGAATTACTGGCAGTAGTGTTTGCCTTTGATAAGTTTCGATCATATCTCATCGGATCAAGGGTCACTGTCCACACGGATCATTCAACAATTAAGTACCTTTTCTCAAAGAAGGATGCCAAGCCCAGACTGATTAGATGGATCCTTCTTTTACAAGAAGTCGACGTTGAAATCAAAGATCGCAAGGGTACAGAAAACCAAGTGGCCGATCATCTTTCTAGATTAGAGAACAAAGACAATACTCACTCACTTGAAGATATATAAGATAAATTTCCAGATGAACAAATACTGCAAATTGTTACTACTGCAAAAGATACTGCCGAGACAGAGGCCATCGCAGTATACAACCGCGCTGTCGCGGTATTGACTGAATACATATCTGCAACATTAACAGAAGACCTTGCTGCCGTAACATCCACCCCCTGGTATGTTGATATTGTTAATTATCTTGTTAGTGGTATTATTCCTTATAACCTCAATCATAACGAAAAGAAGAGATTTCAGCACAATGCAAAACATTATTACTGGGACGACCCTCTTCTGTTCAAGCATTGTGTAGATCAGGTTATAAGAAGATGTGTGCCAGAAGAAGAACAAAAAGCAGTACTCCAGTACTGCCATGACTCAACTTGCGGTAGGCATTTTGGAGGAAATAGGACAGCAGCAAAGGTACTGCAATCCGACCTATACTGGCCCACACTTTATAAAGATGCCCATGACTACTACAAGAACTGTGATCGCTGCCAACGCACAGGCAACATTTCAAGACGACATGAGATGCCTTTACGACCCATACTGGAAGTAGAACTGTTCGATGTTTGGGGAATAAATTTCATAGGACCTTTTCCATCTTCTCAAGGAAACCTTTATATCTTAGTGGCCGTGGATTACGTATCAAAGTGGGTCGAAGCAATCGCCACACCGCACAATGATTCTAAAACAGTTCAAAAATTTCTCAAGAAATTTTTTTTACAAGGTTTGGAATCCCTAGAGCAATCATAAGTGACGAAGGGAAACACTTCGATAACAGACTGATTGTCGCGGCCTTAAAGAAACTAGGCATCACCCACAAGCTCGCGATGGCATATCATCCACAGACAAATGGGCAAGCCGAGATATCCAATAAGGAACTAAAACAGATCCTTGAGAAGGTGGTAAATCCATCTAGAAAGGATTGGTCCTATCGTCTCGATGATGCTTTATGGGCTTACAGGACAACATTCAAAACTCCATTAGGAACATCACCATATAAGCTTGTGTTTGGGAAAGCCTGTCATTTGCCTGTCGAAATCGAGCACAAAGCATACTGGGCAGTCAAAAATTTAACTATGGATTGGGAAAAAGCCGGACAGAAAAGACTACTAGATCTCAATGAGATAGAAGAGTTTCGGACAACAGCCTATGAGAATGCCAAAATCTACAAAGAGAAAACAAAGAAATAGCATGACAGAAGGTTACTGCCGAGGCAGTTCCTGTCGGGGCAGCACGTCTCCTTTTCAACTCTAGACTTAAACTGTTTCCAGGAAAACTCAAATCTAGATGGTTAGGACCATTTGAAGTTGTTCGAGTTTTTCCCCATGGAGCTGTAACGATCAAATCACTAACAGATGACCATGAATTCAAAGTAAATGGCCAACGCTTGAAGCATTATTCTGGACCACATGACATAAAAACCATGGAGACCATCACTTTGGAAGATGCCCTAGCACGCCCTCCTTTAACGAATTAATGTCGCAACTTCCGATCTTTTATTTTCTGCAATTTATAGGAATAATTTTAGTTTAGGACATTTAATATCTACTGGTTGTTTTCTTTTGTTTTTAGTAGGAGAAGGAGAAGAAGTAGAGGCCCCGATGCATAGGACCCCACCCACTCGAGTCCAGCCGCCGAGGCAAGCAAAGGCGCAACCATCGCCCTCCCCAAGGACAAAGCACTTGGCATCAAGGCCACGGAGGAAAATTGTTACGAGCAGCTCTTTGGTGTCGCTCTAAAATTCTTTGTCCTTTATTCAATATTCATTGCTTTTACTATTTTTCCTTGCTGCATATAATTCATATTCTGTTTCGCCGTTTATTCCTTCCAAATATAAAGCATTGAAGACAATGCTTGGTTTGCGTTTGGGGGTGCAGATTCACTGCCAAGGCAACAATCTACTGCCGCGGCTTTGCCAAAAAAGGAGTACTCTAGTGATTTCTTTAATTTTTATGCTCCCCGCCTTACTTGAATTAACTTACACTCTTGCACTGCTCATCATCAGTATTGCCTTAGTTTATTCTTTAAGGCTATAGAAATCTTTCTCCTTAACATGTTTAGGTTCTGTCAAAAGGGCTTAACCTTAGGATGCTTAAGAATGAAAACTTAGAAGCTTACTATAGGAAGAACTTTACACACTTTTGGGACTAGTTGGATTATAGGAATTCTTTTAATGAACTTAGGTGATAAAGACTTAGATTTTTGGAAAAGTAACTAGAGGTTCCTACCACCGGCTCTAGAAAATCTCTTCTTCATGCTAGAGGTGCTCGAAATTGGCTCTAGTATGTATTAAGGAATATTAAAAAGAAAAGACAAAAAGGTTTTTAGTGAAAAGAAAAACACAAGTCTTTGAGGTGCCCGAAACCGGCTCAAGATTTGGGGTTTGAAAAAGAAGAGAACACTTAAACCAATGTCTATTTGTCTTGAACTTAGAGTTTATCTATGAAAGCCTTTAATCAACTTGTCCACAAAAACGCACACACTCACAAATCCTATAGTTTGTTTCTAGGTAAATTCTTAGGTAGCCGAATGATTAAGGCTTAAAGATAGGCCTAGCTATGGTGGGGAGAATAGATGGACATGTAAGACCAAGAGAGAGTAGAGTTCGGCAAATTGATGGTTTGCATTGCTTGAGGACAAGCAATAGTTCGAGTTTGGGGGTGTGATAAGTGCTCAACACACTATCACTTTTTACTCCTTTTATCGGCATTTATCACCAAATATTCACCCACTTGAACCAATGCATGTGCTTAATATGATATATTTAGAAGTTATACTTAAATAGATAATATTTATAGAAAAAGGCACGTTTTACTGCGTTTTCATATCTATGCAGGAAAACCATTGCCGCGACAGCGACAAGGCCGAGGCAGGACCTGATGCCGAGGCAACAGCAGGAAGACAGGAAGCAAAGTGATAGGCGATGGAAAGACAAAAATCTAAGGAACGTGTTTGGACTTGAAGCTCAAGAATCGGAGCTGGCTAGCACAAGGAAAAGCCCAAAGGAAGACCACGCGGGAAAGCCCCCTTAGCCGAATTCAAACTTGGAAATATAATATTATTATGTACTTGACTTGTTCCCTACTCCAAGTTGTATTCTACTTAGGAAAGGTTTGCCCTAGGTCTAGCCTATATAAAGACCTAGCCACCCAATGTATGAGAGATCGGAAATACCTAGGGAGAGCCGACTTCTACTCTTGTTTCCTTCCTCTCCATCATGTTCTAAAACCTTCATAGGGTTTAGGTGAAGGTTATGGAGTATTTGTGAGAGGAGATTGTAATTTGTCTTTTATTCAATGCAATAAAAATTATCAAGGTTTGCTTATCCTTTGTTATTCCTTGTTCTCGCATTCAAGCCCAAAAGGGAAGTTTGTGAGTAATCCATTTATCTAAGCTCGGGAGAGTTAGATTCACGAAATGGGTAAGTACGGTGTTTCAATCGCGAAATACTAACTCGACCTAGGGATAGGTTAAGAGTTTCAGCGGCTAAAAGAAGTGTGAGATTGGTTGGTGAGTATAATTGATTCACGCCGGGAGGTATCATCAAGGACTAGTCATCAACAACACTCCGACTTAGGGATAAGCGGAGTCATTCAAGGACACTTTGCCGAACTTTGGTAAAGTCTGCCCACGAGCAAGGGATTCCCGCGGCAGACAGCGTTATCGCTGCCCAGGCAGTAAACTGCAGTGCTGCCGAGGCAGAGATATACGATTGCATTGGATAAAGACAAGTCAATCAAGTCTACAATACAATACAACTGAATCCTGGCCCATCTCTCTCTCTAATATTTCGACTCTTTATTTTTTTTCAATTATTTTAGTTTAAATAAATCACATCAACTCACTTGTGTTTTTATCTTTCTACAGAGCAAGAAGATGAAGAAAGCATATTAAGTATACCAGTCCCTGAGGAGACGATAACTCGATAACATACTTATCACTTATTACTTGCGATGTGTCCGCTTGCACTGAACGCGCAATTTTGACACGCGACATTTTCCTCAGAAATTTCTAGCAAGGAGAAATATTTCTGACATTTTCGAATCCAGCCTCTCGGATTTGTTCCATCAAACACTTGTAATTTCAACTTTGGTCGAAAACTATTTCCCCTAACATTATTGCCCATAGGAAGTACGTTCTGAGTTTCCATTTGTGTACTAGCATTTTTTTCTACCTCTCCTATCTTTATTTTTAACTTTTGTTGATGTAGAAGAGCTTGAATAGGATTAACTAAAAGACCAGGGATATCAGGTTTGAAGGAATACCTTGTATTTTCATCTAAAACAGTCACCATAGTTTGAACTTTGCTGGTGTTGCCTGGTTGATTAAAAGTTGTGTTGTGTTTTGCCGAGCTTTCTGGACTTTCTTCCTCTACTTTCTTTTGGACTGTTTGTAGGATTTGCTCCAGTAAGCCTTGTGTTTTGTCCATCCTATCTTCCAGCTTGGAGATTCTCTGTTCAGTGGTTCCCTGATGTTTCTTCCACCATTTGGGAACTGCATCTTCATTGTCCATATCTTCTAGTTGTTTTTGGATAGAAGCGAGTTGGGTATGTAATTTTGACAGGTCTAAATCCTTTGTCATTTTTGTTTGTTTTCGTGTTTTTCTCAGCGTAATAGGGATCTCAAACAGGCTTTGGCTACCAATTTGTTATGGTTACTGTAAAATAGAATAGAAAGAAAGGGATTGCAGGAGAGAATAAGAAGGTAGATTGCAGAAAATAGGTATTTTTACATCAGCAAAAAGATAACTCATCATTATACCATGATGGAATATAAAAATTCAAGACAAAATTATTAGCTGCCAGGTGTCCTTCTCTCCTCAAGTTTCTCCAACGGCTGTTTGTTGTGGTCCAGTCATGGGCACAACTAATTCTGTAGATGCCTCTTTGTCCTTCATGTTGGCTGAAACGCTGTCGTTTGGGATAGTTGCTAAAACGTTGCCGTTCCTTTCATCTTCAAGGGTCGAGTTTGGCCTCTTTGAAGTCTCTTTTCCCGCTAACATTGTGACACTTTTAAATCCTTAAAATCATTTCTGACAGAGAATAAAACACACTTGTTGATCACCTAAGTAATCAACCCTCTTTGGACAGTGATTACGGACTGTTTAGTGGGAAGATATATCTTGGGTTCCTTCCCCATTTTTGCTTAGGGATGCATGACTTCTTTAAGGGGTTAGACAAGATGAGTGTTTGTGTTAATCGAGAAAGATAAGTATTTTGGTGAGTTATCTAACTTCAGGGTCAATGTGTATTGTTATGGGATTTGGATAGCAGTGTGATTGTTTTTTCTTTTGACGGTAAGTAGTTGTTTCGTGTCATCATAATTGGACGGTCTAAGATAGACGGTAACGAGAAATAAAATCTCAGATTGGTTATAACAAGTGTATACTTGATAACTGTATAGATAATTTATTTTGTATACCTTTTTTAACTAATTTTTTTTATGTGTTTAAACTTATATTATAATGACCCAAATTTTAAATTAGTGAAATGAGTCTCAAATTCGTTTTGAATCTTAAAATTGATAATAAAAAAACTATTTTGGAAGCTTCGTTTATTTAATTTGGGGTTTTAAAACAGAGATCGAAGGTTGGAGTCTAAAGTAAAAATACTAAAAAAGATGTGTGTTTATTATTTGGTTTATCTATTGTTGAGTTTGATGTCTTCAACCGAATTATGTTATCAAGTAGTGGAGAAGTTTCTTGGATGTCTTGATGGAAATAAATAGATAAAATAATGAATTCGGTGATTTAGAGTGGTTCAACTTTCTAACCAAAGCTTACATTCATTACCTTAACTTTCCCACTGAGAATGTCCAAATTCACTATGATTTTTTTTTCTTTTTTCAAGATTTAAGAGGCAACAATTACAACCTAGACTTACCAACCAAGCCTAACATCTAAAAGTTTATAATTTAAGTTTTGAAAACCTTCTCTTAAAACAGAATGTAATCATCATTTTCATCCAGAGTTCGAACAAACCCTATACTAAATTCCCTAAACCAAAATCATAATATATTAATTTTAAAAAATATATAATAAATAAACCAATTTTAAAAAGAATAAAAAAATCAATTAAAGACAATAAACCAAAAAAACATTATACATATTAAATAAAAAGTCCATAAAATAGTCCAATACATTATTCAAATCTACCTAACCCAATCTACTATTGAAACTCGTTAGCCCATACAACTAAATCCCTATTAAGTCCTAACCCCGAATAACCACTACACCAATATAACCCAACCGAATAATTCAACAGCCCCTAACCCATTATAATCCATAGCCCATTATCAAAACCCAAACATTATAAACGGTCATAATCCAAATGCATCAAACTCGAACATCCATGACCCGATTTATAACCCTGATTGTGACCTGACTCTTCCTCTTCCCTGACAACCTTTTTCTACTCTTCAATTTTTGATAATTCTAGAAACCTTTGAAAGATGACCTTCCAAATCTTAGTAGTCATATAGATATATGTACATATGACAAAGGAGAATATATTATATATATATACACACAAAAACTCTTCGTAATGTAGTAATATATATATATAATAATGTGATATAATGTGTATATAATAATAATCGGTGAAAATCATATTAAAGAATATGTTTATATACATAATATTCTATACATGTGATATGAAACGTGATATATATAGTATATGTACAGGCCAAAAAGTAGAGTAAAATAAAATAAGGGGTCGAAATGAAAATAATTAAAAAATGGACGAAATCGAAAACAAAAACAAAATTAAAATAGGCTTGAAATTAAAGCAAAAACCAAACTTGAAGGATTGAATTCAATATTTTCCCAGAGCCAAAGTTGAACCGATAAGAGAGACTGAGGATCTGATGGGTGATTAGCCCATTTTTTAAAACACGCGGATTCTTCCCCTGGGTCGAGTCACCACGCGGGTCTAAAGGAACAAAAACGTTGTCATTTTATAAAACAAATAAATAAAATTTTCATCAAGCTAAATGACCATAAACTTCATTTCCTTCTTTCTTTAAAAAACATAGAAGAGAGCTGAAAAAGCTCTGAAAAGAGAGAACCTTAGTCCCCCAAGAACCCACAAAACAACGACTAATCCATCGCAGCGGTCGACGACGGTGACGAAAACTTAAAACCTATCCTTTTCTTATTGTAAGCCTAGATCTGAGCTTAGATTTAGAAAAAAAAACATCTTTTTCTATTTAAATATCATTAAATCGAAATAAAACCTTTCTTTTTCATGGATCTAAAACAGGGTTTCAAACCCTTTTTCAAAACTGAGTTTTAAAAATCTTCTTTGAAAACCGATGGAAATAGAAGACAAAGAAAGATATAAAACCTATAACACCCCGAAAACCGGTCTAGTCGGAATTATGTCCTGATGATCGGAATTTTGTATCAGAAAGCCTTGAATGTAATACTGAAACCTTTTTGTACTCAATTATAGTGTAATGGAACTTTAATTGAGTTTAATTTTGGATTAAGGACTTGTTTAGAAATAATAAAAGTTGTTTGGTGACTAAATTATAAATATTAGAAGTTTAAGGACAAATTTGCAAACTTTAAAAAGTTGAAGGACCACCCTCGTAATTAACCATTTTTGAAATGCTTAGTCACCTCCTTGGTGATTGAATTCATGTGGGTTGGCCTCAACCTTTTCATGAAATCATGACATCTAAATAAGGAAAAGAAAAGAAGAAAGGATAAGTTTAGAAAAATTATAATATTGATTTTCTTAGCTTGGAGGAAATTATGTGATTGGTCCAATTGGAGGCAATCACATGGCCTTCCAAACTCTCGACAAGCTTGGTATATAAGGATAAAAGAAGGATTGAATAAACAACCGAGAGAAAGTTATAAGAAATTTCATCATCTTTTTCATCAATTTCCTAAGCAAAGAAACAAGCACCTTCATTGTTGTCTTCAAGTTTGAGCAAGCAAGCACCTATATCTCATCTTTGTCATTTGGTTGTTTTCAATACACCAAATTATAGCTAAGGAGTTGGTGAGTAAAAATCCTCTTTCTATTATTAAATTCCGTGGATGATTTATGTTTAATTTTAAGAAGAATTTTTGAAGGATTAATGTTAAGACCCATATGTTCTAAAATTTAATTCATAGAGTTTATATTGTATCCAAGCTTATTTAAGCTCCAGAATGTACCTTTCATTGTTAAGAGTTGTTAGTGACAATTTCATGTATTTTGTTTAGCTAACATCATAAAGGAGCTATCATCAAATTCTAATAAGGGTAAGGAAGTTATTAACCAAGTGATTTGAAAGTGTGTCAAGGTGAGTGTAGTAGAGTCATGATAATAGCTAAATACTTTTCCATTTCATTTCATTGATCATTGTTTTCATGTAGCATGATATTGATAAGAAAAGGGTATGAGACCATATAGTGGGTTATGGTAAGTTTTGGTAAGTTTTTTTATTGCATTGATTTTGATTATACCATTGAATCATTAAAATATTAACCATTGAATTTATTGAAATGAACCTTGATCTAAAGGATTAAGACTTAATGAATGGATTTATAATGCCTTAAAAATTGATATTATGTTAAATCATGCTTATTATAGATTGCTGGTAAAATTCTACAAGAATTTGATTCCATCTTTTAGGTCAAATTAATTAAAAACTAGCTAAAACTTGATATTACAGGTCATGCGTATCGAAACGGGTTCTTGATGTTTCGATACGGCCTGCTTAGTATCTAGGAAAATTTGGGAAATTGGCCTGGTATCAAAACCATTTGAAGGATGTTTCGATATGTTTTCTCACTGGAATTTTTCGTTCTGATACGAATATATGATGTATAGAAACGCCTTGTCAAGTCAAACCTTTAGGACCCTTGGTCGATATTCATGTATCGAAACCATTAATAAGTGTATCGAAATAAGCCTAACAGTATTACCTATCATGAACCTTGGTATCGAAACAGTTCCCATGTGTTTTGATACACCCTTATCGGTTAAACATGGTTGACTTGGACTTATACATAGTGTTTTGATACAACTCCTGAGAGTATCGAAACGGGTTATGGAGTAACTGAATTAACTAAATAGACATCAATGTTTCGATACGATCTCCTTGGCGTATCGATACTGATCCACTAAGATAACAGAATTACCGACCCTGACAACACCATATTGATACAAACCCTTTCTGTTTCGAAACAGATACCTATTTTCCTTAAGATAAACTTTTAATTAATAAGAATTGCCTTTAAATCCTTAGAGTATGAAAAGTTTCAAATTAATCCAAAACGAATAGGTTTCTCATTCTGATTAGACGGAGTAAAGATTGAATGATAAATCATGACTAAACCAAACTGAATTAACGAAAAATGTTACCGAATCATTAAATCCTCTGATTGTAGCATCTTTCGACCCGGTTCTCTACTAGGACGGGAAGGAGGTGTTATAAAACCGGTGCCAATGACGAAAAATCAACTCTCCGATTTAAAAGGTAAACCCTAAATTAATAAAAAAAAATACTTTGAAAATCTGTGTTTTCATTGATTCTTGGAAAAAGCCTTGTCTAGGGTTTACATTTGATTTTCTATGGCTTTTATAATCATTAAAATGTTTTAAAAAGAAAAGAAATAAATGAAAATTGCTTTGATTGTTCTCCTTTTTGTCTGTATGTATTGGTGACATTGTTAGTTCGTACGAGGGGAAGAAAGGACCACTGCCATTTAACCTTACTTTGGCCGATTGTAGGGAGATTGGGGACCAGATCGATCCTAGTAGAATTCAAAAGGGGGCCGAGGTTCTTGCTGAAGTGGTTGCCGGTGTGGATCCACGGTGGTAGACATGTCACTGATGTGGCTAGACGTGGACTTGAGGTGGTCTAGGAGTGGCAGATCTAAAGGGTCATAATTTCAAATATTTCTGGAATCTGGAAAGGCTGTCAAGGGGAGAGGAAGAGTTGGGTTTGGTGATACGGATCATGGATTTAGTATCCAGATTGACCGATTTGGGAGGTTAATCGGTTCAAATGTTGGGTTGATAGATTTGGATGTGGGTATGGTGTAAGGTTGTTTGGGCTTAGAGGATATTAATTGTTTGGGCTAGAAAGATTGGGTTTAGTTGATGGAAAGGTATTGGTTTGTAGGTTAGATATGGTGTTGTAATTAAACTTTTATTAATGGAATGATTTTTGGATTTTTTTAAATGGAAGTGGCTTATTATTATTTTTTTTTAGTTTTTTTAAATATGGTTTAATTTGAAATTTATTCGGTTTAAGGTTTATTCGAACCTCAAACAAAAATGATGATTATATATTTCGTTACTTTTTAAAGGTAACACCGTTAAAAAACTTATTTAACTTATAAATAGGTGCCCAAGATAAATATCTTTCTGAGATAGGTGTCTAATATTTTTTTCAAATAAGTATCTAAAGTTTTATTTCGTTAGCATTTTAATATAACACTGTTAAAAAATTAGGGTGAACTACATAGATGATCACCAACTATTATGTTGGTATCGAAATGGCCACTATTCCTTAAAAAGCGTCAAATCTACCAGTTAACTATTAAAATGACATCAATATAGTCACTGACCGTTAAAAACTAATGGACTGATGACGTGGTAGTTAAAAATAAAATGAAATAATTAAACATTTACTCCTTTTTATTCATAATTTTTTAAAATTTAATCTTAATTTTATTATAATAAAATGATATAATTATTTAATTAGGTGGTGACATGTGTCACCACCTGATTAAAGGAGAAATGCAAAATTTAAACCTTTGTTATTAAGGCTATGTTTAGCATTGCGTTCTAAACCAGCTTTTGGCTAAAAGCTGGTTTAGAATGCAGAAGCAATGCTAAAGAGTTAACTTTTGGAGAAAAAACTGCGCTTGAAAAGTGATTTTCAAACCAAACACAAAAGCTAAAATTTTTAGCTTTTGCGGTTAGAAAAGTGCTTTTAGGAGTCAGATTATAATGTTAACCTTCATTTACTATGTTTTATTATAATTTAATTTTTATAAATACATAATTATATTTAGGATAAACTACATAAATGGTCCCTTGACTATACCTTAATTATCTTTTACATCCCCTGACTATCAAATGTTATAAATTGGTCCATTGACTAACTTTTTTTTATATAAAGTGGTCCAGTGTCATTAAAAATTTGACGGGAAACTGATGATGACGTTAACATGCTGACTTGGATAACCATGTGACATCCTCAATCTCTATAATCCAAGTCAGCATGTTAACGTCTACATCAGTTTCTCTTTAAATTTTTAACGACACATGATCACTTTGTATTAAAAAAGTTAATCAATGGACCAATTTGTAACATTAGATAGTCAGGGGATGTAAAAGATAATTGAGGTATAGTCAAGGGACCATTTATGTAGTTTACCCTTATATTTAACATAAATTATTTTTTTAGTTTAAAAATTATATGTATTCATGTCAAATTAAAAAAAAACACTTTTGAAAAGCATTTTTCTCAAAAGAACTTCCGAAAAGAACTTCTGAAAAGAACTTTTCAAAAATAATTTATGTATTCATTTATTAATATTTTTATATTTTATTATAATTTAAATTAATATTATAATATAAAAGAATTTGATTATCATTTAAATACATATTTTTTAACTTATAATATCATGTCTAAAATAGTCATTTACTTTCTCAAAAACACTTTTTGACAGCAATACTAAACACATACAGTGGCAGATTTATGTGTATGATAGGGTAGGCCCAGGCCCACCCTGAACTTTTTAAACTTCATACATTTGTCTTTAAATTTTTAAAATTTTATGAGTTAGTCCTTCATTTTTTTAATATTTATGAGTTGTGCCCACCCTGAAATTTGAAAATTTCATATGTGCCCAACCTCAAATATTTTTCTGGATCCGCCACTGAACACATATATCTCAAACTAAAAATTCAAAGAGAACTTTTCCACTACACTTTTTAAAAGCAATGCTAAACTAACCCTAAGAGGAATTGAACTTAACTTTTTCACTACACTTTTCAAAAGCAATGCTAAACTATCCCTAAGAAGAATTGAACTTAAGCACTTAGGAGGGAAATTTCATGACTTAGCCACTAGGCCAAGAGCAACTTTAATATATAATACACTAACACTAGTATATATTTATTGTTCGTTTACCTTTGTTCTTTTATATTCATATTTTTTTAATTTAATTAAAAATAATAATTAAATTATTATATAATGCAAATTTTAAATTTATTTAAAAATTTAAATTATAATAAAAATTCATTTAGGGTTTAGGATTTAAAGTTTGGGTTTTGGGTTTATAGTTTAAGGTTTATGGTTAGTGTTAGGGTTTAACATTTAGGGTTTGTTAAATAAACCATAACCCTAATCCTTAAATCCAAAACCCTAAATAGTAAACCATAAATGAATTTTTTATTATAATTTAAAATTTTTAAATAAATTCAGAATTTAGAGTTTAGGGTTTAGGGGTTTAAATAAAAATGTATTAATTTAAAATTTTTAATTTATTATATAATAATTTAACTATTATTTTTAATTAAATTTTAAAAAATAAATATTAGATTATATATGTGAATGCAAAAGAACAAAGGTATACGAACAACAAATATATATTAGTGATAGTGTATTATATCCCAAAATTATTGTTGGACTAGTGGCTAAATCATGAGTTTTTCCTCCTAAGTGCCCAGGTTTGATTCTCCTTGGCTATAGAGGTCTAAATTTTGCATTTTCTCCTTTAAATCAGGTGGATAATCCTCCAATACGTTTCACTATCTAATTAAATAATTATATTATTTTATTATAATAAAATTAGGATTAAATTTAAAAAATGTATGAATAAAAGGAGTAAATGTATAATTATTCTATTTTATTTTTAATTGTCACGTCATCAGTCTGTTATTTTTTAACGGTAGGTGATTATATTGATATAAGTTTAATAGTTGACTGATAGATTTGACACTTTTTAAAGAATAATGGCCATTTCAATATCAACCCTATAATATCATGACTATCTATGTAGTTTACCAAAAAATTTATCACTCAATAATAAATTGACATGTGACTTATTTTTTTATTATAAAAATAAAATAAATAAAATAATTTTAAAAATATTTTATAATTTTGGGATAAATAACGTCTTAGGAAATTTTAGGTTCTAACTTTCGTCGTGTTATTTTATGTGAGAAGTGAAAAATAAAGACTTTTTCATTTTATACATAAATAAATAATAAATAATAAAAATATTAATAAAAAGGTAAGTGTCACGACTCGGATTCGGATCTGAGTGTTGGGATAACTCAAGGAGTTGGACTTTGATTTTGGTCCCCGAGTTAAGTGGTTTTGGGCCTTGTTAGGTCTTAGGCTTGTTGGGATGAGATTTGAGGCTTGTTTAGTAGGGGTATTTTGGTAAATACCAAAATCAACGAGAAGTGGGGTTTGGGGTTTTAATTCCCCTATAGAGTGATCTCACTCTTTTTCCCTCTTCACCTCTCATCCCCCTCATCTTGAAAGCAAGAAAAAGAAAAGGTAAAAGGTTGGAGCTTTGAGAGTTTTGTTAGAAATCTTGTTTTAGTGGTTGAGAGAAAGTTCTAAGGCTCAAAGAGTTCTACTTAACAAGGTAAAAGTTGCTTAAGTTGGTGAGGAAAAAGTGGTTGAAAGTTTAGTTCGGTAATAGTTTTTTGAGAGCTTAAATCCCAGATTTTGTGTTTTTAAGCTTTGAAGATCATGCTAGGGTGGTTTTAAGTTGTTGTTTATCTTTTCCTTGTACAGAAACAAGTTGGAGAGCCCTATAGGAGCTTGGGGAAGGAGAAACAAGTTTGATACCCCTCATAGGAGTTTCGATACACCTGCGCAATCTACCCAACTTTTTAAGGGTCGAGTTTAAGGGTTCCATACCTTATCTTAGGGGTTTCTATGGGTTGGTTAAACTATAAAATGAATATTTAAACCGAGAAATAGGCTCCTAACCCCGTTTATGAGATAATCGAATAATAATTGGAATTTAGTGGTATAAATCAATATTTGAAACCATTAAAGGTTCGGTGTAATACACTTGAGTTATATGGCTTACTAGGAACCTTGCTTAGTGTTGATGGGTTGCCTAGAGTATATTATATAATTATGAGATATAGTACCTAATAACCTTGCTTAGTGTTGATGGGTTGCTAGAGATAAATATTATATGAAAGGTAAAATTGATAACTTTGCTTAGTGCTGATGGGTTCCTTAGAGTATTATGTGGAGTGACATGCCACGAACCTTACTTAGTGCTAATGGGTCCCTTACTTCTATACTACTTATGAGGTGATATGGACACCTAATATATATATATGAGATATTAGGCAATAGGCATCTATCTTAGAAAAATATATAGTTTGTGCACATATTTATATGTTAAATAAGTTTTTTTAACTATGTTACTTTAAGACACTAACAAAATAAAATTTTAGGTACTTATTTTAACAAAAAAAATATTAAACACCTATTTTAAAATATATATATTGTTATGAATATATTTATTCATGGTGGATATCCATATATTAAGTTAAAGTTTAATGGGCTTTATTATTAGGGTTTAATACCCATTGGAATTAGGGTTTCCATCTTATGCTTATAAATATAGACTTTTGGACAAAGCATTGTACACAACTCTACTTTGAGAATATAATAAAATATCTCCCTTTTGTCTCTCACTTTTCTCTCTTTTCTTCTTGTTCTTTATTTTATTCACAACACGTTATCAACACGAGTTTGCTCAGAAGATTTTTATTTCAAGTCTCTTCAAAGATTTACCCGGTATGTTCTTTTTCAATCTTTTATATTTTAATTTATAAAATAATACATATACGATGATGATTATAATTTTTCTCTTTCGCATGTAAATATTCCTATTTTTTTCTAATGATATTATGTGTTTATTTCATGTCATTAATATTTTGTTTTAATAATTTAATCCGAGTATATTGGCTGGACATCCCGTTCTGCGAGGCTACTGGTCTCAAAGGAGGTTCTTTTTAAAGGACCTTGTGGACTGGTTTAACAACGCCGCGTATGATGATTAAATTTTTATTCTTTGTATATATTGAATATATATCGGTTGATCAATTACTATTTAATAGTATGAATATTATAAAGTCTATATTTGCTTGGAAGCAATATTTTTTTTGTGTCAAAAAACTCGACTATAGACTTCTCTCAAGTTCAAGTTACGAAAATTGTCTTGATCAAAGAATTTTTATGGGAGACATTCCCTGAAGTGAATGCATGCATGATGCTTATTCCATGCAATTATTGGATTTATGACATTCCTTAAAGTGAATGCAAGCATGATGATTATTCCATGCGATTATTGGATTTATGACATTCCTTAAAGTGAATGCAAGCATGATGATTATTCCATGCGATTATTGGATTTATGACATTCCATGAAGTGAATGCAAGCATGATGATTATTCCATGCGATTATTTGATTTATGTCATTCCCTGAAGTAAATGCAAGCATGATGTTTATTCCATGCGATTATTGAATTTGTTTCATTCCTTGAAGTGAATGCAAACGTGATAATTCACTATATGGTTAGTGAATAAAACTCAATTATGTGCCAGAGTATCATTGATGAAGATATGTTAGAAAAAAAAACATACTCCACTTTTCATGCCAACAATGTTATCCTTCAGACACAATATCGTGAAAAAAGCTTTAAGAAATATTCTGAGTTAATTTCTTGCCTTCTTGTGGTTGAGCAAAATAATGAGTTGCTCATGAAAAATCATGAATATCGCCCAACAGGCTCCGCTCCATTCCCTGAAGCGAATGTGACATTATATAGCAGAATGAATAAAAGCCACATTAGTAATTGAGGTTGCGATTGAAGTCATAAAATAAACATGGATAAGATGATTCTTTTAAGAATACTTATGTCCACTAGAAGTGGAATTATAAAGATGACAAGAATGGTAGAGATCATATCAAAATCTTTATGTTATCAATGTGATGGTATAAACCATTGATCTCGTACTTGTCAAACGCCGAAGTATTATGGACTTTATTTATAATCATGAAAGATAAATTAAAGAAAATATAATCAGATTTTCTTTGTGGCGAAAATAATAACGTTATTGATCCAACTCATTTGGATATTGATAATTTTTCTCATAGTCCTTCAAGATAATAAGTCTCCATTTATTTTATTTTTCTTATAACATCTAAAGGAAATAATTGATTTTTTATTTATTTTGTTTTATGTTAATTTATTTTTAATTATTATATATTTACGTTAATTTATTTTACATATTATTTATTTACGCTCTATGTTAATTTATCGTTAATTTATTTTATATATTATTTATTTATATTCTATGTTAATTTATCCTTTGAAGAATATTATCACTTCCGGAATGAAATCTACAATGAATTGTGGCTATTTATGCCAAGCAGACAGTGCAAGTACTCATACTATATTTAAGCATAATAATATTTTCCCATTTAAATAAAAGGGAAAATGTGAGTACTATATCTCAAAGTACTGAAATATCAATGCTTCGAAAGAGCTTTTGAGAGGTTATCTTTGATAGATAACCGATTTGATATAATGTGCTATATTTAATATTTTTCATTCCCCGAAGTGAATGGTACAGAGTACATATTTTTCATTCCCCGAAGTGAATGAAATAAAGCACATATTAAAAGGTGCATAATTATGCATATTTTCCCATTTTAAATGCAAGGGAATAATATGAGTACTATATCCAGAAGTACTAATATCACAGAAAGCTCCGATTGAGCAAATATGTTATTGAGACTTTATCTCATATTTACAGTGCATTATGCTCGTTGAGCAAATATGTTATTGCCAAATGAGACTTTATCTCATATTTACAGTGCACTATGCTCGTTGAGCAAATATGTTATTGCCAAATGAGACTTTATCTCATATTTACAGTATATTATGCTCGTCAAAGTCGCAAAAAGACTTAATGAATTTTAAAGATATTTACAGAAATATATTGAGAATATTAGTCAAGGGATGTTGACTATCTCAATATTACGAGTATAATTCAAGACAATAAGGAAATCTTGGCAAAATTACATACACTGTCATCCATATTGTACTACATAAGAATTAGTACAAATTGAAGCTCATGCTATTAAAAACCAGATGTTTATTGATAATTTTATTTGGCATGATCGGTCAGACCATCCCGGTTCAATTATGATGCGAAAATTAGCTGACACTTTCATGTGATCATTTATTGAAGAACTAAGATTTTCTTCATGGTAATTTTTCATGTAATACTTGCTATGAAAGCAATTTGATTATTCAATCATCAACAATTAAGATAAAGTATAAATCTATTACTTTTCTGGAACGGACACAAGGTGATATATATGGCCCACACACCTTTTCTAAAAATCCATCTAGATATTTTATGATTTTTATCGATGCATCGACTAGATGGTTATATGTATCCTTGTCATTAACCCGCAACTTGGTGTTTGCGGGGCTACTTGCTCAGTTGATAAAATTACGAGCACATTTTCCAGATTATTTTCTAAAGACAATCAGTCTTGATAATGTTGATGACATGTAATTTTACATGTAGTATCACAAATTTGTATCAAGCCAATAAATGATCATAAGTTCTCCCCATTACAAATGGTTTTTGGTCAGGAACCAAATATTTCTCATCTTAGATTTTTTTTTGTGCGATATATGTTCTAATTGCTCCACCACAACGCACAAAGATGAGTTTTGTTGGAAATATATATAAGAGCTTCTGATAGGGGATTTATTTACAACCCGATTTATAGACTATCATTTTAATGAGTCAGTTTACTCAACATTAGGGGGAGAAAATAAATAGCTGGAAAAAAAAAGTTAGAATGAATTTTCATTTTTTTCATTTTAATCCATGTACTACACAATGTGAACTATAAGTTCAAAGGATAATTCATTTAGCAAATCAATTGCTAGATATTTTGTTGACCTTAAAAGAGTGACTAAGTCACGTATACCAGCTATGAATGCTCCGATTAAATTTGATGTCATGGAAGGACAAACTCTAGTTGCTAATGAGTCTAACTTACGCTTAAAGCGTAGTAGACAAGTAAGTTCCAAAGATAAGAGATCCTCGAAAAAGAAAAGGAGCTATATTTTATGATAGTCTGATCGAGGAATCAATGATTATGAAAATCTCTAGAAGAGATTAAATGGTCTCCAACAAAGACATTGACGTGACTCAGGTACCTGATAATAACGAGATCTCAATAGATTATGTCATGTTTGGTAATAAGTGGAACTGAAATTAAATCGACGTCGTTAATATATTTACATGCAATATAGCACTAGAGATTTTATTTGATGATGTGGATCATGAATCATTGTCAATTGGACAATGTAAACAAAGAAATGATTGGCCAACATGAAAGAGGCAATTGAGGAGAAACTAAAATCTCTTTTGAAAAGAGAAGTATTTGGGCCTATAGCCCACACATTGAAATATGTAAAGCTCGTGGATATAAACGAGCCTTTGTGAGAAAGAGAAATCAAAAGGGGAAATCATGAGATATAAACTCATTTGGTTGCACAAGGATTCTTATAAAGACATGAAATTGATTATGAGGAAAATATATTCTTCGGTGGTGGATGCAACTACTTTTAGATTTTTATCAGTCTGGCAATAAATAAAATTACTTGGTTTCTGCCTAATGGATGTTGTTACATCATATTTGAATGGGCCTCTTGACAATAATATTTACATGAAACTTCCGGAAAGATTTAGATTGCCATAAGCAGTTCATTCAAGTTCTCGAGAACATTATTCAATCATATTGAATATATCTTTTTATGGCTTGAAACAATTTAGGCGTATTTGGTATGATCGCCTCATTGAATATTTATTAGCATAATGCTATATGAATTATTTCCCCGAGCATTTTTATTAAGAGGTTCAGCTCTGAATTTTTATTGTTGTGTATGTCGATGATTTGAATATTGTTGAGACTCGTGAAGATACCTCCTCAAATCCTTATGCATCTATCGACATATAGAAAAATATTGAAAGAGACTTTACATACATAACGCATATCTATTGATCAACCCTTATGGTTGTTGCTAGTCTCTTACTGTAAACAAATATTTTTTCGTCTCACGAAAAGGGTAATGATATTCTTGGTCTAAAGCACAATATACACATTATTTGATCTGGAAGCATCGTATCTTAGCTGGTCCAGAAATATTATTTAAGTTCTACGAGATCATTACCTTTAAATATTTGTTATGCAAGAGGCAAAGCCGAAATATGTGTTTGGCTAAGCATATCCTGAAGATATGTGAATTTTTTTTTCACAAGAGAAGATGCAAGCTATCTTGTACAGAGATAATACAAAATCTATATCTCAAGGTGGATATATCAAATATGATAAAGCGAAACATATTTCTTCAAGTTTCGTCCCTCATGATTTTTAGATAAATAGTGTTCAATGAATCATTTCAAGCAATGATCTAGAAGATTTATCCACTAGTGCATGATCTACTTCAACATTTGAAGATTGTATTCAATATTGAATTATGAAGATTCAAAGATCTTATGTGATATTTTCATGAGGGGGAGTAAATACGCGTTGCAATCTTTTTTCCTTAATCGAGGTTTTGTCCCAATAGGTTTTCCTGATAAGGTTTTTAATGAGGCAACATGTTATGCGTATCAAAGATGTGTGTACTCTTTTTCCTTCACTAAGAATTTTTTTCCCACAGGGTTTTTATCTTAGTAAGGTTTTAACGAGGCACATTATCTTCATGGATATCCAAGGGAGAGTGTTATGAATATATTTATTCATGGTGGATATCCATATATTAAGTTAAAGTTTAATGGGCTTTATTATTAGGGTTTAATACCCATTGGAATTAGGTTTTCGATCTTATGCCTATAAATATAGACTTTTGGACAAAGCATTGTACACAATTCTACTTTGAGAATATAATAAAATATCTCCCTTTTGTCTCTCTCTTTTCTCTCTTTTCTTCTTGTTCTTTATTTTATTCACAACATATATATATATATATATATAATTTAAACATTTATTTTAATCAGAAAAATATTATTAAATATCTATTTTAGAAAATCATATATTTATTTCTGAGTCAACCTTATTATTAATTGCGTAAGAGTGTAGTCACTCTCGCGTACGTTTCCTGATGATTGGCCATATTATATATATTAAGCACTTCAAAGGTTTGACAATCTGTGCCTTTAATGGCCTTATATTCCTTGAACGAAAAGAAAGTTCCATCGGTAAAACAAATGAAGAATGGGAGACAAGTTTCCCTTATAACATCCTCTCCGCAGCATCTGCCGGATCTGGACCTCAACCAGAACCAGAACCTTTCAAATGCACCCCTCCTTTGCTCCTCCTTCCTCTAATAAACTACCAGCAAATTGACCCTGGAACCAAGCATGCCAGCTACCACTTCTCACTCTCCCAACCCATATCTCACAAGTTTAAGCTGTCATTGATCTCTACAACACTCTTTCTGTATTTTTTTTGTTTAATAACTTATATCCTACTTATTGGCCGACTAATCAAAGTCGAGTATAGAGAAATAAGCGACCATTTTAACTCAATTTTCTCTATTCACAAAACATCAAAATTCGAACTCATGATCTTAGACAAACTGGTTGTTGGTACTCTTTCTGCTTTTATATTTTGTCTTTTATAATTAGTAAATACTCCATTTCATTCTCTCCATGCAAGCTCTTCTCTCCCTAGGCGGTATCCATGGCAATGAGAAAAACCCTACATCTTCTTCTTAGTATCAGTCTTTCCTTCTCTTTGTTGCTTTTCTACTTTGGTTGGCGCAATTTATTTGACTTTAATAGCATCAATGTTAGCCATCAAGTATCCATTTCTCAGCACCACACGTTCAGGAGCAACAGGAAAGTATTGGCTACAAAATTCGACTTCACTCCGTTTCTACATCACCGGCGGCAACATAGTCGGAGACATGGACACGTTCCGATCACGGGGCCACCTTCCAGCAATGAGATCGACCCACGCTACGGTGTCGAGAAGCGGCTTGTTCCTACCGGTCCAAACCCATTGCATCATTGAGGTTTCCTTTTCCTTTTCCTTTCTTCTTGTATGTTATCTTATTCATTTTCTTCTCACGGTAAAAGAAGCAGAAGAAGAATGTGTAATATGTCATATGAAATTGTAATTTGTATGAATTCCATACTAACCATATAATTCAGGATGGATCTCTCCTTTTATTTAATTATTTTAATTTAATTTCCAGATGTTTCTACTTTCTATAGACATCTAAATGTTCATACTTAGCACAATCAGGGATTAACAATGCTAAAATAATCAAGTTAAAGGATTTAGATTTTAACGTTATAAATAGAAAAAATTATATTAGAGAGTTTGTTTTTATATTAAATATTCGTAAAATTTATTTTAAATTAGTTAATCAATAAATAAAATATAATCCATGGATTGACCTGCAAACAACTTGTTATTTATTTTTTGTTGATTTTTATTAGGTCAAATTTTATCCTTGATCCGCGTATCATGAATAATTTGTGGATTTAGGCTTCGTTCGACGTAGAATTCTACGTCGAATTTTTGTGGATTCATGTTCAAACGTATAATTTGTGGATTCATGTTCAAACGTAGAATTCTACGTTTGAAGAGAAGTTGAATTTTTTGGCTTCTCCAAATGTATTTGTCCATGGAAAAATTTGAGGAGAAACCGGGTACGGATAAACAAAAAAATAGTTCGTTTGATGTAACTTATCCAAAAATTGGGTCGATAATCTCTACCGCAATGAGCCTTAGTTTATGAGATGCAAATCGTCTACTTCTTTCTCATACCTTCATTCGTGCCTCCGCTTCAAATTAGAGGATTTAGGGTGTAGGTTTAGGGTTCTAAGTTAAAGTTGTGGTTAGGGTTTAAAAAATTAAGGTTTTGATGTATTTTTTAGGGTGTAGGGTTTATGATATAGAAAAAAAGGGTTATCGTTTAAAATTCAATTTTTAAAATTTTTTAACTGGAGACATGGATGGAGGGATAATAGATAATTAAATGATTTCTACTCTAGTTTATGTATTTTAATTTGGTCAATTCAATCTTCATATTTCTCGAATTTCACTTAATAAATGTAACAATTATTATTCGAATCAAGATTAAAATTTTGAAAGTATATGAATCAAATGCACAACTTAAATATATTACATGGATTAATATAGAATTTGTGATTTTAATTCTGTGCTGTCAAGAAACAAGTGGAACAAGAGTAGTTGTGACGGCACGGCTCAGTACTGGAACCGGAATTTTAGCTACATTGCCTAAAAATAAATTATACATTTAATTAAATTAATTACTTATAAATTACACATTATTAGGAACATTATGAATATTTTAATCATAAATTACACATTGCCTAAAAATAAATTATACTATAAAAGGGTTGACTTTAGGGAGAGATGTATAAATATAATACTGTTTATTATACTTATGATGTTTCCGATGGCATAGTTTATGAAAAATGATTATTTTAATTATTGAATTTTTAATAGTTATAAATTTTATCGAATTGCTATAAAATAGATATTAATTTAATTAAATTATTTCACTTTTTTATAATATCTAGTGATTATTTTATTATAATTTGATAATTTTAATGCCCATTCTGTAAAATTTGAAAGGTCAATGACTGAAACAATTAATTTTCATAATTTGTTGACTATTGGTGTATACCCAAGATGCACTTCAGAATTCCAACCAGACACGTAGGGAATAGTTTGGCTATCTATAGTCAAATTTGTATGGTGTGTTTGTTGTACTTAAAAGTGTGTTTTATTTGAGCTGAAAATTTTGAATTTCAATATGGTTGGTATTAGGTAAATAAAAATTATAAAATGTCAAACCAATTATTTATTTATGCGGACTTGAGAAATCAAACTACCAAGTGAATAAAACTCGATTTAATACGAAAATTTTTAAATAAAGTTTAAAATATAATATGAGATTTTAAATATTTTAATAATTAATGTATTAAATTTTAAGTTTAAGTCGATTCTCTTAATATTGTTTAATATATGTATATCATATGTGAAAAAATATGAATATATATATTATAGTTATAGAAAAGTATTTTTAATTGAAACTAATTATTATCCTAAAATTATAAATATCTATATTTAAAATTGAACAAAAACTTGAATAACTTTATTCGAATTTTATAAACTCAATTCGAAAAATTTTAAATAAAGTTTAAGTTATAAAATAAGACTTGTAAACTCTACTAACTCAACTTTTTACTGGATTTGACTCGATCCAGGGACGGAACCAGGATTTGGGGTTGAGGGGGCAAAACATAAATGTTTAGAAGTAGAGGGCAAAATCATAAAAAAATACAATTTTTAAAAGAATTTAAATAAGGGGAAAAAATCGGAAGTAAGGGGAGATTGCCCTTTCCCACGCCATGTAGTTTCGTCCCTAACTCGATCTAATATTTACCCCTAATATTTTCCTATTTAATTTTATGATGAAACATCAATCCCTCTCCTACTTTTCATTCTAAAACCCAACTAATACCCACTTTTACAATGACAAAATTCTAACAAAAGGGTTTAGCTATTAAAAGAATGGAAATTAATCAACTCTCCGTGTATAAAAATAACATTTTTTTTTGTGTTTTTATTTATATTTCGTACTAAAAATTAAATTTTAAATTTTAAACCTTAAAAATAAATCATATATATTAATCTTAAATCATATTTTTTTTATGAACGTAATAATAGTAAACGTTTAAAGTCCTTTTGAATCCCGAAACGGAATCAAGTCTTAAAATCATCCGAAAAGTAAATCTTTCCCACCATTTCATGAAATTGGGATTTGGTTTTGGTTTCTAAATTTGGGCTTTGGGTATATATTTTTAAAATAAAAAATAGGCATAAAGATAAATTTGACCCTTAATATTTATAATTTTTACTATTTTGGCCTTATTCTTTATTTGAGATAAATTTAGCTCTTAATCCAAGTCTTTTTTACAAATATCTTATTTTTTAACTAGCATAATGACTACACCGTTAAAATTTAATGATAATGACATATAATAGACATGTGATAATATATTTTAAATGACATCTAACCTATAAATACATACATATGAAATATAATTTTATTTTAATATAAACCATAAAATAATTAAAATTCAAATAAAATATTACAACTTAATTAAATCTAAAATATTTTGACTACTAAACTTTAAATAATTTCACTACTTTGTATTTTTTTTATAATTTTGAGTTTTTTGAGATTTAATTAAAATTTAAAATCTCAAATTTACTATTTTTAAATTTAAATTTAAATCTTAAACTATAAATCAAAACCCTAAAACTTTTAATTTAGATTAAACACTAAAATATCTAAATTTTAAACTAAAATAAAAAAACCCCAATTGATTAGTATCAAAATCACTTACCTTTGATTTATCAATAGCATTTTTTACAAAATTCTTTCTTTTCTAACTGTGTTCATATTTTTTAGATAGAATTTTGATTCTATTGCAGTTAGGGTTGAGAATTTTTAGTATCTTTTTGTTTTAGGTTTAATTAATTTTTAATATTTTATTTAAATTTTAATTGTTTTATATCTTATATTAGAATAAAATTATATCCCACCTGTATGTATTTAATAGCTTAGATGTCATGTCATTTAAAATATATTATCATATGTTACCATCGTTAAATTTTTAACGGCCTAATCATCATGTTAGTTAAAAAATGAGATATTTTTCAAAAGGACATAGGTTAAGAGTTAAATTTATCTAAAAAAGAATGAGGACCAAAATGATAAAAAATTTAAACATTAGGGGTTAAAATTATCTTTATACCTAAAAAATATTCATCTTTATTCTTGTATTTTGATAAAACAAATTTAAAAAAATGTCATTTTAGTGTGTATTTCAATGAAAAGATGGGAGTTTTTAAAAGTAAAAAAATGCCAAAAGAGGGTTATTTTCGCCCGACAACCCTTTTATATCTTAATTTTTTTTAAAAAACCCATTTAATTAAAGATCGTATTCGGCTAAAAATATTAAATTAAATCTAATTTAAATTTTAGTAGTTTTCATTGATATAAAAGCAACATATGATTTGGTATTAGTTTCAAGTGTCGTGAGATGTTAATTCTTTTTCATATGCAATTAAGTCTCGAATTTATTTTAAAAATGAATCTATAGTTTTATAGTATTAGGTCTATATTATCAAAGTGACTAATAATGACTCTAATTTTTATTTTAAAATACGATTTTTTAAAATAAATCCCTCCTAACTCAATTTTAAAAAGAAAAAGTGAGAAAACTCAATTTGAATTTTAAATTATTCGCTTCACTCTAATTATATTAGTGAGTTTATATTAGTTTGTTTTACAGAGTAATTTTATATCGAAAATATGTCATAAAATTTTATATCAAAGATATTATATCGAATGTTATATTAATTTTATGAGTATAATTATAGTTTAATATTAATGTGTCATAAAATTTTACATATAATAAAATGTATATGGCTTTATATATTTATTTATATGAGATTAAATATTATTTATAAAATAAATGGATATGTCATAAGTTTGATCATCATGCATGATACATGTTATTGACCTACTAATCTTGATATTGTTAATGAGTATATGTATAACTTTTTAATTTTGTCTATAATTAAAGTATGTTACTATATTCGTGGCACTAATATTTTTATTTTTTAAGAATCATAAATCTATAAGGATATCAGGATAATCAAAAATCATGTAATGAATAATCTCTTCGAAATTATTTCGATTGAGGATAAAGATGAATGACCTGGCTCAAACATATCCATTTGAACATATCCATCTTTGGGTCAATAAAAGGTAAATAAATTTACTTGAATTAATCTAATTTCTTAGTTGTTGATTCATTATTTGGTCATTGCATGAGTTGTATACTCTTTAAAATGAATAAGCCTAAAAATTTTAAAACTTTTTTAATAATGAATACCAATTGTTAAAAATTCTGAGATAATAAAAAAATACCTTCAATTGATACAAAATATTAATGGTCAAATAAAAATATTTTTTGAATTTATGCAAGTCACACTCCTCGTTTGAAATCATGACATAATATTTTGAATGTGGATTTTTATATAAATAATATGATTTTATGTTTATATTGACATTTGAGTTTTAAAGACTATTAGAGAATTTATTCTAGTGCATATGAGTAAAGTTGACAAAAATCATGTTTATATGTATACGAAAGTGATTAGATAACTAAAATTATGGCATGAACTTGTATCATGTATGTCTTTTGTGTAGTATATAAACTTATATGCATGAGCGTGATATTTTATGTGACCGCATAAAATTCAGAGTATGTTGTCCTCTTAGTTTGAAACATATGACTTGGGTTAGATAAATTAAACTTTTGAAAAATACTAAAACTATTAGGAGATCTTTAATAATAATCTTTTTATAAAATTTTTAATTTTAAAATGATTCCTGTAAAGACACAATCTTTCATAAATCTTTATAATTTTAATATAATATCGAAGGAAAAAAAATAAAAGATATCATAAATCTTAGTATGCTAATTTTATTAAAAGTTATATTTTCTTAATGAATCATACTCAATATGGCTTTATAAATATTGTAGATATACTCACATCCAAATAATGAACATTAAAATATTTTCTTAGAGCTCTAAAATAGATAAAAAATTGAGGTTATAATTTTCAGATATCTTATAATCTTAAAAAAAGATTATAAAATAAAATATGTTACTCATGGGTATATTTATTTTCTTGAAGAGTAATTATCTCTTGGAAGTCTTTTAAATAGACATATGTTGTTTATACTATTGTGTTTCTTTATGGACTTATTGAGTTTTTTTTATGAAAAAACCACACATCTTTTATGTTTATCATATGATTCATATGCTACAATTTGTATAGCTAAAATTAAAGCCTAACATGTTGAGAAAAAGATTAAAGAAGATTAGATGTTGGTATATGAAATATTTGATAAAGATGAGGTATTAATTGTAGGACACAAGGACAAAAAAACCCTTGATAATTCTTTAAGAGAAAAGGTTAATGATTTGTCGAGGGAGATGAGGTATAAACTCATTGGTTGAGGAATTTATGATGGATACTCAATTTAGTTCTCTAAGTTTCATATGGTCAAACGAAACTATGAAAAAATTCAGTGTACATTTTTATTTATCCCTATGACGAATAATGTACATGCATATGATTGAGCTTTTACTCTTAATGAGTCATATATTAGGCTTTGGTTGGTCCAATTAATGACTCGATGAATCTATCGACATGAAAAGATGACCTTTTCCTCTTAATGATTCATATCTCAAGCTTTGGGTCGTGTTACGTGTATATAGTCCTACGCTCTTGTAATGCAAGTATACCCTTGTCAAGTATTAATATAAAAGATGTCGATCCCTCGAAGAATGGTGTTACTTATGTAATTTATAGTTCCTGCACAATGAAAAGTAAATGCAAAAATAAAGTTTTTTGTTTTGTAATTAAAAAATTAACTAAAGCAATAAAAGTAAAAAAAGTTGAGAAGTCAAGATTGAAGAATAGGCCATATTAGATTACTTCGAAGTGTGGATTCAGAATGTAATTGTCTAATTCTTATAAAGTAAAGTCAAGATTGTCGCCTCGGCTGGTCGTTGAAGGGTCGCCTTTTGTTGGTTAAGTAGACTGTAAAACAGGACGTCAACACTAACAAGTAATAATAATAATAAATAAACAAGAACAAAAAATAAATTGTGTCGTGGTATGGAGATCACTACCTTAGAAAACAATTCGCCCCGATGTGTGTAATCGCTGCTTTAGGCGGTTCCTCGAAGATTAACACGGCCGCTCCAAACGATGTACACCCAAAGTTTGGAGTGGACTACGACGGTAGTGATCGTCTAACTTGAAAGAAAGAACTCAAGCTTTGTGATAAATACTCTAAAATTTCACAAAGAAAGCATAAAATTTTTTAAATTTATTGTTACAAAATGAGAAGTGAAACCGCTTATTTATAGGTTGAAAGCAGAGGAAAAATTTTCCGAGAATTAGATAAAATCTGATTTAAAATTTAAATTTTAAATTTAATCTCGAATAATATTAGATAATATCTATTCAAAATTAGATTTAATAATAGATAACATCCACTCAAATATCAGATATTTATTAAATCTAATCGGTTACATATTTAAAATTTGTAGAACTAATGTTTTGATATAATAATTGAAAAATAGTTTTGGACTAATTTGAAAAAACTTTAAAAATGGCCAAACAACTTGAAAATATATTTAAGAGTTTTTGAGAGATTTTTTAAAGGTGTTTTAAATGATTTAAAGAAACCAAAGAAGTGTTTTTAACTCATGCGTTTCGATACACCTTTTAGGTAATTCGATACAACCATGTTTTCAAAGGCAAAATTGCACAGGTGTTTCGATATCAATTTCGATACCTTTTTGCCATTGTGAGGTTTGGTTTCGATAATTGTTTTGATACACCCTAACGGTCATAAACGATTTTATGAAAACCCCTAACGACTAGGAGCAATATCGAAACCCGTTTCGATACCAGTTCATAAATGCAGGTTCAACGGCTATTTCCCAAAGAAGAGGTATCGATACCTTTTTTAGGCGTTTTGATACCACATGTACCAGAAGTAGAAATAAACCTTGAAATCATCTCCAGACGGCTCCAAATCAATTCTAACGGTCAGCAACGGCTAGAAGCTCATTTGGGATGATAAAAACAAGCCTCAAACATCAAGAGAAGAAAAATGCTTCAATCGTAACAACATTATGATGAGAAAATTGTCTTAGAGCTAAATTCCAATCTTTTGGTAGACAAAACACTTGTGAGCTCAATTGTCAATGTATGCTCAAGTGTATTAGGATTGGGTGAGTGCTTAAATTGCAAACATTAGCCTTATTAGAAGGATTAACAAGTTTGCTAAGTTTTCTCTTTGTGAGTGAATTCCTAAAGTTCGGTTGTAAACTTTGGATGCTTGATTCGGGTTGTGAGTCAAGGTTGTAAGGTTATCCCTTTGTTCCTCAAAAGGTTGAATTCTTAGTGAATTATGGAAATCCTTAGTGGGAAGCTAAGGTAGTGGATGTAGGTGCTTGTTCGAAGGCCGAACCACTATAAATCATCGTGTTCATTGTCTATTTTCATTGCTTCCTCAACTAACACCCAAATTAACTTTTCTTCATCACTTGGTGAGTTTAATCGGTTATTCATCGAGAACCTTCAAGCCCAAGAATTGGTATCAGAGCGAGGTTCAATCGAGAAGGATTAACATCCTATTGAGAAGATCCAGAGAGCTCGACCAATTACCGATCAACCGACATTCCATGGCTCAATCCATTGACAAGCCACCTTTCTTTGACAGGTCCAACTACTCCCAATGGAAGATAAGGATGAAGTATTTCATCAACTCAAGAGACTACAAGCTTTGGGATATAGTTGAAGATGGACCGTTTATGCCAAAAGGAACAAAGATGGAATGGAGCGTAGAAGATCGCAAGAAGATGGTGCTTAATAGCAAGGCTTTGTACATTCTCGTTTGTGCATTCCATCCAAGCATCTATGAGAAGATATCTTCTTGTGAGAGTGCCAAGGAAGTTTAGGACAAGTTTGAAGTTACATACGAGGGTATAAATAAAGTAAAGGAGACCAAGATTGGACTCCTCAAACAAGAGTATGAGAACTTCAAGATGAATCCGGAAGAGGACATTGCAAAGATGTTTGATCGGTTCTCCACCATCACTAATGGACTTAAAGGATATGGAGAGATCATTCCGGAGGAGAAGCTTGTTTGTAAGCTCATCTATTCCCTTCCCGAGTCATGGGACTCAAAAAGGACCGTCATCATCGAAGCAAAGAATTTAAAGACTCTCAAGCTTGATGAACTCATGGGGTCACTCCTCACACATCAAATTATGATGAAAGGAAGAGAAGAGGAGAAGAAGAAGGAAGAGATTAGATCGATGGGGAAGAAGAAGATCCGAGAGCTTGGTGTAAATGTCAACACCATTGCTATTAAATCCTCCAAGTGCATCCACTTTCAAGGTTAAAGTGAGGAGGATAGTGAAGAAGATGAAGAGCTTGACCAACTCTTCATTAACTTTGATCGATTCGTGAGGAACAAAGTAAGAAATCCTCAAAGCACGAATCAAAGATGAAGATGAAGGACTCCCACAAGTCTATCAAAAAGGAATCATCTTCAAAGAAAGAAGCATATGTGGCCACATGGAGTAATGAAGACTCCACCGATAATAAGGTAGCCCACCTATGCTTAATGGCCCTCGATGAGGGCGAGGTAGCTTCTAACTCTCAATCTTTAAACTCTTATACATTTGATGAGTTGCAAGAAGCTTATGATAAATTGGTTTTTGATTTCAATGTTACATTTTCAAAGAAAAAGAAATTGATTTCAAAATTGAAAATGATTTACTTTTAAAAACCAATTTGGAGTTTGAAGAAAAGTTGAAGGACTTTGAGCTTAAAGTTTTTGATTTACAAAATTTGCTTCAAATAATGGAAAAAGATATCAAGTTGTTTTACATGATCTTAAGAAAGAAAAAGATTTGATTTCCAAAGAACTTGAAAAGAAAAATAATTTGGGAAAATCAAACTTTTATATAAGACAATCTAGTGCCCCTAGATTTGTTGATGGAAAATGTTTTAGAAGTATTTGGGTCCCAAAAGGACTAATTACTTCAACTAAAAAGGATGAAACTGAAAAATCGATTCCTAAGGGGACTAAATTACTAACGTTAAAGGATCCAAAGCAATTTGGATACCAAAAATTACTTGATTGTCTTATTTTAGGTGTGATGGAGGTATGAGCAACAAAGTGCAAGATTAAGGGGGAGCTTCATACACACAAAAAGGAAACTTGAAGAAGGAAGGCTTCACATTCTACCTTAGATTCAAGTGTGGTAAAATTTCTAGTTGATTTTGTGTTTATTTTTTTATTTCAACTAGTTTATCATAATTGTCGGACTAACACTTAGTGATGCCTTGAGTAAGGGGGAGTCTTTTGTTTTCACAAACTTTTGATATTTGATTTTAAAACAATTGGCATTTTAAAATTCTCCTATGTTATGAACTTTAAAGATTTTCAAACTTGTTTTGAACCATTTTTGATATTACAAAAAGGGGAGAATATTGTGAAAAATTGATTTATCAAATGGTTTATTGAGTAAAGGGGAGATTTAATATTGTTGAAATCCTTAATTCTCTTATTCAAAGTTTATTTCACAAAGGGGGAGCAATCTCAAGAACAATTTTTTAAGTTGGTTTTATTATATCAAAAAGAGGGAGATTGTAGAATTAATGTTTTGATATAATAATTGAAAAATAGTTTTGGATTAATTTGAAAAGACTTTAAAAATGATTCTTAAGTCCTAACAATTTGAAAATATATGTAAAAGTTTTTGAGAGATTTTTTAAAGATGTTTTAAATGATTTAAAGAAACCAAAGAAGTGTTTTTAACTCAGGCGTTTCGATACACCTTCTAGGTGTTTCGATACAGACATGTTTTCAAAGGCAAAATTGCACAGGTGTTTCGATACCAATATCGATACCTTTTTTCCATTGTGAGGTTTGATTTCGATACCTGTTTTGATACACCCCAACGATCATAAACGATTTTATGAAAACCTCTAACGGCTATGAGCAGTATCGAAACCCGTTCTTAAATGCAGGTTGAACGGCTATTTTCCAAAGCAGAGGTATCGATACCTCTTTTACGCGTTTCGATACCACTTGTATCAGAAGCAGAAATAAGTCTTGAAATCAGCTCCAAACGGCTTCAAATCAATCCCAACGGTCACCAACGGCTAGAAGCTTATTTGGGATGATAAAAACAAGCCTCAAGCATCAAGAGATGAAAAATGCATCAATTGTAACAACATTATGATGAGAAAATTGTCTTAGAGCTAAATTCTAATCTTTGGGTAGACAAAACACTTGTGAACTCAATTGTCAATGTATGCTCAAGTGTATTAGGATTAGGTGAGTGCTTAAATTGCAAACATTAGCCTTATTAGAAGGATTAACAAGTTTGCTAAGTTTTCTCTTTGTGAGTGAATTCCCAAAGTTCGGTTGTGAACTTTGGATGCTTGATTCGGGTTGTGAGTCAAGGTTGTAAGATTATCCCTTTGTTCCTCAAAAGGTTGAATTCTTAGTGAATTGTGGAAATCCTTAGTGGGAAGTTAAGGTAGTGGATGTAGGTGCTTGTTCGAAGGCCGAACCACTATAAATCATCGTGTTAATTGTATTTTCATTGCTTCCTCAACTAACACCCAAATTAGCTTTTCTCCATCACTTGGTGAATTTAATCGGTTATTCATCAAGCACTTCAAGCCCAACAAAATTCAAAAGGAATTTTAAATTGATCAAACTACTCTCATGTCTCTTATTAAATGCAGAGTGTGGGATTCAATATTACCCACAATCCCCCACTAATGCGTAGAAATCCTCCTAAAATAAAAAATCACTGAGTTCGACCAACTCAAGACGAGCACTAGCGAGATTAGTTACTTAAGTACATAGTGAACGAATCTTGAACTAGTACGTAGTGATGATTAGTAATCCTCCTCTTAGATAACCGAAACTAGTCTAGAACTTTCTAAAGATTGGGATGAACTCATAACATATAACTAATCCCTTCATCCACCAAATTCCGTGATGTGAAGATATGTATATACAGGAAGTATATATTTAGCCATCTTACCTCGGGATTTTAGTAAGTGGACTTCTTAAAGTCATCAAACCTACTTTAGCCAAACACCCCCACACTTTTAGGTATTGCAAGTTAGGTGCATAACCGTTTCACAATTTTTATGGGGTTGAGTCTAATTTCACACATAATAGAGACTAATAAAAATAATTTACCCTTTCGACAAACTAGTTGATGATAACTTTATTTATTTTTTTCTAATTATAAAAATATATTTATTATTGTGATAATATCTAACTTGTCATTACTTTTAATTTTTATTAGTGAAAAATTTATCACAAAAAAAAGAAATTTTAAGTGACAAGTAATTTCATTGTCACAACAAACCTTAAATAATAGTGATAACTTCACATATCGTCACTATTGTGTGTCAAAGTTTTAGTAACAATGCAATTTATATCACAATTACGGTCTTTTAGTGAGATTTTTTTTGTGTGAAAAATATAATCGTCACAATTATTATTATTATTATTATTACAGTGACCAAATAAAAGTTCATCACAATTACTTATACTAATATGTCGCACAAAAAAATTATCACAAAAAATAATATTTATAACTAAATTGTTTTTTGCCACTATCAATTTGTCACTAAAATCCTATATTGTTGTAGTGCGGAAGTAAAGATAATGGTTAGCTTTGTCCTGAATAAGTGGTCATTAAATTCAGAATATACCTAATTACTATAAAAGAAGAAAAGATGTTGAACTTGGCAATATATTTTCAATTAGACTTTAAAGTGATATTTTAGATGGTATAATCTAAAAATATAAAAATAACAAGAAAATTGGGACATAAAATTTACTATATTAACAAGAGAAGATGAAAATGGTTACATAAAGATCTAATTAGTCAAACTCTTCCAATGTTTTAAGGTTTTATTTGTCGTTATAGTCTTAAACTTGAGTTTAAGTGATAAACACACGTTGGAGTTAATTTTTTTGATTATTTCAAAATGGCTATTTAAACAAACAAAAAATCGATTAATAACGTTTTAAGATTTTATTTATTGTTATAGTCTTAAACATGAGTTTAAATGATAATGAGTGTTTTTCACCGTAACAAAAAAAACACCCTAAACTTATTTTTTTTAATTGAATCACATTTTTACTCAACATTCTAAAATACATATATCTTTAATTCCTCGTTTTTAGAATATTTTTTTTATTTTTATAATTTAATTTTTTAATTTTATCTTCAAAATTCATTTTTAAATAATATTATATATATTATATAATTATAGATGATATTTGATATATTAAATGATATTATAAATTTCATTTACACAAGAAAAAAAATACGAAGGTGTATATTGTATATAATTAGAAAGAATCGTTTAAATTTGAATAAATCAATATAATAATATTATAAATAATTATATTTAAATCGAAGATAAATTCAATAAATATATTTGATTTAACTCAACATTTTTCAAATAAAATTTAAATGATAAAATAATATTCATAAACTAACTAACCCAAAATTTTTTATATAACTTGATCAAATACCTACGCCTAACACCACAATAGTAGTATTAGAAGTTTAAAATTTTTTAACATTGTAAGAATTTGTTAAACTTTTTAACTAGTGGGAAAGTTGTTAAGTTCAAAGACTAAATGTAAATAAAAAGATAAAATCGGTGTGGAAGCATAAATAATAGATTTTTAGGGGAAAGATGTGCGATATAACCAAAATATCCATGGAAGGCAAAAGATGAAGCGCACAGAGGCATCCGCTTAACCAACTAAAACAGAAAATGGCGCTACAAATCCACGCAGCTTCTTCTTTCGCCACCGTTCTTTACCACCGCCACTCCATCTGGCCAAAACCCAAATTTTCTGTCAAATCAGAGAAACCCACCATTGACGCCGAGCCCACTCCTGAGCCGAAAAAGGCAGCCGCCGTTGGCCGAGGGTTTGGCTCCTCTTCTTCCTCCACATCCTCTGGTAAACAAAGTGTAAGCAGCAGCAGCAGCAGGGAAAAGAAGCAGAAGGGAAAGAGAGAGAGGGGGTCTGTAATAAGGCGGTCACCGGTTGAGAAACCTGCTTTCGTCTTGAGCAAAGAGGAAGAGGCAAAGGCGGAGGAACTGAGAAAAAACGAGAGCGCTTTTCTACTTGCGTGGTTGGGTCTTGGTGGGATCATTCTTGTGCAAGGAATTGTTCTTGCTTCTTCAGGTGTTTCTATAAATCACATTTATATGAGCCCATTTTGCTGCTTATTTTCTGGATAGCAATTTCTTTATAGTATAAATCTGGGTTAGTCATTTGAACTTTATTTCAGTGCATTCAGTTGAACGAATTATTTGATATCAAGCAAGTTTTTAGTAATTATCTTGGATTCCTACGAAAATTGCGATGATTATTGTGGTAATAGTTGAGCTCATCTGATATTGGATTAAACCTTTGAAACTGCTATATATCTTGCTTCATGGGACCAACAGGCAACTTCAGTCTTGAGATGTGAAGGGAAAAAAAGCAAGTATGAGATAATTCCATAAGATCCTAGTTTTTTTTAATAATTTAAGATGCTTACGATAGTATTTGTTCATATTTTTTCTTAACCCTTTGATAAGGCATGTGCCACTAACAAAGTTGCTAGAATCCGACACGTTAGATTTAAAAGATCGTAGTTTATTAATAAGCTCACATATCATGTTCTTGATAATAAATAAGCCTTGGCTCATGGTATCTGATTCTACTTATAGATAAGTGTCAGAGTATATGACCCAAATTCTATTTTAGAGTGATCAATACATGTGGAAGTTGGATATACACTCAAAGAGTAGAAAAACCAGTTTAAGTAGAATTTCTTTCTATACAAGTTTCCTTTATAACCGAACAACTTATCCTACAAATAGATACTATGGATTAGGGTTGAAATCATTAGATGTATTCTCATCCTTTCGAAATAGTGAAAATCTATCCTCCTTTGCCCCTTTTTTTTCTTCCTTTTGGGTTTTCCACATAAATCCTGGTGTTTATTTCATTTTTCTTCTTTTGCAATCCTTTATTTTTCGTCATTATAACAATAAGTATGTTTAGATAGGTTTTCCATGCTTAGAAGGATGTTTGTAAAGATTAATCAATCTGTATTTGCTTTGCTAACTTAGAGTGATGTTTTGTCATTGCCTGCTTCATTACTACATTGAGGGCTTATACCTCTGATAAATGCACAGTGATTTAATTTCCATGAAGTTGTACATGTCAAAGCATGAAAGTGATTTAATTTCCATGAAGTTGTACATGTCAAAGCATGAAAGTGATTTTTGTGAAGCTGAGTTGTGGTTCCAAATAACTTACTAGCTGTTTTATATTTACAGGCTTCCTACCGGACAAATGGGATAAGTTCTTTGTGAAGTACTTGTACCCATCTTTTACCCCAACTGTCCTCTTGTTTCTTTCTGGAACTGTTGCATATGGAGTGTTGAAGTACCTGGAAAATGAGAAACTGAAGGACCAAAAGTAAATAGTTCGTTCGAATAATATTGTAAGACTGGACTGCCATCGTGAATAGCAAGTAAGCATTTGTACATTTCTGCAGGTTCTAATTTCTGCTTTGTGCTAGAAAATTGTAATGCAACCAAGCAATCATCTTGCAAGGAATATTAACCATCCTTATTAGTGATCTGCTCTCAAGTTTGTGCATCTTGATAGTTGCATGGCATGGTTTTTTACCTGATAAACCAATCATGCAATTTGATAGGAAATTCCATACATTGATATTATAAGCATTTGACAATTAAGTTTATAACTGTTTACTTTCTATTTTTCCTTTGAATGATGATACTCCATACATTGATATGAACCAGTCTTGAACTAATAAAGTTGTGTTTCGTGTTCGTTTGTTTATTCTTTAAGGTGGTCATGTTCGGTTTGTGTTTGTTTAAATTTTTAATACCATATCGGTGTTCGTTTAAGTTTTTAATATCATGTTAAAAACAAACCGTTTTATTTTGGGTCTTCTAGAATGTAGTTGACTTATCTAAAAAATGAATGTACGTTGACTTAATTGGGACTTTGAATTTCTTTTTATCAGTAAAAGGTAATGAAAATAATGTTAGAAGTGGGATTTGAAACCCACGCCCTCTTTCGAAGACCAGAACTTGAGTCTGGCGCCTTAGACCACTCGGCCATCTTGACTGATTGAGAGGTTCTAGCTTTTCACTATTAAATAATTGTGGTTTTATTTTACCATAACTAAACATTCCCATACTAAACCCTTCTCTAATAGTATTGGAATTAAGCATCTTATATAACTTACAGAAGTTTGCACCTCCTAACATGGAACAACATGTTTTAACGAAGAATCACTCGAAAAGATCTGGTTCATCCATTGCTCATCCAAACCAATCTTGATCCTAATAAAGTGTGAAAATCATGGGTAAATCTTAAGTACTGAGTAGAAGTAGAGTCAATAGGTAACACTTTCCTTTTTACACAAATATCTAGATATTGGTCTTCAAATCTTCAATAACTCTAATTTTTATTCAGTATTCGTTAAAACTCGTTGGATGAATTGAAAATTACCTTATGTAATTAAAACTCGTTGCAATAAAAATCTTCTTACATATCTCCAACATCGCTAGTAACAAATTTTTTAAAAACCTTCACAACTCAAATTATTATTTTAATAACACTTGTTAGGAATGTAAGCGAAAAATAAATAATGCATGATAAATATAGAAAAGATAAGCGTAAGAGAAGAGACTTGAGAAGAGACTTAACGTGGTTTGATTATCTACACAAATAAAAAATATATAATTTATTATAAATTTAGAAATCACGACAAACATAATATGATATATCCCAAAATACTCTCTTCGCATTCTTATAAAACTCATCTATGCAACATAATTTCAATAGATGCAAAGATGATAAAAAAGAATTCTCTCTCTAAAGTAATTTTCTTATAAATCTAAAGTTAAGACCTTTATATTTATAAAGTCAAATATTTATAAAGTCAAATATTGAGTGCAACAGTCTATTGAATATAGCAAAGAGAAAGATGAATTAGAATTTTAAAAAATGGTAAAAACCAATTACAAAAAATAAAAATTGTAAAAAGATTTAGAGTGGTTCAAACTCTTTAATAAAATTTATATTCACTATCTTAATTATCATAATAAGGTTTTCATAAATTCAATAATTAGACCTTTTGATCACTATTAAAAATATTTTTAATTTTACCTTTAAATTTTTAAAAATTCATTTTTAAACCTAAAACTTTGTTCTTCTATTTTTCAACCCTAAAAAATTCTAGGGTCTCCCTTTGATTCAATTCGTTGAATTAGAAAACAATCATTTTAAAGGTTCTATTTCTCCTTTAATCTCATCCCGTCGTCACCATCGCCAACCATCATACTTAAGCCGTCGCCATGAAATTTTCCCAGCTCAAGTCTATTGTAAGATATTAAAATTTACGAGTCTGGATTGATTATTTTTCTGCTTCAATTTCGAGTGGCAAGAATAAAATGCGCAATGAATGTAATTACTAATTTACGGAAGCAATTACTAAAAGAGATTTTCCAATTCCTAACACAATCTCTAGCATCTTAACCAATATGTTTGGGCAATAATCACTACGAGTTAAAATCGTAACCCAATTGAAATCGAAAATGAAAACCAACACCCATTCAATTACACAAATATAAAATCTCAAATTTAATTTCTGATGACTTTGACCGGGAGTGTCTAAAAAGAGCCCCTAAAAAAACCTAAAAGAAGCCCCATTAATAAGGGGCAATTGGTAACCGGTTCCAATAGTTACCCAATTCAATCATAAATATTCGAATAAAAAAATATTTGAATAAAAATATTAATATAATAAATGTTCAAATAAAATATTCGAACAAAATATATACGAATAAAAATATTCGTATAATAAAAATTCGAATAAAAATATTCATATAATAAATATTTGAATAAAAATATTCAAATAAAAAATATATGAATAAAAATAATCATAGAATAAATATTTGAATAAAAATATTCGAATAAAAAATATAAGAATAAAAATATTCATATAAAAAATATTAGAATAAAATATATACGAATAAAAAATATTTGTATAATAAATATTAGAATAAAAATATTCATATAATAAATATTCGAATAAAATATAAACGAATAAAAATATTCCAAAAATAAATATTTGAATAAAAAATATTCATACAATAAATATTCACATAAAAATATTCGAATAAAATATATACGAATAAAAATATTTGTATAATAAATATTCGAATAAAAATATTCATATAATAAATATTCGAATAAAAAATATACGAATAAAAATATTGTACACAAATCCTTACAAAGTATACACAATGACTTACGAAAACCGTAAGGAAAAATATATGTACATAGATCCTTACAACTTTTCATCATGAGCTAAAGGAGCCCATCCAAGGGTAAGGATTTGTGTACATACACAATTTACTACGAGAATACATAAATTGGTACAAGAAATGTAAGAATTTATGTATGTACACAAATGCTTACGAAAATAGTAAGGAAAAAGATATGTACACAAATCCTTACCCTTGGATGGCCTCTTTTAGCTCACGGTGAGAAGTTGTAAGGATTTGTGTACATACCTTTTTTCTTACATTTTTCGTAAGCCATTTTGTATACTTTGTAAGGAATTATGTACATACACAAATCCTTACCATTTTTGTGTCATATTATGTATACTCGTAACCAATTGTGTATGTACACAAATCCTTACCCTTGGATGACCTCCTTTAACTCATGGTTTCGAAGTTGTAAGGATTTGTGTACATACCTTTTTTTTCTTACGGTTTTTGTAAGCCATTGTGTATACTTTGTAAGGATTTGTGTACATACACAAATCCTTACCATTTTTGTGTCATATTATGTATACTCGTAACCAATTGTTTATGTACACAAATCTTTACCTTTAGATGTTCTCCTTTAACTCATGGTATTGAAGTTGTAAGGATTGTGTACATACCTTTTTCTTTACGGTTTTCGTAAGCCATTGTGTATACTTTGTAAGGAATTGTGTACATACACAAATCCTTACCATTTTTGTGCCATATTATGTATACTCGTAGCCAATTATGTATGTACACAAATCCTTACCCTTGGATGGCCTCCTTTAGCCCATAGTTTCAAAGTCGTAAGGATTTATGTACATACCTTTTTCCTTACGGTTTTCGTAAGCCATTGTGTATAGTTTGTAAGGAATTGTGTACATACACAAATCCTTACCATTTTTGTGTCATATTATGTATATTCATAGCCAATTGTGTATGTACACAAATCTTTACCCTTGGATGCCTACTTTAGCTCATGGTTTCGAAGTCGTAAGGATTTGTGTACATACATTTTTCTTTACGGTTTTCGTAAGCCATTATGAATACATTGTAAGGAATTGTGTACATACACAAATCCTTACCATTTTTGTGTCAATTTATGTATTCTCGTAGTGATTTATGTATATACACAAATCCTTACGTTTGTAACAATTTATGAATGTACCGTTTTTCTTACAGTTTTTGTAAGGATTTATGTATGTACACAAATCCTTACATTTGTAACAATCTATGTATGTACCGTTTTTCTTACAGTTTTTGTAAGAAAATGTGTATATAGTTCGTAACCAATTATATACACAAATGACCCAATCAAGGCTTTTTTAAGAGGCTTCTCCTAGAATCACCCGACTTTGACCCGTTGAATTCCAAAAAGACATCTTTCATTCAAGTTTCTTCGACAGCTTCGCCCGATAAACCATCCCTCAACAACTATAACCCACTCGTCGTCATCGACAAGTGTACCCAATTCAACTCAAATCTTTCCTTTCTCTTTCGTCTTTACTTTTTCAGATTACACCATTGCAACAATCGTTAAATTTGACAATGAATTAACTGGTGAGGGAAAAGGAATCTATCGTTAAATTTTACAATGAATTGAGTGGTGAGGGAAAAGGGATCTAGAATGACGACGAAGGAGAACTTTAACGGTGGAGTCAGACGATGAAGAAGAAGAAGACGGGAATGAAGTTTTGAAGAATGAGCTATCATATTAAACTAAATAGTTCCTAAAAAATTGTAATTATAGAGGATTAAACGTGTAATTATACAAATTATATTTATTTCAACAGTTAAAATAAGATTAAACTAATAGTTTAAGGATTATTTAGGTAATTTATCCTCTCTTTTTTATTATGTGAGATCAACTTCTCGATAAGGTTTAATGACAATAAACGACAGAGTGACCAAAAGTTTACACCTCAAAAACGTAAGTGTCTTTACTGGTTGTTTTTCAAAATCAATGACTAAATTTGTACTAAGAGTAAACAAAGGTGACTAGTACAATAGTTAACCCAAAAAATTAAGAACAAATTAGATTTTAATTGTTTAACTGTGTAGATTGGCTATCTTTATGCTTCAATATTGTTTAAAATTCTCTTTTATATGTTTTTGATCTTTCTTCATTGTTGTGAGACTTTTGTCACGGACCGCTATTTTGAGCCCAAATTTCCGCACACCAAGGGGTAAAGCCCGTCCATACTCTTAGCCAACCCGCATACTTGGAGAATGCATCACTTCGTACCCAAAGGGTCAAGCCCACGAGGACCAAGTCCCTTGGCACCATTGGGGCCGAGGTTGTCCGAGCCAAGCCCCTCGGCACCATTGGGGCCGAGGTTGTCCGAGCCAAGACCCTCGGCACCACTGGGTCCAAGGTCGCCCGCACCATAGTTGTCGATCACAGTCGCACCATGGGTGTCGATCCCGCACACACCACGGGTGTCGATCCCACATGCACCACGAGAGCCGATCTCGCACCACGGGTGCCGATTACGCTCACACCATGGGTGCGTAGTCTGCTCGCACCATGGGTGCCGAGTCCGCGTGCATCATGGGTGCCGAGTCCGCCCGCACCATGGGTACCGAGTCCGCCCGCACCATGGGTGCCGAGTCCGCCCGCAACATGGGTGCTGAGTCATCCCGTAACTGAGGGTTGCATCCGAGAAAACCATCGGGGCCAGTCCTGCCGCACGCTAGGAGAAAACCCGCCACACCTTAGGGCCCAAGTAGACAGCACCTAAGGAGCTTTAGAGTTCGACTCCATGAAGGAGTTCTTCCACAATAGGGACCAAGGAGTTTTAATCCTTGAAGGACTAGGAATCCTAATTAGGTTAGAGCTAGGAATATAGGGGCCTATATAAAGAGGCTTACCCTTACCTCATTATTTACTTCGTCTTGAGTTTTGCTCTCAAGCTATATACTCTGTTTTCCCGACGTTTTCAACATTCAATAAAAAGTACTGAGCTGTCGCTCGGGTTTCAACCACGTTCTCTTTCTTTGCCTACTATTTCTCGAGCATTCACGTTTCTGTCTTAGTACAAGCCCATTGGCTTGGACCAGATAGGCGTAACTTAGGCGTCTAATCACATAAAAAGGGGCGTCTAAGGTCGCATATCCCAGTTGAAAATCCAGGGGCGTGACAAGTGGTATTAGAGCGAGGTCATTCGCTCGATATGAAAAGAAAAGATGAGATGGGGGCGACTACAAAGGCCAATGAAACCCAAACGGCAGATAAAAAGGGGGTTGCCTTAAAAGATCGATTCACAAGTCTTGAGGATAGGGTCAACCGACTCGAATCCAGTTCAAAGGAATCGACGGATTCTCTAGACGTTGTCAACGATCGCCTTGAGAAACTAGAAGCCAAAATCTATCCTCTAAAACAAGATGTCAACGAGGAAGTCCAAGAACTCCTCAACCAAACATACGAAAAATTGAACCTGCAAGATGAATCACTTGAAGTCGCAATGGAGGCGATATAGGTTAGAATTCTTAGGAAAACAGTGTTGTAACTTAAACATATTCTCTTCAAAGTTTTCTGGGTATCTATGATTTCCAATGATGTGTTGTTTAATAAAATTTAATGTTGGATTGGTTAAAGAAGTTTAAAGATAGGATTGAAGACGTTTTTTTTGAAAAAATTCGATTGAATTTAGGTTTAGTCCCCGATAATGTTCAGGTTTGGGGAAGATGGGTGGTTTCTCATGAATTCGGGTAAAGTTAGGCGATGTTTGGGTAAAATCGAGTGATTAAGGAAGATGTTTTGATGTGTTTTGGTGTTTAGATCAAGAAAAAAGAGTTTCCGAGGCATTTTTAGAGGATTTTGAGGTTTCCGGTACTGGAAATAGTCGCCGGAGCTTGATCAGTGATGATCGAAAGTTTGAGTGGTCACCAGAAAACATGTTGGAGTGTGATCGGTGGTCGATATTTCGGATATGGTGACGGAGTGTGCGGTGGTTCATGGCCGTGTTCTTCGTGTTCTTCACGAGAATGAAGAACAAGCATGGAGTGTTCTTTAATTTTAGGGTGTTTGATCTGAATGAGGGTTATTTTCTGGAAAATGATGTGTTTGAGTTGAGAGAGTTTTAAGAGTAGGCTGAGTCAACCAAGTCAGAGATGAGAGAGTTGACCGAGCCAACTCGGTGAGGGGGGTGATCCAAGCGTAAAACATCGTCGTTTTGGCGCAAAAGATCCGCGCGTTTTGATTCGGGTTGACCCGGGATCTGCGCATTTCAGAGTAAAGGGAGAAATTATCACCGTGGTCCTCCATATTTTGAACTATTATTCATTTCAGTCCCCTTTCCCTTAATTTAGGACCCAAAACTTTAATAATTTCCTCAATTTAGTCCCTAATTAGACCCATATTGAACCTTAAATCCAAATTTCCTTCAATGTAGTCATTAATTGAACTTAATTTAATCCTTTAACTTAGAGATAATTTAATTAGATCCTTATTTGAATTTAATTAAATTTTCTAAATTTAGGATTAATTTAATTTAATCATTAATTAAGCCTAATTCGACCCCTAAAATCGAATATTTGTCAATTTAATTAATGCTTCTCATTTGAGCCATGTAATTCCTTTTGTTTCAATTTTAATTCCCAATATTGTATTCGAGCTCTTATGTCTCTAATAAAAGTAACTTAGCTCCTTTGTCTTATTTAATGTTTATTTATTATTTATTTATTTTTATTTTTGCTTGCATGTTTTAAAAGCATATAGTATATTTGTTTAGGATGACATCTAATTCTTCACGTAGTTAATTAAATTAGAGCCTTTTAGGGTTAGTCACTCTAATTCAATAATTAATTTAAATAGGGAGATAATTGTAGTAACGATGGCATTTTAATCATATACCTCGGATACACTAAGCGGTCGGTGTTTTGACGTAACATGATGTTGACCAAAAGAGTGTACTTTGGTATCGTATTGACATGTCATCGAAACGTAGAAATTGATAAATAATTTAAAGATTAGAATTAAATAAAATCGATTAGGTAAATAATTAGCAACACCAATAGTATTATTAATTTTGTTCGGTGTCGAGATGGTAGTGTCCGATCATTCGGATGTTACCATAATACACTTGGTGAAATTAATAATTTAATAGGATTTTAAATATTTAATGAATGGAGCCTTATAGGTTAGAACTTAAAATGAACAAGATAATAATCGGTCATGCATTTAAAACCTTCTGGGGCAGAACTTATATTTCTTTAAATACGAGTTAAGATTTCCTATCTAGAGGACGTTTTACTCAAGCTCGTATTTAAAATAAATATATTTTCTTATCCAAAAGGATATTCTCATTCGAACGATATTTATTTCACAAATGATGGATTAAATTAATATTATTATTCGAAATGCCAAAATGCCACGTGTAATTAATAAGGTACCAATATCGGGCGCTCGTAAGGGTCGTCCTTACGCGTAATCGACTCCCAAACCCAAATGTTTTTTTAAAAGAATCTTTGGTTTGTTTTATGGTGTCTGGCCTACCAAAGTGGCCGGTGGCGACTCCAAGTCATTTTCAAACATTCAAATAAATACGTGTTTTAATAAAATTTTGGTTTTCACAGTTAAAAGCAATAAAAACTCGATTTTTCAAAATCATGTATTCTAAACTTTGGCAGTAAAACCAAATCAGATACCAACCCCAAATTAGATGCATAAGTGCCTTGATCAGTTTTCCCTTGTATCTCTAGTATCTTTGCCTTCAGTGCTTTGAAATGATCTGCGTACTTTTTCTCCATATCCTGGCGCATCTTGTCCACCTCGTTCATGAAATTGAGATCTGGGACTTCTTCGACATTTGGAGTAATAAAATCAATAACTTCCACTGGGTGACTTGCAGATGCCCCCGCTAAATTGAGTTACACTTTTGCAGGTACCGATTGCACTTCAGGTTGCCCCCTTATGTGAGATGTAGTATCTGTCTGACCCTCTGTTTCATTTGATCATCCTGCTTGCGCTTTATCTTTCTCTGATTCCTTTGGTCCCAACAAAGCTGTCAATTGACTGATAATATCTACCTGTGCCTTGGTAATACTGTCCTTTATACTATTCTCTATTACATCCAATCGATCTCGAAACTCTATACGATCATCCTCTAATTTCTTTAGTCTTTCTTCCATTACCAGCTTTTTAGTACGCAAACGTGTTGAGTATGAATGCGGTATGATTGTAAGTGTTCACTGTCATAAAACCTTTTTATTATTAAAATTTAGTTTTAGAATTAATGATGCACATTATGCATGAATGTATGAATGCAATAAGGTATTGAATTCAACACACTATCACTTTTTACTCCTTTTATGGGCATTAATTACCAAATATACACCCACTCGGACCAATGCATGTGCTTAATGTGATATATTTAAAAGATACTCATACAGATAATATTTACAGAAAAAAGCACGTTTTACTGCGTTTTCATATCTGTGCAGGAGAACCAGTGCCGCGGCAGAGACAAGGCCAAGGCAGGACCTGATGCTGAGGCAGCAGCAGAAAAACAGGAAGCAAGATTATAGGCGATGGAAAGACAAAAATCCAAGGAACGTGTCTGGACTTCAAGCCCATGAATCGGAGCTAGCTAGCACAAGGAAAAGCCCAAAGGAATACCACGCGGGAAAGCCCCTTAGCCGAATATAAACTTGGAAATATACAATTATTATGTACTTGACTTGTTCCCTACTCCAAGTTGTATTCTACTTAGGAAAGGTTTGCCCTAGGTCTAGCCTATATAAAGACTTAGCCACCCAATGTACAAGACACGAAATACCTAGGGAGAGAGCCGACTTCTACTCTTGTTTCTTTCCTCTCCATCATGTTCTAAACCTTCTTAGGGATTAGGTGAAGGTTGTCGAGTATTTGTGAGAGGAGATTGTACTTTGTCTTTCATTCAATGCAATAAAGTTATCAAGGTTTGCTTATCCTTTGTTATTCTTTGTTTTCACAATTGAGCTCGGGAGAGGATATTGTGAATCATCCATTTATCTAAGCTCGAGAGAGTTAGATTCCCAAAAGGGATAAGTACGGTGTTTCAATCGCGAAATACTAACTCGGCCTAGGGATAGGTTAAGAGTTTCAGCGGCTAAAAGAAGTGTGAGATTGGTTGATGAGTATAATTGGTTCACGCCGGAAAGTATCATCAAGGACTAGTCATCAACAGCACTCTGACTTAGGGATAAGCGGAGTCATTCAAGGACACTTTGCCGAACTTTGGTAAAGTCTACCCACGAGCAAGGGATTACCGCGGCAGACAGTGTTATCGCTGCCCAGGCAGTAAACTGCAGTATTGCCGAGACAGTGATATACGATTACATTGGACAGAGACAAGTCAATCAATTCCACAATACGACGCAACTGGATCCAAGCACATCTCTCTCTACTATTTCAATCTTTTACTTTTATTTTTGTTATTTTAGTTTAGATAAATCAAATCAACTTATTTGTGTTTTTATCTTTCTACAGAACAAGGAGGTGAAGAGAGCATATTAAGTATACCGGTCCCTGAGGAGACGATAACTCGATAATATACTTATCACTTATTACTTGTGATGTGTCTACTTGCACTGAACGCGCACTTTTGACACGCGACAAGTTTTTGGCGTTGTCGCCAGGAACTGGCAACTAAATTTTGTTTTCTTTATTTCCTTGTTTATTTTTATTTTTATTTTACTTTTGTTTTTCTTGGTGTATGACTAGGGCCAATCCAGCCAACCCCTTGTACGAATTAGATTCAGAGATCGAAAGAACAAGGCAAAGGTTGATGAGACAAATCCAAGGAGCCATGGCAGAACACCCGGCAGGACAAAACCTACCTGCCGGCAATGCAGTACTTCCGCCGCCACCTGGGCCGCTGCAGCTCACTGTCAGGGACTTCCTGGAAGAGGACTTAAACGGATTAAACCCAGGAGTCGTTACACCAGAGATTGAAGCAGCCCATTTTGAACTCAAACCCGTTATGTTCAATATGTTAAATACAATTGGACAATTTGGTGAGTCTGCAACCGAAGACGCAAGGCAGCACCTCAAATCCTTCATGGAAATCTGCAACTCTTTTAAAATCCAAGGATTCCATGAAGATGTCTTGCGATTGAAACTATTCCCCTATTCACTGAGGGATAGGGCGAAAGCATGGTTAAATAGCATTCCAACAGGATCTATTGGATCCTAGAGTGAACTTTGTCGTGATTTCATTATTCGTTTTAATCCTACTAATTTATTTGATAGAATCCGTAATGAAATTACTTCTTTTCGACAGGCTGAAGACGAACCAATGTACGAGGCATGGGAACGCTACAGAGAGCTATTGCACAAGTGTCCACTGCATGGATTTCCCTTATGGACACAAGTGACAATGTTTTACAATGCGACAAGGATGATGTTAGATGCCTCGGCAAACGGAACACTCTTGAACAAAGCACCTGAGGAAGCTATTGAAATATTAAACAAACTCGCAAAGAATGACTTCCAGTTTCCTACATCTAGGCGAGGAGGAGTAAGACGCCAAGCCACGGTAAATGAATTAGATTCATCAAGTTCAGTGGCAGCACAATTGGCCTCTCTTACCAAGATGGTGCAAAACCTACAGTTACAACACAATACCCGTGAGGTCAAGGTAATTGATTCATACTGTGACTTATGTGGAGGAAACCACAGTTCCGCTGACTGCATGAATCAAGAAATTGGTATGTATGTTGGAAACTACAACCGCAACAATGTGATGTCCAACACATACAACCCCTCATGGAAGAGGCATCCGAACCTATCATGGAGCAACCCAAACAATGTCTTAAATCCAATCACCCAGCCATGGGATTTCAGCAACCGATGCCGCAACAGCAAGCCCAGCAGTCAATACCGCAGCAGCAGATGCAGCAGCAACCGGTAAGTTCATTGGAAAACACGCTAAAGGCCTTCATGATGAAAACTGAGTCATACATGGCGGAAAATAGTAATTTCATCAAGAGGACAGATGCCTTCATGAATATGACTGAGATGAGGCTACAAAATCAAGAAGCGGCCATAAAAACGCTGGAAACCCAGGTTGGGCAGTTTGCTCAATGCATAAACACTAGACCACAAGGAGGCCTACCTAGCAATACTGAAGTTGCTAAGGTCATAAGCCATGAGCAGTGTAAGGCAATCACTACTAGGAGTGGTCTACAGTTGAAGGAGAAAATCCCAGAGAGCCAAACTCAATCAGCAGATCAAGCAAGAGAAGAGGCTGAGCAAACTGAAGCTGACAACACTGCCCGGCAGAGAGCCCTACAGCGCCTGAGCAGCCTGCCAAGGCAGCAACAATTTTAGTGGTGCTAGGTATAAAACTTCAAACTAAAGAAACTCTAGAGGAGATAAGACCACCACCACCTTTCCCGCAAAGTTTGAAAAAACAAAAACAGGATCAGCAATTCAAGAAGTTCCTCGACATCTTGAAGCAAGTCCACACCAACATACCGTTCGTTGAAGCTATTGAACAAATGCCCAACTATGCAAAGTTCCTAAAGGACATGGTGTCAAAGAGAAAACGAATAGGTGAGTTTGAAACAGTGGCTGCTACCGAGGGATGCGTGGCAATGCTGCATAACCGCATGCCACCAAAATTAAAAGATCCTGGTTGCTTCACTATAACTTGTGCGATAGGAAAGAGTTATGAAGGAAAGACCCTATGCGACCTTGGAGCAAGCATAAATCTCATGCCTAGATCAGTCTTCCAAAAGCTTGGAATTGGAAGGCCGAAGCCTACAACAGTGACGCTTCAATCGCGAATCGATCTTATGTGCAACCTGAAGGCAAAATCGAGGACATACTGGTAAGAGTTGACAAGTTTATTTTTCTTGCCGACTTCTTTGTCCTTGATTGTGAAGCAGATGAGAATGCACCGATCATCCTTGGGAGACCCTTTCTAGCAACTGGACACACATTAATTGACGTGGAAAAAGGAGAGTTGACTATGCGGGTCAATGACCAACAAGTCAAACTCAACGCATTCCACAATTTAAAGAAGTATGATGATCTAGAGGAATGCAAGGTCATCCACACAGTAGACAATAAGATATCCTGCCTGGGCAGTCTGCTCGGCAGAATATTCGGCAAGAAAATCAAGCCCAAGATGAATGGACAGACAACACAAAGGAGTGGCTCACAACTGATACATAACTTGGGCCTAAGGGAGAAAATAATTATGGGAGATGCATTTGCATGCTCTCCACCAGTAACCTAACCTCTCCCCTTTTCTTTAAATAGTATATTAGGATTAGTAGTTTATTTTTATTTTTCTAATTATTTTCGTTTTCAGTATTTTTCTTTTGTGTGTTTTATTTATGAACAAAAAGCAAAGATAAGGGAAAAATAGTTCACAGCAGGAACTCTGTCGAGGCAATAAAACAGTGTCAGGGCCGCAGCAGTCCCAACGGAAACACTCCATGGGAAACCGGTACCCATCGAGGATTCGTAACAAGACAAAGCTTGAAGCCGGAGGCCAAGATGTGGAGCACCTTCGTCAAACGACGCCTCATCCCAACATCACACAATAGCACGGTGGATCGCAAGAGATTGGTGCTTATCCAATCCATCATCAATAAGAGGACCATCAACGTTGGAGAAATCATCCTACGGGAAATTCACGAGTGCGATAAGAAAGATAGAGGACCATTGTATTTCCCTTACTTGATTACGGGTTTATGTGTTTCTGCAGGTGTACCCATTGAAGAAACGGATGAATACACGCCCCCACGACGGGGATGGACCAGGGACTTCTACCACAAAGTCATGCAAATCACACAAGCAGAACCTGTCCAGGCAACGCCGCAGCAATTCACTGCCGATACTGCTGCCGAGGCCCAATACACGACAGACATGCCTGATACTGCCCACACCTCTGCCGCAGCAAACCCATACCAAGAAATCTTGCAGCGAATGACCGCAATGGATCTTCGACAACAACGGTACATGGAGTACCAACGGGACTTCAATGGCACTCTAGCCCAGATGATGTTGCACGCCTTCCCAGACCAAGGCGTACAATTCCCGGAGTTCCCAAACAACATGTTCGTCACTGCCGCACCCTACACTGAAACTACACCAGCCCCGGGAGGACCACGACCGTTCTTCCATCCGGACCCTCAGCCCCAATACTAGGCTGCCAGCCCATCTAGTGCGGCAGATTCTGCCGCGGCCTCATCTGTCAGCCGAAGGCCATCCAAGCGGAGGACCGTCTTCAGCACTCCACCCAGATCGCCAATTATCATGGGCAGTCTATCTGCCAAGATAGATGCATATGTGCACCAAAGTTCCACTGCCGCCGGCCCAAGCACACACCACACCGGAGGAGCTACTGCGATGGGAGGAGGAACGGACATGGTAACCGAAAAGATGGCGGATGTCGAAGAAGGAGAAGAAGTAGAAGCCCTGATGCAAAGGACCCCACCAACTCGAGTCCAGCCGCCAAGGCAAGCAAAGGCGCAACCATCGCCCTCCCCAAGGACAAAGCATTTGGCATCAAGGTCACAGATGAAAATTATTACAAGCAGCTCTTCGGAGTCGCTTTAAATATTCTTTGTCCATTAATTCAATTGCTTTTACTGTTTTTACTTGTTGCGCATAATTCATATTCTGTTTTATCGTTTGTTCCTTCAAAATATAAAGCATTGAGGACAATGCTTGGTTTGAGTTTGGGGGTGCAGATTCACTGCCAAGGCAGCAATCTACTGCCGCGGCCCTGCCAAAAAGGGAGTATTCCAGTGATTTTTTTTAATTTTTATGCTCCCCGCCTTACTTGAATTAACTACCTACACTCTTGCACTGCTCATCATCAGTATTGCCTTAGTTTATTCTTTAAGGCTATAGAAATCTTTCTCCTTACCACGTTTAGGTTCTGTTAAGAGGGCTTAACCTTAGGATGCTTAAGGATGAAAACTTAGAAGCTTACTATAGGTAGAACTTTAAACTTTAAACACTTTTGGGACTTGATTGGATTATAGGAATTCTTTTAATAAACTTAGGTGATAAAGACTTAGATTTTTGGAAAGTAACTAGAGGTGTCTACCACCGGCTCTAGAAAGTCTCTTCTTCATACTAGAGGTGCCCGAAATTGGCTCTAGTATGTGTTAAGGAATATTTAAAAGAATGAAGGATTTTAAGAAAAACACAAGTCTTAGAGGTGCCCGAAACCGGCTCAAGATTTGGGGTTTGAACAAGAAGAGAACACTTAACCAATGTCTATTTGTCTTGAACTTAGTGTTTATCTAAGAAAGCCTTTAATCAACTTGTCCACAAAAACGCACACACTCACAATTCCTATAGTTTGCTTCTAGGTAAATCCTTGAGTAACCGAATGGTTAAGGCTTAAGAATAGGCCTAGTTATGGTGGGGAGAATAGATGGACATGTAAGACCAAGAGAGAGTAAAGTTCGACAAATTGATGGTTTGCATTGCTTGAGGATAAGCAATAGTTCGAGTTTGGGGGTGTGATAAGTGCTCAACACACTATCACTTTTTACTCCTTTTATGGGCATTAATTATCAAATATACACCCACTCGGACCAATGCATGTGCTTAATGTGATATATTTAGAAGTTATACTCATACAGATAATATTTATAGAAAAAGGCACGTTTTACTGCGTTTTCATATCTGTGCAGGAGAACCAGTGCCGCGGCAGAGACAAGGTCGAGGCAGCAGTAGGAAGCAAGATTATAGGCGATGGAAAGACAAAAATCCAAGGAACGTGTCTGGACTTGAAGCCCATGAATTGGAGCTGGCTAGCACAAGGAAAAGCCTAAAGGAAGACCACGCGGGAAAGCCCCTTAGTCGAATATAAACTTGGAAATATACTATTATTATGTACTTGACTTGTTCCCTACTCCAAGTTGTATTCTACTTAGGAAAGGTTTGCCCTAGGTCTAGCCTATATAAAGACTTAGCCACCCAATGTACAAGACACGAAATACCTAGGGAGAGAGCCGACTTCTACTCTTGTTTCTTTCCTCTCCATCATGTTCTAAACCTTCTTAGGGATTAGGTGAAGGTTGTCGAATATTTGTGAGAGGAGATTGTACTTTGTCTTTCATTTAATGCAATAAAGTTATCAAGGTTTGCTTATCTTTTGTTATTCTTTGTTTTCACAATTGAGCTCGGTAGAGGATATTGTGAATCATCCATTTATCTAAGCTCGGGAGAGTTAGATTCACGAAAGGGATAAGTACGGTGTTGCAATCGCGAAATACTAACTCGGCCTAGGGATAGGTTAAGAGTTTCAGCGGCTAAAAGAAGTGTGAGATTGGTTGGTGAGTATAATTGGTTCACGCCAGGAGGTATCATCAAGGACTAGTCATCAACAGCACTCTGACTTAGGGATAAGTGGAGTCATTCAAGGACACTTTGCCGAACTTTGGTAAAGTACGCCCACGAGCAAGGGATTGTCGCGGCAGACAGTATCGCTGCCCAGGCAGTAAACTGCAGTACTGCCGAGACAGTGATATACGATTGCATTGGACAGAGACAAGTCAATCAATTCCACAATACGACGCAACTGGATTCTAGCCCATCTCTCTCTACTATTTCAATCTTTTACTTTTATTTTAGTTATTTTAGTTTAGATAAATCAAATTAACTTATTTGTGTTTTTATCTTTCTACAGAACAAGGAGGTGAAGAGAGCATATTAAGTATATCGGTCCTTGAGGAGACGATAACTCGATAATATACTTATCACTTATTACTTGCGATGTGTCCACTTGCACTGAACGCGCACTTTTGACACGTGACACAAACCAAGGCATGAATACCTTGTCATATGAAAAGGACTTCCAAATAACAAAGGAAGTTGGGAACAAGCCGAGAAAATTTGACAGTTGAAAAACCAAGCTGATATCACATTGGACAAGCGACGAGGGCGTCGCTAGAACCAGTGGGGGAGAATGTCACGGACCGCTATTTTGAACCCAAATTTTCCGCACACCAAGGGGTAAAGCCAAGGGGTAAAGCCCGTCCATACTCTTAGCCAACCCGCATACTTAGAGAATGCATCACGTACCCAAAGGGTCAAGCCCACGAAGACCAAATCCCTCGGCACCATAGGTGCCGAGTCCGCCCGCACCATGGGTGCTGAGTCCGCTCGCACCATGGGTGTCGAGTCCACCCGCACCATGGGTGCCGAGTCATCCCGCAACTGAGGGTTGCATCCTAGAAGACCATCGGGGTCAGTCCTGCCGCACGCCAGGAGCAAGCCCGCCACACCTTAGGGCCCAAGTAGACAGCACCTAAGGAGCCTTAGAGTTTGACTCCATGAAGGAGTTCTTCCACAATAGGGACCAAGGAGTTTTAATCCTTGAAGGACTAGGAATCCTAGTTAGGTTAGAACTAGGAATATAGGGGGCTATATAAAGAGTCTTACCCCCACCTCATTATTTACTTTGTCTTGAGTTTTGCTCTCAAGCTATATACTCTGTTTTCCCGACGTTTTCAACATTCAATAAAAAGTACCGAGCTGTCGCTCGGGTTTCAACCACGTTCTCTTTCTTTACCTACTATTTCTCGAGCATTCACGTTTCTGTCTTAGTACAAGCCCATTGGCTTGGACTGGATAGGCGTAACTTAGGCGCCTAATCACATAAAAAGGGGCGTCTAAGGCCGCATGTCCCGGTTGAAAATCCAAAGGCATGACACTTTAGAGAGAATTTAGAATTATTGTATGATATTAAAATCGAGCATTTAAGAGTTCATCTACACAAAGGTATAGAAACTTTTGCAAAGGTTTCAAAACCTTTGGGATTGGGGTATTCAAAGGGAAAAATTAGTTGTAAAGGGCATGATTTTGAATCTATGTATGGGTTTCGAAACCTGATGAAAGGTTTAAATAGAGATGGGCACAGGTCGATCGTGTCGGATTTTTGGCCCACCCGCACCCGACCTGAAGAATCATACCCTCCACCCGTTACTCGTCCCGATCCAGTTTTAGGGTGAAAAAAATTTGACCAAACCCAACTCGACCCGAATCATTAAAAAATTTAAATTTTAGGAACTTAATTATAAAAAAATAGGGATTTATAAAAAATAAAATTTTAGTGACCTAATTGTAAAAAAATAATTTTAGTTACCTATTTGTATAAAATATATATAAAGAGGGATCATTATTATAAATATCTATAAAATATATATGGAAAAATTATACTATTAGTCCTATGTCGGGTCAGATTTTTTTCACCCTAAACCCAAACCCAACACGACCCGAGATCACCTTTGAAAAAAATCGATCTAAGCCCAAATTTTCTATCAAAAAATCAGACCCGATCATATCGGGTCGGATCAAAACCCATCGTTCGAGTTCCTTGCCCATCCTTAGTTTTAAATCTTTGGTTGATATTTTGTTTAGAGAATCAAATTATAATTTTAATCTTCATTTGTTATTGTGTTTATTTAAATTTTTACAAAAATATAATTAATAAAATATTTTTATTTTAAAAATTATATATATTAATATTTTTAATTTATTATATTTTCATAAAACAGGTACAATTGTTAGAAAAATATATATTTATTAATAAAAAGTATTTTTTATATTTTTATGATAATTTAAGTTGGTATATTTTATATATTATAATATTAAAGAATTTATATATCGTTTATACGTATAACTTAAAATATCATGTCTAAAGTAATCATTTATCTTCTTAAAAAGCACTTTTTGACAGTTATATTAAACACTTAAATCTCAATATCCAAAATCACCTTCTAAAAAGAATTTTTCAACAAAACTTTTTCACTATACTTTTTAAAAATATTGCTAAACTGACCCTTAGTAAAAACACTACAACCATTTAAGTCCCTGATTTTAATTGCTTTCATTTATGATTGTCATTCGCAACCTTTTTGCTATGTTTAAACATTTTGAAGCCGTCTTTGTATTTGGATCCTTGAATGCTCGTAGTACTACATGTTGCTTCTTGGTCTTGTTTAGCCTACACAAATGGAATTTATGTGTGAAAGTACATTCTCTTCTGTTCGATGACCTCTGTATCACTAATGAATATGATGTTGTTGTTAGGACAATTTACTCGAACTATTTGTATGTTTTGTAAGAACAAACACGAGATCGATTCGAGCTCGGTGTTCAAAATCGAGTTATTCAAGCAGATCAAATCTATCACCATTGAACATGGAGTTGAGGTGGAGGTTACCATTGCAGATTCATAAACATGACTCACTTTTGCTTTTTGGCAATCTATAGTTTTTAGTCTATTAGAAGATTTCCCATACTAGTATTAAAGGTAAGAGTCTAGTTTGCTTGTAAGATGAGTGAAGGATGGAATGAGAGAGGAAGTTTATGACAATAGTTTTGACATTGGACATGTTGCTTGCCTTTCATAAGGATCAAACGGAAGAGCTGTTCTCAGTACTAATCCTATGCATTACATTAACCTATGGAATCTTTAGGAATAGTATGTATGCCCCACTAGGATCCTGTTTTTCTAAGTATCCGACTCATTGATTGATTAGTATGGATTGAGTTTTGCAGAAGCTCAAATATGACCGACCCCCCAACCCAGTTTTCTCAATTCACAATGCCATAATGGCAAACCTATATGGCCACCTAGGAGGCAATTGTAATCCTAATCTTGCATTAAGTCCTAACAAAATGAAACAACAAACCATAGAATATGCTACATAATATGACTACTACTCATAAACAAAAAATTGTGTGGACGCATATACTTGGGTGGTACATGTTTTCCAAGATAGAAATATAGTAGCTGATAGGATGGCTAAACTGTTTCATCACTAAATGAGATCTTATCCCTCTTTGCATGAAGATAGCGGTCATTAGATTTGTTTAAGACTGTTTAGTTGCATTTGATTGTTCTCTTCTTCATTAGGTAACTCGATTTTATGACATAATAAGTAAGAATGTTCATTGTTCGGTTAAAACTAAATTAACAGACAGAAAAAACACAGCAAAGTTCAATGTTTCACGAGATAGATTATTAATTTCTAAAAACAGAAAATGAAATTGTTCTTCTACCTCCCTTCAATAGCGTGTTTGCGTTGGTGGATATGCTCCATTAAACCTATGATAGCCACCGCCACCACTACCACTGCCCTGCATGCACCCACAATGAATGTACATTACTCAAAGGAACAGTGTACAACCATTGAATCTTCTTTTTTTTAATGCATAACTAAAAAGTTTCATGATTTTAAACAGCGTAGAGAGAGACAGAGAGAGAGACCTCATATCTGGCATAACTGGTGTTGTTTAGAGCAAAAGGACGCGAATAAGCAGATCCTACAATGACACAATCAGCAAGCAGACGATGTATGTCCACAATTAACAACACAGAATTCCAAATCCCAACAATAGAAATTGAGTTATAAGGCAGGGAATTGGAAGGGGCATTCAAAAAAGGGTAAATTCTTTGAATGATAAAGATGTCTAGATCGGTGATGCTACCTGCTCCAAGAACAAGCCCTTGATTGTTTGGGCCAGTAAACGCAGCAATCCTGTGAACAAATTTATAAGCACATGAAACAAAGAAATGAAGAATAATTCCAAAATTAAATAAAGACATGTCAGATGCATAACAAGACCTTGTGGCTGCATAATCATCTACAGCAAAGCTTTGCTTTACAAAAGAAGACTCAATAAATCCTGCATGAGGTAGGGCATCATTCTCTATAGCAGGTTTGAAGTACTTAACAGGAGGTTGTATTTCGTAATGAGCATATGGCTCGAGACGGTCTGCATAAGTTTGCCTTTGATAGAGAAAACCAGGTGTGACACATTCTGCATGATATCGGTTGCTGTGCTGCACAGATCGTGTTAATCCTGCATGGGGTTCCTGAATAGAACCATTTTAAGTGAGCAAACACATGTGACTTGCAAGATAAATTTGTGTACATAAGCAAATTACCAAATCAGAAGATGGCCTTTTGGATCCAGAAATACCACCATAACCTGATCCTGGAAGCCCACTTGAGGATGCAGCATATTCCTTTTTAAATGGTATTCTATATGCAATAGAATCAGCAATCCTTCCATGTCCCTTCCGTACGTGAGATTTGCTCTTTGAACTTCTAGAAGATTGACTGTGTCGACCTTGTGAAGTACCTGATAGTTAAGGCATATAAAGCTTTCTTAGTGACTCCTCCAGTAAGAGTCTATGTATTCGGTAGCACAAATAGCAGATACAGAACCTTCTGGTTTGTTTGGTGACCTCTTATTATGCAAACGGTCCCTTTGTCTCTTTCTATTCTTTCCCTTGACATCAGCTTTCTGGGGCTTAGTAAACAGTCCAGCTACAGCATCACGAGCTTCAGGGGCAATGCTTTGGTGTTCATTTGTTTTGCCTTCTATGGTATGCTTTGAAGTCAAGGGACCCTGATTATTTTTATGCACAATTGCCACAGACTTCTCTTCAGTCTCCCTAATATTTGACTTGTTTACAACAGTTAGTGGTTTCACATCACTCTCTTTTTCAGGCCCTTTAGACCCGACATGACCTTTCATTTTCCACCAATCAGTTCTTCTATGCCTTCTATTAAATTTCAATCCTACACAAGAACTCTTTTGCAACCACACTCGAACAAGAGGCCTTGCAATATAAGCTTTAACCTGACATCCAGATTGACTATTAGAGATGTCATTTGAGAGAGAGAAAATGCATGAGACATACAATGAAATTACCTTGACATTTTCTCCATATCGCAATTTATTCATCCCTTCCAAGCAAGCTACTGCATCACCACGTGTAGAGAAAGAAATGAATCCAAAATCCTTGCCTCTATTTCCCAAATTCCTAGATATTTTGACCTTTTTAGTCTCAGCATATTGTTCACAGATCTCTTTGAGTTTGTGTACATCCCAAGACCTTGGTACCCCCCTCAACATAAATAGTTTTCACCTACAGCAGGAAAGTTCTATCATTTTCCACTATTAGATTATAAGCATTCAAGATTAAAAGAGAAGTGCAGTTATGAAGCTAATACAAGATCTTCTACCCTAGTTATCAACCGATATTCTCACTCACATTAATTTCTTCTTATGAGAAGAAAATTTGTGGAATTCCTGAAAATGAACACTTTGAAAAATAATTTACAAGAAGAAATCTATGCCACAATTTGATCACATAAGTTCTATATAGAGTGGATCACAGTCAGCCTCATCATATTGACCCGTAAAAAAGAAACTAATTTGGCTCCTTAGAGTCAAGGTTAGATTTTATTCCCCCTCACATGTTCCCCCCTTGCATAAATTTCTTCTTATGAGAAGAAATTTTGGGAAATCCCTAATAATGACATTTTGAAAAATAATTTTACAAGTTCAATAAATCTATGCCATAACATGATAGCATAAATTCTATATTCAATAAAATCAATGTTAGATTTTATCCCCCCCCCCCCCCCCCTCTTTTATCAGCCCAAAGCAGTTTCTTTTAGGAGCTTTATGTTTTAATTGAAGTATCTTTCAGCAACCAAAATGCCCAAACAGGCACCTTTTAGCAGGTTTTCCTGCTTCTATTGATAAGTGAAATTTTAACTTATCTGGAAAAGAGTCTGAATATTGAACTACAGAAAGGAAAAACCTTCAAGCACTCACAACTATAACATGTTCTCGATGTTTAAGTAGAACGGGGTATAACACCCACAGATTCCTAACCTGTAACCGAATTTCCTCTCTTGACTGCATTGGGGTGCGAGCAAAATCAATTTTAGCATGTCTCGGACTGCCAAAAACTGCATCTGGTTTCCTTAAACGGTGCAATGCAGCCATTGCATCAGAGAAGGTATTGAATCTCAGGAAAGCAAAACCTTTAATCTTCTTGTCATTCTTAGTATCTTTGGGTACTTGTATCTCAACTATGCTTTCAATTCCATAACCTTTCAACTTCCTGAGAACCTAAAAAGAAAAAAGAAGAGAAAATAATGGATCAAGAATTTAAGTTCACCATCACTTGCAATTTAAAATGAACTTTTGGAAGACTTATGATGTGGTTCACCTTAAATAAATGCCCTACGTGATACAAACAAATAACCATAAAAGAAAACTGAAAGAGAATATAGAATTATTTTGCCTACATCCTCTTTTGTCCATTCTTTGCAAATATGCCCCAGATAAAGAACATCACGGTCACGACTGATTGATAACTTAACAAGCTTCCCTTTCACCTACATACATAAGGGGGAAAGAATGTTAGTAAATATAGAAAGGTGATAGATTTTACAACATCAGAAACAAATGAAGGTTGTATTTAACCTCTATCCCATCCTTCAGAACAGAAATAACTTTCTTGGCTTGTTCAGCTGTGGCATATTGAACAAAACCAAACCCTCTGCACTTTTTCTTGTTTCCACGCCTCACAATCCTTGCATTTTGGACTTCACCAAACTTTCCAAATACTTCAAACAAGTCTTGTTCAACTGTCTCTTTATGCAGACCTCCAACAAATAATTCCAATGTCTTTTCTTTCTTTTGCTTAGTTATAGAGTTGTGGTTAAGTACCTGAGGCACTTCATTGGCATCACTAACTTCAATGTCTTCCTTCTGTTTACAGTCATCTCTGCTCTCCTCTTTTTCCCCATCATTATCATCCTTGTTACTGCAACCATCATTGATATGTCCAGCTAGTGTTGTGACTGTAATTCTAGCAATCGAAGGTTCCCCTTCAATTGATTTCTGTTCTGCACCAAGTAAAGCTCAACATATATGTTTGAAATTAAAAATGTGCAATGTCTTTACCATATTACAGATGAAAGCAATCAAAGAAATAGGGAGAGATGGAGGGATGCTTAACAAGCAAGCATGAAAACAATTATTGGAGCATTTCTGCATCGGAAGCTTAGTAGGAAATAACATATTTCAGAAAACCAAAGATTTCAACATCCAATAAACCAGGGTCACGGTCAGGGACATGCATGGATTTCCAAGCCATTAAATAACACAAACAGCAAGTTGTTATAGAAGATTAATGTTCTCTAACTAATAACCTTAATGAGTATGAGAAAACATAAAAGATAGTGGTGCAAACTAGTTTTGGGTAAGGATACAAACTATGGAAGAAAGAATTGAAAGAAAGTAGAAACTAAACTAAGATGGTGCAAAAAAGAAAACATTGAAAGTAGTAAGCTAATATTTCCCCACGGGAGAATGTTCAAAAGATACATTCTTAATGGAACAGCTTGATTTGAGTTAGTCAAATTTTACAAAAATAGATTCTAGACTAATAACTATAGTGCTCATATTCTTAACTGTAATAAGAGCCACAATGTATTTTTATTGTAAAATATCAAGACATTTCACATTAATTTCAAAAGCTGATAAAAGTTTACATGCTTCAACGCCCTTTTCCATCATTTTTAGGTTCATTAATTTGCAGAAATTGCCATATAAACTGCAGTTTGGAAACGAACTACAATTACTACTAAAACTTCATTCAATCTTCTGTCTTATCATATATAAGAAGATAATTATTTACATGAATCAATTAACAAATACTTAATAGGGAATTGGGAGCCAACAACCATGATATGGTAGGCTAAATAATATGAAAGTAATTGAAATGAAAATACGAGAAAATGATTTGTAAATTACCTGCATTTTCATAATCCTTAGCGTCCTCACAATTCTCAATTTCATTCCTTGAATCAATATCAGTAGCGAAGATGTTTGTAATCCCATCCTCAATTATCTCCTCAAATTTACTACACTCCAAACTAACATCCAAATCATCCGATTTCTCACTCTCTCCTAGACTATTTAAAGCATCTACTTCCAAATTCAATTCACTTTTACCTTCACTTGCATCAGTAAACTTCGATTTGTTTTCAACAACATCATCGTCGTTCTTTGTTTGATTGAGTTGAATCGTTGAGTCCATTTCGATGACAGCGCTTACCACATTATCGACTTCTTCAAACTCCTCTTTAAAAGAATCAATTTCTTGATTACCGTCCTTCTCACTCTCGTTACCAGCCCCGGCAGCTTCCACATCAATCTTGGAAGGTCCCGTCTCATTGTCGACTTCCACCACGTCATCTTTGCTCGAACGGGTGACTCGCCGATTAGCTCTCCTCTTATTCCGACGCATGATTGACTAAATTTAGGAACTCCAAACAACCTTTTTCTCTTGATTTTCAATTCTGACTGAAAAAAGGGGAAATATTTGTATGGACGGGGTAGGTTTAGGGTTGTGATTTATATCGGAATAATGACACTTTTGTTTAATGTTTAATTGAGTAATTTTTTAATCAATTTAATTTTTAATATTTTAATTTTGCTTAAAATTATTTTTTATAAAAAAATTTATTAATTAATCATAAATATTTTAAAATTATACGATAAAAATATAATATATATATATATATATAGATTTTATATAATAATATAATAATTAAAAAATATTTTTATAATGTTATGAATATATGGATATCCATATATTAAGTTAAAGTTTAATGGGCTTTATTATTAGGGTTTAATATCCATTGGAATTAAGGTTTTCATCTTATGCCTATAAAATATAGACTTTTGGACAAAGCATTGTATACATAACCCTATTTTGAGAATACAATAAAATCTTTCCCTTTTGTCTCTTTCTTTTGTCTATTTTCTCCTTGTTCTTTATTTTATTCGCAACATATAAAATATAATTCTTTTACGATCATTTTATTAGACCATTTTAAATTGTTTTTATTAGTTTAAAAAATATTTAACCCAAAATAAAATTAATTAAAATTATTATTAGTCAAATGTTAAAGTTATTTTTTAATTTATGTTATTTATATTTTAGTTTTTGAACAAAAATATGTATGTTTGTATTATTTGCTTGGATAAATTATATTAATAATCACTAAATTATAATTTTTCTTCTTACTTTAATTATTTAACTAATATTTTTGATAAAATTAATATTAACGAGATGTATTTTTCTATTTTAATCGTTGAACATTATTTTCTATTTAAGATGATGACAATGCATGGTATAATGACAATTTAGTCCTAAAACATATACATTGCTCAATAGACTTATTTAATATTATTATTATTGTTATTATTATTATTATTATTATTATTATTATTATTATTATTATTATTATTATCTAACAGCATATATTTCAATTCATTTTAATTTTAAAAAATAATATATTAAATATTCGTATAATTTATTAGTACAACTGCTATGTATGTATGTATATGAATATGGATGAAATTGAAGTGTTTGTGATGGTTTTATAGTCTGGATGATGTTTAGGCTGTGGAGAATGTTAAGACGATTATTATCGGAAAGGTATTATATGGGACTCTTTAAGAGATGATTTTCTTTCGTCCAATCTTATAAAACTTTTAAGTTTTATATTATTTTGAATTAATATAGACAGTAGAATTCAAAAAATAGTTTTTTATCGATATAATAACCGTTATTTAATGGTAATTTTACCGTCCGAAATCATTGATAGCATAAATAAAGATAAAATTCAAAATCACAACAATAATTGTAATCACTGGTATTGGTCCGTGGAGTCGCCACCAATCTTTTTTACGGTGCGATTGGAACACCAAATATTAAGTCTGCGAACCAGAGTTGGATCCGGGAGTCTGTTACGTGTGGGGAATGGTGAGCACCCCCACAACGCCAAAAATCGGTACCTATCGGTTACAAAATATTTTATATGAGCGAAAATTATAAATTCGATCTTTTATATTTAATTATATGATCCCATTAAAACTTACTTTAATAATAATGATAAAGGATATAATAAAGTTAAATATAATAAGAACATTATGATAGAAATAAACATGATAACAATATTTTGTTATAAGAAAATTAGTAATCTTACTAATCAAATATTATAATAATAAAACAACTTTATATTAATAGAGGAAATATAACGATTATATATATAAATATTAATGCAAAATATTAATAATATAATAACAATAATAATAACACTAATAATAATAATAATAACCAAACCAAAACAATGGACTAACAACGTGAAATTAAAATGAAGATGTGACAAGAACATAAAAAAAAGCAAGTTAGAAGACAAAATAACATCAAACAGTGACCATAGAAAACAAAACTGTAAATCCAAAATGGAAAGGATACTAAAGCGCGAGGACCCCAGGTGTAATTTCCCCTCTTTATCGGGTTAAGAACGGGTCTGGGTCGGTTTCTGGGTCAGATATGCGGGTCTCCATGCACAAAACGACGTCGTTTTGGGTAATATCCACCTGCACCAAAACTACGTCGTTTTGATTGATGTATAAATACCCTTGCTTAATGAAAATTTCACCTCATTTCTCATTGACCACCGTATAAATACCCTTGCTTAATGAAAATTTCACCTCATTTCTCATTGATGTATAAACACGGCGATCGGAAAAAGGAAGCGACTTTCCGAAAGATTTCGATGAAAGGAACACGAATCTGGCCTCAGATTTTTGAGAAGATTAACGGATTTACGTAGATCTGAGATGCAAGGTAAGTCGAACACTTGCTTTTTTCCTTTTTTGATTTCGATTTTTTCTATGTTTTCTCTTTTCTTTTTTTGATTGTGTTTCACTTCGAATATTGGTGGTGTTTGCCCTCTTTTGCTTCGAATATTGCTTTTTTCGATTGATTTCTCCTTTTTTCGAATATTGACGGTGGAGTCTGACATGGGTGGTGGCCGGACATGAGATCCAATAGAAGGGCGCGTGACCACCACGTGGTATTCAGACCGCCGCGCGTGGCGGCCACGCGCCAGATCTGTCAACACAAAGGGGCGGTGGCGGCTGATGGTTTCTTTGGCTAGGGTTTAGGTTTTGTTTAGGTTTAACTTGTTGTGGGCTGGGTGTAATTTTAATGTGGGCTCTAAGGGAATGGGTTATTACAATAATAATTGATAACGACCGCAATTTAACAGTTAATGATTAATAACTGCAATAATAGTATATTATTTTCATTATTGTATCGTTATTTTGAAAACACCTAGAAAAATAAGAATTATCCATCAAATTTTATATCTAGAAGTTAAATGTATTATATTTTATATATATTATGATTTACCATAAGTTGTTCAAATTTTAAAAATTCGCAACCGCAACACTTGTGGCCACAATAACAGTCGTTATCTCCGTAATTATGACAAACGCAATGGACCAAAAATACTTTTTAAATCTTTAGTATGCGGTAAAATAGATGATTGAGATTAAAGGTAGTAATTTATTAGATTTTTAATAAAAAAAATAATCTTAATCATCCGTTAAGCTCATACAAAGATTAAAAAAATACAAAAATCACATGACTTTTAAATTTTAACCTTATGGTCGTGGGTTCGAGCCCCACAATCGGCGTTTAAAATTTTTTCATTACTTTCCACTCCAACTGCTACTGGTCTATCCCCTGTAGGCTGCAAGCCAGACTTTCTGACTCTGCAGAGCGCAAGAGATTTTCTTTGATAAAAAAATTACATCAGCTACGAACTCCCATTTTCTTCATATTTTCTCTAACTTCAATGACCGAAAAAATTATAAATGAATATTTTATTAAAATGTGAAGTCAAGATTTGCACATCAATAATTTCAGGTTATTAGATTGAATGTACTTTCCAAGAATTTTATTGGAAACCTAAAATGTAAAATGATAGTTTGAGGGCTAAAATTGGAAGTTATGAATAATGAGGGCCTTGCTTGATATTTAGACCATTAACTTCATTAGTAGAAAGTGATAAAAGAAAAAGAGAAGAAAGTTTGAAGGACCTATCACTACTATTACCAACCAAACTTTCTGGGAACCCATTAAAACCTTAATCGAAAATTTTTAGAACTTAAAAACAGTGAGTAAGACCTTTAACTAAAATTGTATATTTTTTTCGAAAACCAATTTTTATAAAATCGAAGGATTAAAAGCGTTTATTCTAAGCCAAGAATTTGAGAATTTCAGTAAAGAATTTTATTGTTCTAGAGTATTGACGAAATCCCACCTCCAAAACTGATCCAATCGCTTTACAGGTTTTAAAACGAGAAAACGACGAGAAAACTAAAATAAAAAAAAATTATAATAATTCAAAATGAAATTAGATGAAAAAAATTACCTTGAAAAGTGAAAACTAGTAGAAAAATATATTAGGTTTAGGATATTAAAAATATTTTAGAGTTAAAAATTGAGATTAATTAAGTTATTTGGATTAAAATAATTTTTTGGGATTAATTAATTAAAATTTGGAAAGCCTAGACCAGCTAGGATTATAATTGAATCAAAACCCCTTAAAGATTCAAAGTTTTGTCTTGTTTTATAAAATTATCCTCAAATTTTCAATTTTTACAAAATGGTCACTAATTTCAAAATCTTAGGGATTCAAGGGTCAATTTTAAAAAATTGATTTGACCAAATTCAAATATACGTTAAATAAAGATTTTAGAATATTTTTCCTCAATTTATTTCGATTAAAAAAACTAATTTTTACGTATTTTATCCCGAACTAGGCTAAACCAGCCACTAACTTCTAGGCCCATTTTTGGGGCGTTACACGATTCGAATGATTTCAGTTTGATTCCATTCGTTTTATTTGAAAATCGTTTCGGGTCTATTCAGTTTGGTTAAAAAACGATTCGGGTATATTCAGTTTGGTTAAAAATCGAATCGAGTCCATATCGGTTTAACTAAAAATTGAGTTGGGTTCGATTTGATTTGTTTCGGTTTTAGTGTCAAATTCAGATATCATGTTTGAGTCGATATTACATCTTAAATCGAGTAAAATTGGTTTTAGTCTCAAATCTCGAGTTAGTTTGCCTCCTCTAAATTTTATAACCCTAAACCTATTCATAACATTTTATCGTTCATTCATCCTCTCCAAAATTTTCCCTAAGCCACCATTATGGGTGTTCAAATCCGGGTACTTGGGTATTAGGTACCCGAAGTATCGGGTACCCGGACCTTCGGGTAGTAAAATAATCGGCCCGTGTCCTGACCCGGATTTTTCGGGAACCGGTACTTCAAGTACTTTTTTTAAATTTTTTTTATAAATCTTAAATTTAATCTTAAAAAAATATAAATAAAATTAAAAGTTTCAATTACATAATCCAACATCAAAATATAAAATTTTAAAGACCTAATTATATAATCTAAGCATAAATTTTAAGACCCAAATTATATAATCTAATTCGAAACAAAACATAAGGTCTAAATAAAGTTTTTTGTTTTAATATTTTTAATTAGTATAATTTACTTTAATATATAAAAATTAATGATTTAAGTATTAATGAATCTTAAGTTAATTTTCATATTGGTTAATGCACATATAAAAATAGTGCATATCTAAACGGATAAAATTTGAATTTTACCAACTCAAAAAACTAAATTTATAATTTTATAATGATTCTTAATTTTCTTTTTTACAATAAATCCCTAATTGTTTTTTAAAATTAACATTTGAGGGATCAAGATTTAGAATTTTGTGTTATTTGATTTAGAAATATAGTGAATATAAGTGTATTTTATTTAAATAATAATTATATTTAAAATAAAAGGATAAAAAAGTTAGGAATCGAGTACCTGAAAGTAATCGGATACCCGAATTTTTATAAAATTTTGACCCGGACCCGACCCTGAAAAAAAATTCAAAAAAAACCCGATTTTTTATATTGGTGTAATCGGGTAATCAGATCGGGTATGTTTGAACACCCCTAGCAACCATTGAAGAGCCTTTGAAAATTTTGTAACAGAAAGTGCATTTTCTAAGTGATTTACTACTGCATGTTTAATCCAATCTAGGTATTTGGAACCTTATATGAATCTCTCGTTTCCATGCATGTTATTTTAGGCATCATCTTAATACTTTGATTGACATTAAAATAACTTTTTAAATCCTCCAAGTTCTTTCATTAAGCGATTCGATGCCACCCAGAACTAGTGATCAACAAAACCCTCCACTTCGTACTGCTTACCAAATTCATATGAAGTCAAGCAGGTACCTTACTAAGTTTTCATCTATTCACCACGTCGATTTCTTCCATGTAAAACATGGCTTAATAAGCATTCAACCATATATCGGGAAGGAAATCTATGTATCAGAATTAAATAAAATGATTTGTAGAAGGTGGTGTTGTGTTCCTACTTTGCTACAGATCTAGAATGACAGGTTTCTCTACTCAAGACCCTAATGTGGAACTGCAATGTAAATAAAAATAGTTACCCGACCCACATCCCCTTTGTTTAGCTGATGGAAGAATCTCCCAATAGAGAAATCAACGATCAATGCACTGTCAGTGTAATTTTTTAAAGATTTTCAGCATTTTCAACTTCTTGATGTACCGGTATCCACAACTTTTCGAAGCCTTTCCATAACTACAGGAATATCCTCCTTATCTAAGGTTGTGAAACAGCACCGGAACCATCCTGGTTCTATGCAGTGGCAAGCGGAACCAGGTGTCATGTTGATCTTAGCCACATTTAATAGTTTATCCCATAGCTCAAGTTCACCTTTCTCACCGTAAGATGGGATTAATTTGCTCATATCAGCCCAACAATACATGCCAGCACAGCTATCTGCACATCGAATCCCTAATCCTTCCAGACCATCCACAAATAAATCATGCATATTCCTGATCCTCTTTTTATTGATCACCATATATTCCTCAATGAATCTTGTATCTGAAAGCATTGAAGCTACTAGTCTTTGGGTTGGGGCAGAAATGGAAGAAAACCTAGTTAACTTTCTAGCAGCAGCCAATACATTCTCATTAAAAGAATAGATCATTCCAACCCGAAAACCTGGAAGAGAGAGATCCTTTGATAGCCCATAAACAATATGAACCCGACTTTTAACAAAATCCTCCGAATCAACAACATCAGCAATGCTGACGAACTCTTCATTCCCATAAATAGACCCTGCGAATATTTCATCTGATATGATATGGATGTTCTTTTCTCGAGCAAAGTCCAAAAGATCACAAAGCATCTCCCGAGAAAGTAGATTGCCAACAGGATTTGCAGGGTTTGAAAGGAGAATTCCCCGGATTTTTGTTCCACGCTTTCTTGTCTGGTTGAATGCTTGATCAAGCGCACTGATACTTAACACAAAATTGTCAGTGCTCCGACAATGGACAGGTATTAGCTCCACTCCTGTTCTCCATTTCATGTCCCTGTCAAAACTGAAGACATTTTCCCCTAATTAAACCAATGAGACCATTGTTTTTTCTTCTCATTTTACTATTATGTTTGTGCTGTCTTTGGTGGGGGAGAGAGGGAGGGGGACTTTTCTGTTAGGGAGAAAGTATTTATAATAATACAAACTCTGGGAATGAAGGTAAAAGAGTTACCCAGGATAGTAAGGCGTGGGAACAAGAAATGCATTCCCATGATCTGCCAAGCAGAAACATAATGTCTCAATTGCGGGAGTCGCACCAGCGGTTAAAACCATCTGCGACGGTTCAAATGAGACAGTGCCTCCCATAACATGTGACACAAAACCTGCCATAGCCTGCAACAAAAAAAGAGAATAAATACAAAAGGATATAGAAGCAGAGAGTCTTGAAGGCATTTAGCATCTCAATTATGATTGGTGATAACTGATAAGCTCCACCATATCTCTTAACCTGAATAATCAATATGAACATATGTGAAGAAAAAAGTGATAAAGTTACCTCGCCGCCTCCACCATATAATCAACAGTCTGTGCAGAGTGCTAATATAAAGGCAAATATTAAGTTTGGAACCATGTACCTCACACTTAAAAAAAACTATAGAGTATAGCCGGACGCATTTCGACAACATTCACCAGCTTAAAGCTAAACAAGAAGCTGATATTATGCAAATCTTATATGATAAGGAACAAGAAGCAGAAATTATCCCTCTAAACATATTAATCTCTCTTTTCAGTTGTCCCACGCAGAAAAGAAAACTCAGAAATTGCTGAATATTTTAACTTGTGATGGATAACATTTTCACTGGCAAACTGACAACAGAACTTAGCACCAGATATCAAATTCACTCCATAAGCAACAGAAACTTACAGTCCATTTAATTATTCAATAAACCAATAAAAAAGATGAAGAAGTATACAGATGTGGGGCTTACCATTTTGAGTTCCATTGTTCCATCCAATGGCTGGTAAGAGGCAATCCCGCTAATGCTCAAATCACCCCCTTCTCTTCCTCCGGTTACCAAATCATTCAAGTTCTCCAACATCCATTTCTCAATTAAATCAAAACACAACTGTAAAAGAGGTTTTAAAAAGAAACAACAAATAATTAATATACATATATACGCAGGGATGGCCCGAGAAGTGTTAGGGCAGTCTCCCCATGGAAATTTCAAATTCCCATATGATTCATGTAATTTCTATTGATAATCTAAGTTTGAAAACCCTAAAATTCTATAATTTCGTTTCCAATATACCTCACTAACGATTCGCTTACTGACATAAAATTCTGCTCTTTCCCTATAGGGCACGCAAAGGAATCATGTTTAAAAGAAGCACTTACCCTATTCTCCGACAAGCCGAGTTGAATAACCCCATCTGGATTACCAATTCTGTCGTACGGATCCTCCGAGGCCTTATCCAACCCGATATAATAGGGCGACTCGTTGGGTTTAGAAATGGAAGTGGCCAAGGAAGATATCCGAACCGGTCCAATCGAGCCGCGTGAGAGCAAATTGGAGCGTGAAGAAGTCCGGGTCATCTCCGCCAGGTTCTGCGAGGAGGCGGAGGGAGAAGGAGGATTGGACTGAGAGTTGGGAGAACGGTGTCGTTTAAGGTAGAGTTGGAGGAAGTAAAAGAGAGCGCATGGGATGAGAGAGCCGAAGATTAGGCCTCCTCTTCCTTGGACAACGCCTTGTAGAGGTACTACTAGGCGCATGGCGGTGGCTCCGGTGGGGTTTTCGGGTATTGAATAGAGCGGGTCAGGGTCATGACCCACCCGAGACTAGAAGCTCGTGGTTCGAGAGAGAAGAGAGGAAGATTTGATTTTGGTGGAGAGAAACAGAGAGTGGGACAATAAGATAACATTTTCCGTATACGTCTATTCTAATCTATTATTCTTGGGATAAAATACACTCTAAATCCTTCAATTATATGTTTGATTATAAATTAATATAATATTTTTAAAAAGTTATACTTCAATCATTAAATGAATTAATTAAAAATTCATTCATTTATTGTGGATTCGATTGTAAATGTCTTATTTTTTTTCTAAAAGATGAAATTTAGTTTGTTATTAATTTAATTAATTTTTTATAAATATATATTATTTTATCATTAAAATTAAAGTATATTTTAATATAATAATATTTTTAATCCTTAAAATTTATATATTTTATTAATTTGGTCTTAATCTAAAATAATTAAATAAATTTAATCATTCGTATTTAAAATTTTTGACAATACACACTCCTAACACATCTTACGACCACATGTCACACTCTCGAGTATTATCTATCAGTTTGATAATTAATATAGATTTGATAGATCAATAAACAAAATATTTTATTATCAACTCGAGATTCGAATTTCTATTTTACAACTCAAACTTTATTTATTTTTTTTCCGAATTGAGTCGAGTTTATAAAATTTAGATTCGAGTCAAAACGAGTCAAATATTTTCATCTCGAGTCAAGTTTTGCTCACCTCTAGTAGATACAATAACTTAATTAATAAAATTTTTGTAAATAGGGTATAAAAATTTATTTTATTAATTTATTTTGAATTAAAATAAAATTAATATCACATAAGTTTTAAAATTAAAATTATTATTATTACTATACAAAACCTAATTATACGTTGGTTTCAACTTTAACAATAAAATAATTGTTTATAATAATTTTTAATTGAATAACTATATTATAATTTATAAAAGAAGATTGATATATGTGTAACTAAACACATAAGTGAATGACATGGGAGTATTTTACCCTTATTCTTTTCTTGTCCAAAGAGCTTTGTGTTTTTAATGTACTTTTATTTTAGTAAAATACAACAATAATCACTCAATTAATATCAGTTTTTTACGTCGGTCACCAAATTATTTTTTCTACGCTTTAATAATACATTCCAAGATTTATCGCTAATTAACGAATATATTAATATGATTAGATATAATAATAATTTTAGATTTTAAAATTTTTATATATTATATTAATTTGTTATAATTTAAAATAATTTGATATAATTTAATATTTAAAAAGCCACATCATTTTAATCTAAATCCCAACCTTGTCATCTTCAACGATGTTATCTCGACACATTCTCCGTTAGTAACTTCTCTAGTAGCAGTTTTTTTGAAATAAATTAATAAGTTCAATGATTTGGATTTAAGAGAAGATGTATAGGTTTGATTTTATTTATAAATATGAATTTTAAAATAAAAATTAAATCATCACCGATCTTTTAAGACTAAGTAAGATAAGATACATATAAAATGATTTTTATGATTTTTTTAAAAAAATAAAAATATTTTTTAAAATTTACGTTTAAACTAAAAAAAGTTAAACAAAAAGAGTTTAGTAATCCGTTATACGTGAATAAATATTAACATTTAAGATGCTCAAAATTGATATGTGATCGATTATTTGTCCTCTTGATAACCAAATCTACAGTCTTGACAATAATACATTGGGATCATATTTTTCATCAATTATATTATTATCATTATTATTTGATTTAATTATTGAATCTAACTCATTGACTGATTAATTCAGATCGTGTATTGTAAAGATCTGTTATGGGAGAAATTATATCATGAGTAAGTCTCACCACGTCATCCATAGGACCAACTATTAAAAACCATCTATCTAATCATCTTTTTTTCATATCATATTTGTAAGTGAATCTTCACTCATATTTACTGTTAATTCATTTTAAAAATAATTTTTTCAAGTGAAGATTCACTTGGGAAAATATATGACACGAAAAAAGTGATGAAATGGATGATTTTTAGTGATTGGTCCTATAGACACGTGATGAGACTTACCCATATTTACTGTTAATTCATTTTAAAAATAATTATTATGGGGATGATTTTTAGTGGTTGGTCCTAGATTTACTCCATTCACAATATTAAGATTTAAATCTTTAACTTTATTCAATTTTTTATTTATTCGATCCATAAAGTTTATAAAAATTCAAATTTTCTTCATCCTAATGTTCTCATTGTCCTTGCTGATTTTCTTGTTGCTAAACTTGATTTTAACAGGTTGGGAAATACCTTGGAGTAGCCTTTAATCACAAGAAAGTGAGAGTATTGGCATCAAGCACCAAGGAAGAAGAATATTACTTTTAAAACAGTTCATTTTCGTCCAGGCTTTAAGTTTAATATATTAAATTAAAAAAATATTTTCAATATTAATATCCATTGTAATAACCCATTTAATCCAAAACAAATAACCCAAATAATATTAAACCCATTACATTCCAATATTAAACCTAGAAACCCATTACAATAACCCAAATATTAAGTTCAACCCGGGTGGCCCACTACACCCATTTTAATCCAAACAAATTATAACCCAATACTTAATTACCCTAACCAAACCCTAACCTAATTACCCTAACCAAACCCTAACTGGCCGGCTGCCCTTTTGTTTCCCCCTTTCCAGCTGTCCGCGCGTGATCATCCCGCGCGACTGTTCGAATAGGCGCGTGGTGGTCACGCGCCCTCTGATTGGCCCTCCTGGCCGGCCACGTGAAGAACAAGACTCCACCGGCCATGTCTACTCAACCTGCAAAAGGAGAAATAATTAGATATAGTATTCGGATCTAAAAGAATAGGATAAAACTCCTATTTTTCCTATTATAATATGTAAAAATCCCGGGTATAAATACCCATTGACATGCATGTAAAAACCGGTTAACAACCGAAGAAAAAAAAAGGCAATCGGAAAAGTATTCGAGCAAAATTTGTCCACCATAAACCACCACCAAAGCCACGCAAATATCAAAAAAAAAGAGAAAGGAGAGCAAATAGGATTCAAACCGAAGAAGAAAAGGTAAAAAAAAAAAATAGTTCGAACTTATCTTTGTAGATCTAGGAAAATCCGTGGAGGTTCTCATAAAACCGAGACCAGATCTGAAATCCTCGCCTCGAGAAGAGCCGGAAAAAAGTTTCCTTGGCCGGTTTGCACCTCCGGCACGGCGGCCGGAGAAGGCTCCGGCAACCATGTTTCTAGGGAGCTTCAGAGCTCCATTCTTCCTTCAAGCTGATGAAGAAGAAGCAAGTGAATGAGAAGCAAAAAAAAAATAAAAATAAAAATAAAAATAAAGGGAGGGTTTATATTTGGACCAAAACGGTACCGTTTTGGTGCCGGTTCTTAGGACCCAAAACGGTGCCGTTTAGAAGACCCAGACCCGAGACCGACCCGGACATCAGACCCAAACCCGCGTGCAACCCGGAAAAAAGGAAAAATTCCACCCGCAGTCCCTGCATTTCCAGTGTCTTCACACCGTGACTTTTCAGTTTGTTTTGAGTTTCAATTTAGTCACTATTTTTTTCTAAATTAAGCATTACAAATTAAATTTTATTCAATTTAGCCCTTATTATATTCTATTTAACCCCTAAATGTTTTTGTTTTGCAGATTAGACATTGGAAAATCATATTTTTTTTATATATTTTAATATTTTTTTATTATTAATTATTAAATACTTGTTAACCGTTTTTTTACAGATTCGATACCAGATTATCATTTTCGATCGTATAAAATATTATGTAACCGACGGGTGCCAATTTTGGGCGTTGCAGGGGTGCTCGCCCTTCCCTATGCGTAACAGACTCCCGAATTTAGCTCTGGTTCGTAGACGCAAATTTGGTGATCCGATCGCACCGTACAAAAACGATTGGTGGCGACTCCCCGGACGAATTCCGGTGATTACAGCTGGCGACTCCGCTGGGGAAAATATTTTTGCGAGTCGAGCCGCAACATCGGTTACATTTTATTTAACGATCGAAAATATAAATTCGGTTATTTTATTTTATTTATTTATTTATTTATTTTAAAATATTTTACTAACATTTTTTTAAAATCCTTTTCAGGTCCATCATTTCATTGACCCTCAACCCGGGTTCCGTCCAAATTATGTGAGAGCATGAAACCACTCCTTCGTGAGGTTCCGCCTCCGTGTAGGATGGTGAATTGCTTTTGGGATATTTTTCCCTTTGTCTTCGTGAGACCTACGTCTCCGCATAGACTTAGAGAAACGTATCCCCCTGAATCGTATTTATTATCCTTAATAGGATAATAAATTTCGTTCGGGTACCTTCTAGAACCGAACCACATATAGTGAGCCCTAGAAGTTCACCTTTAGAGCCGTCATGCCGGACCTCTGCCCGTTTAGAGGGTCACCCAATAGGCTTTTTAGAACGAGAGAGAGCGGGGGGTTTCTTTATTTATGCCCTTTAATTTTCGCTATTTATTTCTTGTTTATTGTTTCTGTTATTTATTTATTTATTGAGCTATCATTCATGCAACATGCATCATATTTATTTTGTCTATTATTTATTGAATCTGACACTAATGATATTTCTTTATCCTGTTTCGTTTCTTGTTTTTCATGGACATTTTTTTATATAATAAAATAAAAAGGTGTTGATAACAAGACAACTGTTAGAAAGGCTCAGCCATGGAGAACTGTTTTCTAGACAAGGTGGAAGCCAACCTTCGAATTCGACGATGGTCAGAGGAGACCCAATATCAGAAAGGGGACAGTATAATGGAAGATGAAAAGACCGACCTCAGCGATTTTACATGCATTGCTTCGACACAAAATCAGTTACAAGAGCTGAAATACATATGGGATCAATGGGACGATGATACCAAGAGTTTATTCTTCGCCAATTACGGGGACCTGCCGTACTTGCTTGACGTCAGCATCGACAAAGCATTATTCCGAGCCCTGGCCCAATTCTGGAATCCCTCGTACAGTTGTTTTACAATGGGAGATGTTGATATCACACCGACAGTGGAGGAGTATACCGCCCTAATTCAATGTCCAAGATTCTAGCCAGACAAGGTGTATTTTAAACCGCCTGACTCGCCTGCTTTCTAGAAAAGGTTATTAAAATTGACCGGAAAGAATGAACAATGGGCAAAATCCCGAATCAAGGAGAAAGGTGAAACCAAATGCATCGCCTGGAGAGATATTCGGGATTTGATCCAGACAGAGGCTAAATGCGAAAGGCAAGTTAAGATGTTTGCACTGGCCATCTACGGGTTAGTCGTTTTTCCCAAGTCGCTCAGGTATATAGATGATGCCGTTATGGAGCTGTTTGATTACCTCGATAAAGGTATTACTCTGGTTCCCGCCATCCTCGTCGAGACTTTCCGATCGCTTACCGCTTGTAGAAGGAGTGGTGAAGGAAGGTTTATTGGTTGCGCTCAACTTTTGCTTGTATGGTTCCATAGTCACTTTTGGAAGACGGAAAGGTCCTCATATCGGGCTTGCTTAGACCATTACTCACCGATAAGGGATTTGACACATACCCAAAGACCCGAGAATATCCCATACGACCATTGGAAGGCCATTTTACGCAACTTACGAGAGGGGGATATCGTGTGGAAGGCTAGTTGGTTTTTTCCTAACGAGATCATGTACAGTTGCGAAGGTTATGATTGGGTCCCGTTACTTGGTATTTGGGGGGCAACAAGATACGCGCCATTGATGGTATCCCGCCAGTACAGGTCGAGACAATTCATCCCGGCAACGAGAGGGTTGGCCACGTGTGACTTCCCCTATAAGGGAAGAGACTACAAAAGGGTCGTTGCTGCCATCGCGAAGGCATGGAAGTACCCTTTGAAAATGGAACCGTTTGACGAAAAACCTAGAGTTACTCCGGAGTATCGCCGATGGAGGAACCGGAGAATCGACGATGAGGTACCGATTCGAGACTCGGAAGTCAGTATACCGTTAGAGGAGCAACTCCGAGTAAATCCTTCCGACATGGAGATCGTCAGGCAGGACTTTGAGGGAAAATACATTAACATGGAGATGAGGTTATCGAGGTTGGAAAATGAGAAAAACCAACTAGAGTTCGGTATCCAGTCTCAGGAGCAAGAAATGCAGAGGCTAAAAAAGGGCAAAAGTAGAGCGGAAGAGGACCTGAGTGATTTACAGGGAGGATATAAAAAGCTTCGAGAATCGGTAAAGTACGCAGACCTCAGAAGTTCTTTTGCAGACTGGAAGCTTGAAATCCATGAAGAGAAAAGGAAGGCACGGTATTGGGAAAGCAAATTTAATGAAGCTCAGAGCCAACAGATACTCGATTAAGAAGAATTGACTCGAGTTAGAACTGAAAATGTTGGCCTGAGAGGTCGGATCATTGATATGGAGGAGAATCTACAAAATTATCATCAGAGTTCGTCTGCTCAGCTGGAAGTAAGCCAAGAAGAAAATGAGAGTTTGAAAAGACAAATTAGAGAAATAGAGGCAGCTATGCAGGCTTGCAGAGCCCAATTGAATTACATGGAAGAGCTACGTCAGTGGGATGAACAACAATAGAAGGCTCGGGTTAATGAAACGCAAGAACAGGTCCAGAACAGAGACCGTACAATGTCAGAGGCCTTAGTGCAAATCCGGGAAGTAGCCGAACACTTACAGACGCTAGCAGTCCAGGCTGAAGTTCTTAGCCTACAATTTGAAGCGGAATCGAACAAGGGCAGAAAGCTCGCATCACTCCTAAAGAAGATTAAGGTTTTGGGAATAAAGGCCAAGCAGTATATGTAAAGCGCGGCCTGCCTTGTATATAGAAAGCCTTGTTCTAAAACGAGCTTCCTTTTCAAAGTTGTATCAAGATCAACACCTTTTTGTAAAATGTTTTGCAATGTTAATATAACGTATCGGTTTGCATAAACATTCCATCATTTTTAGTTGCATTCATGCATTATCACCTTTATTTATTATTATCATGATCCTAATATTTCAGGATACTATCAATGTAGTAATACTGGAACCTGATCAAATCCAACACCCACATTTTACTCGATTTAGATCCAAAAGAATGGAAGAAAGACTAGCCAAAATTGAACAAGCTTATGAGGAAATGAAGCGAGACATGGAAAGCAAGTTGGTTAAAGCACAACAGGATACGCGTACTCACATTTCTCAAACACAGGATGAACTGCTTGACAAGATAGCACAGTTGTTAGCAAGAAAAGAACCGTAGAAAATGAAAGGAGTTGCTGTGGAATAGAGCACAATAGCAGAACACTCGGAAAGTCCTCTCCCCGCCCAAGGATCAGTTGAAATTCCCAAAGGGCAAACCAGTCAGACGGAAACTCATCTTCAAGGAGGGTTGGTAATCCATAATCCCAATGATTACACAGTACCCAATTTCAATGAAATAGAGAAAGCTAGAGTCGAGTTACCGAAGGAACTCGAGGATAGATGCAAACAGTTGGAGGAAAAGTTTAAAGCAATGGAAAATGTCGACCAGTTCCCCAGAATGGAGGCGAGAGAACTAAGCTTGGTACCTGATCTCGTGCTGCCCCCGAAATTCAAAATGCCGGATTTCGAAAAATACAACGGAACTACCTGCCCGGAAGCTCATCTGACTATGTATGTCAAGCGTATGACCGGATACATTGATAATGATCCCTTGTTAATACATTGCTTCCAAGACAGCCTAACAGGCTCTGCGGCAAGATGGTATAATCAGCTAAGTCGCTCAAGAATTAGTTCCTGGAAAGACTTGGCCCAGGCATTTGTACGTCAATATAGCCATGTGATTGACATAACTCCTGACCGGGTCACTCTTCAGAATATGGAGAAGAGACATGATGAAAGCTTTCGACAGTATGCGCAACGTTGGAGGGACGTAGCTGCGCAAGTCCAGCCACCACTATCGGAGAAGGAGACAGTAATGCTCTTTGTGGGGACGTTAAAAAAGCCCTTCCTTGGTAGAATTCTGGGAGGTGCAACAAAAGATTTCTCGGATATTATCATGAATGATGAGATGATCGAACAAGCCATTCGCAGTGGAAAGCTCGAGGATAAGGAGTCGTCAAAGAAACCCTACTACAAGAAGAAGAATAATGAAACGGGGAGATATCGGCGTACATAACGTCAGTTATTCCAAGGCATCAACATGGCAACCCAAGGCCGCGTCATCGAGCACGCAGAAACCAAAGCAAAATCAGAACTAGAAGACAGAAAGAGAATTCACGCCTATTCCAATATCCTATGGTGAACTTTTCAAAAACCTGTACAATGCGCATGTCGTGTCGCCCTTCTACATGAAACCGATACAACCACCATACCCGAAGTGGTATAACCCGAATACTCAATGCGATTATCAAGCTGAAGCAGTTGGGCATTCGATTGAAGACTGCATTGGTTTCAAGAAGCTTATTGAGAAGCTTATGCAGATAGGAGTGGTGCGGTTCGACGATCCTGCAAGAGCCGCTGAGACAGGTAATCCGTTACCTAACCATGCGGATCCCGGGGTAAACGCGATTGTGGATCAAAGCTGTAGGAGGACCAAATCCCGAGTGGAGGAAGTGAGATCTCCGCTAAAATGGGTATGGAAAATGTTAGTGGCCAAGGGCATGATACCCCCAGTATCTGGAGGTATAGAAGACCTTAGCCAGTCTTGTCCCTATCATAATACGATGGACCATATGATAGGAGATTGCGCAGAGTTCAAAGTTCTCGTGTAAGAGTTGATCAACAATAAGGAGATTGAGTTCTTTGAAGAGCAAGTATCTGAAGCGGCGGAGGTTTGTGCTTCGGAACCAAACAGTTCCAAGAAGGTCCCGTTCTTGGTGATTTCAGAACCCAGAAAGGCTGAAGGAAGTAAAGCGGCGAAAACCAGATTATCTGTTCAGGCACCACAACCTTTCCCTTTTCATGATCCAAAAAGAGTCCCATGGAAGTACGATTGTCAAATCACTCATCATGAGGACCCGCTGAAAGCTACATCATAGGCGGTAAATGATGTGACGTTCTATACGAGAAGTGGAACACAATATGGCCATAAAGGAAACAAAGACCTAAAAGGGAAAGCTCCGATTGTGGAACCGTCAAGAAACGTTTTTCAAGAACCTGAATCGCCAGTCAACGAGCCGGTGAAGGAGGATGAAATGAAAGAATTCTTAAAGTTTTTAAAGCACAGTGAATATAACGTTGTTGAGCACCTCCGAAGGTTACCTGCTCGTATATCCATACTTTCGTTGTTGCTTAGTTCAGAAGCTCACAGAAATACACTACTGAAGGTGCTCAACGAGACTTTTGTTCCTAATGACATATCAGTGAATAAGCTCGATAGGCTGGTGAACAATCTGAACGCAAACAACTTTATTCACTTCAATGATGATGAGATCCCTTCAGGGGGCATGGGATCTACCAAGGCTCTACACATCACTACTCGCTGCAAAGGATACACCTTGCCAGGAGTGTTGATAGACAATGGATCCGCCTTAAACGTGATGCCATTGTGCACATTAAATAGGCTCCCGATAGATAATACCCATATGAAGGCCTGCAGCACCATTGTACGCGCCTTCGACGGGACGGAGCGAAATGTAGTGGGTAGAATGGACATACCACTACAAGTGGGACCTAATACTTACAATGTCGATTTTCTAGTAATGGACATCAAACCCAATTATAATTGTCTACTGGGAAGGCCATGGATCCACTCTGCAGGGGCCGTACCATCATCGTTGCATCAGAAAGTAAAATTCATCTTTGATGGGAGACTAGTTATAATCAATGCCGAAGAGGACATTATAGCCTCTATTACAAGTGACGCACCTTATCTGGAATCCGATGAGAAGGCACTCGAGTGTTCTTTTCGATCATTTGAGTTTGTTAGCGCCACTTTTGTTGCCGAGGGAAATAAAATCCCTACACCAAGATTATCCAGAACTACGAGAATGAGAGTAAAACTGATCCTAGGGCGAGGAACTCGAGTGGGTAGAGGGCTCGGAAGACGCCTACAAGGACGAGCTAAGGCACCAGCCGTCGTCAACAAACAGGACCGCTTTGGCTTGGGATACAAGCCAACTGCGGATCAAATGAGAAAAGAAATTCTGAAAAAACAAGAAAGGAGAAAAGCTCGTTTGCAAGGAAAGGAGGTTAGCTGGGAACCTATGACATTTCCTCCATTGTCCCAGAGTTTCGTCTTTGGAGGAACTATGTATCCAGAAACCGTAGAAGCCGAGCTAAGGAAACTGATGGGAAAATTGGACATTAACGCTATCGCTGAAGAAGGAAACACGGGAATGTATCCCGATAGAGTCATGCCATCTACACCAGGAACTACTCTGAACAATTGGACTGCAGAAGAGTTACCTGTGGTTTTTAGGGAATTTTCAGAGTAATGTTCAGAACACTATTGTTACTCTAGCCCGAGAGTAATAAGAAACTTTTGTAAAAGGGCTCCAAACTACTATGTTTATAATAAAATGAAACTTTTTGTTGTAAAGTTTTCGGCCACTATTATTTTCCATTTTAACAATTGAATTTCAATTAAATTTCAGATTCTAAATGAGTGTGTTCAAGTAAGGTTTTATTTCAGGTCCCCTGATATTGAACTATCAAATGATACTGAAGCTGATTTAGAGCTTATCTTCGAAAAGGAAGTGTGTCTAGGGGAGTCTACAGAACCTGATGATGACCAAGACTACGAATTAACTCCTGACTTGTTGAGACTAATAGAACAAGAAGAAAAACAAATCCAACCTCATAAGGAATCAGTAGAAATTGTGAGTCTAGGGAATGATGAAGAAAACAAGGAAGTTAAAATCGGCACGTGCATTACAGCTGAAACCAGACAAGACTTGATCAATCTGCTACAAGAGTTCAAGGATGTCTTCGCTTGGTCCTACCAGGACATGCCTGGTTTAAGCACAGACATCGTGGTACATAAGCTTCCCATAAGAGAAGACTGCAAACCGGTTCAGCAAAAGCTACAAAGAATGAGACCTGATGTATTGCTAAAAATAAAAGAAGAGGTGAAGAAGCAATATAATGCTGGATTCCTCCAAGAAATAAAATACTCAGAATGGGTAACTAACATAGTACCAGTGCCCAAGAAGGATGGAAAAGTCCGTATGTGTGTCGACTACAGGGACTTGAACAAAGCCAGTCCGAAGGATAATTTCCCGCTACCTCACATCGATACTCTAGTCGATAACACAGCAAAACACTCTCTGTTCTCCTTTATGGACGGATTTTCAGGGTACAATCAAATCAAGATGTGTCTTGATGATATGCACAAAACAACATTTGTGACACAATGGGGAACCTTTTGTTATAAGGTAATGCCCTTCGGACTTAAGAATGCTGAGGCAACGTACCAACGAGCAATGGTGGCCTTATTTCATGACATGATGCACAAAGAAATTGAGGTCTACGTTGATGACATGATCGCTAAGTCGCGGACCGAAGATGAGCATATAAGAGTCTTGAGAAAGCTTTTCTTAAGATTAAGAAAATTCCAATTGAAACTGAACCCTGCCAAATGCACGTTCGGAGTCGCATCAGGAAAATTATTGGGCTTCGTAGTCAGCGAAAAGGGCATCGAGGTTGACCCTGACAAAGTTAAAGCCATCCAAGAGTTATCGCCTCCACACACACAAAAACAAGTGAGAGGTTTCCTATGACGGTTGAATTACATTGCTCGGTTCATTTCACAACTGACTGAAAGATGTGATCCTATCTTTCGACTCCTAAAAAAGCATAATCCTGGTGAATGGGATGAAGAGTGCCAGGAAGCTTTCGACAAGATCAAATATTATTTTACCAACCTGCCAGTTTTGGTGCCACCAGGGCTCCCCGCCTTACTTGAATTAACTGCCTACATTCTTGCACTGCTCATCATCAGTATTGCCTTAGTTTATTCTTCAAGGCTAAAGAAATCTTTCTCCTTACCATGTTTAGGTTCTGTTAAGAGGGCTTAACCTTAGGATGCTTAAGGATGAAAACTTAGAAGCTTACTATAGGAAGAACTTTAAACTTCAAACACTTTTGGGACTTTTTGGATTATAGGAATTCTTTTAATGAACTTAGGTGATAGACTTAGATTTTTGGAAAGTAACTAGAGGTGCCTACCACCGGCTCTAGAAAGTCTCTTCTTCATACTAGAGGTTCCCGAAATTGGCTCTAGTATGTATTAAGGAATATTAAGAAGAAAGAAGGATTTTAGTGAAAAGAAAAACACAAGTCTTTGAGGTGCCCAAAACCGGCTCAAGATTTGGGGTTTGAAAAAGAAGAGAACACTTAACCAATGTCTATTTGTCTTGAACTTAGAGTTTATCTAAGAAAGCCTTTAATCAACTTGTCCACAAAAACACACAACAATAGTTCGAGTTTGAGGGTGTGATAAGTGCTCAACTAACTATCACTTTTTACACCGTTTATGGGCATTAATCACTAAACTTACACCCACTCGGACCAAAGTATATACTTAATGTGATATATTTAAAAGTTATGCTTATAAAGATGATATTTACAGAAAATGCAAGTTTTACTGCATTTTTACATCTGCGTAGGAGAAACTAGTGCTGCGGCAACAACATGGCTAAGGCAGGACCTGATGCCGAGGCAGTAGCAGAAAGCCAGGAAGAAATACTGTAGGCGATCGGAAGAGAAAAATCCAAGGGACGTTTTTGGACATGAAGCACATGGATCGGAGCTGGTTAGCACGAGGAAAAGCCCAAGATAAGGCCACGCGGGAAAACCTCTTAGTTGAAATAAACTTGGAAATATTTTATTTATGTACACGACTTGTTCCCTACTCCAAGTTGTATTCTACTTAGGAAAGGTTTGCCCTAGGCCAAACCTATATAAGACCTAGCCGTCCAATGTAGTAGGAGAGTCGATTCATAGAGAGCCGATTCATAGAGAGTTTACCCTAAGACTCAATGTTTTCTTTCTCTCAAATTATGTTCTAAGCTTTCTTAGGGTTTAGGTGAAGGTTGTTAAGTATTTGTGAGAGGAGATTCTAATTTGTTCTTTGTTTCAATGCAATAAAACTATCAAGGTTTGCTTATCTTTTGCCATTCTTTGTTCTTGCATTCAAGCTTGGGAGAGAAGTTTGTGAGTAATCCATTTATCTAGACTCGGGAGAGTTAGATTCACGAATGGGATAAGTACGGTATTTCAATCACGAAATACTAACTCGGCCTAGGGATAGGTTAAGAGTTTCAGCGGCTAAAAGAAGTGTGAGATTGGTTGGTGAGTATAATTGATTCACGCCGGGAGGTATCATCAAGGACTAGTCATCAACAGTACTTCGACTTAGGGATAAGCGAAGTCATCCAAGGACACTTTGCCGAACTTTGGTAAGGTCCACCCATGAGCAAGGGATTGCCGCGGCGGACAATATCGTTGCTGCCAAGGCAGTAATCTGCAGAACTGCCAAGGCAGTGATATACAATTACATTGGACAGAGACAAGTCAATCAAATCCATAATACAACGCAATTGGATCCTGCCCTCTCTCTTAATCAAATCTCATCCCTTTACTTAGTCTTCTTTATTTCAATTTATTTAGTTTCATTAAAACCTAAATTACTTGTGTCTTTATTTTATTTTATTTTACAGAGCAAGAAGGCGAAGGAGGCATATTAAGTATACCAATTCTTGTGGAGACGATACTCGATTATACTAATCACTTTATTACTTGCGATGTGTCCACTTGCACACTTTTGACACGCAACAATATTTTATGATTTTAGTCGATGCATTGACTAGATAGTTATATATATCCTTGTTATTAACCCGCAACTTAGTGCTTACGAGGTTACTTGCTCAGTTGATAAAATTATGAGCAAATTTTCTAAATTATCTTTTAAAGATAATTGGTCTTGATAATATTGATGACAAGTCATTTTACATGTAGTATCACTAATTCACATCAAGCCAAAAAATGATCATAAGCTCTCCCCATTATGAATGGTTTTTGGTCAGGAACTAAATATTTCTCATCTTATATTTTTTTTTGTGCGATATATGTTCTAATTACTCCACCACAACGCACAAAGATGATTTTTTTTTGAATGTATATCTGATTTAAATGTCTTGAGCTTCTGATAGAGAATTTATTTACAACTCGATTTACTAACTATCATTTTAATGAGTCAGTTTACCCAACATAAAGAGAGAAAATAAATAGCTGGGGAAATAAATAAGAATGAATTATCATTTTTCTCATTTTGATCCACGTACTACACAATGTGAACTATAAGTTCAAAGGATAATTCATTTAGCAAATAAATTGCCATATATTTTGTTGACCCTAAAAGAGTGCCTAAGTCACGTATACCAGCTATGAATGCTCCAATTAAATTTGAATTCCTGGAAGGATAAACTCTAGTTGCTAATGAGTCTAACTTACGCTTAAAGCGTAGTAAACAAGTATGTTCCAAAGATAAAAAAAATCTTCAAAAAAGAAAATGAACTATATTTTATGATGGTCTGATCGAGGAATCATTGAATTATGAAAATATCAAGAAGATATTAAAAGGTCTCTATCAAAGACATTGACATGAATCAAGTACCTGATAATAAAGAGATCTCAATAGATAATGTCATGTCTGATAATAAATGGAACTGAAATTAAATCGATGTCGATAATATATTTGCATGCAATATAGCACTAAAGGTTTTATTTGATGTGGATCATGAACCATTTTCAATTGGGAATGTAAACAAAGAAATGATTGGCCAACATGAAAGAGGTAATTAAGGCGAAACTAAAATCTCTTTCAAAAAGAGAAAATTTTGGGCCTATAGCCCGTACATTGAAATATGTAAAGCTCGTGGATATAAATGAGCCTTTGTGAGAAAGAGAAATTAAAAGGGGAAATCAAGATACATAAGTTCATTTCTTTGCACAAGGATTCTCACAAAGACATGAAATTGATTGTGAGAAAAATATATTCCTCGGTGGTGAATGCAACTACTTTTAGATTTTGATCAGTCTGACAATAAATAAAATTACTCAGTTTCTGCCTAATAGATGTTGTTACATCCTATTTGAATGACCCCTTGATATTAATATTTATAGGAAACTTCCAGAAAGATTTAAATTGCCATAAGCAGTTAATTCAAGTTCTCAAGAACATTATTCAATCATATTGAATATATCTTTTATGGCTTGAAACAATTTAGGCGTATTTGGTATAATTGCCTCATTGAAAACTTATTAAGCATAATGCTATATGAATTATTTAATTTCCCAAAGCATTTTTATTAAGAGGTTTAACTCTGAATTTTTATTGTTGTATATGTTGATAATTTGAATATCGTTTAGACTCGTGAAGAGATCTTCTCAAATCCTTGTGCATCAATCAGGATACAGAAAAATGTTTAAAGAGACTTTACATGTGTAACACATATTCATTGATCACCTTATGGTTTCTATGTCTCTTAATGTAAACGATTAATTCCACTCTCGAGAAAAGGGTAATGATATTCTTGGTCTAAAAGCACCATATATACATTATTTGTTCTGGAAGCAACGTATCTTAGTTGGTCCAAAAATATTATTTAAGTGCTACAAGATCATTACCTTTAAATAATTGTTATGCATGAGGAAAAGACGAAATATGTGTTTGGCTAAACATATCTAGAAGATATGTGAATTGCTTTCCCAAGATAAGATGCAAGCTATATTGTGAAGAGATAATGCAAAATTTATATCTCAAGGTAGATATATCAAATGTGATAAAACGAAATATTATATATTTTTTTTAAGTTTCGTCCCTCATGATCTTCAAAAGAATAGTATTCAGTGAATCATTTCAAGTAATAATTTAAAAGATTTATCCACTGGTGCATAATCCAATTCAATATTTGAAGATTGTATTCAATATTGAATTATGAAGATTCAAAAATCTTATGTGATATTTTTATGAGGGGGAGTAAATACGTGTTGTACACATTTTCCCTTAACCGAGGTTTTATCCCAATGGGTTTTCCTGGTAAGGTTTTTAATGAGGAAACATATTATGCGTATCAAAGATGTGTGTACTCTTTTTCCTTCACTAAGAATTTTTTCCCACAAAGTTTTTATCTTAGTAAGGTTTTAACGAGGCACATTATCTTTATAGATATTCAAGGGGGTGTTATGACTATCTTTATTTATGGTGGATATCCATATATTAAATTTTAATTCCCATTGAAATTAGGACTTTCATATACTTTATTACTAGAGTTTAATTCCCATTGGAATTAGGACTTTCATCCTATGCCTATAAATATAGACTTTTGGAGAAAGCATTGTACAAACCACTTTTGAAAATATAATAAAAGTCTCTCTCTTTTTATCTCTCATCTTTATTTATCTATTTTGTTCTTATTCTTTACTTTATTCACAATAATTTTTATATCATAAACATAAACCTATTTTTAATATTTCGTTTTCTCCACTTTTAAACAGCCACTTCATCATATTTTCAAAGGTAAACATCAATCTTTTCAATAAAAATTCGTTTGGTTAATTCATTATATTTTTCTTCTTCAAAAAGTCATGTTTTTCTTCTCAAAAACCTTAGAGGTGGATTAGACAAAGTTTAGAGGTTAGGAATCATTCAAACCTATGAATTTAATAGTTATTTAATGAAATTCTCAATTTATTGGCTTGGTAAAATCGTTTTAATCTTTTGGTTTAAGAAAAATCGGTTTTTAATCAAAATTCATAGTTTTCGTTCAAGGATTTTGACTCACGGTTTTTGAATCCTAATTAAAATATTTTGTATGTGTTAGGATGTTTAAAAATTTCTTTAGATTCCTTAATCCCGGACAAAAGGTTTATAAGTTTGGTTGGATTTAGAGGGTTTTAGGTTAGGGTTTTTAAGGGTTGTAAGGGTTGTTGTGTATTGATCCGAGTAAAGGATTTGTTTGTGTGCGTTAAGAAGCACTAAACCCTCTAGTTTTGATGCTTGAAACAGGGGAAGAAGTAGAGGATCATGTTGAAAAGTGATCGAGTGAAGTTTTTGAGACTTACCAAGCAAGTACCGAATTTTGGTGAATGGATTTGAGAGTTGGTTGCTTCGGTAGTGTTTTATCTTGTTTTCCAAAGGTTTGGGAGTATAGGGAAGGTGTGAGAAACATCACTATACTCTGAAGTAGGTTTTATGTTGCTCTCGTAAAAATAATTTTTTCATACTATATTTATTTTGCTATGTTTTGATATGCTCGTTTTATAATTGTACATTTTTTTTATGTACGTGATTGAATGCTCAGGATACTATTTTATATTTTTTTAAAATGAATTCTACATTTTGGTTTTTAAAATATGCTAAAAAGTGATTATATCGGTTTATGCAAGTAAGCATGAGATAGTGGAATGCAAATGATTTACCTACTGCATTTAGTAAGAAACTTGAGCATTGATACTGTTTTGTGTTGGATATTCAGATGATGTTATAGGGATAAGTTGATCGATCGGTAGGAATGTTAGTGCACTCTTTATAAATACAAAATTCGTATACATGAGTAAATTCCTTAGTGATGCATTAGATTTATTGCTTGAATTGTGGTATATTTATTGTATTGTATTTAAGCATAGCTTATCTCGGAAGCTATGGTGGGAAACATGATTGGAGTTAATCCATCATGTGTATTAGTTTAGCTTGTGCGAGGTTTAAGTAGGTGATAGATCCCTCATACGTGGTATGGATGGCAGTATAGCCCCATACGTGGCATGTATTGGCATTATGCCTTCATGCGAGTATCCATTTATTCCAACGATTAGAGGAAAACTAGTCGGATCACTAATACCAACACTAGAAAATGTAAGTGTTTTAATTTTACTGATTTTCATTGCAAATGGATTTTGCGAGTTGTTTGATTTTATTTCAAACATTTCATAAGCCTTGCCATGTAAAGCATATAACTCTTGATATTTGTGGTTAAATTCCATGTATTAATACACTTGCTAAATTTTATCATTGGTGATATTTTTAGTCACGAGTATTTCTTTAAAGAGCATGAACTGATTTTCTAATACAAATGTTTTTAGTATACTATGGGCTGCATTGTAAGTAGTTTTAATTGTTTTATAATCCACTCACTAAGAAATTGCTTTACCTCTCTCTATTCCTTACAATGCAGATAAATAATTGAGAAGCTCGGAAGCAAGGAAAACCTTAAACGTGCCAGAATTCATATTTAGCTTGAGTATGTGTTTTTAAGTTAGAACCTTAGGTAGTTGAGAGAAATTGATTTAGGAAAACTACATCATTTATGATTGTTATTGAACCTTGATATTGAGACATTTGAATATGTTATTGAATTCATATTTTCAGAATTAGTTCATGAACTTGCAATTTTGGTACTTTTGGGATTAATAAAGTATTTGGTTTTAGATTCATGTGTCTCCCATTCTTATCTATGATGATACTTGACATTATGTGAATGTGCTTACATGTTGAATGTTTCATAACCTATCTAAGATGAATTGCATTTAGAGAACTTGTTGAGATATGTACTTTTGGCTCTCTAGGAAAACTTATGCATTTAGACTATGTCGGGCTCGTTTTATGCTTAAAAACAAGTATTATGCACTTTCTGGGTAGTTGGTTTCGATACCTCTTCATAGGGTATCTATACATAGGCAAAAATACGATAGATTTCTAGAAAAATAGCCTAGGTATCAAAACCACATGAACTAGTTTCGAAACGGTAGTAAGAAAATAAGCAAGCCTATCGATATGCCCTGATCTTGGTTTTGATACTGGTTTTTACAGTTTCAAATGGTATCGAGATGGGTCAGTTGCTGTATAAAAACGCGGGTTTTCTACGTGGGGCATCGATCAGGTAATGACCTCAGTATTGAAATGCGAGGTCGACGTTCTGATACCACCCTTTATATTCTAAAATGGTATCGAAATGGGACCTTGGGGTATCGATACCAAGGGTCATTAAAGTCATTAAAAGTTGACTTATAGTTTAGATTCTTTACATTTTAGTCCTTAAACTTTGAGCATATAATTAAGTAACTTTTAGACCTTATTTTAAGCTGTAAACTCACGTGCAAGCTTGAAATAAACTTAATTAAACATAGGCAACGTTAATTTAACATTAGGTTTGTAATTTCTGGAAAATTTCAATTAGATCCCTAAAACTTGTCCAGTTAAATTAGGAATCGTACTCATTAATTTCCGTTGCAATTGAACTCAATCCTTGCATGAAACATGTAGGATCTAATTAAAGCATTTAGATAAGATAAAAAGAAAAATATTTAGATTTCGTTTATCGAGGCGAATCTCCGGATTAACCTCGATATTCCCCGTGTAGCTCGTTCGAGTTAGGTGACATCTTGATCGGGTCGAGGGGGATCCATTTGTTGGTACCAAAGCTCAGGTTTACGAAATCCTTAGGGTACGTTGTTGATTGAGCATGTTATGTTGTGATGCACGGTGTTTGTCTTTTATGTTGATATGTTATTTTGCATGATGATTGCTTTGTATGTTGATATGTATATGCAAGGTGATTGTTTACATGTTGTTGATGTTAATGCATGTTATATATAGTTGTCCATTGCTCCACTAGTTTTAGGTTTGGTTTTGTTAAAAATTTGAGCCAGTTGGCACCTTGCTTCGGGATGACTTACTTTGGTTTAAACTTTATTTTTTTTACATAGTAAAATTAGTATGGGACCCCATAGAGAGCTTAGAATAAACACTCGGTCCATAACTGATGGAAGCGGAATGCGTGAGAAAGAAGATTTACCACCTTATCCACCACCACCGGTTGTACCGCCCACAACTCCACCTATTGTGCCGGTTGTCAGTGATATTACCCCGTTAATCCATGCGATAGAGGGAGCTTTTCAGGCTGCAGTTGCTCCACCGATAGCGATTCTAGGTTATCTTTAGAGAGGCTCTGTAGTTTAGGAGCAGTTGAGTTTAAAGGACTGACCCCGAAAGACTCTGAGGCTTGGTTAGAGAGTAAAAACCGTATATTAGTTCAGATGGATTGTTCTGATGAAAGGAAATTGGGATGTGTAGTTGCTTTACTTCAGGGTGATTCTTATAAGTGGTGGACTACGAAGACCTATGGGTTGGAAACTGCTGAGGTTACTTGGGATTTCTTTGGTGAGGCCTTGTGAGAAGGCTGGCATGGTAGCCGAAAATATAAAGAGAAGCGGTGGTTTGCCTGAGGAATAGTGGTTAGAGATTTTAGAAGAAAAGAGTATTTGATTTTTATTAATGCATCAATCTATTTTGAGTATAATGATATTTTTAGGTATTTATAGCCCAAACTAATATCACACTTAACCACTAACATCCTAACAAACTACTAACAGATTAACAATTATTTACAATTTATTATATTCTAACATTCACCTTATTTTCTCAATCTTTTTTTCTTCTTCAAACTATTGAGATGCTAGAACAAATGTTTTTTTACTTCAATCAACATCAACCACATGTTATGGCTTGATCACTCTTTATTTCTTTCTTTCCTTGAACAGATGATCAACTTGTTTTACACTTCTTCGTCTATTTTTTTTATTCCTTGATTACGTATCTCAGCTTTTAAAGCTAGTAATAGCTTGATCATTCTTTGTATTTTCTCTCCTTGAACAGATGATCAGTTTGTTTTAGACTTTTTGTCTTCTTTTCGTTCCTTGATTATGTAACTCAACTTTTGAAGTTCGTACTGGCTTGATGACTCTTTGTGTCTTCCTTTCTGTGAAGGGTTAAAAGATTTTACAGTTTACTTTAAGAAGTTTCTTTCTATGTAATGAATAGATCAATAACAATCATATGGCTTGACCAACAAATGGCTTGACAACTCTTTGTATCTTCCTTTCTTTTCTTCTCACTTCCTTCTATGTAATGAATAGATCATATGTAATTAACATGCCTCAAACAACCTATCAATAACAACTGAAGGGCAATGCCTCAACTTAAGAATAAAAGCAATGAGTACTGAGCCATTATTACGAATCAAATCAAAGTAAACCAAAACCAAACTAATCACGGATCAAAAATTCTTGTAGAACAATATGAGTAACATATTGTCACCAGAATCTAATGTTGTTCAAGCTTGTAATCTCGAATCACCCTTAACAACTAATAGAAACAATATTAACCAGCTTCCATCAACATTCAATATATCACCAATCATAGTCATCTCTCAGCAATAACCAATTCACATGAGCAACCTAAATTTTTGAATCCTTGATTTGCCGATAAAATAAGATTTATAAATTGTAAGCTTATTCACCAAAAGGAGAACCAACAAGAACACCTGTGATCATTTCTCGTCGATCCATATTCAAAAAGTTAAGATACTTAGATCAATTGAAAATGGAAATCCAGTTCCCCAAATCAGATCTTCAAATACTTAGATCATTTGACTAGAGAGAACTGATAAGTGCTCAACACACTATCACTTTCTACTCCTTTTATCGGCATTTATCACCAAATATTCACCCACTTGAACCAATGCATATACTTAATGTGATATATTTAGAAGTTATACTTAAATAGATACTATTTATAGAAAAAGGCACGTTTTACTGCGTTTTCATATCTGTGCAGGAGAACGAGTGCCGCGACAGAGACAAGGCCGAGGCAGGACCTGATGTCGAGGCAGCAGCAGGAAGACAGGAAGCAAAGTGATAGGCGATGGAAAGACAAAAATCCAAGGAACGTGTCTGGACTTGAAGCCCATGAATCGGAGCTGGCTAGCACAAGGAAAAGCCCAAAGGAAGACCACGCGGGAAAGCCCCCTTAGCCGAATTCAAACTTGGAAATATATTATTATTATGTACTTGACTTGTTCCCTACTCCAAGTTGTATTCTACTTAGGAAAGGTTTGCCCTAGGTCTAGCCTATATAAAGACCTAGCCACCCAATGTAATATATATCGAAATACCTAGGGAGAGCCGACTTCTACTCTTGTTTCTTTCCTCTCCATCATGTTCTAAAACCTTCATAGGGTTTAGGTGAAGGTTGTGGAGTATTTGTGAGAGGAGATTGTACTTTATCTTTCATTCAATGCAATAAAGATTATCAAGGTTTGCTTATCCTTTGTTATTCGTTGTTCTTGCATTCAAGCCCGGGAGGGAAGTTTGTGAGTGATCCATTTATCTAAGCTCGGGAGAGCTAGATTCACGAAAGGGGTAAGTACGGTGTTTCAATCGCGAAATACTAACTCGGCCTAGGGATAGGTTAAGAGTTTCAGCGGCTAAAAGAAGTGTGAGATTGGTTGGTGAGTATAATTGGTTCACACCGGGAGGTATCATCAAGGACTAGTTATCAACAGCACTCTGACTTAGGGATAAGCAGAGTCATTCAAGGACACTTTGCCGAACTTTGGTAAAGTCTGCCCACGAGCAAGGGATTGCCGCGGTAGACAGCGTTATCGCTGCCCAGGCAGTAAACTGCAGTGCTGCCGAGGCAGAGATATGCGATTGCATTGGATAAAGACAAGTCAATCAAGTCCACAATACAATACAACTGGATCCTGGCCCATCTTTCTCTCTGATATTTCGACTTTTTTTTTTTTTACTTTTATTCAATTATTTTAGTTTAGTAAATCACACCCATTCACTTGTGTTTTTATTTTTCTACAGAGCAAGAAGATAAAGAAAGCATATTAAGTATACCGGTCCCTGAGGAGACGATAACTCGATAAATACTTATCACTTATTACTTGCGATGTGTCCACTTGCACTGAACGCGCACTTTTGACACGCGACAAGTTTTTGGCGTCGTTGCCGGGGACTGGCAACTAAATTTTGTTTTCCTTTTTTTCTTGTTTCTTTATTTTATTTTTATTTTACTTTTGTTTTTCTTGGTGTATGACCAAGGCAAATCCAACCAACCCCTTATACGAGTTAGATCCTGAGATTGAAAGAACAGGGCTAAGGTTGAGGAGACAAATCCGAGGAGTCATGGCAGAGGTTCAGGCAGGACAAAACATACCTGCCGACAATGAAGGTCTACCGCCGCCACCTGGGCCGCGGCAACTGACTGTCAGAGATTTCTTGGAGGAGGACTTAAATGGACTAAACCCAGGAGTCGTTACACCCGAGATTGAAGCAGCCCATTTTGAACTTAAACCTGTTATGTTCAACATGTTAAATACAATTGGACAATTTGGTGGGTCTGCAACTGAAGACGCAAGGCAACATCTCAAATCTTTCATGGAAATCTGCAACTCTTTCAAAATTCTAAGAGTCCATGAAGATGTCTTGCGATTAAAGCTATTCCCCTATTCACTGAGGGATAGGGCGAAAGCTTGGTTGAATAGCATTCCAGCGGGATCTATTGGATCCTGGAGTGAACTATGCCGTGATTTCATTACTCGTTTTAATCCTACTAATCTATATGATAGAATTCGTAATGAAATTACTTCTTTCCGACAGGCTGAAGACGAACCAATGTACGAGGCATGGGAACGCTACAGAGAGCTATTGCACAAGTGTCCACTGCATGGATTTTCCTTATGGACACAAGTGACAATGTTTTACAACGCCACGAATGCCCCGACAAGGATGATGTTGGATGCCTCGGCAAACGGCACACTCCTGAACAAGGCACCCGAGGAAGCTATCGAAATTTTGAATAAACTCGCAAGGAATGACTTCCAGTTTCCCACATCTAGGCGAGGAGGAGTAAGACGCCAAGCCACGGTAAACGAATTAGATTCATCAAGTTCAGTGGCTGCACAATTGGCCTCTCTTACCAAGATGGTGCAAAACCTACAATTACAAAACAATACCCGTGAGGTCAAGGTAATTGATTTATGTTGTGAATTATGTGGAGGTAACCACAGTTCCGTTGATTGCATGAATCAAGAAACCGGTATGTATGTTGGGAACTACAACCGTAACAATGTGATGTCCAACACATACAACCCCTCATGGAAGAGGCATCCAAACTTATCCTGGAGTAACCCAAATAATGCCTTAAACCCAATCACCCAACCACCAGGATTTCAGCAGCCAATGCCGCAGCAGCAAGTCCAACAACCGATGCCGCCGCAGCAGATGCAGCAGCAACCGGTCAATTCATTGGAAAACACGTTAAAGGCCTTCATGATGAAAACCGAGTCATACATGGTGGAAAATAGTAATTTCATCAAGAGGACCGACGCCTTCATGAATAGGACTGAGATGAGGCTACAAAATCAAGAAGCGGCCATAAAAACTCTGGAAACTCAGGTTGGGCAGTTTGCTCAATGTATAAACACTAGACCACAAGGAGGCCTACCTAGCAATATTGAGGTTGCTAAGGTACTAAGCCATGAACAGTGCAAGGCAATCACTACCAGGAGTGGTCTACAGTTGAAAGAGAAGATCCCAGAGAACCGAACCCAACCGGCGGATCAACCAAGAGAAGAAGCTGAGCAAACCGAGATTGACAACACTGCCCCGGCAGCAAGCACTGTAGCACCTGAGCAGTCTGCCGAGGCAGCAAAAATTCCAGTGGTGCCAGGTATACGATTCCAAACTAAGGAAACACTGGATGAGATATGACCACCACCACCCTTCCCGCAAAGGTTAAAGAAACAAAAACATGATCAACAGTTCAAGAAGTTCCTCGATATCTTGAAGCAAGTCCACATCAATATACACCATTCGTTGAGGCCATTGAACAAATGCCCAACTATGCCAAGTTCTTAAAGGATATGGTATCAAAGAGAAAACGAATAGGTGAGTTTGAGACAGTGGCTGCCACAGAGGGATGCATGGCAATGCTACATAACCGCATGCCACCAAAGTTAAAAGATCCTGGTTGCTTCACTATACCTTGTACGATAGGAAAGAGTTATGAAGGAAAGGCCCTATGCGACCTTGGAGCAAGTATAAACCTCATGCCTAAATCAGTCTTCCAAAAGCTTGGAATTGGAAGGCCGAAGCCTACAACAGTGATGCTCCAACTCGCGGATAGATCCTATGTGCAACCTGAAGGAAAAATCGAGGACATACTGGTAAGAGTTGACAAGTTTATTTTTCCTGCTGACTTCCTTGTCTTTGATTGTGAAGTAGATGACAACGCACCGATCATCCTTGGGAGACCCTTCCTAGCAACTGGACGTACATTGATTGACGTGGAAAAAGGAGAGTTGACTATGCGGGTCAATGACCAACAAGTCAAACTCAACGCATTCCACAACTTAAAGAGGTATGACGATCCAGAGGAATGCAAGGCCATCCGCACAATAGACAATAAGATATCCTGCCTGGGCAGTCTGCTCGGCAGGATATTCGGCAAGAAGATCAAGCCCAAGACGGATGAACAGACAACACTAAGGAGCGGCCCACAACCAATACACAATTTGGGCCTAAGGGAGAAAATAATTTTGTGAGATGCTTTCGCATGCTCTCCACCAGTAACCTAGCCTCTCCCTTTTTCTTTTCTATATTATATTAGGGTTACTAGTTTTTTTTATTTTTCTAATTATTTTTCGCTTTTAGTATTTTTTCTTTTGTGTGTTTAATTTTTATTTAGGAATAAAAAGCAAAGATAAGGGGAAAATAGTTCACAGCAGGAACTCTGTCGAGGCAATACAACAGTGTCAGAGCCGCAGCAGTCCCAACGGGCAGAAAAGTGTAACGGCTAGTTTGCCGAGATCCCTGCTGCGGCAGAAAAGGAAACAGTAGAAGAAGGAAACGGTTACAACGGCTAGTGATCTCAACGGTCACAAGGCCGAGGCCTATATAAGAAACTCCTTCCTCTTGAACTATTCACTCTTACTTTCTTACTTTCTTTAGTATTCTTAACAATCCCTCTCTCAATTACTCTCTGCATACTAATCCCTTCTGATTTTCCAGTTTCTCTTCAAGAAAACCTCCAAGAACTAAATTCTCTCTTTCTTGATGGAAACTTACAAAAGATTCGCCCCAGCCAACGTTGAAGATCGATTCAATCGATCCTTCATCGCGAGGCAACTTTGGGAAGAACAAGGGTTCCAGCACGCGGACGAAGAGAATTATGGTATCGAACACTACTTGTTCGACAGAATCAAGTACCAAAATTGGGAAGTATTCTGTTTGCAACCACCCCAGGCAAACGCCACAATAGTACGGGAGTTCTATGCTCATGGGCCCAGCAAAGACTCTCTCTTTGTTCACTGCCGCGGCAGGCCAGTGCAACTCGATGCCGAAACAATCAACAACTTCTACGGCCTCACCCCGGCCAGCGATCTCCATGCGGACTTCTTCGAAGATATCACTGCCGAGGACTATGAACTGATCAAAGACGATCTTTGTTACGCAAACACTCCATGGGAAACCGGTACCCATTGGGGTTCCGTAACAAGACAAAGTTTGAAGCCGGAGGCCAAGATGTGGAACACCTTCATCAAACGACGCCTCATCCCAACATCACATAATAGCACGGTGGATCGCAAGAGATTGGTGCTTATCCAATCCATCATCAACAAAAGAACCATCAACGTTGGAGAAATTATCCTACGTGAGATTCACGAGTGCGGTAAGAAAGATCGAGGACCATTGTATTTCCCTTGCTTGATTACGGGTTTATGTGTTTCTGTAGGTGTACCTATTGAAGAAACCGATGAATACACCCCCCCAAGAAGAGGATGGACCAGGGAATTCTGCCACAAAGTCATGCAGATCACACAAGCAGAACCTGTCCAGGCAACACCACAGCAGTTCACTGCCGACACTGCTGTCGGGGCCCAGTACACGGCAGATATGCCTGGTACTGCCTATACCTCTGCCGCAGCAGACCCGTATCAAGAATTCTTGCAGCGCATGGCCGCGATGGATCTTCGACAACAACGGTACATGGAGTACCAACGGGACTTCAATGGAACGCTCGCCCAAATGATGATGCACGCATTTCCGGACCAAGGCGTACAATTCCCGGAGTTCCCAAGCAATATGTTCGTTACTGCCGCACCCTACACCGAGACTACACCAGCCCCAGGAGGACCGTGACCGTTCTTCCATCCGGACCCCGGCCCCAATACCAGGCTGCTGGACCATCTAGGCCAGCAGATTCTGTCGCGGCCTCATCTGTCAGCCGAAGGCCATCCAAGCAGAGAGCCGTTTTCAGCACTCCACCAAGATCGCCAATTATCATGGGCAGTCTATCCGCCGAGATAGATGCTTATGTACACCAAGGCTCTATTGCCGCCGGCCCAAGCACACACCACACCGGAGGAGCCACTGCGATGGGAGGAGGAACGGACGTGATGATAACCGAAGAGATGGCGGATGTTGAAGAAGGAGAAGAATTAGAAGCCCCACCCACTCGAGTCCAGCCGCCGAGGATAGCAAAGGCGCAACCATCGCCCTCCAAAAGGACAAAGCACATGGCATCTCGGCAATGAAGAAAAATTGTTACGAGCAGCTCTTCGGAGTCGCTCTAAAGTTCTTTGTCCTTTATTTCAATATTCAATTGCTTTTACTATCTTTCCTTGCTGCATATAATTCATATTCTGTTTTGCCGTTTATTCCTTCCAAATATAAAAGCATTGAGGACAATGCTTGGTTTGAGTTTGGGGGTGAAGATTCACTGCCAAGGCAGCAATCTACTGCCGCGGTATTGCCAAAAAGGGAGTATTCCAATGATTTTTTTTAATTTTTATGCTCCCCGCCTTACTTGAATTAACTGCCTACACTCTTGCACTGCTCATCATCAGTATTGCCTTAGTTTCTTTAAGGCTATAGAAATCTTTCTCCTTACCATGTTTAGGTTCTGTTAAGAGGGCTTAACCTTAGGATGCTTAAGGATGAAAACTTAGAAGCTTACTATAGGAACAACTTTAAACACTTTTGGGACTTGGGGATTATAGGAATTCTTTTAATAAACTTAGGTGATAAAGACTTAGATTTTTGGAAAAGTAACTAGAGGTGCCTACCACCGGCTCTAGAAAATCTCTTCTTCATGCTAGAGGTGCCCGAAATTGGCTCTAGTATGTATTAAGGAATATTAAAAAGAAAAAGACAAAAAGATTTTTAGTAAAAACACAAGTCTTTGAGGTGCCCGAAACCGGCTCAAGATTTGGGGTTTGAAAAAGAAGGGAACACTTAAACCAATGTCTATTTGTCTTGAACTTAAAGTTTATCTAAGAAAGCCTTTAATCAACTTGTCCACAAAAATGCACACACTCACAATCCTATAGTTTGTTTCTAGGTAAATTCTTAGGTAGCCGAATGGTCAAAGCTTAAAGATAGGCCTAGCTATGGTGGGGAGAATAGATGGACATGTAAGACCAAGAGAGAGTAAAGTTCGGCAAATTAATGGTTTGCATTGCTTGAGGACAAGCAATAGTTCGAGTTTAGGGGTGTGATAAGTGCTCAACACACTATCACTTTCTACTCCTTTTATCGGCATTTATCACCAAATATTCACCCACTTGAACCAATACATGTGCTTAATGTGATATATTTAGAAGTTATACTTAAATAGATACTATTTATAGAAAAAGGCACGTTTTACTGCGTTTTCATATCTGTGCAGGAGAACCAGTGCCGCGGCAGAGACAAGGCCGAGGCAGGACCTGATGTCGAGGCAGCAGCAGGAAGACAGGAAGCAAAGTGATAGGCGATGGATAGAAAAAAATCCAAGGAACGTGTCTGGACTTGAAGACCATGAATTGGAGCTGGCTAGCACAAGGAAAAGCCCAAAGGAAGACCACGCGGGAAAGCCCCCTTATCCGAATTCAAACTTGGAAATATATTATTATTATGTACTTGACTTGTTCCCTACTCCAAGTTGTATTCTACTTAGGAAAGGTTTGCCCTAGGTCTAGCCTATATAAAGACCTAGCCACCCAATGTAATATATATCGAAATACCTAGGGAGAGCCGACTTCTACTCTTGTTTCTTTCCTCTCCATCATGTTCTAAAGCCTTCATAGGGTTTAGGTGAAGGTTGTGGAGTATTTGTGAGAGGAGATTGTACTTTATCTTTCATTCAATGTAATATATTATCAAGGTTTGCTTATCCTTTGTTATTCGTTGTTCTTGCATTCAAGCCCGGGAGGGAAGTTTGTAAGTGATCCATTTATCTAAGCTCGGGAGAGCTATATTCACGAAAGGGGTAAGTACGGTGTTTCAATCGCGAAATACTAACTCGGCCTAGGGATAGGTTAAGAGTTTCAGCGGCTAAAAGAAGTGTGAGATTGGTTGGTGAGTATAATTGGTTCACGCCGGGAGGTATCATAAAGGACTAGTCATCAACAACACTCTGACTTAGGGATAAGCATAGTCATTCAAGGACACTTTGCTGAACTTTGGTAAAGTCTGCCCACGAGCAAGGGATTGCCGCGGCAGACAGCGTTATCGCTGCCCAGGCAGTAAACTGCAGTGCTGCCGAGGCAGAGATATGCGATTGCATTGGATAAAGACAAGTCAATCAAGTCCACAATACAATACAACTAGATCCTGGCCCATCTTTCTCTATGATATTTTGACTTTTTTTTACTTTTATTCAATTATTTTAGTTTAGTATATCACACCCATTCACTTGTGTTTTTATTTTTCTACAGAGCAAGAAGATAAAGAAAGCATATTAAGTATACCGGTCCCTGAGGAGACGATAACTCGATAAATACTTATCACTTATTACTTGCGATGTGTCCACTTGCACTGAACGCGCACTTCAGACACGCGACAAGAATGAACACTAAAATTTATTCTAGGCAGATCAAACGAGTAACAAGAACTGAAAGATCAGATCAAATATAGATTTCAACTCAGACTACATTTTTCAAATCACCTCTTGTTATTTTCAAATCCAACAAATATTAATCAAAGATGTTTAACACCCCAAAAATGGGCTTAGAAATTAGAGGGTCGGTTTAACCTAATTCGGGATAAAATACTTAAAAAATAGTTTTTAATCAAAATAAATTGAGGTAAAATATTCTAAAATCCTTAAATGACATATATTTGACTTTGGTCAAATCAATTTTGGAAATTGACTCTTGAAACCCTAATATTTTGAAATTAGTGACCGTTTTGTAAAAATTGAAATTTTGAGGATTATTTTATAAAACAAGCCAAAACTTTGAATCTTTAAGGGGCTTTGATCCAATTATAATCCTATCTGGTCTAGGCTTTCCAATTTTTAATTAATTAATCCCAAAATCTATTTTAACTTAAATAACTTAATTAAACATAATTTTAAAGTCTTAAAACCCTTTTTAATTAACCTAAATATCACATATTTTTCTAATTTTCGTTTTCCCTCATTGGGGGCAGCCTTTCAAGTTAAAAACTCATTCTTTTTCAATTAATTTCGTTCCCAATAATTATTACAACTTTTCTTCTTCAAATTTTCTTGTTTTCTCATTGTTTTCTAGTTTTAAAACCCGGAAAGCAATTGGATTAGTTTTGGAGGTGATATTTCATCAATCCTCTAGAACAATAAAGTTCTTTACTTAAATTCTCAAGTTCTTTGCTTGTAGAAATCGTTTTAATCCTTTAATTTCATAAAAAATCGGTTTTTGGTTAAAAATCTCAATTTTCGTTCAAGGGTTTTTACCCACTGTTTTTGGATCCTAAATGGATTATTTTTAATGTGTTAAGATATTTATAAAGTATTTTTATAATCTCTAATCCTGGACTATAGGTTTAAGTGAAGTTTGGTGTGTTCCGACAAGTTTTCGGTTTAAGTTTTAATAGGTTTTAAGGGCTACTGTGTAGGGATCCGACTTGAGGGTTTCTTTTGTGTGTTTTGTAGCATTAAACCCCTTGGTTTTGATGCTTGAAATAGGGAAAGAGTTAGGTGATCGCGTTTAAAGGTGTTTCGGTTCGTTTTAGTGGCTTGGCGAGGAAGTAACGGTTATCGGTGAGTGGTTTATGAGATTGACTGCTTTGGCAGTGTTTTTAAACTTATTTTACATAGGTTTGGGAGTGTAGGGAAGGTGTGAAAACCTCCCTATACTCGGAAGTAATTAAATTTTAAGTTTTCGCAAAAAGGGTTCCCATATTATTCTATGTTTTTACCATGAAATTTGTCATGCTTAGTGTTAATTTTGCATAGATGTTATGCATGATGATTTAATGATCATGTCACTGTTTTACAATATTATTGATATACAATTGATTCTCCCATGGTTTTAATTCAAAAACGTATTATTTATGGTTTTACCGGTTTATGCATTTGATGCATGTATTGGTGGGATGCATGAGTTTATTTCATTGTTTTTAACTTGAAACTTGAGCATTGGTTTTTGATAATATATTGGCTAGTTAAGTGATGTATCTATTGGGATAAGTTGATCGATCAATAGGGTCTAGAGTGCACTATAAATATTTAAAAGTCGTACGTGTTAAATTCCTTGTGTGTTGTATTTTGGCTTTTAGTCTTATGCTATGTGATGGGAGTGGTACTGTCACATCCGGGTTGATAGGAGTGGTACTGTCACCGGACACCAAGGTGAGATAATTCATGTTGAGAGTGGTATCAACATGCGCATGCTCTGGGAGTGGTACTAACATGCGGTTGCCCGTTTATCCTAACGATTTGGAGTGGTACAAATCGGATCACTAGCACCAATATAATTTTATTTTTTCTAATTGAAATTACAAGTATTATGTATTTGTAAACTTTGCTAGGTGAGTAGCATGTTAGTCCTGTTTTTGCTTTGAAAGCATGAGATAACTTTAAAGTGTTTTACCGGTATTTTATATTGGCACATGGGCCATGATTCATGATAATACTTGTTGGTTTTACTGTTGGCAACCATGTGTTTACCTTGTTTTGAAGAAAGCATGAGATGTTTTACCTTGTTATAATTGAGTATTTATGGGCTGCATTGCAAGTGTTGTTTTAAATGTTTTATTACCCTCACTAAGCTTTAAGCTTAATCACTTTCTTTTTCCCTTACAATGCAGATAAGTAATCGTTGGAAGCAATCAGAAAGCAAAGGAGCCAATCGTGCCTATTTTAGTATTTCTTAACTCAAGTATGCGTTTTCTTAAGTTATGAACCTAGGTAGTCGAGAGCAATGGATTAGAGAATTATTGAATATGGAACTCTGTTTTGGAACCTTTATTATTGAACTTATTATGATTTTGAGTTACGAGAATTATTAAGACTTTTTGAAGTATGTGTTGCCATGTTTATTGATGTTGGATTATGCTTATCATATATATATGCTTTGACTTTGGAATTAGGTGACTATGCATCCAGAATTGATGTTTGAAGTTTGATCTATACCTATAGGGTCCTTTATGCATCTAGAGAACCTTACATTTTCGGTTAAAACTTGTTCGGTTAAATTAGGACTCATTTCACATCTCTTTCCGCTGCAAATGAACTCAGTCCCTGTATGAACATGTAGGATCTAATTAAAACATTTAGATAAGATAAAAGAAAAAAATTAGGGTCGTTTATTGGGTCGCATCTTCGGATTAGCCTCGGTTTTCCCCGTGTAGCTCGTTTGGATCGGGTGGCGTCTAGACTGGGCCGAGAGGGTTACAAGATGAGTACAATGACCAATTGTAGAATCAACAAACTTATTGCTAACAAACCGAGGAAATAACCAACAACAACCAACACCATCTAAGAAATAACTAACAACAACCATCACCATTCGAGAAACTAATTATTAAGAATCAAAATACTTAGCCCAAAGAGATGGAGAAATAACGATGACCTTATCGGTTCTTCTTGTTGCAGCTAAAATAATCGCCAAATAACATATGGCGGAGAATTCATCTTTCTTCTTGCAGATCTTCACCCGGTCATTGATTTTGAAGGCCATTACTATCCAGAAAACTCAAATGGTAGCAGCGAAATAAGGAGGCGTCGGGATCTTTAATGGCGAATTATCCCATGTGAGAAGGCTGGCATGGTATCCGGAAATATAAAGAGAAGTGGTGGTTTGCCTGAGGAATAGTGGTTAGATATTTTAGAAGAAAAGAGTATTTGATTTTTATTAATGCATCAATCTATATTGAGTACAATGATATTTTTAGTTATTTATAGCCCAAAATAATATCACACTTAACCACTAACATCCTAACAAACTACTAACAGATTAATAACTAATTACAATTTATTATATTCTAACAGGCCTTTAGGCGTAACTATCTGGGTGTTAGGTACTTGGATGAAAAGAAACGAGAATTCATGGCTCTGGTTTAAGGCAGTATGTCAGTATTTGAGTATCAGATTCAATTTGTCAGGCTGAGTCAGTATGCTCCAGAGTTGTTACCTAATGAGAGGGCTCGCTATGAGCGGTTTCGTTTTGGGCTAGTTAGAGAAGTCAAGACGTATATGTTGGTGATAAGTGCTCAACACACTATCACTTTCTACTCCTTTTATCGGTATTTATCACCAAATATTCACCCACTTGAACCAATACATGTGCTTAATGTGATATATTTAGAAGTTATACTTAAATAGATAATATTTATAGAAAAAGGCACGTTTTACTGCATTTTCATATCTGTGCAGGAAAACCATTGCCGCGGCAGAGACAAGGCCGAGGCAGGACCTGATGCCGAGGCAGCAGCAGGAAGACAGGAAGCAAAGTGATAGGCGATGGAAAGACAAAAATCTAAGAAACGTGTTTGGACTTGAAGCCCAAGAATCAGAGCTGGCTAGCACAAGGAAAAGCCCAAAGGAAGACCACGCGGGAAAGCCCCCTTAGCCGAATTCAAACTTGGAAATATAATATTATTATGTATTTTACTTGTTCCCTACTCCAAGTTGTATTCTACTTAGGAAAGGTTTACCCTAGGTCTAGCCTATATAAAGACCTAGACACTCAATGTATCATGGATCAGAATACCTAAGGAGAGCCGACTCTTACTCTTGTTTCCTTCCTCTCCATCATGTTCTAAAACCTTCATAGGGTTTAGGTGAAGGTTGTGGAGTATTTGTGAGAGGAGATTGTAATTTGTCTTTTATTCAATGCAATAAAGATTATCAAGGTTTGCTTATCCTTTGTTATTCCTTGTTCTTGCATTCAAGCCCGGGAGGGAAGTTTGTGAGTAATCCATTTATCTAAGCTCGGGAGAGTTAGATTCACGAAAGGGGTAAGTACGGTGTTTCAATCGCGAAATACTAACTCGGCCTAGGGATAGGTTAAGAGTTTCAGCGGCTAAAAGAAGTGTGAGATTGGTTGGTGAGTATAATTGGTTCACGCCGGGAGGTATCATCAAGGACTAGTCATCAACAACACTCTGACTTAGGGATAAGCGGAGTCATTCAAGGACACTTTGCCGAACTTTGGTAAAGTCTGCCCACGAGAAAGGGATTGCCGCGACAGACAGCGTTATCGCTGCCCAGGCAGTAAACTGCAGTGCTGCCGAGGCAGAGATATGCGATTGCATTGGATAAAGACAAGTCAATCAAGTCCACATTACAATACAACTGGATCCTGGCCCATCACTCTCTCTAATATTTCGACTCTTTATTTTTATTCAATTATTTTAGTTTAAATAAATCACACCAATTCACTTGTGCTTTTATCTTTCCACAGAGCAAGGAGATAAAGAAAGCATATTAAGTATACCGGTCCCTGAGGAGACGATAACTCGATAACATACTTATCACTTATTACTTGCGATGTGTCCGCTTGCACTAAACGCGCACTTTTGACACGCGACAAGTTTTTGGCGCCGTTGCCGGGGACTGACAACTAAATTTTGTTTTCTTTATTTTCTTGTTTCTTTTTATTTTTACTAACATATTTTCTTTTTCTTTAAAAATTATAGGTGTGTTTCAAGTGAAGGATTTTCAAGATGCAAGGAGAAAGAAATAAATCTATTCGGGAGTTGATGTTGGAAGATATGAATCGAGCAAATCAAGAATTTCCTAGATTAAACAATGATTATCTATGCCAACCAAGAGCAACCCAACAAGTTTATGCCTGGGCAAATCTTTGTTTTAATTGTGGAGATGATCATTTGGTTAGCAATTGCCCGTATAGTACTGGAATATATGGCCACTTAGAGGACCATAGATGGAACCAACAACAAAATCTTTCATGGTATGATCAAAACGCTCAAAATTTTTACCATGACAATTTTGTTAATGTTACAGATAAGCCATGGCAATATAATTCTTCTCAAGAGTATCCAAATTCATTGGAGGAAACATTGAAAGCATCAATGGCTAGAATTGAAGAATTTATGACAAAACAATCAAGGCTATTGGATGCACATATAGCTAGATTGGATGCACCTTTGAAGGATTCAGAAGATTAATTGCAGAAATCCATATATGCTGTCGCGCGTCAAAAGTATGCGTTTAATGCAAGTGGACACATCGCAAGTAATAAGTGATAAGTATTTATCGAGTTATCGTCTCCTCAGGGACCGGTCTACTTAATATGCTTTCTTTATCTTCTTGCTCAGTAGAAAAATAAAAACACAAGTGAATGGGTGTGATTTATTAAACTAGAATAATTGAATAAAAATAACAAGGTCAAAATATCAGAGAGAAAGATGGGCCAGGATCCAGTTGTATTGTATTGTGGACTTGATTGACTTGTCTTTATCCAATGCAATCGCATATCTCTGCCTCGGCAGCACTGCAGTTTACTGCCTGGGCAGCGATAACGCTGTCCGCCGCGGCAATCCCTTGCTCGTGGGCAGACTTTACCAAAGTTCGGCAAAGTGTCCTTGAATGACTCCGCTTATCCCTAAGTCAGAGTGCTGTTGATGACTAGTCCTTGATGATACCTCCCGACGTGAACCAATTATACTCACCAACCAATCTCACACTTCTTTTAGCCGCTGAAACTCTTAATCTATCCCTAGGCCGAGTTAGTATTTCGCGATTGAAACACCGTACTTACCCCTTTCGTGAATCTAGCTCTCCCGAGCTTAGATAAATGGATCACTTACAAACTTCCCTCCCAGGCTTGAATGCAAGAACAACAAATAACAAAGGATAAGCAAACCTTGATAATCTTTATTGCATTGAATGAAAGATAAAGTACAATCTCCTCTCACAAATACTCCACAACCTTCACCTAAACCCTATGAAGGTTTTAGAACATGATGGAGAGGAAAGAAACAAGAGCAGAAGTCGACTCTCCCTAGGTATTTCGATGTTTGATACATTGGGTGGCTAGGTCTTTATATAGGCTAGACCTAGGGCAAACCTTTCCTAAGTAGAATACAACTTGGAGTAGGGAACAAGTCAAGTACATAATAATATTATATTTCCAAGTTTGAATTCGGCTAAGGGGGCTTTCCCGCGTGGTCTTCCTTTGGGCTTTTCCTTGTGCTAGCCAGCTCCGATTCATGGTCTTCAAGTCCAGACACGTTCCTTGGATTTTTGTCTTTCCATCGCCTATCACTTTGCTTCCTGTCTTCCTGCTGCTGCCTCGGCATCAGGTCCTGCCTCGGCCTTGTCTCTGCCGCGGCACTGGTTCTCCTGCACAGATATGAAAACGCAGTAAAACGTGCCTTTTCTATAAATATTATCTATTTAAGTACAACTTCTAAATATATCACATTAAGCACATGCGTTGATTCAAGTGGGTGAATATTTGGTGATAAATGCCGATAAAAGGAGTAGAAAGTGATAGTGTGTTGAGCACTTATCATATGCCATGGATGAGTCTCCTGAAATAATTGTCGCGGCAGTAGAGAAGCCTGAACAGGGCAATGTCACGATACCACTCAACGAGGCCGATGAGAGTAATGCTCTAGAAAATTCTGAGGAGTCTGATTCCCAGGATGTTACGACAGTAATGATGCTGGAAAAGGAAGCTGAGGATTACTCTCACTCACAGCTGCCGGGGCAGTTACACGACGACATGCTTGATCAACAAGCTGGCAATGTCGTGATAATGAAATATGAGATGGCAACGAATAAACCTTTTGAATTCTTTAAAAACTCATCTCTTCCATTGCAGGTATCTTCCGAGGAATCTACGTTACAAGATTTGAAGTCATCACAAATAGGATATAATTATTTGGAGGATGATATTTTATCTGTGACAATTCCATCTAATATTAGTTCCAAGACAAAGTCTCTACTGATGGAGATTACTGAGAAGCATAAGAAACAATGTGGGTTGATTCTTGAAGACTTCAAGAAAGATGATTCTTCACTTGACTTACACCGAATTTTGGCAGAAGATTGTCACGGCAATTGGCTATCACAGCAATTGCCACGACAACGAAGGCTACATCCAACTATGATGGAAGTTAACGACAAGGAGGTAATTAAGTGGTTGGATGTTGATATAATTTTTTCTAACAAATTATTTTTGCCTTCAGAAACAATATCAAGTTGCAGGATAGGCATGGATTACAAGAGAACACAAACGGAAGACACCTCCACCATGATAGCACAAATGGGAGTATCTGTATCTGCATTAACTCATATCTTTTTGAGTAGAATTGTCACTAGATGGAGGGTGCAGATGGACTATAAGAAATATCGGAAACGACCCTCCATAAGTTTTCTTTATATCCTTATTTTATATTAATTTTCTCTTTTATTTTATTTGGTATTTTCATGAATTTTCTTTATGGTATTTAGGAATAATTATCTTCTCATTATTTCAATGTTTCTTTATTGATGTTTATCTTTTTAGGTTAGGATAATAAGCAAGAATAAGGGAAAAGTAGTTCAAAGCAGGAACTCTGCCGAGGCAATAAAACAGTGTCAGGGCCGCAGCAGTCCCAACGGGCAGAACAGTGTAATGGCTAGTCTGCCGAGATTCCTGCCGTGGCAGAAAAAGGAAACGGCAGAAAAGGAAACGGTTACAACGGCTAGTGATCTCAACGGTCACAAGGCCGAGGCCTATATAAGAAACTCCTTCCTCTTGAACTATTCACTCTTACTTTCTTGCTTTCTTTAGTATTCTTAACAATCACTCTCTCAATTACTCTCTGCCTACTAATCCCTTTTCAATCTCCAGATTCTCTTCAAGAAAACCACCAAGAACTCAATTTTCTCTTTCTTGATGGCAACTTACAGAAGATTCGCCGCAGCCAACGTTGAAGAACGATTCAATCGATCTTTCATCGCAAGGCAACTGTGGGAAGAACAAGGTTTCCAGCACGCGGATGAAGAGAATTACGGCATTGAACACTACTTGTTCGACAGAATAAAATACCAGAATTGGGAAATATTCTGTTTGCAACCTGCCCAGGCAAACGCCACAATCGTGCGGGAGTTCTACGCTCATGGGCCCAACAAAGACTCCCTCTTTGTTCACTGTCGCGGTAGGCCGGTACAGCTTGATGCCGATACGATCAACAACTTCTACGGCCTCACCCCGGACAGTGATCTCCATGCTGACTTCTTGGAAGATATCACTGTCGAGGACTATGAACTTATCAAAGACGATCTTTGTTACGCGAACACTCCATGGGAAACCGGTACCCATCGAGGATCCGTGACAAGATAAAACTTGAAGCCGGAGGCCAAGATGTGGAACACCTTCGTCAAACGACGCCTCATCCCAACATCACACAACAGCACGGTGGATCGCAAGAGATTGGTGCTCATCCAATCCATCATCAACAAAAGGACCATCAACATTGGAGAAATTATCCTACGGGAAATTCACGAGTGCGGTAAGAAAGATCGAGGACCATTGTATTTCCCTTGCTTGATTACGGGTTTATGTGTTTCTGCAGGTGTACCCATTGAAGAAACGGATGAATACACACCCCCAAGAAGAGGATGGACCAGGGAATTCTGCCATAAAGTCATGCAAATAACACAAGCAGAACCTGTCCAGGCAACACCGCAGCAGTTCACTGCCGATACTACTATCGGGGCCCAGTACACGGCAGATATGCCTGGTACTGCCCACACCTCTGCCGCAGCAGACCCGTATCAAGAACTCTTGCAGAGAATGGCCGCGATGGATCTTCAACAACAACGGTACATGGAGTACCAGCGGGACTTCAATGGCACCCTCGCACATATGATGTTGCACGCCTTCCTGGACCAAGGCGTACAATTCCCGGAATTCCCAAGCAATATGTTCGTTACTGCCGTACCCTACACCGAGACTACACCAGCCCCAAGAGGACCGCGACCGTTCTTCCATCCGGACCCTCAGCCCCAATACCAGGCTGCTGGACCATCTAGGGCAGCGGATTCTGCCGCGGCCGCGTTTGTTAGCCGAAGGCCATCCAAGCGGAGATCCGTTTTCAGCACTCCACCAAGATCGCCAATCATGGGCAGTCTATCCGTCGAGATAGATGCTTATGTACACCAAGGCTCTACTGCCGCCGGCCCAAGCACACACCACGCCGGAGGAGCAACTGCGGTGGGAGGAGGAACGGACGTGATGATAACCGAAGAGATGGCGGATGTTGAAGAAGTAGAGGAAGTAGAGGCCCCGATGCATAAGACCCCACCCACTCGAGTCCAGCCGCCGCGGCAAGCAAAGGCGCAACCATCTCCCTCCCCAAGGACAAAGCACATGGCATCCAGGCAACGGAGAAAAAATGTTACGAGCAGCTCTTCGGAGTCGCTCTAAAATTCTTTGTCCTTTATTCAATATTCAATTGCTTTTACTATCTTTCCTTGCTGCATATAATTCATATTCTGTTTTGCAGTTTATTCCTTCCATATATAAAGCATTGAGGACAATGCTTGGTTTGAGTTTGGGGGTGCAGATTCACTGCCAAGGCAGCAATCTACTGCCGCGGCCTTGCCGAAAAAGGGAGTATTCTAGTAATTTTTTTTTTAAATTTTGATGCTCCCCGCTTCACTTGAATTAGCTGCCTACACTCTTGCACTGCTCATCATCAGTATTGCCTTAGATTATTCTTTAAGGCTATAGAAATCTTTCTCCTTACCATGTTTAGGTTCTGTTAAGAGGGCTTAACCTTAGGATGCTTAAGGATGAAAACTTAGAAGCTTACTATAGGAAGAACATTAAACTTTAAACACTTTTGGGACTTGATTGGATTATAGGAATTCTTTTAATGAACTTAGGTGATAAAGACTTAGATTTTTGGAAAGTAACTAGAGGTGCCTACCACCGGCTCTAGAAAATCTCTTCTTCATACTAGAGGTGCCCGAAATTGGCTCTAGTATGTATTAAGGAATATTAAAAAGACAAAAAGACAAAAAGATTTTTAGTAAAAACACAAGTCTTTGAGGTGCCCGAAACTGGCTCAAGACTTGGGGTTTGAAAAAGAAGAGAACACTTAAACCAATTTCTATTTGTCTTGAACTTAGAGTTTATCTAAGAAAGCCTTTAATCAACTTGTCCACAAAAACGCACACACTCACAATCCTATAATTTGTTTCTAGGTAAATTCTTAGGTAGCCGAATGGTCAAGGCTTAAAGATAGGCCTAGCTATGGTGGGGAGAATAGATGGACATGTAAGACCAAGAGAGAGTAAAATTCGGCAAATTGTTGGTTTGCATTGCTTGAGGACAAGCAATAGTTCGAGTTTGGGGGTATGATAAGTGCTCAACACACTATCACTTTCTACTTCTTTTATCGGCATTTATCACCAAATATTCACCCACTTGAACCAATGCATGTGCTTAATGTGATATATTTAGAAGTTATACTTAAATAGATAATATTTATAGAAAAAGGCACGTTTTACTGCATTTTCATATCTGTGCAGGAAAACCATTGCCGCGGCAGAGACAAGGCCGAGGCAAGACCTGATGCCGAGGCAGCAGCAGGAAGACAGGAAGCAAAGTGATAGGCGATGGAAAGACAAAAATCTAAGGAACATGTTTGGACTTGAAGCCCAAGAATTAGAGCTGGCTAGCACAAGGAAAAGCCCAAAGGAAGACCACGCGGGAAAGCCCCCTTAGCCGAATTCAAACTTGGAAATATAATATTATTATGTATTTTACTTGTTCCCTACTCCAAGTTGTATTCTACTTAGGAAAGGTTTACCCTAGGTCTAGCCTATATAAAGACCTAGACACTCAATGTATCATGGATCAGAATACCTAAGGAGAGCCGACTCTTACTCTTGTTTCCTTCCTCTCCATCATGTTCTAAAACCTTCATAGGGTTTAGGTGAAGGTTGTGGAGTATTTGTGAGAGGAGATTGTAATTTGTCTTTTATTCAATGCAATAAAGATTATCAAGGTTTGCTTATCCTTTGTTATTCCTTGTTCTTGCATTCAAGCCCGGGAGGGAAGTTTGTGAGTAATCCATTTATCTAAGCTCGGGAGAGTTAGATTCACGAAAGGGGTAAGTACGGTGTTTCAATCGCGAAATACTAACTCGGCCTAGGGATAGGTTAAGAGTTTCAGCGGCTAAAAGAAGTGTGAGATTGGTTGGTGAGTATAATTGGTTCACGCCGGGAGGTATCATCAAGGACTAGTCATCAACAACACTCTGACTTAGGGATAAGCGGAGTCATTCAAGGACACTTTGCCGAACTTTGGTAAAGTCTGCCCACGAGAAAGGGATTGCCGCGACAGACAGCGTTATCGCTGCCCAGGCAGTAAACTGCAGTGCTGCCGAGGCAGAGATATGCGATTGCATTGGATAAAGACAAGTCAATCAAGTCCACATTACAATACAACTGGATCCTGGCCCATCACTCTCTCTAATATTTCGACTCTTTATTTTTATTCAATTATTTTAGTTTAAATAAATCACACCAATTCACTTGTGCTTTTATCTTTCCACAGAGCAAGGAGATAAAGAAAGCATATTAAGTATACCGGTCCCTGAGGAGACGATAACTCGATAACATACTTATCACTTATTACTTGCGATGTGTCCGCTTGCACTAAACGCGCACTTTTGACACGCGACAGTTGGCTACAGATTATACGAACTTTAATGTTCTTGTGGATCGGGATAAGGATATTGAACAGAATTTGGGCTTATAATCATCCGCTTTTGGAACGGGTAAGAGACCATCTGATAATGGAAATAAAAAAGATAGGTCCAAGAGGCAGAGAGATATACGATATGGTCAGAATCAGTGTAGAGGAGGGGGAGCTATTCGTGGTTATCCAGAAGTCAGTCTCGTGGTGCTAAGTGTAACAAATATGAGAAACATCATTTTGGTTAGTATTGGGCTATTGGAACATGTTAGCATTGTGGTATAACTAGACATACCAAGAGAGAATGTCCTTAGTTAACAGGTGGCCATCAGGTCCAAGTTCGAGGAGGTAATTAGAATAGAGGCAGAGGCCAAGGAAGAGGAAATTTTCAGCATCATGATGAGAATTAGGGACAATAGTGCCATGATGAGGGTCAGGCGAGAGTTTATGCGCACAGGGAGGTCCAGAATGACACCAATTTGGTTACAGGTAGCTTTTCCTCATAATATTTATCTTTGTTCGCTTTGTTAGATTCTGGATCTACTCACTCTTATATCCTCAGTGAGCATGCTAGAGCTTTAGATATACATGTAGAGAACCTGAACACTGGTATGAGTGTTACTAGTTCCTTTGGTGAGACTATGGTAGTCAGAAAAGTTTATAGAAGATGCCCTTTGATTGTTCAAGGCCATGTTTTTGCTTTCGACCTTATGGAACTACCATTCCAAGGGTTTGATCTTATTTTCGGTGTAGACTGGTTAGTTGAACATAGAGCTATTGTGGACTTTAAGACTAAAAGAGTTTCTCTAAGGTTATCTGATGACTGTGAGGTAGTTATGGTTGCTGAAAGTGTAAAGTTCTCATTTAATGTTGTTTCGGCTTTGGAAGCTCAGAAGTAGTTGGTTAAGGGTTGTGATGTGTTTTTAGCTTATTTATGAATCCTGATATGAAAGAAGCTAGGCCTTATAACATAAGAACTATTTGTGACTTTCTTGGAGATTTTCCTGAAGAGTTATCGGGTTTACCACCTAACCGAAAGGTTGAGTTCGGTATTAAGCTAAGAGAGGGATCTTTACCTGTCTCTATTACTCCTTACCGAATAGCGCCTAAAGAGTTGAAAGATTTGAAGGATCAGTTGCAAGATTTGTTGGATCATGGTTTTATTCAACCGAGTACTTCATCGTGGGGTGCACCGGTCTTGTTTGTGAAAAAAAGATGGTACCATGCGAATGTGTATCGATTATCTTCAGTTGAACAAGTTTACGATATAGAGCAAGTATCCCCTTCCTAGGATTTATGACTTGTTTGATCAGTTCAGAGGAGCTTCAATGTTTTCCAAGATTGATCTTCGTTCTAAATACTATAAGTTGAGATTAAGGATCAGGATGTTCTGAAGACTACTTTCTGTACACGGTATGACCATTATGAGTTTTTGGTTATGCCCTTTGCTTTAACTAATGCACCTGCCGCTTTCATGGATATGATGAACTGGGTTTTCCATGAGTTTCTAGATTAGTTTATGGTAGTGTTTATCGATGATATTCTCGTGTATTCATGTATCGAGGAAGATCATGATAAGCATTTAAGGGTGGTTTTGCAGACCTTGTTGGATAATCAGTTATATGCTAAGTTGAGCAAGTGTGAGTTTTGGATCAAGGAGGTTGTTTTCCTTAGGCATGTAGTTCCGGATGAAGGTATTAGAGTTGATCCGCAAAAGGTGGAGGTTGTTGTGAGTTGGAAACTGCATAGATCTATGACAGAGGTACGTAGTTTTTTGAGTTTGGCAAGATACTACCGACGTTTTATGGATGGATTTTCTCGTATAGCAGCATCTTTAACCAAGTTTTTGCAGAAAGATGTTAAGTTTGAGTGGAAAGAAAAGAGGCAAGAAGCTTTTGAGAAGTTTATGGAGGCTTTGACTCAGGCTCCGATTCTAGTTCAACCGGAACCTGAAAAGGAGTTCATGGTTTATAGTGATGCATCTTACGTTGGTCTTGGTTGTGTTTTGATGCAAGAGGGAAGAGTGGTAGATTATGCATCTCATCAGTTGAAGTTCCATGACAAAAACTACCCGATGTACGATATAGATTTGGTCGCGTTTGTGTTTGCTCTTAAGATATGGAGGCACTATCTTTATGGTGAACGTTATGTGGTTTACACTGATCAAAAGAGTTTGAGGTATTTCATGTCCCAAAAAGATCTTAATCTTAGACAACGTCGTTGGATTGAATTGCTTAAGGATTATGATCTGACGATCGAGTATCACCCAGGGAAAGCTAATTTTGTTACCGATGCGTTAAGTAGGAAGGTGGTTTGATAAAGGATGTGGCCGAATTTGTGAGTAAGTGCTTAGTGTGTTGGCGGGTTAAGGCTGAACATCAGGTTCCCTCAGGTTTATTGCAACTTTTGAAAGTTCCAGAGTTGAAGTGGGAAAGAGTTACTATGGACTTTTTGTTGGGTTTTCCCTAGAAGCCAACCAAGAAAGATTCTAAATGGGTTATTTTGGATAGGTTTACTAAGTTTGCATATTTTCTCCCATTGCATACTAAGTATTCCTTGGACATGTTAGTTGAGCTTTATGTTTCCAGTATTGTGAGACTCCATGGGGTGCCGAAATCCATAGTATATGATAGAGATCCGAGGTTCACATCGAGGTTTTGGAAGTATTTGTAGAGAGCTATTAGTGCAAGGTTGAGCTTCAGTACTTCTTATCATCCGCATACGGACGGACAATCCAAGAGAGTTATCCAGGTTTTGGAGGATATGCTTAGATGTTGTGTGATAGATTTTCAGGGTTCTTGGTTTGTACTCTGTTGTGTTGGGTTGAAACAGGTGAGAAGTTCGTGACCGGTTGAAAGCTGCATCGGATCTTCAAAAGTCTTATGCCGACTTTAAGCGAAAAGAGATAGAGTTTGTGGTTGACGAGAAGGTTTTCCTAAAGGTATCTCCGTGGAATAAGGTGATGTGTTTTGGAAAGAAAGGTAAGTTGAGCCTAAGGTTCATTGGACCGTTCGAAGTATTAGAGATGATTGGACCAGTGGCTTATCATCTAAGGTTACTGTCCAAGCTTGAGAGAATCCATGATGTGTTTTATGTACCGATGCTTCGTAGGTATAGATTGGATCCATCACATGTTCTACCAGTGGAAGAAGTCGAGCTTAATCCATATCTTTCCTACGATGAGGAGTCAGTTGATATCTTAGCATCAGATTCCAAGGTTCTGCGTGGTAAGACCATCAAGTTAGTTAAAGTGCTTTGGTAACATCGAGGTGTCGAGGAAGCCACCTGGGAACGAAAGTCGGACATGAAAGAGTAGTTCCCTTATTTTTTCCACCAGGTATTTCGGGGAAGAAATTTCTTAAGTGGAGGAGAGTTGTAACGCCAAAATAATGGGCTTAAAAGTTTGTGAATCGGTTTTATCGGTTTAGCCTAGTTCGAGATTAAATATTTAAAAATTAGTTTTAAATCAAAATAAATTATGTAAAATTATCCTAAAATCGTTATTTAATATATATTTGACTTTGGTCAACTCAATTTCAAAAATTGACCCTTGAATCCCTAAGATTTTTAAATTTGTGACTATTTTGTAAAAAATGAAAACTTGAGGATAATTTTATAAAATAAGCCAAAACTTTGAATCTTTAAGGAACTTTGATCCAATTATAATCATAGATGATCTAAGTGTTTCAAGGGCCTATTTAATTAACTTAAAACCCAAATTTTAAAACATATAAATCAAATTACTTAATTTAATTCCTAAAAACCTATTTTTATATCATAAATGTAAACATATTTTTAATATTTCGTTTTCTTTGCTTTTAAGCATCCAATCAATCATATTTTCAAAGGTAAACACTAATCTTTTCAATAAAAATTCGTTTGGTTAATTCTTTATATTTTCTTCTTCAAAAAGTCACGTTTTTCAATTGGTTTTCTTTTAAAAAACCTTGGAAGTGTATTGGATCAAGTTTAGAGGTTAGGAATCATTTAAAAATCTGAATTTAACAATTCTTTACTAAAATTCTCAAGTTATTGGCTTGGTAAAATCGTTTTAATCTTTTGGTTTAGGAAAAATCAATTTTTTGATCAAATTCATAATTTTCGTTCAAGTGTTTTTGACTCACTGTTTTTGAATCCTAATTAAAAGATTTTTTTGTGTTAGGATGTTTATAACATTTCTTTAAAGTCCTTAATCACGGACTAAAGGTTTAGGAGAAGTTTGGTTGGTTTTCGAGGGTTTTCAGTGAAGGTTTTTAAGGGTTGTTGTGTACTTATCCGAGTAAAGGGGGTTTTTTCTGTGCGTTAAGAAGCACTAAACCCTCTAGTTTGGATGCTTGAAACATGTAAAGAAGTAGAGGATCAAGTTGGAAAGTGATCGAGTGAAGTTTCAGAGACTTGCCAAGCAAGTAACGATTTGTGGTGAGTGGATTTGAGAGTGGGCTACTTCGACATTGTTTTATCTTGTTTTTCAAAGGTTTGGGAGTGTAGGGAAGGTATGAGAAACCTTCCTATACTCCGAAGTATGTTTTACATTACTCTCGTAAAAAGGATTTTTCCCATAATATGTTTGTTTTGCTATGTTTTGACATGCTCGTTTTATAATTGTACATGTGTTATTATGTATGTGATTGAATTCTCATGATACTATTTTATATTGGTTTTAAATGTATTCTATGTTTTGGTTTTTGAAATATGTTAAAAAGTGATTTCATCGGTTTATGCAAGTAAGCATGAGATAGTGGAATACAAGTGATTTACCTACTGCTTTTAGTGAGAAACTTGAGCATTGATAATGTTTTGTGTTGGATATTGAGATGATGTTATAGGGATAAGTCGATCGATCGATAGAATGTTAGCACTCTTTAAAATTACAAAATTTGTATATGTGAGTAAATTTCTTTGTGATGCATTAGAGTTATTTCTTGAATTGTGGTATATGTGTTGTATTGCATTTAAGCATAGATTATCCCGGAAGCTAAGGTGGTAAACATGATTGGAGTTAATCCACCATCTACATGAGTTTAGCTTGTGCGAGGTATGAGTAGGTGATAGAGTCCTCATACATGGTATGGATGGTGGTATAGCTCCATATGTGGCATGTCTTGGCATTATGCCTTCATGCGAGTATCCGTTTATCCCAACGGTTAGAGTAAATTAGTCGGATCACTGATACCAACACAAGAAAACGCAAGTGTTTTACTTTTACTGGTTTTCATTTCAAATGGATTTTTCGAGTTGTTTGATATGATTTCAAACGTTTCATGATATGAGCCCGACCAAAACCAAATTTTTTGAGGCCTTTCTCAAATCATAGAAGACACTTAGGAGTTTCCAAGATCATATTCAAGCCAAGAATTCAATCTCATACATGCTTATGCAAGTAGTGGATCTTAACCTCGAGTCATGGCCATCTTTTGATCATTTGCATCATGTTATTTATTCATTTTAAAGATAACTTAGGAGTTTGTTACATGTAGTTGTATGTGCATTAATGAGTTTGCATGTTTAGGAATGCATGGTAGTTCATTTAATATGTTAGCTCATTTAAGCATGATAGTTTTTAACTTCATTTAATATGATAAGTTTATTTAGTATGCTAGTTCATTTAAGTAAGTTTCAATTTGCATATAAGTTGTATTATTTTAATATATACTTTTGTTTTATTAGGTGCATTAAGGCTGAATAAAGGCATATTTGAAGTCTTTTAGGATTCAAGCAATCAAGGGAGGGTAAAGGTATGGATTAAACAATAATTAGAGAGGGAAATCAAGGAGTCTTATACATTCAATCAACTTATTCTCTATTTTTGAGTTGGATCCCGACCGATATGAGTTTTTAAGTCTTCTTAAAACTTTTTCTCCTATTTCTTATCTTTCCAATGCACTTTTAATCACCTTGATCCGATATCGAGAACTTGAGATATGGTAATTTTACCGAAGACAGAGCAAGCTGGAATTTTATTACGGGAAATGCATGCAAGGATGAGCTTGAACCAAAGAGAGACTTTTCATATTCAGCAAAGAGACAAGCAATTGAATGAAATCTTTATTCATACAAACAAAGTATTCAAGTCCTTCTTATCATCCATTTTGTGAGACTATTCAAATTTCTACAATAAGACACACATTGAAGAGCTTCTTTATTCATACCATTATGACATTCAAGGAGGATAAATGGCTTGTAGATGAGCATAAAATTCAATGAGACACTCTCCCTTGGACAAATAGATGTCTAAATTTATTCTAGTATTGTCCACATTCATCCTACATATTCTATAAAACTATTCAGCTACCAAAGGAGATGGAAAAACACAACAAGCCTTAATTTCTTGCCATCATTTCCATGTTTCTTTGTTAGACTTTTTATTTTTATTTTATTTTCCAATAAATCGTCCCTAGCATTTCATTTATAAAAGGAAAATTTTGATTCTAATACACTTTTGTCTGAGAGTTTTATCTCTTTTTTCTTCGTTGAACTTATCCAACTTATCAAGGAATTCTCCTTGTGACGTCATTCCTTATTTCCATATACCAAGGTTCCTAGTTTTCTAACTAGAGGGTCGCGGTCTTTCGTTTATGAACATTATAGGAAACGAGTCTTCACTTTTATATAGTGTTGGTTACTTCCTCGTTCCACTAAACATGTAATAGGAGTCGGTCAAAATTCTCTATAGTGTCGGTTATTTCCTGGTTACTTACCATCATTACCTTTCCCCTTTACACATACACTTTCACCATCATCTTTTATTCACCTTATTACATTCTCATCAAATTATTAAATTATTTTCTACAATCATACCAATTGCATCATCAATAACCCCTTTGAATTCATTTCATCACCTTATGAATTACTTATACGTTCATGATAGGGCAACTAATGAATTTCGGAAACTCGGATAACCAAGGTCATATCATTTCATAAGCCTTGCCATGTAAAGCATATAAGTCTTGAGATTTGTGGTTAAATTCCACGTATTAATACACTTGCTGAATTTTACTATTGGTGATATTGTTAGTCACGAGTATTTCTTTAAGAAGCATGAACTGATTTTCTAAAACAAATATTTTTAGTATACTATGGGTTGCATTGCAAGTAGTTTTAATTATTTTATAATTCACTCACTAAGCAATTGCTTAATCTTTCTCTATTCCTTGCAATGCAGATAAATAGTTGAGAAGCTCGTCCGAAGAAGCAAGAAAAGCCTTAAACGTGCTATAATTCATATTTAGGTTGAGTATGTATTTTTAAGTTGGAACCTTAGGTAGTTGAGAGCAATTGAGTTAGGAAACCTACATCATTTATGATTGTTATTGAACCTTGATATTGAGACATTTGAATATGTTATTGAATTCATGTTTTCAAAATTGGTTCATGAACTTGCAATTTTAGATTCATGTGTCTCCCATGCTTATCTATGATGATACTTGACATTATGTGAATGTGCTTACATGTTGAATGTTTCATAACCTATCTAGGATGAATTGCATCTAGAGAACTTGTTGAGATATGTACTTTTGGCCCTCTAGGAGAACTTATGCATTTAGACTATGTCGGGCTCGTTTTATACTTAAAAACTAGTATTCTGCACTTTCTGGGCAGTAGGTTCCGATACCTCTTCATAGGGTATCGATACCTAGGCAAAAATACGATGGATTTCTAGAAAAATAGCCTAGGTATCAAAACCACATGAACTAGTTTCGAAACGGTAGTAAGAAAATAAGCAAGCGTAGCGATACACCCTGATATTAGTTTCGGTACTGGTTTTTACAATTTCAAATGGTATCAAAATGGGTCAGTTGTATCGAAACGCGGGTTTGATACGTAAGGCATCGATCGGGTAATGACCTCAGTATCAAAACACGAGGTCGATGTTTCGATACCACCCTTTACAGTTTAAAATGGTATCAAAACGGGACCTTGGGTTATCGATACAAAGGGTTGTTAAAGTCGTTATAGGCTGACTTATAGTTTAAATTCTTTACATCTTAGTCCTTAAACTTCGAGCATGCAATTAAATAACTTATAGATTTTATTTTAAGCTGTAAACTTTAGCGTTTGCGTTGCACTCAAATCACGCAACAATGTGACAACTAGTAAAGTTTTATTTCATTATCTTCGGGTTTGTATTATTTACATAGTTTATCAATTTTGTCATAATTTTAAATAGGCTAAAGGATATTTTGTCTCAAAGTTTGACTTGATTCAACCTTCACTGGAAAAACACATTCCATTTCGTCCTTTAATTTGTAAATTTCATTAAATTGAACTTTGATCAACGTTAATTGTTCTAGTACTAATATGGTAGTTAGAAGTTGATGTGTTAATCTATGATTATAATGTAGTAGTGCACATATGCTGATGATGTGATAGTTTGGCTAAATTGATTTTTTATTGAAAATTAAGGGTATAGTTATTTTTGTTTCTGAATTCATAAGTATAACTAATTTTAACTGAAAGTTCGTAGTAGACTTAATCTTTATGCTAAAAATAAAAGTATTAAAAATTTAAAAATATTTAAATACTTAAAAAAAATATTTAAAAAATTACAATAAACATAAAATTAAAAATTAAAAAATATTAAAAATTTATAAATATAAAAAAATAAAATTTAAAAATATTATAAATCATGAAAATTCTTTGACTATTTTTGATTATGTTAAGTGTACTAATATCCCTGAAATATGTTTTCAATACAATCTTCTTTGTATTAGAGTAGTAATAAATCAAAATTCTTCTTCATTTATTTACATCAAATATTAGTTAGCATCAATTTGACGTAGAAAAACAAGAAAATTTGAGTTTTATTAGTACTCTAATACAAAGTTGATTTCACTGAAAAATTTATTTAACGAACGGTAATACTCAAATTGATGAAGTCAAACAATTTTTTTTTATTAAAGTTTGTATTTTTTTAATAATTTATAATATTTTTTAATTTTTATATTAAAATGTAATCATTTTATAATTTTTAATACATTTAAATTTTTATATTAATTTTATTTACAATAATTTTATGAATATTTTATTTATATTTATTAAATTTATAGATTTTTATAAAAAAAATTGTTTAAAGTATTTTGAGTTTTTGTGAGAGTTCTGACTTTGCTTATTTTTAAAATTATCAGGATTCAAAAGATATTTGTACTAATTTGTTAATCAATTTTTTATATATTCTATTTGTGAAAGTAACTCAAAAAACTAAATTATTTATCCAATTTATCCAAAAAGTAAATGAATCGATTAAATTACCTTAAAATTTAAACAAATGATTTATTCATTAAATTAACTTAAAATTTAAATAATTTATTTATCTAATTTTAATATTTCTAAATTTTTAATAATTTTTTAAATTTTTTTAACTTAAATATTAGATAAATTATCGAACTTTCAATTAAATTTAATTATGCACTTGAACTCGGTAATAAAAGAAATTGTACCCTCTTATTCGTTAAAAAAATAAGTCAACCCTTATGTCACGTCATCATCACTGATCACCACACTAACATCATTAACTCCCACATCAATATTATAACAATCAATGTCAATCATAAAAACAATTTGATATAATTTTTAAATTAAAAAAAATAAAAAAGTGATTTTTTAGTGAAAGACTAAATTAATTTATGTATTGAATTCAAAAATTAAAAGTACTCCTTTAAAAATTTAAAACTTAAACTAATAAATCCAATCCTTCCTTCACATAATGTGTCACCCACTTGGTTAGCATAAAACAATTGCGTACTTGGACTGCTCTTTAATTTGTTTGCGAAAATGCAAACGAGAAAAAAAAAATAAGGTGGATGGATTTGGTCCCAGTGCTATTATTAAGATTTGTGTCATGATACAACTATTACTTACATAAAAATAAAAAAGAGAATGTTTTATAAGATTTAAAAGAGAATATTTGAAAATATATTAATATTTTTGATAAAGTTAAAGGTTTTTTTTCTCTTTTGACTCAAAAAATTAATTTAGTCTCTTACTAAAAATGTACCTAATTAGGTCCTTTAATTTATGAATTACATCAAATTAATCATTTCATTGATGTTGACCATTACAATATCAATATGACAGTTAACAATACTAACGTAGTGGTCAATGATGATGACATAATAATATGTGTGATGATGACGTGGTAGAGGGATTGAATTGATTATTTAAACCAAGGGCATAATTAATTTTAGAGCTCAAGGCAAAACTCAATTATATATATATATTAAAATTTTCATTAATATTTCAAGACAAATAAATATGAATTACCTTAAATTTGATTATAATCAAAATTATAATTATATTTTAATCATATTTATAATATATTATAATATCTACTGAGAATAATGCAGGATAGGTAGGGATGATACGAGACAAATGGAATAGGGTAGATACAACTACAAAGGCATATTCATGTATTTTCTATCAGTTACGATGAATTTATTTTTTATTTTCATCTTCGTCCTACAATTCATAAAATTTATAATCATCCTTGCCAAAGTGAATGCAAAGGGGAGAATCCCCAAATCCATCCCAATAACATCCGTAGGTCTTGGACTTTAATTATTAATTCTTTAAAGCACTTTAACTAATAAAGAATATAGAAACTTCAATATTTTATTTTGTTTATTGTGTTACGTGGCTAGACTTTTAAACCAGTCCAACGTGCGGTCTTAGGCGATGTGACTCAAGACAAACACCTAAGTAAGCCTTCAAACACTTACAGAAGATCAAACTTACCAAGCACCGACAAACGCGAAGTGTTCTAAGCGGAAACGGATCAAAAGAGATGAGCGAGGAAGAACTCTTCAAGAACGATCAAGAACGCTTAAGAAAAAAGAAATAACACTCAAGAGGATTTTAGAGAAAATGCCTTTATTCCTTGGAAACTTGGAATACTCAGATACATCAAATGAGGTGGGAAGGCCTCTATTTATAGTTGAACTCCCCTCGATCCTACGGTCTATACAGATTTACACCGACGGCTATGATACAACCTTATCCAATTACAAAGAATAATTCTTGGAATATTCCCACCTAACTATGGAAAGAATCTTCCGTGTTCACACAAAGTGTTCACACACCTTCGATGGATAAGGCTCTCCCTAGATCGGGCCAACGTTGGTGGTCTTCGCAAGCCCAACATCGCTCTTGGAATTACTTGGGCAGGCCAACTTGCACCATGCGATGCCAATGTCTCGGACCCCAACCTGCAGCCCGTGACATTCTCCCCCACCAAACTTAGCGACGCCCTCGTCGCGCCACTCAAACAACTTTGAGTTCGATCCTGGAGCTTCTCGCGCACCTTGGCTTTCTTCTGTCTCGGAGTCTGGCTTGAATGTCCCCCCATAAGAACCGTTCTCCCCATAAAGAGCACCGAACTCTGATTCAGCTGTCCCCCCATAAGGACTGCTCGCATTGGTTCGCCCCGTCTAGTAAAATCAACCGTACCAAGCACATCTTGATCACTATCCCCGTGTTCAAGAGGTACTTCACTCATTGACCCAGCATTTTTTCTCTCCGACAAGACTTCTTCACTGAAGTTTGACTCCCCATTGCTCCGCGGCAATAGTACACCCATCGAAACTTCGGTCCCCTTGAAGTTCGATGCATCGGCCATCTTGTCCACGGATGGCTCCTCGATGGCTTCCATGCCAACAGGCTCGGGCAACACATGCCTCACCAAGGAAATGTCCCCAACAGTCGCCTCTTTCACGATGACTCCGCGGCTTGGAGCATCCTTGACATGCTGAATAGCTGTCAACTTCTAGGTCCCTTGCCCGATGTCTCGTCGTACTGGTACAATACATCGTTGTCTCAAATCCAAGATGCAGACGACGTTGTCATATGGAATGATGATTGCTTGTAAACGATCAAGGAAGTTTAATCCCAAAATAAAATCAAAGTCATCTAGCTCGATTACCTTGAAATCTTCTTTGGACTTCCATTCACCAATCTGCAGATCAATTTTCCGCATAGTCCCTATAATAGGAGCTGATAAGTGCTCAACTCACTATCATTTTTTACACCTTTTATGGGCATTAATCACTAAATTTACACCCACTCAGACCAATACATGTATTTAATGTGATATATTTAGAAGTTATGATTATAAAGATGATATATACAGAAAAGGCAAGTTTTACTGCATTTTTACATCTGTGTAGGAGAAACTAGTGCCGCGGCAGCAACATGGCCGAGGCAGGACCTGATGTCGAGGCAGCAACAGAAAGAAAGGAAGCGATACTGTAGGCGATCGGAAGAGAAAAATCCAAGGGACGTTTCTAGATATGCAACATATGGATCGGAGCTGGTGAGCACGAGGAAAAGCCCAAGACAAGGCCACGCAGGAAAGCCTCTTAGTTGAATTAAACTTGGAAATATTTTATTTATGTACATGACTTGTTCCCTACTCCAAGTTATATTCTACTTAGGAAAGGTTTGCCCTAGGCCAAGCCTATATAAGACCTAGCCGTCTAAGGGAATAGGGGGAGCCGATTCATAGAGAGTTCACCCTAAGACTCAATGTTTTCTTTCTCTCAAATTATGTTCTAAGTTTTCTTAGGGTTTAGGTGAAGGTTGTTGAGTATTTGTGAGAGGAGATTGTACTTTGTTCTTTGTTTCAATGCAATAAAACTATCAAGGTTTGCTTATCCTTTGCTATTCCTTGTTCTTGCATTCAAGCTCGGGAGAGAAGTTTGTGAGTAATCCATTTATCTAGACTCGGGAGAGTCAGATTCACGAAAGGGATAAATATGGTGTTTCAATCGCGAAGTACTAACTCGGCCTAGGGATAGGTTAAGAGTTTCAACGGCTAAAAGAAGTGTGAGATTGGTTGGTGGGTATAATTGATTCACGCCGGGAGGTATCATCAAGGATTAGTCATCAATAGTACTTCGACTTAGGGATAAGCGGAGTCATCTAAGGACACTTTGCCGAACTTTGGTAAAGTCCAACCACGAGCAAGGGATTGCCGTGGCAGACAAGTATCATCACTGCCAAGGTAGTAATCTGCAGTGCTGCCGAGGCAGTGATATACAATTGCATTGGATAGAGACAAGTCAATCAAATCCACAATACAACGCAGCTGGATCCTGCCCTCTCTCTATTAATCAAATCTCACTCTTTTACGTAATTGTTTTATTTCAATTTATTTAGTTTCATCCAAACCCAATTTACTTGTGTTTTTATTTTATTCCTTTTTACAGAACAAGAAGACGAAGAAGGCATATTAAGTATACCAATCCCTGTGGAGACGATACTCGATTATACTAATCACTTTATTACTTACGATGTATCCACTTGAACCAATTGCGCACTTTTGACACGCAACAAGTTTTTGGCGTCGTTGTCGGGGATTGACAACTAAATTTTGTTTTCTTTATTTTCTTGTTTCTTTTTTTTAACTTTGGTTTTTCTTGGTGTATGACCACGGCCAACCCAACCAACCCTTTGTACGATTTAGACCTAGAGATCGAACGTACACGGCAAAGGTTGAGGAGACAAATCCAAGAAGCTATGGCAGATCATCCGGCAGGACAAAACTTACCTGCCGGCAATGGAGATCTTCCGCCACCGCCAAGGCCGCGGCAGCTCACTGTCAGAGACTTCCTGGAAGAGGATTTAAATGTATTAAACCCAAGAGTCGTTACACCGAAGATAGAAGCAGCCCACTTTGAGCTAAAACCTGTCATGTTCAATATGCTCAACACTATTGGACAGTTTGGTGGGTATGTGACTGAAGATGCCAGGCGGCACCTCAAGTCATTCATGGAGATGCAATTCCTTCAAAATTCAAGGTGTCCATGAAGATGTCTTGAGATTGAAATTATTCCCCTATTCACTTAGGGATAGGGCCAAAGCCTGGTTAAATAACATTCCAGCAGGATCTATAGGATCTTGGAGTGAATTATGCCGAGATTTCATTACACGTTTTAATCCTACAAATTTATATGATCGAATTCGTAATGAAATCACTTCTTTTCGATAGGCAGATGACGAACCTATGTACGAGGCATGGGAGCGCTACAGAGAATTATTGCACAAGTGTCTGTTGCATGGATTTCCCCTATGAACACAAGTCACCATGTTCTATAATGCCACGAATGCCCCGACAAAGATGATGTTAGATGCCTCGACAAACGGAACACTCCTTGACAAAGCACCTAAGGAAGCTATTGAGATACTGAAAAAACTCGCGAAAAATGACTTTCAATTCCCTACATCTAGGCGAGGAGGAGTAAGACGCCAAGCTACGGTGAATGAGTTAGACACATCAAATTCAGAGGCAGCACAATTGGCCTCTCTTACCAAGATGGTGCGAAATTTGCAACTACAACAAAATACCCGTGAGGTTAAGGTGATTGATTCTTTTTGTGATTTATGTGGAGGTAACCACAATTCTTCTGATTGTATGAATCAAGAAGCCGACATGTATGTTGGAAACTATAACCGAACCAATATGATGTCCAACACATACAACCCCTCATGGAAGAGGCATCCAAACTTATCATGAATCAATCCTAACAATGCCTTAAACCCAACCACCCAACCCCCAGGATTCCAACAACCAATGCAACATCTGTCGCAGCAGCATGTCCAGCAGCCAATGCCGCAGCAGCAGATCCAGCAACAATCTGTAAGTTCCTTGGAAAATTCTCTGAAAGAATTCATGATGAAAACTGATTCATACATGGTAGAGAATAGCAACTTCATCAAAAGAACAGATGCGTTTATAAATAGAACTGAGATGAGGTTACAGAACCAAGAGACAGTAATTAAGGCACTAGAAACTTAGGTTGGGCAATTTGCTCAAAATATAAACACTAGACCACAAGGAGGACTACCTAGCAATACTGAAGTTGCTAAGGTAATGGGTCATGAACAGTGTAAAGCAATCACTACTAGGAGTGGTCTACAGCTAAAGGAAAAGACAGAAATTCCAGCAGGCCAAGTTCCATCATCAGACCCAGCAAAAGAGGATTTAAATGCTGAACAAACTGATCCTGATAACACTGCCCCAGCAAAGAACTCAGGAGCTCCTGAACAGTCTGCCGAGACAGCAACAACCCCAGTGGTGCCAGGTATTAAGTTCCAAACTAAAGAAACCCTGGATGAGATGAGACCACCACCACCATTCCTACAGAGGTTGAAAAACAAGACCATTAATTCAAGAAATTTCTTGATATTTTAAAGCAAGTCCACATCAACTTACCATTCGTAGAGGCAATTGAACAAATGCCTAATTATGCTAAATTCTTGAAGGACATTGTGTCTAAGAGAAAAAGACTAGGTGAGTTTGAAACAGTGGCTGCTACCGAAGGATGCATGGCAATGCTACATAATCGCATGCCACCAAAATTGAAGGATCCTGGATGCTTTATCATACCTTGTGCAATAGGTAACAATTATGAAGGTAAGGCCCTATGCGACCTTGGAGCAAGCATCAATCTAATGCCCAAATTTGATTTTCAAAAGCTTGGAATAGGAAGGGCAAAAGCTATAACAATTATGCTCCAACTTGCGGATCGATCTTACGTGCAACCCGAAGGCAAAATCGAGGACATACTTGTAAGAGTTGAAAATTTTATTTTTCCCGCTGACTTTCTTGTCCTTGATTGTGAAGCAGATGATAATGCACCGATCATCTTGGTGAGACCTTTCCTTGCCACTGGACGAACACTAATTGACGTGGAAAAAGGAGAGTTAACAATGAAGGTCAATGATCAACAAGTCAAACTCAATGCCTTCCACAATTTGAAACGGCATATTGATGCAGAAGAGTGCAAAGTCCTTCACAACACAGATATAGGCACAATGATATCCTGTTTCAACAGCCACTACCTAGGCAATATGCTCGGCATGAAAATGGAAATACTTTATGGAAGAATATTTGGTAGGAAAAGTAAGGCAGATGTGAAGGAAACCAATAGGACAACATATTGTCCAGTTATAAAAGGCGCAGTACAGATCAGGAAAAACAAAGATGGACATAAAGCCAATAGCCAATACTTGAAGAATCACTGTGACCGACAAGAGATAATCATCTTGGGAGATGCATTTGCATGCACTCCACCAATAACATGATCTCTCATATTTTTTTACATATTAGGATTAGTTTAGTTTATATTTATTTTCTATAATTTATGTTTTTGCTTTTATTATTTTTTTTCTTGTTTGTGTTTAATTTTTATTTAGGATAACAAACAAGAATAAAGGAGAAATAGTTCATAGCAGGAATTCTACCGAGGCAGAATACAGTGTCAGAGTCGCAGCAGTTTCAACAGGTAGAACAGTGTAACGGCTAGTCTGCCAAGATTTCTACCGCGGCAGAAAAGGAAACGGCAGTAAAGACTAACGGCTACAAAACAGCTAGTGGTTCAAACGTTCACAAGGCCGAGGCCCATATAAGCAACCTCTCCCTCTTGAACTATTCACTCTTGCGTTCTTGTTTTCTTTAGAATACTCGACAATCTTGCTCTCACAATACTCTCTGCCTACCCTTCTTGAAATTTTCAGAATTCCTCCAAGAAAATCTCCAAGAACCTAATCTCTCATAATCCTTATGTCCACCTATAAATGCTTTGCCCCTACCGCTGTCGAAGACCGCTTCAACAGGTCTTTCATTGCCCGACAGTTGTGGGAGGAGCAAGGGTTCCAACACTCGGGTGAAGAAAATTACAGCATCGAGCACTATCTGTTCGACAGGATCAAGTATCAAGAATGAGAAATCTTTTGCCTACAACATGCCCAGGCAAATGCTACCATCGTGGAGGAATTCTATGCGCACGGGCCAAGCAAAGACTCCCTCTTTGTCCACTGTCGAGGCAGGCCTGTCAAGCTTGATGCCGATACCATCAACCAATTCTATGGACTCACACCTGACCATGATGTACATGCTGAATTCATGGAGGATATCACTGCCGAGGATTTTGATTTGATTAAAGACGACCTCTGCTACACAAACACTCCTTGGGAAACCGGTGCCCATAGAGGATCGGTAGCACGGCAAAGTCTGAAACCCGAGGCCAAGCTTTGGAACACCTTTGTCAAGAGACGCCTCATCCCCACCTCCCACAACAGTACGGTGGATCGGAGAAGATTGGTGCTCATCCAATCAATTATCAACAAAAAGAGCATCAATGTTGGAGAAATTATCCTACGCGAAATTTACGAATGCGGTAAGAAGGATAGAGGACCATTATATTTCCCTTGTTTGATCACTGGTTTGTGTGCTGCTGTAGGTGTACAAGTAGAAGACACGGACGAATACACTCCCCAAAGGCGTGGATGGACCAGAGACTTTTGCCACAAAATCATGCAGATCACACAGGCAGAACCAGTTTAGGCAACGCCCCAGCAGTTCACTGCTGATACTACTGTCGGGGCCCAATACACGGTAGACATGCCAGACACTACCCACACCACTGCCGCAGTAGACCCGTACCAGGAGATACTTCAAAGGATGGCAACTATGGATCTTAGGCAGCAAAGATACATGAAGTATCAGAGGGACTTCAACAGCATGCTTGCCCAAATGATGCTCCATGCCTTTCCAAACCAAGGGGCGCAGTTTCCAGAATTTACAAGCAACATGTTTGTCACAGCTGCACCCTATATAGAGACTACACCAGCTCCAAGAGTACCGAGACCGTTCTTCCACGCGGGCCCTCAACCATAATTCCATTTTTTCGGCCCATCTAGGGCAGCAGACTCTGCCGCAACAGCATCTGCCAGCAGAAGACCATCAAAGAGGAGGGCAGTATTCAGCACTCCACCACGATCCCCCATCATCATGGGCACTCTATCAGCAGAGATAGATGACTATGTACACCGAAGCTCAACCGCTGCCGGACCTAGTACACACCATACCGGGGCAGCTGCAGAAAATGAAGGTGGAACGGACATCATGATCACCGAGGAGATTGTCGACGTGAAAGAAGGTGAAGAAGTTGATGCTCCAATGCAACGGACACCACCAACAAGAGTCCAACCGCCCCGGCAAGCAAAAACTCATCCATCGCCCTCACCAAAAATAAAGCAATCAGCAGCACGACCCCGAAGAAAAATTGTTAGAAACAGCTCTTCGGAGTCCCTTTAAATTTTTTATATTCAATATTATTTGCTGTTTGTTTCTTTATATGCTGCTTCTTTCCTATCATATTTTTGTTGCCCACTATTTTCTTCTGATATAAAGCATTGAGGACAATGCTTGGTTCGAGTTTGGTGGTGTAGAGCCTCTGCCGAGGCAATCTACTGCTGAGGCCTTGCCAAGAAAAGGGAGTATTTAAGTGATTTTTTTAAAAAAAAAATTCTGCTCCCCGCCTTACTTGAATCAATTGCTTATACTTTTTCACTGCCCATCATCAGTATTGCCTTAGTCTATTCTTTAAGGCTATAAAAATCTTTCTCCTTACCATGGTTAGGTCCTGTTAAGAAGGTTTAACCTTAGGATACTTAAGGATGAAAACTTAGAAGCTTACTATAAGATAAAATTTTAAAAAAACTTTTGGGACTTGTTGGATTATAGGAATTCTTTTAATGAACTTAGGTGATAAAGACTTAGATTTTTGGGCAAGTGACTAGAGGTGCCTATCATCGGCTCTAGGAATTACTCTTCTTCATGCTAGAGGTGCCTAAAATTGGCTCTAGTATGCTACAAGGAATATTAAAAAGAAAGAAGAAATTAGTGATGAGAAAAACACAATCCTTGAGGTGCCCGAAATTGGCTCAAGAATTGGTTGTTTAGAAAAGAAGAGAACATTTAACCAAATTCTACTTGTCTTAAACTTAGAGTTTATCTAAGAAAGCCTTTAATCAAACTTGTCCACAAAAACGCACACACTCACCAAATCTTATAGTTTGTTTCTAGGTAAACCCTTTGGTGGCCAAAAGGTTAATTCTAAAGAATAGGCATAGTTATGGTGGGCAGAATAGATGGAAACATAAGACCAAGATAGAATAGAGTTTGGCAAATTGATGGTTTGCATTGCTTGAGGACAAGCAATAGTTCGAGTTTGGGGGTGTGATAAGTGCTCAACTCACTATCATTTTTTACACCTTTTATGGGCATTAATCACTAAATTTACACCCACTCGGACCAATGCATGTATTTAATGTGATATATTTAGAAGTTATGATTATAAAGATGATATATACAGAAAATGCAAGTTTTACTGCATTTTTACATCTGTGTAGGAGAAACTAGTGCCGCGGCAGCAACATGGCCGAGGCAGGACCTGATGTCGAGGCAGCAACAGAAAGAAAGGAAACGATACTGTAGGCGATCGGAAGAGAAAAATCCAAGGGACGTTTCTAGATATGCAACATATGGATCGGAGCTGGTGAGCACGAGGAAAAGCCCAAGACAAGGCCACGCAGGAAAGCCTCTTAGTTGAATTAAACTTGGAAATATTTTATTTATGGAAATATTTTAGTTGAATTAAACTTGGAAATATTCATCAATAGTACTCCAAGTTTTGTTTTGGCATTTTCCTTTTACTTAGTTTATTTTATTAGTTCAATTTTACTTGTTTTATTTGTTTTTCTTTTCAGTGTATGTCCAGAAGGTCTACTGAAGGACCTCTCTATCCTATAGTGCCTGAAATTGAACGTTTGTTTCGTCAAAAAAGGCGTAATCAGCGTAGAGCTATGGACCCACCAGTAATGCAAGATCCAGTAGTTCAAAATACCGGGGTAAATGAGCATGCTATTGTACCTCGACCGAGAGCTATTAGGGATCATTTAAATCCTATTTTGGATGATCTTAATCCTGGCATCGTGGCACCGAAAATCACAGCTACACATTTCGAACTTAAGCCTGTCATGTTCAATATGCTTAACTTGATTGGGCAATTTGGAGGGATGGCGCATGAAGATGCAAGGCAACATATCCGAGCATTTTTAGAAGTTTGTGACTCATTCCGTCAACGAGGAGTTCATGAGGATGTCTTGAAGCTCAAGTTATTCCCTTATTCTCTATGTGGCCGAGCAAGGGCGTGGTTGAGTGGAGTACCATCCGGATCGATGGAGTCATAGGCTGATCTATGCAAAAGTTTTTTGCTGCGTTATAATCCTCCGAATCTCAATACTCAGCTTAGGAATGACATAGCTTCTTTTTGACAAGGTGACGATGAGTCAATGTGCGAATTTTGGGATTGATACAAGGGCTTGCTTCGCAAGTGTACAAATCATGGATTTCAAGATTGGACCCATGTTGTGATGTTTTACAACGGAGTCAATGCACCGACGAGGATGATGCTATATGCCTCGGCAAATGGAACTTTGCTAGACAAATCACCCGAGGAGGCATTTGACATAATTGATAGAATTGCCAACAATGACTATTAATTTCCTTCTACAAGACTTGGAACCGGGAGGAAGGCACAAGGGACATTCGAGCTTGATGCTAAAGATTCACTATCCGCCCAACTCTCAGCTATCACCAACATGTTGAAGAGCATTCAATGTTCCAACGAGGTGAAGGAAGTGAAGATGGCCAGTTCAACATGTCTATTATGTCATGGCAATCAACATGAGAGCGAGTGCCCAGGAAATCATGAAACAACCAATTATGTGAGCAATTACAACCGGAGCAACAACAATCCCTACTCTAACACCTATAATCCAGGATGGCGACAACATCCGAATTTTTCATGGGGAAATCAAGGAACCAGTAATCCTAATCCCCTAGTGCGGAATCACAATGAGCCCCAGCAGTTTCAGTCGAATATGACCTAGCATAATCAGAACAAGAGGGTGGCATCATCATCTAATACCAGTTCTTTGGAGGCAACTATGCAAGATTTTATTCAAAGTACCAAGATAATGCTTCAAGAGCATACTACAACTATCAAGAAACAAGGAACTCTATTACAAAGCCATAGTGCTTCGTTGCGAAATCTGGAGAGTCAGGTTTGCCAAATTGCTACGGCATTATAGGAGTGTCAGCCTGGACGTCTGCCGAGTGATACTGAAGTCACTAAGCCGCATGGTAAAGAGCAATGTAGTGCGATCACACTAAGAATTGACACTCAACTTAATCAGCAAGATAAGTTTGGGGGGAAGAAGTCTGAGTTTCCTTACCCGAACCTGTGCAAGAAGAAATGTCTGAGCAAATTCTCGAGGAAAAAGACCAGGAGAAAGGTTTAATGAAGGAACCTGCCGATGAAGCGAGCAAAAAATACCACGGCAAAAACAGTTCCTACACCACCAGTGGAAGAAGTTAGACCCCCACCACCCTTTCCCTAGAACTCAAGAAGCACAATGATCAAATTCAGTTTAAAAAGTTTGTGGATAAGTTGGATCAGCTATACATAAATGTCCCACTATTGGAGGCAATTGCTCAGATGCCCACCTACGCTAAATTTTTGAAGGAGATAGTCACAAAGAAGCGTAAAATGGAAAATTTTAAGACAATTGCCACAGCAAAAAAGTACTACTCTGCTTTGAGTCAACTACCGTCAAAGAAGAAGGACCCAGGCAACTTTATTATCCCGTGTGCCATTCGAGACAAGTCCATTGGGAAAGCACTCTGTGATCTTGGATCAAGTGTAAATCTTATGCCCAAGTCTATTTTCTTGAAGCTTGGCATGGGAGATGCGAGACCCACATCCTTCATATTGCAACTAGTCGATCGTTCCCATGTGAGATCTAAGGAGAAAATTGAAGATGTCATAGTGAGGGTGGACAAGTTCGTGTTTCCAGCTGACTTCCTCATACTTGATTGTGAGGTTGATGCTAATACACCCATCATCTTAGGGAGGCCTTTCCTATCAATCGGTCGCATTCTCATTGATTGTGAGAAGGGTGAGCTTACAATGCGCGTAGCAAATCAAAGATTGACCGTGAACATCAACAGTTCTCTCAAGTACATGGATGATTCTGAAGAATGCCAGAGCATTTTGGAAGCAGATTATGAGCTATCATCAGAAGCTGATCATTTTTGCCACAACAATTTTGTGCAATTGGATGAGTATGAAGAGCTCATGAATGAAGAAAAGGAAAAAGCTAGTGAATCTTCATTGGAAGAACATCAATCTAGTCTGCTGATAGCTAGAAACTATTCGAGCTTTGAACCTCTTGATTATGAGGAATTCAGTCCTCCTAAGCCTTCGTTACTCAGTGCACCAAAGTTGGAGCTGAAGATTTTGCCACAGCATTTGAAATATGCTTATCTGGGTGAAGATGAGACCTTGTCTGTTAATATTTCTGCGAATCTAAATTATGATCAAGAGAAAAGTCTACTTGTTGTTTTGTCACAGCATAAGCGAGCAATAGGATAGACCATGGCGGATTTAAAGAGGATTAGTCCTACTATCTGTATGCATAAGATACTTCTGGAAGAATGCCATGGCAAATCCATAAAGCCACAACGTAGACTCAATCCCATTATGAAACAAGTTGTTATGAAGGAGATTTTTAAATGGCTTGATGCTGGAGTTATTTATCCAATCTCGGACTGTTCATGGGTAAGCCCGATTTAGTGTGTACCCAAGAAAGGAGGCACAACCGTGGTGAGCAATGAGGATAATGAGCTATTGCCGACGCGAGTAGTGACCGGATGAAGGATTTGTATGGACTATCGCAAGCTCAACAAGGCTACGAAGAAGGACCACTTTCCTCTACCCTTCATCGATCAAATGTTAGATCGTTTGGAGGGCAAAGCTTACTATTATTTCTTGGATGGATATTCGGGTTATAACCAAATAGCTATAGCACCGGAGGACCAAGAGAAGACTACTTTCACTTGTCCTTATGGCACTTACGCTTTTCGAAGGATGCCCTTTGGATTGTGTAATGCCCTAGCAACTTTCCAGCGCTGCATGCAAGCTATCTTCTCAGATATGGTTGAAGACTCTCTTGAAATTTTCATGGACGACTTCTTTGTTTCTGAAGATAGTTTCCAGAAATGTGTTGATAATTTAGCAAAGGTCCTGAAGTGATGTGAAGAAGCTGACCTTGTGCTAAATTGGGAGAAATGTCACTTCATGGTGACAGAAGGTATTGTGTTAGGCCATAAAATCTCACACAAAGGCATTGAGGTATACAAAGCTAAGATCGAGGTGATCGAGAAGCTATCACCACCAATAAATATCAAGGGCATAAGAAGTTTCCTTGGATACGCGGATTCTATCGGAGATTCATCAAGGATTTCTCCAAGATCTTCAAGCCCTTGTGAATGTTTTTGTAGCAGAACCAGCCTTTCGTGTTTGATCAAAAATATCATGGCGCTTTCACAGAGCTGAAACAAAGCCTGATCACTACACCAATTGTTGTTCCCCCAAATTGGACCTTACCGTTTGAGTTGATGTGCGAAGCGAGCGACTATGCCGTGGGAGCAGTTTTGGGGTAGCGTCAAGGTAAAATTTTTCATGTTGTTTATTATGCTAGCCATACTTTAAATGAAGCACTACTTAACTACACTACCACAGAGAAATAGCTACTTGACGTGGTATTTGCATTTGACAAGTTTGGGTCATACTTGATAGGCACTAAGGTCATTGTTCACACTGATCACTCAGCTATTAAGTACTTAGTGACTAAAACGGATGCTAAAACTAGGCTCATTAGATGGATACTACTGTTGCAAGAATTTGATTTAGAAGTGGTAGATAGGAAGGGAACTGAGAACCAAGTTGCTGATCATTTTTCTAGGCTAGAAGTAAACCTGGAATGTCATGACAAAATTGAAATAAATGATGAATTTCCTGATGAGAAAATTCTTTATGCCATGGTAATTCCGTGGTACGCTGACATTGCTAATTTTCTTGTTAGTGGTGTTTTGCCTTTTGACATGACTAGCCAGGGAAGGAAGAAATTTAAACATGACGTGCGGTTCTATTTTTGGAATGAGCCGTACCTATTCAAGCATTGTGCCGATCAAATTATCCGAAGATGTGTGCTGGAAGAGGAGCAAAGAGATATTCTGCATCATTGTCACACAGGCCAGTGTGGAGGTCACTTCGGAGGAATGAGGACTGCTGCTAAGGTCCTACAATCAAGTTTTTATTGGCCTAATTTATTCAAAGATGCCCAGGCATTTTACCAAGCCTGCGATCGATGTCAAAAGACTGGGAATATCTCCAGACGGCATGAAATGCCACGACAAAATATTTCAGAGATAGAGTTATTTAACTTATGGGGCATAGACTTTATGTGACTCTTCCCATCTTCATATGGAGATCTGTATATCCTTTTGGCAGTGGACTATGTGTCCAAGTTGGTAGAAGCCATTGCAACGCCGAGGAATGATTCAAAGACAGTGCTTAAATTTCTGCATAAGCACATTTTCACAAGATTTGGCGTACCAAAGGCTATCATCAGTGATGAAGGCACCCATTTTGAAAACAAGTTAATTGCCAAGGCATTGCAAATATATGGGGTGCGACAAAAAATTGCCACGGCACATCATCCCCAAACCAATGGGCAAGCCGAGGTTTCCAATCGTGAAATCAAGCAAATTTTGGAAAAAGTGGTGAATTTCAGAAGGAAAGATTGTTCACCTAAGCTTGATGAAGCATTGTGGGCATACCGAACAACTTTCAAACCCCCTCTAGGAATGTCTCCATTTAAGTTAGTCTATGGCAAAGCATGTCACCTCCCAGTCGAGCTAGAGCATAAATTCTGTTGGGAAATCAAGAAGCTCAATTTTGATGCCGATTTAGCTGGTGAAAGAAGACTACTATAGTTGAATGAGATGGAGGAATTCAAGACCCAAGCTTATGAGAATGCTAAACTCTACAAGGAGCGAACCAAGCGATGGCATGATCAAGCGATTTTGCCACAACATTTTCATGCGGGATAACAAGTGCTCCTATTCAACTCAAGGCTGAAGCTCTTTCCTGGGAAGCTTAAATCGAGGTGGTCAGGGCCATTTGAAATACTTCATGAATATCCCCATGGAGTTGTAGACATCAAGAATTTGCAAAATGGGACAATTTTCAAAGTTAATGGCCAGCATCTGAAGATCTACACTGGAGCTCACGTGATGCGGGATAAACCTACCACATATCTTATAGATGTCTGACATACTGAAATGTCATGGAATTTTCAGTTTACTCCTGTTCATAAATAAATAATCTTTAAGTTCGTTTTATTTGCTTTAATATGCTTAACCTTTTTAATCCTTTCTTTTATTTTCTTTTTAGATTATTATACACCCTTGGAGGCTGACGGCTAAAGGAAAAAGAAGGAGAAAAGTAGGAAACCCTACCTTGAATTATTGGGCGGTAAAAAGACAAAAGAAAGGGGGAGTTTTATTATTTTCCTTGTTTTATTTTGAATTTCAAACCACACTCTCTCTCTCCTCTCTTTAATTGCCTGACAGCTTTATTCTCACACCCAATCAACTCCTTTCACACGTTTTTGCCCCACACCCTCACTAAAACAATAAAGGTCTCACCTTTATTATTTTTAACCTCACTCTCCACCTTCTTCTTCATCTTTCCCCTCCACAGCCGAGACCCCCTCTCCATTAAAGAAAAGTTTCAAGCTTTCTTACTTTTTCTTCTCCTTTTTAACCTGAAAATGGTAAGAACCAGACTGTCGGGAGCTGAACAACAACCTCCTGCCATTTTTGTGGATGAGTTGGCGGAAGAGAGATTCAAAAATCTCAAGAACCGAAGAGTTTTCTTTGAACTTGGCTTCATCCTCTCCGACGAGATAGGACTATAGGTGACGGATGTGGTGGCACGCCACCATTGGGAGCACTTTGCTGCCCATCAAGGTTGCTATCAACCGCTTCTTCAAAATCCCCCAAGAGGTGGATAGACATGCTAAGAAAGAAGAAGAGGCTGATTATGAGACATATCAAGGTGTGAAGGAGGATGTATGTCTGCCCGAGACCGAGTGGAATGGCCAGCAAACTTCGAGATGAACGGTGAACCGAGAGAGCTTGCTTCCCAACGCCCGGTTGTGTAACCACTTCCTACGATACAAGCTGATGCCCACTTCGCATCACACGACTGTGAGTTTACCTCGACTTATGTTGCTGTATTCTATTCTTTTTGTCTGCCCGATAGACATAGGAAGAATTATTGTGCAAGAGATGCATGCTTGTTGGAAACGAACCAAGAGCCCCCTCATATTTCCAAACATAATCACTGCACTATGTCAGAAGAAAAATGTTCTCGAGTATGATTTTGATGAAATTTTGGAAGGAATGAAAGGATTGTCTGCTGAAAAAGTGACTGCACTTATGGGCAACATTGAAGAGCAGCCGGAGGCATCTCATGCCGCCTCGTCTAAAGGAAAAAGCCCGATGGAAAGAGATGATACACTGGAGCTATCCAAAATTGCCATGGCAAAAGTTGATGACTTGTCCAAGGACATAAAGGAATTTTTTCTCTATACCAAGAAGAGAGACGAGGTCATCAAAGCCTACTTGACAGAGTTGTTTCCTCCACTAGATCAAGAGTTTCCTGCGTTCCTAGAGCCCATACTGTTCGTTGCATCAGCAAATGCCTCGGCATTTACAATTTCCTCAACTCCAACTAGACCAGCTGCACCTGATCTAAATCAGGTACCATCACCAGCTGAACCGTCTAAGGAGGCTAGACCTATGGAACCGGAACCTGAGGAGCATGCTCAAGAAGCCCAGTCACCTGCACGAGAACAAACTCCTAAAAATGTCACGGCATTTTCAGAGGAGCAAGTTAGTCACACGACCAACCAGACCCTATTGACTCTTCTGCTACCAAGGAACATGATGCCAGTTTCATATCTTCGCTGTTTGAAGAACCGCCTGCCTAGCCAACACAACAAGAAAAACCCCAGCAAGCAGCCCCACAATAGGAATCGCCAATGCCCTCTCCCAAGAGGAAGAAATCCAAGCGTCGAATCAAGATGTCGGCTGGGAGACAATCCACACCACCTGTTGCTGCTGAGACACCCAAAACACGGGGAGAAGGTAACGAGTCTGATCCTGAGGACAGTCAGCCCCCATTGAAGCGCCGAACATCACGCCGAATTGCCACCACACCACCAGCTTAGCCAAGGTAAATTACATTGCATTGCATGGCATTTTACTTAGTTTTTTTAGTTGCATTGAAGACAATGCTTGCCTTAAGTTTGGGGGAGGTATCGTTCTCTATTTCATTTGCATTTGCATGATAGTAGTAGTTGTAGAAAAATGTCATGACATTTGTGCAAGTTTTAGGTCAAGTTTATAGGATTATAGTTTGTGATGTCCGATGATGATATACCTTATATGGCCAATGCTTGAATTGAATATGCATGACTTGAGATGTGAATAGAACCTGTTCTAGGACTTGGTGATTGTGTTTATCTTATTGTTACACGAGTGTATGTTTTCCATGCTTAAGGAAGTTAGGAAATTTTTATAGAATGAAAACTTAATTAGCTTGCATGTCTTAATGGATTTACTTGTTAATGTAGAATCCCAAGTAGTTAGTATTAAAAGCTTTGAATAAATTCCTGGACATTTCTGTAGAGAGATACTCCGCTATGCCATGGCATTTCCATGTGCATATGAGTTACTAAAAGAGGCACAGGGTGACGCTACATTTTTAACTTGTCATGGCATTGTCTGGACACTGCGTTTAAATAAATGGCAGTTATGGCATGAGTAAAAGGTAGTTTGACAGGCTGGCTCCTCTCGTAGCAGTATGTCATGCATATGTGTTTGTAAAAAAAAGAAAATGAAAAAAATATATATGTGGGGAATAGTAAATTGTGCTTAAATATAAGAAAACATGCTTGCTAGGATAGTTAACATTCCTTATAATTTTTCTAACTTGACTAAGCATAGATTAGATATACTCACTCATGCACACACACACTCACATTTGATCTTGTCATAGGGGAGTGTTCTTGGAATTTTCTCGAGTCTTATATGTTTATGCCATGACATTTTTTGAGGGCTGAAACTCTAACCATCTACTTGCCTAGTTCTTGAACTTTGTCATGATATTTCTTCTCTGCTACCTGTTATCCATTGCTTGAGGACAAGCAATAGCTTAAGTTTGGGGGTGTGATAACTTCGCAAAAAGGCTATATTTTAGGCCTTTTTAAAGTTATTGAGTGTCTTTAGGCTCATATAGGTTCATTTAGTTGCATTTAGGTTCATGACATTGCATGTAGTCTTCTAGATATGCCTTGGCATTTTTATGTGGTAATAGGTGCTATTTAATGGGAAAGGTAGTTCTTTTCTGTTGTGTTGTGCAGGTAAAGCAAAAATGGAAGTTGAGGCAATTTGTCATGGCATTCGCAGAAGGATAGCGATGGGAAAATGCCATGGCAAAGCTGGAGGACTCTTGTGCTGAGCTAGACAACAAAGAGATATTTTGATAAGAATGCAAGCTGGTGCCATTATAGTCGGTCAGGACCACTACAGCCTGGTCGCAGTCACCTGGGGTAGGGACCACAGCAATATTGTCTGCTTGTGAGCCACCTCAGTAGGGGACCACTGTCACCACTGCCAGCCCTGCAGAAATGCCATCACGTGAAGGTGGAAGAAATGAATTTTTGCCTATCTTTTAGGTTTTTTCACCCTTATTAAAGGCATGGTGACCTAAGGAAAAAAGAGAGGCCTTTTTGAGGAACAAAAACACAGTAAAAGAGAGACCTTTGGGGCGGTTTTGTGGCGGTGGAAAGCTCCCACAAAAACACAGTAAAGCACCCGAAAGGGTCTAGCATACCAAGGAGTCTTATGGTGGTTGAAGAGTCGGTGGTTGTGCACACCGAGGGTGTCTTCTAGTGTATCTTTCAGACACCCCTTTAAACATACACCTTCTCCCTAAAGGATTAGCCACAGCTCAACTTTCATTTTCAAGAGGGAAATATCTGTAGATATGGACAATGTGTGCATGAGTCCTATATGTCACCCTAGATGCCTATGCAAGTGCATGCAAATTCAATCTAATGTCATGCTCAGGAATGCATGCATGTGCTAAGATGTCTAATGTATATGCATATAAATGTTCTTATACTATGCATGATTGTTGTCCATACTCACAAACAACATCCTCAGCTCCGGAACTTCAACTTTCTACCTCTTTAACATTCAGAACCATAGAAACTTAGCACTTAAGAGTACACAACCACACCATAACCTGAATGTTTCCAACTCATTCGATTCACCTTTCACACAAAACACTTTGAAACTCCCAAGGCGTCATCGGTGATGTAGTCACCTACTACTCATCAGCATAACAACTCTCAGACTAAACTGATTCAAAACCACTTTACACTCAAGATCGAGGACCCAGTCAACTCAAGATCGGATATCACTACACCACACCACAAAACTTTCTATACATTCTAATCTCCACAACTCCTCTATTATCAAGTTTAAACTTTCTTTTCGATCCCATATCAAGCACAATAAAATAGAAAAATAATTTTAACCTGCAAAAACATTTTGCAAAACTTGTGAGGTTAGCGCGAAGCAAGTTCCAAGTAGCTCAAGTTCAATATAAAGTAATTTCCTAGTAGTAGTTAAAGCAATGGGTACCCAAAAATAAACTCCAATAATATATACTCAATCATTAACTATAATGAGCATCAAGAACATATAACCATATAATAATTGTATTTTCTACAACATTTAAGCGTCATATAAAATCACCTCGGAGTCTCATGCATTAACCAATGCAAATTAAAACTAGTTTTCTATACTACATGACATATCAAAAACCACAATTTCATGAGATGTTCAACTTATAAATCGTTTTTAAGACCAACTTACAGTAATGTATGTAATATTTAAAATATAAACACATTTTAATTTTATAAATTTCACATGCAAGATAACCTTAAAATATGGTCAAAACAGTAGTCTATGTCACATAATATTCAATTCACTTAGTCAAGCAAATCAGGGACATGTTCACATTTACATATAACTAATGTCATAACAAAGCAACAAGATTTCATCATGCTTACAAACAATAATTCATATAGCAACATTTAAGCATATCAAAATTTAATAATGCTTTATCTGCAGTCATATATATAAATAACATTCAATCATATTAAAATTTTAATCATGCTTTCAAATACCGTGCTTGAAAAACAACGCCCTAAGTTACTATGTCACAACATAAATCAATCACATATATCAAACACTGTGCATCTCATATAATAACATAGAATTTTCAACAATCACCGTGCATAAGCAATATTTAAAACAAATTTAACTCTACAACATACCAAACAAAACTTCCCAAAAGGTTTTGTAAACCTAAGCTCTGATACCAATAAATATAACCCCCTCAACCCGGTCTAGACAAAACCCGACTCGAACGAGCTACACGGGAAATACCGAATCTAATCTGAAGACTCGCCCTGATAATCAACCCTAAAATTTTTTCTTTTATCTTCTCTAAATGCATTAATTAGATCCTACATATTCATGCTAGGACTGAGTTCATTTACAGCGGAAACTGAAGAGAAACGTGTTCTAATTTAATCGAACAAGGTTTGGGGACCTAATTGCAATTTTCTGGATAACCATCGTATTTTTGCCTAGTTATCGATACCCTATGAATTGGTATCGAAACCTCTACGCAGAAAAGTGCAGAATTTACATGTTACATGTCATACCCGAAGATGTAAAGTCACCTAATTACAAAGGCAATGCGTATGTATCATAAGCGTACTTCAACAATAACAAGCATGGTATATCATACTTAAAAATTAACCAATAATGGATCTCAAAATACCTAATTAATATAAAAGTATATCAATTATAGTATTCAAGCCAAAATAACCCAAAACACATAGGTTCACTAAGTCATATCTTAAGCAATAACAATGTTGGTAAACGTCAAATATGTATAAGCTTACGACTACAACAAGTCTTATCATCATATCAATAATCTTAACATGGTAACCCATCCTCATTGCTCTCTCACTACTACTAATATTATAAAAGGACGTACTTGAGCTTATACTTGACGATTACACGGAATACTTACTTGCCCTTGCTGCCTCAACATCTATATCCTGCATTGTAAGGTAAAAGAGAGGGTTAAGCATAAAGCTTAGTGAGGGAATAAAACACATTTAAAACTCATTTGAAAACACCTTGCAATGCAGCCCATAATAAACTGATTTCATCAATTCAAAACACATGTCATGCTCTTTATAAAAGAAAACGTTCATGACTAACAATGTCACTTATAAAAACTCAATAAGTGTCATCAAACCATGGCTTACAATGCCATCATTAAAATATAGTAAAAGTACCTCTTTGAAATTACTTGCTTTGTAAATAAAAACACAAGTCTTACATGCTACTCACATAGCAATGCTTACTCATGCATCTCAATGCACAAATCTCAAGTCTTACATGCTAACAACATAGCAATGCTTAAATCACATGCATACCAATGCACAAAAATGTATTAAAACACATGCATAATCCCATATGCAAACATGTAATTACCATGACACTTACCTGTGAAAAATAAAAACATATATTGGTGCTATTGATCCGATTTATAACACTCCAAATTGTTAGGATAAACGGGCAACCGCATGTTAGTACCACTCTCAAAGCATGCACATGTTGATACCACTCTCAACATGAATTATCTCACCTTGGTGTCCAGTGACAGTACCACTCCTATCAGCTCGGATGTGACAGTACCACTCCCATCACATAGTATTAGACTAAAAGCCTAAATGCAACACAAGGAATTTACACACGTACGACTTTTGAATATTTATAGTGCACTCTAGACCCTATTGATCGATCAACTTATCCCATAGGTTTATCACTTAACTAGCTAATATATTATCAAAATCAATGCTCAAAACTTAATTCAAACAAAACTCAAATCAGATGTATCCCACCTTTTACGCATCACTTGCAAAAATCGATAAAACCACTTTTATCTTATTTTTCAAAACAAAACCGTGGGAACATCGCATGCATATAAAATCTCTTTAAAAACAGTCTCATGAGCATTTATATACATGCATAATCGCATATGCACAACACAATAAGAGCATGACAAATAGCGTTGTAAAAACAAGACATAATATGAGAACCTTTAAGAAAGCAAAACTTTAAACTTACTTCCGAGTATAGGGAGGTTTATCACACCTTCCCTACACCCCCAAACCTTTGAAAACATATTTAAAAACATGCTAAATCGGCAGCCCTCATAATCCATTCACCGATAACCGAAACTTGCTCGACAAGTCTCCAATTCGATCCAAAACTTCTTCAAACGTAATCACCAACTTATTATCCTGTTTCAACCATAAAAAACTAGGGATTTAGTGCTCCTAATCGCACAAAACAAACCCCAAGTCGGACCCCACACAACAACCCTTAAAACCTATCAAAACCTTAACCGGAAACTTTCCGAAAACCACCAAACTTCTCCTAAACCTATAGTCCGGGATTATGAACTTTATAAACACATTATAAACATCCTAACGTGATTAAAATCAACAATTTAAGACCCCAAAACAGCGAGTAAAACCCTTGAACAAAAATTATAGGTTTTGATCAAAAACCGATTTTTCTTAAACTAAAAGAGTAAAAACGTTTTTACCAAGCCAATGACTTGGGAATTTTAATAAAGAACCTTTTAAAATTAGAGGATTGAATGTTTCTCACCTCCAATTCTGACCCAATCAACTTCCATGGTTTTTGTGAAGGAAAACGAGTGAAAATAATGTTTTTGAAGAAGGAAAAATTATAAATAACTATTAGAACGAAAATTAATAAAAAGAAATCGAGTTTACCTTTAAAAGACGGTCGTTCTCAGCCTTTGGAAGAGGGAAAACGAAAATAATAAAATAAGGGTTTAGGTTTTAATATAAAATAGGTTTTTAGGAATTAAATAAAGTAATTTGGGTTATTAATTAAAATTTTGAATTAAGTGTTAATTAAATAAGCCCATGGAAGTTTAATTCAATTAGAATTTGGATTGGATCAAATCCCCTTAGAGATTCAAAGTTTTGACTTAGTTTATAAAATTGTCCTTAAGTTTTCAATTTTTACAAAATAGTCACTAGTTTCAAAATTCTAGGGATTCAAGGGTCAATTTTCAAAATTGAGTTTACCAAAGTTAATTTTATATTGAATAGGGATTTTAGAATATTTTTCCATAATTTATTTTGATCAAAATTCAAATTTTTAAGTACTTAATCCCGAACTAGGCTAAATCGGCTAAACCGACCCACTAACTTCTAAACCCAATTTTAGGGCGTTACTGTGGTATCTGATGGATACGCCAGTGGAGGAAAAAAAGATGTTTCTGAATGTTACCTTTAAAATTACAATTTCTGAACCTGAATTTACAGAGTCCAATATGCTCCCACTTGACTATTAAAAAGGTTAGAACATATTTTAGTCTTGTAGTGACCCTTTAAAAAAATTCTTATGTTAAATAAAAACGTCGCTATCTTGAGAAGAGGGGAAATTAGGGATTAGGTTTTGAAAAGGAAATTCAAAAATCTAAAGAATTGGGAAATTTGAAATATTAAAGATTTGAATTTAAAATCAGAGATTTTAAAATGTTAAAAGGGAATTAGAAATCTAGGGTTTCAAAAACATGAATTTTAGAGATTTAAAATATTTGGGAATTTTAATTTTAAAATTTGGGAATTAGGGATTACAAAAATGAAAATGGAATTTATGGATTTAAAAGAATTTTAAAAAATTGGGGAAAGTTATAAAATTGGGAATGATTTGAAAGTGAATTTAATTTAAAAAGAAATTCAAAAATGATTTAAAAATGACTTAACTAAGAAATAAGTGCCTAAACTATATATTTTTTCTAAAATAGATGCCTAATGTTTTTTTCAACTAAAATAAGTGTCTGAATTATATATATATATTTCTGAAATAGGTACCTAATGTTTCTTTTGGTTGAAATAGGTACCTAAAGTTTCATTCTGTTAATGTTTTAAGGTAACACCGTTAAAAAAAATTAAGAAATCACCTGAATTAACATGACCTAAATTAAAAAGGAAAACTCAAATTAAGGAACCCTAAAACGCAATTTCGAAGATCAAACATTTGAAACATAAAAGTGGTAGAAAAGGGAAGCGTGAACATACATGGAGCTTGCCACGGAGCTCACGATCAGAGTGTAGCTTGACAAAAATACGTTCATCGAGGCTGAGCCTTATCAAATCCAAAGGCTCCTTCACCGCACTCTCTTCTTCGCTTGCCGTTCTTTCTCTCCCTGTTGCTCTTTCCTTCTTCAGTAAAATTTATTTGTTATTGAATCAGTTGTATAATTCAATACAAATATGAATAAAACCTGAATGACTCGATTTAATTACTTGAAAATTTAAATAATAAATTTATTTGTTATTGAATTCAGTTGTAAAATTCAATTCAAATATGAATAAAACTTGAAATTGCGTTTTAGGGTTCCTTAATTTGAGTTTGCCCTTTTAATTTAGGGTATGTTAATTCAGGTGATTTTTTAACGATTTTTTAACAGTGTTACCTTAAAACATTTATAGAATGAAATTTTAGGTACTTATTTCAATCAAAAGAAACATTAGGCACCTATTTCAGAAAAAATATATAGTTTAGACACTTATTTTAGCCGAAAAAAACATTAGGCACCTATTTCAGAAAAAGTGTATAGCTTAGGCACTTATTTCTTAGTTAAGCCTTTAAAAATAAATGGTTGAGGATTTTAAAATTTTAAAAATAAGTAAAAAAGTTTTTTTTTTTAAAAAAAAAAAATTAGAGTCGCCACCGGTCATTTTGATAGACTGGACACCGAAAAACCAGAGATTTGAAATAAATTGGGTTCGAGATCTGGTTAAGACTAAAAACAAGGTTAGCGTTTAAAATCGCCCAAAATTGACACCTTTACAAAATAACGCTTAATTAATTTAGGAATTTCTGATTTAAAGTGACGTTAAATTAATATTTAATTATAAATTTGAATATATTTTAAAAATCGTGATATTCAAAGGTAAACGCATACACCGCCACCATTATGCCTGGTGTCAGGCCCGTTATGACCGAATATCGAAACATCACATTTTGCAATTAATTAGTTCGAATGCATGGGGATAAACAAAATTAATTAAAAGACTCGTAAAAAAGGTATTAAAACTGAAAAAGGACCAAATTGGAAAGGAAGGCAAAAATAAAGGTCTAAATCGAAAAGAATAGAAAGAAAATTGGAAACAGTGACCAAATCGGATAAAAGTAAGATTAAATGGCTGATTTAAAGACAAAAATGGGGCAAATTAAATGAAAACCAGAATTGATAAGTCGATTCAGGATGAAATTAAGACTAAATTATAAAACACAAAGCTTTTTGAGGAAAAATTAAAAACATTAAAATCAATTATATGATTTGGTGACTAAATTATAAAACCAAATGGAAAAGATAGGACCGCGGAGGTGTTTTTTAAAACATGGGAGGATTTAAAAACTAATTTGACCATTTTGAAGAGATCCATGAGTATAAATGACAACAACAAAAATTAAAACCCTCCTTTATTCATTTTTCATTTTAAACAAAAACTGAAACAAAAAAGAACCCAAAACTCTCTAGGTGTTCTTCATCATTTTCAGAAATGATGAACATTCCTGAATGTTCTTCTGAAATGATTGAAAATAAAGAACATCGCCGTGCAAACCCAGAAAACTACCACGTCAGCCACTGAAAACCTTTTTTTTACACTTCGTTTCGAAACCAAATCTCCAAACACCTTTGGTTTTCTAAAATCAAAGATCAAAAGCCCTGTTTATTTCGAAACTGGAAAACGAAAGAGAAAAAAACTACTTCTCTTTCTTTTCTTTTTGGCTCACCCTTGAAGGCTCAATGGCCACGAGATTATCGATGGATATCAGAAGGACGAGAGAAGATTCAAAGTCTGAATGGCGTTCCGATCAGAGGTAAAACTAAAACCTAAGTATGTTTTCTATTTTTCATATAAATGCGAAAATGGAAAGCGAGGTTGTACCTCAAAACTTTTTTTCTTGTAATGATTCGATGGTGGGGGAAATGGATCCCTTATAAATTGTTTCTTTTCGGTTTAAATAACCGATTAAAAAGAAATGAGAAAAAAGCTTTAAATCCCCTATTCATTGTTGTTTTTCATTGCTGGAATTTTGTTTTTGATGCTCTGAAATTCCTAGAATTCTTGTGATTATGCCTCTGAAATATGTTTGATTTTTTTGTTGTTTTTGCTCTATGAATTCGTACGAATCTGACGATGATCTTTGTTGTTTGCATGAGCTGGCGAGGTGGCCGGAGAAAGGACGACAATCGACAGTCGGCGGTGATCGGAGAAACTGAAAGATCATTCGGGTAGTCGAAGAGTCAGGCGCGTGTGCTACAAGCGCACGTGGAAAGATGAACGATTAACGTGTGGGCGCGTGCAAGGTTCTAGATTATTCTCCCGCTTGTAATTGTGAACGTTAGATCTGATATCAGATTTAACGGCCACGAATGGGCTGCGCAAATCAAAGAGTGAGATGTTAGGGTTTCAATTATTACCGGACTCAAATGTTAACGGGTTTTGGTAGCAGATGGGTTAAGCATTTAGGCCAAACCGGGCCTGATCTAATTGTTATTGGATTTTCAGATGTAATGGACTGTGCATAATAAAAAAAATTTGGGCTGTCTTATTTAATATTTGAGTTCATTTATTTTATAATAATATAGTAATAAAATAAAACCAAAGTAAAATAAAATAATACATAATAATAAAAGATAATAACCAAAACTGAAACGAAAATTAATAATATATATTTTGATGGATTTAAATTTTTTATATAAATTTTTTAATTATCTAAGCCCATTATTTAAAATTAAAAAATAAATTAAAATTGGGTCAAAGACCTCAGATAAAATTAGTGATTATAAGTCTTACTAGTATGTTTATTGATATCTTATTGGTTGAAGTTGCAAAAGGTTTTCTATCAGTGTTAAGATCATACTTGGATTCTATTTTAAACCAAAATTAACCCCTAATTATTTTAAATTCCTAATTCAAAATGGGATTTTTGTTTTAAACCTAATTTAAATTTCAGTTTATAAATTGTAATTTCTGAAAGTCTAAGAGTTCATTTTTAAAATTTGAAAAGTTCATACCCTTAATAGGTAATTTTACCATTTCTTTTGGTAACAGTTTCTCCCCCCGTGTTTTCCCGTTCAGTTTCGGTTGTATTTTAGCTCTCATTTTATTTCATGTCATTTACATTCATTCTCTCTGATTTTCGATTTTTTCCACTAAGAATCACTCTCTCCTTGTTCATGTTCTTCGTTTCAATCGTAGGTGTAAGAAAGTGACGTGGATTCGGACACCTAGTATCTTCCTCCTCCTCCTCCTGGACGACCTCTTTTTCCTTAGAATTCGGGATACGCACGTTCTACATCCGCTCGATCTAGTGCTAAGGCTGAGTCCAGTAGACGTCATTCTCGACGTTAAGGTATCTGCTTGAGGTTTGTCTCTCCCGATACTTTACGTTTACTTCTTTGTGTAGATTCTGTGTATCTACGATGATTACATTAATTCTATGATTTCTGAAATTAATTGTATAATGTTATATCCAATGAATTATCTATATACATATCTAATACGGAATATATGAAAAACTTAGATTCTGTTATTTCATAAACTATCATGCATGCCTCTTGTTAATTTTAAGCCAAGCATTCAGACTTAGATATTTGTTCATGTCATTGCATTGGGTTAGATATTATGTCTGGGGAAGTTCAGTGATATCACCTATTGATGAGTATCACTTCTGATAAGTGGTTCCATCTTCGGTCGAGATTACACTTCGGATTAGTGGCTCCACCTTCATGTCAAGTTTCCACTTCAGATGGTGTGATTGAGTTAGAGTGGTTTAAGGGAACCTACTCTTCTGATGGTGATAGATGTTGGGTGCAAAGCATTCAGACATTGCATCATATATTTTTGGCATATTCTGACTTCTATATTCTATGACATATGATATGTATTTGATATTCTGGATTCTGTGTTTATGCTTTATCTGCACACTAGAGACACACTAATATCCCTAGCTTACACCCCTTCAGTTCTTGTTTCAGCTACTCAGACCTAAGCTACGGTACTTGAAGGACTATTGTTTTAAAATATCTATGTATGTTTCACATATTTTAGACTTAGTACAATTTATTTCAAATATCTACTCTTGTACTGGACTTTGGACTTGGAATTTTATATTAGACTTTTATTCGGTCTTCATAATTGTTAGTGTTTATTAAAAACATGGTTTGAACCTTCAGTTATTTTAAATGTTAAGTTTTCAGTATTTTCATTATTACTGGTTTAATGATTTATCAAAATTTTAGTATTTTGTTCGTTTAAAACCTAGCTTACGAAATAAGTTTTTTTAGCGTGATCCCTAAGTTTTAATCTAAGAAATTATGTTAAATTTAAGGGTTACATTTAGTATCAGAACCAGGTTCAGCCCTCGGACAATGAAGTTCAAAATGATTTTTAACCCTCGGGTTATAGTTGTTACTTAAATTTAAGTGATTGATTGAGGAATAAAACGAAAATCTTAAAATCTAAATTAATAGAATGATGAATAATTGTAATCCTCACCCTTGAGATGGTAATGAGAAGAATTTATTTTCTAAGTTTAAAGGAAGATGAAGATAGAGATTATTATATTCGAAACACAAAGATATTTAAATTGCAACCATATAAGTTTCAATAAATATCCCTGAATAAAACCTGCATGAATCCCGAAACAAAGAAATTATATTCATTATTTTACTTAACAGAGAGAGTCTAACACTTACTTTATTCAAATTGAGGCCTTATATTTATTAAATTATTATTTAAAAATAAAATAAATTATTTAAAAAACTTATAGTTTGTAGTTTATCTTAATAAAAATAACATATAAAAGATTAAGATAATAAAACATTTTAGATTTGGGTCTCAAATTAATTCAGATAAACAAAACAAAATATAATCATAATTTTAAAATGAATAAAATACATTTATTATAGTTATATTTTCTACCATCATTTCTATTTGCTCCAACCTCAAAAATTTACCATCATTAATTTAAGTATTCCTATTTAACTAATCATCTATATATGAATAGAATTTTTTAAACTCCAAGCGAAATTGAGATAAGAATTTACATAGTAATTAAATCTTTAGTAAAATATAAATTAAAACTTAATAGATAAAATATTATAAATATTTAATAATTGTCGCGACCATTTTAAAACCGAAAAGCGTGAAAAATAGCCTGGCGAGTTAATTTTGAAAAATCCGGTTTTTACCGCTTTTAATTATTATTTATGAAAAATCGGGGTTTTATTTGAAAACATATCATTTTAATTTTAAATGATTTGGAGTCGCCACCGGCCACTTTGGTAGGCCAGACACCATAAAACAAACCAGAGATTCATTTTGAAAATATTTGGGTTCGGGAGTCGGTTACGCGTAAGGACGACCCTTACGAGCGCCCGAAATTGGTACCTTATTAATTACACGTGGCATTTTGGTATTTTGAATAATAATATTAATTTAATCCATTATCGTCAAATAAATATTGCTCGAATAAGAATATCCTTTTGGGTAAAAAGGTACATTTCTTTTAAATACGAGCTTTGAAAAAGACGTCCTAGAATAGGAAATCTTGACTCGTATTTAAAGAAATATAAATTCTGACCCAAAAGGTTTTAAATGCATGATCGATTTATTATCTGGTTCATTTTAAGTTCTAACCTAAAAAGGCTCCATTGATTAAATATTTAAACCCTATTAAATTATTAATTTCACCGGATGTATTATAATAACATCCGAATGCACGGACACTATCATTTTGACACCAAACAAAATTAATAATTACTATTAGTGTTTCTAATTATTTACCTAATTAATTTCATTAAATTCTAACCCTAAATTATTTGCCATTTTCTATATTTCGATGACGCGCCAAATACGATACCAAAGTACACTATTGGCCAACATAATGTTGTTTCAAAACACTGACCACTTAGTGTATCCGAGATATATGATTAGAACATCATCGTTACTAAATTATCTCTCCTATTTAATTAATTAATTAATTAAAGTGACTAATCCTAAAAAGGCTCTAATTTTAATTATCTAGGTGTGAATTAAGTGATATCCTAAGCAAATATACTATATGATTTTAAAAGCATGCAAGCAAAAATAAACAAATTAAATAAAGCAATTAAAATAATAAAGATGATAAAAGAATTAAGTTACTTTCATTAAAAAGATATAAGAGCTCGAAAATAAACATCGGAAAATTAAATTAAAAGAACGGGAATTACATGGCATAAACGGGAAGCATGAATTAAACGTTCAAATATTCGATTTCAGGGGTTGAATTAGACTTAATTAGATTCAACTTAAAATTAATCCTAAGCTTAGAAAATTTAATTAAATCCAATTAAGTATCTAATTAAATTAAATCTAAGTTTAAAATTAATTTTAATCCTAATCAACGTCTAAATTGATGAAATTTTGGGTTAACGATTTGAATTGGGTTCAATTAGGGGTTAAATTGAGTGAATTTTAAAGTTTTAGGCCTTAATTAAAGGATTTGGGGATTAAAATGAATTGCACTTCAAACTATGAGGGACCACGGAGAGAAATTCTCCATTTTAAACCAATGCACTCTACATAAACACCATATTTCCAGAAAACTACACCAAAATGGATCAAACACCTTGAATTTACTTTGTGTTCATCCATGTTCTTCATGAAAATGAAGAACACGAAGAACACAACCAACAATCACCGTACGCTCCGCCACCAGATCCACATCGCCGCCGGTAACCACCACTCCGGCGAGTTTTCCGGCCATCACCGTCGAGCTCCAATGACCGTCATCTTCTCTCCGGTGACCATTTTCGGCACCGGTGAACCCGCCGGTAACCTCTAAAACACCTAAAAACCCCTTAAAACAACCCGGAAACCCCTATTCTTCGATCTAAACACCTAAAATGGATCTAAACTCTCCCCAAAACATTAAAATTGCTTGAATAACACCTTAAATTTAACTAGATTCGAATTGGCATCCTAATTTGAATTTGTTTTGAATTTGTTGACTCAACATCAATTTTTGCATCGAAATAAAAAAAATAAACCAAATACTTACCTTAGAATCGAATCTGGATGCTTCAATCAATCCGATGAACTCCCCCCTTTCCAATTGCCGATCCCCAATTTCCTTTCCTTTTTTCCTTCTCCCCTCCACTGTCTGCCGTTCTCCCTCTGCTCTCTTTTTCTTTTCTTTTCTTTTTTTAATAATAATTTCCTTTCCCTTTAACCCATGATTTCCAACCGTCCATAACTCCCCATAACCGAACCAAAAACAACTTCCCCTTATCTTTTTTCATTTTCTTTTTTTTAATTATTTATTTTATTTATTTATTTTTCTACAGCTGCCCCTCTTTGCTCAATGTTGCGGAGCAGGAGACGAGCAAAGACTGAAAAGACACGAATTTTGTCTAAGCTTGTTGACCTCTGTTACGCTAACAAAGCTTGAAGCTGTTCTTCTTATTATGAAATTCTTCAAGCTAGATACCTGTTGTGGGACCTGAGGTTGTTCTTCTTATTATGAAATTCCTCGTATCCCGTGAAACCTGGAGCTGTTCTTCTCATTATGAAATTCTCCATGGACTGAAGCTGTTCTTCTTATTATGAATTTCTTCAGACAAAAGATGATGAACCCGAAGCTGTTCTTCTTATTATGAAATTCTTCGTATCCCATCAAATTTGGAGCTGTTCTTATTACGAAATTCTCCATGACCTGAAGCTGTTCTTCTTATTATGAATTTCTTCAGACAAAAGGTGATGAGACCCGAGGCTGTTCTTCTCATTATGAATTTCCTCGTATTTCATGAAATTTGGAGTTGTTCTTCTTATTATGAAATTCTCCATGACCTGAAGCTGTTCTTCTTATTATGAATTTCTTCAGACAAAAGGTGATGAAACCCGAGGCTGTTCTTCTCATTATGAATTTCCTCGTATTTCATGAAATTTGGAGTTGTTCTTCTTATTATGAAATTCTCCAAAGTTTGAAGCTGTTCTTCTGATTACGAATTTCTTCAAACTTATCAAATGATGGAAACTGAGGTTGTTCTTCTTATTACGAAATTCCTCATATTCCATGAAAGCTTGAATTGTTGTTGTTTGATTGTTTTTGCTGAATCATTTTTCGTAGGTTTCTGAATCCTGTTCAAATAGAAATATGATGCTTTATTAGTATGATCCTAATGCAAATATTTCTATTATGATGCATGAGTATGCCTAGACAGGCAGATATTATCAGTCAATTGCCATTTTGATGAACACAATCGACTCTTTCCTCTTTTCTCTGCAATCTTGATGATGTCTTGATTCTTCATCTCATATTAAAGGGCAACCTTTGATGACAATCTTTTTCACAAAGTTGTTTTTGAAGCGCCTTTTCAGGTTTTCACTTCAAATTATTTTTTTCTCAAAGCGCCCTTTCAGGTTTTCACTTTGATTTTTTCTTTCTCTTTTTTCTTTTTCTTTTTTTCCTTTCTTTTCTCTCTTTCTTTTGTTTTTGAATTGGTCTTGACACTAATTTCAGTCACTGTTTGAAAACTTCCTTCTGTTGTGTCCCTTGTTTTAGGATTCTGTTTGATTGTTTGAACATATTCACCCTTCATTCCATCATCTTGATCTGGAAAAGCAAATATTACCTATAACTTTGTAAAACAAAATAATGACAAAAGATTCTCATACTTGTTAATTTACACGAATTCACTTGCACGATGCTTTGGGTAAAAAGAAAAGCTCGGAAGAGAAAATGAATATGTACTGAAGCTTTTTGTATGTTTGTAATAAGTATTGAATTTTTTTAAAATAGTCGTGGCAAACCAAAAGAAAGAAAATCAAGAAACAAATGCAAATTCTCAAGCGCCCGTTACATGTAATCATCGGGACCCTTTCCCGAGATATAGATTTAAAGTAGATCTGCTTGTCTAACAGTTCTTCAAGTGATGATCTAATTTTGCAAACATGAAGCCCCTTTCTGAACCACTAGATAACCGAGAGGTATAAATTGCCGGATGCCTACTGTTATGCATTTGAGCCGCCATTTCTGGGTTTTGACCCAAATCCTCCTTTGGTATCGAGACGCCCTTTGCGGGTTTTCATCTCAACCCCTCCTTTTTATTTTTATCATTTTTATATGAAACGCCCTTTCGGGTTTTCGCTTCATTTTTATTTTTCTATTATTCTCTTTTTATTTTCTCTTCTTTTTTATTCTTCAGGCGTAATATTTCTTAACTGAATCAGAATTCACAGGCTTGTGTAATTCTTTTCCGTCCATTTCAGTCAAGATCATTGCACCTCCGGAAAAGGCCTTTTTAACAACATATGGCCCTTCCCAATTCGGCATCCATTTCCCACGGAAATCACGATGAATCGGCAAGGTCTTTTTGAGCACTAGATCACCCTCTCGGAATTCTCGCGGTCGAACTTTCTTATCATAAGCATGAATCATCCGCTTCTGATACATTTGGCTATGGCAAATAGCTTTCAACCGCTTTTCTTCAATCAAATTCAACTGATCAAAACGAATCTGTACCCATTCTGCATCATCTAGTTTCACTTCTGATAAAACCCGAAGAGACGGAATTTCAACTTCAAGTGGTAACACTGCTTCAGTCCCATATACTAGAGAATAGGGTGTTGCCCCAGTAGAAGTTCTCATTGAAGTACGGTACGCAAATAAAGCAAAAGGAAGTCTTTCATGCCAATCTTTGTACGTTTTTGTCATCTTCGATACGATCTTCTGGATGTTTTTGTTAGCTGCCTCAACCGCTCCATTTATCTTCGGTCGGTATGCCACAGAGTTGTGATGAATTATCTTGAACTGCTCACAGGTTTCTGCAATCACTTTGTTGTTGAAGTTAGTAGCATTATCTGTGATGATTCGTTCTGGTAGACCATATCGACAAATGATCTCTTTCTTCAAAAATTTGCACACAGTTGTCCTCGTAATGTTAACATAAGAAGCAGCTTCTATCCATTTGGTGAAATAACCAATAGCCACTAAGATGAAACGATGCCCATTCGAAGCTTTTGGGTGAATCTGCCCAATTACATCCATTCCCCATACAGCAAAAGGCCACGGTGAATTCATAGTGTGTAACGGTACCGGTGGAGAGTTGATCTTATCTGCATAAATCTGACATTTATGACACTTCTTGGCGTATTCTATGCAATCTCCTTCCATAGTAGACCAATAGTATCCGTATCTCATTATTTTTCGTGCCATCAAGAAACCGTTGGCATGCGTACCACATATCCCATCATGTACTTCCTCAAGAATACTTCTAGCTTCACGAGCATTGACACATCTGAGTAACATTTGATCTCTACTTTTCTTGTATAAGACGTCACCATCTAACACATATCCGGCAGCCATTCTTCTGATTGTTCTTTTATCATTATCATTCGCTTCAAATGGGTAAGTTTGAAATTTGATGTATTGCAGAATATCAAAATACCAAGGATTCCCATCATCTTCCTCTATACCGCAGCAATGAGCGTATGTTTCATAACTTTGCATTCGGATCAGCATCATATCTTCCGGTCTATTTGCTTGGAATACCGAAGCCAGTGTAGCTAGGGCATCCGCCATCTGGCTGTCTTCTCTGGGGAGGTATGCAAAAGTTACTTCTTCAAACTCTTCAATCAGTTCTAACACCAACTTCCGGTATTCCATCAACTTTGTGTCTTTTGTCTCCTATTCTCCACGTATTTGATAAATAACCAGGGCTGAATCTCCATACACTTTCAGGGCTTTTATTTTTCTTTCTATTGCAGCCCTCAATCCCATAACACATGCTTCATACTCTGCCATATTGTTCGTGCACAAAAACTCTAACTTGCTTGTGAGAGGATAATATGTACCACCTAGGGAGATCAATACAGCTCCAATTCCACGTCCTAGCGCGTTAATTGCTCCATCGAAATACAAACTCCATTTCTTCACCTCATCATCTTCCTCCACATAAATGGTCATCACATCTTCATCGGGAAAATCAAAGTTCAAAGGTTCATAATCTTCTGAAGCTCTACTTGCGAGAAAATCAGCTATAACACTCCCTTTAACCGCTTTCTGGCTTACGTATAAAATATCAAATTCAGACAATAACATTTGCCAACGTGCTAATCTCCCGGTCAATGCTGGTGCTTCCATCAGAAATTTTAATGGATCAAGCTTTGATATCAACCACGTAGTATGGTATAACATGTATTGTCTAAGCCGTCGAGTAACCCAAACAAGCGCACAACACAGCTTCTGGATAAACGGGTACCGTACTTCACATTCGGTAAACTTCTTACTTAGGTAATAAATTACCCTTTCTTTCCTTCCAGTATCATCATGCTGCCCTAGCACACACCCCATGGAATTTTCGAACACCGTCAAGTAAAGGATCAATGGTCTTTCAGGAACAGGAGCCACCAACACCGGTGCATTTGACAAGTATTGTTTGATCTTGTCCAACGTTTCTTGACATGCATCGTCCCACTCACATGTATTATTCTTTCGCAGCAGTTTAAAGATTGGATCACATCTATCAGTTAACTGAGAAATAAACCGAGAGACATAATTCAACCTTCCAAGGAAACCTTGAACTTCTTTTTGGGTTTTTGGAGGTGGTAAATTCTGAATCGCCTTAACCTTATCTGGATCAATTTCGATACCTCGTCTGCTAACTACAAAACCAAGCAGCTTGCCAGATGTAACCCCAAAAGTACACTTATTAGGGTTAAGTTTCAATTGATACTTTCGTAGCCTCTGAAACAACTTTCTCAAATTCTGAACGTGCTCATCTTCTGTTTGGGATTTGGCGATCATATCGTCTACGTAGACTTCAATTTCTTTATGCATCATATCATGAAATAATGTCACCATAGCCCTCTGGTACGTTGCCCCAGCATTTTTCAACCCGAAAGGCATGACTTTGTAACAAAACGTGCCCCACAATGTAGTAAAAGTCGTCTTCTCCATATCCTCCGGATTCATTTTGATTTGATTGTAACCCGAAAAACCGTCCATAAAAGAGAACCATGAATGCCCTGATGTGTTATCAACCAGAACATCTATATGAGGTAGAGGAAAGTTATCTTTCGGACTCGCTCTGTTCAGATCTCTGTAATCCACGCACATTCTTACTTTCCCGTCTTTCTTCGGTACTGGAACTATGTTTGCCACCCATTCTGGATACGCTGCCACCTGTAAGAATCCCGCATCAATCTGTTTCTGAACCTCTTCTTTGATTTTCAAAAGCATCTCTGGTTTCAACCGTCTGAGCTTCTGCTGTATTGGCTTGCATTCTGGTCTAATTGGCAACTTGTGCATCACAATGTCAGTATTCAAACCCGGCATATCTTGGTAGGACCATGCAAAAACATCTTTGAACTCTCGCAACAAATCAATCAAATCTTGCTTTGCCCCAGCTGAGAACGCTGCCTCAATCTTAACTTCTCTTTTCAATTCTTCAGAACCCAGATTCAGAATCTCTATTTCTTCTTTGTATGGCATGATCTGTTTATCTTCTTTTTCCACCAACTTTAATAATTCTTCGGGAACTTCATAATCCGCATTATCTTCACACTCATTAATATCTGTTAGACAAGAGATCTTTTCCAAATTTATTTCGGAATTAGGCACAGAGTCACTCATGTTATCACTGCTTGGGAACCTGCGAAGAAAACTTATATATTTGGAATGGAATAATAAATGAATGAATAAATGAAATAATAAATGAATGAATGAATAAAAGAAAAGAAAAGAAAACGTTTGTCATTTGAGAGTTAAAGAGAGAAAAAACATCATTGTTTGCAAATGAAATATGTAAAAGCCCTTTACAGAAAATCCCCTATACTTGCGGGCAAAAGTAATAGGTTAGTTTTTTGGCATTACTTTGTTTTAAATACTACAGGTAAATCCTCTGCAGTCCAATTTTTTAGAGTTTCACCAGGGAGACATGGACGGATTCCTTCCAGAAAATTCGTCCTTGGTCCTTCAGAAATTCCTCCCACCAACAAACCATCGAAAGCATCCCCAAAAATCTCTTGCTCTTGTAGCTTGACAGCTTCTTGACGATTCTTCTCCGCTTGTTCAGTCACATTTACAAATCCATGAGATACAAAGTCAATCTTTGAACTCAACGAGATCGGTTTTTTAGCTGCAGCTTTCCCATACCTCTTCCAAAATGCCTCCATTGAAAAACCTAATCCAGCTCGGCCTTTCTTGATAACCACAAGTCTTGGACGTAAGCTTCCTTGCAATTTCCTTCCTAATCCCTTTCCAGTCTTGGCTCCTTTACCGAGAGTTTGCTTAACAGTCATTTCTGTGCAGTTCGACAATCTTGGACATGGAAACTTCGCGCCTTCAGCAACAAACGCGGCATTGATGAACTCCAACGCCCTGAAAGAACACTCCAACGCATCCTCGCTCGCCTGGATGTACGGCGTATCAGTAGAAACTGAAGCGATAATGTCTTCCTCTGCCCCAACACATACGAGCTTTCCATCTATCACGAATTTCAACTTCTGATGCAGAGATGACGGCACTGCCCCGACAGAATGAATCCAAGGTCTTCCAAGCAAACAATTATAAGTGGGCTTGATATCCATGACAACAAAATCCACATTGTACACAGCTGACCCAATCAGCAGCGGGACTTCTATCCTGCCCAACACGTCCCTCGTTGTTCCATCAAATGCTCTGATCACATTCTGATAGCTCTTCATATGGGCACTGTCAATTGGTAACCTTTGCAGAGTCACTAACGGTAATACATTCAATGCTGACCCATTATCAATCAACACCCTCGGTATGACATGACCCTTACAGTGGGTCGTAATGTTTAAAGCTTTAATAGACCCCATTCCACCATCTGGGATCTCATCATCAGCAAATGTTATGTAATTGTCGGCAGTAATATGATTAACTATCCGATCCAGCTTGTTCACCGATATATCATTCGGGACGAACGTCTGGTTTAACACCTTCAACAAAGCCTTACGGTGTCCTTCGGAACTCAACAACAAATCAAGAATGGAAATTCTTGATGGTTGTCTCCTTAACTGCTCAACAATACTGTACTCACTGTGCTTCAAGAATCTCAGAAACTCATGCGCTTGCTCTTCAGTAACAGGCTCGTTTATTTTCGGCACTGGGTCTTCAAAAATCTTCTTTTTCTCAACGCTTCTTGTTTTCTCTTCTTCCTTCTCCTGAACAGGCGAATAACATCTTCCGCTCCTCGTGAAATGTCCTACTTCGTTCACCGGTTTCTCCGTCTCACCTTCATTCCCAATCACAGACTCCTCTGGATGTATCTCTTTGACGGGCTTTGAACTGCTCGACATTGTTACGCTTGCAGTATAATTCCATGGGATCCTCTGTGTGTTTTTGAACGAAAAAGGTGCAGGAGGAGTAATCACTATGCGAGGGGTAGCCATTGGTTTTACTTCCCCTGATGAACTATCGCTTTTTGGTCGGATTGAAATAATCAACGGCTTATCTGTACTGTACTTTGGCGCGCTTCTCTCAGATGTGCATACATCCATCATTCTTCGTCCTTCGTTCTGAACGAAAAATTCCACCTCCTTATTATCCATCATCCCTTGTAACAAACTCCTGAACTCAGAGCAACATTGAATCACGTGTCCTTGCTCTTGATGAAATTCACAATACAATCCTGCCTCCATCGGTCTCTTCAACATCACTTCCTGAAATAAAAGTCCATTATCGAACAATTGTTCAAACACCCATTTTAACGGCGATCTGATCTCCGCTACACTCGTCTTTATCTGCTTCATCTGATCCTCCTCAATCATATTTACACCTCGACCACTATGGTTTGGTAACGGGTTCGCGCATATACTGGGTTCGTCAAATTTTAACACACCAGTATTGATCAAATTTTGGATTATTCTCTTGAATGCGGTACAATTCTCGATGCTGTGTCCTTGAATATTGGAATGATATACACACTGGGCTCTCGGATCGTACCACGCCGGATATGGAGGCGAAAGTGGTATGATGTGATACGGACGTATCAAGTCTGCATCATATAGCTGAGTATACAGCTCGGCATATGTTATTGGGATAGGTGTAAAGCTTGGCCTCTCCCATTTCGAATCCTTCTTGCTTGAACTCTGTGAGCTACCAACTCCTGCCCCCGGCTTAGAAATTGTCACATTTCTCGGCGCCGCGTACACAACGACGTTGTTCACTTCGCTATCCTTCTTCCTGAAATTCCTCTTAGAGCTATCAGGTCCTTCTATCTTTCCACTCTTCAGGGCTGCTTCCACAAGCTCTCCCGTAGCAACAATTTGGGAAAAGCTTTGCATCGAAGTATTGGTAAACAAACGATCGTACATCAAACCCTTCAATGTATCAACAAACATATTGGTCATTTCGCTTTCAACCAGTGGGGGTTGTACTTGGGAAGCCAAATCCCTCCACCTATGGGCATACTGTCTGAACGTCTCATTCGACTTCTGTCCCATCTGTTGTAACATTACTCTAGTAGGTCCCATTTCTGACACATGCTTGTAATTCTCCAGAAAGGCACGATATAAGTCTTTCCATGTCTTTATATTTGCTCGGCTCAACTGTGTGTACCATCGCAACGCCGAACCTGTTAAACTATCTTGGAAGCAATGAATCAACAACTTCTCATCTCTGTTGAAAGCAGCCATCTTGCGGCAATACATAGTCATATGAGCATTCGGGCACGTTGTTCCGTCATATTTCTCAAAATCTGGCATTTTAAATTTCGGTGGTAAAACTAAATCAGACACCAACCCTAGATCAAACGCATCAGTATCTTGATCGGTTGCCCCCTGTATCTTCTGTATTTTTGCTTCTAACGCCTTGAAATGATCAGCGTATTTCTTCTCCATGTCCTGACGCACTTTGTCCACCTCGCTCATGAAGTTGAGATCCGGGACCTCTTCAACATTCGGAGTAGTAAAATCAGCAACTTCTACGGGATGACTTGCAGATGCTCCCGTTTGGTCAAATTGAATCTTTGTAGGTATCGACTGCACTTCAGGTTGCCCTTTCATATGAGATGCAACATCCGTTTGACCCTCATCTTCACTTGATCCACCAACCGGTGCTTTGTCCTTCTCTGATTCTTTCGGTCTTATCAAAGCTGTTAACTGACTGATAATATCTGCTTGTGCTTTAGCAATGGTGTCCTTCATGCTATTTTCTATTCCCTCTAGTCGATTCTGAAACTCCACACGATCATCTTCTAACTTCTTTAATCTTTCTTCCATTGCTGACTTTTTAGCACGTGACCGTGTTGAATATGAATGCGGTATGATTGCGATTTAAAGTATTCACTGCCACAGAACCTTTTATTATTAAAAATTATTTTTTTAAAATTAATGATGCAAATGATGCATAAATGCATGAATGTATGTATATATGCAATAAGGCATTGTATTCGAAGAACAGTATCTTAAAAACATCTATTTGTCTAAAAAGTTCATATACAAAGATAAATAATCGACAACTACAGAAAGCTGCTAGCTCTAATCCCCAGATTGGTCAACTCATGCAGCAAACGTACGATGACCTCCCCATGTTCTAGCTCAATGTCAGGTTGCTTTAGGAGTGTTGTAGCTTCCTTTGACAAAATCTGCACATAAGAGGCAATACTTCTGACTTGTTCTTTGAAGCTGACTAACTCGATGTTTTGATATTGAATGGTGCACTGCGCTGCTTCATACTTTGCTTTCCATGGCCCGATATCTTGGTATAAAGCTCCCTCGTAGCCCGTTAGTTTCTCCCTTAACTCTTGCACTTTGTTTTCAAACGAAGCAACTTTCTGTTGTAGACCCTCTTTCTCCCTTTCAATCTGAACCTTGTCTTCATTGTGATACTTGGTAATCAACTCCTCCAGCTGTGTCACCTGGTTTGACAACTCGAAATTCCTTGCTTGCTCTTTCTCTAATTTCTTCTTTGCTTTATAATCCGCTTCCCGTCCTTCGTGACATTTTTGTTCATAGAGCCTCTTGTATTCTTCCTTTTCTTTTGCCAACCTGTTCAAGCGATCGGGCGAACTCGGAATCTTCTTACTCCCACTTCCTTTCTGATATTTTCTCTTGTGTCCTTCATGCATCTCTTGTAGTTCTTTCAAATCCCGACTTAACTTCTCATTCTGAACTATCAACTCTTTCTCTTTCCTCTCATGCGTTAATATCTGATACTTAGCCATGTTTAACTCTTGCGTAAGATCATAAACCGTCTTCTCATATCTTTGGTAATCCAACTCTCGATCTTGCTTCAATTTCTCTATCACAGACGGTGCTTCTTGAGTAATCCCGCTTGACGATCCAACGATCCTGGGTATCTTCTGAAAAGTCTTATCATTTACTCTCTATGTCCTCCAATCGTCATACCTGGCCATGACTTCCAGATCTCGGTAAGGCTGAACTTTCCTGAGTGTTTTCCACACTCTCAAAATCGTTTCATTCTTTGACTTATACCCGTCAGTCTTGTGTGCGTATCCGAAACCTGCCATCCCGGCTGTAGCAGGTATGAACTGTCTAGATCCGAACTGTCTGAAAACTAAAAGTGGGCAATAAGCTGTTCCGCCCCAAACTCCTGGCAATGGGACCCAATCTATTTCCCCACATCTATACAGAAACACAGTTCCTCTACTCAACCAACAGGCCTTCCAAACCACATCTGCATCCGTCAAATTCTGAAAGAATTCTTCCCATTGTCTCTCGTCCTTCTTCTCTATGACACAATCCTTCAGATGCTCCGAAATAGGTGAATATGAAACAGTATGCCTTAGCGCATGATAAGGTGCATTCCAACGATGACCTCTGAACCAGATCTCCAATAACTGTGCACAACCCCAGAATCTTCCTTCACCTGATTTCTTACATGCTGTCAAAGACCTGTATGTCTCCGCCAAGATAGCAGGGGCTGGATTCACGCCTTTACCTAACCTCTCGAATAACCCGACAGTGGATGGATCTATATGTTCTAGGGTCCTCGGAAATAACACTAATCCATAAATTCATAAAGCATATATCCTTCTTACCTTTGATGGCTCTTCGCGACTATCCACTATTAACTCTTTCAGGACTTTCCAATTAACCCTCTGTTTATCCTCGTTATGTCTGTACTATCTCGACTAGCAAGCTTCTCATCCCAAAACTCCTTCGCCTTTCCCGTGATCTGAGTTAACTTCTTTTTAAAGCCTGAAGTACTATTCGGCTTAACATAAATCTTGTCTCTCTTGACCATAGGACTGTTAATCAAGACCTCGTATTCCTCCAATGTCGGTGTCATATCAACTCGTCCAAAGGTAAAGCAGTTATATGCTGGGTTCCAGAATTGCGCCATTGCTCTGAGTAATTGTCTATCCACGGGTACCTTTAACAGTAATGCTATGTCCCCAAATTCCTTTTTAAACTGCTCTCTCATATCATCAGTCCACTGATCCCATATTTCCCGGACCTCCTAAAGACATGGATTCTGAGTCGTGTTGATCTTCACATAACCTTTCATTGTTGACTCACTTCCCAGTGGTAAACTATCTCCTTTCTCATATTGGACTGCCTTTGACCAACCCCAGACATCAGTGTTATCATCTTCTACAATGATCACTTCAGACATTTTTGGATACTTTTAACTTCACTGTTTCTCGAATTTAATGCCAATGCAAATGATATGACAGGTAATAAAACAAAATAATAAAGCAAAGGAAGACAAAACAAAATTCGTGTTAGTATAGTGAATACAAGATTTAAACAAAATAATCACAAAAAGAATTGTACTTAAAATAACCAGAAAACAGTTTATGTTGCGTAAAATTAACCAGAGAACAGTTTAACACAAAAATCCTAATTTGGCGGCATTTCGGTAGCATACCACCTTATCTTATGGTCCCTGTCTGGCTCTAATAGGGGTAGGTTTCTACTCTATGCATGTGGGTTTTGGTCTAGACTCTGGGTTCCCGAACTGTCGTTACCGTCTACTGCGACGATAAGACATCGATTCGGTAGTATAGATCCCTTACAACGAAGGTAAAGACCTCACGACGCGTAAGGTTAGTATACCGAAAGTAGATAAAAATCTGAAACTCGGAGCTGGATAGCATCACGTCGGACAATATCTAACTCCCACTCAAGGGTAAAAGCTCGGGTCGAGAGCTGATGCATGCATGACAGATATATCACACAAAATGAAAATACTATCCTTATCCGAACGATATTCATTTGACAATAATGAATTAAATTAATATCTATATTTAAAATACCGAAATGCCACGTGCAATTAATAATTAGGCCTGACTCACAAAAAGAAATTTTAGTCCCCAGCGGAGTCGCCAAGCTGTCGCGACCATTTTAAAACCGAAAAGCGTGAAAAATAGCCTGCCGAGTTAATTTTGAAAAATCCGTTTTTTACCGCTTTTAATTATTATTTATGAAAAATCGGGGTTTTATTTGAAAACATATCATTTTAATTTTAAATGATTTGGAGTCGCCACCAACCACTTTGGTAGGCCAGACACCATAAAACAAATCAGAGATTCATTTTGAAAATATTTGGGTTCGGGAGTCGGTTACGCGTAAGGACGACCCTTACGAGCGCCCGAAATCGGTACCTTATTAATTACACGTGGCATTTTGGTATTTCGAATAATAATATTAATTTAATCCATTATCGTCAAATAAATATTGCTCGAATAAGAATATCCTTTTGGGTAAAAAGGTACATTTCTTTTAAATACGAGCTTTGAAAAAGACGTCCTAGAATAGAAAATCTTGACTCGTATTTAAAGAAATATAAATTCTGACCCAAAAGGTTTTAAATGCATGATCGATTTATTATCTGGTTCATTTTAAGTTCTAACCTAAAAAGGCTCCATTGATTAAATATTTAAACCCTATTAAATTATTAATTTCACCGGATGTATTATAATAACATCCGAATGCACGGACACTATCATTTTGACACCAAACAAAATTAATAATTACTATTAGTGTTTCTAATTATTTACCTAATTAATTTCATTAAATTCTAACCCTAAATTATTTGCCATTTTCTATATTTCGATGACGCGCCAAATACGATACCAAAGTACACTATTGGCCAACATAATGTTGTTTCAAAACACTGACCACTTAGTGTATCCGAGATATATGATTAGAACATCATCGTTACTAAATTATCTCTCCTATTTAATTAATTAATTAATTAAAGTGACTAATCCTAAAAAGGCTCTAATTTTAATTATCTAGGTGTGAATTAAGTGATATCCTAAGCAAATATACTATATGATTTTAAAAGCATGCAAGCAAAAATAAACAAATTAAATAAAGCAATTAAAATAATAAAGATGATAAAAGAACTAAGTTACTTTCATTAAAAAGATATAAGAGCTCGAAAATAAACATCGGAAAATTAAATTAAAAGAACGGGAATTACATGGCATAAACGGGAAGCATGAATTAAACGTTCAAATATTCGATTTCAGGGGTTGAATTAGACTTAATTAGATTCAACTTAAAATTATCCTAAGCTTAGAAAATTTAATTAAATCCAATTAAGTATCTAATTAAATTAAATCTAAGTTTAAAATTAATTTTAATCCTAATCAACGTCTAAATTGATGAAATTTTGGGTTAACGATTTGAATTGGGTTCAATTAGGGGTTAAATTGAGTGAATTTTAAAGTTTTAGGCCTTAATTAAAGGATTTGGGGACTAAAATGAATTGCACTTCAAACTATGAGGGACCACGGAGAGAAATTCTCCATTTTAAACCAATGCACTCTACATAAACACCATATTTCCAGAAAACTACACCAAAATGGATCAAACACCTTGAATTTACTTTGTGTTCATCCATGTTCTTCATGAAAATGAAGAACACGAAGAACACAACCAACAACCACCGTACGCTCCGCCACCAGATCCACATCGCCGCCGGTAACCACCACTCCGGCGAGTTTTCCGGCCACCACCGTCGAGCTCCAACGACCGTCATCTTCTCTCCGGTGACCATTTTCGGCACCGGTGAACCCGCCGGTAACCTCTAAAACACCTAAAAACCCCTTAAAACAACCCAGAAACCCCTATTCTTCGATCTAAACACCTAAAATGGATCTAAACTCTCCCCAAAACATTAAAATTGCTTGAATAACACCTTAAATTTAACTAGATTCGAATTGGCATCCTAATTTGAATTTGTTGACTCAACATCAATTTTTGCATCGAAATAAAAAAATAAACCAAATACTTACCTTAGAATCGAATCTGGATGCTTTAATCAATCCGATGAACTCCCCCCTTTCCAATTGTCGATCCCCAATTTCCTTTCCTTTTTTCCTTCTCCCCTCCAGTGTCTGCCATTCTCCCTCTGCTCTCTTTTTCTTTTTTTTTTTTTAATAATAATTTCCTTTCCCTTTAACCCATGATTTCCAACCGGCCATAACTCCCCATAACCGAACCAAAAACAACTTCCCCTTATCCTTTTTCATTTTCTTTTTTTTAATTATTTATTTTATTATTTATTTTTATTATTTATTTAGGTCCAAGCTTGGACAAAATTCATGTTCTACAATAATATATAAAATTTAATTTAATTTTTAAATTTTTTTACTTTATTTAGTAATAGATAAAGATTATGCAGGGTTGAGAGAGTAATTGAAACTACAAGAGGACCTGATTACGTAAAGCAACTGCTACTTGATCCCAACTATAAGGCCTTTTAGAAATCAAACTAGCAATGACGACAAAGAGTTCTAACTACAAGATATCAAACATATTAGAGAACAACAACTCGACATTTCATCGAATTCCTTGAAAACCAATAACTTCATGACAACACTCAATTCTTCGTCTTCTTTGTATCCAATGACTCTGATCATAAGCGTTTCCAGAACGCTGGCATGGTTCAAGAAATAACTAATCATTTCAAACATATGTTCGTTTCCCTTAAAGTTTCTGATTTTAATTTAGGGGCTTGAATCCTCCGTATGAGGTTAGCTAAAAAAAAGAAATATAGCATATCATATGAATAATCAATCGCTGACCGAAACCGCTTCTTCTCGTAAGGTACTGACCTTTTGTTTTTCTTCTTGTAATCTGATAAAAACCGCTTCTTCTTTGACGTACATGAAAATTCAGTCAATTATCTTTCCAAATCGACATTCTGTATCTGACTCTCACTGTTGTCCTCTGAGTAGTACCGATTCGGTATACCTTTCTATGGTTAGGCTCTTAGAGATTTTCTGTTACATTTGTTGTATCGATTTGAAATTTCCGACGATCATCTCCGCGTTGACCCGAGTAAAATGAAACACTATTACTTGCTCTCGGTGTATTATATATGATTCTGAATCGATCTTTAAACAGTGAGACGATATCGATTTTATGTCTCTGATAACAATTTGACCAGACTTCGATTTTCTGTTACATCCTTCATGTTTGCTTGAATCCCGGATTGACATTCTGATGTAGACCTAGATAAATGCATGGTCATTACCTAGTCATTTGGTAGACTGCTGTTTGAGGCTCTTCGGTTGTCCTCTAACTGGTGTCTAATTAAAGGGGTCTGATAAATGGTGACCTTACCGAATCTTGTCCCTTAATGGCGTCTCTGATCGGTTTATAACACTTGGGTTGAGGTTTTCAGATACCTCTCTTCCATGGTGAAAGTTTCCTTTATAGGATGAACCACTCGAATCAATACCTCATAATACAATGTAAAATGCGATGATGCATGTATAAAGGAAAATAAAATATGAAGAAAACAAGGTTAGTACCGGGTAAAAACGATAAACAAATAAATTGCATGAAATTAAATTTGCGTAAAAGTAAACAGAGAAGAGCAGTCCTAGATATCCCGTCTAGTTCACCTAGGGTATCTGCAAGGCTCTAATGGGGGTGGGTATTCTAATTCTCAACATGCAGTTTTGGTGCTAAAAGGAACCCGAATTGCCTGAGTTATCCTCTACTAAGAGTAGCAAGGTCCCAGATCATCACCCATTATAGGCTCATCTTGACTGAGTTCAATTTTGGGAGACCCGTTCGTTTATGCCTACACGAAGGAACGATATCCTTACGAAAGCATAAGGTAGTGGAGCCCCGAAGGTACTTCGGCTAGGTCCTGCACGGGAGAACAATATCTTTACGAAAGCATTAGTCTTTTCCCCCCCTTAAAAGGAAAGGTTTAGATGTCAATTTTAAATACGAAAAAATAAAAGTGCAAATTCAATTGAATATTAATTTGATCTTCACTTTAGCCCGGAATCTCTAATATTAGTGAAGCAGTAATCGTTTAAAAGCTTGACTCACTTTTTTGTTTTAAAAAAATATTGTCCCTAGTGGAGTCGCCATCTGTAGCGATCTAAAAAATTATAATTAGATGTATCGCTAGAAAAAATTCTTTTTTGAAGTGAAAAACATTTTCGATGTGTCGTTTTAAAATTAATGTCTTCCACGTGGGATTTTCAGTTTAAAAATGTGTTTTTGTAAAATTGGAACCGCCACCGGCCATTTTAGTAGACCAGACACCATAAAACCAGAGATTTAAAAGTTTAAGATTCGGGAGTCGATTACGGATGAGGAAGGATTAACACCCCACACCGCCCAAAAATTGATACTTTATTTAATTACCGCTTCATTAATATTAAATTTTCTGGGCTAATTTGACGATCAAATTAATTTTAAATTAAATGTGCGCATTTATTTTAAAGCACCTAAACTCGAAGGTAAGCGTCCAAACCACCACCACTACATTGTAGTTGGCCTCGCTTACAACCGAATTTAGGGGCCCGCATTAAACAAATTAATATTCCATTCATGCAACTTAAACATAAAAATAAATTAAATACATCACATAAAATAAAAGCATAAATAAAAACATAAATATTAATCTAACAAATAAAATACTAATCTAAACATAAATTAAAAACATACATAAATTAACTTAAAACATAAATATTTATCTAAAACATAAATAAAATCTAAATACCAAATAAAATAATAAACGATATTTCATTAAAAATATTCAAAATATAAAATAATTATAAAAATGGAAATTATACCTAAATATTCGAACGGCTAATCCTGATAAACTTCTTACCAAAATCTACCACAATCCCTTCAAAATTTTTAATTAGATCGAATCCTAAAAATAGAACCCGATCAAACTGGATATGACCGAGGGTTTTCCCCCCAATTCTTGACCACCACCCGAGAGCTAAATGTCACGACCCGCCAATAACAATGAGGTTAATAAATCATCCTTGGGTATTCTAGAAGAATCCATGCACCAAGGAAGCTTCCAGAATGACCTAGAATGGCCTACATCCATCTCAAGGATTCCATTACGTTCTAGAATGTTCCAGGAAGTTCCACCAAGATCTAAACACGTCTAGAAGGTTTGAGAAGATTCTAGAAGACTCTAGATAATTCTCGAAGGTTTTAGAACATTCTAGAAGGACGAAGAAGATGATGGAAGCATTTAGAACATTCTACAAGGATCAAGAATGTTCTAGAAGACCTTGGAAGACCCTAGAAAGATCAGGACTACTCTAGAAGTCTCTAGAGTTCCTTAGAACATTGTAGATAGTTGTAGACATATATAGGATAATGTAGAAATCTCTAGAATAATATAGATATTTATAGATATTTATGGAGGCAACATAATAGTCGTCCGATCAAATTAATCTCATCCGTCCATTTGGGAGGTAGGAGCCTATAAATAAGACCACTCTCCCTCATTTGTAACCATCCCACAAAATCTAAGCTTTCAAGTATTGTAAGCTCTTTTCAAGCTTAATAAAGTTTCTCTTTCCCAAATTCTTGCCTTCTCAATCTTTTAAGTTTTCTAGCCTTAGAGTTTGCGTGAATCAAAGGCTTCTTAGCATAAATCGGGAGTGCTAACGTCGCACGGATCAAGTTTGAGAGAAGTAAGTCCGTGACAGTTGGTATCAGAGCGTGTTCGATCACACTCGGGACATGGCCAAGACGGGGAAGAACCAAGTTGCTAGCTCAACCGAGGCAGAAGTCACACAAGAGCAACGAGGGCGTGAGGAGGTAGTTGATCCTGTTGCAACTAGGACACGAGCTGTTGTGTGTCAAAAGTGAGCGTTTAGTGCAAGTGGACACATCGAAAGTAATAAGTGATAAGTATTTTATCGAGTTATCGTCTCCTCAGGGACCGGTATACTTAATATGCTTTCTTCACCTTCTTGTTCTGTCGAAAAGTAAAGAACACAAGTGAGTTGGTTTGATTTATCTAAACTAAAATAACTAAATAAATATAAAGAGTTAAAATAGTAGAGAGATATGGGCTAGGATCCAGTTGCATCGTATTGTGGAATTGATTGATTTGTCTCTGTCCAATGCAATCGTATATCACTGTCTTGGCAGCACTGCAGTTTACTGCCTTGGCATCGACAATATTGTCTGCCGCGGCAATCCCTTGCTCGTGGGTAGACTTTACCAAAGTTCGGCAAAGTGTCCTTGGATGACTCCGCTTATCCCTAAGTCAGAGTACTGTTGATGACTAGTCCTTGATGATACTTCCCGGCGTGAACTAATTATACTCACCAACCAATCTCACACTTCTTTTAGCCGTTGAAACTCTTAACCTATCCCTAGGCCGAGTTAGTGTTTCGCGATTGAAACACCATACTTACCCCTTTCGTGAATCTAACTCTCCCGAGCTTAGATAAATGGATGATTCACAATATCCTCTCCCGAGCTCAATTGTGAAAACAAGGAATAACAAAGGATAAGCAAACCTTGATAACTTTATTGCATTGAATCAAAGACAAAGTACAATCTCCTCTTACAAATACTCGACAACCTTCACCTAGTCCTTAAGAAGGTTTAGAACATAATGGAGAGGAAAGAAACAAGAATAAAAATCGGCTCTCTCCCTAGGTATTCCGTGTTTTGTACATTGGGTGGCTAGGTCCTTATATAGGCTAGACCTAGGGCAAACCTTTCCTAAGTAGAACACAACTTGGAGTAGGGAACAAGTCAAGTACATAATAATAAAATATTTCCAAGTTTGCTTCGGCTAAGGGGTTTTCCCGCATGGTCTTCCTTTGGACTTTTCCTTGTGCTAGCCAACTCCGATCCATGGGCTTCAAGTCCAGACACGTTCCTTGGATTTTTGTCTTTCCATCGTCTATAGTCTTGCTTCCTGTCTTTCTGCTGCTGCCTCGGCCTTGTCCCTGCCGCGGCAATGGTTCTCCTGCACAGATATGAAAACGCAGTAAAACGTGCCTTTTCTATAAATATTATCTATATGAGTATAACTTCTAAATATATCACATTAAGCACATGCATTGGTCCGAGTGGGTGTATATTTGATGATTAATGCCCATAAAAGGAGTAAAAAGTGATAGTGTGTTGAGCACTTATCACACCCCCAAACTCGAACTATTGCTTTTCCTCAAGCAATGCAAACCATCAATTTGCCGAACTAAACTCTCTCTTGGTCTTACATGTCCATCTATTCTCCCCACCATAACTAGGCCTATTCTTAAACCTTAACCATTCGGTTACCCAAGGGTTTACCTAGAAACAAACTATAGAATTGTGAGTGTGTGCGTTTTTGTGGACAAGTTGATTAAAGGCTTTCTTAGATAAACTCTAAGTTCAAGACAAATAGACATTGGTTAAGTGTTCTCTTTTTTTTCAAACCCCAAATCTTGAGCCGGTTTCGGGCACCTCAAAGACTTGTGTTTTTCTTTTCACTAAATTCCTTCTTTCTTTTTAATATTCCTTAAAACATACTAGAGCCAATTTCGGGCACCTCTACCATGAAGAAGAGACTTTCTAGAGCCGGTGGTAGGCACCTCTAGTTACTTTCCAAAAATCTAAGTCTTTATCACCTAAGTTCATTAAAAGAATTCCTATAATCCAACAAGTCCCAAAAGTGTTTAAAGTTCTTCCTATAGTAAGCTTCTAAGTTTTTATCCTTAAGTATCCTAAGGTTAAGCCCTCTTAACAGAACCTAAACTTGGTAAGGAGAAAGATTTCTATAGCCTTAAAGAATAAACTAAGGCAATACTGATGATGAGCAATGCAAAAGTGTAAGCAATAAATTCAAGTAAGGTGGGGAGCATAAAAATTTAAAAAAAATCACTGGAATACTCCCTTTTTGGCAAGGCCGCGGTAGTAGATTGCTGCCTTGGCAGTAAATCTGCACCCCCAAACTCAAACCAAGCATTGTCCTCAATGCTTTATATTTGAAAAAGTATGCGGCAAAACAAAATATGAATAAAAAAACAGCAAATAGAAACAGTAAAGCAATTAATATTGACTTAAGGACAAAGAAATTTAAAGCGACTCCGAAGAGCTGCTTGTAACAATTTTTCTCCGTGGCCTTGATGCCAAATGCTTTGTCCTTGGTGAAGGCGATGGTTGTGTCTTTGCTTGCCGGGGCGGTTGGACTCGAGTGGGCGGTGTCCGTTGTATTGGGGCTTCTACCTCCTCTCCTTCTTCTACATCAGCCATCTTTTCGGTGAGCATTACGTTCGTTCCTCCTCCCATTGCTGTTGCTCCTCCGGTGTGGTGTGTACTTGGGCCGGCGACAGTGGAGCTTTGGTGCACGTAGGCATCTATCTCGGCTGATAGACTGCCCATGATAATTGGTGATCTGGGTGGGGTGCTGAAAACGGCCCTTCGCTTGGATGGCCTTCTGCTTACAGATGAGGCCGCGGCAGAATATGCTGCCCTAGATAGGCCGGCAGCCTGGTATTGGGGCTGAGGGTCTGCATGGAAGAACGACCTTGGTCCTCCCGGGCCTGGTGTAGTCTCGGTGTAAGGGGCGGCTGTAACGAACATGTTGCTGGGAAACTCCGGGAATTGTACTCCTTGGTTCGGGAAGGCGTGCAACATCATCTGGGCTAGAGTGCCATTGAAATCCCTTTGGTACTCCATGTACCTTTGTTTTCGGAGATCCATTGCTTCCATCCGTTGTAAGATCTCCTGGTACGGGTCTGCTGTGGCAGAGGTGTGGGCAGTACCAGGCATGTCTGCCGTGTACTGGGCCCCGACAGCAGTATCGGCAGTAAACTGCTGCGGCATTGCTTGGACAGGCTCTACTTGTGTGATCTGCATGACTTTATGACAGGAGTCCCTGATCCATCCTCGTCGTGGGGGCGTGTATTCGTCCGTCTCTTCGATGGGTACACCTGCAGAAACACATAAACCCGTAATCAAGCAAGGGAAATATAATGGTCCCTTATCTTTCTTACCGCACTCGTGAATTTCCCGAAGGATGATTTCGCCAACGTTTATGGTTCTCCTATTGATGATTGATTGGATCAGCACCAATCTTTTACGATCCACCGTGCTATTGGGTGATGTGGGGATGAGCCGTCGTTTGACAAAGGTGTTCCACATCTTGGCCTCGGGCTTAAGGCTTTGTCTTGTTACGGATCCTCGATGGGTACCGGTTTCCCATGGGGTGTTCGCGTAACAAAGATCATCTTTGATGAGCTCGTAGTCCTCAGCAGTGACGTCTTCCATGAATTCAGCGTGGATGTCACTGGCAGGGGTGAGGCCGTAGAAATTATTGATCGTCTCGGCATCGAGCTGGACTGGTCTGCCGCGGCAATGAACGAAGAGGGAGTCTTTGCTGGGCCCGTGCGCGTAGAACTCCCGGACAATTGTGGCATTCGCCTGGGCAGGTTGGAGACAGAAAATTTCCCAGTTTTTGTTCTTAATTCTGTCGAAAAGGTAATGCTCAATACCGTAGTTATCTTCGTTCGCATGATGGAAACCTTGCTCTTCCCATAGTTGCCTAGCGATGAAAGATCAGTTGAAGCGATCTTCAACGTTGGCGGGGGCGAATCGCTTGTATGTTACCATCAAGATTGAGCGATGTGATTTCTTGGAGTTTTTCTTGAAAAGAATCTGGAGTTTAGTGAAGATTAGTATGCAGAGAGTAATGTGAGAGAGAGATTGTTATGAATACTAAAGATAACAAGAAAGCAAGAGTGAATAGTTCAAGAGGAAGGGGTTTCTTATATAGGCCTTGGCCTTGTGACCGTTGAAACCACTAGCCGTTTGTAACCATTTCCTTTTTTTGTCGTTTCCTTTTTCTGTCGCGACAGGAATCTCAGCAGACTAGCCGTTACACTGTTCTGCCCATTGGGACTGCTGCAGCCCTGACACTGTTTTATTGCCTCGGCAGAGTTCCTGCTGTGAACTATTTCTCCTTTATTCTTGCGTTTTATTCCTAAATAGAACACACAAAAGAAAAATATTGAAAGCAAAAATAATTAGAGAAAATAAAAATAAAAATAAACTAACTAATCCTAATATATTAATAAAGAGAAGGGAGTAGATCATGTTACTGGTGGAGAGCATGCAAATGCATCTCCCAAAATTATTCTCTCCCTTAGGCCCAAATTGTGAATCGGTTGTGGGCCACTCTTTTTTTCTGTGTGTCCATCCACCTTGAGCTTAATCTTCTTGCCGAATATCCTGCCGAGCAGACTGCCGAGGGAGGATACTTTAGTGTCTACTGTGTGGATGGCCTTGCACTCCTCTGGATCATCATATTTTTTTAAGTTGTGGAAGGCGTTGAGTTTGACTTGCTGGTCATTGACCCGCATTGTCAACTCTCCTTTTTCCACGTCAATGAGGGTGCGTCCAGTTGCAAAGAAAGGTCTCCCAAGGATGATCGGTGCATTGCCATCTGCTTCACAATCAAGGACAAGGAAGTCGGCAGGAAAAATAAACTTGTCAACTCTTATCAGTATGTCCTCGATTTTGCCTTCAGGTTGCACATAGGATCGATCCGCTAGTTGGAGCATCACTGTTGTAGGCTTCGCCCTTCTAATTCCAAGCTTTTGAAAGACTGATTTGGGCATGAGGTTTATGCTTGCTCCAAGGTCGCATAGGGCCTTACCTTCATAATCCTTACCTATCACACAAGGTATAGTAAACAACCAGGATCTTTTAACTTTGGTGGCATGCGGTTATGCAGCATTGCCATGGATCCCTCGGTAGTAGCCACTGTCTCAAACTCACCTATTTGTTTCCTCTTTGACACCATGTCCTTTAGGAACTTGGCATAGTTCGGCATTTGTTCAATAGCTTCAGCGAACGGTATGTTGATGTGGACTTGCTTCAAGATGTCGAGGAACTTCTTGAATTGTTGGTCCTGTTTTTACTTTTTCAACCTTTGTGGGAAAGGTGGTGGTGGTCTCATCTCATCCAGGGTTTCTTTAGTTTGAAATTTTATACCTGGCACCACTGGAATTGGTGCTGCCTCGGCAGGCTGCTCAGGAGCTACAGTGCTTTCTGTCGGGGCAGTGTTATCGGCTCAGTTTGCTCGGCCTTTTCTTTTTCTAGATCCGCTGATTGAATTTGGCTTTCTGGGATCTTCTCCTTCAGCTGTAGACCACTCCTAGTAGTGATTGCTTTGCACTGTTCATGGCTCATTACCTTAGCAACTTCAGTATTGCTAGGTATGCCTCCTTGTGGTCTAGTGTTTATGCATTGAGCAAACTACCCAACCTGAGTTTCCAGCGTTTTAATGGTCGCTTCTTGATTTTGCAACCTCATCTCAGTTCTATTCATGAAGGCATTTGTCCTCTTGATGAAATTGCTATTCTCTGCTATGTATGACTTAGTTTTCATCATGAAGGCCTTTAGCGTGTTCTCCAATGAACTTATCGATTGCTGTTGCATCTGCTGCTACGGCATTGACTACTGGGCTTGCTGCTGCGGCATCGGTTGCTGATATCCCGAAGGTTGGGTGATTGAATTGGATGCCCCTTCCATGAGGGGTTATATGTGTTGGACATCACATTGTTGCGATTGTAGTTCCCAACATACATACCAGTTTCTTGATTCATGCAATCAGAGGAACTATGGTTACCTCCACATAGGTCACAATATGAATCAATTACCTTGACCTCACGGGTATTTTGTTGTAACTGCAGGTTTTGCACCATCTTGGTAAGAGAGGCCAATTGTGCTGCCACTGAACTTGATGAGTCTAATTCATGTACCGTGGCTTGGCGTCTTACTCCTCCTCGCCTAGATGTAGGAAACTGAAAGTCATTCTTTGCAAGTTTATTCAATATTTCAATAGCTTCCTAAAGTGCTTTATCCAGGAGTGTTCCGTTTTCCGAGGCATCTAACATCATCCTTGTCGGGGCATTCGTGGCATTGTAAAACATTGTCACTTGTGTCCATAGGGGAAATCCATGCAAAGGACACTTGTGCAATAGCTCCCTGTAGCGTTCCCATGCCTCATACATTGGTTCGTCTTCTGCCTGTCGAAAAGAAGTAATTTCATTACGGATTCTATCATATAAATTAGTGGGATTAAAACGAGAAATGAAATCACGACAAATTTCACTCCAGGAACCAATAGATCCTGTTGGAATGCTATTCAACCACGCTTTCGCCCTATCCCTCAGTGAATAGGGGAATAGCTTTAATCGCAAGACATCTTCATAGACTCCTTGGATTTTGAAAGAGTTGCAGATTTCCATGAAGGACTTGAGGTGCTGCATTGCGTCTTCAGTTGCAGACCCACCAAATTGTCCAATTGTATTTAACATATTGAACATAACGGGTTTGAGTTCAAAATGGGTTGCTTCAATCTCCAGTGTAACGACTCCTGGGTTTAATCCGTTTAAGTCCTCTTCCAGGAAGTCTCTAACAGTGAGCTGCCGCGGCCCAGGTGGCGGCGGAAGTCCTCCATTGCCGGCAGGTAAGTTTTGTCCTGCCGGGTGTTCTGCCATGGCTCCTTGAATCTGTCTCCTCAACCTTTGCCTTGTTCTTTCGATCTCTAGATCTAACTCGTACAAGGGGTTGGTTGGATTGGCCCTGGTCATACACCAAAACAAATAAGAGTAAAATAAAAATAAACAAGAAAATAAAAAAAAAATTTAGTTGCCAGTCTCCGGCAACGACGTCAAAAACTTGTCGCATGTCAAAAGTATGCGTTTAGTGCAAGTTGACACATCGAAAGTAATAAGTGATAAGTATTTTATCGAGTTATCGTCTTCTCAGGGACTGGTATACTTAATATGCTTTCTTCACCTTCTTGTTCTATCGAAAAGTAAAGAACACAAGTGAGTTGGTTTGATTTATCTAAACTAAAATAACTAAATAAAAATAAAGAGTTGAAATAGTAGAGAAATATGGGCTAGGATCCAGTTACGTCGTATTGTGGAATTGATTGATTTGTCTCTGTCCAATGCAATCGTATATCACTGCCTCGGCAGCACTGCAGTTTACTGCCTTGGCATCGACAATACTGTCTGCCGCGGTAATCCCTTGCTCGTGGGTACACTTTACCAAAGTTCGGCAAAGTGTCCTTGGACGACTCCGCTTATCCCTAAGTCAAAGTACTGTTGATGACTAGTCCTTGATGATACCTCCCGGCGTGAACCAATTATACTCACCAACCAATCTCACACTTCTTTTAGCCGCTGAAACTCTTAACCTATCCCTAGGCCGAGTTAGTATTTCGCGATTGAAACACCGTACTTACCCCTTTCGTGAATCTAACTCTCTCGAGCTTAGATAAATGGATGATTCACAATATCCTCTTCCGAGCTCAATTGTGAAAACAAGGAATAACAAAGGATAAGCAAACCTTGATAACTTTATTGCATTGAATCAAAGACAAAGTACAATCTCCTCTCACAAATACTCGACAACCTTCACCTAGTCCCTAAAAAGGTTTAGAACATAATGGAGAGGAAAGAAACAAGAATAGAAATCGGCTCTCTGCCTAGGTATTCCGTGTTTTGTACATTGGGTGGCTAGGTCCTTATATAGGCTAGACCTAGGGCAAACCTTTTCTAAGTAGAATACAACTTGGAGTAGGAAACAAGTCAAGTACATAATAATAAAATATTTCCAAGTTTGCTTCGGCTAAGGGGTTTTCCCGCATGGTCTTCCTTTGGACTTTTCCTTGTTCTAGCCAACTCCGATCCATGGGCTTCAAGTCCATACACGTTCCTTGGATTTTTGTCTTTCCATCGCCTATAGTCTTGCTTCCTGTCTTTCTGCTGCTGCCTCGGCATCAGGTCCTGCCTCGGCCTTGTCCCTGCCGCGATAATGGTTCTCCTGCACAGATATGAAAATGCAATAAAACGTGCCTTTTTCTATAAATATTATCTATATGAGTATAACTTCTAAATATATCACATTAAGCACATGCATTGGTTCGAGTGGGTGTATATTTGATGATTAATTCCCATAAAAGGAGTAAAAAGTGATAGTGTGTTGAGCACTTATCACGAGCCAAGTCCAAGGATCAACTCTCCAGCTTGGAGTCTCGCATAACCCATGTTGAGGAAAACATGGAGGGCATGGGTGCCCAAGTGGACGACCTTCATCAACGGATAGAAGGCCTCGAGGTAGAGGATGTCGAGATCCACACGGCCATGAAGGCCATGATGATCAAGCTAGAAGAAACCATGTGGTCTGAGATAGGGAAAATCCGCAACCTTCTCATGGGTGAGCTCTCAAAGGTACGTGCTTCTCTTGAACAAGAGCCAGACCATATTCGTGCCCAAGTTGAGACACTACAAGGCGATGTTGCCTTGTGCAAACGTGTAATGGTCTCTGGGCCCAACACCATTTATGAGGCTATAGGGGTCGAGGTACCCAAGCCAAAGACCTTCAGTGGATCACGCAACGCTAAAGAAGTAGACAACTTCTTATGGGGGCTAGAGCAATACCTTGTTTTTGCCGGAATCATGGACGAAGCAACCAAGGTTCAAACCGCAACATTGTATCTCACTGACACCGCCATGCTTTGGTGGAGGAGAAAGCGCTTAGACGTTGAAAAAGGTACGTTTACTATCACTACCTTTGATGATTTTAAACGAGAGCTTAAACGACAATTCTATCCGGAGAATGCCGAAGATGAGGCCCGAGCTCGTTTGCGAAGGCTCAAGCAATCGGGGAGCATCCATGACTATGTCAAGGAATTCACCAACTTAGTGCTTGAAATCCTCAATCTCTCCGAGAAAGATTCACTCTTCAATTTCATGGACGGGCTTCAACAATGGGCTAAAGCCGAGTTAAGGCGCCGAGGAGTGCAAACCCTTGTTGATGCTATAGCCATAGCCGAAAGCTTAATTGACTATTCTAGCCACAAGGAGCCCACATCTAAGCTGAAGGATGGGAAGAGTAATCAAGCCATTGGTTGGAGAGATAAAAGCCCTCGTAAAGATGGTCACCATGAGGATCACTCAAGCAAACCCAATGACTCATCCTTATGAAAAGGCAAAGCCAAAGATAAATCTTAAGAAGCTCGAGGCTCCAAAAGATCACCACCAAGTAAGTGTTTCATTTGTGATGGTGATCATTGGGTTTGGGAATGCCCGCAACGACAAGCACTCAGCTTTCTCTTAGCAAAGCATCGAGAAGATAGTGATGCCGAGGAGTCGGAGCCCAATGCACAAATGGGGTCCATGCAACTACTTAACGTGATGCAATCCACCCCGAAGACCGAAGCCAAGGGGTTGCTATATGTGGACGTCACAATAAATGGGAAAGCATCAAGGGCCATGCTTGACACAGGTGCGTCCCATAACTTTGTTTCTCCTAATGAGGCAAAGAGGCTCGGTCTTAAGGCTACAAAAGGTGGAGGATCCATCAAGGCGATTAATTCCACCGCACTACCCATCCAAGGCATCGCACATAGGGTCAAGACCAATGTAGGGACATGGTCTGGCCACCTAGACTTTACCATAGCCTCGATTGACACGACTACAAGCTCGTCTTAGGCGTTGATTTCTTTGACAAGGCTAAAGCCATTATGATGACATATGCCAACTCTTTGTGCATCACGGAGGGTCATCAAGCTTGTGTGGTGCCAACCATTAGGGCCACCAAGCCAAAGGCTAAAGTGATCTCATCACTTAGAATGGAGGAGCATGCAGAGTCTAAGAATGTTGCACCTCCAAATCTGCCAAAGAGGTCACCACCAAGGGTAAAGGTGGATCCTAAGATCATGTCTAAATCGAAACGAAAGCAAGTTGGGAGTCCAAGGAAGAACACCAACAATTCCATAAAGACGCGACAAGGGCGTCGCGAGCTTAGGTGGGAGAGAATGTCACGACCCGCCAACAACAATGAAGTTAATAAATCATCCTTGGGCATTCTTGAAGAATCCATGCACCAAGGAAGCTTCTAGAATGACCTAGAATGGCCTATATCCATCTCAAGGATTCCATCACGTTCTAGAATGTTCCAGGAGGTTCCACCAAGATCTAGACACGTCTAGAAGGTTTGAGAAGATTCTAGAAGACTCTAGATAATTCTCGAAGGTTCTAGAACATTCTAGAAGGACGAAGAAGATGCTGGAAGCATTTAGAACATTCTAGAAGGATCAAGAATGTTCTAGAAGACCTTGGAAGACCCTAGAAAGATCAGGACTACTCAAGAAGTCTCTAGAGTTCCTTAGAACATTGTAGATAGTTGTAGACATATATAGGATAATGTAGAAATCTCTAGAATAGTATAGATATTTGTAGATATTTATGGAGGCAACATAATAGTCGTCCGATCAAATTAATCTCATTTGTCCATTCGGGAGGTAAGAGCCTATAAATAGGACCACCCTCCCTCATTTGTAACCATCCCACAAAATCTAAGCTTTCAAGTATTGTAAGCTCTTTTCAAGCTTAATAAAGTTTCTCTTTCCCAAATTCTTGCCTTCTCAATCTTTTAAGTTTTTTAGCCTTAGAGTTTGCGTGAATCAAAGGCTTGTTAGCATAAATCGGGAGTGCTAACGCCGCACAGATCAAGTTTGAGAGAAGTAAGTCCGTGACATAAAGCTCTCTTATTTGAGTGGCCTTTCACTGGCTCCATTCTTCGTGAAATGGGGCAGCCTCCATGCCTTTATATATAGGCAAAGGTGGGCATGGTAGGGGTGACGTGGACCTCCCATGTCCACACAAAATTCATTCATTTTTTTTTTACTTTTTTATATTAATAATAATATTATTACAATAATACTAAAATACTAAAAATCGGTTAAAAATGAGTGATTACATAAAAAAATTATATTCATTATTTTACTTAACAGAGAGAGTCTAACACTTATTTTATTCAAATTGAGGCCTTATGTTTGTTAACTTATTATTTAAAAATAAAATAAATTATTTAAAAAACTTATAGTTTGTAGTTTATCTCAATAAAAGTAACATATAAAAGATTTAAGATAATAAAACATTTTAGATTAGGGTCTCAAATTAATTCAGATAAACAAAACAAAATATAATCATAATTTTAAAACGAATAAAATACATTTGTTATAGTTATATTTTTTACCATCATTTCTATTTGCTCCAACCTCAAAAATTTACTTTCATATAAAATTAATTTAAGTATTCTTATTTAACGGAGAAATTATAGAAATATTGTAACTGAACATTTTAATTCAAAAATATTGTTTTCACCCCATTATTTCTCATTATATTGTAGTTTATTGTTGAGTTTAGAAGACCGATTTCTTTCAACCCGTCTTTGAACAATGAATTAATAAAAATAATAAACACTACTCAAAAACGGGAGAAAGCAATCAATCTTTAAATAGTGTTTTTTTTCACTCAAACACTGTATCAATAGTAAAACATTATTCAAAGACATGTTCCTTTCACCCCGTCTTTAAACAATGTTTATTATTTTTATTAATTCATTGTTCAAAGACAGATTAAAAAAAACGATCTTCTGAACTCAACAATAAATCACAATATAATGAGAAATAATAGGTGAAAACAATATTTTTTGAATTAAAATTTCCTATTACAACATTTCTATAATTTCTCCCAATTGAACTAATCATCTATATATGAATAGAATTTTTTAAAACCAAGTGAACTTGAGATAAGAATTTACATAGTAATTAAATCTTTAGGAAAATATAAATTAAAACTTAATAGATAAAAGATTATAAAGATTTAATAATATATAAAATTTAATTTAATTTTTTTAAAAATTTTACTTTAGCTAGTAATAGATAAAGAATATGCAAGGTTGAGAGAGGACCTCATTACGTAAAGCAACTGTTACTTGATCCCAACGATAAGGCCTCCTAGAAATCAAACTAGCAACGACGACAAAGAGTTCTAACTACAAGATATCAAACATATTAGAGAACCACAACTCGACATTTCTTCAAATTCCTTAGAAACCCTAATAACTTCTTGACGACTCTCAATTCTTCGTCTTCTTCGAATCCAATGACTGATCATAAGCGTTTTCAGAACACTTGCATGGTTCAAGAAATAACTAATCATTTCAAACATATGTTCGTTTCCCTCAAAGTATCTGATTTTAATCTCCTTGAGGTGAAATAACAAACATTAAGGCACTTCCTCTAGTAGGGGCTTGAATCCTCCATCTGGGGTTAGCTAAAAACCACAAAAAAAGAAATATAGCATATCGGATGAATAATCAATCGCTGACTGAATAATATTTTCAGTCAATGGCGAAAAAGAGCAGTTGTGTTATGATTATTATCTAAACACATGATTTATATAGTAAATGTTTAGACTTTAGATGAAATGGTATTTGGTTAGAGCTCCATACCAAATCTAAGTGAAGTGTCTTTAGAATAGGGGCACAGTGGAGGAACTGAAATACCCACGATCCTTGCCAGTCATGATATTCATTACGGACTTTTAATTTAAGTTCAACAAGCTTGTGAAATCCAAGTACAGGTTTAGGAGGCATTAGTATAAGATGTACACAAACACCTTGAAACTGTTATACAATTTTCAAAATGAAAAACCTTGATATGCAAGACGGATAATTAAATTTACTAACCGTTTCAGGTTGTTCAATGGTTAAATGTAGAGACTTTACATTGCACATTCCTTGAAGAAGAGTAGCACCGCTTTCACGATCATTCACATCATATGACGGTTCATCATCTAATCGATAGACTTCAACACTAGCTTCTTCTAGAGAATTCATGGTACTTAAACAATAGCCTCCAGCTATCAGGCCAACATATTTGAAACATACAAGATTCGGGGCATTAATCACGGATGTGTAATCGAAATCAAAGGGATCAATATTGACTATCATTTCGAAATCCAAAGACAATCTCTTAAGTGAAAGACTATGGATGTTGATCTTGCCAACGTTTTTAGGCAACTCTGGTAGATCCATAACCAAGTCTTCAAGTGCCAGGCAACCAGAAATTAGCCTATGAATTGAATCAACATCTACAAATCTAATGTTTTTAAGATGTAGAGACTTCAAATTCGGTAAACAAACCTTACATGGAACCTTCATGTCTTCATAAACATCCAATTTGAGTACCATGAGTGATGGGGAAGTAAACAAAAAAGTCGGTAACTTGGGCAGGGGTTTATACTGTATACCAATTTCCGTAACACCACGCCACAATGCACCACATATCCAACCATAAAGCCGTGAATAATCATCGTCCTGTGGACAACTTTCATATAGCCGAAAGCATTCTAAAGTAACATGATTGGGAAAAAACAATAACCTATCAACCTATCAACAAAGTTCTTAAAGTTTTCAGCATCAAGTCTGGAGTAGATACTAGATAAGCAATACTGAAAGTCAAGTGTAGGCATAGAAGCAAAGAGATATCTCCACCTGGGTGAAACAACAGAGGTTCGAACTGCATCTTTAACGGGAAGTAAAGCCAAAATGTAACAAAGAATAGGATCAGGCAAACTACTGATCCTATCCAATTCCCCCACAGATTTCACTTGCTTGGCCATTTAAACACAAGCCAGAAAAAAGCAATTCTAGGGTTTTACGGATGTTGAAATCTAATTCGAACAGTACCTCCGACTCAAGTCTTTCATAATCACCCTATATTTCAGTTTCTAAACCAATATATCCGAAACCATACCTTTGTTGAATCGGCAACGATTTGTCCTCTTCACTCCCCACCTCTTCTAGTGTTTTGCTGCCTCAGCAGAAACCATATCCTACTTGGATGAACAACTTCTCCTAGCTATTCACCCCTTCGCTTTATCCCTAAATCTGTCTTCTCCGCGATTTAGGGTTTCCTCAAATAATTATGTACTGTAATTTCTTTCTCTCTTCCCTGCTCGTCTATCTTGGCCCAGCCCTTTAATTCCAAGTATTTGGGCTATAATTAAGCGTAGCAGGCTGAAAAGAAACAGTATACGTAGTTTACTTTCATTTAGATCTGCTGCTTCATTGTATTTTCTTCTTTTATACAGTATTTTATACTCTTGTTATATAATGTACAATATACCGTATTTGATCAGGTAGTGTCCTGAATCATACTATCAAATCAACCTAAAACCGCAAGTAATCGTAGATTAAGGCTGCCTTTAGTATTGTGTTCTAAATCAGTTTTTGAGACTAAAGCAGTTTAAAACGCAAAAGCAATGCTAAACGGTTAATTTTAGAGAAAAAACTGTGTTTGATAAATGCTTTTCAATCCAAACGCAAAAACTAAAATTTTTAGCTTTTGCGGTTGGAAAAATATTTTTAGGAGTCAAATTACAATTTTGACCTTCACTTATTATGTTTTATTATAATTTATTTTTACAAATACATAATTATATTTAACATAAATCATCTTTTTTTTTAAATTATATATATTCATGTTAAATTCTTAAAACTTTTAAAAAACACTTTTCTCAAAAGCACTTCTGAAAAACACTTTTCAAAAATAATTTATTATGTATTTATTTATTAATATTTTTATATTTTATCATAATTTAAGTTAATATTATAATATGAAAGAATTTAATTATCATTTAATATATATTTTTTAACTTATAACAATATGTCTAAAATAGTCATTTATTTTCTTAAAAGCAATTTGTGACAGCTATACTAAACACATATATCTCAAACTAAAAATTCTAAAAAACCTTTTTCACTACATTTTTTCACCATACTTTTACACTGCACTTTTCAAAAGTAATACTAAACTAGTCCTAAAGTAGTAATGGTTGTATTCATCAATTTTTACGGTAGGTACGCTTTTTCTTTGGCATTATAAATTTTTTGTTTCTCAATATTTTTCTTTTATAAAAATTAAGATTTATATTATAATTTTATGTTAATTATGCAAAAATTAAAATATTAAACTAATTTATGATTTATATATTATAATGTTTTTCTCCGTGAATAAATATCAAAGCTATACATAAACTTTAGTAAATTGTGCGATGCAATATATGAACTTATATTTTCTTCAATTAAATACATCAAATTTTGATTTTATTCGATTTTTATCCGACGTAAAAAGTAAATGTATATATATTTGTGTTTCTGGTCGGAGTTTGATAACAACACATTAAGACCTTTTTTGTCGTTGAGGTGATAAACGAGTATTAATCAAGATCATTGTAAAAAATTGGATCCGTTTAAAAATTAAATTGATAGATCAACGTCTGTTTAAAAAATTCAATTTGAGTGTATGAGTGATGGGGAAGTAAACAGAATAGTCGGCAACACCGGCGAGGGTTTATATCATATATCAATTTTTTTAACACCACGTCGCTAGGGATGTAAAAACAGTTATTCGGATAGTTTTTAGGTTGCGTAAAATTGGATACAAGTAATTTCAGGTTGATTTGATATTTTGATTTGATTCGGGTTGGGTATGGGTCCATTTTAGGTCGGGTCTTTTTCAGGTCGCGTCCATTTCAGATCGAATCTATTTCAAGTCGGGTTCATTTTAGATCGGGTTCAAACGGTTTGGGTCCAAATCAGATAATTGACAGGTTCATTTCAGGTCGGATAGATTTTAGGTCGGGTTTATTTCAAGTTAGGTTCATTTTAGGTTGAGTTCATTTCAAGTCGAATTAACTTGGGTTTTAAATTCATATTAATTAAAATTATTAAGTTTGAGTTTGATACAAATAAGTAATTAAGTAAATAACCGATAGACTTTGGTTTGAATGGTTGACCATTCATTTCGAATTAATTATTTAATATTAATGTCTTTAACTAGTACGAATCCCATTAAAAATAAACATTACACACTAGACTAAATAAAAATATAATTAAATGATTCATATCTTAAAAATTGGGCTAAATTACAAAAATGAAAAATTAATAAGAAATAAACATTGTACTATAAAGAATGAAGTTTTAAATTAAAAAAGATAAAAATTAATAAAATAAAATATTATCTTATTAAAAACACTAAACTAAATTAAAAAAATAAATAGTAGTCAATTTAAAATAAGAATAAAGTCGTAAGGACTAAATTTCAAAAATTATAAATTAATAATAGTTAAATTCGGTGAAAAATTTAATTTTACTTAAATAAATTATAATTTATACATATACAATATAGTTTAATACATTTCAAAAATAAAAATATAAAATTTATATTATATATGGAATACATTCTATATATGGAATATATATTAAATATAGAATGTGTTCTATATTTGGAATTTATACTAGATATAAAATTTATACTATATATGAAAATATAAAATGTATACTATACATGAAAATAAAGAAAGTATAATATTATATATATAAATATATAATATGTAAGTATATATATACTTATATACTATATAGTATATATTAATATATGTATATAATATATAAGTATATATATATATATAATATATTGTATGTATATTGATATATAAGTATGTATGTATATGTATACATTTATATATATATATATATGCATATATGTGAGATGTATATAATATAGTTTAATATATAGCATACTTATATATTTATACTTTATGTATTAATGTATTATATGTAAACTAATATATGTATTTAATTTGTTTATGAATTAATGTATGTATATGTATTTAATTAATGTAAATATATTATTAATTCTTTAAGCCCAACATTAATTCTCTAAGCCCAAATCACTAAACTAATTCTCTAAGACCAATTCTCCAATCACTAAAATAATTCCCTACGATCAAATTGAAATAATTTTAAAATATATAATCTGATTTTAGTTAAATGAGGATCAAATCGAATAAAAAATAAAATTTAAAACTTAATTTTCGAGTGATCATAACCAAATTGAAATAATTGTAAAATAAGCTGTAGAGCGACGCGAGATTCGATTTTTAGGCGCAACCTATATAAAAATATGCGAAATTTTTTACCCGACCTAGAGTAGTGTCAAATAAATATCTAATTCTAATCTCTTGGTGACGGCTTTGGAGTCTTTAAATTAAGCTTCCACCTTTTGTCAAGTTGTAGTATTTAAGATTGTCGATCCCATAGACGCAACACAATATTCCTGCACTTTGGAAAGAAAAAGACACAAGTAATAGATTGATGGTTAATTTATTTGAAAACAAAAGAAAACTAAATAACTAATAGAATTCACGATGAAATAAGTAAGGTGAGGTTGATTGTTTTGTAGATGGGAATCCAGTTATAATTATTATCCACTTATTAATGCATGAGGTTGAACTGCCGTCGCGGCGGGTCACTCAAAGGGTCGTCTTAACTGCCTCGACGGGTTATACCTTGTCGAAAACTCAACTTTTCATAGTTCTATAGAGCATCCTTAATTGTCTCATCCTTATCCCTAATTAAGAGAACTAGTGAAATTCACGTCTTGATAATACCTCCCGGCGTGAATCAAGGATGAACAACAACTGATTATATGCTTCCTTTTAGTCGCTGAAACTCTTGCAGATTAGTCAATGCCCATGAGTAAAGACCGTATTCTCTCATTTCGTGAGCCTAGATATCCCTAGTCGTAGACAAATATATTTTTCCTTGCAAACGTATCTGTCGAATTCGTATGCAAAGAAGAGTGAGAATCAAGAGAGAATAAACTATGAAAATATGAATTTCATTAATAAATCTCAAATAAGTTACAACTTTCTTGCCCAACTACTCTACAAATAACCTAAGCCTCGATGAGATTTTAAAACATAATGAAATTGTCGGCGGCTAAGGGTTTTGCCAATGAGAACGACTTATTTTCTAAGACTTGAGGTCTTTGCTTTACATAGGCTAAGCCTAGGTTAAAGTCTCCATAAACAATAGGAGTTCTAAAAGGAATAGAATAAGTTTCCATATTAAATTACAACTCTTTATTCTATTTCCTAATTTTACTCCTTTTAGGATTCTTTGACTTTCGTTGACTTTGATCATGGCTTGACTCTTTCTTTCCTCGTTTTTGTCTCTTTTATGAAATACCCATACCAAAAGGGTATCGAAACACTAGGTATTGATATAGGTATCGATACACTTTGACTAACTTTAAGGGCAACGAAGGAGGACTTTCCCGTTTCGATACTAGTATCGAATCGGAAAGTCCACTGTAAGCCTCCGTATCGAAACACGGGCTAGGCGTTTCAAAATGTCTGCTCAAATAGCCTATTTCTTGCTCGGGGGTATCGATACCGATACCCCTTGCACGAACTTGTTGTTTTGCACTTAAATTTTCAAGGAATCTTTCCCAAACTTAATCTAATTGATCCTAAAGTGTTCCTAATATATCTTAAGGATGTCTAAAGTGTTTTAACATCATTTTCCAACCATCAATCACATAAATACGAAATTCACCATTAAAGCTTATTAAGCTTATGCAACCAAGTCACCATGCATCAACTTACATGTAATGCAAACTACAATGACACGAATGATGAAGAGAAGATTTGGGAGTACCAACCTCTTGCAAAATATCAACCAAAACCCAAACTCACTCCTTCAAGCTTTCTTCTTCCCAAGACTTGTAGAAGGTTCTCCAACTTCCCTCTCTATAAAGAGATGTTAAACTAAGCATTAGACATCACTTTGGAAGATTCTCAGAACAACAAAGACATAATAAACTGAGATTTAAGCCCTTAAACCTCATTCTCATTTTCCCCTCAACCATACTCATAAACTCCCATCTTCACCAAACCAACATATTTTTACCTCTTTTTATAGATCCTTGGCAGCTTTAAAACCCCCTCTTCAGATCAAAACCGAGATTCTTAACTCTCATAACAAAGATTGTACCTTTTTTCTCTTATTTCTTGCAACTATGGAGGAAGGAAAATGGGAGAAAAGAATGAAGAATAAGGTCACCCTCTGCAGGAAAGTTAAACTCATCCCCCTCTCAAAATCATCCCATTTTTTATTTACCAAAATACCCTCACTAAACCAAGCCCAAATCTCAAACCAACAAGATTAAGGCCCAACAAGGCCCAAGCTACTCAAACACGGGGCCCAAAACTAAAGCCCAACGACTCGAGTTAACCCGACACTTGGATCCGAATCTGGGTCTTGTTCGGAAAACCAATCAATCCCAAGGATTGCGTCGAACACCTGAAATGATAAGACCATAAGATCAACTAGAAAGATAGACCCTTGTACCTCGATCGGACACCTCTAATAAATCTTATCCACCAATACATCTAACCCCAATGGGCTTGTCACACGGACTCCTATCTCTAGATCCTCCGTTGGTAACCCCCACTATTGCGATATCCCACTACGGATATACGAGTGGGTAGATCTCAAGTCCACAAGAGCAACTATAGGAACAGAGAACAAATTGAACGTACCTGAGAACACATCTGTCGTAGCACAATCCTCCTATGCTATCACAACGTACTGTCTCGTTAGTGCCCTGAAAGTGGACTGAAAGGTGCCTTCTGAAGCATGGCTAGCTCCGCCACGTGAGAAACCACGACCCCTCTGGGCTTGAAACACAGTTCTCTGAGCTTGACCTGGTGGTGACGTCAAAACTTCTGGGCAGTATCTCAAAAGATGATCCGGCGACCCATACTGAAAATAATCTCTTGCATTACCCTAACACTCTCCCTGGTGGCTCCGACCACAACGTCTACAAGTCTGAACAATGATACTCCTATGTAAACTCTCTGTACCCCTAGCAGAAGAAGACACAAATTGCCTCCTACGTCCCATAGACTCCGATCTCTAGTTCAATCTCGAACCCTGATTCGATGCTCCTTTGTTCTGGCTCCAACGGTTCCTACTCCTACCGGATTGAGACTGAGAGTTACCCGTATGAATATGACTAACTCCACCGGTGACTCCCTGGCCAACAAACAGCCCATAGGTCAAACCCTGAACCTGCTTTAACGATTTGGCACTTGCAGACAACTCTAAGAACACCTTATGTGGTGTAACAGTGAGATAAGTCTGGATCTCTTTCCTCAGACCTCTCAAGAACCTCTTAAATCTCATCTTCTCTGTAGCAACAAGCTCTAGAGCATACCGGCTCAACTGAAGAAACTCCTACTCATAAGCAAAAATCGAATGGTTACCTTGGACAAGGTGGGTAAATTGCTCCCTCAAGGTGTCGATATGAGTCTCACCCATATACTTACTCTCAAACTTCTCAAGAAAGTCCTCCCACTTTAGACGATGAGGATACCAACCCTGTTCCACCGTCTCCCACCAATCTCTAGCGTTGCCTTTCAGAAGCGACAACACACACGAAAGCTTGTGTAGAACTAATGTTTTGATATAATAAATGAAAAATAATTTTGGACTAATTTGAAAAGATTTCAAAAATGGTTCTTATGTTCAAAATACTTAAAAATATATTTAAGATGTTTTTGAGAGTTTTTAAATGTGTTTTAAATGATTTAAAGAAACCAAAGAAGTGTTTTAAACCAGGCATTTCGATACCATTAGAACAGGTATCGATACCGTCATGTTTTCAAAGGCAAAATCACAGTGGTATCGATACCCGTTTCGATCCCCTTTTATCACTGTGATGTTTGGTTTCGATACCAATTTCTATACACCCCAAAGGCTATAAATGATTTTATAAAAATCCCAATGTCTAAGAGCGGTATCGATACTAGTATCGATACCTGTTCATAATTACAAGTTCAACAGCTATTTTCCAAAGCAACCGTTTCGATACCAGTTTTAGGGGTATCGATACCTCTTACACCAGAAGAGTAAATATACCTTGAAACAAGCTCCAAATGGCTCCAAATCAATCCCAACGGTCACCAATGGTAGAAGCTCACTTGGGATGATAAAAACAAGCCTCAAGCATCAAGAGAAAACTAATGCTTCATTGTAAACAACAATATGATCAAACATTTGTCTTAATGCTTAATTTCCTATTAGTTGGGTAGACAAACACTTGTGATCTTAATTTTCAATATATGCTCAAGTGTAATTAGGAATTGGGTGAGTTCTTAGATTGCAAACATTAGCCTTTTTAGAAGGATTAAACAAGTTTGCTAAGTTTTCTCTTGTTTGAGTGGATTCCCAAAGTTCGGGTTGTGAACTTTGGATGCTTGATTCGGTTTTGAATCAAGGTTTGTAAGGTTAGCCCTTTAGCCTTAAAAGGACGAAATTCTTAGTGAATTTGAGAAATCCTTAGTGGGAAGCTAAGGTAATGGATATAGGCGTGGCCGAACCACTATAAATCCTTGTGTTTATTGTCTATCTTTTTTCTTCCACCATAAACACCCAAATTACTGTTTCTCTATCACTTGGCAAGCTTAAATCGGTTGTGAATCGAGCCCCTTCAAGCCAAAAAATTGGTATAAGAGCGAGGCTCAATCGAGGAGGATTAACATCCTATTGAGAAGATCCAGAGAGCTCGACCAATTACCGATCAACCGACAACTCATGGCGCAATCCATTGATAAGCCTCCTTTCTTTGATGGGTCCAACTACTCCCAATGAAAGATAAGGATAAAGTATTTCATCAACTCAAGAGACTATAAGCTATGGGATATAGTGGAACTAAGAAGGAATGGAGCGTGGAAGACCGCAAGAAGATGATGCTAAATCACAAGGCTTTGCATATTCTGGTTTGTGCATTCCATCTAAGCATCTATGAGAAGATTTCTTCTTGTGAAAGTGCCAAGGAAGTTTGGTACAAGCTAGAAGTCACATACAAGGGTACAAATGAAGTGAAGGAGGCCAAGATTAGACTCCTCAACTAAGAATATATTACTTTAAGATGAATCCGGAAGGGGACATTGCAAAGATGTTCGATCAGTTCTCCACCATCACCAATGGACTTAGAGGATATGGAGAGATCATTCTGGAGGAAAAGCTTGTTCGTAAGCTTATTTATTCCCTTCCCGAGTCATGGGACTCGAAAAGGACCGTCATCATCAAAACCAAGAATCTAAAGACACTCAAGCTTGATGAACTCATGGGGTCACTCCTCACACATCAAATAATGATGAAAGGTAGAGAAGAGAAGAAGAATAAGGAAGAGATTAGATCGATGGGGAAGAAGAAGGTTCAAGAGCTTGGTGTAAATGTCAACACTATTTCTCTTAAATCCTCCAAGTGCATCCACCTTTAAGATTCAAGTGAGGAGGATAGTGAAGAAGATGAATAGCTTGCCCAACTCTTCATTGACTTTGACTGATTCGTGAGGAACAAAAGTAAGAAATCCTCAAAGCACGAATCACAGAAAAATATGAAGGATTCCCACAAGTCAATCATAAAGGGAACATCTTCAAAGAAGCAATCATATGTGGCACTTGGAGTGATGGGGACTCCACCAAAAATGAAGAAGCCAACCTATGTTTGATGGCCCTCAATGAGGGGGAGGTAGCTTCTAACTTTCAAACTTTAAATTCTTATTCATTTGATGAGTTGAAAGAAGCTTATGATAAATTGGTTTTTGATTTCAAAATTATATTTTCAAAGAAAAAGAAATTGATTTCAAAGTTGAAAATTGAAAATGATTTACTTTTGAAAACCAATTTGGAGTTTGAAGCAAAAATGAAAGATTTTGAACTTAAAAATTTTTATTTACAAAATTTGCTTCAAATAATGGAAAAAAATCATCAAATTGCTTTAGATGATCTTAAGAAAGAAAAATATTTTGATTTCCAAAGAACTCAAAATGAAAAATAATTTGGGAAAATCAAACTTTTATTTGAGACAATCTAGTACCCCTAGATTTATTGGTGGAAAATGTTTTAGAAGTGTTTGGGTCCCAAAAGGACTAATCACTTCAACCAAAAATGATGAAATTAAAAAATGGATTCCTAAGGGAACCAAATTATGTGTTACTAACATTAAAGGATCCAAAGAAATTTAGATACCAAAAATTACTTGATTGTTTCATTTTAGGTGTGATGGAGGTATGATCATCAAAGTGCAAGATTAAGGGGGAGCTCCAAACACACAAGATGGACATTTGAAGAAGGAAGGCTTCACATCCTCCCTTGAGTTCAAGTGTGGTAAAATTTAGTTTTTAGCTTTAATTTTTGTTTATCTTTTGTTTAAACTAGATTATCATAATTGTTGAACTAACATTTTAGTGATGCCCAGAATAAGGGGGAGTCTTTTGTTTTCATAAACTAAGTTTTGATATTTGATTCTAAAATAATTGACATTTTAAAACCCTCCTATGTTATGAGCTTTAAAGATCTTCAAACTTGGTTTGAACCATTTTTGATATAACAAAAAAAGGGAGAATGTTGTGAAAAATTGATTTTTCAAATGGTTTATTGAGTAAGGGGGAGCTTTAATTTTTTTGAATCATTATTCTCTTATTCAAAGTTTTATTTCACAAAGGGGGAGAAACTCAAAAACAAATTTTCAAGTTGGTTTTATTATATCAAAAAGAGAGAGATTGTAGAACTAATGTTTTGATATAATAATTGAAGAATAGTTTTTGACTAATTTGAAAAGATTTCAAAAATGGTTCTTATGTCCAAACTACTTGAAAATATATTTAAGATGTTTTTGAGAGTTTTTAAATGTGTTTTAAATTCCTAGAATCGTCTCAACCTAGGCTTTGATACCACTAAATGTAACACCCTCGATCCGGTTTCACATTGGGCCTCCAACCCAAAACCTGTATTTTAAAATTTCTTTCGAATGCCCAACTATAAATCAAACTCAAGTCTAAATCTAATATTCATAAAACCCATTAAGTTAAAACATATGACCCAAAATAATGTAGAGTAGTTAGAGCTCCATAATATTACAAATCCATTTAAAACATTGACCCAAATAAATAAAGTTACAAATACATATAGGGTTCGACAAAGTACTGGCCCATTATATCTAATCATTATACTTTGACACAAGTCGATGCTGAAATCCACACCTCGATGGTGCTCCAAAGAACCAGCTTCACCTAACCTACGCACGGAAACACATTTCGAACGCTAAGCTACAAAAGCTCAGTGGGTACGCCGAACTCGGCCCAAAATCATGCATATCATAAGAAGTAAAGCAAAGCATATAAATATCGTGCATGATATGATGGTGTAGCATGCTTGCCTATCACATGTCATAAACAATGTATAATGACGCACACAACATATACATATCACATCACAAAAGAAATACAAGTGAGGCCCGCGTCCATACAACATCAGGATCCTACACTCAGGATTGAGGCCGCCCTCAAATCCTATGCCCAGAATGTTACATCGGACATCTTCGAATGAGGCCGCCCAACGCTCGGAATAAAACGGGATGGAGGCCGCCCAACCAATCCCATGTTTGGAATATTACATCGAACATCTTCGAGTGAGGCCGCCCAACACTCTGAATAAAGGTCTTTAATACATCACCCTGAATATTACATCGGATGGCCTTCGACGTGTTGCAACACTTTTGGATATCCAGATTTTCATCAAACAAGGACTCAACACATACAAATGATCCACTGAGGACCTTCACATCAAAACATATTTAGACTCGTCATAACTTAGTCTTTCGGGGTTAATATCATAAATCTTGGTTTAACAATTCATTTTATTATTATTTAAGATTGTCGCGTGTCAAAAGTGCGCGTTTAGTGCAAGTGGACACATCGAAAGTAATAAGTGATAAGTATTTTATCGAGTTATCGTCTCCTCAGGGACCGATATACTTAATATGCTTTCTTCACCTTCTTGTTTTGTAGAAAAATAAAGAACACAAGTGAGTTGATTTGATTTATCTAAACTAAAATTAACTAAATAAAAATAAAGAGTTGAAATAATAGAGAGAGATGGGCTAGGATCCAGTTGCGACGTATTGTGGATTTGATTGACTTGTCTCTGTCCAATGCAATCGTATATCACTGCCTCGGCAGCACTGCAGTTTACTGCCTTGGCAACGACAATACTGTCTGCCGCGACAATCCTTGCTCGTGGGTAGACTTTACCAAAGTTCGGCAAAGTATCCTTGGATGACTCCGCTTATCCCTAAGTCGAGTTAGTATTTCGCGATTGAAACACCGTACTTACCCCTTTCGTGAATCTAACTCTCCTGAGCTTAGATAAATGGATGATTCACAATATCCTCTCCCGAGCTCAATTGTGAAAACAAGGAATAACAAAGGATAAGTAAACCTTGATAACTTTATTGCATTGAATCAAAGACAAAGTACAATCTCCTCTCACAAATACTCGACAACCTTCACCTAATCCCTAAGAAGGTTTAGAACATAATGGAGGAGAAGAAAACAAGAATAGAAATCGGCTCTCTCCCTAGGTATTCCGTGTATAATACATTGGGTGGCTAGGTCTTTATATAGGCTAGACCTAGGGCAAACCTTTCCTAAGTAGAATACAACTTGGAGTAGGGAACAAGTCAAGTACATAGTAATAAAAATATTTCCAAGTTTGATTCGGCTAAGGAGGCTTTCCCGCGTGGTCTTCCTTTGGGATTTTCCTTGTGCTAGCCAGCTCCAATCCATGGGCTTCAAGTCCAAACACGATCCTTGGATTTTTATCTTTCCATCGCCTATAGTCTTGCTTCTTGTCTTTCTGCTGATACCTCGGCATCAGGTCCTGCCTCGGCCTTGTCGCTATTGCGGCACTGGTTCTCCTATACAGATATGAAAACGCAGTAAAACGTGCCTTTTTCTGTAAATATTATCTATATGAGTATAACTTTTAAATATATCACATTAAGCACATGCATTGGTTCGAGTGGGTGTATATTTGGTGATGAATGCCCATAAAAGGAGTAAAAAGTGATAGTGTGTTGAGCACTTATCAAAGATTTATAGGAACACTTAATTATAATTATCGAACCTCATTCTCTAGGTATCGATACAGGTACCAATACACTTTGACCAACTTTAAGGTCAACGAAGGAGGACTTTCCCGCTTCGATATTGGTATCGAATCGGAGAGTCTACTGTAAGCCTCCATATCGAAACACAGTCTAGGCGTTTTGAAACGCCAGCTCAAATAGCCTATTTCTTGCTCAAGGGTATCGATATCGATACCCCTTGTACGAACCTGCAATTTTACACTTAAATTTTCTAGTAATCTTCTCCAAACTTAATCTAATCGATCCTAAAGTGTTCCTACAATATCTTAAAGATGTTTAGAGTGTTTTAACATCATTTTTCAACCATCAATCACATAAATATGAAATTCACCATTAAAGCTTATTAAGCTCATGCAACCAAGTCACCATGCATCAACTTATATTTAATGGAAACTACAATGACATGAATGATGAATGATGAAGAGAAGAGTTGGGAGTACCAACCTGTTGCAAAACAGCAACCAAAATACGAACTTACTCCTTCAAGTTTTCTTTTTCCTAAGACTTGTAGAAGGTTCTCCAACTTCTCTCTCTACAAAGAGATGTTAAACTAAGCATTAGACATCACTTTGGAAGATCCTCAGAACAACAAAGACATAAGAAACTGAGATTTAAGCCCTTAAACTTCATTCTCGTTTTTTCCTCAACCTATACTCATAAACTCCCATCTTCACCAAACCAACATATTTTTACCTATTTTTATAGATCCTTGGCAGCTCTAAAAACCCCTATTCAGCTCAAAACCAAGATTCCTAACTCTCACAACAAATATTGCGCCTTTTCTCTATTCTTTCTTGCAACTATGGAGGAAGGAAAATGGGAGAAAAGAAGGAAGAATGAGGCCACCCTCTGTAAGAGAGTTAAACCCATCCCCCTCTCAAAATTATCCCATTATCTATTTACCAAAATACCCTCACTAAACTAAACCCAAATCTCAACCCAACAAGATTAAGGCTCAACAAGGCCCAAGCTACTCAAACCCGCCCAAAACTAAAGCTCAACGACTCGAGTTAACCCGACACTCGAATCCGAATCCGGGTCGTTACACTTATCATCTCCCTTTTTATATTTTTAATTGATTATATTTAATCAAAGTTTATTATTTGATTATATGTTGTAATAATAATAATCCTCCAACATTTACTATATATATTAATTCCCTCCAAAATTTTGTTTTCTTACTCTTTTTATTTAATAACAAAAATTTCTTTCTAATTCCCTCCAAAATTTTGGGTAACTTATATCCTTCCAAAACTTTTTTACTAAAAAAAATAATCTCAAACTTAAAAAATGAGTGGCTTATTTCCCTCCAAAATTTGGCCTTTTCACTCTTTTTTTTATCAATTTTCTTATTTTTATCAATTATTTTGGTTTAATTTAACTGAGTCATAATTTGGATTAATTTAACAAAAATATACATTTTATTTTAGAATTGTTTTAGTTATATTTGTAATTTATTTTTTTATATTTTTAATTTATCTTAATTAATCTTAAGTTCAATAAGTTAATTTAACTTAATTAACCATTAATTTAAAATTATAATTTTTAATAAAACATTATTTTAAATTATAATTAAAATTAAATACATTAAAACTAAATAAAATAGTAAATTAATTAATTTAATTAAATATGTAATACTAAATTTAAATATTAATCTTTAAATTAATTCTCGTGTCCAATTCTATTTTTTAAAACTAATTATATTTACCAATATTTTAAATTTACCAAATTATAGATATGCTTAATTATATGTCATGTAAATATTAAGTCTTGTTAATATTAGTTTAGGTCAATAAATAGGTCGGGTTCAAAACAAGTCGGGTCATTTATCAGGTCGAGTAAAATCAAGTCTCGAGTCGATTTAGTCGGGTAATATCAATTATCTGTCAGTTCAGACTCGGGTTCAGGTTTGTTTCAGCTGGATGCAGATCGGGTTTAGGGTCCACGATAACAGGTTGAAATCGGGTTCGGGTCATTCTCGGTACTACAGTAACAAGTTCAACTCAGGTTCGGTTCAACAACAGTCGGACACAAATCGGGTTTGGGTCATTACATCCCCATATCAAATCAAATTCTGACTCGAACAGGTTTCAATCGGGTTTTCTCGGGTCAGTTTTTTACATCCCTACACGCCACAATGCACCACATATCCAACCATAAAGGCTAATGCCGTGAATCATCATCATCTTGTGGACAACTTTCATATAACCGAAAGCAGTCTAAAGTAGGGTTGTAAACGAACCGAACGTTCGGTGAACCGTTCGGCGGGAAGTTCGTTTATGTTCATTTATTTATTAAACGAACGGACATGAATAAGATTTTTCGTTCATTTAGTTAAACGAACGAGCATGAACAAAGGGCTCGTTCGTTCATTTATGTTCGTGAACGTTCGGTAATCTGCTCGTTTGTGTTCGTTCATTTATGTTCATTTATGTTCGTTCGTTTATGTTCGTTTATGTTTGTTCGTTTATGTTCGTTTAAATTTATCCACATATATCTAAGGGTGAGCATTAGATCAAGTAAGTCGAGATAAATTGTTTTGAGTTACTCGAGTTGAGAAGTCTTATTTTATGACTCGTTAAAAACTTTCTTGTTATAGGCTAGGGGTGTTCATTGTTCTGTTAAACCAAGTTAATGGATTGAACTAAAACAAAACTGATTAATCAGTTAAATTTTAGGTTTCGTATAATAATTAAGAGTTTTCTTATTTTAATTATCGACTAATTCGATTTAAAATCAGTTAATTAGCTAAATTAATCAAATTAATCCAAAATATTAAATATTTAGCATATTATATATGTTATTTATGTTTGTTCATTTACGTTCGTTTATGTTCGTTTATTTATGTTCGTTTGTTTACGTTCGTTTATGTTCGTTCGTTTAAGTTCATTTGTCATTTAAAAGAACGAACATAAACAAACATGAACAAGCTACAATCCTTAACGAACGAACACAAACAAAAAAATTTATGTTCGTTTATGTTCGTGTTCGTTCATTTGTTTGGTTAAAGTTAAACGAACAAACATAAACACACCCTCATTTGTGTTCGTTTATAACCCTACTCTAAAGTAACATGATTGGGGAAAAACAATAGCCTATCAACAAAGTTGTTGAAGTTTTTAGCATAAGTCCAGAATAGATATTAATAAGCAATATTGAAATTCAAGGGTAGGCACAGAAGCAAGTAGATATCTTCATCTGGGTGAAACCACAGAGGTCTGAACTGCATCTTTAGTGGGAATGAAAGACAAGATGTAACAGAGAATATGATCTGGCAAACTACTGATCCTATCTAAGTCCCCCCCCCCCCCCCCCCCTGAAATTTCACTTGTTTGTCCATTTAAACACAAGCTAGACAAAGGCAATTCGAACAGTTCCTCCGACTCAAATCTTTCAGAATTACACGATAGTTCAGTTTCTAACTCCACTATCAGTCTCCAATATATCCGAAACCATACCTTTGTTCAATCGGCAGCGGCCTAAATTTTTCTTCGCTGCTCCTCTGCGAATAATTCTCAAGTCCCTATATCTCTTCCCTGTTGGTTTGTCTTGGCCCTTAGCGTTTCAATCTATTAACAAGCAAATGAAGCAATCGGGATACATTTAAGCGCAGTAGATGGAACTTGGTTTCCATTAGAATTGTTTATATCCGGATCGGCCCACGTCGTACACCTAATTTTGATAGGTGAGTCTCTCAAAAAAGATTTTTTATATACACAACGTCTCAAACCTGAGACTTGAGTAAACGGAATTAAATAGCTTACCACTTAGACTAATCCCTATTTATGAGTTTTAATTTGTTTAAACATTTACGGGTATAATTAAGTTCATTAGAGCCAAGGAAAAGAGACATGAATATCGAGACTTGAAAATAAAATATCAGATAAGAGTGTAAAATATATATATATTTAAAAACAACGATTTACGTGACCCAATTTTAGGCAACTCACAACCTTGAAAGTGACATCTTATAAGTACCACCACCATAATTTTCCCACAATAATCATCTCTCTTCGTTAAACCATATAGAATGATGAGTCCATTCCTATATATATTTTTATATTTCTATACGTACCATTAAAGTATTAAATGATTATTCCAAGTATTAATAAGGATGGATAGAGAGGATTAGAGAGACGGTCGTTTTTTAAAAATTTAAAATTTATATATATTTTATATATTTTTTTCTAAAAATATTTTTTATTAAAAATCTATTTTTATTATCTATAATTTTATAAATACGACCCTCTAACGTAAAATTGTATGTCCACCTTTGATTATTAATATATGTAGATTTAAAAAATTTTTTATGTTATATTTGTATCTTTTTCATGTCTTACTGATTTTATTTTATTTTTTGACTTGTCATATCAAAATATGAATAGACTAAAGAAATGTTAAAGGGAACAATCTCACTTTTAAAAATTTAAAATTTTTATATATTTTATATAATTTTTTATATTTTCTATTAATGATCACACGTAATAAAAATATACATGTTGCGAAGTTAAATTATTGTGTATTTCACTCTTCTACTACTATAGATACAGTTTCTGCGTGCGAGCTTTATCAAATACCATGACTCGGTAACTCACCTCTCTCTCTCTTCTTCTGAATTTTCTTAATTTCCCATCTTCTTCCTTATTGGTTTAAATTCCATTCCATGAATTCCATGAGCAAATCATCAGCTGACTACGAATCTCCTGAAGAAAGCAGTTGGACTATGTATCTTGAAGATTTCTCAAACACTAATAATTATAATGACGCTATTGATAGAAACGAGAGCAGATCTATCCTGTCATACACCAACCATCAAAACTCTTCTTTGATCCACGACGCGGCCTGTTCCGCCGCAGGTCGAAGTGTTCCCAGAGCTGCTTTAGAGCACAAGAGTATGTAACAAACTCTCTTGCAAATTCACGAGTCTACAGAGAAGGAAATAGAAATAGAGATAAAAGAAAAAGAGAATAGATTTAGAGAGGAAGAACAAATTGATTCATAAATTTTTGCATAATCCCTTGTTACAGTCAATACCTTTCATATATTCCAATCTGTTAGAGAAATAAACAAATGAAGCCTCACTCGACTCTTTCGTTTTACATGTTCTCCTATATTCCTCAACTGTATTTGATTGTTGCCTAAGTCTCTGAACTGTATCATTAGTCTCACATATAATAATACCATCCCCTCGAAAAAGAACCTTGTCCTCAAAGTTTCTATTCGCCATCTTAAGTGAAACTGGTATAAGTTCATCTAATATGAATATGTTGTTCGGAATATCAATCACCTGATTGTATCTTGTGATCTTTGTGATGAAGTTTCTTACATTGCTAAACTCTGATGATATAGATATCTGAACTTTGAAAGTACTTATACTGTCAGATTCATTCGGAACCTCTTGAACCATAGATTTGATTTTGGAGAGGACAAGACCAATAAACGTGGGTTTATCCTCCTTCTTGAAACCAACTCCAGTTTCAAAGAATTTAGTAGCACCAGTCACATAATTGATCATGAAGAGTTTTTTCTTGTAAATGTCGACCAAGTTTACCGTACAGACAACAATGGTTCTTATTGTCTCAAGATTTTGAGTTTCAAACCAATTCACCTTTAGTCTACCAATCACACCGATTACATTAAAAAAATGGGTTGTCTTGACAGTTTGAATATCAACCAAAAATTTGTAAAAGTTGCTCCAAACGCGCCCTTCCCTGCTCAAAAGGTATACTTTGTTTCTCACATAGCTTCCCCAACAATCCACTTATCCACCATGTTCTGCCATAAATAAAAAACATGAAAAATGGCTTGTGATATGATAAGTTTGGTTTTGTAAATGGAACCATCATCTTGCTTTGATTGAATTTGTTTGTCACGTGAACTAACTTTAAATTGCTCATATCAGTGACATTGAACTGCCTTTCGATTTCTTACATCATAAGCATTCTCGGATGAGGTAGCAATGCACCAGGGACATCATCCCACCCATCAGGGTTGCTAACATACTATTCCTTAATCTTGCTAAGACCCTCCTCCCAAGTGATCCTTTCACACCATTCCAAGCTGTTAAGTTTTTGGTCATGAAAGAAATATCTTTTGTCACTGAAAGATGAATTCTCCACAAATTTATTATAGTTCTAGTGATCTAAATTAAAAAACCTGCAAATATCCTTAGTCAAATCAATCACTCTTCTTCCTTTGTTTGTGTTTATGGAGTACACATGACCAACTCCACCTTTACGTAAAATGACTGCAAAGGCCTCTGTCACATCCTCAAAATACAAATAACTCCTCACATTTGATCTATCTCTTGAAATTTTCAAAATTTTGAGACTGGCACAATGTTTGAGCTTATCAATGACCACAAATTTATAATTCGGATTGTGGAGAAGGAGTTGGTTGCAGACACGAAATGCAGTGACACCTGCAGCTATAAGGTTGATGCTCCTCTGTGTGTATCTATTAGCTATTGTATAACTACATATACTGGATGTTGTCTCCATATGAATTCCTTGAACATGTCTCTCATAAAGTTATCGACATCTTTAGAGTTATCTTTGTCACCAAAACTCTTATAATTCCATTGAAACGGAACAATGGTTTTCTCCATCAACAATAATCTAAAGGCACAAGGATCTTGCATCAGGACATCCTCATATATATCTCAAACTTGTGTAACATAGTTACCACTTAAACTCCTAATAATTTGGGATATACACTTTCACATTAACAATAATCTAAACCAATACGAGTCATCATTTTCAACAGATTTATTGACAGCTGTAAGCATAGCCGAATAAGCTCTTTCAAGCGTTCCCCTAACATTAATATTTTATAAGAAGACCAGCTTAGTAGTGTTTTCTTCATATACCCCCGTGATAGAACCAAATTTACACCCAATAATTGCAAGACATGACATTATTAGACTGATATCATCTTTATTCACAAGTTCAAAGAAAGGTTTTGAGAGAACTTGCAAACCTGATAGTTTAGAGAGATTGTTGATTGACGCCTTTGAGTTCTCTTCTAATTGAACTTGCATGCTGGTTTTCATGTACTCCATGCTCACCTCACCATCTTCGTTCCATCCTTCAAGTATTTCATTGCCAAATATAGAATATGTGTCATCTTCAACAGATTTTTTTATTCCTCTGGCATTGGAAAAAGTTATAAACATAGTGTCTTCATTTTGAAAGCTAATTTCCATTTTGTCAGAAAGTAGTTTATCAACAATTACAATATCGATGGGTGTTAGTATTTCGTCGAACACCTGGTGGATCTCTATGATTGAGTCATTTTTTTTAGTCTCAGCTCTACTCATCTTGTCGTAAGTGGTGGTTACTGTAGACATTAGTCTCAGTTTGGACGATATAATAGCTAGGTGGCATTTTATATCTTGAAGCGTCTGGGAGTTCTCCGTCATAGTACTTTGAAGTGTAACCAAAGCTTGATCCCGACGCACTGAAGCTTCTTGAAGATTTCGGATAGTCTCGGTATTGTTCACTATAGCTCCTCTCAATGAAAGCACCAATGTAACAACCTCTCTTGCAAATTCACGAGTCTACAGAGAAGGAAATAGAAATAGAGATAGAAGAGAAAGAGAATAGATTTAGAAATAGAGATAGAAGAGAAAGAGAATAGATTTAGAGAGGAAGAACAAATTGATTCATAAGTTTTTGTATAATTCCTTGTTACAATCAATACCCTTCATATATATCCAATCTGTTACAGAAACAAACAAATAAAGCCTCATAGACTGTCGACTATTCCGTTTCACATATTCTACTATATACCTCAACTGTATTTGATTGTTGCCTAAGCCTCTGAGCTGTATCATTCATTACTCTCACATATAACAGAGTACTTCCAATGGCAATCTGAGTTTCATGAAGAGAAAGATTAAAAGATCATCGTCTGGTTTTGTTGATCGGGATTTGGAAGACACTGCTACTTCTCCTACAAATATTTCCAAGGTCAATTATTTTTTCATATGATTAATGGGATTTTAATTTACATGTCAAACTTCCATGTTTTTTATGCAGGTTTGTAACATGGTGAGACAGTTTGACAAGCGGAAAGATGTCATGGGGATATCTCAGGTATTACGGTGCAAATTTATATTATCTTTAAAAAATACATAAATTATATACTGAGTTTAAAATTTTTAATTAGCTTCGATTTGATTTTTGTTGCAGGAAATAAAGCTTCAGGAAAGATAAAAGATGAAATAATGGGTTTTGATGGTGGGAAAATGCGGATCCATTGCTCGGTGAGGGTAGGTTTGGCTCTACCCTAAAATTTAAATTTAATTTGTTAAATGTTTATTTTATATATCAGTGTTCACCCTGAATATAATTATTGCTCACCTTGAATTAATTGTGTCAATATTTTTATTCAATTCAGAATTTAAATCACCAAGTTAGATCAAAACTAAAGCCTAAAATTTATTTAATTGAGACCTAAATCAACTCTACATCCAAACCCAATAACTATTCTCATTTTCCAACCCAAATAACAAAATAAACACAAAATAACTCTAACAATATTTTAGGCAAATTTTGAGGAATAATGTGTTCCATCCAATTTTTTTTGAATATACGGTGTTACGAGGGAAAATTAGTGAATTACAACAATTTCTACAGTGCCAAGGAGAGAACGTCACTTCCACTTGACATTCTCCATTTTAAATTAATTTATTACGACTGATAGTGTAATTACCTATAGAGGTAATTTATCAATAAGTTGACTTCTCAGATGATGATGTAATTACCTATGGAAGTAATTAGTTTAAAATGGAGAACACTTAAAGAAAGTGGCGTTCTCCCTTTGATACCGTAGATATTACCATAGACTAATTTTTTCAGTAATATCGTATATTCAAAAAAATTTGAGTGGGGTAGCTTATTTTCCTCTGAAGGTAATTTAATTGTCTTTGTTTATTTCCTTTGTCTAGGCTACTTCATTATTTAGGTTGATTCAGATATAAAATTGCAAAGCTTTGAAAAATAATATTTAGATCTCTCATTTTTATTTTATTTTATTTTATTTGTATCTAATCATATAAATATTATAGTTTATTTGATATTTGAAAAGACTCTTTAATACAATACGAGAAAGTCTATTTAAATATATTATTTAAAAATAATAAATACAGTTCTATTTAAAAATCTACACTTAACACTCACATATAAAATAAAATAAAAAATTATATTCTCAAAATTTGGTTAAATATAGACAAAAACAGTAATGTATAAAGTTATAATTGCATCAAAATTTATATAAATATATCAAAGAACAATAATCATTTGATAAATTAAATTTTAAGCTAATAAATGAATAAATAGGCTAGAAGAATTACAGCATATTAAGTCTTTATATAATTTTAATTTGAAATATAATTTAATCATTATCATATTTTTTTAAGTAAACAGTCAATACGATATTTAATGTACAATATAAAGTAGTTTATAATAATAAAAACACAACAAAAAAATTCTCACAAAAATAAAATAAAAAATGCAAATTTATTATTGTTACAGTGGGCTTAGAGTACTTATATGATTTAATTACAGTGAGTTTACCTTTAATGGAATTCGAATTTATATAGTTTTACCAATAGAGTTGGAATTCGGATTATTTATAATTAAGTTAAAAAAATCTAATATTTTTAATAAATTAGACTATAAAACTTTATTAGAAAAAAAGTAAATCTAACTTCGAGTAGTATGAGAATTCAAATATATTAAAATTAATTCAAATAAAAAATTATAAATTACAGTTCCTCTCTACATTGCTCTGCCACTATCACATTATCAAAGAAACCCTAATTTCAGGTTTACTTTAGATATTCTTCGGATTGAAAAACTTGTACCGCAAGAAAAGTACATTTTCCTTTATCTTGTAAAACGATGGAGAAAGAAGCAATCGATAATGACAACAATGAAGAAGATTGGACGACTGATGAGGTATCCTCTGCTGCCTCATGTCTTGTTTCTCTTCGGTATGTAAAGTTGGACAGCAAATCTGCTGCTAGGTTAGATAAGCAGATAAGAAAGTTTCTTGGAGGACAAGCCAAGCAAGAACGAGAGGAGGAAGCGAGTTTAATTATTAAGGGCAGAAGAAGAAACAATAGAATGTTGGATGGTTATGATTATGACCCGTCGGATATCCATCCGGTAGCAGCTCTCGCTGGTCTCATTACTGAATACTGCAAACCTTACCAAAAGCGACGCAAGCCTTACCAAAAGCGACTGATGGAGACTGACTTGAAGGGGGATCAATTGAGACTGCTTTTTTGCAAGGATCACGTCCAATAATTTATGTTACCATTGTTGAAAAAAGATGAAGAGTGTTCGAAATGGGATTCTGGTAGTTGTTTATGATTCGGAAGGGAAGGAATACGGCATGAGATTCAAGCTCTGAGGTAGGAATACGTATGTGCTTACTTCGACTGTCTGGTTAACGTTTTGTAAACATCATAGTTTGGTAAAAGATGTCGACATTTTCACTGCGTGAATGTTTCGTCATAGGGTAACTGTTAACAAATGAAAACTATATTCACTCTTCACTGATTAGAAAAGATTTACAACTCTGTTATTTATACACAGGTAAAGACCTTGAAAACTATTAACTAACTTCAGAAACTAACTAACAGAATACAAACTAATCAGTTATTCAACACTCCCCTCAAGTTGGTGGCTAAAAGATGTCTTTTAGTCCCAACTTGAAAGTCAAGTATTGATGTTGTTGTGTGCCAAGACCCTTAGTCATCAAATCTGTCAGTTGCTCCTCTGACCTTACATACTCTGCATGTATCACTCCTTGAATTTTTTCTCTAACAAAATGACAGTATATTTCGATATGCTTTATTCTTTCATGGAAGACAGGATTAGCTGTAATTTGCAGTGCTGCTTTACTGTCACAAAATAACCGAGCTGTTTGAAGTTCTAAACAACCCAATTCTACTAACAAACCTCTTAACCACACCATTTCAGATGTTGTTACTGCCATGCTTCTATACTCTGCTTCAGCGGAGGACCTTGCAACTGTGTTTTGTTTCTTTGATTTTCTCGAGATTAAGGATTCTCCCAACTTGATACAATAACCTGTGATCGATCTTTTTGTCATAGGACATGATGCCCAATCCGAGTCGCAATATGCTATTAGTTGACACTTACTTGCAACATCTAACAAGATTCTTTGCCCTGAATTTTTTTGATATATCTAACTACTCTGAGTGCAACATCAAGATGAGATTTCTTTGGTTGATGCATGAATTAACTTAGATGATTGACATCATAAGTAATGTCTGGTCTTTTATGTGTCAAGTAAATCAATTTACCAATTAATCTCTGATATGCTGACTTTTCTGGCAACAATTTATCACTAACCTCTTTGTTGCTCAAAAACTCATCATAACTTGCTGAGGTGAGCCTCTGATTTTGTTCCAATGGCGTTAAAGCAGGTTTGGCTCCACCCAAGCCTGAATCTTGAATTAACTCTAGAACATACTTCTGTTGATTCACTATGATACCAGTTTTAGATCTCAATATCTCCAAGCCTAGAAAAAACTTCAACTCACCAAGATCTTTCATTTTGAAATTTTTGTTCAAGATTCCTTTAAGTTCTTTAACCAAGCATTCATCATTTCCTGTAATAAGCAAGTCATCTATATATATCAACATTATTACTATGCTAGAACCTTTCCTCTTGATGAACATTGAATAGTCATTTTTACTTTGACTATAACCAGCATTAAGAAGTGCTTCCGTGAGCTTTAAATTCCATTGTCTTGAGGCTTGCTTAAGTCCATACAATGACTTTTGCAGCCTACAGACCTTAGAGAAAAATAAGATGAAACAGGGGAATCACCTTGAGATATTGTTGAAATTTCACGATGCAAAAAATAAACCCTAGCACCATCACCATTGTCAAATTGCTCCTTAAGATCCATCCAAACATGGGCAGCGCTGGAGGCAAAAACAATTCCGGCGGACAGATCGCGACTGACGGTGTTGAGAATCCAAGAAAAGGACGAACACATTGCATCGCTCTCACTGTGGATGCAAGGCTTCATCGTAGGCTGTTTTTTTTACAATTGTCATCGACAAAACCAAGCTTGTTCTTCAAGCCTCATAGATCGACTCCAAAGATTATAATTCTCAGGACCAACAAGCTGATGAGACACCAGAAGACTCCCAGGAGTATCGGAAGGATGAAAGAAAAGTGGGTGATTAAAATCAATTTCAGTTGAGACAGTCGCTGGAGCCATTGAAAGAAAAAGGAAAGGAAGGGTAAAAATGAAATGAGCCAAAAAGTACGTGAAGAATTTTTAGTGGCTAACTGATATCATGTTAACAAATGAAAATTATATTCATTCTTCACTGATTAGAAAAGGTTTACAACTCTGTTATTTATATACAGGTAAAGACTTTGAAAACTATTAACTAACTTCAGAAACTAACTAACAGAATACAAACTAATAAGTTATTCAATAGTAACAAAAAAACTTTGCTTTGTGATCACCGGTAGAAGGTCGCCGCCCGCCACAACCAACAATCAACAAAGGCAAAGAATTGCATAGACGACCAAGGAAAAGGCTTCTGGCTTAGCATTTGTACTACATATATTGCTAGGTTGGTACGTGTTGGAAACATTTTCCCTTCTTTTCTTTTGAATAGAGGCATGTATCTGTTATTAGGTGTGTCCATCGGATATAGTCGAGTTTAGATAAAAATTATCGAGATGAATTTATAAATCATATTTTATAATTTAAATTTTATTCGAATTTTTTTAATTAAGTTTGCTCGAGTATCTATTCAAATTTAATTTTAAGGATTTATAATATTATATTACTACTTGGTTTTAATTTAAACAGTGTTTCATAAACGTACATGATATACATATATATCTCTTCATACGTGATATAAATATAATATGAAAAGTTGAGACTTAACTAAAACTTGAAAATTGATATGATCAAATTTATAACTCAAAATTTATAATATGAAAAGTATTTAATTTAAATTTTTGAATTATTAGAACTTCTATTTTATAACTCAAAATTTATTTGAAATTTTTTGAATCAAATCGAGTTTTTCTCACCCCTAATTTGCTTTCACTTAGTGATCAAATTTAAGCTTAATTGTCAAAAAAATTCCTAAACTATATATTTTTTCTCAGTTAGATATTTCAAATATTTTTCGACACAAATAGACACCTAACATTTTATTTTATAACCATTTTAGGTTTTTCCGTAACTAACGTTAAAATATTTTTGTTAACCAATAAAAATATGTCAAGCTATAGAAATTCGAAAAAACTTAAAAATTATATTTTTCTAACCCCTGAAATCCCAAAACCCCTAATACAAAATCCTTAATCCTTAACTGAGCTACAGTTCAATAATTTCATCCATTAATTTTTACAATACTAATAATCACTTAAATTTGTTACGGAGAGATTAATAAAGATATTTTCTATCATCTTTTATGTTATTTTTAGTACGCAAGCATTTTTTTTTTATTTTTTTAACTTTTGGGGAGATTCGAACATGAGTGTTCTAATGAGAAATAAGATAATATTTATCTTAAAAGATTTAATTTTAAATATATATACGTGTTATCAAAGATTTAAAAAAATATAAACACATATACCATCCCATAATAACATCATTATATTAAAATAATTGCGAGGATATTTGATTTGTTATTTATAACACGTGATTTTGGGAACACTTGCTCCGCCAAAAACCTTCAAGTTTGAAAGGCATTGGCTGGGAGAAAAAGGATGGTAGGAGAAATTATATATCCTTTCTAGTTATTCGATTTTTCGAGTTTATATATTTAATTTTATTATTTATAATACTATAGTATAGTTTGATTGCAATTTAAACGTCTTTCATTTTATATCTACATACATATTTTTTTTATATTATTTTTTACATGCGTAAATAAGATTTTAAATTATTATTATTATGATTATTATTATCATCAAATAATTTAGGTATAAATATGTCATTTCATTAAATCACATGTTTCGCTAAAACCCTCGTTCATATCTATTTAAGACCAAAACTAAATAAAAAATAATAATAAATTAAATATGATAAGTTAAATAAAAAATTTAAAAAAAACATAATATAAATCACATAATATAAAAGATATAAATAAAAATTATGTTAAATAAAATAAAAATAAAGCTAGGAAGTGACCAGATTATTGAGAAAAGAAAATTAAAATGTAAAAAGAAAAAATAGACTGAAAATAAAATTATAAGAGTTAAATGTGCAATTAGTTCCTATAATTATTAAAAATTTCGAGTTATTCAAGTTATTCGATTTTCATTTTATAACTTAAACTTTATTTAAAAAAATTTTGAGTCGAATTTATAAAATTTTGAGTCATATCAAGACAAATCTAGTTTTTTCGCCTCAAATCGAGTTGAAAAATTTAATTTTTCGAATTTAATCGAATATTACTCATCCCTAAACGGATCACTAAAATCTCATGAATGTTCTGCACGAATCACGATAGTAATGACTTGTGTCATGATTTGTTCCAGAATATAAACAAGAACAAAATTACAAAGGGAGTAAATCTGGCATTCTTTTTCAGGCTAAAGTTTTTACGTGGATGATAAAGTTTTACCCGATGGATTAGAAAAATCTGAAGTAAAAATATACCCGCTTCTGTTGCAGCTGCATTGTTTGCCGAACAATTGTATCTCTGTCATCTTTCAGGTACTGCACCGTCTGGTTCATGAATGTGTCACGTGGCTAAAATTTTAAACCAGCCCAACGTGCGGCCTTAGACGAAGTAACTGAAGACAAACGCTTAAGTAAGCCTTCTCAACACTTACGAAAGATCAAACTTCCCAAGCACCGACAAACGCAAAGCGTTATAAGCGGAAACGAATCAAAAGAGATGAACGCGGAAGAACTCTTCAAGAACGCTCAAGAACAAAGAAAGAACACTCAGAGGATTTTAGAGAAAATACCTTTATTCCTTAGAAAGTTGGAATACTCTCATACACTCTGATACATCAAATGAGGTGGGGAAGACCTCTATTTATAGTTGAACTCCCCTCGATCCTATATTCTATACAGATTTACACCGAGGCTATGATACAACCCTATCCATTTATAAAGCATAATTCTAGGAATATTCCCACCTAATTATGAAAAGTATCTTCTTTGTTCACACAATGTGTTCACACACCTTGGATGGATAAGGCTCTCCCTGGATCGAGCCAACGTTGGTGGTCTTCTCAATCCCAAAATAACCCTTGTACTTATTTGGACAGGCCAAGTCGCACCATGTGATGCTAATGTCTCGGACCCCAACCTACGACCCGTGACATTCTTCCCCACCAAACTTGGTGACGCCCTCGTCGCGCCACTCGTACAAGTCTGAGTTTGATCCTGGAGGTACTTCACTCATTGACCCAGCATTTTCTCTCTCCGTCAATCCTTCGTCACTGAAGCTTGACGCCTCATTGCTCTCCGATAATGCAACACCCATTGACACTTTGGTCCCCTTAAAGTTCGATGCATCGGCCACCTTGTCCACGGATGGCTCCTCAACGGCTCCCATGTCAACAGGCCTGGGCAACTCTTGCCCCACCAAGGAATTTTCTTCAATAGCCTCCAAAGTGATGTTTCCTTCCTTTAGAGCATCCTCGGTAAGCTGAATGGAAGTCAGCTTCTCGATCCTCCGTCCCTTGTCTCGATACACGGGCACAACACAATGTTGTTTCGGATCCAAAATGTAGACAACGTTGGAACAAGGGATGATAAGAGCTTTAACACGATCGAGGAAGTTAATCCCCAAAACGAAATCAAAGTCGTCTAAATGGATTACCTTGAAATCTTTCTTGGCCTTCCATTCACCAATTTGCAGATCAACTTTCCGCACAGTCCCTATAATAAGAGCTTCCTTGGCATTCACAGTCTTGATCTTGTCGGTTAAGTCCACAACTTTAAGACCAAGATCCACTGCAGCCTTCTTGGACATGAACAAATCAATTGCCCCAGTATCCACCAAAGCACTCTTCGATCGTCCCACCACATTGATGTCGACAAACATCAACCCATTCTGCTTCTTGCCTTTCTTCTTGGCAGAACTCAGAATAATCGAGCCAAGCTTCGCAGCCTCATCACTCTTGGGCTCGTCCACCATGGACTACTTCACTCGATCAGGGCACTCTCACGCTAAATGCGGCCTTTTACATCGGTAACAATTCTGATTCGTTACCTTCGGCTTTTCACCTTTAACGCTGGCGATTACACCAAGTCTACTCGTTGGGTCACCATTTGATTCGTCGTCCTGCTGGACAATGGCATCGAGGCGGCTCTTCTTGTTTGGAAAATCCTTCACTACTTGAGGACCTTCACAATGATAGGACCTTACGCTTCCTCTATCCTTCTGCTCATATGGCTTGTCATACCGATTGGACTTGGGGGATGGCTTTCCCTCGAAGCTCCTTTCTTCGGGAACCTCCTCGTCTCCCCTACCATTACCCTTGTTTTGGGGCTTCTACAATAGATTCAGCAGCGATCATCGCTCCTGAAAGGTCTTACACACCCATTCTCTTCAGCTCTATTCTTGCCCATCTCTAGAGACCAGATTTGAAGAGATAAAAACCTTCCGATTTGCTGAAGTATTTAATTTGCAGCTTGAGTTCAGTAAACCTTTTCACATACTCCCGAATTGAACCGTCGTGCTTCAATTGGTGAAGTTTTTCTCGAGCTTCCTCATTGGCATTCTTTGGATAAAAATGCTCCTTAAGCTCAGATTGGAAATCCTTCCATGTCTCGATTGGAATGTCATCTTCATCTGACTCATAACATTTGTTTTGCCACCACAATAAGGCAACATCAGTCAAATAGACTACAACAGTGTTTACCTTCTCGGCATCATCAGTGATGCTCGTTCCCCGGAAGTATTGCTCCATGCACCATATGAAGTTCTCAACATCTTTCGCCGACCTGGTTCCATTGAACTCTTTGTGTTTTGGGATGTCCTTCACTGGTTTAGGTGTGGTTGAATTTAACACACCGTTTCACATAGCAGCCTGATAAACCAGAACTTCCGCCTTGAGTCCCAACATTTCCTCCCTCAATGCCTCAAACTTGGCTTCGAGACCATCTCTCTTTCCCTCCAGCTTATCACTTTGTTCATCCAGTTCTTCGAGGCATGTGTCCACCACGTCGAGTCGCTCTACGGAATCCTTCACGGATCCTTCAAGCCTGGTGACTTTGTCCTCAAGTGCAAAAAATTTGTCCCTTGAGTTAGCCCGACTTTCTTTGTCATCCTGGGATTCCACACCCTTCTTGCTAGCAGCAACAACAGTCTCCCGCTTTAGTGCCATCTCAAAATCGATGCTTCGTACCACGAACGACTAGAACGTTGCTCGAACAACGCTCTGATACCACTTGTCACGTGGCTAGACTTTTAAATCAGCCCAACGTACGGCCTTAGGCGGAGTAACTGAAGACAAACGCCTAAGTAAGCCTTCTCAATACTTACGGAAGATCAAACTTCCCAAGCACTGACAAACGTGAAGCGTTCTAAGCGGAAACGAATCAAAAGAGATGAGCGAGGAAGAACTCTTCAAGAACGCTCAAGAACAAAGAAAGAACACTCAAAGGATTTTAGAGAAAATGCCTTTATTCCTTAGAAAGTTGGAATACTCTTGTAGCGACCATTTTTTAAAATTTCTTAAGTGTAATAAAAAGGTGCTAATTTGAAAGGGTGAAAATTTAAGGATTTGGAAATGAATTTGGGAATTTGAAAACAAATTAAAAATGTTGGAAAACAATTTGAAAATTTATTTTAAAAAAAGGGAGTCGCCACCGGTCACTTTGGTAGACCGGACACCGTAAAACCAGAGATTCGAAGGAAAACGGGTTCGAGAGTCGGTTACGATTAAAAACGGGATTAGCGTTTAAAACCGCCCAAAATTGACACCTTTACAAAATAACCGTTTGATTAATTTTGGATTTTTCGGATCAAAGTGGCATTTAAATTATGGTTTGATTAAAGATTCGAATTTATTTAAATTTTACCGCATCTTTATCCGAAGGTAAACGTATACACCGCCACCACTACGTTTGGTGTCGGATCCGTTACGACCGAATAAAGACGTAATTATTAGGCTCATTAAATGATGGGTGTAGCTTAAACAAAAGAAATGTGAACAAATACGTGCATAGATTACAACTACATGAATAACAAAAATGAAATGTACAAATAAAGACAATAAATATAAAGCAAGTAAGAATATGAAAAAAACGTATGCACCATTAAAATGCATGAATGAAAATAAAGTATATCATAATGTAGATGAGACATAGACTAAACATGTTAAGTAAATTAACAAAATAAAATAAGGGTAATTAAAGAAAATAAAATAGTACTGGAAATGACCAAAATAAAAGAAAATTAAAATTTAGAGACGAAATTGAAATAAAAAACTAACTTTATCCCTAAACAGTGACCAGATTGAGATAGTTGGAAAACATCTGAGCCCTCAAAATGCTATTTTGAAGCGTGAAAGGGCTTAGAAAATAAATTCCAAAACACGGAGTGGCCTGTTTGTAATAAAATCAATTTGAAATGGAGATTATGACCGATTTGGTGACTAAATCGTAAGTATTTAAAAATATTCAGGCCCTCAAAGTATTATTATGAAAGGAGGAAGGACTTTAAAACAACTCCCATGACACGGAAGGTTTTGAACCGAATAAAACCAATTTTTAGAAGGATTATCACTAAAATTGGTTACCAAATCGAAAGCTCTTGAAAACTCAGAGGGACCACGCGCGTGGTTTAAGAGACACGGAAGGGTTTAAAAACGCAAATAAACCATTTTAAATAAGGGGCTAGGTATATAACACAAACGCAAACAAGAAAATAAAACCCTTATTCATTTCCTTCAAAACCAAGAACCCAAAACCCCTCTTTTCTCTAAAATTTCCTGGAGAATCATAAGAACATATGAATGTTCTTCATCTCCACCGCGAACACCCAGAAACCGGCCACCGCCAGCGGTGGCCGGCGAACCCAAACCCTTTTTTTTGCCTTTTCGAAAATCCCAACCTCTAAACAACTTTCGTTTTGCAAAACAAAGATCAAAAACCCTTTGTTTCAAAAAAACAAACCGAAAAGACTTCACTCCTATATATCCGAAGACCTCGGTTCGTCTATCCTTTCTTATTGGTTCACCCCTATTGATCCGAGGACCGTGGGAATTATCACCGGTCGAAAGAGACGAATAGAAACGCTTCAAAACGGTAAGAAAAAAAGAAACTAATCCCTTATTTTTTGTTCTTGCATGCAGAAATAGAAGAGAGAAAAAAATATTACCAATAAAAACTTTGACTTTTTTTGATTCGAATGTGGGAGAAATCCCTTTACATGGTGTTGTTGGCTTTCTTTTATAGCTGAATGGAAAATTACATGATAAAATCGAAAAGAAAATAAGCCTAAATGTTTCTATTGGTTGCTAGAAATTTTGGATGTATTTGCCTCTAATATGGCCGAAGATGCTTCTGATATATTTGTTATGGCCTCTGTGATTGTCGAATGGTCTCCTCTGATGTTTGTTGGCCTTTAATTCTCTCTTTTTTGGTTCCCTTGATGTTGTACGAATCTAACTTCTTTGTTTCTTATGCATGCGTGGCTTGCGGAGCGGAGGAGGGGACCACCGGAGTACTCGCCGGCGATCGGAAAATCTGAAGAGTCATCGGGCAGTCGAATGGTCTTGCGCGTGAAGCTTACGCGTGCGTGGAGAGCCCAACAGACGGAGCGTGGGCGCGTGCTGGAATTCCGGAAGCTTCTCCATCTTTGATCTGGACCGTTGGATCTGACCTAGATCCAACGACCCAGAATGGGCTGCACATAAGAAAAAGGGGATTAATTAGGGTTTCTTTTAGGTTATAACCGGTTTAGGTATCCGGGTTTTGGGCTAAAGATGTGGGCTAGGATTTAAATATTTTTAATTATTTTGTAACGGGCTTGTAAATGGACTCTTATAAATTAAAAAAGTTTGGACTGACTTTAAATAAAACAGGCTTTTTTATTCATTTTAATTGTTTTTAGGTTTTAATATTTGCATTGAGTTTTATTTTAATTTGTTATATATATATTAATAATATTAACGAATATGTTATAAATATATTTATTTATGGTGGATATCCATATATTAAGTTACACTTTAATGGGCTTTAGTATTAGGGTTTAATACCCATTGAAATTAGGGTTTCCATCTTATGCCTATAAATATAGACTTTTGGCATAGCATTGTATACAACCCTTACTTTGAGAATATAATAAAATCTCTCTCCCTTTTGTCTCTCATATTTATTCTTCTATTTTATTCTTGTTCTTTACTTTATTCACAACACGTTATCAGCACGAGTTTGCTCAGAAGATTTTTATTTCAAGTCTCTTCAAAGATTTACCCGGTATGTTCTTTTTCAATCTTTTATATTTAATTTATAAAATAGTATATATACGATGATGATTATGATTTTTCTCTTTTTCATGTAAATATTTCTATTTTTGTCTAATGATATTATGTGTTTATTTCATGTCATTAATATTTTGTTTTAATAATTTAATCCGAGTATATTGGCTGGACATCCCGTTCTGCGAGGCTACTGGTCTCAAAGGAGGTTCTTTTTAAAGGACCTTGTGGACTGGTTTAACAACGCCGCGTATGAGGATTAAATTTTTATTCTTTGAATATATTGAATATATATTGGCTGATCAATTACTATTTAATAGTATGAATATTATAAAGTTTATATTTGCTTGGAAGCAATTTTTTTTTTATGTCGAAAAACTCGACTATAGACTTCTCCCAAGTTCAAGTTACGAAAATTGTCTTGATCAAAGAATTTTTATGGGAGGCATTCCCTGAAGTGAATGCATGCATGATGATTATTCCATGCAATTATTGGATTTATGACATTCCTTAAAGTGAATGCAAGCATGATGATTATTCCATGCGATTATTGGATTTATGACATTCCATGAAGTGAATGTAAGCATGATGATTATTCCATGCGATTATTTGATTTATGTCATTCCCTGAAGTGAATGCAAGCATGATGTTTATTCCATGCGATTATTGAATTTGTTTCATTCCTTGAAGTGAATGGAAACGTGATAATTCACTATATGGTTAATGAATAAAACTCAATTATGTGCCAGAGTATCATTGATGAGGATATGTTAGAAAAAAAACATACTCCATTTTTCATGCCAACAATGTTGTCATTCAGACACAATATCGTGAAAAAGGCTTTAAGAAATATTCCAAGTTAATTTCTTGCCTTCTTGTGGCTGAGCAAAATAATGAGTTGCTCATGAAAAATTATGAATATCGCCCAACAGGCTCCGCTCCATTCCCTGAAGCGAATGTGATATTATATAGCGGAATGAATAAAAGCCACATTAGTAATTGTGGTCATGATTGAGATCATAAAATAGACATGGATAAGATGATTATTTTGAGAATACTTATATCCACAAGAAGTGGAATTGTAAAGATGTCAAGAATGATAGAGATCAGATTAAAAATCTTTATGTTATCAAAGTGATGGTATAAACCATTGATCTCGTACTTGTCAAACGCCGAAGCATTACGGACTTTATTCATAATCATGAATGATAAATTGAAGAAAATATAATCAGATTTTCTTTGTGGCGAAAATAATGACGTTATTAATCCAACTCAATTGGATATTGATAATTTTTCTCATAGTCCTTCAAGAGAATAATTCGCCATTTATTTTATTTCCCTTATAACATCTAAAAGAAATAATTGATCTTTATTTATTTTGTTTTATTTATTATATATTTATGTTAATTTATTTTACATATTATTTATTCACGCTCTATGTTAATTTATTTTATATATTATTTATTTATATTCTATGTTAATTTATCATTTGAAGAATATTATCACTTCTGGAATGAAATCTACAATGAATTGTGGTTATTTATGCCAAGCAAACAGTGCAAGTACTCATACTATACTTAAGCATAAGAAATATTTTCCCATTTAAATACAAGGGAAAATGTGAGTATATATCTCAAAGTACTGAAATATCAATGCTTCGGAAGAGCTTTTGAGAGCTTATCTTTCATAAATAAACGAGTTGATATAATGTGCTATATTTAATATTTTCCATTCCCCGAAGTGAATGGTACAAAGCACATATTTTTCATTCCCCGAAGTGAATGAAATAAAGCACATATTAAAAGGTGCATAATTATGTACATTTTCCCATTTTAAATGCAAGGGAATAATATGAGTACTATATCCGGAAGTACTAATATCACAGAAAGCTCCGACAGAGCAAATATGTTATTGCTAAATAAGACTTTATCTCATATTTACAGTGCATTATACCCGTTGAGCAAATATGTTATTGCCAAATGAGACTTTATCTCATATTTACAGTGTATTATGCTCGTCAAAGTCGCAAAGAGACTTATTGAATTTTAAAGATATTTACAGAAATATATTGAGAATATTAGTCAAGGGATGCTGACTATCTCAATATTACGAGTATAAGGAAATCTTGGCAAAATTACATGCACTGTCATCCATATTGTACTACATAAGAATTAGTACAAGTTGAAGCTCGTGCTATTGTAAACAATATGTTTACTGATAATTTTATTTGGCATGACCGGTTAGACCATCCCGGTTCAATTATGATGCGAAAATTGGTTGACACTTTCATGTGATCATTTATTGAAGAACTAAGATTTTCTTCATGGTAATATTTCACGTGATACTTGCTATGAAAGCAATTTGATTATACAATCATCAACATCTAAGATAGAGTGCTATTAATTTTCTGGAACGGATACAAGGTGATAAATATATGGGCCCATACACCTTTCTAAAAGATCATCTAGATATTATACGATTTTTATCGATGCATCGACTAGATGGTTATATGTATCCTTGTTATTAACCCGCAACTTGGTGTTTGCGAGGCTACTTGCTCAGTTGATAAAATTACGAGCACATTTTCCAGATTATTTTCTAAAGACAATCAGTCTTGATAATGTTGATGACATGTAATTTTACATGTAGTATCATAAATTCGCATCAAGCCAACAAATGATCATAAGTTCTCCCCATTACAAATGGTTTTTGGTCAGGAACCAAATATTTCTCATCTTAGATTTTTTTGTGTGTGCGATATATGTTCTAATTGCTCCACCACAACGCACAAAGATGAGTTTTGTTGGGAATATATATAAGAGCTTCTGATAGGGGATTTATTTACAATCCGATTTACTGACTATCATTTTAATGAGTCAGTTTACCCAACATTAGGGGGAGAAAATAAATAGCTGGGGAAAGAAATAAGTTAGAATGAATTATCATTTTTCTCATTTTGATCCACGTACTACACAATGTGAACTATAAGTTCAAAGGATAATTCGTTTAGCAAATCAATTGCCAGATGATTTTGCTGACCCTAAAAGAGTGACTAAGTCACGTATACCAGCTATGAATGCTCCGATTAAATTTGATGTCATGGAAGGACAAACTCTAGTTGCTAATGAGTCTAACTTACGCTTAAAGCGTAGTAGACAAGTAAGTTCCAAAGATAAGAGATCATCGAAAAAGAAAAGGAGCTATATTTTATGATGGTCTGATTGAGGAATCAATGATTATGAAAATCTCTAGAAGAGATTAAATGGTCTCCAACAGAAACATTGACATAACTCAGGTACCTGATAATAAAGAGATCTCAATAGATTATGTCATGTCTGATAATAAGTGGAACTGAAATTAAATCGACGTCGTTAATATATTTGCATGCAATATAGCACTAGAGATTTTATTTGATGATGTGGATCATGAATCATTGTCAATTGGGCAATGTAAACAAAGAAATGATTGGCCAACACGAAAGAGGAAATTGAGGCGAAACTAAAATCTCTTTTGAAAAGAGAAGTATTTGGGCCTATAGCCCGTACATTGAAATGTGTAAAGCTCGTGGATATAAACGAGCCTTCGTGAGAAAGAGAAATCAAAAGGGGAAATCATGAGATATAAGCTCATTTGGTTGCACAAGGATTCTCACAAAGACATGAAATTGATTATAAGGAAAATATATTTCTCGGTGGTGGATGCAACTACTTTTAGATTTTGATCAGTCTGACAATAAATAAAATTACTCGGTTTCTGCCTAATGGGTGTTGTTACATCCTATTTGAATGAGCCTCTTGATAGTAATATTTACATGAAACTTCCGGAAAGATTTAGATTGCCATAAGCAGTTCATTCAAGTTCTCGAGAATATTATTCAATCATATTTAATATATCTTTTTATGGCTTGAAACAATTTAGGCGTATTTGATATGATCGCCTCATTGAATACTTATTAGCATAATGCTATATGAATTATTTCCCCGAGCATTTTTATTAAGAGATTTAGCTCTGAATTTTTATTGATTGTGTATGTCGATGATTTGAATATCGTTGAGACTCGTGAAGAGACCTCCTCAAATCCTTGTGCATCTATCGACATACAGAAAAATATTGAAAGAGACTTTACATGCATAACGCATATCTATTTATCACCTTTATGGTTGTTGTTAAGTCTCTTACTGTAAACAAAGATTTTTTTCGCATCACGAAAAGGGTAATGATATTTTTAGTCTAAAGCACAATATACACATTTTTTTGATCTGGAAGCATCGTATCTTAACTGGTCCAGAAATATTTTTTAAGTGCTACGAGATCATTACCTTTAAAATAATTGTTATGCATAAGGCAAAACCGAAATATGTGTTTGGCTAAACATATCCTGAAGATATGTGAATGTTTTTTACAAGATAAGATGCAAGTTATCTTGTACAGAGATAATACAAAATTTATATCTCAAGGTGGATATATCAAATATGATAAAACGAAACATATTTCTTCAAGTTTCGTCCCTCATGATTTTCAGATGAATAATAGTCAATGAATCATTTCAAGCAATGATTTGGAAGATTTATCCACTAGTGCATGATCTACTTTAATATTTGAAGATTGTATTCAATATTGAATTATGAAGATTCAAAGATCTTATGTGATATTTTCATGAGGGGAGTAAATACGCGTTGCACTCTTTTTCCCTTAACCGAGGTTTTGTCCCAATGGGTTTTCCCGGTAAGTTTTTTAATGAGGCAACATGTTATGCGTATCAAAGATGTGTGTACTCTTTTTCCTTCACTAAGAATTTTTTTCCCACAGGGTTTTTATCTTAGTAAGGTTTTAACGAGGCACATTATCTTCATGGATATCCAAGGGGGAGTGTTATAAATATATTTATTTATGGTGGATATCCATATATTAAGTTACACTTTAATGGGCTTTAGTATTAGGGTTTAATACCCATTGAAATTAGGGTTTCCATCTTATGCCTATAAATATAGACTTTTGGCATAGCATTGTATACAACCCTTACTTTGAGAATATAATAAAATCTCTCTCCCTTTTGTCTCTCATATTTATTCTTCTATTTTATTCTTGTTCTTTACTTTATTCACAACAGAATAATAATAATATTTAATATTTAATATTTATAATAATAAGATAAAACTTTAAATAAAATAAATAAAGTAAGGAAAATTAGAATAAATATATCATATAATATTTTTTGATTTTTCACATAAATATAAAATTATAATAATAATGTAATAACTATACATAAAAAATTAAATGAAGGAAGAAAGGAAAGTAGCATATAATTTTTTTGATTTTTTTGTTTATAATGAAATTAACAAAATTTAAATGATAATAGTAACAATAATAGCAAAATATATAGTATAGTAATACTATTAGATTTTTTAATTAAAAACACATATAAAGTAATATTTTTTGATATTTTTTTTTGGTTTAATAAATACAAGCCCGTTAAAATGAAACAAAAATTTAAAACCCGGGTTTGAACCCCGGATAAAATTAGTGATTACAACTCTCATACACTCTGATACATCAAATGAGGTGGGGAAAGCCTCTATTTATAGTTGAACTCCCCTCGATCCTACGGTCTATACAGATTTATACCGATGGCTATGATACAATCCTATCCATTTACAAAGCATAATTCTGGTAATATTCCCACCTAACTATGGAAAGTATCTTCTGTGTTCACACAATGTGTTCACACACCTTGGATGGATAAGGCTCTCCCTGGATCGGGCCAACGTTGGTGGTCTTCTCAAGCCCAAAATCACCCTTGGACTTATTTGGACAGGCCAAGTCGCACCATGTGATGCCAATGTCTCGGACCCTAACCTGAGGCCCGTGACAAATGCAAAAAGCCAATGAAAAGTAAAAAAAAAACAAGACATAAAAATCAGAGCTAGGGTTTTCACTAGATGAATGAGTCGACTCACGAAGTTTGAAACAGTGCCTTATTCTGGGTAGGCCTTAAATCCTTCATCTTCTGAATTTCCTCGAGAGGAAGGAGTTACATTGATAACTTTAAGTTTGCACTCTTGTATCGTGTTAGCAAATCTCTTGGTTCCAAGATGGTGAGATCAGTTGTAACCCTTTAGCCCGTCTTAGACAGAACCGACTCTAAAGGATTACATGGGGAATACCGAACCAAACTCGTAAAGGCCCGATCTGATAAACAACCATGAAAATGTTATATACTTTTTTATCTTATCTAAAGACATAATTATGTTCTTATATGTTTTGATTTCATGCAAAATAAGAACGAAAGCAATTCAACCTCAATTGAGCACTCGATTAACACATGAGCGACTTAAGGACTAAAACATGAATATTTTAAATTCGTATGACAAGGTAGAAATTCAATCCATCAACGTTCAATTAAACATATAAAGAGCACTCATGATAAATTTCAAACCAAACGGAGCATTCTAACATCATCAATTACATAATTCACTAACTAGGGACCAAAATTTAAAACTTCTACTTTCTAGGGACTATATCCGGTTTAAGTTAGCAAACATGAAATTAAGTCAACTTCATACGTCAAGGTGAAATTTCAACCCAAATTAACATTCGTAGCAACCATATTCGAGAATATAAAGATATCCAGGACTAATATGCAATTCCGATAACAAAAACCCATAATTTGACCTGGAGTATTGGTACAACTGAGCCCTGTATCGATATCGTGAAATGGCAATAACCAACTTAACTACCAAAGGCCAGAGGTTTCGAAACTGCCCTTGAAAGTTTCGAAACTTTGGTGTCCAGTGAACTCTAGGTATCGAAACCAAGCCCCATGGTTTCGAAACCTAGACAAAATTTGCCTAGGGTATCAAGACTTGTTCTAGTGGTTTCGATACCCCTGTGCCCAGAAGCATAGAATCAACCATTTTAAGTAGATTTAACTCATTCAAAACACCATCAATGATCACTATCAACTATATGCATAATTTCTAAACATTAAGAGCAAATTATACAACCAATTGAAACCATCATAGACCTCACAACTCTTATAGGCATGCTTCCTAACTTTTCACAATAGTCAAAACCATACAAGGGTAAACATACCACAAGCAAAACATAATAGCATACCAATCAAATCAACGATAAGAAATCATGTTCATAGGTCACTTTTACAACCCTTCTTGCTAATTCAAAACAACCTCTCTAAAGACAAAGTTTACACATTGCCAAGTCTTATTTATTTTCTCAAATCATACCAAAAATGAGTAAGGTTTCTCCTCTTGAACCACTTTCTCCAAATGTTATCCGGAAAGCCTTTATTTCTCTACAAGGATGTAAACAGAGATTAAGCAAAACATGCTTACTGAGGTAGCTCTAAAACAAGTTCATCAATGCAACATTTAAAACCATATCTTGTACTTTTTGTGCTAAATCAAAGTATGCATAAACAAATCATGCTCATGTTCATACTCAAACCAATTCATAAATCATGCATATTGGCGTTCAAGTGACAACAAGTTGTGAACCTTAAGCTCATCGATTACACGGATTCCTTATACCACAATTAGAGACACTTGGTCTCAACATGCATCGGTTGGACACATAGTCACCCTTGTTACATGTTACCCCCACTATGTATGGTCGGACACAAAGTCACTCTTGTTTACGTATGGGTCAACTATATGTAAGGTCGGACACAAAGTCACCCTTGTTTACATATAGGCAAGCTCTACACGCACGGTCGGACACAAAGTCACCCTTGTTTACGTGTAGGCAACATCAATATTTTCATAATCTTTATAGTGCACTTTATCCTAATGACATGTCATTTGCATTCGTAACTATAGTTAGTGTCACTAAGCCAATATCATTCCAATCATGCATGTTAACTTGTTGTTCATAATGCATTCAAAATATGTTCATCAAGTGAACCAAAATCATGCTCAACGGCTTAATCAAATGTAAGGCAAATAAACACAATTTGTTCCAAATCATTCTTATGCTTTCAAAAGCCATGAATACCATTCTAAACCATGCATTTACAACAAAAAACACATGCATGCATCATTTCAAAATCCAATTTATGCATTCACAAAATTACTACGAAAACATCTTCCACAAGGTTATTGCAAAATAGTTAAAACTAGGAAATGCTTCCGAAACCATAGAAATCACTTACTCTTGAACTATGGAAAGCTTTTACACTATTCCATAATTCCCAAAACAGAACCAAACATTTGCGAATTGCTTTTAACCCAAATTCACTCACCGACAAGCAAAACAAGCTTTCGTCGATGCTCCAACGGTAACGCCAACATACCAGCCACTCAAGAGCCTTCTTGCACTTCCTCTACATCACCAAAATAGATCATATACACATTAAATTATTCTCAACACAGCAGTAACATTGAACCTCCACAACTCTACCGAAAACCAAGCCGAAAAGGCTGAAAACTAAGCCGAAAAGACCAAACACTACACCAGCCACTAACCTAGCGAATCTAACACCTAAAACTCCTAAATTATGAACTAAGAAAACCTTCAAACCTTCCTTATACCTCCAGAAAAAACAGAGCATCAAAAACATCCCATAAAATCACCCGAAAACCACATCTAACAACACCGATTCAATTATTTCGGGATTAAAACTATGTGAGACCATTACAAGACTCATTTAATCATCCAAATATGTATAATTTCATAGAAAATCGTCCTAATTACAGCCTTAAACAAGATCCAACTTATTTTCTTGAAATTTCCATAAAAACTCCAAAATCTTGAATTAAAACACAAAATCAAATTAAGATTAATGATTTGTAGGCAAAATGCTTGGGAATATCGAATAAAGAACCTTAGAATTAAAAAGAAAACCATAAATTACCTTTGAGATACATCCACCAAAATTGACGTGAATTCTCCTCTTGATTTTTCTTGAAATTGACTTAGGGTTTTGTAAAACAAATTAAGAGGTTTTGTCGAGGATTAAATGCTGATTAAAATGATATGAATCTTGAGAAAAGTGGAGAAGAATTCAACAATTGATTTGAGAAATCATGGAGAGAAAATTAGAGAGAAAATGATCAGAAAATGAAGTTAAAAGGAAAATGTGATTAACCGTCAATTAAAACCAATTTTGGTGAATGATCTCTAATTAAAACATTTTTGGGTTAATGGCCCTCTAAGGATTCTAAGCTTTGGCTTATTTTTCAATTTAATCACAAAAACCCAAATTTTTGAAAAATTACAATTTTGCCACTAACTTTTCAAAATTTACATTTTAGTCACTAAAATAGTATTTTTGCTTAATCAAACCAAATTAAGACTCAATTAACATTCCATTATCCTTAAAACATTATTTTAACATTTTTAAAACTTTTCTAGAGATTTACTATTCACCCAATTAAAATATTAATATTTTAATTACCCGGAATTAATGAACTGAAGAAATCAGATTTGACCCAAATCGAACCTCCCTAACCAACACTTAGACTTTTAGACCCAAATTCGGGATGTTACATCAGTGGTCACCGGAGTACGATCAACATGGTATCAAAGTTAGTCGATCCGGTCACCACTCACTAGAGTTAGGTAACCTGGTTATTCTTTTTATTTCTCTCGTATTTTCTCTTCGTAGAATGACTAATTCTACTAAAGGCTCAACATTCCATGTTTGAAAAAACAACAGTTTGCAAGTCTCAGATGATCCAGAGGCATCATTCTTTGCTAATAAACAAGTGAATGTTAAGCTTGATGACTATAACTTCTTTCTCTGGAAGTAACAAGTCATCTTGATTATAAGAGGGCATAAACTGGAGCACTATCTAAATGAGTCATTTTCGATTCCTTCCAAAGTTTTTACAAGTCCAGGTTAGGAGATCAACATCAATTCAGCTTATCGGAAGTATCGAAAACAAGATAACTCTCTTGCATCCTGACTATTATCCACCTTAGTTACTAAAGGAGTCATTACCACTGTTGATAAATAGTAACTTGACTCTGGAGCTACACATCATGTCACATGTATTTAACCTTTTGGACAGAAGACTCAAGGTTACACAGGTACGGGCAAAGTTTATTTAGGTGATGGTTCTACTTTAAATATTTGGGAAAGTTATTATTGACACACATACTAGGTATCTTAAACCTAATCAATTGGTTAGTGTACCTAAGATTACAAGGAACTTAATGTTAGTCTCTCATTTCTCATAAGATAATTCGGTATTCTTTGAATTTCGTAATGTTAAGTGTTTTGTTAAGGATAGCTCCACAGGAGACATCATGATGGAAGGTCAACTGGAGGATGGTTTGTACTGTTTTAACCTCAGTTCAACACAAAAACAATCCAGAGCTCTGTGCAATACCACTACTACAACATATGATAACAAGTGTGCAAATGAAGAAGACAACAAAAAACATTTCAATTACTGACTGTGGCATCAAAGACTTGGTCATCCTGTAGTTAAAATTGTCAATTCCTTATTAACGATACCTATAGATGTTAATAAAATCCAATTTTGTACTGCTTGCGAATTAGGGAAGAGTCATTAGTTACCGTTTTCTTCCTCTAATATAGTGTATAAGAAGCCTTTTGAACTTGTTGAGGTTGATGTATGGGGATAAACACTTGTTAATTCTCTAAGTTGGCAATATTATGTGACTTTCATAGACATGTATAACAGGAATTGTTGGTTGTTTCTTTTTCATAATAAATTTGAGGTTGCTTCAGCTTTTAAGGTATTTTCTACTATTATTAAAAATCAATTCTCTACTTCTATTGTCGCATTAAAAAATGATGGGAGAGGGGAGTTTAAATCTCTCGAAACAGAACTTAATATTTCAGAAATTCAACATAAAGTGACTTGCCTACACACATCACAACAAAATGGTGCAATCGAGAGGAAACATCTTCATATTATTAACACAACCTTAACATTGCTTGCTCAAGCTCAATTACCTATCCAATATTGGTATTTTGATGTACTTGGTGCAGTTTCTTTGATCAATAGGTTACCTAATCCTTTATTGGAAGGCTTATCTCCCCACATTAGAGGCTTTATGGTACACAACCTGACTATAAGTTCCTTAAAGTTTGTGGATGGCTCATAATGTTTCCCTTGTTTCACAGCCTACAATCCTCACAAATTTGACTTCAGATCGAAACCTTATGTATTCTTAGGTTAATGAAGTGATTATTTCACCTTCATTCCCTCTGTCACCTAAGGGACCATCTGAGGTACAACATTAAATAAATGAAATATCATCTGAAGATACAACAACAAATCCTATAAATAGTAATGTTCCATCACAAGATTCAGTACCTTAGATCCCAATTCCAACATCACATGTTTCAGAAGGAGTTCAGGAAGGTTCAAGGACATATAGTGGATATTTAAGGGCCTATTTTAATAACTCATAAACCATAATTTTAATTAATAACCCAAATAACTTAATATTAATCCTAAACACCTATTTTTCATCAATACAAAAACCTATATTCTTAAAATTTCGACTTCTCTCTTACAAGAAACCAAATCCATCATCTTTTCAAAGGTAAATACCAATCTTTTCAATAAAATGCATTTGGTTAATTCTTTATATTTTTTCATCAAAATCTATTCGTTTTTCTTCGATTTTACTTGTTTTAAAACCTTGTAAGGAGGTTGGGTCAATTTTGTAGGTGAGAATCTGTCAAGCTCTTTTCTATTTGAATTTTTATTACCGTTAATTGTTATTTTATTTTTATTTGTGTTTTGACAGTTAGGGGCTTTAATGAAACTCTGCGTTTCATCTAGGAGGAAATTAGGGTTATCTTTGACCCTGTATTGTTCGAACGACATGAAATGAATGATAAGAATTATTTTCTCTCTCTTCTCATCTGAACCTCTAGATCTTCTCTTCTCATCTTCCTCTTGTTTTTCTTGAAATTGTTGGTGGTTTAAGATTTGCAGGTTAGGAGACTGATATAGGTATCAAAGCCTGCTCGATTCTGTTATGATGACTTGGAGTCAAGCTGCGCAGACGGAGATGGCTAATTTGCAAGCTGAAATTTCTAGGGTTGATAGCTCGATCGATGGGAAATTGCAAAATCTGAAATCGGATATGGAAGCGGTCATGGAAACGAAGATACAAGATTTTAAACTTTCCCTGATGGCTGATTTATAGACTATGATTGAAAGGGTTTTGAGGAAACGGATGGTTCCTGAAGAGGTGACAGAGGAAGAAAGACTGCTGACCGCACCGAAAATGTTGGGGGCGGCTCCTCAACCAGTTCCAGGAGCTTTGACGAGTCAGTTAGGGGAAGAAGCTATTTCGGTGTGTGAAAAGGAAAGTCAATCGGAAAAGGTAAGTCACCCAAGTGTTCCAGCTTTAAGGGAACCTTGACAACTAGTCCACAACTACGCTTACAAGCTTATGTGCCCAAGATTCGATGGAGAGGATTTTCGTGGATGGCTTGCCAAATTGGAGCAGTTTATTGAAGCAGAGAAAGTCTCTGAAGAAGCCAGAATTCGGTTGGTGATGCTCCATTTGGAAGGAAGGGCCCTTCAGTGGCATCAGTTTGCTACAAGGAATTTTGGAGATTTGAGAGGGTTGTCTTGGAACCAGTACCTAGGCTTGTTAAAGGATCGTTTTGCACTAGGGATTTTCGAGGATCCTTTTGCTCAGTTGGTGGCCTTGAGATAACACGAGACTGTGGAGAGGTTTTATGACAAATTTGTGACAATCCTCAATCAGGTACACATCCCCAATCAGTATGCTTTAAGTTTGTTCAAGAACCACCTGCGTATAGAGATTAGTAAGTTCTTAAAATTACTACAACCGAAAACCTTAGTGAAAGCTTTCCATATGGCCAAGCAACTGGAGGCTATATTTCTTACAAACTCTAAAGGGAACACTCTATTAGCTCAGAAAAATAGTCCACCTTCAAACTTATCAGTCCCTAATAGAGCTTTTAACACTATTAAAAGTATCTCCAATGCATCAGTACCTTCACCTGGTTCCAGGAGTATGACCCCTGGCCAGACAACTCCAAGAAACATAAAGAATATGGGGAATCCCATTGGAAAAGGGAGGTGTTAACTACTGTAGAGATTGAAGACAGAAGAAAGAAAGGTTTATGCTTCTGGTGTGCAGAAAAGTACACACCTGGCCATCGATGTGCTAAAGCCCAACTCTACCAAATATCTATGGATGGAGTAGAGGAGGAAGCCGAACCAGAGGAGTTTCTAGACTGTGAGGAGAGAGAAGAGGTAGAAATAATAAAGGTGGAGAGTCCATTGCTATATTTGCAGGCTACGTGGGGGGTCCTCAATTCAAAACAATAAGATTGAAGGTGTTAGTCAAGGGAAGAGAGTGGATTGCACTTGTGGGCTCAGGAAGCACCCATAACTTTGTAAATGGGTCATTGGTGAAAGGTGCAACCTTATCAGTAGACCACAGAAGCCCCTTGAGAGTGACTTTGGCTATTGGCAACTCAATGGAAACTGTGGGGTTGTTTGAAGCTGTGGTTTGGGAGACACAAGGGGAGGAGTTTCAAAGTGACTTTTTGGTGGTACCCCTAAGGAGTTGTGACATGGTTTTAGGGGTGCAGTGGTTGTCCACTTTGGGACTGATTAATTGAAATTTTTACAGAAGTTACCATGAGTTTCCAGCACCAAGGGAGGAAAATTAAATTAGAAGGAGTGCAGCCTGGTTCATTGATGAGCATTGAAGCTAAGGAGTGTGTCAAGTTTCTATAGAGTAGTGGAAGTCCTTACACAGTTTGCTTACTGATGGATGCATCCATGGAGATGCAACTGGAAGGGGAGACTAAACTTAAAGGGATTACAGAATTACTGGAAGGGTTTGAAGATGTTTTTAAGAAATCAAAAGGGTTCCCACCCGAGAAGAGTCATGTTCACAGAATTCTATTAGTGGATGAAAATGCAGTAGTGAAAATTCATCCCTATAGATACCCCACTTTTCAGAAGGATGCAATTGAGAAAATGACCAGTGAGTTGCTGAGTACTGGAGTGATAAGGGATAGTACAAGTTCTTTTGCTTCACCAGTAGTAATGGTAAAGAAAAAAGATGGTGGCTGGAGGATGTTTGTGGATTATCGCAGACTAAACCAACTTACTGTTAAGGACAAATTTCCCATGCCCATTATAGAAGAGTTATTAGATGTATTGGGAGGGATTTTTCAAAGTTGGACTTGAGGTCAGGATACCACCAAATCAGGATGTGGGGTCCAGACATAGCTAAGATAACATTTAAAACTCATGAGGGCCACTATGAGTTTTTGGCCATGCCATTTGGGCTGACCAATTCCCCTGTAACTTTCCAATCCCTCATTAACAAGGTATTCAAACCCTTGTTGAGAAAATTTGTGATAGTCTTCTTGGATGATATCCTAGTGTATTTTGCCTGGGATGATCATTTGAAACACCTAAAGAAAGTTTTGGGGTTGTTGAGACAGAGTCAATTGATGGCTAAGAAAAGCAAATGTAGTTTTGGGGCAACTCGAGTGGAATATCTTGGGTATGTCATTTGTGAAGGGGCCATAGCCATAGAGGAATCTAAGGTGGAGTGTATAAGGGATTGACAAACTCCTAGAAGTGTGAAGAAAGTAAGAGACTTCTTGAGGTTATCTAGATATTATAGAAGGTTCATTAGGGGGTATGGGGAGATAGCCAAGCCTTTGACTGACTTATTGAAGAAAGAAGGGTGAAAGTAGGCTGAAAAAGAGCAGTAGACTTTCGAAAAATTTAAGGGGGCAGTGACATCTGCTCCAGTTCTGAGTCTGTCAGATTTTGGGAAGATATTCATTATGGAAACAGATGCCTCGGATGAAGCTGTAGGAGCAGTTTTGGTTTAGAAGGGCAAGCCATTAGCCTTCTTTAGTAAATGACTTGGTATACGGCATCAAGGGTTATCCATTTACGATAAAGAAATGCTTGCAGCATTGCTGGCTATGAAGAAATGGTCCTCATACCTCATCGGAAGGCATTTCAAAATAAAAACTGATCACCAAAGTTTACGGTTTTTGACTGACAATCAAGCAATTACCTCTTCACAACAGAAGTGGGTAGCAAAAATGATGGGTTACGATTTTGAGGTCATCTGTAGAAAAGCAATACATAACTGAGTGGTAGATACTTTATCAAGGAACCCAAAATTTTTGGAATGGTGTTCTTTGACAGTTAGTAATGTATGATCACCTTTGATGATGAGAGTGATGAGTTCTTGGCATTTAGACTAGAAACTAAAGGGAATTATGAAGAACATGGAACAGGGAAAGGGGGGACATCCTAAATACAACTGGGATAAAAGTTGCCTGAGGTGAAAGAGGAAACTGGTGGTAGGGGCAGATCCAGAATTGAGGAAAGAATTGTTACAATACTTTCATATTGGACCCATGAGAGGACACTCGGGGGCAAAGGAAACTATAAAAAGAGTCTCCTCAATTTTATATTGGAAGGGGATGAGAAAAGAGTTAGGGAGCATGGTGAGGGAATGCAGTACATGTCAGCGATATAAGGGAGAATTGTAACACCCGAAAAGTTTACTGCAACCACTTCTAGTCCCTGAGGCAGCATTGAAATCCATTAGCATGGATTTCATCGAGGGTTTACCAAACTCGAAGGGAATGAAGGTGATCATGGTGGTGGTGGACAGATTAATCAAGTATGGTCACTTTGTGGCAATAGCACACCCCTTCACTGCAGTAAGTATTGCTCAAGTGTTCATGGAGCATGTTTTTAAATTACATGGGATGCCTGATGATATAATCTGCGACAGAGACCAAGTGTTCATGAGTCTCTTTTGGAGAGAATTATTCAGAAAATTGGGCACCACCGTAAATCCTTCCACGACTTATCATCCTCAAACAGATGGACAGATAGAGAAGGTAAATCAAAGCTTAGAAACATATTTGAGGTGTATGAAAGGGGAAAAAACAAAAGAATGGAGTGATTGGCTTCATCTGGCAGAGTGGTGGTACAATACCATCTACCACTCCTCGATTAACACTACCCCACATACTGCCCTTTATGGTCAAGAACCGTATAGCCATTTATCATACTTGGCTGGAGATTCATCAGTTGCTGCAGTAGATAGAAGTCTATCCAAAAGGGAAACAACCATCAAGATGTTGCAGTTCTATCTTTCAAGAGCTCAAGATCGCATGAAACAACAAGTTAATCGGTTCAGAAGGGACTGTGATCTGAATGTTGAGGAGTTTGTGTATTTGAAGTTGCAACCATATCGACAACAAACCATAAACTTGAGAAGCAATCAAAAATTGCCCCCCAAGTGGTTTAGCCCTTACAAAGTGCTGGATAAAGTTGGGAAGGTGGCATATAGGCTGCAGCTACCTCCAGGGTCGAAAGTACACCTAGTTTTTCACATATCTCAACTGAAGAAACATGTGGGATCTAATCCAGTGCAGGAAGCATTACCATTGGTGGGTTCGGATGGAACTATGATAAAAGAACCTGTGAAGGTGTTAGAAAGGAGAATTGGCAGAAGAGGCAACAAGGTAGTCACAGAGGTTCTGGTGGAATGGACAAATACTTTCCTGGAGGATGCTTCATGGCAAGTATTGTTTCAGCTTCAGCAACAGTTTCCAAACTTTAATCCTTGAGGACAAGGATAGTTATCAAGGGGGAGTATTGTCAGACTCTTTCTTATTTGAATTTTTATTATTGTTAATTGTTATTTTATTTTTATTTATGTTTTGACCGTTAAGGGCTTTAACGAAACGCTGCGTTTTATCTGGGAGGAAATTAAGGTTATCTTTGACCCTGTATTGTTCGAACAACATGAAATGAATCATAAGAATTATTTTTTCTCTTCTCATTTGAACCTCTCGATCTTCTCTTCTCATCTTCCTCTTGTTTTACTGGAAACTGTTGGTGGTTTAAGATTTGCAGGTTAGGAGACTAACAGAATCATTCAAATATCTGAAACCTAAAGTTCTTTAAAGAAATTCCTATGTTCTTGGTTGATTGAAATAATCTTTAAAGTCTTGAATCAATAAAATCAGTTTTTTTGATAAAAAAATCATTGTTTTCTTGATTTTCGTTCAAGGGTTTTACATGGCTATTTTTGATGCCTAAATACATGAATCTTGAAGTTTTTAGATGTAATTAAGATGGCTTTTAAGTATATAATCCTGGACATAAGATTTAGGTGGTGTTTAGAGAGGTTTTGGTTAGGTTTTATGGTATTTTTAGGGGATGCCATGTATTGGTCCGACTTTAGGGATTTTTGGGTGCGTTTTAATGCACTAAAACCTATGATTTTGATGCTTGAATCAATTCAAGAGGTAGAGGAACAATTTTGAGGGAGATTGGAAAGCCGAATTGCGTTTTTGGGTGACTTGTCAAGCAAGTTTCTGTAAATCGATGAGTGGATTATGAGGGTTGTCGATTTGACAGTGTTTTAAATGTGTTTTAAAAATTTTGGGGGTGTAGGGAAGGTGTGAAAAACCCCCCTATACTTGGAAGTAATTTTTAACTAATGTTTTCTTAAAAGTTCTCATATTATGCCTTGTTTTCTACTATGTTTAGTCATGCTTGTGTTATACTTGTGCATATGTGAATATGCATGTGTTTCAATGCTCATGAGATATTTTTAAAAAGTTTTTATATACATATGATATTCTCACGATTTTGTTTTAAAAACATTAGAAAAATGGTTTTTACCGGTTTATGCAATTGATGCATGAGATAGTGGGGTGCATGTGTTTAATTCATTGTTTTTGACTTAAAAATTGAGTATTGATTTTGTTTTTTATTGGATTATTATGTGATGGTTAAGAGAGATAATTTGATCGATCAATAGGATGATAGTGCACTAAATATATAAAATGCGTACGTGTTAAATTCCTTACTGATGCATTAAGGGATCTAATGTTGAGCGGTATAAGGGACTTTATCGCATTCAGGTTTACTAACTAACCTAGACAATAAGGTGAGTTTTGGCATGGTGGAACTAGACCTCCAAGTAACCTCGTTGAAGGGACTGAGCGAGAGTCCGTTTATTCCAACGATTAGCGGTAGACTAATCGGATCATTAATACCAATATGGCTTAAAAAGCAAATGTTTTTAATTTGCAATAAGAATTTCATGTGTTGTGAATTATGCACAAGAGTTTTGATTTAAGCATGCTACGAGTAGCATATAAGACTTTTATTTTGCTTATTAAGCATGTGTTTTCAAAAAGGATTTTGAAAAAGGTTTTGTTGCTTGGGAGCCATGGCCACTTGTTGATTTTCTAAAGATGGCCTTGTTAGCCATGAATGTTTTTCAAAGAGCATGAATTTATTTTTAAATTGCTAAAATTAGTTTAATATGGACAACATTGCAAGGAGTTTTTATACTTTTTTTATTCACTCACTAAGCTTATGCTTACCCTCTCATTTACCTTGAAATGTAGAGTAAATAATGTTGAGGCAGCAAGGGGTAGCAAGGGGAAGCAAGGTAACCGCCAAGTAAAAGCTCAAGTATATCTTTATAACATTAGTAGAGGTGAGAGAGCAATGAGGATGAGATATTATACTAAGAATAATTTTTATACTTTCAATGACTAGAATGATTATTCATGTTGATGTTAGCTTTTGACTTGGATTTGAAATTGCCTATTGGTATACCTTTAGTTATAATAAAGTTACATTAAAGTTTAGATTCTTTACGTTTTAGTGCTTAAATCTTGAGAACGAAATTAAATGAGTTGTGGATATAATTTTATGCTGAAATTTGACATGCAAGCATTTAATGAACTTAATTAAAGAATGATAACACTAGTTTCATAATTATTCCTTTAGTTTCTTAAAAATAACATTTTGGCCCCTAAAGCATGTTTATACGTTTTAGGACTCGTTTCTTATCTGTTTCCGCTGCAATTCAATATAATATGTGCATGAACGTGTAGGATCAAAATAAAAAATCAAGATATGATAAAAAGAAATTTTTTAGGGTAGTTTATCAGGATGAGTCTCCGGATTAGCCTTAGTATTCCCTGTGTAGCTCGTTCGAGTCGGGTTTTTTCTAGACTGGGTCAAGGGGCTTACAGAGACTCCACCTATCATCTCTCATAACAATTTTCATGGCGAGTCCTCGCATGATATTACTCATGAGGTGGTCTCCACTCAGCCCGATAATTGTACAAGGGATATACTTATACCATCAGTTGCGTCAAGATCTAGTCTTGTGGATCATCAAGAAGGATTGCAGTCTAGTTGCAGTAGACAAATGGGTGAGACTGCCAATACTGGACAACTTGGAGAAGCAAGTGTAGCCAATGATACAACAAATTTACCTAGGGTGCAACCTATACAATCTACTCGTCAGAATTCACACTCCATGGTAATTAGGAGTAAAGCAAGAATTTTTAAACCAAAATTATAAAGTATTGAGTGTTCTCTAGTTCCAGATAGTGTACATGAATTCTTGCAGAATCCAAAATAGCGTGATGTTGTCTAATTAGAGTATGATTCCCTCCTCAACAATGGTACATGGTACATGGACCTTAGTGAAGCTACCAGAAAATCGTAGGGCCATAGGTTGCAAGTGAATTTTCAAAATAAAACATAATTCTGATGGCTTTATCAGTTGTTATAAAGCACGTATTATTGCAAAAAGGGTACTCTCAAATTCTAGGTCATGACTTTAGGGAAACTTTCAGCCCTTTGATAAGATTCTTCACTGTTAATATTCTTCTCTCCATAGCTGTGAGTAATAAGTGGCAAATATAAGGTAGGTTGATGTTAACAACGCCTTTTTAAAAGAAGATTTACATGAGGATGTTTTTATGAAACAACCTGAAGGATTTGTTAAGGTTGCATCAGATGGTACTAAACTTGTGTGCAAACTTCAAAAAGCTTTGCATGGGTTACGACAGACACCTCGTAACTGGTTTAGCAAGCTAAGGGAGTTTCTACTTGAACTTGGTTTATACAGTTCATGTGCTGATTCATCTTTGTTTGTTCATAAGAGTGAAGGAAGTGTAACATTTATAGCAGTCTATGTTGATGATATTTTAATTATAGGCTTTAGATTTTGTCATGTTGATCATGTTATTAACATGTTGGATGATAGATTCTCTCTAAAGGATCTTGGTTTGATTTATTATTTTCTGGGGATACAAGTTGTACACACCAAGAATGGATTCTTTTTAAATCAAAAAAAAGTACATCGAAGAAATACTTGCTAAGAATGGTATGATTACAACTAAAATAGTTGATACTCCTATGGCAATATCACCAAAACTAAGCAAAGAATTTGATGTTTATGCTCAGTTATATTGCTATACAGTAGGCGCTCTTTTGTATGTTTGCCACACTAGACCTGATATATCGTTTGCTTTAAATAAAGTTGCTCAATATATGCATCAACCAAGACATATTCACTAGTATACTGTGAAAAGAATATATACTTGCAAGGAACTTAAAACAATGGTCTATTACTTTGTTTTTGTACATATGATATAGAGGTTCAAGTTTTTTCTGATGCTGACTGTGTAGGTGATATCGATGATCGTAGATCAATCTTTGGGTATTGTATCTTCAGAGGTTTGTATTTTTTAGCTTGGTGCTCGAAAAAACAACGTTCGGTCTCTCGACCGACAGCTGAAGTTGAATACATGAGCCTTGCTGATGCAACTTCAAATATTTTATGGGTGAGAGCAGTTCTCAGTGACATGGTTGTCTCTTGTGAAGAACCATTGAAAGTTTGTGCGAAAAAACCAGCACGGTGGCTATGGGAGCCAATCCAGTTCTGCACTCGAAAAACAAACATGTAGAACTGAATTTATATTTTGTTCGTAAGAGGGTCTTGTCTCAGCAATTTGAAGTCAATTATATTCTAGCACATTAGCAGACAATTAATTTATTCACAAAACCTCTAACTGTGATCAGGTTTCAAAAGTTGAGAAATCGTCTGGGCGTTTGGACAATTGAACAACTTGAAGCAAGAGAAAAGTAGGGTGAATATTAGGAAGAAGGACATGCGCTTGTTTCTTCTGGTTCTTTACAACCCGATTTTTCCTTGAACCGGCTCTTTACAGATGCATCCTGGTTCGTTATCAACAACCCTGGTTTGTTAAGGGTTCCAGGCAGTTATAACTTATAACAGATTGTCTTTTTCCTCCATGACAATTCTGATACAAATCTTGGCTATATAAATCACTGAAAATAACACTGGCAAGCATCAATCTCCTCATATACTTATCGCCTACATTGCTTTCCATAAACTTCTTCCTATTTTGCTTTCTGATTTCTTTTTCTTCAACCTAGTTTGGTTTATCCTTCTTGAGCTAGGTTGACATTGTTGTCTTTATGGCATCCGATCGTGTTAGCAAGTCTCTTGGTTCCAAGATGGTGAGATCAGTGGTCAGTGGAGTACGATCGACAACACTCTTGTATCTCCCTACTGCTTTCCTTATTAAACTGGGTGCAATTCCAGACACAAGGATGACATTCCAAACATATAAATAATATCATAAATTATATATTCTAAAATGTCGGTATTCTTACAGTATCACCCGGAAGGTCATCCACATCAGTATTTGAAGCCACTACAATACTTTGTAGCAGAAATTTATCTTTGCATTGCATATCTGGGGGATATTCCCTTTGAGGTTGGAGAGTGACTGAAGTTCAACTAGATCAAACAAAACCAATATTTGAAGCCTCTAATGAGATGGTTTTAGGACAGAACAGATTACCTATGATGAAAGATGAATCCCAAGGCTTGACAACGCCAGTATTTGGTCGAACAAAGTACTTCTTAGGTGAAGTTGTTTTAACCTAACAGGATAACGTGTTGGAAGGGTTATTAATTAAAACCATATGTACAAACATATGAAAATCAAACAAGCATGCATTTGCAAGTTGCAACGCTACCTTAAACGCCACATGGTGTTCTGTGTTGTTCACCACTTTAAGATCACAAAAGCTTGGCTTGTCAAGCTCAACTGAAAACATGAATGAATAGCAATTGAATCATCAACTTTCACAGGCATCAAATGGGACTCTATGTTTACAATTTCATGCATGCATGCATACGAGCAGGTATGAACCTACCTAGGGCTGCACTGTACCCTTAAAAATTTAAAGTTTCCCTATATTTAATATATTTTTTTTATCGATAATCTAATTTTGTATCCCTAAATTCTTATAATTTTAAACCCTTATATTCTAATATAACTTCTTGAAAATTTTTACCCTTATATAAAATTATAGTTCCGTACTCGTGTACAAATATGGAACTTAAAAACGAACTTGAGGACATTGCGTTGGACAGATATCAACTGGTTATTCCCATCAGCCGTCATGACTGGGTCCACCAACCTCCACCGCCGCCAACACTATATCTTCACTCTTATAAAACGAATCAAAATGTGGCGCATAATCTTTCTAAACCTAAGAATGAATGATAAATCAACAAAAAGAACCCTAAAACGTAGAAAAACCAATTATGTATAGAGGGTTTTCTAGTTTGGTTTTTGAAGAGAGGGAGGAATTCAGTCAAAGTTCATGAACTGAACTAACATGTGGTGCAAACTCCATCTGTCTGTCTCCATTGAAATCCAAGGTTTCCTCTTTTCTTTCCAAGCAAAGATCTATATAGCCGCAAACAAAGTTTACGTACCTCTTAATAGTGCCTCTTAACGGATGATAATGTTGGGAATAGAAATCTTTTGCTTTAACGATGTTTCTTTTCATGTCTTATGTTAAAAATAAAAAATAAAAATTAAATTATAAATCTTAAACCTCACACGTTAAAAAATACATCGTGCCCTTAATTCTCTAAATCCTAACCTCAACCCCTAATCTTAAACTCTAAACCCTAAACCTTAAACTCACTAATTTAAAGTGAAGACACCAATGAAAACTCAATTAAGAGGGAGACAATTTGCACCCTAATGGATTATTAATTTTATACAAGTAACAATATATAATTTTAAGGTAAAATATATCGAAAGCAGAGCTGGCTATAAGGGGAAAATCCTTGAAGAACCACTCAAGTCTCTAATCACTCTTAAATTTAATTATTTATATTTTAAAATTTTTATTTTTATAATTTATCAAATAAATAAATAAATTTAATGGTAAAAATTAATTGTTTCTAGATAAATAAATAAAACAATAAAAATAACATGTCTAAAATATTAAATTAATTGTTTAAACTAATGAGATGATTAAAAATTCTTTTTTTAGTATTTTTTTATGTCGAAAGGTAAAAAATTAATTTCTAAGCTCTAATACTAAATTCTAAATCATAATTTTTAAAATCTACATTAATACTTTAAACTCTAATCTTAAATCATAATCTTGAATTCTAAACCTATTTTTTATTGTTGGTGCATAAACAGAGGCAAAAAAAAGGACATATAATTTTTATTATTATTAAAATATGATTTCGTTATATAAGGGTTCATTTTTAATTTTCGTTCAGGGACCTGAAAATCTTCGAGACACTTTGATCAGAAGTCATTGAATTATTGTTTCTTTTTTATTTTGTTCACGGAATTAATTTTTTTTTTGTAATACGATTACCAACGTTAATTATTTTTCTTATTTTATCATCGACGTTTAACTTTTTATTAAATTTTAACAAAGTTGTTGACATATTTTTCTATTTTTTTAAAACGGTTTAGAACTTAATTCTTAAAGTTTTTTTAGTAAAAGGATAAAAAGAGGCATGATTAGGGATAAATTATTTCTAATACGAAGGTTAATTATTTTGTCTTGGCTGATCTTTTACCCAATTTTATTTGTATAGTCCATTAGTTGAAAAATATTCTCTCTTCACTTTACTTCTTTTCTTTCAATTGTTTTATACTTTTCTTTTATTTTCTTTCGAAACAGTCGCTTAGCATTAGCCTGTTACACCTACAGATACTCATATGAATGCTGCCAATGGAAGCGTAGCAAATTTTAGAAGGTGTAGGAATGAAATTCTACCCCCCACATTTAGTTTTAGTTCAGTTGAATCGGTTCAAATTAGGATGCTCACTGGAGACGCTGATGGCAAAGGTGGATGGCCACGGTTTGGTTTCTAAATGAAGATAATGCTTACAAGGGAAGTAAAATTTAGTGGACCAAATTATAAAAAAAAAAAAAAGAATTCAAAAACAAGTTAAACTCTAGAAAATGAGGACCAAGTTAAAGAAATGTTTGGGAGCTCGTGTGGAATGGTTTGGTCCCCCAAAAGGTTGAATGCTTCTTACGGAGAGCTGTCCAAAGTCGAATTCCAGTTCGCTCAGAGCGGGTTTGATGTTGGTGATGCTCTTATGTGTGTGCTATGTATATGTTCCAACGAGGTGGAAACGGTCGAACACTTGTTCTGTCACTGTGTAGTCTCGTGGAGAGTTTGGGAAGCATGGTGTAGTCATTGGAACGCGAATTTAGTAATTCAGGGGTCGTTGAAGTCGTTACTTTTGGTATGGGATAATTTGGCCCCGAAGCCCTCGTTAAAGCCTTTGAGGAGCCTAGCTTTTTGTGGCATATTGTGAGATAATTGGTTGAAGTAGCAGGCTAGCAGCACTGTGTCATGGTGACTCCTTAAAGCCTGTTGGTACCTATTTATTTGTCATGCTGCATGTAAGGTTTGGGAGCGTTGAATGGGTACAAATAGAGTCTTGGTGAGTTACGGGCTTAGTTTCTTATGAGTGGAATTGTTATTATATTGCGTAAACATTTACTTGTTGTACTCTTTTATTCTTCTAATCAGGTTTAGAGAGGATTTTTACTAAGGTACACATCGGATCTATATCGTATGAGTATTGTTATGAATCGTATTTATTTTCTTTCAAAAAAAGTTGATAAAACATATAGGACTAAAATTATTTTTCTGCCATGTCATCATATTTATTAAAACTTTATAGAAAGTTAACGGTCAATAACTAAAATAGAAAATATATGTAATGTTAAGGGTTGTTTTGCTAAAAAAAATAGTTTAGTGATTAAAATAGGATAAAAAATAGATTGGTGACTTTCGGTGCCTATGAAATTTCTTGACTAGTTAATTTGTCTTTATAGATGATTCTACAATAATCGTTATGTACTCTTATGTACCACTAATCATGTGTACCGCTATGTATCATTAATTTTTTTCATTATTTTTAAAATTATAGGGATCAAAATTGATATTAACCTTTTTTTTAAAATATAATTTAAAAAATTATATTATATTGTTAAAATTTTCTTTTTGAATAAAATAAACAAATGGTAATTGAAATTTGGTAAATTATTCAATTTAGTATCTAAACTACCAATTACTTAAATGTTATCATTAAATTTTTAGTTTTCTTCAAATTGATCATTGACCTATTAACATCCATTAAAAGGGTGATGTGACAATTAAAATATTTTGTATAACATAAAACCAAAGTTTGATTTTGATATAACAAATTGCTTAAGGACTAAATTGAAAAACAAAATAAATTTTTAAGTATTTTTAAGTCTCACAAATTAACAAGGATTTTAATAAAATGTTTCTAAGTCAAAACTTAAACCCCCTAAATCTTTTGAAGTTTTTTAAGCTAATTTTAAGATTTTTGTACAGAGTTCAAGAAATAAAAGGACACAAGTGCCTTGATGAGGAATTGGTAGCTCGGTTGGAGGAAGTTCAGAGAGGTGAGGTGTCAAACTTTGAGGTATGAGATGCTGCATTCATGTACTTCAAAGGTTGTTTGTGTGCATCTTCTTTAGAGGATCTAAGGGATCATATCTTGGGGCAAGCTCACCACAGTAGTTCCTTGTACATTCAGGGAGTAGCAAGATGTATTAAGATCTTCGACCTTTCTTTTGGTGGCCATGTGTAAAAGAGATGTTCTCTGGTTTGTGACAAGTTATTTGGCATGTAAGCAAGTTAAAGTAGAACATCCAGTTCCTTCGGGTTTACTTCAGCCTATCCAGATTCCATAGTAAAGTGAGATCGAGTGACCATAGACTTCGTTACCGGGTTACCGATGACGTTAAGGAAGCATGATGTTGTTTGGGTTATCTTTGACAGGTTAACTAAGTTGGCTTACTTCTTACTGTTAAAGATTGGCTTCAATTTGGAAAAGCTAGCATGGTTGTACATCAAGGGGATCGTGAGGTTGCATGGTGTACCGTCATAGATCATATCGGATGAGGATCTGAGGTTCACAACAAGGTTATGGAAGTTTATCTATGAGGCTTTGGATATTAAGTTGCACATCAGTACAACTTTTCACCCTTATAACGATGGATAGTCTGAGAGAGTTATCCAGATTTTAGAGGATATGTTCCAGTGCTGTGTTGTGGACTTCGCTCGGAGTTAGGAAGATCAGTTCCCGCTTTTGGAGTTTGCTTACAAAAAAATTTATCAGTCGAGTATCAAAAGGGATCTTTTGAGGCCTTGTACGAGAGTGAGTTTAGGACACCTTTGTGTAGGACCGAGCTTAGTGAGAGAAGGATAGTGGGTTCTGAGCGTGTTAAGAAAATCGAAGAGAGGTGAAGATAATCTAGGTAAGGTTGCAAGCATGTATTGTGCACCTTGAGAAAAATCGAAGTCAATACGGATTTAACTTTCAAGGAATAACCTATCAGAGTTGTAGAGCTTCAAAATAAGAGTATACCTTTTGGTGAAAGTGTTGTGGAGGAATCACGGGATCGAAGAATCGACGTGGAAAGTTGATGAGGCATAGGATCCCTTGTTGTGTCTCTTCCTGTCAAGTAAATTTCAAGGACAAAATTTTCTTTGAGGTGGGGAGAGTTGTATGGACTCGGATTTCAGATCCGAGTGTCAGGTTGATCCGAAGCGTTGGGATTCGACATTTAGGCCTCGTTTAGGCCTCGAGTTTGAGTGTTGGGCTGATTTTGGGTATTAAGCTTTTGTTTTTTTGGTTGTTAGTGGGCCAATAAGTTTTGGAGAGGGCTTTTTGGTATTTTCACAACGATAAGAAAAATAGAAATAGGGGAGAGTAATGTTTCTGCAGGGGTGTTTTTGGGTGAAGTCATTAACCCTCTTTTTCTTTCATTCTTCTCATCTTCTTCCTCCCTCATCTAAGGAGAGAGTGATTTAAAGCTTTAAACTTGGTTTTTTGGGGTTGGAATCTCGTTTTATAGCTTAAGGGAAAGTTGTTGGGCTGAGTGTGATCTATCAAACAAGGTAAAAAGGTTAAAGTTTGGTAGTGGAAGGTTTTGAGTGAGTTTTAAGAAACAAGAACGAAAAAGGAAGTTTGTTGTTGGATCCTTAGTTGTTAGTTAATGCTTTTGGCTTCCTAATCATTCATGGGAAAAGTCTAATGGTTGGTTGATCTTTTTCTTGTAGAGAAAGAAGTTGGAGCTTCACCTAGGAGTCTTGACAAGGAGGTGGCTTGAGGAGATGTTTTTAGCTGTTGTGGCTTAAGGTTGGTACCTCTCTAACTCCCTTTTTGCATCAAGCATCTCATGAGTTTAGGTTGCATTACTTGTGATATGCATATTTGATTGATTTGGTAGCTTAGGAAGCCTTTAATGGTGAATTTTGTATTTAGATGTTTGATGGCTTGAAACTGATAGCAACACACCTTAAACTCTTTCAATAATGTTTAGGAATAATTTGAGATTAACTGGTTAGGTATAAGGTAACGTTTTAAGAAAGTTTTTGGATACAAACATGAATTTTCGTGTAGTCATATCGATATCGAGTATCCATGTATCAATACCCTAGAGAGGAAACTAAGGCTTAGAATGCAGGCATTTTGGAATGTCATCCTCGTGTTTCGATACCAAAAATTAAAGTAGCAAACTGTTTTGATACATCAAGTAGGCGTATTGATACGAGTAGGTTTTCCTTTTGGTCTTAGAAGCTATAGTCTTAGCGTATCGGTACGCCAAGGGGGCGTATCGATACTAAGACGTTTCGATACCCTCTTTGTAGGCGTATCGATACCCCTGGATAATCTACCTAAGTTTTTAAGGTTGAGTTTGGGGTTCCATAAATTATGTTATGTGTTCCTATGGGTTTATTAAGCTATAATATGAATATTAAAACCTGGACTTGGTGATAATGACTTCGATATGATGAAATATTCTTGAGTCTTGGTCTTTGGTTTAGTTATGGTATAGTTTGGTGTAAAGATCCTAGGTGGATCATCTTTTTTGGTTGAGTCCTTGTGTGTTGGGAATCCGGATACCCAAAATAGTGTTGCAACACAAAGAAGGCCAACCGATGTAACATTCCGGGTGATGAATTGAAGACTTTTCCGAATGAAGGATCCCAATGTTGTCTGGACGTGGGACTTAATCGAAGATGCTTGATGGGACATTCCGAGCATGGGATTGAAGGATCCCAATGCAGGTTAATACGTGTAATTATGGTATGGGAAGATATTATTCTAGGTAAGTATGAGAATATATTATGTATCTTTTACTTATGGAAAGTCAACTTTAGTAGAATATCTTTTGAAATCATATCTAGGATTGTATCTTTAGTTACCTATAATACTAAATTAGTCTTTGTATATAAATATGTACTATTCCTATGAATAAAATCAAGAGAGAATTTCTCACAATTCTACATTGTATCAGTTTAGGTCGATCATTTCTCTTTTTTTTTTTTTTTTGATCGACTTTGTTTCTTCTCAATAGCAAACGAAACCTCAGAAGTTAACTCTTCCACCATCATTCATCCTTATCATTTCACGTTATCTGATACCTCTCTTTCCCCAATCACATCCTACAAACTCAATGGCAAGAACTACCTTCCTTGGTCTTAATCAATTAGGCTATATATCACTGGGAGAAGAAAATCTTCCTACTTCTCAGACTCAAAACCTATTCCTGATACGTCTAACCCTACTTATTCCAATTGGTTGAGTGAAAATACTATAATTATGCCCTGGTTGATTAATTCTATGGTACCTGAGATTGGCGAAAATTTTATGCTCTATAAGACTGCGACCGAGATTTGGAGTGCAGCCTGCGATACATACTCAAGTATTGATAACACATGTAAATTATTTGGTGTTGAGAATAAGATCAAGGAGAGATGATTGTTTCTCATTAATTTTGAGCTCTTACTAAGTGTTGAAAGCAAGTCAATCTATATGAAGAAAATGAATGGAGATGCAATGTTGATATTAGTTTTTACAATAATCTTAAAAATCAGAGAAGGCTCTTTAAATTTTTATCTGGTTTGAATGGAGAATATGATAGTATCAGGGGAAGAATCTTGTCTACAAAGCCTCTTCCACTAGTTCGAGAGGCTTTTTCGGACGTTAGGAGGGAGGAGAGCAGCAGATCATTGATGGTGCCACAAGAGGTTCAATCAGATTCTTCTGACCTTCTTACACATTCCACCTCTGGTGGTGTACATAAAAAGGGAAGACCATGGTATACATACTACAAAAAGGTTGGTCATGTGTTGGAAAAATATTTGAAGCTACATGAAAAGTCGAAAGATTGGAAACATTCTACCTCCATATTTCCAAAGGCATCCAATCTTGTTTCTACTGAGAATTTGATCAGCAGCTTCAGCCAACAACAAATTGATGAACTCCAACAACTTTTTAGTTGCCTCTTCTCTCCTCCTCAACCCACAGCTTTGAATCTGCTAAAGGCATCCAATTTGGTGCCTCTAACCATATGATAGGGAACCCCAAGTTTTTTAAGTCTTTCTACATCCACAATCCTCTTTGCTTCATTAAAATCGATGATGGTACCCTCTCTAAAGTATTAGGACAAGGTTCAATTCGAATCAGTGACAATATGGTTCTTTCGAATGTTCTCTATGTTCTTAGTTTGACCTGTAATTTATTATCTGTCAGTGCATTGATTAAAGATGTTAACTGTGATGTTCACTTTGGAGTTGTTGGTTGTGTTTTTCAAGAAAAGGGCTCGAGAGTGGTGATTGACAGTGCTAGGTTGAGTAATGGACTCTACATCTTTAATGTTTTACCTTTTTCCGATTCCTCTTACTCTAGTTTACTTCATTCCTCTATCATATATTTTAGTTAAATTTCAAATGATGTGTTGATATGGCATTTTAGATTAAGACATCCCAATTTTCATTATCTGAAAAAAATTTCCCAAGTTATTTATCAATAAAAATCCTTATTCTTTTACTTGTGACGTGTGTTAGATGGCTAAACATAATCGTCATACTTATGTTCCTTCCCCCTTCAAACTTACTTCCCCGTTTTCAACTATACACACTGACATGTGGGGACCTTCTAAAGTCAAGACCCTATATGGATATAGATGGTTTGTGTCCTTTATAGATGATTTCTCTAGGACCACTTGAACATTCTCAATGAAAGACAAATTCGATGTTACCCACATCTTTCAGACTTTTTATACCATGGTCCAGAATCAATTTGCTACCCCAATTAAAGTTGTGAGGAGTGATAACGGTAATAAGTATCTTAGCTAATCTCTTGGGAATTTTTTCGAGAAAAGGGCATGTTTCATCTTACTTCTTGTGTCAACACACCTCAACAAAATGGTATGGTTGAAAGGAAGAATAGACATCTTCTTGACGTCACTCAATCTCTCTTATTTGCTACTAATGCTCCTAAGTATCTTTTGGGAGATACACTTCTTAAAGTAACCTAGCTCATCAATAGGATGCCCATCAAAACTCTAGAGTTTAAGGTTCCTTCCACAATCCTTCAGCAACATTTTTTCCATTTTAAACCTTTATTCTCTACCCTTCCTCTTCGAGTTTTTGGTTGCGCAACCTTTCTTCATGTGAACAACCAACATAGAGGTAAACTTGATCCTCGATCCTTAAAGTGTATTTTTGTAGGGTACTTATCAACTCAGAAAGGTTATAAATATTACTCTCCCACTACTAAGAAAACCTATGTCTCTTTTGATGTTACCTTTTTCGAACATCAACCTTATTTTGAAAGGACTGCTATTCAGGGGGAGAATTATAAGGAATTTCAGTCCTTGAGTGACCAACAATATTTTCCTATCTTTCCTATCCTTGATGTTGAAACCATTGATAGTCCAACACAACCTTCACAACAACCTAGTCCCTCAAATGAAATTGTTGTTTTTTCTAATAATCCAGTCTCTAATCAGTAGATATACCTTTCCCACAACAACCTAGTCCTTCGAAAAGCTTCAGTCCTTAAATAACACCTCCTCCAACTCTTAAAGCTATATCAAATTTATCCCCAAATCTTTTGACTCCTCAGACTGTCGACAAACAAATCATTGTTTATAACATAAAGAAAAGAACACTTCCTGAGGCTTTTATTCAACCTAATACTTGCCAAAAGCTAATTTTGAGCCTTGCTACTGTCGAAACAGGAGGTAATGATATTTCTCAAGACTCTTCTAATGCTGTTTTAGATGATTTTCCCATTTCTATTAGAAAGGGAGTAAGGATATCCACTGCTCATTATATTAACAGATTTGTGGCCTATGGAAAATTCTTATCTGGTTTTAAATTCTTTACAGCTAGTCTTGACAATATATAAATTCTCAAGATAGTGGAAGAAACTCTTGAGAGTCCTTTACAGATTTGTGGCTCTTGGAAGAGGAGATCAAGGTACTGCAAAAGAACAATACTTGGAGCATAACTAATATATCAGAAGGGAAGAAATATGTTGGATGCGAATTGTTTTTTACAGTTAAGTATCACTCAGATGGGAATGTTGACGGATACAAGACAAGTCTTATAGCTAAGGGAATTACTCAATCTTATAGATTTGACTACCAAGAAACTTTTTCACCGATGGCCAAGTTAAATACCATCAGAGTATTAATTTCTATTGTTATTAATAAAGACTAGAAATTAAACCAATTGGAAATTAAGAATTCATTTCTAAATGAAAACCTTGAGGAGGAAGTATACATGGAGATTCCACAAGGTTTGAAGGAAAGATCAACAAAGAGGACAGTGTGCAAGTTAAATAAATCCTTATATGGATTGAAGCAATCCCCTACGGTTTGGTTTGATCCATTTGCTAAGGCTATGGTTTAGAATGGGTTCCAACAATGTCAGGAAAACCTTACCTTGTTCAAAAAGGTAGCACCAGATGGTAGGATAACCCTTCTAATAGTTTATGTTGATGATATAATTATTATTGGTGATTTTGTGGAAGAAATAGAGAGATTGAAGATTGCTCTAGCAAAGGAGCTCGAAACAAAGGACTTGAGAAGCCTTCGGTACTTCTTGGGAATGGAGGTAGAAAGGTCTAATGAAGGGCTAGTCATTAATCAAAGGAAATACATTCTAGATTTACTGACAGAAACCAGAATGCTTGAGTGCAGGCCAGTTGAGACTCCAATGGAACCAAGATTCAAGTTCAATAAAGATATAATGAGAAATCCTATGAACAAAAGAATCCTATCAAAGGCTGGTAGGAATACTAATCTATTTATCACTCACTCGACATGATCTTGTATATTCAGTGAGTATAGTAAGTCAACATATGAGTGATCCTTGAGAAGAACATATGGAGGCAATAAAAAAAATTCTAAGGTACCTAAAATTTACACCTGGATTTGGGATCATTTTCAGAAAAAGTCAAGACAGAATAGTTAAAATCTACATATACTCAAGTTGGGCAGGTGAATTAACAGATAGAAGATTCGTAAGTGACTATTGCACATTTGTATGGGATAACTTAGTCACTTGGAGAACCAAAAAAGCAAGTTGTAATTTTTAGAAGTAGTGCAGAAGCAGAGTATAGAGCCATGGATCTTGGTATATGCGAGGGAATATGGATTAAAAAAACTCATTACTAAACTAGAACTGAATGAAAATGCAAAGTTTGAAGTTTATAGTGACAGTCAATCAACAATGAGCATAGCAAGGAATCCAGTTCAACATGATAGAACTAAACATATTTAAATAGATAGCCATTTTATCTATGAAAATGTCAACAATAGGACTAAAAAGCTCAATTACATTCCTTCCACGAATCAAGTTACGGATGTTTTTACCAAGGCACTTCCTAGAGTAACATTTGATGGTTTTTTATCCAAATTGTGTGTATACAACATATACACACCAGTTTGAGGGGGAGTGTAGGTTAATGCGTGTAATTATGGTATGGGAAGATATTATTCTAGGTTAAGTATGGGAATATATTATGTATCTTTTACTTATGAAAAGTCAACTTTAGTAGAATATCTTTAGAAATCATATATAGGATTGTATCTATAGTTACCTAGAATACTAAGTTAGTCTTTGTATATAAATAAGTACTCTTCCTATGAATAAAATCAAGAGAGAATTTCTCACAATTCTACACCCAATGATGTGTAGACGCGACCCTCAATCCTTGGATGCAGGATCCCGATGATGTGTGGACGCAGGCCTCATCCTAGAGTATGGGATCCCGATACTGTGGACTCAAGCCCTACTCATAGTGTAGAATCCCGATGTTGTATGGACACGAGCCTCACTACCTTGTTGTTTTGGTTTATTTTTGACATATATATGTTGTGTGCGATAATATACATTAATCATGACATGTGTTTAGGCAATTATGGTAGCGCCATCATATCATGCATGATATCACATGTATTGCATTGCTTTATTCATGATATGTGAGATGTTGGTCGAGTAGCGGTGTACCCACTGAGCTTCTGTAGCTCAGCGTTTCGAAATGTGTTTTCGTGCGTAGGTTAGGTGAAGTCGGATTCGGAAGAGCACCATCGAGGTTGTGATTTCAAAATTGACTTAGTGTTAGAGTACGAACAATTGATGTAATTGGGCTATGTACTTCTAGAACCTATATATGTTGTAACTCTTATTTAAATTGGGTCGAATGCTTTTAATTGTCTATAACTATTTTGGAGCTCCAATAATTTTGAATTACTTGGATTTATATATTTGAAATGGATCTGATGTTTTGGATTTAAACTTGTTATTGGGCTTTGGAAACAAAAATTTTAAAATGCGAGTTTGGGTCGGAGGCTGATTTGACTTCGGGTTGAGGTGTTATAGTTTCGATACACTATTATGGTGTAATGAAATGCGTTTTGAAAGTTTCATATGTGAGCTAAACCGTTTTGATACGACTTATGCCATTTTGGTATACCCTTACTTTTATATGCACAATGATTCTTTCTTTTTCAAGCATGTTTCGATATGGCTTCTTGTGTATCGAAAAGTTAGGATCCAGATGAGAATTAAATGAGTAATAATTGTAATCCAACGGCTAGATTAATGTATTCAAACAACCAAATGGTTAGAATTTAATGTAAGGATATAAATTAAAGTCCCTAAAGCTGCAACAACAAAGAATCAACACTACTAGAAAAATCAAGCAAAATTCATTCTATTTGTTCTTTATTGTCAAAATTCTTATACCCAACTTGTGTGCTTTTCATTGTAATATTTATTTCAAGCTTGGTAGTGTTATTCTACAATTGGATAAACATTATCAACCATTGTGAGGTAAATTTCAGTTTATCAATTCTTTCTTGTAAAAAGAGTGCTCTTGGATAGGGGTGCTTATCGAGCGAGTCGATAGCGAGTTGACAATTGCTCGACTCGTGCTCGTTAAAAAAAATTTTTTGCTCGTCTCGTTGCTCATTAAGTTCATTAAAATTTTGCTAGACTTGTACTCGTTAAAATATTTTGTTGCTCAACTCGACTTGTTACTCCTTAAGCTCATTAAAAAACTTACCTTATTTTTAAATAAAAGTAAAATTTAATAATACTATATGAGGCTTAATATTAACATAAATTAACAAATTTAACCAAAAATATCAAAAGAGTGTATAAAATACTTTCAAAGTCTAAATTGGAAAGTAAAAATTCATAAGTACACCAAACTAGCATATTAAAATTAAAGTAATAGTTCACAAATTAATAATTATTATTTAGATTTATTTTTTGAATGATATAATTTTAAAGTAATTACTAAAAAAATATTTTAAAAAATTAATGACTTCCTCGTAAACTTATTGAATCGAGTTAGACTTTGCTCGATTCAACTCATTAAGGTATTGAGTCTAGTTTGAGTCGAGCCAATCCAAATCAAGTATTTATCGAGTTTTTTCCGATTCGATTTCAAACAGCTCTCGAGCTGCTCAACTCATTAAACACCCTACTCTTGGATCAAGCTTTGGGTAAAAATCTTTGGACGTTGTAAGGTTTTCTCCTAATATGAGAAAAAGAGAAGAATTCAATTAGTGAATTATTGAAATCCCTAGTAGGATTCTAAGGTAGTGAATGTGAACCTTTTTCTTTAAAGTTTGAACCACTCTAAAATTGTTTGTTTTAATTTTTCTATCTTTTATTTTGCACTCTTCAATACTTTTATTGTCAATTTATCTCTTCTTGTTCATTATCATTCGATTGGTTATCTCAATAATTGATATTAGACTCATACTTATCGGAAGGACTAACATCATCTTGATATGATTCTAGACGAGATACATCAATCACAATGACATCTATCTCAGGGAAACGCTTGTATGAGTCTCAATCCATCACAAAGTATCCCCTTCTTCAATAGTGATAATTACCTTTATTAGAAGAATCGAATGAGTCTATTTATCAAATCTAACAATTACATTTTGGGGATATAATCGAAGACGAAAAATCCATATCAATGAAGCAAGATTGCAAGAGGCAAATCCCAAAAGCCAAATACGAGATAACGGATGAAGAAAGAACAAAGCTTTAAATCAATGACAATACCTTGCATATACTCTTTTGTACACTTGTCCCCAATATGTATTCTAAGATTTCATCTTATACGAGTGCCAAAGAAGTTTAGGATTCTATAGATACTTCTTATAAGGGAACAAATGACTCAAAGAGATCAAGATTGAAATCCTCAATTTAAGTTATGAAAACTTTAAGATGGAGTCAGATGAAGACAACACCAAGATGTTCGATAAATTCTTTGTGATCATCAACGATCTCAAGAGATTTTGAGAAATCATTTCGAAAGACAAGTTTATTCGTAAGTACATTAATTTGCTTCCCGAGATGATAAATAAATATATGCTACTCTTTAGTAGAATATTTTCATGCGTAACTTTTATAGTTGTATATGTTTACATTATGTATTACTAATGTACATATTACTAATTGTTTTATTAATATACATATCTTTTTATTTGTGTATTATACTATATTCCGTATATAATATATTAATTTTTATTTATATTATAATATATTATTTTATTCTATATTATATATTATGTATAATGAATATACATATTGTATAGTTTTTTTTAAATCTTTTGCTTGTGTGTATTTGTGTAGCATTCTTTATGTTATTTATTTTTGTTATATTCATATTTGCGTATGTATAATTTTTGCTATGTTCTATTAAAATGTATTTGACATATTAATTCTTAATGCGGTGCACTTTTTCCGAACATAAGTGGTGCTAATACCAAATGAGTTTTTGGTTGTTTGACGTTTATTTCTCAAATAACATAGTCCTTAAAACTTATTTGCAATTATAATTAAATTTTAATTTAATCATCACTTTAATCCGAAAAAATTGATATGAATAAAGTGATAATTAATTAGATACCCATTTTGGGTGGTGTTGGATGCTAACCTTCTCCATCTATAATAAATTCCCGAACTCAAATTTTAAAATCTCTAGTTTTGTTTTAATAGTGTTCAGTCTACTAAAATGATCAATGATAACCCAAATTCATGACCATTTTGTAACATTAAAAGTTCAATGGCCAAATTGAATATAGTTTAGTGATTTTGGTTGTACTTTTTACCCTTTATTTTAATCAAATTAATTAGGGTAATATATACTAGAGGTTTTTTTATTTGAAAAATGTTTTATTTTGTTCACTCAATTTAAAACATGACTAAAATGGCCACTTATGCTTTTTCTCGTTATTGTAGTCACCTAACTATTAATCTCCATTAGTAAAAAAATATTAATTTTAATTTTGACCCTTAAACTCTTGAAAATTTAATTTTTCCACTCATTTCAATCAAAAGCCTAAAAAACCTTTCTTCTCCTTAAACCTAAATTATAAACTTGTTGTCGTCGTAGTTCATCTTATCGTTTGTTTTGAATAACACTCAAGCACCATCATTTCTTTTTCGACGAACGAAAGCTTTCTTTCACCATTTCTTTTGTAACATCCTCGATCTGAATGTCATATTTGGGCTTAAGCCCAAACATTGACCATAAAATAAACATGAATTTAGCCTAATAAAGTATTTTTTTTTCAAAATATTAAAGCCAATAATTGAAATATATGTAAATTAAATAAAATGTTATAAAAGAGCTCTATTTAAAATAAAAAATCGAACATTAAAATTTGATAAAAATAATTTATAAAATAATAATTACATCCTGTGATGTAAAGTCTTGTGAATACATAACCCACTAAACTCAAATATTATATTCTAAAACCTCCACGTGTTGAAATCTCGTATTGATAGTACTCATCAGTCCCATAATCCTATGATCAACCTACGTATAGAAACAACGATTCCAAGAACTGAGCTAACAAAACTCAGTGGTACACATCCACTCTATTATACATCATGCTAATCATAAAAATAAATATGTAAGCTAATAAAAACAATAAGAAGACGTAAATAAACATGTGACATTATCATTAGCCGACTAAACACATGCTCTTTTAATCATAATAAAAGTATCATACATGTCCCAATCAAACTCGAGAGAGATCTCAGGATCATCTAAGCAAAGAACATAAGTCAAAACCATAAAATTGGGGTGATGCCCGTATTCACAGAATAATAGGATCATGCGCTCTGAGTGAGACCTGCATCCACACAATAACAAGATCCTACACTCTAAGTGAAACCCGCGTCCATAACGCATCAAGATCCTATATTCGTAAGGGATGAGGTCAACATCCATAAAACATTAAGATTCTTAATCCATGCTCGGAATCTCTCATCAAACATCTTCGATGAGTGCCACATCCACAAAACATCAGGCTCCTTTATATGAAAATCTTCAAAGAGTTGCAAAATTTATCTTTGAGTATCCGTATCCCTCCATAAAAGGATTCAACTAAGTAGTTTCTCATTAACATACAACAAGGACCTTACTTCTATACATTACACAACATATACAAGAAAGTTATACCACATACAACTCTAACACAATTATCACAATCATACAGTTTCTATCAATTAATATGTTGTCATATTAAGTTTATTAATTTATTAGTATGTTATAAAATTCATATTAATTGTTCTCATTAATTTAGCTCATTATTTAAGGTGAATAAACTAAATAGATATCCCTTTAGCATACAACAAGGATCTAAAACCACGCAACACATAATAATATTCGATCCATCAAGGTTCTCTATGATTTACTATTTCAAGTAATCATTCATGCCTTATCAATTTGATAGTATATTATGGAGGTATTTTTAGATCATCTTTATTAATTTCCTCATTTATTCGTCTTATATTATTTATTAAGGCGTAAATCAATTTATTAATATTCTTGATTTACTTTTATCTCTGTCATTTGAGACTATTCAATTTAGCGATAACGATACCCAAATATGATTATCAACACGGTATTATTGCGCGTAGGAAGACCTACACCTTTATGGTACAAGCGCACACCTTTGCCAAGTTATAGTATTTTAGATACCGATCCCACAGGGACTGGATACTTACGTAGCCTATCGCTCCTACACTAAGCAAAAGTAAAAACACAAATAATGGATTTGATTGTGATTGATTAAATAGCTAAATAACTAAGCAAATAATTAGAATTTAAGATATGATGGAATGCTAGGTTAGATTGCTTCATAGTATGATATCCAATTGTATAGTATTCTCGTCTTATTAATGCAAAAGGTTGAAGTGTCGCCTCGGCGGGTCGCTGAAGGGTCGTCTTAGCTACCTCAGTGGGTTATGCTTCATCAACAAATCAACAACTCATAGTTTGAGAAAACATCCTTTAAAGACTCATCTTTATCCCTAATTCGGAGTACTATTAAAGGTCATATCTTAATACTCCCAGCGTGAATCAAGGATGAACAGCAACCGATGATATGCTTCTTTTAGTCACTGAAATCTAAATTTATCCCTAAGTCGGATTAGCCAATGCCTAAGAGCAAAGATCGTATTCACTCGTTTCGTGAGTCTAACTATCCTTAGTCTAAAAAAATATGTTTTTTCTCGCAAACTTATCTTTCAAGCTCGTATACAAGAAACAGTAAATACACAGAGTGAATAAACTATGAATTATGAAATTGTATTAATAAAACTTAAACAAAGTACAATCATCTTTCACAACTACTCCACATAATAACCTAAGCCTATGGAAGAATTTAGAACAGAATGGTGATGGAGGCAATTAAGGTAATTCTAATTGGTGATCTGTGACGCCTTCTCCTTTGCCTAGGGGTCGGTATATATAGGCCAAGTATAGGTCAAAACCTTCCAAAAGTATGAGTACTAATTGGAATAAAATACAACTTTAATATTAAATACAAGATCTTTATTTTATTTCTAATTTTACTCCTCTTAGACTCTTTATGCTCTTATCTTTGACCATGGCTTGCCTTACTTTCATTTGCTCTGTTTCTTCTCTCAATAGTCTTGACAACTTTAGTTCTTTATTTTCTTTCTATCGAACACCATATTCATTCATTGAAATTCTACCGCGGCAGCCAAGATGTTGCCCTGGCGGTTGTTTTACTGCATCTGATCTGATCCGCATCTTTCTTCATTCAGCATCTATAGGTGATACTTGGTATCATTGGATGGTCTATTCTCTGTCTATGAAAGAAAACCATAACCGTACCCATTTTCTACCAAATATTGTATAAAAAGAGTAATTAAGTACTTGGATGTTGAAATGTAAAAAATATACAGAATTATCTAATATTGTCATCAAAGTCTATTAATTACCAACAATAATTGAGTGGAAAATGGTATAAAATATAGGACTTTTACGAACTTATCAGGTATCTATAGTTAACATAATCCATAAATGTATCGATACTAATTAACTTATTGTAAATTCTTAATTTACTCAAGTATTGGTATTGTTCAACTCGTACTAATATAGCTCATATCGCTTACTAGTACAACCAAAGCTTATACCGACACCAAACACAGAGGTTTGTATAATTTCTTTAAATTAAAGTTTATGAAAATTATTAGAGTTGGTTACTAGCGTGTTTTATTCATTATTATTACTTACCCTTATGTCAATTTTCCATTGTAAACATTCATATTCAAATCTCCAACATCCAAATAATACAATCGTACTATTCAATAGACATTACATAAGTATACGAATGTCAACACCACAACATACATTATTTCAATCTATACAAGTCATATCGTATTTACAATATTATCAACCATTACACATATGTCAATCTCACACCATTAATCAGTACCACATGCGTACTCATCATCCACCTAATTTGCAGATACTAGCATGCAAGACAATCATATTTATGATGAGCATAAAATGATATGAATTCGAGGTGTATGAACCTTAAGATAATATCACTAAAATCTTTATTTGAGCTCCATTAATATTTTACTTGGTTCAATATCGATCTCAAATAATCTTTATATAAAAACAAATATAACAATAAATTAATTTCATGCATCTCCTATATAATTCACAAGGTCAAATGCATAAAAATAACTTATCAAGTTTGAATTTAACAAACTAGACCGTGTCAATAGATTTAAAACATTAAGAAACCCTCGAGAAAGATCTCCCTAAAAGTCAATAGTCTGGTCAACGTTGATCAACGTCCTAGTCAAACTAGCTGATCTAGTGCGATGCGATGCATGATAAGTTGGGTGCACCTTTGGAATGATATCCAGTATGGGTTGGTGCACAGATGTTACGGTGCATCCTAAGTTCTGGATCCAGTGCAAAAGGCTACATGTATAGACGAGATAACGATCTTTTATGGTGTGATACACAAGGACAATATGCACCCGTTTGTCTACTCAAATGCCCACCGACAGGGGTAGAGTGTGGTGGTGCGTGAAACATCCTTCAATGTTTGAACGACTGCGGTAAGATCTAATCTTACTATTCTTCAATCGTTGGTTTTGATGATACCTTTTGTTTATAGCAGTGACAACTAGAACGTATTGGTCCAAGCATCCTCGAACCTTATTTTTCTTCACCATAACGAACGGTAACAATATGATCACCGTTGAACTCGTCTCAACTTAGATAATTTTAACGGTGCCGACGGTGTCATACACGATGACTCCGATGGATGCAGATCAAGGTTCAAACTCCCATATATTTTCTCTCGCCCTTAAAATATCCCATCTCATCCCTTTTCATTTTTATCTTTCTCCATCAAATTATCAACCCTTTAAAAATATATAAATTATCCTCTTCTATTATTTTTCTTTATTTTACTAAAAAGCCCATATCCAAATCGTAATTGGATACCTAACTTAAAGGTTCAATATTGGGGTTCAAGACTCGATTTATTAATTTGAAATTTGGATCATTATATATTCTTCATGGTTTTGATTCTTTAAAAAACTCCAATACCCCAATTAGAAATTCAGATTCATATTACTTAACTTATCGTCGTTATCTATTTGATGGAGTTCTTTTAAGATAATGTGGTTTGATTTTGGTGGTCGATGGTCTTGAACCTTGTGGTTGGCTGATGATTTCAATTGTTTTGAGGGGGAACAATTAATGACATTGGGGTTTTAGATAGGCACAATAGGAACGGCTGGACAGGGCCCCTGAAAAAGAGGGACCCAAATTTTGATAAACTACATTCATTAGATGATGTTAATCTCGAAATTCATTGAAAAATTTTAAAAACGCTATTAAGAAAGATGAGTTATAATTTTGTTAAAATGATATAATTATTTCTTAAATAAGACAATTGATTATAAAATCTTATCAATTATTACTATTACTATTACTATTGCTTCAATAGAACTAGTGAGGTTTTAGACAGACGCGATAGAAACGATAGCATAGAGCCCCTAGAAAGGATATTTGCTTCTAAGGGATACAATTTTATAACTAATGGAGGTCATGAAAAATTACTTTTAAGGACCGTATTTTAATAAATTACACAAGGTCTCCAAAATCTTTAAACCGACCCTGATTAGTGAAATGATTAGGTATGAGCAATGATATCAACTATATAGGTCGTGAAAAAGAGCACGGAGGCTAGGGTTTGGAAAAGGGACAATGATTGATGATGAAAACAACCTACGTCTGATGGTAATCAAAAGTGACAAAATCTATGGATAAATAGTTATGATTTTTAACTTTTTTGTTTGAGGGTGAAAAAATAAATTTTAAAAGTTTAGGGATTAAAATTAATATTTTATTAATAAATATTAACGATTGGTTAACCGAAATAATAACGATCGAAAAAGTAAGTGATTATAATAATCACTTAAATTGAGTGACCAAATCAGAACACACTCGAAACAAAAGGGACCTCCTGTGTATATTTCCCAATTAATTAAAACTCCAACAAGTCAGGCTGATTTATAACATAAAAGATTATAACAACGCGTACGTGCCATTTCAACTTCTTCGGTTTCTTCTATTGTTTCACGGCAACAAAAGTTCTCTTCATTTTTCCCGCGGCGTCTCAAATCACCGTTAGTTCTAGCTGCAAGGCCCAATTTCTGGTTTCCTCTGTCATCTGCTTCCTCATCTCGCGATTAAGCTTATTCTAACTCGTCGCCATCATGAATCCCGAATAGTAAGCTTTTTTCCCCTCTCCTCATCAAATGTTAGAGAAAAATGATAACTTATTAATCTCTTTTATTTTAGTTTATATTAATCACTTGATTTTGGTTTATTTTCCATAGATCTAGTTTTTATTATTAAATTTCTTTTGCAGTAGCGGTTATTTGTTTCCCCCAGATATATGTGTTTCTTTCTTTAAATTGGCTATTCATGGCCTTGTTAATCAGATCCGATTGATTGAAGTTTCAGATGTGTTTATTGTTTTCCTCATGCTAAGTTAGCTAATAAATAATTTATTGAGGCTCAAAGTCGTGACTTATAGAGCTTGTGATTTCTTAAGTTGCGTAACAGTTTATGGAGGAATTGAAGATATATCAAAGAAAGATGGGCCTTAAGTTGAAAGTAATCAAGTGGATTTTGATTACTTGTATTCTGAAGTATAAAATGTTCATACTGCTATGGTGAAAATCAAATTTCGATAGATTAGGAGCTTTCATAGGATGTTTGCTTATAGGTTGAAATTCTGGCTATTTTAAGAATTTATTCTGAATATTGTTTTTTTTTTTATGGCAGTGATTATCTGTTTAAGCTTTTGCTTATTGGAGATTCTGGTGTTGGGAAATCATGTTTACTTTTGAGGTTTGCTGTAAGTTATTGGCTTCTCTTTAAGTTTCATGCCTTTTGACCTTAGGTTCATGATTTAAGCTGTTTTATTTAATTAAAGGGATGTGTCTGAACTCATTTGATTCCTGCAAATCAGGATGATTCATATCTGGAGAGTTACATCAGTACCATCGGTGTTGACTTCGTATGTATTGTCTCGGTACTTTTATAGCTGTGGTTTGTTCATTTTAGTCTTGTGAATGGTAAGCTAATTACAAATTATTCCTCTGCAGAAAATCCGCACTGTGGAACAGGATGGGAAAACCATCAAACTCCAAATAGTAAGCTTGTTATTGGTTGTCTATCTTTTCTTTTGTTAATCAAGTTTTATCTGGAACTCATGCTACAATTGTGGTGCACCTGATCTTTTCCTGCTTTAACTGTGTTTTCTTCATTCTCACTGATCTATTCAGTTCCAATATTGAGAATTTCTTTTTTCGTTGCTCAAATTGTTTTCACTTTCTGGTTCTAGAATTATTTGATGATTTGTGCAGTTAAGATCTGTATGGCTTTGCATCTTTTTTTTTTCTGACCATTGTTGATTTCATTTTCATGTTTATCACTGGTTATTCAGTGGGACACTGCTGGCCAAGAACGTTTTAGGACAATAACTAGTAGCTATTATCGCGGTGCTCATGGTATCATAGTAAGTGCCATATTTTGCATTTTACTTGTGTAGTTCCTCCCTTATTTTTTGTTTATGCTAGTATCAGGATTGAAATCATGCTGCTAACATCTTGGCAGGTCGTTTACGATGTGACAGACCTAGAGAGTTTCAACAATGTCAAGCAATGGCTAAATGAAATTGATCGCTATGCAAGTGATAATGTGAACAAGCTTTTAGTTGGGAACAAGTGTGATCTAACAGAAAACAGAGCTGTGTCCCATGAAACAGCAAAGGTAAATTGATTGGAAGTTTGTTGCAAATTTATACAAAGGTGTAGGCATCGGAAAACGTCAGGAATTTCATCATTCATAGGTCATTTCCATTTTACAGTCCTTTGCAGATGAAATTGGGATTCCTTTCATGGAAACAAGTGCCAAGAGTGCCACGAATGTTGAAGAAGCTTTCATGGCCATGTCTGCTTCAATCAAGAATAGGTACACATATATATGGTAGATGAATTTATTTCATCTTTAATTGATAAGCCCTTATTAGTTTTTTAGTTTATCGGTCCTTATTTCTTTATGGTTATTGGCAGGATGGCAAGCCAGCCTGCGATGAACAATGCCAGACCTGCAACAGTGCAGATTCGTGGTCAGCAAATTGACCAGAAGTCTGGTTGCTGCTCGTCTTAAGGCAAATCAATTTCTTTCAGTGGGGCGCAAAATGCTCTTTTGTGCTTCTTTGTTGCATGTAAAACTAGTGTTCTTTTAAATGCTTTCAATGTGAATTTCAGATGATGGTTCAGAATATTTCCTATTCTCGCCTATGGTTAGCGCTCTGTTAAAATTCTATTCTTTTAATTGTATTTGATTTTAAGAATGCGTTTGTACAAAATAGTTAATATCAGGTTTGAAATTTTATTTTTAACAAGGTCATGAAGTTCAGAAGATCCATATTTTGTATTATATTAAAGGTAGGGACGAAACTACCTATATTGTTCTCAATTTTTTCGGTATAATTGTATTTAAAGATCCTATTAGTTTAAATAATAATAAAATAAGGTTTTTACCCTTCCTAATTTTTAAATTTAAAAGCTTCGTAGACTTTTGCCCCTCCCAATGTTTCATCCTAGCTCCATCTCTGATTAAACCACCTTAGTCATAGAATATCCAACAGTTGCAAAGAAGGAAGATCGATTAAAAAATGTGAACAAACTAAGAGCGACGGCTCAAAGGGGTCTTTTTTTGAAGATGAATGAAAAAATGCCCCTAAAAGAAATGAGAAGCCACCGGGATAAGCTACGGCGGATGGTAAATCGATGATCAAAAACCGCCAATATCAGAATATTTGGTGGAGCATCTTCCCCCTAGAATGAGTCAGCGAATGAGTACAAACCTTTACGAACCATTGTATGTGCAACATAGTTTCCCCTGGGCTACAAAGTGGGATTGACAGACCTGTAATCCCTTTAAGGAAGCAACCCAGACAATGAAATGGTGGAGCTTAATTGTTATATATTTTGATGTTTTCAATGGGAAAGGTTGTTGTTTCTAGTGGTGTGTGTGCAGGAAGCAACCCAAGCAGTGAAATACAGGAGCAACGAAGTAACATGCCTTGATGCGCAGAAGAGTTGGAGATAATCCTTAATTCTTGATCATCAGCTTACACATATATCCTTCTCTATGATGGACTTTAATGAATAACTTGAAAAGTAAGATCTAAATAAAGGAGGTTTCACGTTTTTTTTAGGGTTTCTTAACTCTAGTTTTATCGCTTATATAAAGACACAGTGGGGTTCTAGACAGGCACAATAAGAGCGACTGCACAAGTCCCTCGAAAAATAGGAGCTCCAAATTTTGATAAACTACATTTATTAAATGATGTTTATCTCCAAATTCATTAAAAATTTTTGAAAATGCTATTAAGAAAGATGAGTTATAATTGTTAAAACGTTATAATTATTTCTTAAATATGACAATTGATTATATAATCTTATTGATTATTATTATTGTTTCAGTAGAACTAGTGAGGTTTTGGACAGGCGCAATAGATACGATCGCACAAGAGCCCTTAGAAAAGACATTTGCTTCTAAGGGCTGTAATTTTATAACTAGTGGAGGTCGTGGACAATTACTTTTAAGGACTATATTTTAATAAATTGCACAGGGCCCCTAAAATCTTTAAACCTCCCCTGTAAAGACAAATTAGAGAACTATACAAAGATAACTTGATCGTAGACAAAACCCCTTTTGTCTTCAACAGGAGTCTTCACACGATAAGAGTTATCGAGAGAGGCTTGAGGAGTACGGAGCTCTACACCAGAGTTTTAAGGCTCGAAGGAAAATTCGAGGAAGCTTGGCTTCTTTCTCTTTTGCTTGATAAATTGCCATTAATTTTAATTTTTTTTTTATGGGTGATATTTGCTCATACACGAGCTAAATACTCTTTTGTTGGGTTTATTGCTTTTAAGATTTTATGTTTCAATTACTTGATCAATGTTATGGTATCTTTTTCTTATCTATTAATAATTGTGTTCATACTTCTTTACGTATAATACGTACTCGATAATAAAATACATATAAAAAATACACTCAATGACTAAATACATACCCCAAAAAACTAAAAAACCAATCACCAAAAATAATCTAGATTTTCATATTATTATATAAAAATAAGGTTCACTTCTTAATTTATTTTATATAATTTTTGGTATTTTCAAGATAATTGCTAAAACTATGTTCCAAGAAATATGCTATAAAAATTTTATGATATTTCAAAATTCAAATATTTATATCTTTTAAAATATATATTAAAATAGATCATCGAGTATTTTAAATAAAATTAGATTGAACTACATTTACAACAATTTATAGATCACTTTCTAATTATTTTATGGAATTTATGTAGAATTTTTTAAAATTTACTCAAACTAGTCATATTCAAGTTATGGAAGACTAGATTTTTGTTTAAAAATAGATAAATTACACTTATATCATCCAAATTTATAAAATATTGGGATCACACAGATAATTTTTAAAGAGTCTCACAATAATTTATAGGATACATTTTGATTATTCTCACAGTTCGAATACAGTAATCTCATCCCCATTCTATTTGAGATTTAATGATAAAACTTTTTTTATCCCTATTTTATAGATGAAGATTTAGGTTATTTCCTATACTCGTAGGTTCAAATTCCAACCATTTTTTTTGCTATTCCTGTCGTGCTTTGATTTGTGAAAAAATAACACAAATTTGGGTCAAGAACGGCCTTCAGCAAATGAAAAAACTAGGGTAAGAAACCTAAAATATAAATATATATGTAACGGCATTTTAGTAAATATGATAAATGTATATAATTATAAATATCTCAGGTTTGGTCAGAAAATTTTAACCCTAAACCCAAACCTACTCCACTTCGAGTAAATCCTTCATGAAATTCGATCAATTTGCCTTGAACCTAATTTTTTTAAAGCTACTTCCCTATAGAATCGAATTGGATTAAAACTCGTCCCGTTTGTTATGGACAAAGGTATATACAATGGGAGGGGCTCTTGCCCATCCTAATTTCTTTTAGTATAATAGTATTTGAGGTACTTATTAATTTAAACAATAGTCAAATAAGATCTTCATCCCTCTTATTTTTTTTTTAAATTTTAAAATCTAATATATCTTTTTCCCTTTTGACATTTGATCTTAGCTCCGTCCGTGTAGTCTAATATATGATGCAATGCAAGGCCTTTATTTATAATTTGTTCATTTTAACTTTGAATTTAGTGAGGCGATATGCTGATGTTGAACCATAATGGCTAGATTTGTTAAATATTAATAAATTAATCTCTAACTTATGTCGTTATTTATTTGATATTTAAATTTATTAAATTATTTTAATTATAAATGAAAACTAAATGGATAAAATTTTAAAATATTGAACAAATTATTTTTAATTATGAAATTATTTCAAATATAAATGATGAATAAAATTGTTATTGTAATAGGTCAAATCATATTTTTATTAAGTCAACGGTCAAATTTAATGGTCAATGATCGAATAGAGAAAAGACTAAATAATTTTTAAGGGTAAGAAAAATTTGATTTAATTTAAAAAATTAAAAGAAATTACTCAAGATGAGAAAACTTGACTCGTTCTAACTCGACTCGAAATTACATAAACTCGATTCGATTAAAATTTTTTAAATAAAGTTTGAGTTGTAAAATAGAAATTCAATAACTCAAATTTTTTTAGTAATTAAATGATTGACTTTTTAGTTCGAGTTGGGTTCCTTAATATTTATGGTATATTATGCAAAAATTATGAAAAAAAATGTCACATATCAAAAAATATGATCAAATATATGCATATCTTATATGATTAAAAAAAGTCATTTAAATTATAATCAAAATATATTATAGTATGATAAACAATTATAATTGAATTTATATAAAAACTCGAAAGCTCGACTCAAATCTAAAAAAATTAAAATAAAATTTGAGTTATAAAATATGATGCTTCAACTTGAAAGAGCTTTATCCCAGTCAAAATCTTTAGGGACTGATTCGACCATTATACCTTTTTAGCAATGATTGCTTCAAGTGCATTAATTTGAAATCTGGGAGACGCCAAACAGCGACTAAAAATTAAAGGCGCCAAGTAATTTCCCTGGAAATCCGAAAATCACAAAAAAGGGAGGGAAAAAATCTTTACTTCGGCGTTGTTTAATTGTTTCTCTCCCAAACGGAGGTGAGGAAAGAGTTGTAATGGAGGATTTCAATTCTGAGGTATACATGAATTACAATTTCTAGAAAATTCAAGTTCATAGCAAATCTCTTTTTCTGTTTGGTTCATAAGAAAATGTAGGAAAATAAATAAAATATTGCTATGGTAGGAAGTAATTTCTCTCGCTGTGAAATTCATTTTTTTTTTCTAACCCATTGCTTGTTTATTGTTATACTAGATTCCAGGTTCTTCTTGCTCCATTCCTTCTGGTTAGTATTTCTCATCTCCAAATAAAATTTTGATCTGTAATTTCATTCAAGAAGGAGAACAAAAGTTTTAATTTTTCTACCATTTTTAAACCAGAACCTCCTGATATAAGGAACTGGTTTTCATCGTACAAGTATGAATCTTTTGTCTTGGATACATGCGAGAATTTCGGAGGAATGTTTTCGGAAGAAAGGGAAAGTAACAAATATGATTTGGCAATTGGGGAAATCAACAGAGAAAGAGAAGAAAATGCTGATGGGTGTGGAGAAATTAGAAATGCTGATGAACATGAGAGCTTTAGCTCCAAGGAGGTAAAATTTTCATTTGATTTTACATCTGTTTCTGGGAAATCTGGGATTTCTTGAATTTGCATGTTATTTATCACACTCCCTATTTTGTGGATTTAGGATTCATTGCAGTCTCTTTCAGACCTTTCTGGTATGTTTCAATCCACTTTTCCCTTTGTTTTTTTAGATTAATTTAAGAATTTAGGGAAGGAAATTAAGAGTAGAAGTTGGATACAGTGCTTGATTTAAGAATGTAATGGAAGTGAATTTGGTTTATGTTTTCATGTTCTTGCAGAGGCTTCAGATATCAGAAAATGGTTTTCAACCTATGTGTATGAGTCTCCTTTGTTGGATACCAATGATTGTTTCAAAAGTCATGTCTGTAGAGAAAATGAAGGTGAGCAAGATGAACTAGTCAATGGGGAAAGCAACAATGATAAGTTTGTGAATTCGGATCGATTTCATGAGGACACATCTCACGAGAATTGCTCAACTCAATTGGTCAAATGCAGTACTTCTTTGGTAGATAGGAAGGGTGATTCAGACCTTCTCTTTTCTGGTTTGTATAACCTGTCTAGTATTCTTCATTTTCTGGAAAGAAAGCTATGTGGTTATGCCGAATGATGTAATGTTTGTGTTTCTTCTCTCAGAACCTCTCGATATCGGGAAATTGTTCCCGGACTATGTGTATGAGTCACCTGTCTTGGATAGCAATGAACTTCAAGATAGTCTCTCTAAAGAAGTAGAAGTACAATCTAGTCATGATAAAATTACTGTCAAGGGAGGGGAACAAGATAATCTCAAGACAACAGCAGAAACTAAATTTAGAGATGAAGTGGTTATTGGTAAGATGTGCTCAAATGGGTTTGGGAAATGTAACAGCTACTGTCCCACTAGACAGGATGAGCAAGAAAATAAGCCTGCTTGTAAGGTATTCTTTTGGTCTCTATCTGTGTGTTTTTTTCACTTCATTTCTAATGAGTTTTGTTAGACAGGATGAGTTTTGTAAGCTACTGTCCCATTTATCTTTTCATGTTGGTATTACAGGATTTGCATTGGTCTGTAGTTAAGGAAAACCTTTCTAGGCAAGGTGAGGTGTGTTCTGTGAAGAATTTGGAATTCAAACAGGAGCTGGATAGCAGCATCTATGGTGGAGATTCCCTGTCTGAACTTAATACATCTGACTTTCAATCACTGGATTCTTCAAAGAACTTCCTAGATAGGAAGATTAGCATCAGAAAGAGCTCGGAAACTAAAGTCCGAACCGACAAAGTCGATATTGGATCACATAATCAGAGCCCGGATTTTGTTGAGGAATGTGAAGGTTATTTGAGAAAAACAACCCATGTAAGCAATGACAAAGAGAAGGATAGTGGAAAAGACAATGCAGAAAATGGTTTTATTTCAACAAGGAAGAACAAGATTGTAAGAACAAGTGATGAAAATTCACATAGAGGAGCAGGAGAGGTTTTGTTACAGTGTTCAAGAAAAACAAGAGATGGCCAAAAGGATAATGGTGTTATGAAAAGGAAGGTATTGGCAGAAACAACCAATGTAACTGTCGTGCGGCAGAGTGCAGCAAAGGCAATGGAGATCACCGGGAAATGGCGTTGTCCTCAGAAAAGCAAGCCTCTACGCGGTCCTCCATTGAAGCAGCTTCGACTTGAACAATGGGTTCACAGGGTGTGACACTCGTGGAAATGCCAGAAATATTATTTCAAGTAAAATAAATCGGAGAGAATACGTTATGAAAAGCTTGATTTGATCTTTTCTAATATTTGCTCAAGAATAACTGGAACCGGACATCTATATGAACCGAATGCAAGTGTTCATGTTTCCAAAATGGATCTCAAATAATATCATTTTAAATAATTTGGCTCAAATAAAAAATATGTCCAAATTATTTTTTTAAGTATCTACAATATTTTTTTTAAATGTAAGTACATAAAATTTTAACCTTCATAATTTTAAGTTTTCTACAGTATGAAACCGTTATCCAATAAGAATGTTCTATATAATATATTTTTTTATTATTATATTAAAAATTAAAAATATATATTTTAAAAAAAACTCAAAATTCCTAAAACTTCCTAAAAAAAACTTCAAACCATAAATTTTTAAAATTACCCATAGCTATGGTTGGATACCACTATTATCGTCATAGGTCACTGCTCATTTCTTCATTGATAATCATTGATAAATGTGTTAATTGGATGGTGTACGATTAAAATCATTCACACTCGACGTTCGATTTAATTATCTCTTGTTGATTATTGACAATGAATGATTGATAAAATAGACGACGTTGATAACCTCTAACGATAACAATGGTAGAATCTAACAGTGATAGTAGTGGTGTTTGACGATAACAACGCCAGTAATTTAAAGAATTTGTGGTTTGAGTATTAGAGATTTGAGTTCTGAGAAGAATTTTGAGTATTATAGATTCCATGTCTTCTTCCCCGTAAGGGTTTCGTTAAGGAAGACACCTTCATCAACGAAATCATCTTTTGTTAATGGTGTCAGAGGCATCAAAATAGTCGCTTGATGCTTCGTTGCCGCAGATGACTGGTGTGAAGACAACAGCGGTGGCCCCTTCATTGGGTTGTCGCCTTTGTACATGATTCAGTATCATTTTGGAGTGAAAAAAAAGAGACAAAAAATGAAGGTTAAAAAATGTTAGGGTATTTGAAGATGTCGTGTAACCAGTGAAATGAGTGAATGAAAGGTATTTGGAGGCTGAAGAATGTTAGGGCTTGAGTTTGATTTGGGGATCGGGGTGAAGGGAGTAATTTATCATTTTATTAAAATATATAGCGGCGTTTTTCAAAAAGCATCACTATAGAAATATCTATTGTAACGTATATAAATTTCACTAAAATACAAGCATTTATGGCATTTTTGATATAAACACGATAAATTTTATCAATTTGTAATGTTTCTTCTATAAATACCACAATATATTCAAAATTAGTGTTTTTACTAAAATAATACTATTAAAAGTGTCTCAATATGTCAAGCTTAGTGTAATGATTAAAAGTTACTTATCATAAAGAATAGATTTAATCAATAACTAAATTTATTTATTTTTATGTTATCATTGCATTATCATTTAAATAAAATTTCAAACCATAATAATTTACATCAACTAATTTTATTATTAATTTGAATATTAATTAAAATTTTTGTATATTTTGTTTTGAAAATTAGGTGAAAAGAGACTTGGGTAATTTAGACATCTTATAAAAAATTAATTTATAGTAAATACTAAATAGTTTCTATAATTTAAATTAAATACTTGTTCAATTTAAAATAAAAAAAAAATCAATATCTAGTTTTCAACGTTTAGTTTTTTAATTTATTTTTTTTTACAAAAAAATTCTTGATTTATTTACATAAGAAAGTGTAATAAACATAGTTGATTTCAACGATAAAACATAAACAAACAACCTAAACAACAAAACAAGATTGTAGGAAAAAAAGAAGAAAAGATAAACACTCACACATAAACAAGAACATAGACCAGGATCAACATACTTCCGGCAACCAAGCGTAAAACTAATGAAATAATTCGCCTCAAGAAGTAAAGCAACTAAAAACGGATCAAGTATTAAATAAAAGTCCAACTCTCACTTTTGTACACCAATTAAATTGATTACGATGAATGAAGCCTCCTTCTATCAGATTTAGCCAAGAACAAGACTCTGGTTGGAGCATCTTCAACCTAATATTGTTTAAGAGATTCCGATTGATATTCTAATACCAATGCATGAGCCAATTTAGTTTTTTGTCGTGGAACAAATGAAAACTTGCAATCTTCAAAGGAATTTGCTTTCACCTTCAAGTCTCAAGTAAATCTCTTTAATTTCGATCTGTCAATAGCATTTGAGTTAAGAATTTTTACTCTTGCTAGTGAGTCACTCTCCACCCAAATAAAATGAAAACCAAAATCGGCAGCAAGTCTCATCCCATATAAAAACGCAAGAGCTTCAGCTATGAACGCAAAAAGAATTGAATGACAAACATGATGTGAAACTCCTACCACAAAGTCCTCGTGATCACGTATGATTGCACTTATTATTGTTTTTTTGTCTACTACGATAAAGCTTGTATCAACATTCACCTTTACAGCTGGATTTTTGGGAGCTTTACCACTAACATTCAACTGGGGATTGGTTCTCTGCATATTGACTAATAAATTAGCCAACTCATGATTGTATCCACGAAAAAATGTTATGATTTCATGTCTTGGTGCAAGCGTACACCTTTTGCCAAGTTGTAATATTTTAGATGTCGAACCCACAAGGACTGGATACCCACGCAATGTATCTTTCTTGCACTAAGAAAAGTAAAACACAAGTAATTGGTTGGAAGTATGATTAACTAAAATAATGAAAGATAACTAAATAATTGATTAGAATGTCAAGATGTGATGAAAAGGCTAGGTTAGATTGCTTCGTAGTGTGGAATCCATTTGCACAATATTCTTCTCTTATTAATGTAGAAGGTTGAAGTGCCGCCTCGGTGGGTCGTTGAAGGGTCTCCTTAGTTGCTTCATCGACAAATCAACAACTCATAGTTCGATAGAGCATCCTCAATTGCCTCCTCCTTATCCCTAATTGGGAGTACTATTGAGGGTCATGTCTTGATGATACCTCCCAACGTGAATCAAGGGTGAACAACAACCGATGATATGCTTCCTTTTAGTCGCTGAAATCCTGGTTGGCTTATCTCTAAGCCGGATTAGTCAATTCTTAAGAGCAAAGACCATATTCACTCGTTTTGTGATCCTAACTATCCATAGTCTAGACAAATAGATTTTTCCTCGTAAACTTATCTTCCGAGCTCGCATGCAAGAAAGAGTATGAACCAAGAGTGAATAAACTATAAATTCTGAAATTGCATTAATAAAACTTGAATAAAGGTACAACCTTCTTCCACAACTATTCCACAAGTAAACTAAGCCTTATAAATAATTTAGAAAACGATAATGGTGGTGACGACTGTGACACCCTCGCCCCGGGTTAGGAGACGGAGGAGTCGACCGGACATTCAAACTTGTAATTTAGACTGAATTTGTATTTAATTGTAAGACATTTTATTCAATTGTAAGGCATTTCTATTCATTTGTATAACTCAACGAGTCAAACTCTTGTAACACTTATTAGATTTGAGAATAATTTAAAACTTTTTCGTTCTCGTACAGTTTACCAAATTCGATTCGTAAATTTCCGTTCATGTATCAATTCAATCTCGATTGAGCTTAAACAAAACCTCTAGCCAAATTTTATCCATTTAATTATCATTAACATGTTCTTATTGATTAAGCCAATTTCCATTTTCAAGTTGAACCAAAATTGACTAGGGGTATCGATACTCCCTATAGAGGGGTATCGAAACAGGGGTATCAAACCTTAGTTCGATACAGGTTGACTATGTTGACCCGTTGACCAAAGGCTAGGGAGCCTAGTTCGAAACAGGTATCGATGCAATTTCGTTTCTGGAAGCCCCAGTATCGAACCATGTATCGATGCTGGTCTTCCTCGTTGACTTGTTGACTAAGGTTATGTAGCCTGGTTCGATACTGGCATCGATGCCATTTCGTTACTGGAAGTCCCAGTATCGAACCAGGTATCGATGCCGGTCTACTCTATGGACTCAAATGTTTAAAGGCTTATAGTGGCCTGGCTCGATACTGGCATCGAACCAGGGAGACCTTAAAGAAGCTTGGCATCGAACCAAGCTTCGATGCCATTTTGAATCTGCTAAGGGTGGTATCGATACCCATGTAAGTGGTATCGATACCCCCGCCCCAATTTCCAGATTTCTAACTTTTTAAACACTTAGACTCTACCAATAGGCCACTTATAGGGTCTCAAGCTATCCTTAACATTAAAAAGGCATTTCCAACATGTTAGACATTCATGGCAAGTTACTAATTCTAAGTTCCTTAAATCAAACCATTAATCAAGTCAATACCTTTACTATTTCATTTTCTCATAGCAATCAAACTAAAACCACTTAAATCACTTAGCTTAAATGCATGCACACCTACCAAGTGCATATGACATGGGCCATTCTAGATGCAACCATAAGCCATACTCAAAGTACATATGCAAGTCTAAACACTTCTAGCCTTAAGGCTTACATACCAATTTACAATTCATTAAAGCCATATATGCACAAAACCATGGGACAAGCCCTTAAATGCAAAACGCAAACATGATATGATAACTAGTGCCACCATAATCTAGGAGTTGACAAAACATTACAAAATACCATACATTGCTTGCTTGATGTCCTTGTTCCCGCTCAACCACGATCTATCTCCTTGGCTCGATATCCTGTTAGTGGGAAGGAGGAAAACGAGTGGTAAGTACTATGAAGTACTTAGTGAGGTAGCCCTAGTCTAACCACATTAGACAAATAAAACATAACAAATAGCATGCTCAAGTCTAGCATTATATTGAGTACATAGTGTCACGCCCCTAGAGTTTCACGTCCGAAAAGCTCGGCTACTCTATCCAGAACGTGCGGCCTTAGGCTTTGTAACTTCATACAAACGCCTAAGTAAGCCTTTTCACCCCTCACGGAAGATCAAACTTCCCAAGCACCGACAAACGCAAAGCGTTCTAAGCGAAAACGAATCAAACGAGATGAGCTAGGAAGAACTCTTCAAGAACGTTCAAGAACACTAAAGAACAAAGAAAGAAACACACTCGAAGATTTAGAGAAAATGCCTTTATTCCTTGGAAACTTGGAATAACTCAATGCTCACTGATACATCAAATGAGGTGGGGAAGGCCTCTATTTATAGTTGAACTCCCCTCGATCCTATGGTCTATACAATTTTACACCGACGGCTATGATACAACCTTATCCATTTACAAAGCATAATTCTGGGAATATTCCCACCTAACTATGGAAAGAATCTTCTGTGTTCACACAAAGTGTTCACACACCTTGGATGGATAAGTCTCTCCCTGGATCGGGCCAACGTTGGTGGTCTTCGCAAGCCCAGCATTGCTCTTGGAATTACTTGGGCAGGCCACATCACACCATGTGATGCCAATGTCCTGGACCCCAAACAACGGCCCGTGACATTCTCCCCCACCAAACTTGGCGACTCCCTCGTCGCGCCACTCGGACAACACTGAGTTCGATCCTGGGGCTTCTCGCGTACCTTGGCTTGCTTCTGTCTCGGAGTCTGGCTTGAATGTCCCCCCATAAGAACCGCTCTCCCCATAAAGAGCACCGGACTCTGATTCAACTGTCCCCCCATAAGGATTGCTTGCTTCGGCTCGCACTGTCTAGTAAAATCAACCGTACCAAGCACATCTTGATCACTATCCCCGTGTTCAAGAGGTACTTCACTCATTGACTTAGTATTTTCTCTCTCCGACAAGACTTCTTCACTGAAGCTTGACGTCCCATTGCTCCGCGGCAATGTTACACCCATCTACACTTCGGTCCCCTTGAAGTTCGATGCATCGACCATCTTGTCTACGGATGGCTCCTCGACGGCATCCACGCCAACAGGCTCAGGCAACACATGCCTCACCAAGGAAATGTCCCCAACAGTCGCCTTTTCCACGATGACTCCTCGGCTTGGAGCATCCTCGACACGCTGAATAGCTGTCAACTTCTTGGTCCCTTGCCCGACGTCTCGTCGTACTGGTACAACACATCGTTGTCTCGGATCCAAGATACACACGACGTTGGCACACGGAATGATGATCGCTTCTATACGGTCAAGGAAGTTAAGTCCCAAAATAAAATCAAAGTCATCAATATCGATTACCTTGAAGTTTTTCTTCGACTTCCAATCACCAATTTACAACTCAACTTTCCGCACAGTCCCTATCACAGGAGCTTCCTTGGCATTCACAGTCTTGATCTTGTCTGTTGAATCCACAACTTTCAGACCAAGCTCCACTGCAGCCTTCTTGGACATGAACAGATCACTTGCCCCGGTATCCACCGAAGCACTCTTCGATCGTCCCGCCACATTGATGTCGACAAACATCAACCCATTCTGCTTCTTGCCATTCTTCTTGGCAGAACTCAGAATCATCGAGCCAAGCTTCGCAGCCTCATCACTCTCGGGCTCGTCCACCTTGGACTGCTTAACTCGACCAGGGCACTTTCGCGCTCTATGCGGCCCCTTGAACCGATAACACTTGCGTCCCGTTACCTTCGGCTTATCACCTTTGACACTGGCGATTGCACCAAGTCTACTCGTTGGTTCACCATCTGAGTCGTTGTCCTGACGGACTATGGCATCGAGACGGCTCCTCTTGTTCGGACACTCCTTCACCATGTGAGGTCCTTTACAATGGTGGCACCTTACGGTTCCTCGATCCTTCCGCTCATTTGGCTTGTCGTACCGATTGGACTTGGGGGATGGCTTTCCCTCGACGCTCTTTTCTTTGGGTTCGTCCTCATCTTCCCTATCACTGCCCTTGCCATGGGGCTTGGAAGACTCGTTTTGCATCTCAAACTCCGCAATCGATTCAGCAGCGGTCATCGCTTCTGAAAGATCCTTAACGCCCATTCTCTTCAGCTCCGTTCTTGCCCAACGCTGAAGACCAGATTTGAAGAGATACAAACCCTCCGATTTACTCAAGTCTTTGATCTGCAACTTGAGCTCGGTAAACCTTTTGACGTAATCCCAGATTGAGTCGTCAAGCTTCAATTGATAAAGCCCATCTCGAGCTTCCTCATTGGCATTCTTTGGATAAAAATGCTCCTTAAGCTCAGACTGGAAATCCTTCCATGTCCCGATTGGAATGTCGTCATCTGACTCATAACATTTGTTTTGCCACCACAATAAGGCAACATCAGTCAAATAGACTACAACAGTGTTTACCTTCTCGGCATCATCAGTGATGCTCGTTCCCCGGAAGTATTGCTCCATGCACCATATGAAGTTCTCAACATCTTTCGCCGACCTGGTTCCATTGAACTCTTTGTGTTTTGGGATGTCCTTCACTGGTTTAGGTGTGGTTGAATTTAACACACCGTTTCGCATAGCAGCCTGATAAACCAGAACTTCCGCCTTGAGTCCCAACATTTCCTCCCTCAATGCCTCAAACTTGGCTTCGAGACCATCTCTCTTTCCCTCCAGCTTATCACCTTGTTCATCCAGTTCTTCGAGGCATGTGTCCACCATGTCGAGTCGCTCTACGGAATCCTTCACGGATCCTTCAAGCCTGGTGACTTTGTCCTCAAGTGTAGAAAATTTGTCCCTTGAGTTAGCCCGACTTTCTTTGTCATCCTGGGATTCCACACCCTTCTTGCTAGCAGCAACAACAGTCTCCCTCTTTGGTGCCATCTCAAAATCGATGCTTTCGTACCTCGAACGGCTAGAATGTTGCTCGAACAAGGCTCTGATACCACTTGTCACGCCCCTAGAGTTTCACGTCCGAAAAGCTCGGCTACTCTATCCAGAACGTGCGGCCTTAGGCTTTGTAACTTCATACAAACGCCTAAGTAAGCCTTTTCACCCCTCACGGAAGATCAAACTTCCCAAGCACCGACAAACGCAAAGCGTTCTAAGCGAAAACGAATCAAACGAGATGAGCTAGGAAGAACTCTTCAAGAACGCTCAAGAACGTTCAAGAACACTAAAGAACAAAGAAAGAAACACACTCGGAGATTTAGAGAAAATGCCTTTATTCCTTGGAAACTTGGAATAACTCAATGCTCACTGATACACACTGATACACCAATGAGGTGGGGAAGGCCTCTATTTATAGTTGAACTCCCCTCGATCCTACGGTCTATACAATTTTACACCGACGACTATGATACAACCTTATCCATTTACAAAGCATAATTCTAGAAATATTCCCACCTAACTATGGAAAGAATCTTTTGTGTTCACACACCTTGGATGGATAAGTCTCTCCCTGGATCGGGCCAACGTTGGTGGTCTTCGCAAGCCCAACATTGCTCTTGGAATTACTTGGGCAGGCCACATCACACTATGTGATGCCAATGTCCTGGACCCCAAACAACGGCCCGTGACAATAGCATCAAAGGTGACATGCTTCATTATAACAATTAAGTCAACCCATGGCAGTACCTCAAACAATATAAAAGATTGGCATGCTTCTCATATCAATTTCAAGTCTAGCATACTATTTAATTTCATATTCTATATGCCAAGCAATATCTATCATGTAATCAAAGCATATTGTACATCAATCAATTTCCAATTTCAAGTTTTCAATAACATTTCATTTCAAGGTCTACTTATAGCCAAGTGTTCATTCCCAATATCAATGACCATTTCACATTCAAGTGCTACTTATAACATCATTTACATTCGATAATCTATATCAAGACATGATCAAGTATCAATGCTCCTCAAGCCACTACATATACATATAGTTCACATTTAATCCTTTTAATCTTTCAATTAAGTTCGTTTAATGCCTTGGTATAGTAGGACTAGGTAAGCGAGTCAACAAGAGTGTCACGAAGACACTAACAAGAGTACCACAAAGGCACTAACAAGAGTACCACAAACGTACTAACAAGAGATACCCACGGTATCTAACAATTGGTGACTAACCACCAAAATCACGGTACCCACAGTACCAAACAAGAGTACCGAAATACTAAACAAGAGTGCCGTAGCACTAACAATGAGCTCAAGACCCTAGGCATGTTGTACTACCTATGACCAACTATCAACCAAGGCTCAATATCGTTTTCAATATTCATTATTCATTATCCAATTCATGTAACCAAGTTCACAATATCAAAAGCAAGTAGTTAATGCATGCTAATACAAAGGCAATTATCATGCTTCTATCATTTCATTCACATCATGTGTACATATAAACATGCATATCATGTTATCAAGTCAAAGCTCATATCACTATTATACCTGTTTCATGCATGATTCGCGTACCTGGCATCCTTAGCCGCGTGCCATACTTACCTTGGCATTTCTGAGCTATGCATATGTTCTAGGCTAGTACTAACAATTTAACAAACATATCATATCAAACAATTCATTAACATTAGCCTCCTTCCCTTATACCAAATATAATTTAGTCCATTTACATAATAAAATTGAATCAAGTAAACAAATAGATGGTTAGGACCCTAGGTCCTAACCCTAAGGTTTGTCACACTTACAGTTAGTTTCGAGCTATTTAAGGGTTGTAAATCGCGATCCCTTTGCCCTTTTTCCTCGGTAGTTCGAGCCCTTCTTGTTCCTCGATATTTTCTTCCCTTGTATTCTCTAGCAATTCATACACATATAGCATCTATTAGGATACATTCAATCATTTAATCCAAATGATCTTAGTCTTAACAAGGATAAACATGTGCATTTATACTTTACGGACAATTTTGCTACCCTTCCGTAATTCAATCATATCTCCTAGCTCCGATATCCGATTTTAGTCCATTTTACCTCTTTGGAAAGCTAGAAGAATCCTCTACAAGGACCAATTAACCTTACATTTTAATTTCTATTAGATCAGCTCCAGATTTCATTCGAATCGGGTCTGTCCAGAACCGGGACTGTTTGGACAGCCCTTACGGAAATGCTTATATCTTTTTCTACCGAACTTGGATTAAGGTTCCGTAAATTTTCCCTTAAACTAGGTATATTGGAGTATCTTTCCGCAAAATTTCAGCTCCTAACTCTGTAACACCCCTAAAACCGGGTCGGTATAATAATTCGGATAATTCCAGAATTTAATTAAATTACAAATTAAATGAATTATGTGTAAAATTGGAATAGAAATAAGGGACCAAATTGTATTAAGTGAAAACAAGAGAGGATTGCATGATGGATTTCCAATTCCCCTTAATTGCCCTTGGACATTTAATTGTTAAAGAAGTAAGTTAGGGGTAAAATGGTCATTTTGCACCCCTTTAATGAGAAAGAAAACAAAGGAAATCAACTCTTACCTTTATCTTTCTCATTTTCACGTGAAAGAAGAGAAACATAGATGAAGGAGAGATTTTCCATGGGAGCTTAAGAGGGGGAGCTTGGAAACTTTGCATGGTGGTGAAATTGGTTTAGAAATTCAAGTTTAGAGGCCTTGGTAAGTTCTTTTCTCCCTAAATCGAAAATTTTAGGGTTTTAAGCTTTTGGGGATTTGAATAATTTATGATGCTTTGGGTTGAATTAGGTTGCTATAATGCTTAAATAGAAGAATAATGTTTATTTGAGTGTGGGTCTTGGAAGAATAAGCATTGAACTAGGGGTCTTGAAATTGGGTTCATGTAAATGTTGTTTTTATGTTGTTAATTTGATAAGGTGATGAAATTTAGGAACTATTGATTTTAATTTCATATTGAGGTGCTGGAATTTTTATGAATAAGATCAATTAGGAATTTAAAGTATGAATTGAGAATTAGCCGAAAATATTTAGAAAAGCTATTCCGAGTAGCCATCTTCGAAAAATTCCCTAGGCCTCGTTTGGAGGAGTTAGGAGCTGAAATTTTGTATTATGATACTCTTGTATACCTAGTTCAAGGGAAAATTTACGTAACCTTAATCCGAGTTTGGTAGAAAAAGTTATAAGCTTTTCCGTAGGGCTTTTCGGGCTGTCCCGAAAGTTTTGGATAAGTCTGATTCGAATGAATTCTGGTACTAATCGGGGAAGTATTAAAATATGAGGTTAATTTATCCTTGAAGAGGATTTTCTTAGCCTTCCAAAGAGGTATAATAAGCTCGAATCGGACATGGGAACTATGAGATACGATCAAATTATGGAAGGATAGCAAATTTGTCCCGAATAAGTAAACGAGCGAAATTACATTTGTTAAAGTATGTAATCCTTAGGATTAAAAGGTCTGGATATGCACTAATGAATGCATGTTTGTATGGAATTTCTAGATAATCAAAGAGAAGAAAATATCGAGGAGGAAGAAAGACTCGAGCAAACTCGAAAGAAGGGCAAGAGAGTGGCGATCTATAATCCTTGATTTAGCTTGGAGAAATAGTGAGTGTGGCAAACCTTGGGGTTAAGACCTAGGGTCCTAACCATCTTTGTATTATTTGATTTATTTGTATTGTAACCGGACTAATGAAATATTCGGTAATTCGGGAAGGAGGATTAAATGTTAATAACTTGTTTGATGTCATCTTTTAGTGCTAGATGTTAGACTAGCTTAGAACATTTGCATAGCTCGGAAATGCCAAGGTAAGTAATGGCACGCGGCTATGGATGCGAGGTACGTAAGTCATGCATGAGTCATGTTTGGATTGGTTGATTATTCGATTTGTAACCTGATGCGAATAATTTGATATATAGTATGATATTCGATTTTGATATAATAGCATGATGTATGCTTTTGACTAGTTAGCATGATATATGCTCTTGAAATGTTAGTATGATATGCTTTGAATATGCTAGCATGATGCATATGCCTTTGAAATGATAATTGATGTTAATGCATTGGATATTAGCATGATATGGACAATCTATGTGATATGAACTTGCTTAATATAAATGGAAAGATTAAATGAATTGGAAACTTTGATTGAGCCTTGGTCGATAGTTGGTCATAGGTAGTAAGGCATGCCTAGGGTTTGAGCTCATTTGTTAGTTTGCCCAGTACTTCGGTACTTCTGTTTAGTACTTCGGTACTTCTGTTGGTACTATGGGTACCTTGTTGGTGGTTAGTAACCATTTGTAGATACCGTGGGTATCTTTTGTTAGTGCCTTCGTGGCACTTCTGTCAGTACCTTTGTGGTACTTCTGATGACCCGTTTACCTAGTCAAACTATACCAAGGTATCATTTGTAACTAATTTGAAAGATTAAAATTAAAGATATTGCTACTGAGCATCCAATAATGTTCTTGCCATGAGCATTTGATCTGTTATTGCCTTTGTGCATCCGATAATGTTATTGCCATGAGCATTTGATATGTTATTGCCATCGTGCATTTGATAATGATAATGCTAGGAGCATTTAAATTTGGCATTACTTTTGATCATTTGAAATGATACGGTTATGAACATTTTATATGAGATTGTCATTATGAATTTAAGCATGAAACCGTTATCGAGCATTTAGTTGTAAATTGGGTTTGCATGCTAGTAATATGATACATGAGAGTGATTCAAGCATGATAAGCATGATACTTTTTACATATGATCAAAATGTTAGAATAAACATGATGGATTGTTAAATTGGAGTATGCCATGTTGATATATGTGTTTGGTGTCTAATTGGTTAGACTTAGGGCTGCCTCACTAAGTACTTCGTAAGTACTTACCACCTCTGTTTCCTCCTTCCCAAATAACAGGTTATCGGACTAAGGGGTTAGATCGGCTTTGATCGCGAGCAAGGACACCAAGCAAGCTCAAGTATGGTATTTTGTACTTTTGTAACTCCTAATTTATGGTGGCATAGGGAGCATGCTTAGAATGACTCATGCATTTTGATATTTAGATCATGGTTTGTATATTTGATCATTTGTACATTCGGTATGTAAGCCATAAGGCATATTGAGCTTGGTAGATCTTGCATATTTTGAGTTCTCGGCTTATGGTTTGGGTAAGTAGGCTTTGGTGATATGTATATGTTAAGTAAGAAATTGTCTTGAAATGTCAAATATGAACTAGGTAGGATAACATGTGAAACCTTAAACTAGAACATGAGTATGCTAAATGCTATAGTGGGAAGTCCATGACATAGTTGTGTTTGAACGTCATTGAACTTGGTTAATGGCTTGAATAATGAGTTGGCTAAGTGAATCGATTTCGTGGAATGATACATGCTGCCTAAATATTTTGAGTATTGCTCCTTATGATTTAGGAATGGGTTAGGCCATATAGGTGGTCTTTTGGTAGAGTTTAAGTGTTAAAAAGATAGAAATCTGGAATTTGGGCGTGAGTATCGATACCACTTACATGGGTATCGATACCACCTTTGACAGAAACGAAATGGCATCGAAGCATGGTTCGATGCCAAGCTTGGCCCCTATCGGTTTAAGTCATTGAGTCTTAAGTGTAGACCAGCATCGATGCCTGGTTCGATGCTAGGACTTCCAGAAACGAAATGGCATCGATGCCAGCATCGAACCAGGTCAATCATCCTTAAGTCAACAAGTCAATGAGGAGGTCCAGTATCGAAGCATGGTTCGATACTGGGACTTCCAGTAACGAAATTGCATCGATACTTGTTTCGAACCAGGCTCCCTAGCCTTGGTCAATGGGTCAACACAGTTGACCTGTATCGAACTAGGGTTCGATACTCCTGTTCCGATTCCCCTTTATAGGGTGTATCGATACCCCTAGTTAATTTTGGTTCAACTTAAAATTGGAAATTGGCTTAATCATTAAGAATGGGTTAATGACAATTAAATGAATGAAATTCGGCTAGAGGTGTAGATTAAACTTGATTGAAATCAAAAATTACAAATGTATGGAATTTAAGAAATCGAATTGGTAAACTGTACAATATGAAAAAGTTTTAAATTATCCTCAAATTTGATAAGTGTTACAAGAGTTTAGTTCGTAAAGTCTTACAATTAAATACAAATTCGGTTTTTCTACGAGTTGAATTGTCCGGTCGACACCTCCGTCTCCTAAACCGGGGCGAGGGTGTCACAAACTCCTTCATACGAGCCCTATAGAATTTTCTCAAAAGTGCTACCCAGAATAACATTTTCTAGGGAATTTCGACAAATTTCATTCCATGTCTTTAATCTATGAGTCTAAACTTATTTTCACAATTTTCCAGCATCTCAACCCTAGAATCAACGCCAATTTAATCCCCGTTCCATCAACATATCGAATTTATCAATACCCATTTGGCATTTATAAAATCCCCAAATTCAAGTTCCTTAGCTTAATGCGCATGCTCCAAAGGCTAAACCTAAGCAAAATATAATCCCTAAATTAAGTTTCTATCCACCTAATTAACTTGATAACATCTTAAAATAATCAAACCCAAAACTTCAAGACCTTAAAATTTTGGTTATGGAGAGAAAGACTTACCTAGCTAACGGAATATGATCTTCTAAGTCAATTGCCTAACCATGCAAGGCTTGAAGATCTTCCTTCTTTCAACTATGGAGATGGAGCAAGAGGATGATAAAGCTTTCTCTCCCCTTTCCTTGTGTTGGTCTCGTGAAAAATGGGGGAAGGAAGAAGAATTTTTTTTGGCTATTTGTTTGTTTAATTAATGAGGTGCAAAAGACTGTTTTGCCCTTAATGAATTGCCTAGACTTGGTTTATTACCAAGGGTAGTTCATGGAAACTCATGCTTTATCATGCAACCACTAACTTTCATATTTAATTCAATTAAGCCCTTATTTTCAATCCAAACACACACATAATTCATTTTAATTTATTACTTATTCGAATCATTTACTAACCCGGTTTTTGGGGTATTACAATTCTCCCCTCCTTAAAAAGAAATTCGCCCTCGAATTTACCTGAAGGGAACAAATGCGGATATTGTGCTTTCATTGTGTCCTCGGGTTCCCAAGTAGCTTCTTCCTTTTTGTGATTCCTCCAAAGGACTTTCACCAAAGGCACATTCCTGTTTCGAAGCCTTTTAACTTCTCGATCGAGGATTTGGACCGATTCCTCTTCATAAGATAGATCGAGATTTAATTCCAATTCTTCCGGTTCCAAGACATGAGAGGGGTCAGATCGGTACTTCCTCAACATGGAAGACATTGTGTATCTTGTCAAACTCACTAGGGAGAGCAAGTCGATAGGCCACCGGGCTAATTCTCTCAATAACCTCAAAAGGTCCAATAAACCGTGGGCTAAGCTTCCCCCTTTTTTCGAATCTGAAAACTTTCTTCCAAGGAGAGACTTTTAGGAAGACCTTGTCTCCCACATTATACTGAATATCTCTTCGTTTCAAGTCTGCGTAAGCCTTTTGTCTATCGAAGGCTTGTTTCAGTCGATCATGAATAACTCAAATTTGTTCCTCAGTTTCCCGAATCATTTGAGGTCCCAAAACCTTGTTCTCTCCCAATTCAGACCAACACAGGGGAGTTCTACATTTCCTCCCGTATAAAGCTTCAAAGGGAGCCATTTGAATTGATGCCTGATAGCTATTGTTATACGCGAATTCCACCAAAGGTAGGGACTTTTCCCAATTCTTCCCAAAGTCTATAACACAAGCACGTAACATATCTTCCAGGACTTGTATCACCCTTTCGGATTGACCATCAGACTGCGGATGGAAGGTAGTGCTGAGATGTACTTTGGTTCCGAGAGCCTTTTGCAAAGACTTCCAAAATCGAGATATAAAATTCGTATCTCTATCAGAAATAATCGATGTCGGTACACCATGTAACCGAATTACTTCTCGGATATACAACTCGGCCAAAGTCTCCGAGCTCATGTTCTTTCGAATCGGAACGAAATGTGTAGACTTAGTGAGTCTATCCACAATCACCCAAATAGCATCATTCTTTCTCGGTGTTACGGGCAAACCCGTGACAAAATTCGTTGTTACTCGATCTCATTTCCATTCAGGCAATTCAATAGGCTGAAGCAATCCCGTAGGAGCTCGGTGGTCAACCTTGACTTTCTGACAAGTCAAGCATCGGGATACAAAATCAGTGATGGTTGCTTTCATGCTAGGCCACCAATACAAAGATTTCAAGTCTTTATACATTTTAACGGAACCGGGATGGATCGAGAACGGACTTTGGTGTGCTTCTTGTAGGATGTCTCTTTTCAATTCCTCATTATTTGGTACACATACTCTATCTCTAAAGTAGAGCAATCCATTCGGATTGAGGGAGAATTCGACATTAGCTTTCGAATCAAGCTTGGATGCAATAACTTGAAGCTCAGAATCAGATTGTTGAAGGTCTTTGATTCTCGAAATCAGATCATATTGAACCTTGAGTTCAGACAAATATCCTTGCTTTCGATATACTCGAAGGTGAGCATTTATGGCATTCGGGGCTACAAGGAAATTTTCAAAATTAGTCACGATAATTCAAGGAAGTTTTAACATTTCAAGGTTATCAAATGACTTACCCAACATTGGTTTACGACTAAGGGCATCGGCCACCACGTTGGTTTTTCCGGGATGGTAATCAATGACCAAGTCATAATCTTTTAGCAATTCCATCCACCTTCTTTGTCTCAAATTCAAATCCTTTTGAGTCAGGAGGTATTTAAGACTTTTGTGATCGGTGTATAGGTAACACTTCTCACCATATAGGTAGTGCCTCCATATCTTGAGGGCAAATACGATAGCCGCCAACTCGAGGTCATGTGTCGGGTAATTCAGTTCATGAGGCTTCAATTGCCTTGATGCATAAGCAACCAAATTATTTCCTTGCATCAAAACACAACCTAGTCCCGAATGTGAAGCATCACTATGCACAGTGAATTCCTTGCCGGATTCCGGTTGAACAAGAACAGGATCATGAGTCAAAGCTTGTTTAAGCTGGTCAAAGCTTCTTTGTTGGTCCTCCGACCATTCAAACAATTTATCCTTTCTAAGGAGTTTCGTTAGGGGCAAGGCAATAGTGGAAAATCCCTTAACAAACCTCCTATAATATCCGGCTAAACCAAGGAAACTCATAACTTCACTAACATTTTTCGGAGGTCTCCAATCTAATATAGTTTGCACTTTCTTTGCATCAACTTTGATTCCTTCTGCCGAGATGACATGGCCAAGGAATGACACTTCCGATAGCCAGAACTCACACTTGGAGAACTTGGCAAACAATTGACGTTCACGGAGAGTTTGCAAAACAATTCGGAGGTGTTCTGCGTGCTCCTCCTTATCCCGAGAATACACCAGAATGTCATCAATAAAGACGACCACAAACTTATCTAGATATGGCCGGAAGATTCGATTCATGAGATCCATGAATGTAGCTGGGGCATTAGTTAACCCAAACGGAATTACCAAAAATTCAAAGTGGCCATAACGAGTTCTGAAAACCGTCTTAGGAACATCTTCCTCTTTTACTCTCATATGATAGTACCCCGATCGAAGATCAATCCGAGAGAACACCGTAGCATTCTTGAGTTGATCAAACAAGTCTTCAATTCTAGGCAATGGGTACTTGTTCTTAATGGTCACCCGATTTAATTGTCGATAATCAATACAAAGCCTCATAGTGCCATCTTTCTTCTTCACGAACAAAACAGGAGCACCCCATGGAGAAGAGCTGGGACGGATGAATCCCTTATCTTGTAGCTCTTGGAGTTGCTTCTTAAGCACTTTCAACTCAATAGGTGCCATTCTATAAGGTGCAATTGACACCGGATTAGTCTCAGGCTGGACTTCTATCCCGAATTCAAGTTCTCTAGTCGGAGGAAGACCAGGAAGTTCCTCCGGAAAAACATCAACAAATTCGGATACCACTGGGATTTTCAGCAAACCGAAATCATAGTCATCTTGCAAAGCCATGGCAGCAAAGACCGAAGTTGGCTTCTTATCAATTAGGAGGATTGACTCCTTTCCCAAACCACGAAGGTACAATCTTCAATTCTGACAGTCGATCCAAGCTTCATGTCGCGTGTCAAAAGTGCGCGTTTAGTGCAAGCGGACACATCGCAAGTAATAAGTGATAAGTATGTTATCGAGTTATCGTCTCCTCAGGGACTGGTATACTTAATATGCTTCCTTTATCTTCTTGCTCCGTAGAAAGATAAAAACACAAGTGAGTTGGTGTGATTTATTTAAACTAAAATAATTGAATAAAAGTAAAGAGTCGAAATATTAGAGAGAGAGATGGGCCAGGATCCAGTTGTATTGTATTGTGGACTTGATTGACTTGTCTTTATCCAATGCAATCGCATATCTCTGCCTCGGCAGCACTGCAGTTTACTGCCTTGGCAGCGATAACGCTGTCTGCCGCGGCAATCCCTTGCTCGTGGGCAGACTTTACCAAAGTTCGGCAAAGTGTCCTTGAATGACTCCGCTTATCCCTAAGTCAAAGTGTTGTTGATGACTAGTCCTTGATGATACCTCCCGGCGTGAACCAATTATACTCACCAACCAATCTCACACTTCTTTTAGCCGCTGAAACTCTTAACCTATCCCTAGGCCGAGTTAGTATTTCGCGATTGAAACACCGTACTTACCCCTTTCGTGAATCTAACTCTCTCGAGCTTAGATAAATGGATTACTAACAAACTTCCCTCCCGGGCTTGAATGCAAGAACAAGGAATAACAAAGGATAAGTAAACCTTGATAATCTTTATTGCATTGAATAAAAGACAAATTACAATCTCCTCTCACAAATACTCCACAACCTTCACCTAAACCCTATGAAGGTTTTAGAACATGATGGAGAGGAAAGAAACAAGAGTAGAAGTCGGCTCTCCCTCGGTATTTCCGATCTATGATACATTGGGTGGCTAGGTCTTTATATAGGCTAGACCTAGGGCAAACCTTTCCTAAGTAGAATACAACTTGGAGTAGGGAACAAGTCAAGTACATAATAATAATATATTTCCAAGTTTGAATTCGGCTAAGGGGGCTTTCCCGCGTGGTCTTCTTTTGGGCTTTTCCTTGTGCTAGCCAGCTCCGAATCATGGGCTTCAAGTCCAGACACGTTCCTTGGATTTTTGTCTTTCCATCGCCTATCACTTTGCTTCCTGTCTTCCTGCTTCTGCCTCGGCATCAGGTCCTGCCGCGGCAATGGTTTTCCTGCACAGATATGAAAACGAAGTAAAACGTGCCTTTTTCTATAAATATTATCTATTTAAGTATAACTTCTAAATATATCACATTAAGCACATGCATTGGTTCAAGTGGGTGAATATTTGGTGAGAAATGCCGATAAAAGGAGTATAAAGTGATAGTGTGTTGAGCACTTATCACACCCCTAAACTCGAACTATTGCTTGTCCTCAAGCAATGCAAACCATCAATTTGCCGAACTCTACTGTCACTTGGTCTTACATGTCCATCTATTCTCCCCACCATAGCTAGGCCTATCTTTAAACCTTAACCATTCGGCTACCTAAGAATTTACCTAGAAGCAAACTATAAGAATTGTGTGTGTGTGCGTTTTTGTGGACAAGTTGATTAAAGGCTTTCTTAGATAAACTCTAAGTTCAAGACAAATAGACATTGGTTTAAGTGTTCTCTTCTTTTTCAAACCCCAAATCTTGAGCCGGTTTCGGGAACCTCAAAGACTTGTGTTTTCACTAAAAAAACTTTGTCTTTTTCTTTTTAATATTCCTTAATACATACTAGAGCCAATTTCTGGCACCTCTAGCATGAAGAAGAGATTTTCTAGAGCCGGTGGTAGGCACCTCTAGTTACTTTTCCAAAAATCTAAGTCTTTATCACCTAAGTTCATTAAAAGAATTCCTATAATCCACAAGTCCCAAAAGTGTTTAAAGTTCTTCCTATAGTAAGCTTCTAAGTTTTCATCCTTAAGCATCCTAAGGTTAAGCCCTCTTAATAGAACCTAAACATGGTAAGGAGAAAGATTTCTATAGCCTTAAAGAATAAACTAAGACAATACTGATGATGAGCAGTGCAAGAGTGTAGGCAGTTAATTAAAGAAATCACTGGAATACTCCATTTTTGGCAAGGCCGCGGCGGTAGATTGCTGCCTTGGCAGTGAATCTGCACCCCCAAACTCAAACCAAGCATTGTCCTCAATGCTTTTATATTTGGAAGGAATAAACGGCAAAACAGAATATGAATTATGTGCAGCAAGGAAAGATAGTAAAAGCAATTGAATATTGAAATAAAGGACAAAGAATTTTAGAGCGACTCCGAAGAGCTGCTCGTAACAATTTTCCTCTGTTGCCTAGATGCCATGTGCTTTGTCCTTGGGGAGGGCGATGGTTGCGCCTTTGCTTACCTCGGCGGCTGGACTCGAGTGGGTGGGGTCCTATGCATCGGGGCTTCTACTTCTTCTCCTTCTTCAACATCCGCCATCTCTTCGGTTATCATCACATCCGTTCCTCCTCCCATCGTAGTTGCTCCTCCGGTGTGGTGTGTGCTTGGGCCGGCGGCAGTAGAGCCTTGGTGTACATAAGCATCTATCTCGGCGGATAGACTGCCCATGATAATTGGCGATCTTGGTGGAGTGCTGAAAACGACTCTCCGCTTGGATGGCCTTCGGCTGACAGATGAGGCCGCGGTAGAATCTGCTAGCCTAGATGGTCCAGCAGCCTGGTATTGGGGCTGAGGGTCCGGATGGAAGAACGGTCGCGGTCCTCTTGGGGCTGGTGTAGTCTCGGTGTAGGGTGCGACAGTAACGAACACATTGCTTGGGAACTCCGAGAATTGGATGCCTTGGTCCGGGAAGGCGTGCAACATCATCTGTGCGAGAGTGTCATTGAAGTCCCGCTGGTACTCCATGTACCGTTGTTGTCGAAGATCCATCGCGGCCATTCGCTGCAAGAGTTCTTCATACGGGTCTGCTGCGGCAGAGGTATGGGCAGTACCAGGCATATCCGCCGTGTACTGGGCCCCGATAGCAGTATCGGCAGTGAACTGCTGCGGTGTTGCCTGGACAGGTTCTGCTTGTGTTATCTGCATGACTTTGTGGCAGAATTCCCTGGTCCATCCTCTTCTTGGGGGTGTGTATTCATCCGTTTCTTCAATAGGCAAACCTGCAGAAACACATAAACCCGTAATCAAGCAAGGGAAATACAATGGTCCTCGATCTTTCTTACCGCACTCGTGAATTTCCCGTAGGATGATTTCTCCGATGTTGATGGTCCTTTTGTTGATGATGGATTGGATAAGCACCAATCTCTTGCGATCCACCGTGCTGTTGTGTGATGTTGGGATGAGGCGTCGTTTGACGAAGGTGTTCCACATCTTGGCCTCCGGTTTCAAGTTTTGTCTTGTCACGGATCCTCGATGGGTACCGGTTTCCCATGGAGTGTTCACGTAACAAAGATCGTCTTTGATAAGTTCAAAGTCCTCGGCAATGATATCTTCCAAGAAGTCAGCATGGAGATCACTGTCCGGGGTTAGGCCGTAGAAGTTGTTGATCGTATCGGCATCAAGCTGTACAGGCCTGCCGCGGCAGTGGACAAAGAGGGAGTCTTTGCTGGGCCCATGAGCGTAGAACTCCCGCACGATTGTGGCGTTTGCCTGGGCAGGTTGCAAACAGAATATTTCCCAATTCTGGTACTTTATTCTGTCGAACAAGTAGTGTTCAATGCCATAATTCTCTTCATCTGCGTGCTGGAACCCTTGTTCTTCCCACAGTTGCCTTGCGATGAAAGATCGATTGAATCGTTCCTTAATGTTGGCTGGGGCGAATCTTTTGTAAGTTGCCATCAAGAAAGAGAAAATTGAGTTCTTGGAGGTTTTCTTGAAGAGAATCTGGAGATTGAAAAGGGATTAGTAGGCAGAGAGTAATTGAGAGAGTGATTGTTAAGAATACTAAAGAAAGTAAGAAAGTAAGAGTGAATAGTTCAAGAGGAATGAGTTTCTTATATAGGCCTCGGCCTTGTGACCGTTGAGATCACTAGCCGTTGTAACCGTTTTCTTCTTCTGTCGTTTCCTTTTCTGTCGCGACAGGAATCTCGGCAGACTAGCCGTTACACTTTTCTGCCCGTTGGGACTGCTACGGCTCTGACACTGTTGTATTGCCTCGGCAGAGTTCCTGCTATGAACTATTTTTCCCTTATCTTTGCTTTTTATTCTTGAAAAAAAAATTAAACACACAAAAGAAAAGTAATGAAAACGAAAATAAGTAGAAAAAAATAAAAATAAACTACTAACCCTAATATAATAAAGAAAAGAAAAAGGGAGAGGTTAGGTTACTGGTGAAAAGCATGCGAATGCATCTCCCAAAATTATTTTCTCCCTTAGGCCCAAATTATGTATCGGTTGTGGGCCGCTCCTTAGTGTTGTTTGTCCATCCATCTTGGGCTTGATTTTCTTGCCGAATATCCTGCCGAGCAGACTGCCCAGGCAGGATATCTTATTGTCTATTATGTGGATGGCCTTACATTCCTCTGGATCGTTATACCTTTTTAAGTTGTGGAATGCATTGAGTTTGACTTGTTGGTCATTGACTCGCATAGTCAACTCTCCTTTTTCCACGTCAATCAATGTACGTCCAGTTGCTAGGAAGGGTCTCCCAAGGATAATCAGTGCGTTGTCATCTGCTTCACAATCAAGGACAAGGAAGTCGGCAGGAAAAATAAACTTGTCAACTCTTACCAGTATATCCTCGATTTTGCCTTCAGGTTGCACATAAGATCTATCCGCGAGTTGGAGCATTACTGTTGTAGGTTTTGGCCTTCCAATTCCAAGATTTTGGAAGACTGATTTAGGCATGAGGTTTATACTTGCTCCAAGGTCGCACAGGGCCTTTCCTTCATAACTCTTTCCTATCGCACAAGGTATAGTGAAGCAACCAGGATCTTTTAACTTTGGTGGCATGCGGTTATGCAGCATTGCCATGCATCCCTCGGTGGCAGCCACTGTCTCAAACTCACCTATTCGTTTTCTCTTTGATACCATATCTTTTAAGAACTTGGCATAGTTGGGCATTTGTTCAATTGCCTCAACAAATGGTATGTTGATGTGGACTTGCTTCAAGATATCGAGGAACTTCTTGAACTGTTGATCCTGTTTTTGTTTCTTCAACCTTTGCGGGAAAGGTGGTGGTGGTCTCGTCTCGTCCAGTGTTTCCTTAGTTTGGAATCGTATACCTGGCGCCACTGGAATTTTTGCTGCCTCGGCAGACTACTCAGGCGCTGTAGTGTTTGTTGTCGGGGCAGTGTTGTCAGTCTCGGTTTGCTCAGCCTCTTCTCTTGATTGATCCGCTGGTTGGGTTCGGTTCTCTGGGATCTTCTCTTTCAACTGTAGACCACTCCTGGTAGTGATTGCCTTGCACTGTTCATGGCTTAGTACCTTAGCAACCTCAGTATTGCTAGGTAAGCCTCCTTGTGGTCTAGTGTTTATACATTGAGCAAACTGCCCAACCTGAGTTTCCAGAGTTTTTATGGCCGCTTCTTGATTTTGTAGCCTCATCTCAGTCCTATTCATGAAGGCGTCAGTCCTCTTGATGAAATTACTATTTTTCGCCATGTATGACTCAGTTTTCATCATGAAGGCCTTTAGCGTGTTTTCCAATGAATTGACCGGTTGCTGCTGCATCTGCTGCGGCGGCATCAGTTGTTGGACTTGCTGCTGCGGCATTGGCTGCTGAAATCCCGGTGGTTGGGTGATTGGGTTTAAGGCATTATTTGAGTTGCTCCATGATAAGTTTGGATGCCTCTTCCATGAGGGGTTGTATGTGTTGGACATCACATTGTTACGGTTGTAGTTCCCAACATACATACCGGTTTCTTGATTCATGCAATCAACGGAACTGTGGTTACCTCCACATAAATCACAACATAAATCAATTACCTTGACCTCACGGGTATTGTTTTATAATTGTAGGTTTTGCACCATCTTGGTAAGAGAGGCCAATTGTGCAGCCACTGAACTTGATGAATCTAATTCGTTTACCGTGGCTTGGCGTCTTACTCCTCCTCGCCTAGATGTGGGAAACTGGAAGTCATTCCTTGTGAGTTTATTCAAATTTCAATAGCTTCCTCGGGTGCCTTGTCCAGGAGTGTGCCGTTTGCCGAGACATCTAACATCATCCTTGTCGGGGCATTTGTGGCGTTGTAAAACATTGTCACTTGTGTCCATAAGGGAAATCCATGCAGCGGACACTTGTGCAATAGCTCTCTGTAGCGTTCTCATGCCTCGTACATTGGTTCGTCTTCAGCCTGTCGGAAAGAAGTAATTTCATTACGAATTCTATCATATAGATAGTAGGATTAAAGCGAGTAATGAAATCACGGCAAAGTTCACTCCAGGATCCAATAGATCCCTCTGGAATGCTATTCAACCAAGCTTTCGCCTTATCCCTCAGTGAATAGGGGAATAGCTTTAACCGCAAGACATCTTCATGGACTCCTTGGATTTTGAAAGAGTTGCAGATTTCCATGAAAGATTTGAGATGCTGCCTTGCGTCTTCAGTTGCAGACCCACCAAATTGTCCAATTGTATTTAACATGTTGAACATAACAGGTTTAAGTTCAAAATGGGCTGCTTCAATCTCGGGTGTAACGACTCCTAGGTTTAGTCTATTTAAGTCCTCCTCCAAGAAATCTCTGACAGTCAGCTGCCGCGGCCCAGGTGGCGGCGGAAGACCTTCATTGTCGGCAGGTATGTTTTGTCCTGCCTGAACCTCTGCCATGACTCCTCGGATTTGTCTCCTCAACCTTAACCCTGTTCTTTCAATCTCAGGATCTAACTCGTATAAGGGGTTGGTTGGATTGGCCCTGGTCATACACCAAGAAAAACAAAAGTAAAAGAAAAAGAAAAAGAAAAAGAAACAAAAAAACAAGGAAAACAAAATTTAGTTGTCAATCCCCGACAACGGCGCCAAAAACTTGTCGCGTGTCAAAAGTGCGCGTTTAGTGCAAGCGGACACATCGCAAGTAATAAGTGATAAGTATGTTATCGAGTTATCGTCTCCTCAGGGACTGGTATACTTAATATGCTTCCTTTATCTTCTTGCTCCGTAGAAAGATAAAAACACAAGTGAGTTGGTGTGATTTATTTAAACTAAAATAATTGAATAAAAGTAAAGAGTCGAAATATTAGAGAGAGAGATGGGCCAGGATCCAGTTGTATTGTATTGTGGACTTGATTGACTTGTCTTTATCCAATGCAATCGCATATCTCTGCCTCGGCAGCACTGCAGTTTACTGCCTGGGCAGCGATAACGCTGTCTGCCGCGGCAATCCCTTGCTCGTGGGCAGACTTTACCAAAGTTCGGCAAAGTGTCCTTGAATGACTCCGCTTATCCCTAAGTCAGAGTGCTGTTGATGACTAGTCCTTGATGATACCTCCCGGCGTGAACCAATTATACTCACCAACCAATCTCACACTTCTTTTAGCCGCTGAAACTCTTAACCTATCCCTAGGCCGAGTTAGTATTTCGTGATTGAAACACCGTACTTACCCCTTTCGTGAATCTAACTCTCCCGAGCTTAGATAAATGGATTACTTACAAACTTCCTTCCCGGGCTTGAATGCAAGAACAAGGAATAACAAAGGATAAGTAAACCTTGATAATCTTTATTGCATTGAATAAAAGACAAATTACAATCTCCTCTCACAAATACTCCACAACCTTCACCTAAACCCTATGAAGGTTTTAGAACATGATGGAGAGGAAAGAAACAAGAGTAGAAGTCGGCTCTCCCTCGGTATTTCCGATCTATGATACATTGGGTGGCTAGGTCTTTATATAGGCTAGACCTAGGGCAAACCTTTCCTAAGTAGAATACAACTTGGAGTAGGGAACAAGTCAAGTACATAATAATAATATATTTCCAAGTTTGAATTCAACTAAGGGGGCTTTCTCGCGTGGTCTTCTTTTGGGCTTTTCCTTGTGCTAGCCAGCTCCGAATCATGGGCTTCAAGTCCAGACACGTTCCTTGGATTTTTGTCTTTCCATCGTCTATCACTTTGCTTCCTGTCTTCCTGCTGCTGCCTCGGCCTTGTCGCTGCCGCAGCAATGGTTTTCCTGCACAGATATGAAAACGCAGTAAAACATGCTTTTTTCTATAAATATTATCTATTTAAGTATAACTTCTAAATATATCACATTAAGCACATGCATTGGTTCAAGTGGGTGAATATTTGGTGATAAATGCCAATAAAAGGAGTATAAAGTGATAGTGTGTTGAGCACTTATCACTTCATGTTTGGTCAACCAATCTAACCCCAATATTAGGTCAAACTCACATTCCGGTAGTACAAATAGATCAATTCGAAAAGGAATGTTCCGAATTATGATCGGAGAATCTTTACAATCAAGGTTAACATTCATTATTCCTCCTATTGGGTTTGACACTACAAGACCCCTATCAACTTTTTCAGGCTCTAACTTAACCTTTACAAGCATTTTAGAACATACAAAGGAATGAGTGGATCCATAATCTATTAAAGCATATGCAAGACTTAAATTTAATTCAACGGTACCTGCAATAACATCGGGAGATTCTTCCTCTCCTCTACCACGAATGGTGTACATTCTAGCCGGGGCTCGCGATTCTTGACGAGGAGGGGCTGATTGACGTTCCTTTCCCTTGCTTTGATTCCTGGAATGAGCCTGTCCCGGGCCCTTGTTTTGGTTCTGAGGTGGAGGACTCTGATAGGCATGAAACTGAGGTGTGCCTCTATTAGGATTCTGAGGGCAATCCTTAACAAAGTGGTCCGATCCACCACAAGCATAACACAATCTCATCTGAAGTCGACAAGGACTAGCATGAAACTTCTTGCAGAACTGACAAGCCAAAGCTTTTCCGGAATTCCCCGTGCTATGAACAGAAGCCACCGGGGCTACAGGTCTATTTGCCGACTGAGGTCTCGGCACATAACGATTCTTGGACTCATGGTGGTAAGTCGAGGAGCCCTTTTTCTGTTGCTTGGCTCTCTTCACATTCCAATCGGATCTATCCTCCCATTTACGCTTCTTATCATCCTTATTCTCACCCTTTCTCTTTTCCGAAGCTTTCATCTTGGCTTCGGTAGCAATAGCCCGATTGACTAAAATTTGGAAATCGATAATTCCCAAAGCAGTAAACATGGGGCTCATCTCATCATTTAGCCCATCAATGAACATCTGGCATTTCTGTTTCTCAGTCTTAATATACTCGGCTCTGTACTTGCAATACTTACAGAAGTCTGCCACATACTGCTCAATAGGCCTATTAACTTGCCTCAAATACAAGAACCGTCTTCGTCTTTCAGCCAGGTACTGCTCACTAATGTACTTCTTCTTGAACTCCTCTACAAAGAAGTCCCAAGTGATGGCATCGGCAGGAGCAGTCAAGATCATAGTTTCCCACCAACTCAAGGCTTCGTCAGCTAGAAGTGATATAGCACATTCGAGCTTGTGCTCGTCGGAGCATTGCAATTGCTTAGTTAGAATCTGAGTGGTCCTTTCTAACCACTGTTCCGATTCCTCGGGCTTTTCCTCATTAACACCCATAAAAGTATAAGCTCGATATCTGGCCAAATTCTCAATAGGATCCCTACTCGGTGTAGCATCAACAGGGACAATAGGACGATTCTGTCTCAAGTCGGACACTAATTGATCGAACATCCCCTTCATACTTAGGAGACATTCCCTTTGAACATCCTGTATAACTGGGGCTACCATCTCAGGGGCAGCTTCCATTGGAGGTGGCACTTGTTCCTGAGGAGGGTTCGGTTCCATCCTCACATTTTCATTCTCATTGGAGGAGCCCTCGGGACTTTCATCTCCCAAGGCTAATCTCGTGTCTACCATACTACAAAAGTAAACAAGATTAATTCAATTAAGCAAGGACACAAGCAAGTACGGTACAAATAACTCCTAGGTGGCATAGTTCAATCCTATATGTAGCCTGGTTCGATATTGGCATCGATGTCATTTCGTTACTGGAAGTCTCAGTATCGAACCAGGTATCGATGTTGGTCTACTCTATGGACTCAAATGTCTAAAGGCTTATAGTGGCCTGGCTCGATACTGGCATCGAACCAGGGAGACCTTAAAGAAGCTTGGCATCGAACCAAGCTTCGATGTCATTTTGAATCTGCTAAGGGTGGTATCGATACCCATGTAAGTGGTATCGATACCCCCGCCCCAATTTCCAGATTTTTAACTTTTTAAACACTTAGACTCTACCAATAGGCCACTTATAGGGTCTCAAGCTATCCTTAACATTAAAAAGGCATTTCCGACATGTTAGACATTCATGGCAAGTTACCAATTCTAAGTTCCTTAAATCAAACCATTAATCAAGTCAATACCTTTACTATTTCATTTTCTGATAGCAATCAAACTAAAACCACTTAAATCACTTAGCTTAAATGCATGCACACCTACCAAGTGCATATGACATGGGCCATTCTAGATGCAACCATAAACCATACTCAAAGTACATATGCAAGTCTAAAAACTTCTAGCCTTAAGGCTTACATACCAATTTACAATTCATTAAAGCCATATATGCACAAAACCATGGGACAAGCCCTTAAATGCAAAACGCAAACATGATATGATAACTAGTGCCACCATAATCTAGGAGTTGACAAAACATTACAAAATACCATACATTACTTGCTTGATGTCCTTGCTCCCGCTCAACCACGATCTATCTCCTTGGCTCGATATCCTGTTAGTGGGAAGGAGGAAAACGAGTGGTAAGTACTATGAAGTACTTAGTGAGGTAGCCCTAGTCTAACCACATTATACATATAAAACATAAAAAATAGCATGCTCAAGTCTAGCATTATATCGAGTACATAGCATCAAAGGTGACATGCTTCATTATAACAATTAAGTCAATCCATGGCAGTACCTCAAACAATATACAAGATTGACATGCTTATCATATCAATTTCAAGTCTAGCATACTATTTAATTTCATATTCTATATGCCAAGCAATATCTATCATGTAATCAAAGCATATTGTACATCAATCGATTTCCAATTTCAAGTTTTCAATAACATTTCATTTCAAGGTCTACTTATAGCCAAGTGTTCATTCCCAATATCAATGACCATTTCACATTCAAGTGCTACTTATAGCATCATTTACATTCGATAATCTATATCAAGACATGATCAAGTATCAATGCTCCTCAAGCCACTACATATACATATAGTTCACATTTAATCCTTTTAATCTTTCAATTAAGTTCGTTTAATGCCTTGGTATAGTAGGACTAGGTAAGCGAGTCAACAAGAGTGTCACGAAGACACTAACAAGAGTACCACAAAGGCACTAACAAGAGTACCACAAAGGTACTAACAAGAGATACCCACGATATCTAACAATTGGTGACTAACCACCAAAATCACGGTACCCACAGTACCAAACAAGAGTACCGAAGTACTAAACAAGAGTGCCGTAGCACTAACAATGAGCTCAAGACCCTAGGCATGTTGTACTACCTATGACCAACTACCAACCAAGGCTCAATATTGTTTTCAATATTCATTATTCATTATCCAATTCATGTAACCAAGTTCACAATATCAAAAGCAAGTAGTTAATGCATGCTAATACAAAGGCAATTATCATGCTTCTATCATTTCATTCACATCATGTGTACATATAAACATGCATATCATGTTATCAAGTCAAAGCTCATATCACTATTATACCTGTTTCATGCATGATTCGCGTACCTGGCATCCTTAGCCGCGTGCCATACTTACCTCGGCATTTCCGAGCTATGCATATGTTCTAGGCTAGTACTAACAATTTAACAAACATATCATATCAAACAATTCATTAACATTAGCCTCCTTCCCTTATACCAAATATAATTTAGTCCATTTACATAATAAAATTGAATCAAGTAAACAAATAGATGGTTAGGACCCTAGGTCCTAACCCTAAGGTTTTCCACACTTACAGTTAGTTCCAAGCTATTTAAGGGTTGTAAATCGCGATCCCTTTGTCCTTTTTCCTCGGTAGTTCGAGCCCTTCTTGTTCCTCGATATTTTCTTCCCTTGTATTCTCTAGCAATTCATACACATATAGCATCTAGTAGGATACATTCAATCATTTAATCCAAATGATCTTAGTCTTAACAAGGATAAACATGTGCATTTATAGTTTACGGACAGTTTTGCTACCCTTCCGTAATTCGATCATATCTCCTAGCTCCGATATCCGATTTTAGTCCATTTTACCTCTTTGGAAAGCTAGAATAATCCTCTACAAGGAAAAATTAACCTTACATTTTAATTCCTATTAGATCATCTCCAGATTTCATTCGAATCGGGTCTATCCAGAACCGGGACTGTTCAGACAACCCTTACGGAAACGCTTATTTTTTTTTCTACCGAACTCGGATTGAGGTTCTGTAAATTTTCCCTTAAACTAGGTATATTGGAGTATCTTTCCGCAAAATTTCAGCTCCTAAATCCTTCATACGAGCCGTAGAGAATTTTCTCAAAAGTGCTACCCGGAATAACATTTTCTAGGGAATTTCGACAAATTTCATTCCATGTCTTTAATCTATGAGTCTAAACTTATTTTCACAATTTTCCAGCATCTCAACCCTAGAATCAACGCCAATTTAATCCCCGTTCCATCAACATATCGAATTTATCAATACCCATTTGGCATTTATAAAATCCCCAAATTCAAGTTCCTTAGCTTAATGCTCATGCTCCAAAGGCTAAACCTAAGCAAAATATAATCCCTAAATTAAGTTTCTATCCACCCAATTAACTTGATAACATCTTAAAATAATCAAACCCAAAACTTCAAGACCTTAAAATTTTGGTTATGGAGAGAAAGACTTACCTAGCTAACGGAATATGATCTTCTAAGTCAATTGCCTAACCATGCAAGGCTTGAAGATCTTCCTTCTTTCAACTATGGAGATGGAGAAAGAGGATGATAAAACTTTCTCTCCCCTTTCCTTGTGTTGGTCTTGTGAAAAATGGGGGAAGGAAGAAGAAATTTTTTTGGCTATTTGTTTGTTTAATTAGTGAGGTGCAAAAGACCGTTTTGCCCTTAATGAATTGCCTAGACTTGGTTTATTACCAAGGGTAGTTCATGGAAACTCATGCTTTATCATGCAACCACTAACTTTCATATTTAATTCAATTAAGCCCTTATTTTCAATCCAAACACACACATAATTCATTTTAATTTATTACTTATTCGAATCATTTACTAACCCGATTTTTAGGGTATTACAACGACTATGATTCTAATTGGTGTAGATGAGTTCCTTCTCCTAAACTTAAGGGTCGATTTTATAGGTCAAGCCTAAATCAAAACTTCCCATAAGTGATACGAATTCTAATAGGAATAAAATACAACTTTATATTAAATACAATCTCATTATTTTATTTCCTAATTAACTCCTCTTGGACTCTTGAATTCTCATAGCTTTGACCATGGATCGGCTTGCTTTCCTTAGTTATGTTTCTTCTCTAACTTGGTTCACTGGATTCATCTCTTTATTCTATATCTATGGCACACAATGTCTTTGTTACTCTACTGTCGTGGCAATCGTATCGCTGCCTTGACGGGTGTTCTTCTGCATCTGATTTGATTTGCATTCTCTTGCATCCAACATCTATCGATGGTATATAGTATCATTGGGAGGTCTATTTCCTGTCTAAGAAAGCAAATCATAACCATACCCATTTTTTGCCAAATAATATATAAAAACAGTATTTAAGCACTTGAATTCTAAAATGTAGAAAATATGCAGAATTATCCAATATTGCCATTAAAGTCTATTAATATCAATAATTGAGTAGAAATGGTATAAAATATTGGATTTTTGCACATTTATCATGTCTTCTGTTTGATTCCTTCATGATATAACTTATTTCTTGCCGACCATTGAGCACATATGAAAATTAAGATTTCATCATGGGTGCGATTGTTGCTAGAAGCATGATCAAACAACAAACGAAACCAATCAAAATAATTCATAGTGGAAACTGACAAAGGCCAAGAGTATCACATAACAGCCTAACAACTAGATGACAGAGAGCAATCTCTAAAAATATGGACATTATACTCAATTATATTGCAGTAATTCTGACAATATGGGTCATTTGAAATTCTCTTTAGATACAAATTACTCTTATATGGGATAAAGTTCATTAGAAATTTTCACACCTGAATTTTAATGTTCTTAGGAATTTTTACATTCTATAACACTTTAAAAATTGATTTCTCGTTTTGGATTACGGAGGATGAAGCCAATAGAAGTTTGTAAACACTCCTAACCGTATATAATTTTGTATGTTCCTCACTCCACACTACCATGTCTTCTCTTTCATTTTCAACTAAATTAATTTCAAGAATTACTTTTACTTTTCTTTGTGAAAAGAGTTCATTTAGAAGACTAATGTTCCTGCTTTTGTTGTCTGGATGTATCAATTCAGAAACCCTTCTAAACAAATTATTTGTTGGTCATTCAATAAAATAAAAAAAAAATTCCCAACAACCAATAATCATTCCAAATATTAATTGAAATACCATTTCTACCATCCATTTCAAACCAATCTTTAGTAAATCATGTGCACTCCATATGCTACGCCATATCTGAGAAGGACATGACCCTAGCTTTGTTACTAAGAACATGAAATTAGAATAGAATCTTGCTTTTAGAACTCTATCCGCTAATGATTGTGGGTCCTGAATTAATTTCCAGCCTTGTTTTGTAAATAATGTTATATTGAATTTTGCAAGATCATGGAAATCGAAACCTCCATCTTCCTTGAGCATACTCAGTATCGACCATTTATACCAATGTATTCTTTTTTTCTCAGCACTTTTTTCACAAAAAACGAGCCATAAATGATTTAAGTTTATTGAAAAGAGAATTAGGGAAAATAAAGCTACTCATAGTAAATAATGTCATTGCTTGTAAAACAGATTTTATAAAAACTGCTTTCTCTCCTTGAGATAGATTGGATGAATTTTAGCTCATTCATCGCTTTACTAACCTACTTCTTAAATCAGCAAATGGCTTTTTCTTATTTCTACCCACCAATATAGGAAGACCAAAATATTTTTCTGGGCATGTTGTGGTTGAAACACCCAATATTTTTCTAGCGTCATTTTGGTTATGCTCTAAAACATTTGATTCAAAAAATAGTCTCGACTTATCATAGTTAATTTGTTGACCAGAGATACGTTCATAATATTTCTTTCAGTTTTAATACGCCATTTGATGTTGCATCCCCAAACAAGAGGCTATCGTTTGTAAAAAATAAATGAGTGATACATGGGGCAAGATGATTAATACGAACACATCAAATTTCATTATTGACTACATCTTGACTAAGAATACATGATAGACCCTCACTGCAAATTAAAAAAAAATATGGACTGAAAAGATTGCCTTGACGTAATCCCCGAGACGTGGTAAACTTTTCGCCTATCTTCCATTAATGATAATTGAGTATGTCACAGTGGACATACAACAAATAATATTATGAATCCACTGAGTTAAACCCCCCCCCCATTTTAGGTAGCATTTGTTTTACAAAAGCTCAGTCGACTCTGTCTTAAGCCTTGCTCATATCCAACTTTAGAGCAAAATTTCCTTGTTTTACCGTCCTCCTATTTCTCAAGAAGTGAAGAATATCATAGAAAATAATTATATTATATGCAATTAAACAATTCGGCACAAAGTCACTTTGAGCAATATCAATACAATTGGTAAGAACTAGCTGAAATTGATTAGCAACATCATGGAAATAATCTTGAAAAGCAAATTGCATAAACTAATAGGTCGAAAATGAGAAAGATTAGCCAAGGAGTCCAATTTAGGAATCAAAACAAGATGAGTATGATTGATAGCTTCAAGTGAACATTCACCTTTCAAAACAGAGATACAATAATTAGAAATTTCCTCTCCAATTATGTTCCAGAATTTTTGGTAGAAAATATTGTGAAAAATTGTTTTTCAAATGAATAAAAGAGAACTTTAAGTGACTTGATTCTTTTATTCTCTTATTCAAACTTTATTTCAAAAAGGGGAGTAATCTCAAAAACAATTTTTTAAGTTGGTTTTATTATATCAAAAAGGGGGGGAGATTATAGAACTAATATTTTGATATAATAATTGAAAAATAGTTTTGGACTAATTTGAAAAGACTTTAAAAATGGTTCTTATGTCCAAACAACTTGAAAATATATTTAAAAGGTTTTTGAGAGATTTTAAAGGTGTCTTAAATGTTTTAAAGAAACCAAAGAAGTGATTTCTACACAGGCGTTTCGATATGATATTGAACCATTTCGATACCTTTTTGCCACTGTGAATCTTGGTTTCGTTACCCGTTTCGATACACCCCCAACGGTCATTTGAAAAACCCCAAATGACTAGGAGCAGTATCGAAACGGCTAAGGCCTGTTTTGATACCATGAGCTAAGGGTTCCGATACACCTTTTAGGTGTTTTGATATCGGTTCTTAAATGCAGGTTCAATGGTTATTTCCCAAAGCAGCTGTATCGATACCATTTTTAGGCGTTTCGATACCACCTGTACCAAAAGCAGAAATAAGCCTCGAAATCAGCTCCAAATCAATCCCAACGGTCACCGACGGCTAGAATCTCATTTGGGATGATAAAAGCAATCCTCAAGAATCAAGAGAAGACTAATGGTTACATTGTAACAACATTATGATTCAAGAAATGTCTTAGTGCATAACTTCCAATCTTTGGGTAGACAAAACTTGTGAGTTTAATGTTTATTATGCTCAAGTGTCTTAGGATTGTGTGAGAGCTTAGTTGCAAACAATTAGCCTTATTAGAAGGATTCAAGTTTGCTTAAGAATTCTCTTTGTGAGTGAATTCCCAAAGTTCGGTTGTGAACTTTGGATGCTTGATTCGGGTTATGAATCAAGATTTATAAGGTTATCCCTTTGTTCCTCAAAAGGTTGAATTCTTAGTGAATTGTGGAAATCCTTAGTGGGAAGCTAAGGTAGTGGATGTAGGTGCTTGTTCGATGGCCGAACCACTCTAAAATCCTCGTGTTCAATTCTTATCTTTTTGCTTCCACAACAAACTCCCAAATTAGCATTTCTCCATCACTTGGCGAGTTTAATCGGTTATTCATCGAGCACCTTAAAGCCCAATAGAAAACAACCCCAAACCATCTTCACCTAAAGCCTTCAAAGGGATCATAGATTTTAATGCCTCCCAGACCTCTTTTATTGTGTAATCTCTAGTTAATGTAGTGTTCATTTTGGCCGTGATGCACCTTTCTATCCTTGAGAAAATTCGATCATCAATATCTACCAATTGAGATTTGAATAAATCAATAAAATATTCTCTTACAAGATTATAAATACCATTTTTTCCTCAATAAAATCTTCATGCACCTTTCTATGCCTGTATAGAGAGAAAGGCATCTCGGAATCAAGTATTCATAGAAAACCTTAAACTTCCTCCATCATTTCCTTAGAGTTTAGGTTAGTTTGTTGAGTAGTTGTGAAAGAAAATTTGTAATTTTTTTAGTTCTTATTAATGTAAGTTTGAATTTATAGTTTATTTTCTCTTGGTCCATACTCTTTCGGAGTGTAAAGTTTTGGTCACTCCAACGTTAAGTGCCATTAAATATTGATGAAAAGATGATCTGACATAATAAAAAAATGATAAATTACTTAAATAGTCCTTAAATTATTATTATAATTTTGTTTCATCTTTAATTTGACTCTAAAAAATTTAAAAATTTGTATTTTTACCATCTCCCCAAAAGACCTAACCCTAATTCTAAGTCTTTTTTTATACGAATGTAAGCCGTAATTTGCTTTCCCTGTCAGTTGAAGACATTTTTGCTAATCTTGCCAGACTTGGGACCTTGTAAGTGAACTTAACTTTATGTCTGGTTCCTAATCTTTCGATTTTTAGTTATATTCTGATAATTACTGAAGTTAATTTTCTTTTGGAACCATGCCATTAATATGTTTCCCGGTTTTTTAACTTATTCAATCGAGAAACTAAAAAATGTCTATCTTTTGAGAGATCAAATATCATGCTTTTCTTTCAGTCTCTCATGGTGGTATAGGGATAAGATGTTTTCTGTAAATTTTAATATAAATCACATATACGAATTCCATATTGCTTGGAGCGTTTTAAAGGTCTCTCACAGTCTATTTATTTCCAAATATTTTTCCAAAAGGTGTAAACTCGGGCACTTTTTTAATGCTGGGATCTTTCCTTCAACAATTTTAGTGGGGATCTTCCTATTTCATTTAGGTCATTGAGGAATCTTTCAACACTGTAAGTGTTGTATCATAAAGTGAAAAACGAAAGGGAAAATGAGTGATATTCCTGTTGCTTCTTGATCGAGGGGTATTGATTGTCTGAATTTGTAGCAGGTGTATGCAGAACAATCAATTGACTAGTTCTCTTACTGTTCTTTCGGTTTTACCTTTAAAGACTCTGTAAATTACTTTTCTTATACCATTTCATTTTTTACTCTCTTTCAGTCTGTTCTTATGCACCTTCGATTTTCTAAAAGAATATTGCAAAGAATCATTTCAGTGGATCGATTCCTCAAGAGATTTTTATGTCCCAAATTTTATGTAAGGCTTGATATATATTACTTCCAATTTGCTCTTCTAAATCTATTATGTACAAAATGTGATATTTTTTATAAACAACTAGAATAGATAAAATAGCAACTCCTTTGCCGACGGGCCTGCCCCTCCTTCAGTACCTGGTAAATCTCACAATAAAAATAATCCTCGATCCGGAGCTCATTCATTCTCGGTTTTTTATGGTCAATCATCAGATTCTGATAATATGCTATCATCCAGAGTTATTGAAGTCCTAGTTCTTGGCTCTTTTCTACTGCTTGTCTTTGCAAATCGAGGATTCCAGAAATTGTAACAATTGGGTGGGGATTTTTGGGTTTGTAATAAGGATTAGGTTTAGTTTTTTTTGGGGAAAGATGGTAAAAATATAAATTTTTAAATTTTTTAGAGTCAAATTAAAGGTGAAACAAAAGTATAATAATAGTTAAGGACTATTTAAGTATTTTATCATTTTTTATTGTGCAAAATCATTTTTTCGTTAATATTTAATGACGCTTAACGTTAGAGTGACCAAAATTTTACACCACGAAAACGGTAATGACCTTATTGGTCATTTTTCAAAATCAGGGACTAAAAGTGTATTAGAGGTAAACGAAAGTGACTAGTGCAGTAGTTTACCTATTAGTTTTCTTAGTTTAGTTATAATACAAACTCAATTATTTGTGCATTTAATTTTCTACTGTGGAGGAACAATAGATTGCGTAAGTAACGTTAATCCTCGTGGGATCGATATCTTTTATATTATTACTTGATGGGTGTACACTTGCACCATAAAGGTGTAGGACTTCCTACACACAAAAACAAACATGCATGATAATATAATCAAGGGTACACATAAAGATTTTTGATCTAAGGTTCATCTTCTAGCCTACCCTAGCTACAGCTCATGGATAGTTTTTCTCAAGACATCATATAGGAATATCAAGCGACATACAAGACTTACCTATTCGATATCACACGGCTTATCGAGTCACTCAAGTTTACACAACCCACCGGGTTATAGGTATCTTACCCTAATCACACAACCCTAGGTTATAAAGATTATCATCAAACAATCCATACCATATACATACTTATATAACATATACATCCATACCTATTGGCCAACGCAACAATACTTTACCCGTGCTCACATAGCCGTAGGGTTGGACCATATCTGGATCAACATAGCCACAGATACGTCCGAGACATACTTTGATCATCATAGCCACAAGTAGTTCATTCCTAAGGTCACATAGCTTACCAGGTTACTCAAGTCACATAGCTCATTGAGTTTCTTGATACTCATACAACCCATTAAGTTGTATTTCCTTACCCGAATCATCATAGCCACGGATAGGTTCAAACCGCCTTCAGATCACATAGTTCTTGGATGCGTCGGACATACTCGCTCACATAGTCCGAAGTACATACCCCCTTGATTAAATGCTCATGCACTGACTTTAGAACATCCAGATTCTATTTCTAAGATAAACAAACAACACATGCTCTCCGAGCAAAACTATACATCTTGCCAAGAGAAAGGAAACACCTAATTATACCATTACTAACGCTCAAGATATGTCTCAAATATTTAAGGTTTGATGTCTCAAATAATTAGCTCATTCATATGATTCTCATTAGATTTTCTCGTTAACCAAGACCTCATAAATATTTCAGTATCCCTTCAGCGTACGACAAGCACTATAGCTACTATACAATATTGCATATTCAGCCAAGGATCTTTAAGGAAGCATAAAACAAGTAAGTCATGTATCAACTATAAAGTCATTAGCTAAGAATTCACTATTGGATATTAAACTTGATTTATCACTTTTACAGTTTGTTTTATGCCTTTAGAAACCCATTGTGCCTCTTACCTCAAATTATGGAACTTCCGAATGCTAACTCAAAATTACTAGACTAATTGCTCTACGATTACCGATACACCCATTAGGATATCGGTACGACCCTCTGTATCGGTACACCCCCTTATTGTATCGATATGTCAACTAAGTTCGAACAACTTAAAATGTCTACTTGTATCGATACACCAAAACCCCATATTGATACCCTATTTTGATACGCGAAAGCCATGTACTGATCCTTCAACTGTATCGATACACCCTTAGATGCGTAGAAATAATCGAAGTCATCTTCAACCAATGGAATAGTGGTACCGATACGCATCCCGAGTACCGGTACAACTAAACTATTTTGGAAACTAAAACTCGTATTGGGTATCGGTATACTACTCGTGTATCGATACACCCCTAACAAACAACCTCCTAATCTACCATAGCTTACCAATATGCTCTCTAACCATACCGTTATACATGCCTAGAAATAAAGGTCTAGGTTCGGATTTTGCTTAGAAATCTCACTTAACCTATATGGTTAAGTCTCAAATCGTTCCTACGAATTTATAATACTCCAATCTTGATTAGCCATTAGAGAGGGGTTTAAGCATTCAAAGCATAAAACTAAGCAATCCAAATCATAAATCAAGTAAAGCAATCGTCTTATGAGTCTCGTGAAATGTAGGATTTAGAGATATACGACCTCCTCAAGCAAACAAACCTAGATTAGCAACAACTAAGTTTTTCTTCACCTTCACTCCTTGCTCTAGGTTTTAAAACCCAACTTCCACCAACTTAAAAGATATGCACATTGAAAAGAGGATCTTGAGTTGCTAATTAAACTTCCATTAATGAGCAAAACAGGATTTCCATCCAAAACAACAAATTTCTCTCTTTTAACTTATTCTTATGATGAAAGAGGAAGAAGATGAGGCAAGAGAGAGATAAGAGTCAAATAACACTTCCCCTTTCACTTTCTTTTTCCCTCTGTTTTTGTATAAACATTAAGGGGATGAGAAGTTCTTCCTCCATAAAAAAATTATCACATTATCCTTCACTAACTCCTCTTCAGCCAAACACAACCCAAAAACCAAACCCAACAACACATGTTGACCCATTAAGACTTTGATAGGATCCAAGCTAGCCCAACATCTCGGCACAACAAGCTCAAACATTCAATTTCCTGTTGTTGGTCCAAGATTCAAGTCAACACTCGACATTAACTTAAAAAATTAGATGGTTACAGTTTACGTTAGAACCCCCCCCAAATATGATATTTACCTGCACTATTAAATTCTTGAGCATAACAGATGCGAAAACATTGATCGTCTTCATTAAATTTTGGGTTAAGAAACTGAGGGTTGGGAGTTCAAAAAAGTTTGAAAGGAGATAATAGTCAAAGTCACAATTTGAAAGTCAACGTACATATAATGAGATGATAGGATAAAGCCATTGCTTATTCTCGAAATCTATATGATCCCGATTTATAATGTTATTTATAATTTAATTAAATAAAATTTATTTATTTAATGTAGGTTTGTTTCTAAAATTTTTGAGGTTTTAAATAAAAAAAATAAACCCTTATAAGAAAAACATATTTCATCAATCAAACTATAAATTATATGATAAACTAAACTTATCAAATAAAAAATCTGTTTTTCGACAGGACAACTCTCGCGTGCCATCAGTTTGACGCCATCTTATTCTTTTTCTTCTTCTTTCTTATACGTCAAAGCTTCTTTTAGATAAGTTTATTTTCTTATGTCATTGCTACGCAATGCAATATATACATACATACATCGTTCTAGAATTTTTTTTTTTTAACTCTTGAAGAAAATTAATAAATTGGCATTTTAATTGTTGTTAGGGTCTTTGATTTAATTTATTAATCTTATGTTTAGTATAATATTCTCTAGTGTGTTTTTGTAAAGAATACATCAAATGATGTTAATGGTTTGTGAACAGTGAAGTAGATTAAAATGGTTTGTATAAAATTTCAAAATTTATGTATGATATTGTATATTTAAAATTTATGTATAATATTCTATAGTATAATATTATTTTCTTTGTTTTTGTTTTTAATTTTAATAAAAATCTCTGCTTCTATATAGCACGTTTTTCTGTCCTTGTGACATGCTTTTTCTTCCGTCTTTATGACATGTTTGATTTTATTTTACGTTTTGATTCATCTGTCTTTGTGACATGTTCTTAGCATACCTCTAACGATCAATTGTTGTTCGTACAAAGATTCAATCGATGTTAATTTCTGATTTATGTTTTTATCGGTGGTCACTTGGAAAGATATATCCCCACTCGATTGATGGTTTATTTGCCGATGAAATCAGTCCTGGGTAGCGATACTTTTTGCAAGACAGTTTAGATCGCGTACAACTCCTTTTCTTATGCGTCTCGTTTGGACAGAGACAAGGAGATTCAGGAAGCTCTGAATTTTGTTGGTATGCTTATTTCCATAGAAATCTTCTGTTATCATTGTTTTTGGATTGTAAGAATTTTTGGATTGATTAATCCAATTATTTTATTTTTCGAATACGATGTAATGATGTTTTTTTCATAGATTTAATAAAAATTTAGTAGCATTTATCAAAAAAAAATTTGGTAGGCAGAAGCAAATATTATAGGGCCATTACTTTTTTTTTAAAAGACATATCTGATAAAATATCTCTTTTCAGACGTGACACAAATGTGTTGTATTTCTTCCCACACCGTTTTCATGCAAGAAAAAAAAAAAAATAAACAATCAAATCTTTTGTATACACAAAGACAAACAACTCTCATATTATACTACACCATCCATCTTCATGCTTAACTTCTACCGGAGCAGACGATTTCACTTTTCTCCTTCTCTTCGGCGACCCCTTCTCTGAGCAGGAGGATGAAGAATTAGACGGCTCAGGTGATGACCTCTTTGACGTTATCCTCACTGGGTCAGGCTCCCCAGAATTCACCCTCAAAGGGAAATTCAACAAAGCTCTTGAACCACGAATCCTATAAGCTGCTTTATCATAAGCCAAAGCAGCATCCTCGGCACTCTCGAAAGTACCTAACCAAACACGAGCACCATTCTTAGCAGGGTCCCTTATCTCAGCCGCGAATCTCCCCCACGGTCTCTGACGAACTCCTCTGTACTGCCTGGATTTGGGTTGAACCGTCGTGTCTATTCTTCTCACCGGATTCTCAACTAAGATCTCTTGCGGCTCCGATTTAATAGGAGGGAAATTCGATGAAGAGTTATCGGAGGGCGCCCAGCCGGCGGTTAAAGCATCTCGGAGGAAACCGAAAACAAGCATGTCTTGGGGATCATTTTCTTGAAGAGGGAGGTCACCCCATGTCTCAGTCAAACAAGGGTACAAACGGCTGAAGCTTGAGCTCCGGCAAAACATTGGGGGATCAGCGGTGGTAGTGATGCAATCGTTGGAAGCATTGAGTCGGAAGTCCGATGAGTCGCCGAGTAAGTGACGCCGAATTGAGTCCAACATTGCTAAATCGGAATCGTTGCTGCTACTCATAGTTGGACACATGTCCATAACAAATACAAGTCAGGAATTCTGAGGATTTCGGAGTCTGAATCTTTGCATGGCAATGGGAAAGTGGGTTTATATAGGAGATTAGATTCATGAATGTGGAGGGGCGGTTTTTCCTATTTGGATTATTTTCTTTATTTTATTAATGGTGGGATTTTTTTTCATTTTATTTATTATTTTCCAAGTTGTTCATTTTTAGACACGTGCGGAATAATTTTGAATTTCTTGTTCTCAGTTCGAAATTTCATGATGTCATCAAGTTGTTGGTTGTCGCTTCGCAGTCCTTCTTGCCCACTTGTTCTTCTAGTTGTTCGGTTGATAATCGCAGAGTACAAAATAAATGAATTTCTTATTAAATGCCAATTACTATTCAAACGAGATTCAACAAGCTTTCTTTTTATTAAAAGAAAAACTATATTACCTATCATTATTTATGATTATTGACTTAAAATATTATTCAATTTTTAAAAATATAAATTTAATATTAAATATTTTATTTTTAACTCAAAAATATCGTACCATCATCGTTAACTTTTATTATCTCGTTAAATTGAAATGACATCGTTTTGGCATATTTATTTTTAAATTTAATTCAGCCAAAAAAATTGGAGGATTTTGACCCCAAAACCTTAAAAAATTGAATCTTAACCACTAAAACAACATAATATTATATGGATTAATATTTTAATAAATATTATATATCTCAAAAAATTAATTCAAATGATTTTATAAAATAAATAATACTATATAATTAATATAAAATATATTCATCCAACAGTGATAAGATCAAGTTACATGATATAAAACTTATTTAATTTTATACTAACCTTATTTTCGGTTTTTAATCTCACCCATCTATGATATTCATCCAATGATCATTGGTTAGTGTAAAATTATATGAGTTTTATGTCATGTAATTTGATCCTAATTCATATATATAAAAATATAAGTATATTGTTTTTATTATTTATATAATATTATAAATATATTATTTTTAAAATCAAAATATTTAAAAAAATAATATATTTATTATGAATAATATATAAAAACTCTAAGCCATAAATCTTATACAACTTTAAACTATAAAGCTCAAACCTTGATCCCTAAACCCTATGATTTATAGTTTAAGATTAGAGGTTAGAAGTTTATGATTATATATATATTTTATAAAATAAATATATTATTTATATGAATAATTTTAATTTTTAATAATATTACTTTTTATAAAATAATTTTGTTGAGCCAAATTAATAAATTTATAGAATTTAAATAAAAATATATTTATTTTTTATATATTATTTATAATATAAATAGATTACTTAGAAAAACTCAATATATTTATAAAATTAATATATAAAAAACCTTCAAATTCTAAATCCTATACTCTAAAGTCTAAGGATTAAGTTTGAGCGTTAAAGGTTTAATTTGTGGGCTAATATATTATTAATAATATAAATATTATTTTATGAATATTATAAGTTTTCTAAATAATATATTTTATATATTAATATTATTTATAGAATTATTTATATTATAAAATAATTTGAATGAATCTTAGATAGTTTGAGATATATAATATTTATGGTAAAATAATATATAATATCATATTAGTTTAACGTTTAAGGCTTAATCTTTCTTTTTCAAAAGTTTTGGGTCCAAAACTTATCAAGAATATTGTTTTGATATTTTTTTCTTCAACAAAACGATATTATTTTTTGACTATAATAGTCTTTAAAACATTTATACCAAAATGAAATTGTTTTTACTTAATGAAAACATTAAAAATTAACGATATAATAATAGTTTTGAGTCGCAAACTAAAATTTAGTGTTAGATTTATAGTTTTTTAAAGTTCGGTGGGATAAAGTCAATAAATATATTACCTACTATTCTAAAATTTGCAATTTTTACTTTTTAATATTTTCCTTCAAGGAAGGTGAGTTTATTGATTACTCTATAACAATTTTTGTTAATCTCCTCTTCTCAATTAACTAAACTATGTTTAATGAGATTGAGTTGGATTATACGAAGAAATTTTGAGAATAATTTAATTTAAATTTTTATTTTACATTATAGATAATTTTTAATTATATTTGAAAATATATCAATTTTATAGTGCAGATAAGAGGCCGTCATGTACGGATAGGATTCTCCCTTTAAATTTTATTAAAAATATTTAAAAAATAAGGAACGCCACCTATGCATGACATTCTCCTCCAGGTCATTATATATAAGTAACGTTCTCATACATACACTTTACTTTTAACTTAAATTTCAAAATAAACTTAAAACACTATATTTTTTAAATAAAAATATCAAATAATTTATATATCCAACCAAACATAAATTGCACTCTTTTTCTTGATTTTGTTTGGATACTCTTAATTGGACAGTGGCTGCTCAGGTATATTAAACTCATGATTAATGTGATTGCCATCATAACATTAGCGGCCTTATAAAGACGAAAATTATTTGATACATACTTTAATTTAATTTAGGGTTTTGAGATAGATATGTAAAAAAATTAAAAGATCTAAAATTAATTTTAAAACTCGAAAAAATTGAATTAAAAATTTGATTAATTTAATCAAAAATTTGTATTTCAATTTTGGTTTTAGTCTTTTTAATTTTTAAAAAAAATTATTTTGATTACGATTTTTAGATAAATCAAGTATCAAACTAACCGATTATATAATATATATGATTAAATAATATTTTATATTAAAATAATCATATTTTATTTTATAATCTTATTCTCGAAAGTGAAACTATAATTTTATTTTATCAAATTTAAGTGTTTAACTTAGTAATATTAAAATAATATTAATATCATGTGTCGATTTTAAAAATATATTTTTTCCAATATATTATTAAAAAATATAATTTTAATTAAATAAAATAAAAATATTACCAGAATTGAACTGAATATTTTGTTTAATAAAAAGAATGTTAATTGATTGAATAATTATGATTATGATTTAGGATTGAGAATTTAAGCATTTTAAGTCAAATATCATGTGATTTACCGAAGGTAAAGGATTCAAAAGCAAGATCTGGCTATGCACCATGGAGTATGATTCATTTAACCACACGAGAAACAAAAACAACCTTTGTTGTCTCAAATTTTTGGTGTTTTTTCTAGTTGAATCGCAAGAACATATAGCAAATGGCAGCGTTCCTACTGTGGTCTCAACTCTTTTACATCATTTTCTAGTGTGGAAGAACCATCAATGAAACTTATTTTGTTCTTGGTCAATAATGCTATGCGCATGGTGTTACCACAAAACAAAGCAAGTTATTAATATGTTAAACACAATTCTGTGAACGAAATAGAAATAAAACATATAAATTAGAAACGTAAAGAAAAAAATCTGAAACTTTAACCGAGGCCTGTGCTATCACAGTGTCCTTAAAACAGATTCGTCCCCTCCCGGTGCTGGAGTTACTATGGAACGTCTGTCTCCCAGGATACAACGGTAGAATACAATAAGGAGAGCAATGCTACCTTACTGCAACAACGAACTTTACAGAAGCAGAACACTATCTGGCTATAGGATATTTGTGGGTTTTTTTTTCAGTGTGTTGAAATATGAACAAAGGGTCTCCTTTTATAGTGTTTATGCAGGGGACATGTTTAATTATAGAATTAATATGTAATTAACAATTCCTGAAGAGTTACAACTCCCAGAAATTAAAATGGTATTTATCAGAGAATTAATCCAAATAAATTGGAGGTTACAACCAGCTGAAGGTCTGCAACTCCATAAAAGGTGGTTTAATTCTATAATATCTGTTAAAAATAAAGTCAAAAAAGTAGAAAAAAAATCTGTCATTTTAGAAATCAAGACCAAAGGCCCCAAGGCCCAAGGCCCATCTTTTGACTTTTATAAAAGTCAACTAATGCTAACCCAAAGTAGGCTAGGCACAACTATGGTGTCTAGTCCAAGCCTTTGACTTATTTCCAATAATAACATGAAGAGCTTTTGTATATAAAGCTTTCCAAATCTAAGTTCCCAACAAATGTGGGATATTCTACTTTTCATCTTATTTTTCCAACATCATGGGTGTTACATTGAGCAACAATTTCTCATTCACCCATTAAACATTTTGAGCATGTAAATATACAAATTTAATCTACTCTTGTTGTAGATTAATAATGCACATAGTCCCAATTAATTTGACTAATGGAACCCACTCAAATTTAAGCTCAAATGTCCATGTACCATACCATTTTTCCAACAATCCCCCACATGAATGAAAATTGTCTGGGTTAAGGGTTAATAGTGTTTAATGGTTGAAACCTGCATAGGATAGGTAGGTTTTACCCTTTGAACCTTCCCTTGTAAAGATATACATACTTTACTAGTTGTCCAGTAGACTTGATGTCTTTGAACTGTCCTGCTAACATTGTAAACGTAAAATATACCTTACACAGGAATCTTCCGACTTCTGTTCAGTTCTTATGGGTGTGTCCGTTTTGTCCATGAACACCAGCCTGGTTCTGTGAAAGTTTATAAAGAATTAAGCCCTACACAATTCTTCTTTAAAGCGACCCCACTTCTCTTTAACATAGGTGATTCATTTAAAGCAACCCGCTTGCTCTGTTCAGAATTTCTGACAACTTAGAATCATTAAAGCAAACATTGCTAACCTACTTGCACGGGTATCACTGTGAATTCAAGAATGGGTAGGGTGTGCACCCTATAGTGATCACAACTTATTTATAATTAGGTTTTCCCTTTGAACCTATATCTTGGGATCTCCAGTCAATTAGGTTGGGTTTCCATTATAAATTCATCCTCTCAAGGGCTTCAGTCTCATTCCTCTCGATGATTTGTCAACCAACTCTCTGTTTAACCCTTTGGTTAACGGATCCGCTATATTATCCTTTGATTTAACATAATCAATAGAAGTAACACCAGTTGAGAGTAGTTGTCTAATGGTATTATGCCTTCGACGAATATGTCTACACTTACCGTTATACATGTTGCTTTGTGCCCTTCCAATTGCTGACTGACTATCATAGTGTATGCATATTGGAGGCACGGGTTTTTCCCATATTGGAATATCCTCCAAAAAATGTCGTAGCCATTCTGCCTCTTCACCACATTTGTCTAACGCAATAAATTCAGATTCCATTGTGGATCTGGCTATAACAGTTTATTTTGAAGATTTCCATGACACTGCTGCACCTCCTAGTGTAAAAACATACCCACTAGTAGACTTAGAGTCTTTTATATCAAAAATCCAATTAGCATCACTGTATCCTTCTATAACTGGTGGATATCTCGTATAATGCAGCTCATAATCACGAGTGTTTCTCAAATATCTAAGTACTCTAACAATTGCTTTCCAATGATCAACACTCGGATTACTAGTATATCTGCTTAATCTGCTCACAGCATAAGCAATATCTGGCCTAGTACAACTCATTAGATACATGAAACTTCCAATAATTCTAGAGTATTCTACTTGAGAAATATTCTCTCCTCGATTTTTGGATAAATGAACACTATCTAAAGGTGTTCTAGCCACTCCTGTATCATTTTTGTTAAATTTTTCAAGAATTTTATCTACGTAGTGTGACTGACTTAATATGAGACCATCTGAACTTCGTATAATTTTGATTCCTAAAATTACTTCAGCGTGTCTCATATCTTTCATGTCAAATTTAGAATTTAACATATTTTTGGTAGATTTAACCATTTTGTCATTACTACCAATAATTAACATGTCATCAACATATAGGCATAATATGACATAACCATCTTTTGTGTCCTATACGTAGACACATTTATCACACTCATTAATTTTAAAACCATTGGTTGTCATTGCTTGGTCAAACTTTTGATGCCACTATTTTGGTGCTTGTTTCAAACCATACAATGATTTAACCAATTTACAAACTTTCTTTTCTTAACCTGGAATTATAAAACCTTCAGGTTGTTCCATGTAGATTTCTTCATCTAAATCTCCATTTAAGAAAGCTGTTTTTACATCCATTTGATGAACTTCTAAATTTCGCAATGCTGCTATTGCGAGAATTAGTCTTATGGATGTTATTCTCGTCACAGGAGAATATGTATCAAAGTAGTCAAGACCTTCTTTCTGTTTATAACCTTTAATTACAAGTCTAGCCTTGTATTTTTTAATGGAACCATCAGGTTTCATTTTCCTTTTAAATATCCATTTGGATCCTAGAGGTTTACTTCCTGGTGGAAGGTCTACTAGTTCCCAAGTATGATTCTGTAAAATAGAATCTACTTCGCTTTTAATAGCTTCCTTCCAAAGAGGTCCTTCAGAAGAAGTTACTGCTTCTGTATACGTTTGTGGTTCACTTTCTAACAAGTATGTTAGAAAATCTGGTCCAAACGTTTTTTCAACTCTTGCTCTTTTACTTCGTCTTGGTTCTAACTCAACTTCTGAATCATCACTTTTATTCATAGTGTTGTCATAAAATCGTTTAGACGAGCTTTGTCATTCTTTGGACTTGCATGAAAATACATCTTCAAAGAATGATGCATTCCTTGATTCCATTATAGTATTCTTGTGTATATCTGGATTACTAGATTCATACACAAGAAATCTATAAGCAGTACTGTTATGTGCATAGCCTATGAAAATGCAGTCTACTGTTTTAGGACCAATTTTCATTTTCTTTGGTGTTGGAACAACTACTTTCGCAAGACACCCCCACACTTTTAAATATTTGTAGGATGGTTTCCTACCTTTCCATAACTCATACGGAGTTTTATTTTGTTTTTTCCGAGGTACCTTATTTAAAAGGTAATTGCTCGACAAAATAGCTTCACCATATTTGCCTTGACTACGGGAATATGGCTCCTCTTATCATTAGTTCGATTATCTTCTTCAATTCTAAGTCTGACAATGAGCTGCTCCATGTTCATCTCATTTCGCTTATGTTTGAGATAGTTCTTGAAATCCTTCCAGCCAGGAGGTAGCTTTTCAATGGTTGCAGCCACTTGGAAGGTTTCACTAATAGACATGCCTTCATCATGAATTTCGCCTAAAATTACCTGGAACTCTTGGACTTGACTTATGACAGTCTTGTTGTCCACCATCTTGAAATCCAGAAATTTGCCAACAACAAACTTCTTTGCTCCAGCATCTTCTACTTTGTACTTCTTGTCCAAAGACTCCCATAACTCTTTGGACGTTTTCACCTTTTGATACACATTGTATAAGGCATCAGCTAAACCATTCAGAATATAATTTCTGCAAAGGAAATCTGAATGCTTCCAAGCTTCAACAGCACTGACAACTTGGAAGTCAGTCTCATCTTCTCCCAACGTTGGAGAATCTTCAGTCAAGAATCTCGCAAGATTCAATGTTGTCAAATAGAATAACATTTTTTGTTGTCATCGCTTGAAATTCAATCCTATGAATTTCTCTGGCCTTTCAGCCGTGTTTGTAGGTACCGAAACAAGCATCTGAAATGAGGCAGACCTTAGAAGGGCACTCGTAGATGACCTAGCATCAACGATGTTCGTAGGTACCGCATCATTGACTCCATCAACAGCAGGTGGAATCACTCCTTGATCCTTTTCCATTTCACAAAAGGAATCTGTTTTAAGATTGTTACCACAAAACAAAGCAAGTTATTAATATGTTAAACACAATTCTGTGAACGAAATAGAAATAAAACATATAAATTAGAAACGTAAAGAAAAAAATCTGAAACTTTAACCGAGGCCTGTGCTATCACAGTGTCCTTAAAACAGATTCGTCCCCTCCCGGTGCTGGAGTTACTATGGAACGTACCCAGGATACAACGGTAGAATACAATAAGGAGAGCAACGCTACCTTACTGCAACAACGAACTTTATAGAAGCAGAACACTATCTGGCTATAGGATATTTGTGGGGTTTTTTTTTCAGTGTGTTGAAATATGAACAAAGGGTCTCCTAATGCTAGCCCAAAGTGCCTAGCCATACTATGGTGTCTAGTCCAAGCCTTTGACTTATTTCCAATAATAACATGAAGAGATTTTGTATATAAAGCTTTCCAAATCTAAGTTTCCAACAAATGTGGGATATTCTACTTTTCATTTTATTTTTCCAACATCATGGGTGTTACATTGAGCAACAATTTCTCATTCACCCATTAAACATTTTGAGCATGTAAATATACAAATTTAATCTACTCTTGTTGTAGATTAATAATAATACACATAGTCCCAATTAATTTGACTAATGGAACCCACTCAAATTTAAGCTCAAATGTCCATGTACCATACCATTTTTCCAACACATGGATCTATTCCAAATGTTGTAATTCTCGACGCCAGTGAGCTGATGAGAAACCAGAAAGGTCCCATAGGTATCTAAAGGATGTAGATATCACCAATGAGAGTAATCCTGTAATATCTTCGTCTCGAATGTCACATTGGATCTCCGGCTCAAAACTTGTATTTCAAAATTTTGCTTTAAAAACCTATTAAACGAATTCAAATCAAATAAAAGTCCATCCATTTTAAAAGGTATAAAATCCAACATAATTCAAAAGAATAAGAAACTCCAGATAAATATAATCGTTTAAAAGTATTTGAAACTATAACTACCCTTTTTTTTCAAATAGAATTAATACATATGCTTTGATTTAAAAATAAAATAATTATAAAAATGGGGTTACAAATTTATTTGTTTATGAAATTGGGGATTATTTGAGGAATCGAGAATATGAGATTAGTTTAAAAATTAGGGTTCAAAATTTGATTAATTGAGAATTTATTAAAAAATTGGGGTTTAAGTTAGACAATTAGGGATTTTGAGAATTTGAGGCTTATTCTAAAATTAGGGTTTTATGAATGAAAAATTGGGGATTTCGTTAAAAGATTAAGAATAAGGTTGGAAATGAACAATTTGAAATTAATTTGAAATGAAATCTGAATTTATTTTGAAAAAGACTGGAGTCGCTCTGACCACTTTAATAGGCCGGACACCGTTAAAATCAGAGATTCTAAAAAACGGGTTCGAGAATTGATTACGAATGTGATATAATTAATACCTCGTACCGCCCAAAAATTGGTACCTAATCGAATATAATTTACCCGAAATTGGAAATTTATAAGTTCATATTTTTATTAATTTATTATCCGTTTAAGAATGCGAATAAATTTTAAAGATCTCAATATTCGAAGATAAGCGCCTAAACTGCCGCCATTACGATTGATATCGGCTCCGCTTACGACCGAATATTAAGATACACATTTGTGTTATTAATTAAATTAAATGTCACATGTGTCGAATAAATAAACAAATATGTACAAAATTACAAGCAACAATTAAAGATACAACATTAAAAACTACATGAAATATTAAAAAAAAAGAATTTAAATTGCATAAATCAAATGCGAAAAAGTAAATTACGAGAAAATAAATATGAGAAAATAGCATGATGGTTTGGCTTAACTAATAGTTATTTTTCTTGCTTACATGATTATTTAAATGATATGCTCACATGTCTCTCGATGTTACATGTTACTTGTATATAAAGATTGTTTAACCTGTCTGAATAATATATGATTCATGTTTAAGTTCGTAATACTTTTTGAACGTTTAACTCATACACTAGGTATGAGTTAATAAAAGTTTTAAATTATCCCGATCTTTACATGTTTTGTTTGTTCTAGTAACGCTCCCGAACCGGTTTACTACTAAACCGAGTAAGGAGCGTTACACACAACACTTAAAACCCGAAGCCCAATGAGATCCAAACGTTAAAACCCAACACTTCGGTTAATCCGACAGATTCGAAATTTAGATCGTTGCAAATCCATTTGTATTTCTAGTGGAATTGTCGTGACCAAGAGAAAACGCAATAAATCAAGAGGAAAGTGATATCAAAACCTCACCAGTTTTTTAGGAATCGACGACTAAAATCACAACTCAGAGGTAGTTGACCGTTGACGTTAGCTCTGATATCATGTAAAGAAGGCAACTACGATGGTGAAACTAGATATAAAGTTGTTGAAAGGTTGAAGAAGAAGAGGTCAGTGAGCAGTTTTTCATTATCTATTAGCTGTGAACTTACAACTTATTTATACAAGATTATTCATTAGGTCTAACAGAAATAACCTATTAACAATTTACTAACAACTTGTAAACCAACTTGATCCTTTCAACACAATATAGCTTGTTTTATCATTAAATGAAACCATGCTTACTGACACATGGTAACTAATGGTAGTTCACAAGATATATTTGCGAGTTGCTGGTAATTGGCACATGGTCCTCGATGGTCATTTGTATGGTGGGGGTTTGCAAGTCGTGGGTAATCGCCACGTGGTCCTTGACAGTCATTCACATGGTGGGGGTTCGTAGAACCAATATATTTTACTACCTTTTATGTAAGGTTTATGTTGGTTCCTAAGATATGTGTACTTACCTAAAATCTAATGAGTTGAGTAAAAAACAATAATATTTCTAAGAGTTTATGTTATAGTTTTGTAAAAACTCATATAACAACCTTAAATTTTAAGTATTTTGTAATAATTAATATTATCGGATAACTATTTAAATTATCACACAATTTTTTACCGGGATCAATGCTCGTACAATTATGAATTTTTTATTTATTAATATAAAAATTTATGTTATCATCCTATAAGATTTTATATCGAAACCAACCATCTGTAAACCGGATCATCCTCAAATTATTTTATTTTAATTTTCCTGTAAGTAAAACTACACAATTGTTGCAATCGATTGCAAACAAGAAGAATTTACAGTCGCAAATGATATGGATAATGTTTAGAGGGATTGATTGGTCAAATTTGTACTTCTTCTTTGTTCTTTTATAGCCTTTGAAATTTACCAAAATTGGGTCATAATTTTGGTGATTCAGACAATAAAATGTCCGGTTTCTATTTTGGACATAAAAAAAAAAACAATTTTTGGATCAGTGTATCTGGTCATCTCCAGGACCAGATTTCAATCCTCGACCGCAAAGTTTGAGTTGAGTCTCCTAGTTTTGTCTATAACACGACAAAACAAGCATCCTTCTTTGTCCTACAGAACATAAGACTATACATCTTCCAAGCAAAACAATAATAAAAAATAATGGAGTTTTTAAGCACGTGTATCATTTTTATTATTGATTTTTTTTTTCATTTTGAATTCAATTCTAATTTAACTTTTTCGCCTTAGAATTCTTTTTGTATTTAATAATCAAGTTGCATTAAATTTATTTTCCTTAATCTCGCAACTTGTAAGAGATTGGAAACTAAGGTTACGTTTGGTTTTTAAAAGCACAGAACACTTTCGTTTGATTTTATTAGGAAATAAAGAATATAGAAGAAAATATGTCGGTTTGAAATTTTTTAGTGATTTTTGAAACTGAAAATATGTGAAAATTAAATATTAATAAAAAGATGTTTTTATTATTATTTTTTTAAAAAAATATCTCCTACATTGACGATGGAAACGATCCACAAGTGCTTTTAGTTATAGGGTTTAAAAACTTAATCTAGGATTTAGGGGCTTAAGTATAAGAGTTTAGAAGTTAGTGTAATATGGTTAGGAATTTAGATTTTAACCTATAAACCTTAAATTTTAAACCTTAAATAAATTCTAACAATACCCTAAATTCAAAACTCCTACACCTAAATTTTAATTATTAAACCTTAAATAAAGTTTTAAAATTTAAAATTAAGACGACTGTGATTTTTTTCCGTATTTTAATATCAAATATTCTACCTTTAATCGAATATTTATAAATGTAATAATTTATTTTATTTCTAATGTTTTAATTATACGAAAACAGATACCAAATGTACTTTTCTATTTTCATTATTAAAAAAAATATTTTATTCACCAAACATTTTTAAATTAAAAACAAAAACTGAAAATTATTTTTTAAAGATGAAAATAATAAATATTATCAAAAAAAAATATAACCAGAAAATATAAATCGGGGCAATGTATTGATGTGATATTAACACTCTTGGACCGAAAATGCATGTCATTGGATGCGGTTTTAATGGTACGTAATCTGTTCAATATCCTTAAAATTAAAACTAAAATAATTTATTATAATAAAAAAAGTGATAAGAATTATATTCATGTTCAGAAATTAATATAAAGATTTTTAATCGATCCTGGTCCCACCAAAATAGTAAAAACGTTATAAAATTTTAGCCAGATAAAAAGACCAAAAAATTCTCTTTTTCCTTTTAAATAGATGCCCACCACACATAGAATCTTTCTTTCAGTTGACTGCTACATCTTTATAATTGCCCCAGGACCCCCGGGATCTTCTTTCATAATTATTGCCAAATAATACAGAAACAAACTCCTTTATTTACGGGAATCAAAATTTGTCATAATAGAAGCCAAACAACCTAAATACATGAATATATAAAAAAATCTTGTCCCCTTTAATATACGTCAATCTACATCTGTCCGTAGATGATCCAGACCTCAAATTTTGTTTATTCCATAAATAATAAAACCATAATTTACAACCCATCTTCCTCTACCTTAGTCTCAACGCACCTCCTCTCATCTATGTCTGCAACTGTAAAACAAACCCCCAAACTACAGAATTACTTTTAAGATCCACCAATAATACCATAAACTTGAACAAAATATATGCCATAGAAAGACGCAAAAATAATTATTGTAACGCCATGGAAATACCCTTAAACAGATTTTAACACCAAAAACATTACCAAAGCATCCCATGCTCCTAACTACCCAAGGCAAATAACAAAATACCAATCTCTATCATTACTTCTGAAGCAAATCATCAAACCAAAACCTGCACAAGAGAAACAAAGAACATGAGCGACACCAAGGGATCACTCCTCTGCCTTGCACATCATTCCAAACCTAACGGTGAAGGTGACGGTAGGAAGTATTAGATTATGTTCGCATAACGAGGCTTTTAAAATTTCTTCGCATTCTTAAACGGATGATAAATTAATAAAAAAGTGAACTTGCAAATTTTCATTTTCGGGCAAATTATATTAGATTATGTACCAATTTTTGGACGATGTGGGGTATTAATTATGTCACATCCGTAACCGACTCTCAAACCCATTTTTTAGAATCTCTGATTTTAAAGGTATCCTGCCTACCAAAATGGTCGGTGGTGACTCCATTCCTTTTCAAAATAAACTCCGATTTTATTTCAAAATAATCCCCAAATTTTCATTCCTAAAACTTTAATTTTAAAATAAGCCTCAAATTCTTAAAAGCCCTAACTTTTTAAATTAAACCCTATTTTTTTAAAATAAATCCCTAATTCACCAATTTTAAAATATAATTTTTAAACCTATCTCAAATCCCCTAATTTTTACAATATCATTTTAACCCCAAACCCAACCCTAAAAGTTATTCAAAATTTTTAAATTATTCAAAATTCACCAATTATTCAAAATTCACCGATTATTTAAAATCCAACCCTAAAAATTCATAATTTTTAAACCTATCTCAAATCCTCAATTTTTACAATATCATTTCAACCCTAAACCCAACCCTAAACCTATAAATTTTATTTTTTAAAGGGGTCGTTACATAACCCTAAGGAGGAAGGTGACAAAACCAAGCCTAACGCTAACTTGCATCCAGCCGCTAAAGGTAACCAAGAGGGCAAAGGTGTCAACCATAAGGAAGCTAATCATCCTTAGTGATACCGAGGACTCTTTCGAGTCACCAACCATATAGGGGTAGTTTTCTTTTTTTTTTCTTTTTCTATTTTTGTTTTTATGTTTGTTTGTTTTTTCTGTCTTTTATTTCTTTGTTATCTGATTTATGCATTAGGATAATGTATCTCTCGAGTTTGAGAGAGCATTGTCAATATTTTGTAACGATGATTAAATAATGCATGTAACACAGTCATGCAATGTCTTAACACTCTTTATTTAGTCCATTTATGCAAAAATTTAATTAAGTAAAAAAATTATGAATTCTCTGCCTCGGAAGAAATATGCGCGCCCAACACTCGTCGCGGCAACACATACCTATCACCATAATTAGAATTTTTAATATGTACAAGGAACAGTACTAAAAAATACACTATAAGTCTAAAAAAATTAAAAAAAAAATTATGACTCGTCTGATTTTACGAGTTCTTTATAAACTTAGGTGATAAATATTTAGATTTTGGATATTGTCTAGAGGTGCCCAAAATTGTCTCTAGACCAAGACCCTAGAGGTGTCCAAAACCGACTCTAGGATTCACTCCCTTCTACATGCTAAAGGTATCCGAAATTGGCTCTAGTATTAGAATTAACGCTTGAAGTTCCTGAAAATTGTTCATGTGTTTCTGAAAAAAATAAAAAGAAAGAAGAGAAATAAAATAAAATCCAAATAACAATTTAGAACTCATATAATCAGTCCTGTCTATAATTACGCCCACTCTCACAAGATTTATAGGTTAATTTCGAGAAAATCCTAGACATTTGAAGATTAAGAGCAAAAGAGAAGAATGTCACAGTTGCAGCAGAAAGGGAATGATGGCATAAAAAATTATTGATACTACAAAAAATGTTCATATACCGACAATGGCGTATACCGACGGACATATTTCGTTGGTATATATAGTATATACCGACGGAATACTCAACTGTCAGTAAAGGTTTTGATCTTTTATCGATGGAGATTTAATCGTTGGTGTACATAAGAGTTATACTGACGGATACTATCAAATAATCAGTATAGGTTAAATGTATACCGACGAATTGTTTCGTTTATTGGTATAGATTATATTTATAGATACGATTATTTTCTGTTGGTATAAAGTAACGATATACCGATGCTTTATATTTAACCGTCGTTATAAGTGTAAAATATACCGATTGTTTGTTTTGTCCGTCGGTATAAATAATTTTTTTATATTTAAAATATTTTATTAAAACTCACCGTTTTAACATCTCTCACTCTTAATTAAACTCTCACCAGATTTCAACCCAAACCATTCCAATCCCTAATTTACCGATCGATTCTCTTATAACATTCAAGGAAAATCATTTGATTTTCCAATCGATTCTCTGTTGATTCTCGTAACATTCAAGCAAATATTCTCCAACTGGTTATTTTTCTCTCATATCGTTTCTTTGTAGAAGGTTCTTACAAAGAAAATCTGCGAGCTTCTTTCCCAACGGACATTCCTTCAAGGAAAATCGATTCTCCAAAGTTTCGGAGGTAAATTTTTGATATATTTCGATTCTTCAAAGACATTACTCAACATTTCGAAGGTAAATTTTTTATATATTTTTTTGGGCATACAACAATGTTTCGGCTCGTGTTCTGATTTTTGAACGCAGTTTCCCTGTTGATATATTTGCTGAACAAGGTATTAACTTGGGTTCTGATTTAAATTTCTAAGCAAACTTATTTGCTAGAGTTGAAATAGAACCTTGTGAGCTTATAGGCATTTGATCAGTAAAAAATGTTTGAAACAGAGGGTTATGCATACAAAGATATTTATTATGGTAGGGAAGTGGAAATCAAACATTATTAGTTACAAAGTCAATTGAATTTTCGATTCTCTTACTGATCATATGCATACTGCTAAACTCTCTATAAAGTGTATCATATCGTAATTGATGACATATTTAAGAAGTGATTGAGTTGTTTTAGGTAGGATGGAGAATATTATTGATTATGTTATCTATATAGATATAGGCAAGTTACTCACTTGAAACACATGTTATCATAAATGTGATATTCGATTAAGTTTTGTGCAAAATCCTGGGACAAAGACTTAAGATAGGAATAGATCAGAAGATGGAAACTATGATATACTATGGGCTTTTACAGTGCCAGATTTTTCACAGTGGGATGGGAGCTACCTCATGGTTAGGTGGATCCTTCAACTTTGCTTAGAGTATAAGATCATGTTGCTTTGAGCAAAATTGGAAGCGAGATGATAATGCTTGTGATAACACCCTTTGAGTTTGATCATCTTTACAGTTTTGCATGCCTTATGTGCAAGTGTTATGATGACCATTACTAGATTATCTGCTAATGGAAAAACTAATAGGTATGCAGATTTGGATTGCTAAGCTACTATTCTTCCTGATTTTCTTGATCTATAGCTACCGACATTGTGTTTTTGACATCTTCTCCCCTTTAAATTTTTGAAGTGATTATAAGAACTAATTGAGTGAAGACTGTAAATTCTAGGTGATAGATAATTGTTGTCATTTATGTTTATATGGTAGGGGTGATATAGTTCTGCATTTAGAGTTGTAAACAGCTTCGCATAACTGCTAGTTTTCTTTTTTAAAAAATTGGACAGTTTATAATTATTTGGTGACCCACTCTCTTTGGGTATTGTATTTGTTGTAAATTCTTGGTTTGATTCAATTTGTTTCTAAACTTCATCCACTATTTATATTTCTTTGTATTTCTCATGTTACTTGGGAAGTGTTGGGAAGTAAATGTTGCAGTCAATAAAGACCATAAAATTTATTTGGTTAGGATTTTACAGTTGAATAAGTAGAACAAAATAGAGTTATATATTTGTGAAAATAAGACAAAATTGTGGATGTGAAACTCTTTCTCCAACGAACTTGTTATGTTTACCTTTTTCTTTTAATATAATTACATTTTGGTGTACTGTATACATACATAATACTTGAAACTAGTGACCAACAAGAACTTAATTTGTGATGTTATATGATATGGTCTGAGTTTTTTGTGTCTGTATTTGTAGTAAGCAGTGAGCATTGTAGTTCCTACACCAGATTGTTTTGTGCGGTTGTGACCTTCTCTACGTCTCTTCTACGTCCCAAGGTTAATTATTTGTCGCCTCTATTTTTAATTTTTTTCTCCTCTTTTGTAATTGTTCAAATGATAGTAGGGGGCTCAATTAGTTTTTAGTTTGTTTTTCATTTTTGTTCTCAATTTGTCCATGGTAGTATCTTCCATGCACTTTTATTAATATTAGTTTGTGTTTATCACTTGCAGTATCTTCATGTGTCTAGTTTAACATGTTTTTGAGTATGAATTTTGATTTTTCAACTTCTTCTGTCATTGTTGGTATAAACTAAATCAAAGATAACTTAGTTTTTTTAATTATTATTTTGGTTTAAAATACTTATTTAACTATGTCACACAATGTAAAATGTATATAATTAGCTGCACTAAGCAAAATATTAGCAAACAAAATGATGAGTCTGACTAAAACAAATATAGAGATATAGTAACTTTTCAATATAAATTCTACTAATATTTCTTTTCTTTCGACTCATAGATGACTCAAATACCCCATTTTTCTGTTGTCTCTTATCAAAATTCTCTGGTAATAGTGTTTGCTTATACAGGTATCATTAATGGATAAGACATGGATTAATCTTAGATCAAGAGCAAGTGAAGAATACATTAGAGGGGTTACTAGTTTTTTAAACTTTGCTTTTGAGAGAACCGAAGATGACAAAATTTGGTGTCCTTGTGTGAATTGTGTAAACACTTATAGAGTATCTAGGAGAGATGCATTTGATCACTTGATATGTGATGGATTCCTTAAGGGTTATGTTCGTTGGATATTTCATGGGGAGCGATGTGATGGATCTACGCCACCAATTCCAACTAATGTAGAAGAAAGGGAGTTTGAACACGATATTCAGGACCTTTTGCATGATATGATGGCAGAACGAGTTATGAATAATGATGGATATAACAACCATTCGGTAGATATAAGTACAAGGCTTGGGTATCATAATCATAGACTTCAAGGAGATAAGTTTTATGATTTACTGAAAGATGTAGAGGTGCCACTTTATCCAAATTGTAAAATTTTTTCGAAGTTGTCATTTATCATTTATTTGTTCCACATTAAATGTTTTAATGGGTGGACAAATAAGTCTTTTAATTCCTTACTGGAGGTGTTAAAACTTGCATTGCCGGATGATTATACGTTGCCAGGGTCTTATCAAGAAATGAAAAAGATCATTCGTGAATTGGGTTTAGGATATGAAAAGATTCATGCTTGCCCAAATGATTGTATGTTATTTTGGAAGGAAAATGAAAATAGAGATATTTGTTTGAGAAGTGGAGCCTCAAGATGGAAAGAAAACAATAATGGTGTTGAAGATTAGGATGTTAATACATTTTCAAAAAAAAAAGAAACAAGCTGCGAAGATTTTGCGTTGGTTTCCTCTCATTCCAAGATTGCAAAGATTATTTATGTCTTCAAGTATGTGACTTGGCATAACGATGGTCGTAAGAATGACGGACGTATGAGGCATCCAATAGATTCTTTGGCTTGGAAATCATTTGATTCTCGTATCTTGAATTTTCTTCAGATCCTCGTAACATTCGCTTAGGCCTTGCATCTGATGTTTTAATCCGTTTAGAACTCTGAGTGTGACGCATAATACTTGGCCCGTTATCATTATACCTTATAATTTACCACCGTGGATATGTATGAAGCAGACGAATTTCATACTCTCTTTGCTCATTTCTGATCCGAAAGGTCCAGGAAATAATATAGATGTTTACATGCAACCTTTAGTTGCAGAATTACATGAGCTATGGGATGTTGGTGTTGAAACTTTTGATGCTGTAATGAATCAAGCATTTCAACTTCGTGCAGCATTGATGTGGACTATGAATGATTTTTCAGCATATGCCAACTTATCTGGATGGAGTACTAGAGGAGAGTATGCATGTCCTTGTTGTGGGTATAATATTGCTTCAAAGTGGTTGACATATAATCGAAAGTTTTGCTATATGTGTCATCGTAGGTGGTTAGATCCTAATCATAGATTTCGAACCGACAAACATTCTTTTGATGGAAATGAAGAACATAGAACTTCTTCTTTAACATCCACTGGAAGAGATGTATTCAGTCAATTGGAAGCTTTAAATGGGAATGTAGATGGGCCTTGGAAGAAAAAATCTGTTTTCTTTTCTTTACCATATTGGGAGCATCAACTATTGCGGCACAACCTTGATGTGATGCATATAGAGAAGAACATTTGTGATAATATTCTTGGAACAATAATTGGACAATAGGGGAAGAATAAGGACACCTATAAATCATGATTAAACCTTATCGAAATGGGTATAAGGAGTGATCTTCATCCACAAACTCGAATTGGCCGTAGCAATTTGTACTTGCCTCATGCTTCTTATCAAATGACATTGAGTGAGAAGTATTCTTTTTTGAAAGTTCTTAAGGAAATGAAAACCCCTGATGAGTATTCTTCCAATGTCTCACGTTGTGTGCACCTTAAACAACGGAAACTACTTGGGCTCAGAAGTTATGATTGTCATCTCCTAATGCAAGAGTTTCTTCCTATAACAATTCGGGGAAATTTACCTGAAAAGGTTTGCATAGTTCTTATTGAAGTGTGTAACTTTTTTAAAGATCTTTTTTGCAAGGTCTTCGAGGAAAGTGAACTTGATAGACTTGAGTTAAAGGCTGCATTAATTTTATGTGATCTTGAAAAGATTTTTCCTCCATCATTTTTCACAATCATGATGCACTTACTAACTCATCTAGCAACTGAAGCTAAAATTGCTGGTCCAGTCACTTATCGGTGGATGTATTCGGTTGAAAGGTACAATTTATGAATTTATTATTATAAGTGGAAATATAAAAATATTACTTATATTTTTACTAATATATAATTTTTTCGTCCAATAAAATATGTATCTATCAGTACTAAAATCTTTTGTACGCAACAGAGCTCATCCAGAAGGATCTATTGCAGAAGGTTATTTATCACATGAATGTTTGACCTTTTGCTCTCGATATTTGGAGGGGGTTGAGACTATATTCAATCGACTTGGTCGTAATTATCATGGTGAAAATTCTTATCTTGGTTCTGAATTCACAATCTTTTCTACTGTTGGGAGACCATTAGGAAGAAAAAAACAATCTTCTTTTCATGTCAAGAAGCATAAAAGGGTTTCAAGACTTATTCTTGATGAAAAAGGATTAGCGCAAGCACATCGATATGTGTTATTCAACTCAGAGGAAGTATCTCCGTACATAAAGTAAGTTTCTTTCAATTTGATATATATTTAACTCCACACAGATTATAATCCTTATATTTTTTTAGGAAACAAGAATAAGAGATTAAGAGACGTAATCGAAAGAAACGATTTTCACCATTTGAGATACACAAGTTACAAACTGAAACTTTTCATACATGGTTTCGTGATCATGTAAGTATAAAAAATTATTATGCGAAACTTTTATGTTAATATTTTTAAAAATTAGTATTGACACTTTAAATATTATATAGGTTGCACTCTTAGATCGACAAGTAGATTCAAATGTCGTGGATGTAGTTAAGTGGCTTGCTCGAGGTCCAAGCAAATTTGTTAAACGATACAACGGGTACATGATAAACGGTTTTAGGTTTCATACAACAAGAAGAGAAAAAAACTTAAAAACTCAAAATAGCGGAGTTGTTGTTACGAGTAAGACATGGAGTTATGCAACTGCGAGAGATAAACAACCAGTTGAAGGAGAAGTTAACTATTATGGGGTTTTGAAAGATATTGTTGAATTGAATTATTCAGGTCGATTTAGAGTTGTATTATTCAAATGTGATTGGATCGATATCAATAGAGGTTGTAAGAAAGATAAATTGGGATTTATGCTTGTTAATTTCTCGCATTTGACGCATAGAGGAGACAATTTAATTGATGATCCATTTGTGTTAGCATCACAAGTTAAGAAAGTTTACTTTGTTAAGGATGGAACACAATCCGATTAGCAAATCGTCAAACATGCTAAGCTTAGAGACGTGTTCGATATGGGTGATGCATCATCTTTTGACAAAGATGATGACCTTGGACAGTTAGTTTTGGATGATTCTACCGATACTAATGTCTGTGATTGGATTAGAAATGATGTTGATGCTAATGGATTGGATGTCACTCCAAATATGGAAAATGAAAATATAGAGGATGATCCGATTAATGAAAAAGATGGAGAAGAAGAATTTTAGAGTTATTGGTCATCTATTGTACTTGTTCTATTGTAATTATGGGCTAATGATGCGTCATCTTTTGTTGATCTTTTTCTATAATTACAATATGAGAAATTGTATAGTAAAATGTTGTTCTTTTGTTGATTTTTTGTTTGATTTGTATTTATAGCTTTTTAGATTTTAAATTAATTATGATTCCAAATATTTAGTTGGTCTAATTCTGTTGAAGGGTTTTAAACTTACTTATGTCTGATTATGTTTGACTTGTGCATATTTGAGGTAATTTTATTGATTCAACTTGAGATTTGGTTTTACTTTCAGTTGTTAACTAGAACTACATTTCACATTGCCGATAGAACTTATAAGTTTAGTGTGTAATGATGTCACTTTTGTGTTTGTGATCAGCACCCATCAATAAATTTCACCCTTAAATGGTTTTATTGGTTTAATTTACAGTTCTTATCAAGTAATTGAATGTGGTATTTTATTATATTTTTTCTATAGTTATGCATCAAATATTTACTATTGTATTTTTTTCTTTCTCTAACATTGTGCGAAACTGTAAATCATATCTAGATAAAATCAGTGCTTGCAGGAATTCAAACAATATGACCAAAAGAAAACATTTTTAACATTGTCTCAACAATTAGAAACTCTGAATCTCGTGCTCAAGGTGAAGAACAACGTTCAACAATCGCGCAACATCTGGAACACTCTCAAACACAACAATCTCATGAAAAACAATCACAAACTTCATCAGGTATGATATGCTCAAATCAAATCAAAGATTTAAATAAATTTTTTATTTGAGTGTCATTTATAATTATACATATTATTTGTAGAGAATGTTAATCGTAAGAGAGTTCGAGGTGCAACACTTATGCTAGATATTTGGGAGCTGCTTGATGGACAACGTGTTAATTTCAAAGTTAACAATTTATATCAACATGTGAGTCTAGAATCAACTTGCTTATGTCGATTCATTGGTACAATGGTGCGAAAGGCTGAGTTTGCACCAATAAATTATTTAAATTGGCATGAGATGCCAAACACTAAGAAGGAAGAAATGTGGTCCACGATCGAGGTATGTTCTCTTTTCAACTCTTCTTCTTAACCTTATAAATGGCTTATCATGTCTTATTCTGTTATTGTAGTTAAAATTTCAATTTCAACAATCTGATTCGGAGGAAAGAGTTGATGAAGCCACATTAAAACATATTAAGAGATAGGTTCTCTCAGATATGAATACGAAATGGAGACAGTGGAAAAATGAATTAAAATCTCAAATATTTGATGAGAACAAAATCGTAGAGCAAATCATTGAAAATTGCAAAGATCCACGGGTGAATTTGGATCAAATGAAGATGCTTGTTGAATATTGGTTGTCCTCAAAGGCGATGGTAAAATTCTATAATTTTATAATTTCTAAACCATTGATGTTTTAATCTTATTTAACAATTTTATATTTATAATGACGAATAGGAACAAAGTGCCAAAAATAGATCAAATAGGTCAAAGTTAGATAAACCACATTGCACAGGAACAAGATCTTTCCCTAGGATTGTTGAAGACTTGGTACGTATAATTTTGTTTATTATTACCATTGATCAGATTAATAGCAAGTGTTTCTAATATCTCACATTTTTTTCTTAATGTCAGACTGCAGAATCTAATGGTATCCCACCAACACGAGCAGATGTTTATATTCAATCTCGTACACGTAAAGATGGGAGTATCATTAATTTCAACGCCACGATTGTTGTGGTAATTTATTTTTATAAAATATCCTATATGTGCTTCAAAAAAATATAATATAATTATATTATTATATTTTTAACTTTCTTATATTTTAGGAACGTATTCAAGAGAAGAAAAATGAAAGCTCTTCTTCTGATAATATATCACAAACTTCATGGTCAAATGATGTGTTTGCTCAAGTTAAGGGACTGAAAAGAAGTGGGTGTGTTCGTTGTATAAGGGATATTCACACTCTTTCTCAGGAATCTGGACCTTCACGACCAGTCCAAAATACTGAAGAGGTGGAAGGGTTGAAATCTAAGGTTGCAAAATTAGAAAAACTTTTTGAAACATGCTTTCTACCCTACTTTCAACAACAACGTCCAGATCTAGATGTACCTGATATGGATGCTTTGCTTCGTATGGTTGATATAGAGGTATAAAAAATATTTTACTTTTTTATTACTCTATTTATTTTATTATTTAAAATAATATTTTTATTACTTTTAATAGGCAACTCCTGATGCTGGTAGTGCTTCAGCGGCAATTAATTGTATCAGTCGATCTTTGCCTTCAACGAATCAACGGAATACTGATGGAAATGATTCGATTGCATAATAAAAAATGTATGCTTGCTCCTGATGCTAGTAGTACTAGTAGTGCTTTTATTATTTAAGTTATTAAGAAACATAACTATTTGCTTCCGTATTTTTACTACTTGTAATAAACTCGTACATGTACTACATACTTATTTTATTTGAAGTTTAAATCGTTTATTTTTCTCTTCACACAAAAGAAGCGATTTTTGCTTTATTCGTATTAGTAAATTTAATAAATGTCATAACGATAGTATTAATAATTATTATCCAAAAAAAATAAATTTCAATGGCATCTATACCGACGGACAAAAGCGTCTGGTACATTAGAACACACAACTTTAAGATACATATACCGACGGATAAACCGACACTAAAGGAAATATTTTAGCGACGACAAAACCATCAGTAAAGAAAATATTTTAACGACGGATAAACCGTCACTAAAGAAAATGTTTTAGCGACGGACAATCTGTCGCTATATGTATATAGATTTGTCGGGGTAGTCCATACATATACCGACAGTTTTTTCCGTCGGTATAAATTTCTAATATCTATACCGACGCAACACTCCGTCGGTATAAATCTATACCGACTAGCAATTTACCGACGGTTATTTGTGTGTCGGAAATTTATTAATGTCCATCGTTAAAAGGTTTTGGACCATATACCGACGGATATGTATAGTTTTACTGACGTTTTTTGTTCCGTCGCTATAAGTCATCTTATTTTTAGTGTGACCTAGTTTATTTTGTATTGCTTGAGGACAAACAATAGTTCAAGTTTGAGAGTGTGATAAGTGTTCAATAGTCCTATTTTGTGTGTCCTTTTTACTATGATTATTGTCAGTCTTAGGCCTATTTGAGAGGGATTTTTAGTGATTTTTGTATATTTTCTTCAGTTTAGCACTAGCATAATTATTTATCATATTTATGCAAGATTTATTGGAAAAAGGTGTTGTTGTTGTTTTTATACCATAACAGAAATTTGTCGCCTGGGTAGAACTCTGTCACGATGGACAAGGAAGAAAATCATAATCAAAAGTCATCACCAGATGTTACTGAGACATGTTAAACTAAGGAAATAGTAGATTAAACCAGACCAAAAGAACTATAATACAACAGTTCCAAGTCGAGACAAAACACTACACCCGCTGAGGCATCACTTGGAAGAAGTTGTTATGTTGCACGATTTGAAGAGAATAAAAGATTGGATCTAGGCAAGCTACATAAAGAACAAAGAAGAGAAAAACATGGAAACACAAGGTCAAAGCCATGCGAGAAAAGTCAAACGAGAGCCAACTAGGAACTAAAATAAAGAAATTTATTCTTTTAATAAAGTATTTGATTCCAAGTTATACTACTATTTTTAGAAGTACTCGACCTAGGCAAGCTTATAAATATCATACCCTATGTAGAGATGAAAGTATTGTAAGACCCCCTTCCCGGACTGGTAAGGAACCGGGTTGAAAATGCTATGGTCGAAATTTTCGGTGGTTCGGTGCATTTTTATGGTGCTTCACATTCAAATTAGATTATTAATATTCAACATTTTATAATCTTAGTCTGATATAAAGTAGGAGGGATCGTGTTCATTTCTGGTTCAAATTGAAGCTTTTAATCTTTCAATGTTTTAAGGGAAAAATTCGATAATCATAGACTATATTTCCATATTACAGCCATCTGTGTGAAAACGTCCATTAGCCGTATCGATACAAAGTTGTCAGGGTCGGTAAATCAATTATTCTAATGAGCGGTATCGATACACCAATGGGGCTGTATCGAAACAAGGATGTCCCGTTAGGTAAATCTGTTATTCTAAGGATTCGTATCGATACGGAATAGAGTTGTATCAGAATGACTTAACCAAATACAAGTCAACAATGTTGACCAACTTGGATGTATCATAATGTTCAAAGATCGTTCTGATACCCATGATTAGGTAGTTATGTTCGTTAAGCTTGTTTCGATACTATACTTAATTGTTCGATACACGAAGGCTGACCAAAGGTACTAAGAGTTTGACCTGACCGACCATATCGATACGCCTTGAAACACTAAGGAATCGTTTCGATATACCTGACCTATAATGTCTCATTTTAGCTGATTTTAATCCATTTGAATTAGTAGATGAAACTCAAACCTTATAAAATTTTACCAGCAAACTATAATGAGTATAATTTAACAGTATAAAAAATTTCGAGTCTTTATAAATCCATTTACTAGGTTTTTAACTTTTAGTCCCAAGTATATGCATTTAATCACTTATGTCATTCACCTTAGTAGTCATTTTCTCTAATTAGAGTCTAGGCATAACATGCACATTATCAACACATCAAGGTACATACTTAGGACTCAATAGGACACTTTGCCACCATTCTAGGAGTATATTCAGACAAATCTTAATTTACCATCATTTATGACTTGCCAAGGTCTTTAGCAAGGATTCATCTCTTCTCCAGCAACTCTAACCTAAAAGTGCATAAAAATGAATGAGTTAGGCATACATTGGCTAGTGAGGTAGTCAATGACAATATTAATGTATATAATGCATATAAATAACATGCTCTTATGTCATAACTTCAAATTAGGTCAATGTTCAATGATTCTTGATAATATTTCAATGTTCAATATCAATGCATCAATGATTCATATGCCAAAACAATGAAATCAATAAGTCATTATAAACCCTTGGATCGATCAATATTTTGGATACGCGGACTCCTACGTCTCGCCAAGTCAATAAATGGTCTAATTCATCCTCCTCGCCAAAACGACCAATACACAAATCATCCATCCTTATCGCCAAATCAATAAATGGTCTAATCTCTCCGCTTAGCCAAAATGACCAACACACAAATCATCCCTCCGCGTCGCCAAATATAGACCGTAGCCCAAGGATCATCGTCCACTTGTACCAATGAGCTCATGAATCCTATGACATGCCAACTGTATCCATTTCCCACTCGAATCCAAGGTCCAATACAACTTAGTCTTATAACAATTTCAATGATGATATCAATAGGTGACGAGTGCATAAAATTCTAAATTTTTATATCATATTCCCTCTCAACTATTGTTAGTAATGAAAAATTTTAATGACAATAAAGGATAATTTTGCATATTTTCTGTACTAATACATCCAAGCACTTAAATTATTATTTTATATATTATTTGGTATAAAACAGGTACAATTAATTATTTTCTTTCTTAGACAATAAATAAACTATAGGTAATGCCAGATAATATTTATGGATGCTGGAAGCTGAAGCTGAGTTGCAGATGAACACCTTCCTGGGCAACACATTGACTATCATGGCAGCAGAATAAAGATGACAACTGGTGCTCGATAGAAAGAGAATAAAGTATCGATTCCATAAAAGCGATAGAAACAAGGAAAGAAAGAGTTAAGCCATGTTCAAAGTCAATGAAAGTCAAAGAATCTTAAAATGAGTAAAATTAGGAAATATAATAAAGAATTATAATTTAATAGGGAGGTGTATTATATTCTTTTTAGAACTCCAATTGTTTATGGAAGACTTTAACCTAGGCATGACCTATATAAAACAAGCCATTAGGTCGAGAGAAAATAAGTCAGTTCTCATAGCATAAACTCTTAGCCGTCGACAAGTTTATTATGTTCTAAATTCTCTTTGAGTCTTAGGTTATTTGTGGAGTAGTTGGGGAAGAAAGTTATAATCTGTTTGATATTTATTAATGCAATTCCGATTTTCATAGTTTATTCTCTCTTGATTCTTACTCTTCTTTCATACGAGCTAGAGAAATAAGTTTTTGAGGAAAAATATATTTGTCTAGACTAGGGATAGCTAGGCTCACGAAACGAGAGAATATGATTTTTTTTCATAATCATTGACTAATCCGCAAGGATTTTAGCTACTATGAAGAAGCATACAATCGTTTGTTGTTCATCTTTGATTCACGCCGAGAGGTATTATCAAGACGTGGCCTTCAATAGTTATGCAAATTAGGGATCGGAAATCTTAAATACTACAACTTGACAAAAGGTGGAAGCTTAAATTAAAATAAAAGACTCCAAAGCCGTCACCAAGTTTGACGCCGTAGCCGGGGACTGGCATTCCAACCTTCCTACAAATTACTTCTGCACCTTCTTTATTTTATTCTCTTTTTATTTTTATTTTCTCTTTTATTACCCTGATATAATCTGGGTTGTTTCGTTGCATGACCAAGGGAAATCCATCAATTGACGACTACCCTTTTGATCCTAAAATCGAGCGAACTGCAAGAAATCTTCGGATACTAAAAAGAATGAATCCAGCACCTGGCCAGCAGGGGAAGAATGTTGGAATGAATGTTACCGAGGCTTTCAACCCTAATGCCTTCGCAGTCGTTGACCCAAAAAATCTCCCTCGACAAGAACGTGTCTGAACAGTTCGTGACTATTTAGAGGAAGACTTGTATAGGCTGACACCTGCCATTGTCATGCCAAACATAGACGTAGAACAATTCAAGCTTAAACCGGTCATGTTCAACATGATAAACACTTTGGGACAATTTGGAGGATCAGAAAATGAGGATGCTCTGTAGTAGCTCAAATCTTTCTTAGAAATATGCAATTCATTTAAGCTGCCAAGAGTATCTGCCGACGTAGTTAAGCTGAAGTTATTCCCCTATTTACTAAGAGATAGGGCAAAGTTCTGGCTAAACAATGTCCAACCGGGATCCTTAAACTCATGGATGAAACTGTGTCGTAGTTTTCTTGCCCATTTTAGTTACACAAATATGATAGATAAGTTAAGAAACAACATCACTCCTTTTAGGCAAGATGATGATGAATCCATGTACAAAGCATGTGAAAGATATCGAGAACTCTACAAAAAATGCCTGATGATAGACTTCCTGAATGGACTCAAGTATCCATATTCTACAATGCGATGAACACACCCACAAGGATGATGCTTGATTCCTCGTCCAATGGCACACTTCTAGAACACCCACCCCATGAAAGTCTAGAAATTATAAATAGACTAGCCAAGAACGATTATCAACATCCTACAACTAGAAGATGAGCAACAAGGCGAGGTATGGAAAATCTGGACTCTTAAGATTAAATCTTGGCACAATTATCAACATTGAAAAACATTGTTAAGGATATAAAAAAGCCTAACAATGTTCGAGAAGTAAAAGCAGTTGCCGCGTTTTATGAAATATGTGGCAAAAATCATGATTCAAACGAGTGCCTACAGAATCTAGAATCCAACTTCTATGTTGAAAATTTTAACAGAAACAACATGTCCAACACATACAATCCAGCATGGAGGAAACACCCAAAATTTTCATGGAGTAATCCCAACAATGCACTCAACCCGCAATAACAGAAAGTGCAACCCTCTGGATTTTAGTAGAATAATAGACCAGCTCAACAGTAGTTGCCGTAGCAGACGATGCCGTAACGACAACCGAATGATATTCGAACCCTGGAAAATACGTTAAATATGTTAATGGCTCAAACCAGGTCTTATATAGCTCACACGAATAAATTTATTCAATAAGCCGATACATTTATGGACAAAATTAAGATGCTTATGCAAAATAACGAAGCAGCTCTGAAATCATTAGAAACCATAGTAGGGCAGAATGCATAAAAGATGAATTCTCGACCCTTAGGAGGTTTACCAAGTGATAATGAAGTCGCCAAAATAGGTCCACATGAGCAATTCAAGGTAATAACCACCATAAGTAAACTTTAGCTGAAAGACGCTATGATACATGCCAAGGCAGTGGGTTAAAATTTGAGACTGTTATCTCCAAGGAGATTACTGAAGAAACAATTGACGCGAAAGAACCAGTAGAAGAATCTGCCAAGGACGATGCCGCAGTAGACGATGCTACAATAGCACCCCAGATCCTATTTCAATGCTCTGAAAGGATTGAAGATCTGAGGTTGACATCACCATTCCCACAAAGGTTTAAATATCAGAAGCAGGAGTACCAGTTCAAGAAGTTCTTGCACATCCTTAAACAAATACAAATCAATACACCTTTAGTGGAGGCAATCAAACAAATTCCCAATTATGAAAATTTCCTTAAAGACATCATATCGAAGAGGAAAAGAATTGAGTTTGAAACTGCCGCCGCGATAGAAGGGTGTGTGACAATGCTGCATAATAGAGCCACAACAAAAAGGAAAGATCTCGGTAGTTTTATGATATCATGTTTTATTGGGGACCAATATATGGGAAAGACATTATGTGACTTAGGAGCTAGCATTAATTTAATGCCTAAGTTAGTATTTCAGAAGCTAAGGATCGGGAAGACAAAACCAACCCGGCAAAAACCAAATATAGGTTGTAGCCCAAGGATCATCTTCCATCCGTACCAATGAGATCATGAATCCTATGGCATGCCAATTGTATCCAATTCTCACTCGAATCCAAGGTCCAATACAACTTAGTCTTATAAAAATTTCAATGATGATATCAATAGGTGATGAGTGCATAAAACTCCTAATTTTATATCATATTCCCTCTCAACTATTGTTAGTAATGAACAAATTTAATGGCAATAAAGGATAATTTTGCATATTTTCTATACTAATGCATCCAAGAACTTAAATTATTATTTTATACATTATTTGGTATAAAACAGGTACGGTTAATTATTTTGTTTCTTAAACAGGAAATAAACCTACAGGTAATGCTAGATAATATTTTTGGATGCTGGAAGCTGAAGATGAGTTGCAGATGAGCACCCACCGGGGTAGCACATTGACTATCGTGACAGCAGAATAAAGATGACAAATGGTGCTCATAGATAGAGAATAAAGTATTGATTCCATAAAAAAGACAGAAACAAACAAAGAAAGAATCAAGTCATGGTCATAGTCAACGGAAGTCAAAGAATCCTAAAATGAGTAAAATTAGGAACTAGAATAAATAGTTGTAATTTAATATGGAAACATATTATATTCTTTTTAGAATTCCAATTTTTATGGAAAACTTTAACCTAGGCTTGGCCTATATAAAACAAGCCCTTAGGTCGAGAGAAAATATGTCGTTTCTCATAGCATAAACCCTTAGTTGCCGATAAGTTTATTATGTTCTAAATTCTCTTTAAGGCTTAGGTTATTTGTGGAGTAGTTGGGGAAGAAATTTGTAACCTATTTGATATTTATTAAAGTAATTCCAATTTTCATAGTTTATTATTCTTACTCTTCTTTGCATATGAGCTTAAGAGATAAGTTTGTGAGGAAAAATATATTTGTCTAGACTAGGGATGGCTAGGCTCACGAAATGGGTGAATACGGTCTTTACTCATAGGCATTGATTAATCCGCAAGGATTTCAACGACTAAGAAAAAGCATACAATTTGTTGTTGTTCATCCTTGATTCACTCTTGGAGGTTTGATCAAGACGTATCCTTCAATAGTTCTCCAAATTAAGGATAAGGAGGAGACAATTAAGGATGCTTTGTCGAACTATGAAAATTTGATTTGTCGAAAAGGCATAATTATGCCGAGGTAGCTAAGGTGACCCTTCGAGCGACCCGTCGTGGCGACGGTTCAACCCCTATGCATTAATAAGTGGATAATAATTACAACTGGATTCCCCTCTACAAAGCAATCGACCTGACCTTACTCTTTTATCTTGTGAATTCTCTTAGTTATTTAGTTTTCTTTTCTTTTCACTTTAATCACTCATCAAATGATTACTTGTGTCTTTTTATTTTCAAAGTGTAGGAATATTGTTCTGCGTAGGTAATCTAATCCCTTTGGGATCGACAATCTTAAATACTACAACTTGGCCAATGGTGGAAGCTTAAATTAAAATAAAAGAATCCAAAGTCGTCACCAATAGGTTTAATGAATCAATAACAATGATTTTGACCCTTAGGTCCATTTCAATAATTCAATGATCAATGTTTCAATGATTCAATGATTTAATCATTAACAATGCAATAAATAAAGCTTACCAAAGCTTACCATGATCCTATATGGGTCTCATGACCTTTATTTGCCAATATTAAGCTACATGTCAACAATAAACAATGAAATGAGATGGGAAAAGCTTCTAACTTTGTCCCATGACTCTAGTACACTCACCTTGAAACAAGAGCTTTCAAATCTCTTGATTGATAACTTCCTTTCCCTTACTAGGATTTGGTGGTGTCTCCTTTAAAATGTTAATTAGACAATAATATATGGAAATTGTTACCAACAATTCAAATAACAAGATATCCAAACTTAAGCTTAAATAAGCTTATAAACGATATAAATTTCATGGATTAAACCTTAATGGTTCCTAACACACCCTTTCAATACTTCTTTTTGGAATTAAACACAAACTATCCATGGAGTCCAATAACAAATAGAGGGGTTTCACTCATCAACTCCTTAGCTTCAATTTGGTGTCTTGAACACAACCAAATAAAAAATATAAGATTGAGTTGCTTGCTTGCTCAAGCTTGAAGATAACAATGGAGGTGTGTGCTTGCTTCCTTGACTTGTAGAAGATGGAGAAAGAAAATGATAAAAGCATTTTATTTCTCGGTTGTTTCTTAATGAAACTTATCTTAATTAACTCAATCTTCACTAGTCAAGGAATAAGGCCATGATGGCTTGCCTCCCAAACGAGCCAATCACATGGTTTCCTTCTTTTAAAGGAATTAGTTTTATAATCTATTTTCCTTTTTCCTTTTTCCTTTACTTTATTCCCATAGTTAATGTCATAATATCATGAAATAAACCTCCTTTTTCACACTTGATCACACTTTTACTCTCAATTTTTTTATTTTTACAATTTAGTCATAAAAATTATTTTTTTCCAATTAGGCCCTTAAACCAAAATTAGACTTGATTAAGATTTAATTTCATAATTATTGATTCAAAAAGGGTTCGATACAATATTTTTGATTTTCCGGTACAAAATTACGATCATCGAAACACAATTTCGACTAGACCGATTTTTAGGGTGCTACAAGTATCGAGAAATCTAGGGATTATCCAAACGAAATCCTTTTTCTTCTTCTATCCTCATCATGTTCTAAATTCTCTTTGGGCTAAGATTAGTTTGTGGAGTAGTTGTGAGAAGAAATTTGTATTTTGTTTAAAGTTTTGTTAATGCAAATTAAAATTCAAAGTTTGTTTACTCTAGGTTTCTACTATTTCTTTTATTCAAATTCGGGAGTGAAATTTTTGAGGAAAGATCCATTTATCTAATATCAGGAGAGTTAGACTCACAAAATAAATAAACATGTATTTTATCTATTTCGGTAAATATGGGCACAACATTGGTGGAGGGGTAAGGGGTCCGGTCCCCGCCAATTGTTGTTTTCATATATTAAGTGAAGATAATTTTTTTAAAAATATATATATAATTTTCTCTTAAGAAATTATTTTTTAGTCCCCACCAATCAAAAAAATTAAATTATATATTTTGGTCCACTCTATAATAAATTCCTAGTTTTGCCCATGTCGTTAAAGACTAATTTGGCTAAGGATAAGTTTGAGTTTCAGCGACTAAAAGGAATGTAATATTGTTTGATGTTCATCCTTAATTTACACCATGATGTATTATTAATACGTGGGCATCAATAACATTCCGACTTTGAAGTCGTCAACTTGCCGCCCAGGTATAACCTCACCAAGGCATCCAAAGTTACTCACCGCGGTGACTCTTTAACGACCTACCGAGAAAGCAAAGTACTTTGTATTACAAGATCGAGAAAATTATATTTTGATTCCAAACTATGAAACAATCTAATTTGGCCTATCCTTAAACTTGATTTCTCAGTTATTTACTTTACTCGTTTTAGTTATTTTTGTAACACCCCGAATTTTGCCTAATTCAAAATTTTAAATTCGGAAATCCCTAATTTCTGAAACCCTAAAATTTGGAAAATTTTATTTTAAAACCCTTATTTTAATTAAAGACTAAATTATTTTAATCTAAAGTTTTAAGGCTAGTTCATGAAAACTAAAATGGTGCAAGGACTAACCTTGCCGTTTACCCATTTTCTTAGGGTAAGCTCAACTATAATTCCAGATTTTTGTAATATGTTTCTACTGCTTCAATTCAAGGACGGACGCAAGTTCTCTCTCTCACTTTTCTCCTAGCTACTCTTCGATTTCATCTTCTTCTCCTTTTCGTTTGAAACTCCGACGATCTCATCGCTTTTTCTGTTCTGAACTCAAACTTTCACAGTCATTGTTATATATCTGAGAGACCACACTAGAGTCTCTTTTCGCCCATTTCATAGTCATGCAATCTTCTCATCAACATTCATCAATCCTTATCAATCCTTACGTAACGAGATGTTCTAATGTCTCACTTCTTTTGCGACTAGGTCGCTAATGTTCTAGTCCGAGTCAGGTAAGTCTTTTTTTAGGGCTATGTTGAGTATTATGGGTTTTAGATGGTTACTGTGATTTCAGATTATAAGATTTCATTTAGTAGACATCAGTATCTTCTATTGTTACCTGAGATCGTTAAACCTTAAAGCTTATTTCAGTTTATTTTAAAAACTATGGGATTTTCTGTCATCTTTTTGGTTCTCATGTTCTTCTTGTCATCACTTTAGGATTCTGTAAATCCTAACTTTAATTTACAATTTTGTGCATTAAAATGTGGGGTGTGCAATTTTGTTGTTAGGGAGAATTTTGGTTTTAAGCTAAATCAATTATGTTATAAGAATAGGATTTTATTTATTGGTTTGGGAGTCATGACACCGGCAAATTTAAATCATGATCTGTGAGTCGATTCGTCAAATTGGTTTTGGCCTTGGAATTGAATTGAACCAGATTATTGACCTTTGGTGAATCACTTGCGAACCAAACCAGATTTTAGTCTTGAACAATTATTTGGTTTTGACCGGTTTTAACCTTGTTGTCTTTTGATCGAACCTTTGACCAGTTTGAGCAGTTGACCTTGGACCTTTTGATTTTGACTTTGACTAGAGTTGACTTTGACCAAAAGTTGTCTTTTTTCCCCGAAAAACCTTCTCCTTGACATTTTCCGACGTTTTGAGTCTGAATCTGTTGTCTGTTTTGTCAAATTCAAACCCGAAATCTCCATTTTAATGTTTTTCATCTAAATTGTTCTTACAGTTTGAAAGGTTGTTTTTGGGGTATCTTATTCAGAATATTCTTCCGTTCAGGTAACTTTTTTGAGACTTCTAGGTTACCTCCAGTTGTTTGGACCAATCGGGCATGTTCTTCGAGACCGTCACGTGAATAAGCTTTTAGATTAGAGTTTTGTTATAGTTGGTGGCTTATTATTAGTATTGAATAGTAATACAATTTTGTTACCTCGTAAGTCCTATTTCAACTAGACTAGAATGCGAGACGTGTCCATCTCTGAGTTAGAGCTTTATTTGCTTAAGGTATGTCTTTTCCTGTGCTACATGATTCTGATTTTGTGCCTATATTATGTTTTATTATATTATATGTATATCTGAAACGTTATCTGTACATTGTCTGGTTTAATATATGAATTTGTTTATTTGACCATACATGGTAACATCATGAATGACATATGTAATTCTGTTTTCAAATCAAACATCTTATTTTCTGAAGAATTGTTACTCGTAAGAGTTCTAATTTATAATTTTACGAATCATATCGTGTTCTTTCATCAGAAATATTTTCTAGATTTAAAATCAGTAACGTGAGGGAAACCTCCACTCTGGAAAGGATAATCTTCCACTCAGTATGTTTTCTGATATCGGGCCCTCTAATTTTCTGTCATGCATTTGTCATCATAGCATCATGCTTCAGTTTTTCTTGAATTCAGAATTTTTTTTTTGCAGAAACTTTTCAGAAATGTAAAACATGTTTTGTGTGTGACTGTTTGTACTTTAGAGACACACTAAGCTCTTTATCTTACACCCCTTTAGTCTTCTTTTTAGATTCTCAGACCCGTTTAGGCGAACTGGTACTTGGAGCATCTCACACAATATTCAGATAATTATTATTCAGTATGATCCTTTAATTATTTCAGTTTAATGTTTTAATCTATTATGAAATATGTTATATTTTCGGACTTTGAGATATTTGACTTGGATTTATTGGATGCATGTTTTAATAAAATTATTTCAGATGTTTTATAAGATATTTGGACATTTTTTTAAAGTAATTGAGTTTGTATAACTGAAATCCCAATTCGTTTTCTCAATTTGTAAAAGTAACCCTAATTTTGAATTATTTAACCTAAAATATTTATTTGGAGAAAAAGTTTTTGTAACTTGATTCTTAAGTTTCGATCTAAAAGTTTAGGTCGAAATTGAGAGTTACAATTTTTATTAGTTTAAAATCAAAACTCAATCCAACTGTATTTTTATATTTCTTGTGTAGGAATAATAAATTGTAAAGATGACATCAATCCCTATAGAGATGATATCTTAGATATTATAACTTGACGAATTGTATACTTGCACTTATATGGCTAGGACTTTACACGTGTAACATATTTTCTAAGAATTATGCTGTAATTGTCAATTATTTGTAGGATTGAATCAATTAATTTGTGTTTGGAGTTTAAATATTTCTTTAATTGTACTCATGAACTTCCATATTTTATGTATCTAATTATATTCTAAAGTTGTTTGAGTTTAATATTTTAGATCTTAAATTTTACGATAGAATTATATAATTCAAATTTTTATTAGTTATGAGTTATTTTAATATAATTAAATAATTAATAAAAAAGAAATAGAGTACTCGTTACCCAAAATTTTGGGTTCTTAATTTTTGCGGGTACCCAGTTAAAATAGATCGAAACACATGTCAAAAAATATAGTATCCAAGACTTTGGTTACCCAGCGATTAACACCCCTATCTATAACGTGGGGATTTCTTTCGTAAATTAGGTATTGACAACAATGTGTATATGTATGTTTATGGACCATGGACAGGCTCAACGGAATGTGAAGAGTGTTCATGTAGTATTTCTTCCTACTGATGTTGCTTCCATCCTTCGAGTCCTCATCTCATCCAGTCAAGTCATTGACATCCTCTGAAGTCACCATTATACAAGTATATACAGTGTTAAGTCTGGTTATTTATACTTACAATTCCTTTCTTCTGTTTTTGACATAAAATAGAAAGTTTGATAGATCATATCCACGCTTCAGGTTCTTCAAAAAGTGTAATATTTGGTTAGCACATTGTACATGAAGCACTGCTTATTGGAATCGGGCTTCGAGCTGTTGGTTTAGCCCTAGGAGCTGAATCTGATCCCTTGCATCACTTTACTGAAGAAACGATATAGCATGCCCTACAAAATTGTCCTTGTGCTCTAGAAGCTCTTCACTTGACCAACATACTTGCGTTCGTCATTCTTATCCAAGCCTCATCTACACAGAAATGATTAGAATATACCCTTGATATGCTTGACTTAAGCACGCTTGCAGGGTTCTTCGTTCTTGTATGGAACCTTTGGATATGAGGAATCTCCAAGTCCATGAGGAGCAACTCCAGCCAATGTGAATTACGGTAACGAGTGCACATGTTCTTCAGTGCGACTTCTTGGCAGTTGTATACAGTTTTGAGTCATGTACTAGCGCCCCCAACTCCGTCTACGAGTGATGAGGCTATTTGAAATTGTCCACCCATTGGTTGTGTCAAGGTGAACGTCGATGGAGTCTATGATTTCGTTCGAGGAGATGTTATTGGTGCAATAGCTCCTGATTACCATGGGAGTGAGCTTGGTAAGCTTGTGCAGCATACACTTAGTTGCATTGAGGCATGTCTGGCAGAGATCTTTACTATGATTGTTGGGCTTCAGTTTCTGTGAATAGAGATGGTCGCATGTTATCCTTAAATCCGACTCAGCACATGTCATCCACAAATTGAATCGATCTATTGGCAGTGTGTCACGTGCTCATCACCCAGCGCTGCAAATGAAGTAGGCGGATATGTAGGGAAGGATGAAGTCGTACGCAAAAGTACAATGGAGCGGAAAACGTCAACAACTCTAATAGACTTTGTCGTTTACTGAGCTATTTTCTTTGTTTAAATAAGCAGGCAGACTTACATGAAAAAAGTGTGAACACTCTTCTATTATCAATCACAATTTTCATCTTTTCTTCTCCAATCTTATTTCTGTTAGAGAGAGTCTAACATTAGTGCTTTCATTTTCTTCCAATGGTGAACAAAACGGAAGCCATTAAAACACTTCAGGAAACTTCTACACGCCATGAACAGACGTTGGCAGCTCTGTAAACGACCGCCACCAACAATGCCCAAGCTCTCCAAGATGTGTTGCGTCAATTGGCGAATCTTTCGGAGTAATTCGCTCAATCATCTAAGGTGTCGTTGGCTCCAGATGCAGCCAGCGTGACTAAAGGTACGCGAGGCAAAGACCGTAGTAAGGAGGACCACGAGGAGGGTTTTCCATTTCCTCCCCGACCTGTATCCGTGGAACTTCCTTTGTTTACTGGTGAGGATCCGGACGAGTGGATCGTTTTTGCTCAAGATTTTTTTTATTTTTACTCAACGGAAGATCATCATTGAGTGACCATGGCATCATTTCGTATGGAAGGAGTGGCCAAACAATGGTTTCGTTGGATGCAACGTCGTTGTCATTTGGCTGGATGAGATCACCTGGTGGAGGCCATCCGCAAGCGATTTTCCGTTATTGAAATAGAGTCTCCAGAAGGTCAACTTACCAAGCTTACCCAAACTTCAACCGTCAAAGAATACCAAACTAGATTTGAAGCGATGGCCTTGCGAACTGATACATTACCGGAGATATTTTTGATCTAATGTTTTATTTCGGGTTTACGTGCTGATATCAAACATGAAGTTCTAGCAAGCAGGGTTTCTACCATGTCCGATGTTTTGGCTATGGCTCGGTTTCATGAAGCAAAAATCAACGAGGCTAAGCGACAATTGGGTTGTAGTATGGGATTCAAATCACCTCCCTTACTACCTACGCCTAACCTCCAAAGTTCGAAGAGTATGTCCGGGCAACTTGCTCCAAGTTCTTCGGGTTCACTAATGCCTCGCCGAGTTTCAGCGGCGGAAGTTCAATTACGTCGAGATAAGGGTTTATGTTATTACTACGACGAAAAATACAATCTCGGACACAAATATAAAACGCCACAGCTGTTCATGCTTGATGATCATTTCGATGAGGAGGTTGTCACTGAGGAAGTTCTTATAGGGGGCAAGGATGATGCGACAAAACAACCATGGGTTTCCTTTAATGCACTGGCCGGGTGCTATACTCCAAACACCTTTCGAGTGGTTGGACACATTCATGGACGTACGGTAAAGGTTTTAATTGATGGGGGTAGCGCCCATAATTTCATTCAGTCGAGGGTTGCAAAGTACTTGGGATTGCCAATCACCTCCACTACTAATTTTCGAGTGTTAGAGTTGCAAACAAACTTTTATGTGTTTCCCTTAGAAGGTGCCGAGATGATTCTCGGAGTGACATGGATGGCCACCTTAGGTCCGGTAACAATGGACTTCACCAAATTAACATTTGAATTTGTTAGTGGCGACAAGAAGCATCAGTGGCAGGGGGAACAATTACTAGCACCAAAACCGGTTCATTTTCATGGATTGAAACAAATGGCAAATACAATGGGAATAACTGAATACTTTAGCTTACAGCTACAAGAAGAATTGGCGTTGGATCTGCAGGAAAATGACAAAGAGATTCTTGACCTACTGGGTGAATTTGACAAAGTATTTGAACCACCTACAACTTTACCTCCCATCAGAGCTACCGATCATGCTATCCACTTGGAATCGCCGCAGAAACCAATGAATGTCAGACCCTATCGGTATCCACTTGGAATCGCCACCAATCTTTTTTAAAAAAACAAGGTGTGATTGGATCACCTAAAAAATGGGTCATTTTAATAAAATCATTTTATTTTTATTAAAACAACAATTTTGATCTGCGAAAACACAAAAACGGGTTCGGGAGTCGGTTACGTGTGAGGAAGGGTTAGCGCCAGCCACAACGCCCCAAAATTGGTACCTAGCCGATTACAAAACGTTTTAAAGTTGGAATTTGCAAGTTCGTATAAAATTTAAAATATTGTCCGTTTATGAATTTGGTTTCATTTTAATAGTCCCACCACCAGGAGAGTAAACTTTAATCACCGCCAACATATCTGGCGCTAACCCGTTACCTCACTTTAGTAAGATACCGCATTAATTAAGTTTTATTTTTTAATCACAAAAGCAAAGAAAATTTATGTCTGTTGAAAATTTTATTTAATTTATGTCAGTTATTAATCCTAAAAATATCTAATTGAATTTTACCTATTAAGATTTAAATATAATTAAGTGTGTTTTATTAATTTTTGGTGAAGAAAAATTTATTTACTATATTCACAAGGCTCTAACTAAGGTAAATAAGAACCTAACCCAAAAGGCTTAACATAATTTGTAACTATAGCAACAGTTTTTAAACTTTTGGATTTTAAGAAAAGATCAAATTTAAACTAATAATTAATATTAACCAAAAATATTTACAAGTTCTAAAGGCATGTTTTTTTAAAAAATTAAAACAAAGAAAATCTTATGTACAAATTATGATTTAAATAAAAGAATAAAAAAATCACATTAAGTTTTTAAAGGATGGATAAATGAAAATGATTTAAAGTTGAAAAACTAAAAGGTTGTGGAGATGATGAATAACTTGGTTAAAAAAACAATTTTTGTAAAATTCTCTTTAATGAAAAATAAATCAAACATCAAATCTTATTTTTAAAAAATAACGAAAAGAAGAAAACATTTTAAAAAAACTTTGTACATAAGATTAAACAAAAATGAAAATAAAACAATAAACAATAAAAATACCTCAAAAAACTTCAATCTTTTATTCCATCTTCGAATTCATATACAAAAGCTTGGAAAGAATTCTTCCAAAAGCTCTCTCTCAATACTCTCAATATTTTCTGAACTTGTGTAGGAATTGTGAGTTGTGGTGTGTTACAAGTCATGGGAGAAGGAGTTTATATATGATTTTGAATCCACAAATACAAGGAAAAATATCAAAATTAAAACTCTAAAATCACTAATTTTTGGGTAAAAAATCACCCAAAAAATCTTGATTTGATTCCCAGAGTCATTTCTTCAATTTGACCAAAAGTGCTTCCATATTATGATGATACATTCCTTTTGAATTGAATGTGAAAAATCAAGGTTCCAATCTCATTCATTTTTTCTTTAAATCAGTTCAAATTATTTTCCTTTCTTTTAAATCAAATATGCGATAATAATATAGTTCGATTTTTTTCCTTTTTGAGCCAAAAATCAGTGACAACTGATGCGTGTCAAAAGTGCGCAATTAGTGCAAGTGAACACGTCGCAAGTAATAAAGTGATAAGTATATCAGATATCGTCTCCATAGGGATTGGTCTACTTAATATGCCCTCTTCATCTTCTTACTCTGTAAAAAAGAAATAAAGTAAAGACACCAGTAAATTGGGGTTTGATGAAACTAAATAAAAAAGAACTAAATAAGAAGAGAAAAACATATAAAGAAAGTGGCCAGGTTCCAGTTGTGTTGTATAGTAGATTCGATTGGCTTGTTTCTGTTCAATGTAGTTGCACAACACTGCCTCGGCAGTACTGCAGTTTACTGCCTCGAAAGCGATGATGCTTGTCCGCCGCGGCAATCTCTTTCTCTTGGGTAAACTTTACCAAAGTTCGACAAAGTGTCATTTGATACCTCCGTTTATCTCTAAGTCGAAGTAATCATAAATGCTCACAACAAAAATTAGAAAGCATAACCAACATATTCGCTCAATTCTTTTTGCTTTATCTATTTTCTTCACTTTCCTTAACAACAAAACAATGACCACTTTTGCACGTGATGTTAAAGGAGTATTATATCATGTAAAGAATCAGTCAAAGAAACTATAATATTTGCTTCGAGACCACAACGACAAATGGGTACGTCTAGTTCCATTTCTATCTTCTTCGCTTCTTGAGCGTTATGTTTTTTGTAAAATGATTAGGAAAAGAGGAATAAATTGAGTTAAAAAGAGAAATTAATTGATTTAGGTTTTTGTATTGAAGTAAATGGGTTTATATAGACAAGGTAAGGGTGTTTAACTAATTAACGTTGTCTATTCTATGTTTGTATTATACATGTGTTGTTTTTAAAACGGTTATGTCAGTTGACTGTTAGGCCACTAATGAAGACTAATGACCCAAAAGAACAAAAATATTTCGAAATGTAAGTGGCAAGAATGATCATTTTGAATTGGGTGACCAAAATAAAACAAAACCTAAACGAAAGTGACCACAAGTGAAGATTACCCATAATTCAATATGCTTAGTATTAACTCATTTTAATTAAATAGATAGTATATTCTTATACGAGATTTAAACTCATACAAGATGAAGTAATATGAGCATCCTTAATTACTAGGGTAATCAGTGGATCTCATTCAATATAAATTATTTGTCAATTTTGAATTATTGTTTAGCATTGCTTCTCAAACCAACTTTTGGCTCCAAAAATTAGTTTGAGACCAAAAGCAATGTTAAACTGCTAGCTTTTGAAGAAAAATTTGTGTTTGAAAAGTATTTTTTAACTCAAATACAAAAGCTAAAATTTTTAGCTTTTACGATTAAAAAGTGCTTTTGAGAGTAAATTATAATTCTAATCTTCATTTGTTATTTATTTATTTATTTATAAATTTATAATTTTTACAAAGATATAATTAATAAAATATTTTTAGTTTGAAAATTATATATTAAATAAAATATTTTAAATTTATTATATTTTCATAGAACATGTATAATTGTTAAAAAAATATATATTTATTAATAAAAATATTTTTATATTTTTATAATAATTTAAGTTGATATATTTAATATAAAATAACATTAAATAATTATCATATCTAAAATAGTTATTTACCTTCTTAAAAGTACTTTTTGACAACAATACTAAATACTTAAATCCTAAATCCAAAAACTCAGAATAACTCCCGAAAAGAACTTTTCAATAGAACTTTTGCACTGCACTTTTTACAAGCAATACTAAATTGATCCTAATTTTAACTAAATTAAAGTTGTAACTTTTATGTTCATCTCATCACGTGTACAATTAATTATTTACATTAATTTTAAATTTTTTTCTATAATTATATTTAACTAAATTTTATTATAGGTTATAATAATAATGTCCCAATTGAAATAAATTATTAAATTTAGGATCTAATTGTGTCACGACCCGAGTTTCGTAACTCGGAGTCGGGTTAATCCGAGGTATGGGCCTCGTAGTAGGGCTAGTTGAGTCTTGTTGGGCTTAGAGTAGATGGGCTTGGTTGGGTTGAGATGAGAAGGCCTTGGGAGCTTTTTGGTAACTGGCTAAAAAGATGAAAAAGGTGTGTTGGGGCATTTATTTTCTACATGTTGCAGAAAATGTGAGATCACACCCTTAAACCCTCTTTTCTTCATCTTTTTGTCATTTCAAGAAACCAACAAAGGTAAGGTTTTTAAGGTTTAGTTGGTAGAATCTCATTTTGTGGAAGAAGAAGCTTTTGTTCAGCTTCATGAGATCTTTCTAGCAAGGTAAGTTTGGTTTAAAATGGTGGAGGTAAGGTTTTTAGTGGGGGTTTTGTGGAAGAACGAGTTTTGGTTTTGGGAGAGTTTCAAGTTGGTTTTAAGCTTTTTTTAGCTTCTTAGAATCGTTTAAGATAAAGTGGTAACGTTTTGGTCTTCTCCCTTGTAGTTGGAGTTCAAGGAGGACCTTCTTGAAGCTTAGGCAAGGAGAAAGTCTAGTTGTTGTGGTTGTTTCCAGCTCGTTTTGGAAGGTTGGTACACTTCCAAATCCTTTGCATTTTCATGTGCATCATCATTTTAGCATGCTTGATTGATTGTGTGATGGTTTGGCTAGGATAGAGCCTTTGCATGCTTTAATGGTGTTTTGATTTATAGTTGATGAAAATGAGTAAAATTGATTAGAAAATTACTTAAACAACTTCAATAATGAGTAGGAACAATTTCGGATCGAATGGATCAAGTTTGGCTAGAGTCCTAAGGTTTTGAATATGCAAAACTGCACTTTTCGTGCAGGAGTACCGAAACGCGGGCAGGGCGTTTCGATACCAAGTCGTCTAGTGACCTCCCCGGTTCGATACTGGTATCAAATCGGGTAGGACCTCTTTTGGTTGACTTTGAATTTGGTCAAAGGGTTCGATACTCGTACCGATACCGGTCATTTCGATACCCCCTTGGTGTGGGTATCGATACCAGTCGTTTCGATACTCCAAGAAGGGGTATCGATACACTAGGGCTTTTCGCCCGAAACTTCACGGGATGAGTTAGGAGGTTCTATAATTATTGGTATGGGTTCACATGGGTCATTTAAGACATAAAATAAGCAATGTAACTCGGAATAGATAATAAAGAGTCTTAATATGAGGAATTATACTTGCATGCTCGATTTTGGCTTGGTTGAGTACTGTTTGGTGTAAGGTCCTCGATGGATCGACTTTTGTGGGTTGTTTCATTGATTGGTGAGATTTGGATACCCAGTGAGTGATAGTGTTGCAACACAACGAAGACCATCCGATGTGAGATTTCGGGTGATGTATCGAAGGTCATCCGATGTGAGATTCTAGGTGATGACTTTGCTCGATGTGAGATTTCGAGCCCCACTCGATGTGAGATTTCGAGTGAAGACTCGATGCAAGATTCTGAGTATATTAGCTCGATGTGAGATTCTGAGCAGTCCGATGTGAGATTCCGGGCCGGGTGAGTTCCACAGTGTCAGGTTGGTAGTGGGCCTCACCTCTGATTTGTTTACTTTAAGCTTTGGTTGCATTCGGCATGTCATGTCATCATATTATCTTATCTCGCATGTTATTGTTATGATTCACTTGAAAGCATAGTCGATAGGTTGTGTACCCACTGAGCTTTCGTAGCTCAGCGTTTTGGAATTTGTTTCCATGCGTAGGTAAGTAAACGAACATTTGGGCGGACGTGGCGAAGCACCATCATTTCAGGACTTCAGCATTGACCGGATGGTAGAGTACAGTTACTAGATTATTGGGCTATGTATTCGTAGGACCATTGCTGTAATTGTAACTCTATTTTATTTAGTGTTAAGGTCAAATGTTTATCAAACTTGTATTTGAAGCTCCGATGATATTTTGGGTTGTGATACTACTTTGGATTTTAAACATCATTTTAAATTATGTCTTATTTAAGGGTTTGACTTGCGTTCGACTTTGAATTTTATGGACACGGGTTGGGCTTATGGCCCTAATGTGGCACCCGGGTTGGGGTGTTACATTTAGTTGTATCAGAGCCTAGGTTTAGTCAGTTCTAGGATTTCCCCGGGGATAAGAGTAAGGAGTTGTGACAAGTGTCTAGCAAATACATGCCCATGAGTCTTAGTAGTTCTTGAAAAGCTGATTTCTGATGGTGTAATCCTTTTGTTGATTCTGCAGAAGTGAATCATGCGTAGGAGGGCCAGAGTTGTTGAGGAGAGTTTGGGATCCTGTGAGGGGAGCTTTGAGGAGGACTACATGTACGAGGTGGATGAGTCGAAAGAAGGGGTTAGATATGGGGTGAATTATTTCACCCATCTGCACCGTGCTTTGGATCGAATAATGAGAGCTATCTCGAGGCGTGTACCTACCCCACGTGAGGCACTATCGAGAGGGTTCGTAGGCAGGGTGCTACGGATATCTTTGTTTCTGGCCAAGACAATCCTGTGAAGGCAGATCAGTGGCTTCGTGATACTCGGTGGATCATGAGGCAGATGAGGTTGAGGTCCGAGGACAAGTTGTCCTTTGTTTTTTCTCTGCTCAAGGAGAACGCGAGGGAATGGTGGGAAACAGTTGAGATAGAGTGGTATCCCGATCAGCCGACATAGAATGACTTCTTGGATGATTTTGAGAAAAAGTATATGGGCGAGACTCACATCGATCGGTTGAGAGATCAGTTCACCCACCTTGTGCAAGGTAATCGTACAGTCTTTGAGTACGAGCAGGAGTTCCTACAGCTGAGTAGGTATGCACCCGAGAAGATGAGGTGCAAGAGGTTTCTGAGAGGTTTAAGGAAGGAGATCCAGACCTATATGAAAGCTAACACACCGCATTTGTTTTCTGAGTTGACAGCTAGTGCTAAGGCTTTAAAGCAGGTGTAAGGTTTGACATATGGTTCTGCGGGAGGAGGACAAGGTAATATTAGTGGGAGGAATTAGTCCTCCAATAGCTCCCAATCTCAGTCTATGAGGGATAGAATCCGTTGGAATCAGGGTAGGGAGGCTCGAATCATATTTCGAGGTTTGATCGCAAGTCAAAGTCTGTTGGCCGTAGGAGGCCTTCATCATCGTCCATGTTAAGTCCCGAGAGTTCTTAGGGGAGTGCAGATATACCAGTTTGTAATCAATGTGTACGCAGACACCGTGGTGAGTGTTGGGGACCGAACTGAGCCTATTTTGAGTGTGGATCTCTAGACCATCTTGTGAAGGAATGTCCTACTATTGCTATTACTGTACCGGTTTAGAGTCATAGGACCTCTTATCCGGATCAGAGGGGTCGAGGGTTCTCTAGGGGAGGTGTGAGTCAGACTACCGGCCATCAGAGTGGGGGCACGTTTCAGTCTACCGCTAGAGCACCGGCAAGGCAGTATGTAGTCAAAGCTCATGAGGAGTGCGAGCCCACCGATGTTATCTCAGGTACTTTCTCTTTGTTATATGTACCTATAGTTGCATTAGTGGACTCAGGGTCTACGAATTCCAATATCCGTAGTGGGATATCAGAATAGTGGGGTTTGCCGATTGAGGATCTATAGATAGGGGTTGGAGTGACAAGTCCGTTGGGTTTAGATATGATAGTGGGTAAGGTGTATCGGAGGTGTCTGATCGAGGTGCAAGGTTCTGTCTTTCTAGCGAACCTTATGGTCTTGCCTTTTCAAGAGTTTGACGCAATCCTAGGTATGGATTGGTTGTTTGAGCACGACGTTAGCTTAGGTTGTAGAGCTAAGAGTTTGAAGTTGAGAGTTGCCGATGGGTCCAAGTTAGTAGTGAAGGGAGGAAGGAATCCTGGTATCCCTAACGTTGTTTCAACCTTAGCAGCACAGAAGTTGATACAACAAGGTTGTGACGCTTTCTTAGCTCACGTGGTTGATACGAGGGTTGAGGTTCCAACTTTGGAGAGTCTTCGGACAGTTTGTGAGTTTGTTGATGTGTTTCCCAAGGATTTATCGGGCTTACTACCAGATCGAGAGCTTGAGTTTCGTATAGAGGTGTTGCCAGGTACGACACCTGATGGAGGCTCGGAAGTCCTTTAGTTTTCCACCATTGTCAGATTGTAATACTTGAGGTTGTCGAACCCATAGGGACTGTGTCGACTTCACTACTTCTTATGGTTGCACTACAGAAAATAAAGACACAAATAATTTGTTGAATTGAGATCACTAAATTAACTATTAAAACTAAACTAAATAACGAAGGAATAAAGATAAAAGAAGCAAGTCTAAGTTGAGTGCTTTGTAGAGAAGAATTCAATTGTATTAAGTATCCACTTATTAATACAATGGGTTGAACTGCCGCCTCGACGGGTCGCACAAAGGGTCGAAGCAGCTGCATAGGCGGGGTTATGCTTTGTCGAAAATTCAACATTCCATAGTTTGATAGAGCTTCCTTGTATGTCTTCTTCCTTATCCCTAAGCGAAGAGAACTGTTGCAACCCACGTATTGATGACACCTCCTGGCGTGAATCAAGGGTGGAAAACAACCAAACACATGCGTCTTGTTAGTCGTTGAAATCCTGGGCGGTTAATCTTTCAACTAGATTAATCAATACCCATGAGCAAAGACCGTATTCTCTCGTTTCATGAACCTACATCTACCGATGCTAGGCAAATAGATTTTTCTTCACACACTATCTTTCGAGCTCATATGCGAGAAGAGTCAATACCAAGAGAGAATAAACTATGAAATAAGTTTTGCATTAATAAATACCAAACATAACACAACCATCTTCTCCAACTACTCCATAAACAACCTAAACCTCCGAAGAATTCTAGAATATGGTGTAGTCGAAGCTAAGAGTATTTTTCTAGGTAAAATCCACGACTCCTAAGCTAATCCTAATATGTGCCTTATATAGCCAAGCCTTAGGTTAAAGCATTCCATGCAAGGAAAAAGTTCTAAAGAGAGAAGAAGTATAATTCCTAATTAAACTATAACACTTAATTCTTAATTCCTAAAATAACTCTTTTTCCCGCATTTGACTTTGACCAAGGCTTGACTCCTTAATTTGGCTTCTTCTTTCTCTCGCTCTTTGTCCATTAAGATCAACATCTTTTTCACTCTCTGTCGAGCACCAGTTGTCATATTTACTCTACTGTCGGGGCCTCCAAAGTGATATCGTGGCGGGTGCTTCATCTGCATTCCAGCATCTATCTTTTCATTGGTCATCTCTGTTATATAGTTTCCTGCCTAAGAAAGAAAACTATCAAATATATGTGTTTTATGCTAAATATTATGTGAATTCATGAATTATTTAATTGGATGCTGAAATATGGAAAATAAGCAGAATTATCAAATATTGTCCTTAAATTTGTCCTTTATTAGCAGTAATCGAGTGTGAAAACGATAAGAAAAATAGGAACTTTATGCATTCATCACACCCCCAAACTCGAATTATTGCTTGTCCTCAAGCAATGCAAAAGATAATTTTAAGTAAGGACTTTTATGCAAAAACCCTTTCGTAACTCGACCTCTTCTAAGTTTTAGGGATTCCTCGGAACTAGACTATGAGTCTTAGTGAGTGTGTGTAGCTATATCGAAGCTGATTTTCTAAGTTCTAATCCTTTTTCTAGCTCAAGACTTCCGACTGCGATTTTTCTTTAATTCTTTTTCTTTCTTTCTCCCTGATTTGGTATATAAATATATATTGCTATATACTTATACTGCTTGAGCCGGTTTCGGGCACCTCAAGTGTTTAGATATTTCTCACTAAAGCCAATTTCGGGCACCTCTAGTAAGTGGGAGAAGGCTAAGTCCTAGAGTCAATGGTGGGTACGTCTATGGACTAAACTAGAGCCGGTGATAGGTACCTCTTGTTAAAATCTAAGCCTAAGTCCTTATTGCTTTTCAAAGAAAAGAACTTATAAAATCAACTAAGATTAATCATGTTTAATTATTTCTAGGCTCATAGTCTAATCCTAAGTACTACTCCTAGCAAACCTTTCTGAATTCAAGTCTATTGAATGGTGTAGACTATGGCAGCGAATAGAGAATATATTACTATCGAGGCAGTTTCAATAAAATTCAACAGACTTAAAAAAAATTGCAGTAAATATAAAATTGTTAGGACAAAATTGAGGCAATAATAAGATAATCTAAATACTTTCCATACATGAAAGATATTTATATATTACAAAAAGGGATCAATACTCCCCCAAACTCGAGGGATGCATTGTCCTCAATGCATGAAAAGTAAATAAAGAAAAGAAAGCCAAAAATAAAAAGATAAAAGATAAAGGGAAGACTATCGCCCTTTTCAAAATGCCGAGGAGGCAAAGGAGTCCTCTGAATCGCTGTCGATGAGGAGCTTGCGGCGGCTCTTTGGTCGCTGTTGTGTTGCCGCCGACAGTGGGCTTACCATTGGTTGTGGAGTTTATGAGGAAGTCCTAAAAAATAGAGTAAACTTATGCCTAAACTTAATATAGTTATACCTAAAAAGAAACAAAGAAAAGGGATTAGTGCTTAATAGGAGAAGATGTGAAGTCTTCTCCTAATGTCAATACTTCCTTGAGTTCTTGAGAATTTGGTCCTTTTTATAGTTTGAGGTGTTGTCTATTAACTTGAAATTCATGTCCATGTTGCGATCTAATTGTAACTGCTCTGTGAGGATGTGTTTCAACAACATCAAATGGCCCAGACCATCTAGATTTCAATTTTCCAGGAAAAAGCTTTAATCGAGAATTGTAGAGTAAGACCTGCTGCCCAGGCAGTATCTGTCGTGGCAGTAGTTTCTGATCATGCCATCTTTTTTTTTCTTTATATCTTCTAGCATTCTCATATACTGAGGTTATGAACTCCTCAATTTTATTAAGATCTAATAATCTTTTCTGCCTTGCTTTTTTCCAATCCATATTGACCATTCGTATTGCCCAGTATGCTTTGTGTTCTATCTCTACAGGCAGATGACAGGATTTTCCATAGACTAGCTGGTAAGGGGACATTTTCAGTGGAGTTTTGAATGTCGTTCTATATGCCCTGAGCGCATCATCTAATCGTGTGGACCAGTATTTTCGAGTTGGATTGACAACTTTTTTAATACTGTTTTGAGTTCTCTGTTTGACACTTCTGCTTGGCCGTTCGTTTGTGGGTGATATGATGTGGCAATCTTGTGTATAACTCCCGATTTCTTTAGGGTTGTGGCAATTTGTCTATTGTCAAAATATTTCCCTCCGTCGCTTATGATTGCACGAGGTATACCTAATCGGGTGAAGATGATTTTCTTTAAGAATTTTTGCCCTGTTTTGGCATCATTGTTTGTCGTTGCGATTGCTTCTACCCATTTAGATACATAATCTATTGCCAATAATATGTAAAGGTTACCATATGATGATGGAAAGGGTCCCATGAAGTCAATTCCCCATACATCGAACAATTCTACTTCGAGAATATTTTGAAGAGGCGTCTCGTTTCGTTTGGATATGTTTCCCATCCTTTGGCATCAATCACACCTTTGACAATATTCCTGTGCATCTTTATATAGGCTCGGCCAGTACAATCCTGATTGTAGTACTTTAGCTGCCGTTTTGGTGCCGCCAAAATGTCCGCCATAAGGGTATGTGTGGCATTGTGCTAACACATTCTCCTGTTCCTCTTATGGGATGCATCGCCTTATGATTTGATCTGCGCATTGTTTAAACAATAAAGGGTCATCCCAAAAATAATGCTTTCTATCATGTTTGAATCTTTTCTTTCCTTGATGGTTAAGGTGATAAGGAAGAATACCACTAGTGATATAATTAACAATATCAGCATACCAGGGTGTTGCAGCTGTGGCTAAGGCAGTGTGGTGGATATACTCTAATAGTATGTTCGCAATCTTGTCTATCGTGACTTTAGGATCTTCTACTGATACTTTCCACACAGTTTCCGTGGCGGTAAGTAATTGTTCGTCAGGAAAAGTATCTTTGATTTCTTGTTCTGACCTTGTTGCCTCGTCTCCTTTTAAACGTGATAGATGATCTGCTACTGGGTTCTTCATTCCCTTCCTATCCTTTATTTTGATTTCAAATTCTTGTAGTAGTAGTATCCACCGTATTAAACGAGGTTTTGCATCTTTTTTGGATAGCAGATATTTTATAGAAGAGTAATTTGTATGTAAAATTACCTTGTTGCCGATGAGATATGATCTAAACTTATCGAATACAAAAACTACTGCTAACAGCTCTTTCTCTGTTGTGGTGTAGTTGACTTGGGCATCATTCAAGGTTTTGCTTGCATAATGTATTACATGTAAGGTCTTGTTCTTTCGTTACCCGAGTAATGCCCCGACAGCATAATCACTTGCGTCGTACATCAATTCGAATGGTTCATTCCAGTTGGGTGGAACCACTACAGATGCTGATATGAGTTTTATTTTCAATGTTTCTAAGGCTTTTACACAAGCCTCGTCAAAGATAAATGATTTATTCTGTTCCAGAAGTGATGATAGGGGTTTGGTTATCTTAGAAAAATCATCAATGAACCGTCGGTAGAAACCAGCATATCCAAGGAAACTGCATATAACTTTGAACAATGTTAGTGGCGGCAATTTTTCTACCACCTCTATTTTGGCTTTTTCAACTTCAATGCCGCGGCAGGAAATCTTGTGGCCAAGCACTATTCCTTCATTAACCATAAAATTTCATTTTTCCTAATTTAAAATTAGGTTCGTGTCTTCATATCTTTGTAGTACTTTTTCCAAGTTGCTAAGGCAGTTGTCAAAATCATCTCCAAACACAGAGAAATCATCCATAAAGATTTTGAGGTGATCTTCAATCATGTCGGGAAAGATTGCCATCACGCACCGTTGAAAAGTGGCAGGTGCATTACATAGTCCAAATGACATCCTTCTAAACGCATATGTTTCGTATGGACATGTGAACGTTGTTTTGGCTTGGTCTTCAGGGGCTATGGCAATCTGATGGTATCCTGAATAACCATCTAAGAAACAATAGTAGGGTTCACCGGCAAACCTATCAAGCATTTGGTCGATGAATGGTAAAGGGAAGTGATCCTTTCTTGTTGCTTGATTAAGTTTCCGATAGTCCATACATACTCTCCACCCGGTTACGGTTCTTGTTGGAATTAATTCGTTGTTCTCATTTGAGATCACTGTCATTCCACCCTTTTTTGGTACGCATTGTACTGGACTTACCCATGTGTTGTCTGATATAGGGTAGATGATCCCTGCATCAAGCCATTTGATTATTTCTTTTCTTACCACTTCTTTCATTGCATGATTTAATCTTCTCTATGCATCAATGGTGGGTTTATGCTCTTTCCAGTAAGATTTTATGCATGCATGGATATGGGCTAATTCCTTTCAGATCTGACATTGTCCAACCAATTGCCTTTGTGTGCCGCTGTAGCGTGTCGATTAGTTTTTTTCTTGTTCAGGCTGCATCTTAGAAGAAATAATTACTGACAGAGTATCATTTAATCTCAAATAAACATATTTTAATTGCTTAGGTAGTGGTTTTAATTCCAACTCTTGAGGTTGTTCTATAAATGGCTTATGTTTCTTACTTCCACTTAAAGTATAATCGAGTGATTCAAAATACTTACCTGGGTATGTGTGCACCCAATTACCTTCTTCTGTTTGCTTTTCTTGTATCTTTGTATTCTAACTGTCTATACATGGTTCTCTATAAAAACAACGGCCGCGACATTCAATACTACTGCCTTGGCAGGCTACGTCTAAACAGTCTGTTTCAGCATCAAGGTTTTGTTCTTCTAGTTCGTTTGGATGCTTCAAAGCTTTGAATACATTGATCTTCACTTGTTGGTCATTGACTCTTATGACCAATTTGCCTTTCTCGCAGTCGATCAATGTTCTACCTGTGGCTAGGAACGGTCTTCTCAATATGATCGGAGCATTTTCATCTACTTCACAATCAAGAATTAAGAAGTTAGTAGGAAATATAAATTTATCCACTCTTACCAGGATATCTTCAATTTTTCCTCGGGTTGCACATAAGAGTGGTCCGCCAATTGCAACATCACTGTTGTTGATTTTGCCTACCCGATGCCTAGCTTCTGAAATACTAACTTAGGCATGAGATTTATGTTAGTGTCTAAGTCACATAGTGCCTTGCCCACGTATTTATCACCGATAGTACATGGTATGGTAAAGCTACCAGGATCCTTTTGTTTTGTCGTGGCCTTGTTATGTAACATTGCCACACATCTTGTCGCGTCAACTATTTCAAATTCCCCAATTTTTGTCCTTTTAGATATAATATCTTTAAGGAATTTGGCATAGTTGGGCATTTGTTTAATTGCCTCAACCAAAGGTATATTTATGTGTACATGTTTAAGAATGTCTAGAAATTTCTTAAACTGATATTCTTGCTCTTATTGTTTCAACCTTTGTGGGAAAGGTGGTGGTAGCCGCAGATCCTCAATCTTTTCATTGCACTGGAATCTTATCTGTTGTGCGGTTATGGCATCATCTACTGTGGCAGCATCGTTGGCAGTGTCTGTTGGTTCCTTTGCCTTAGGTTTTTCTTCAGTAGCTTCTTGAGGTGCTATTGTCTCAGTATTCTTACCTACTGTCTGAGCAGGTATTTTAGGGTCCTTTAGTTGTAATCCACACCTAGTGGATATCGTCTTGCATTGTTCATGCGAACCAGTTCTAGCGACTTCAGTATCGCTAGGGAGACCTCCTATGGATCGGCTTTTCATCTGTTGTGCCATCTGTCCTACTTCAGTTTCCAGCTTCTTGATAGCAGCTTCATTGTTCTGCATTCTCATCTCTGTTCTGTCCATGAAAGTATCAGCTCTCTGAATGAACTTATTGGTGTTTGTAATATAAGCACTAGTCTGAGACATGAATGTTTGTAGTGTGTTCTCTAGGGTTTGGACATTTGTTGTTTGCTGCGGCGGCGACAATGTCTGTTGTGGCATCTACTGTTGAGCATGTTTGTTGTTTTGTTGGAATCCAATAGATTGCACTGATTGATGTTGCGGGTTAAGTGCATTGTTAGGATTACTCCATGAGAAGTTTGTATGTTTCCTCCATGATGGGTTATAATTATTGGACATATTGTTTCTATTGAAATTTCCAACATAAAAGGAAGATTCTGGACCTTACGGGCATGCGTTTGTGTCATGATTGTCGCCACATGTTTCATAGAAAATAGTGACTGCCTTAACTTCTCGAACGTGACTCGGCTTTTGCAGATCCTTAACCATATTTGTCAAAGTTGATAGTTGAGCTAGGATAGAATCTGAAGAGTCAGATCTTGTCATACCTCGCCTAGTTATTCCTCTTCTAGTGGTAGGGTTTTGATAATCATTATTTGCTAACTTATCCAGAATTTCTAAGCTCTCATGGCGTAGGCGGTCTAAGAGGGTACCGTTTGCGGAGGCAACAAGCATCATCCTCGTAGGGGTGTTTACTGCATTGTAGAAGATTAATACTTGAGTCCACTCGGGCAAACCATGCATAGGGTATTTTCTGTATAATTCTCTGTATCTTTATCAGGCCTCATACATTGATTCATCTTCATCTTGCCTGAATGATGTGATATTGTTTCTTAGCTTATCAGTCATATTGGTATAACTGAATCGGGCAAGGAAGCTTCGGCAAAGTTTAGTACATAAGTTCAACGATCCAGGTTGAAGGTTGTTTAACCAAGATTTTGCCCTATCCCTCAGTGAATAGGGAAACAGTTTCAACTTCAGTATGTCGGCAGAAACTCCTGGCAGCTTAAACGAATTGTAGATTTCCAAAAACGACTTAAGATGTTGCCGAGCATCTTCGTTGTCCAATCCTCCAAATTGGCCTAGATTGTTGATCATGTTAAACATGACCGACTTTAATTCAAAATGTTATGCCTCTATATTAGGCACCACAACGGCAGGAGTTAATCCATCCAAATCTTCCTCTAAATAATCACGAACTGTTCGTACACGCTTCTGTTGAGGTGGATTGGCAGGATCAACAACTGCGAATGTGTCTTGGTTGTATGCCCTAGCAGCATTCATGCCAACGTTGTTTTGCTGGCCAGGTGCCATATTCATCTTTTCGCGAATCCCTTGTCGTAAATGCCTTGCGGTTCTTTCGATTGTAGGATCGTAAGGATATTGTTCTATAGATGGATTAGCCCTGGTCATACACAAAACAACCCTAGTTTAATTAAGAAAAATAAAAGAAAAAGAAAAAGGTGCAGAAATAATTGGTAGTAAAATTGAGCGTCAGTCTCCAGCAATGATGCCAAATCTGATGGAGGCTCGAAAGTCCTTTAGTTTTCCACCTTTTTCATATTGTAATACTTGAGGTTGTCGAACCCACAGGGACTGTGTTGACTTCACTACTTCTTAAGGCTGCACTACAGAAAATAAAGACACAAATAATTTGTTGAATTGAGATCACTAAATTAACAATTAAAATTAAACTAAATAACGAAGGAATAAAGATAAAAGAAGCGAGGCTAAGTTGAGTGCATTGTAGAGGAGATCTAGTTGTATTAAGTATCCACTTATTAATGCAATGGGTTGAATTGCCGCCTCGGCGGGTCGCACAAAGGGTCGCCGCAGCTGCCTAGGCGGGGTTATACCTTGTCGATAATTCAACATTCCATAGTTCGACAGAGCATCCTTGTATGTCTTCTTCCTTATCCCTAAGCGAAGAGAACTGTTGCAACCCACGTCTTGAAGATACCTCCCAGCATGAATTAAGGGCGGACAATAACCAAACACATGCATCTTGTTAGTCGCTGAAATCCTGGGCAGTTAATCTTTCAACCAGATTAGTCAATTTCCATGAGCAAAGACTGTATTCTCTCATTTCGTGAACCTACATCTCCCGATGCTAGGAAAATAGATTTTTCTTCACATACTATCTTTCGAGCTCATAAGCGAGAAGAGTCAATACTAAGAGATGATAAACTATGAAGTAAGTTTTGCATTAATAAATATCAAACATAACACAATCATCTTCTCCAACTACTCCACAAACAACCTAAACCTCCGAAGAAGTCTAGAATATGGTGTAGTCGGCGGCTAAGAGTATTTTTCTAGGTAAAATTCACTACTCCTAAGCTAATCCTAATATGCTCCTTATATAGGCCAAGCACTAGGTTAAAGCTTTCCATGCAAGGAAAGAGTTCTAAAGGGGGAAGAAGTATAATTTATAATTAAACTATAACAATTAATTCTTAATTCCTAAAATAACTCTTCTTTCCCGCATTTGACTTTGACCAAGGCTTGACTCCTTAATTTGGCTCCATCTTTCTCTCGCTCTTTGTCTGTTAAGATCAACATCTTTTTCTCTCTCTGTCGAGCACCAATTTTCATCTTTACTCTACTGTTGCGGCCTCCAAAGTGTTGTCGTGGCAGGTGCTTCATCTATATTCTAGCATCTATCTTTTCATTGGTCATCTCTGTAATATAGTTTCCTGCCTAAGAAAGAAAACTATCAAATGTATATGTTTTATGTCAAATATTAGGTCAATTCATGAATTATGTAATTGGATGCTGAAATATGGAAAATAAGCAGAATTATCCAATATTGTCCTTAAATTTGTCCTTTATTAGCAATAATCGAGTGGGAAAACGATAAGAAAAATAGGACTTTTATGCACTCATCAGTACCGGTGTCCATCACTCCTTACCGTATAGCACTAACAAAGATGATAGACTTAAAGAGTCAGATACAAGAGTTGTTGGAAAAAGGGTTTTATCCGACCGAGTGTTTCACCTTGAGGTGCTCTAGTTCTGTTTGTGAAAAAGAAAGATGTGTCAATGAGGATGTGCATTGACTACCGACGGCTTAACAAGGCAACGATAAAGAATCGCTACCCTTTTCCTAGGATCGATGATCTGTTTGACCAGTTGAGAGGTGTCCGTGTTTTCTCGAAGATATACTTGAGGTCTGGTTACTACCAGTTGAAGGTAGTTGAGGAGGATGTTCAGAAAACCGCTTTTAGGGAGCGATATGGTCACTACGAGTTCTTGGTAATGCCTTTTGGACTTACCAATGCTCCGACAACGTTCATGGATCTCATGAATCGGATCTTTCAACCTTATCTCGATTAGTTCGTGGTGGTGTTTATAGATGACATCTTGGTCTACTCTCAGTCAAAAGAAGAGCATGATGAGCATCTTCGAGTTGTGCTTTAGACGTTGAGGGATAGACGTCTTTTTGCTAAGTTCAGCAAATGTGAGTTTTGGCTTTCAGAGGTTGCGTTTTTGGGTCGTATCGTGGCAGCCGATAGGATCCGGGTTGATCCTTAAAAGATCCAAGCTATAGTGGAGTGGAAACCGCCTAGAAATGTCTCGAAGGTCCGTAGTTTCCTTGGGCTTGCGGGATATTATCGACGGTTTGTAAAGGGTTTTTCAATCTTCGCGTCACCGTTGACTAATTTGTTACAAAAAGGAGTCACCTTTATTTGGAATGAGAATAGACAATAGTATTTTGAGCAGTTAAAGGCTTATCTTACTAAGGCACCAGTGTTGACTCAACCGGAGTCAGGTAAGGACTATGTTGTTTTCAGTGATGCATCGTTGAATGGTTTAGGGTGTGTTCTTATGCAAGATGGGAAGGTGGTTGCCTATGCTTCAAGGCAACTCAAGACGCATGAACAGAACTACCCTACCCATGATCTAGAGCTTGTCGCAGTCATCTTTGCTTTGAAGATATGGAGGCATTATCTCTATGGGGAGAAATGTTTTATCTATACGGATCATAAGAGCCTGAAGTATCTGCTTACTCAAAAGGAGTTGAACTTGAGATAGCGTCGTTGGATAGAGATGCTAAAGGACTATGAATGTGTGATCGAGTACCATCCGGCTAAAGCAAATATGGTGGCGGATGCTTTAAGCAGGAAGTCGATGGCGGACTTGAGGGCCATGTTTGCTTGTTTGAGGTTGACAGATGCTAGTGGTCTTTTGGTCGAGCTTTGAGTGGAACCTAAGTTGGTACAAGAGATAAAAAGGACCTAAGTTTTGGATGAGGACTTGGTAGCTCTGACAGAGGTAGTTCAGAGGGGTGAGAGTACGGACTTTGAGGTACGAGATGGTGGTTACTTGTACTTTAAGTGACGTTTGTGTTTTTCTGTTTTAGAGGATCTGAGGGATCGTATCACGAGGGAGGCATACCTTAGCCCTTATACCGTACATCCGGGGAGCAACAAGATGTACCAGGATCTAAGACCGTTCTATTGGTGGCCTTGTATGAAAAGGGATATCTCAGAGTTTGTGACAAGGTGCTTAGCTTGTCAGCAAGTGAAGGTGGAATATCAGGTTCCTTCAGGTTTGCTTTAGCCTATCCAGATTCCGCAATGGAAGTGGGATCGGTTCATCATGAACTTTGTCACGGGGTTGCCTTTAACTCAAAGGAAGCATGATGCTATATGGGTTGTTGTTGACCGATTGACGAAGTCTGGTCACTTTTTGCCTATGCGCATGGACTTTAGTTTGGAAAGGTTGGTTCAGTTGTACATCAAGGAGATCGTGCGATTGCATAGAGTGTCATCCTCGATCATATCGGATAGGGATCCGCGGTTCACGGCAAGGCTTTAGCAAAAAATCCACAGTGCTTTGGATACCAAGTTGCACTTCAGCACAGCTTTTCATCCACAAACCGATGGTCAATCTGAATGGGTCATTCAGATTCTTGAGGACATGCTTCGGTGTTCTGTTGTGGACTTCGAGGGTAGTTGGTAGGAACAACTACCGTTGGTTGAGTTTGCCTACAACAACAATTATCAGTCAAGTATCAAGATGGCACCGTTTGAGGCATTGTATGGACGCAAGTGTAGGACACCTTTGTGTTGGACCGAGCTTAATGAAAGATGAAGTGTGGGTTCTGATCTAGTTAATCAGACTGAGGAGAAGGTTCATATCATCAAGGAAAGGTTACAAGCTGCTTTTGATCGTCAAAAGGCTTATGCGGATAAGAAAAAGAAGCATATCGAGTATGAGGTTGGAGAAAAAGTGTTCTTAAAGGTGTCACCATGGAAATGGATCATCTGTTTTTTAAGGAAAGTCAAGTTGAGTCCAAGGTTTATAGGACCGTACGAGGTGCTTGAGGAGTTGGACCAGTGGCTTATAAGTTAGCTTTGCCTCCAGACTTGGCATGCATCCACAATGTGTTCCATGTGTCGATGTTGAGGTATTACCGTTTAGACCCTTCGTATGTGTTGTCTTCTGAGGATGTTGAAGTTAATACAGATCTAACCTATGAAGAGTAGCCGGTAAGAGTGCTTGATAGGGGAGTAAAGGAGCTTCAGAACAAGTGTATCCCATTGGTTAAGATGCTTTGGAGAAACCACGGAGTCGAGGAGGCTACGTGGGAGGTCGAAGCGGACATGAAGTTGCTCTATCCACACTTGTTTCCCCTAGGTAAATTTTGAGGACAAAATTTTCTTTAAGGAGGGGAAAGTTGTCACGACCTGAGTTTCGGAACTCAGAGTCGGGTTAACCCGAGGTATGGGCCTCGTAGTTGGGCTCGTTGAGTCTTGTTTGACTTAGAGTAGATGGGCTTGGTTGGGTTGAGATGAGGAGACCTTGGGGGCTTTTTGGTAATTGGCTAAAAAGATGAAAAAGGTGTGTTGGGGCATTTATTTTCTGCATGTTGCAGAAAATGTGAGATCACCCCCCTTAAACCCCCTTTTCTTCATCCTTTTGTCATTTCAAGAAACCACCAAAGGTAAGGTTTTTAAGGTTTAGTTGGTAGAATCTCGTTTTTTGGAAGAAGAAGGTTTTGTTCAGCTTCATGAGATCTTTCTAGTAAGGTAAGTTTGGCTTAAAATGGTGGAGGTAAGGTTTTTAGTGGGGGTTTTGTGGAAGAAAGGGTTTTGGTTTTGGGAGAGTTTTGAGTTTGTTTCAAGCTCGTTTTAGCTTCTTAGAATCGTTTAAGATAGAGTGGTAACGTTTTGGTCTTCCTCTAGTAGTTGGAGTTCAAGGAGGACTTTCTTGAAGCTTGGGCAAGGAGAAAGTCTAGTTGTTGTGGTTGTTTCTAGCTCGTTTTGGAAGGTTGGTACACTTCCAAATCCTTTGCATTTTCATGTGCATCATCATTTTAGCTTGCTTGATTGATTGTGTGATGGTTTGGCTAAGGTAGAGCCTTTGCATGCTTTAATGGTGTTTTGATTTATAGTTGATGAAAATGAGTAAAATTGATTAGAAACTCACTTAAACAACTTTAATAATAAGTAGGAACAATTTGGGATCGAATGGATCAAGTTTGGCTAGAGTCCTAAGGTTTTGAATATGCAAAACTGCACTTTTCGTGCAGGGGTATCGAAACGCGGGCAGGGCGTTCCGATACCGAGTCTTCTAGTGACCTCCCCGGTTCGATACCGGTATCGAAACAGGTAGTCCCTCTTTTGGTTGACTTTGAATTTGGTCAAAGGGTTCGATACTCGTATCGATACCGGTCGTTTCGATACCCTCTTGGTGAGGGATCGATACCAGACGTTTCGATACTCCAAGAAGGGGTATCGATACACTAGGTCTTTTCGCTCAAAACTTCACGAGATGAGTTAGGAGGTTCTATAATTATTGGTATGGGTTCACATGGGTCATTTAAGACATAAAATAAGCAATGTAACTCAGAATTGATAATAAAGAGTCTTAATATGAAGAATTATACTTGCATGCTCGGTTTTGGCTTGGTTGAGTACTGTTTGGTGTAAAGTCCTCGGTGGATCGACTTGTGTGGTTTGTGTCATTGATTGGTGGGATCCGGATACCTAGTGAGTGATAGTGTTACAACACAACGAAGACCATCCGATATGAGATTCCGGGTGATGTATCGAAGGCCATCCGATATGATATTTCGAGTGATGACTTTGCTCGATGTGAGATTCCGAGCCCCACTCGATGTGAGATTCCGAGTGAAGACTCGATGCGAGATTCCGAGTGTATTAGCTCGATGTGAGATTCCGAGTAGCCCGATGTGAGATTCCGGGTAAGGTAAGTTCCCTAGTTACGGGTTGGCAGTGGGCCTCACTTCTGATTTGTTTACTTTATGCTTTGGTTGCATTTGGCATGTCATGTCATCATATTATCTTATCTCGCATGTTATTGTTATGATTCACTTGAAAGCACAGTCGATAGGTTGTGTACCTACTGAGCTTTCGTAGCTCAGCGTTTTGGAATTTGTTTTCATGCATAGGTAAGTAGACGGAAGTTCGGGCGGACGTGGCGGAGCACCATCATTTCGGGATTTCAGCATTAACCGTTTGGTAGAGTACAATTACTAGATTATTGGGCCATGTATTCGTAGGACCATTGTTGTAATTGTAACTCTATTTTATTTAGTGTTAAGGTCAAATGTTTATCAAACTTGTATTTGGAGCTCCGATGATATTTTGGGTTGTGAAACTACTTTGGATTTTAAACATCGTTTTAAATTATGTCTTATTTAAGGGTTTGAATTGCGTTTGACTTTGAATTTATGGACACGGGTTGGGCTTATAGCTCAAATGTGGCACCCGGGTTGGAGTGTTACAAATTGAGCTAAACTAAAATTTAAAAGCATAAATCAAGGACATAATTAAAAGAATTTTAAACTAAATATAGAATTTCAATTAAATTAATCTAAATTAGAACACAGTTGAATTAAACTAAAATAATTTATAAAAGAAAAAATTATTAAAAAAAAAGAAAAAAATAAATTTTTTAAAGGAAATAAACCACTCATTTTTTAGGTTTGATAATAATTTAATTTTAGTTTAAAATTTTTGAAAGAATATAAACCACCAAAAATTTTAGAGGAAATTAAAAATAAATCATCTAAAATTTTAGAAGGATGTATCAATTTTCATTTGTGGAGGGACATTATTATTATAACATATAATAAAATTTAAAGAATTAATCCAAACATATTAAATCGTTAATATAACATATAATTGTCCATCTTAATCAAAGTTTACAGCAACAACAACAACAATAATAATGTCCATAATATTTATTCTTTAAATGAGTTAGTATTAAACGTATTAAATTATTATAATATATAATAAAAAATAGGTTTAAAATATTATTATGACATATAATAAATTTTAGAGACAATATTTTTATTATAACATATAATAAACTTTGATTAAATATAATCAATTAGAAATATAATAAAAGAAAGATTAGATTTAGATATTCATTTGACATTATTAAGTTTTAAATTTTGTTAAATAATTTTGTGCTTAATAATAATTTAAATTGCTTAATATTAATTTATTTAATATAAATTATTTATTAAGTTAATATGAATTAATATACTTGAATTCATTTCCAATGATATGTTATATAATGTTTTTAGTTTTACACATATAAGACATAACTGTTTAATTTGTATATTATTTATTATTTATTGTAATATTTAGGATTGGGTTTATGGATTAAAATGAATCACTATTTATTTTAAATTTTTTTAATCTAATTCAATATTTTTAATATGATGTTATTTTTGTTTATTATAGTTTATAAAACTTTAATTTTTGTATAAATTGATCTCTATTTATTTTTTGGTAATTTAATTCAATATTTTTAATTTAATATTTTTGTTTATTATAGTCCACAATATATTATTTGTATTCTAAATAAACCATTATTCATTTTTTTTATTTTAGTCCAATGTTTTTAAAATAGTGATAATTTTGTTCACGTTAATCCCTAAAAATTTATTTTTCATGAAAATTGACCTTATTAATTTCTATTTTTTTTAATTTATACTATTATTTTAGATATGAATAATATGATATGATGATATTTTTTTATTCTAATACTTAATATTTATTTTTTTAATGTGATTTGTGTTCATGAAAGACGTTAACTAATTCACTTGAAATGACCCAACCCACGGTATATCGACTAATTATGTCAAACTCAAAATTAATACAAATTCAAGACCCGAATTAATTCAATTTTAAATGTAATCGATTTGAAATTACCAGGCCTAAAATAAATCGTATAGAATTAAATCGACCTAAAGTCCACCTGAACCCGAATTAACATGTCAATTAACTGATTTAGGCCCAAACCATTTTAACCTAACTTGAAATTAACCCACACCTAACCTAAATTAAATTAAAATATTAAATCAACTTAAAATAAATTATATCTAATTTAACTCAACCTCACACAACCTGATTACCTGTTTTAGATCCCTAGTGATAACTCAATCCTTAATCTTCACTTGGAGCCGACCTATGTGATTTTATAAGCCCATAGGGATTTTACAATTCTTCTTTTACATAGGTCTCCTGTTAAGAAATTCTACGACCGACGTGGAACTTCGCTGAATATTATTAATGATGAATACCGTTAAACACTATTAAATTGATTAATAAAAATTAAATTTTTTAAGGACTAAACATATAATTATAAACTTTTTAAAATAAATTTTTATTAAATTATATTCTATATATATATTATTTTTTAAATAATTTAATAAAATATTAATTTAAAAATAAAAAATCCTAAACTCCAAACCCTAAAACCAAAATTACTAAATATTAAACTCCCTAAACCATAAAACCTAAAAACCTAAAAAATACTAAACCTTAAAGACTAAATCTAAACCATAAAATTCTAAACCCTAAAATAACCTAAAACCCTAAACCTTAATATCATAAACCCTAAACTAATTTTGGGTTTTAAGTTTATGGTTTATATTTTTATAGATTCAAATTTTCTATTTTAGGGTTTAAGGGTTATGGTTATATATTTAGATTTTAGAATTTAAGGTTTTATTATTTTAATGTTTAGAGTTTAATGTTTTATTATTTGACAAGGTTTATCCTAAGATTTTCAATTCAATTATAAATTATGATGTTACTATTTTTAACCCTTAATGAAATTTGGATATTCTTTTCCCTTTAAAAAAACTAAATAGATATAAAAAAAATATATACTAGATTTAATGTTCTCGCTAATAATTCTAATACCTGGAATTCCTTTAAACGAGTTTCAGTATCAATCGAAATATTTTAATTTCGCCCTTTAAAATTTAAAATTCTTAATAAATTTAGATATTTTTAATTAAGTCGCCTTTAATTTTTTTATTTTTTAAAATTCATTAAGTCTATCTCACTTTTTTCGAAAATATTAATCTAAAATTCTAAGAATTTTAAGTAAGCCCCCAAATTATTTTACCAACGTTAATTTAAAACACTAGACTTAAATGGTAGCCATAAATGGACTGACTACCCCAAAAATTTTGACAATTAATATTAACCCCCAAAAATTTAAAATTAGTTTAGTCCCTTCAAAACTTTTAAAAATATTATTAGGTTTTAATAATTTTTAGTTAACTTCCATTTATTTTTATTTTTTTAAAAAATTTCATTAAACCCCAAGTTATGTTCTTTGAAAAAATTTTAAAAATTTAAGGACCCTCGGATTTTTTTTTACCAAATTCCATCTTAGATTATAATATATCGATCAAAAATCCATCCTGTTACCATTCCTACGTCTTTACAACCTGAGTGAGTCCATACAAAATTAAAAAAATAAAAAAATAAGAATGCATCTAAAATTGGTAACTTATAATTAAAAGGAATACTTGTATGATGGACAAGCTTATGTAAGAAAAAGTTCAGTCAAGTAAAACATTTAATTACTCCTCTCAATATTTAAGTCTAATATTTAACATATTCGTATCTTTTTTAATGTTTGATCCTGGTTTGTCTTTAGTTTCAACACTGCAAATTGACTACTTCTCACCTAAACCTGTCTTAATTGGCCAACACAAAACAAACCTTGATTGTGTATGAGTTGTCCTGGTCAACACGAAACAATTAAACAAGAAAGAAAAATATTCCCTTGCAGACCATGCAAAGACCTAGCAATAATGAAACACAACAAACCAGAAAACCCATTTGTCTTTTCATTATTACATCACTTGTCTTCACTCTTAGGTTTGTCCGGCCAATATATTTTATCCTTATGCAGTTCAACTGTGTGAAACTCTAGTCAATTTACCAGGAAGAGAATAAGTAAGTCCACACGCCATTCACATTTTCGGATGTAGATTGGGTTGGATAACAGAAAAATAAATGGCGAAAGAATTACTAAATTTGTTAAATTTAATCCAACATAATAAAAGAAAAAATAAATCGAAACTGTGTGAAACTGTTGCTTGTTGAGGCTTGTGAAATCAAAAAAAATTTAAGACAAATCCGTCGGCTCCTATTATGTTTTAGAAATGTTGAACGTCTATCTCAAGGGATACAACAATCCAGTGAACCATAATCTCGTCTTTTTCTATCATTGAAAAATTAGTTTCGAAAATCATAAAATGAAGGTAACAAAAATTATATGTGTTTAATTGCATTAAACCTAGTAGGTCTACACGATATTTATAGAAATTTCACATGGAAGAATAATTAAAAATAATATATTTCAAAATTATGATATTAATATTGTATCCGAATAATTTTTCCCACTGTGGTCGGATTATTTTGTTTATTTTAACAATGGACATGGTTTTAAGGCAAGGAAAGCATGGGATATCCTTCGTCATAAAAATATGAGAATTTTATGGTACAAAGTCATTTGAGGTAGTCTGTCAATCCCTCGTTTCTTCTTTATTGCTTGGCTTGCAATACAGGATCGCTTGCCAACCAAGGTAGGGATGGTGCCTTGAGGTGAACAGGTTAATATGTAATATCTTCTATGCGATTCTAGCTTGGAGGATATAAATCATCTATTTGATGAATGTTCTTTATCTCGATAAGTTTGAAAAGAGGTTATGATTGCTTGCCAAAGTGATGTTCCACTGGATGATTGGTCTAGTATGGTGCAATTGGTGCAACTGCATGGTAAGGAAAAAACCCTTTTAGCTGTTGTTATTCAATTAGTTTGGTGTTGCTATCTTTATACTGTATGGCAGGAGCGTAATGGTAGACTTTGACGAATGCCTAAGAGTCTTATTCTTTATACCAATTTCCCACTCGATTATTGCTAATAAAGAATAGATTTAATGGCAATATTAGATAATTCTGCTTATTTCCATATTTCAGCATCTCAATACTCTATTTTATCTATTATTTGGCATAAAACAGGTGCAGTTAATGGTTTTCTTTCTTAGACAGGAAACTACCACACAGGTAATGCCAGATAGCATGATAGATGATGGAAACCAAAACTTGAATGCAGATTAGTACCCGCCTCGGCAGCACTTGAAGGTCGCGGCAGCAACGGGAAAACAAACATTGATATGATAGGCGATTTGAAGAGAAAAAATAAGGTGGACGTTTTAAGACAAGTGACATAGAAATCGGAGCTGGGAAACACACGAAAAGTCAAGGTCAAAGGCCACGTGGGAAAACAATCCTTATAGGAATAAACTAGGAAATAAAATAAATATCTTTTATTTATGTACTTGTGTTTTACTCCAAGTTGTATTCCTACTTTGGAAAGGTTTGCCCTAGGCCAAGCCTATATAAACCATAACCTATGTAGAGAGGATATATCTCGAAATCAAGTGTTCATAGAAAACCCTAAACTCCTCCATCGCCCCCTTGGGGTTTAGGTTAGTTTGTGGAGTAGTTGTGGAAGAAAATTGTACTTGTTTTCTTGTTTCATGCAATAAAATATCGAGGTTTGCTTATTCTTTGCCATTTATTGTTCTTGCATTCAAGCTCGGGAGAGAAGTTTGTGAGAGATTTATTTGTCTAATATCTGGAGAGTTAGGCTCACGAAAGGGATAAGTACGGTATTTTTTTAGCTGGAAAATACTAACTCGGCCTAGGGATAGGTTAGAGTTTCAGCGGCTAAAAGAAGTGTGAGATTGGTTGGTGGTTATAGTTGATTCACGCCGGGAGGTATCATCAAGGACTAATCGTCAACAGTACTTCGACTTAGGGATAAACGAAGTCATCAGAGGAAACTTTGCCGAACCTTGAAGAAGTCCGCCCAAGAGCAAGGGATTGCCGCGGCGGACGTAATCCTTCATTGCCGAGGCAGTAAAACTGCAGTTCTGTCGGGGCAGTGTTGTATAATTGCATGAGACAGGAACAAGTCAATTGAACCCACAATACGAAGCACTCTAACCTACCCCACTTTTTCATCCTTGATTTCTTGATCATTTATCTTTATTGCTTTAATTAGTTTTCTTAGTTATAATCCAACTCAATTATCTGTGTCTTTATTTTTTCCATTGTGCAAGAATAATAAATTGCGTAAGTATAGCCAATCCCTGTGGGTTCGACATCTTAAATACTACAATCTGACAAAAGGTGGAAGGATGAATGCTTAATCATAAAAGCAGGACTTCCGAGCCTCCATCAGACTTCAAGGGAAACAACCTAGACAAGTGAATGTTATTGTTTCTTGGATTAATATGAAGGTGCGATTACGTTTATCAAGAGAAAGGTTACGGTTTGACTCGTCAAATCTAGTTATGGACTGAGAGTTTGTATAGGTTATTTTCTTTTATAAATAGTTTAGATAGTTTTCTTTTATTTGTATAAGATGTTGATTCATTTGAATGAATAAATTTTTCATTTATTAAAAAAACTAAAACTAAAACATTAATATTGTATATATCTAAATGTATATTCATGAACTATAAGATATTAAAATGTTATATATGAAATTTAAGAAATATTAAATATAAATATCATATTAAAAAAATTAAGTTGTAACTGGTAAAATATTCGCATGCCCACGTAGGATTAGATCTATATATACATTCACGTCATCCACATAATACATTCAATGGATTTGGCGAGCTTCAATTTACACCTTATGCGCATATGCATGAGGCACAATGTAGATGATGTATCACACCTTTTTTGAAAAATTATTTTAGGGGATTTTCTTTCAAAAAATCAAATTTTAAAATAAAACTTAAAGTCACCACAAATTATTTGAATAAGATAAACCAAACATAAAAAAAAATAGAGATTTATTAAAATAAGGATTCAAGAGTTGGTTATGTCTGAAGAAGGATTAACACTCCGCAACATTCGAAATCGGTACCAAATTATATGCTGCTTTCTAGATAAAAAACAATGAAATTTAAATTAAATTTAATCAAGTGTTTTTAATTGAATAAAAATTTTATTGAATGATCTTTATTATTTGGTAGGCTTGAATTAATGGATCATTTAAATAGTAATGGTGATTGAAATTTAGACCATAGATTAATTCAACATTGTTTAAGTCCAACTACTGTGTTAATTTATAGTTAGAACCAAATACATCACTTTTATGTATGATACAAGCATTTAAGTATGATGTTATGAATTATCAAATTTTACTCATTTTAAAAAATTACCTTTAGAAAATATTGTTAGGCTCGACAATTCAACCGAAATAATTGCCAAATGGTGGAGAAGATGTTAGTTTGATGATTAGTTGTGGAAAACAGAAAGATAAATAATGAACACAAAAATTTTAAAGTTGTTCGACTTTTTGATTAAATCTTACATCCACTATCTTAGCTTTCCCACTAAGGATTATCAAATTCGTTATGAGTTTTTTTTTCCTTTTTTTAAGATCTGAAGGCAACCGTTACAACCTAAACTTAACACAAGCCTAGTATACAAAGCTCACAACCCAAACCTTTAGTAAAGCTCACTCATCCACACCTAAAACAATTGAGAATACGTTGTAAATTTCGCTCACAAGGGTTAGTTTATGCAAATAATGAGAATTATGCATTAAGTCTCTTTTACAATCGGAATAGTTGTTGGCAATAAGATCATTAATGATTACAGGTGCTAGGAGTGTTCTTTTATCCTCCCAAGAATTCTTAGTCATTGGTGACCGTTAAGATAATTTAGAGCAGTTTGGGATCAATTTTCAAGTAAATATGTACTTCTGTAGTAGGGGTACCGATACTCATGAAAGGGTAACGATATCGGCCAAATATGAAAAGAACTATTGGAAAAAGATATAAGGGGCACTGATACAAAAAATAGGGTATCGTTATTGAAAAGAGTTTATCAATACTAGTTCTACAATATCTATACCTAAAAATGATTCTTGAAAATTGATTTGCAAAGGGGTATCGATACCAGGTAAAAGGGTATCGATACTCACTTACTGGTATTAATATCGAAGACTGATACCAATACCAGTGGCATGTTTTAGACATTATGAACTTATAAAAATTATTTTTTACTTAAAAACATTTCAAAATCATTTCAAAATATCTCTTCTTTTTTTGATATAATATAATCAATTTAAAAATTTATTTTTGAGATTTATCCCCTTAATAAAAACATAATTAGCATAAGAGAATAACAAATTCAAAGTCATTAAAGATCCCCTTATTCATTTGAAAGTTCAATTTTCAAAACACTCCCCCTTTTTTATATCAATAATGGTTCATACACTTGGTTAAAAAAAATTAAATCCATAACAATAGAGAGTAAAAAAAAATTTGAAAAAATATTTTTTTAACAAACAGCTCCTCCTTACCCAATGCATCAAATAATTGTTAATCCAATAAATATATGATATTTAGTTAAATTAAAAAATAAATCAAGTAAATTCAACTACGTTTTACCACACTTAAACTAGTGGGAGGATGTGAAACTTCTTTTTTCAAGTGTCATTTCTTGTGTGTATAGAGCTCCCCTTAATTTCATCATTTGTTGATCAAACCTCTATCACATCTAAAAATATGACAATCAATTAGTTTTTGGTATCCAAATTGCTTTAGATCCTTAAGCATTAGTAGCACAAAGTTTAGTTCCCTTATAAATTCATTTTTCAGTTTCATCATTTTAGTTGAAGTAATTAGTCCTTTTGTGACCCAAATATATATTCAGCCTAATAACCAATAATAAATTATAAAGATTTACATCGATGTAAGTCTTTATAATTTTTTCCTTCATCCAAATGCCCTCACAGGAATTAGGATATTGAACTAAATCTGGACAGAAAATGCATCCCAAACTTATTAGTAGTGTTGTATCAAATTGTTGACAACAGTAAAAATAATCAATTCTATGGCTCATTTTCTAAACAAATATTCTTAGATATTGATCTTATTTTAAAAGTTAGAAAATATTAAAAAAATTTAAAATAAAACCCATTATAATTAGAATGAAATATTAAAATATAAAATAAATTAAAATAATGAATTACAGTTATGAAGGAAAACAAATTAAAATATAAATAAATATTAAAATATTAAAATAAAAATAAATATTAAAATAAGAATAAATAAATTAAAATATAATTAGAATGATAAAATATAAAATAAATTAAAACAATGAATTACGGTTAGAAATGAAAACAAATTAAAATATAAATATAAATAAATATTAAAATAAAAATAAAAATAAATTAATTAAAATATAATTAGAATGAAATATTAAAATATAAATAAATTAAAATATTTCTTCATTTGTAGAGAAAACAAAAAGAAGAAAAACTACTTACCAAGAATGAATGGGTAAGTCATTTTTCATAGAAACAAGTTTTTTTTTCATTGACTGTAATTGATTTTCCTTTGACTTTTTCATTTTTCATGAACCAAACAACGAAAAGTTAGGAAAATATTTTCCGTAAAACCATTTACACAAAACAAACAGACCCTAAGTTAGAAGATATTTTTCCCTCATAAAGGGCCATGAAACATAAGTGGGCTATATGGTTTTCTTCTATGAAGTCTTCATCTCTCCATGTTGCCACATATGCTTTCTATGAAAATGATCCCTTATGATTGAAGCAAGGGCAATAGAATTTGGTGTGTTTCTTCTCCTTGCCTTTGTGGTTCTTATGGGGATTTTTTATCTTCTTTTTCGATTTATGTTTGGATTTATCCAATTCGCTCTTCATAAATTGGGTGATTGTTTGAAGAGATAGGTCATATCTCCATCTTCGTCACTATCGTCTTCAATAGGTTTTTTGGGGGGGCTTGTGGAGGATTAAAGAATAATGATGTTGACATAAACTCCTTGCTATTTGATTTTATTCCACTTCTCACACTATAAATGTTGAGACATCATCTCATAGGTAAGAAAAGTTCTAATTAGCTTATCAAGCGTGAACTTCTTCAAATTTTTGGTTTCGATAATTATTGTGTTTTTTTTGAATCCCATGATTAAGAAGTGAATAAATCGACTTTTGAATGAGATTTTCTTTTAGAATCTCTTCTCTAAGACCTTTGAGTTGATTGAAAATCATAGAGAATCGATCGAACATGATCCAAATGTCGCTATTTGGATCTATCTTGAAGTATTCATAATTGAGGTTGAGAAGACCAAAATTTATCTCCTTCACCTTATTTTTTTTTTCCTTCATGAATCACTTTGATTTTTTTCTAAAATATTTTTTGAACCTTCACAAGAAGAAACTTTTTTGTATTCATTGGGGACTAATACACATAAAAAATGCGCAAGATTTTGCAATTTAGCTCTATCTTTTTTTTGTCTTTTATATTTCAATATTGCCTTTTTCGTGCTGATACGAACAGGCCATCTTCAAAAATATCCTATAAATGAAAATCTTTAGTTTTGATGAATTACATTATTCTATTCTTCCAATATGCATAATGTTATTCTTTAATGAAAGGTAGCTTATCGATTGATTATTCCATCGATCGCCGGTTGATATAATATTGGTCAAGTTTGATGGATCTTCTCAATAGGAATCCTACTCGACTAAGTTTTCATGATATCAATTATTAGGTTCGATGATTCAACCGAAATAACCATCAAGTGATAGAGAACATGTTGGTTTAGTGATTAGTTGTGGGAAACAAAAAGATAAATAATGGACATCAGAATTTTATAGTGGTTCCGATTTCTAACCAAATTCTACATCAACTATCTTATCTTCCCTACTAAGTATTTCTAAATTCACTATAATTTTTTTTTCTATTTTTCTACGATTAGAAGGCAACTATTACAACCTAGACTTAACTCAAGTCTAGCATCCAAATATCATAACCCAAGCCTTTGGGAAACCTCTCTAAAAGAGAAAAACTAATATGATTGATGCACAAGCTCGAATCAATCACCGATAATAGTTAAATGGATTATTTTTGTTGTTTGGCTGAATTTTCTAAAATCGAGAGAGTTGAGTCAATCAGCACGATAATTTTAGAGTGGTTCAGACACACCTACATTTATTAACTTCGCCTCACTAAGGATTACAACCAATTTAATCAGTGAATTATCCTCTTTTCAAGACTAATGAGAAAATTGTTACAACCCTATCTTTTGAACTTAGCTAAGATAGAATCAACTCTAGTTTTTCCTTTGGCTAAACTAGAACCTTTCCTTTTACAAGGGATTTGTTTGGTAAACTTAATACCTCACAAGGTGGGTGTTTACAGAATTTAAGCTCACAAAAAAAGAGTACCCAAAATATAGAAATTAACACTCTCTAAAATATGAACAAGAGAAATGAAGAAATTACTTTGGACTCAAATTATCTTGATTAGCATTTTTGGATATGTTTTCTAATCTTCTTCAAGTGTCTATGATCTTCTATTATGGTGTGGAATGAGCTCTTAGACGTTAGATACAATTGGGGATGATTTGGAGACGTTATGGATATTTTCCAAACATAATTTCCCATTCTAGTACTATTGGTATCGATACACATGTACCTATATCGATACGACCCTATTTGGGAAAATAGCCATTGGAGGCTGAAAATACACAGAGGTTTCCAAACATCTAGGAAGGTTTCGAAACTTTCTGCCATAGGTTTTGAAACCTCTAGCAAGGTTTTGAAACCTTTATTGTTATACCGATATAGGAGTGTTGATCAGTACACAATTTTAAATCTGGAATTTTTGTTTCAATATGCGTATCAGTACGGGCTAAGAGTGTATCGGTACGAGCCTTATAAAATCAATATTTTGGTCATGAAAAAACATTTTAAATATTGTTAAAAGCTTGTGAAACCATATCAAACATATTTTCAAGTTATTTGGACTTTAAATAATTTTTAAAATATTTCAATCAAATCTAAAAATATTTTAAAAATTATTATATTAAAAAAAATATCCTAACACTCTTCCTTTTTTAATATAATAAAACCAACTTAAAATTTTGTTTTAGTGATTCTTCCTCTTAGAAAAATAATATTTGATTAAGATAAAAAATTCAAAAATAATTAAAGCTTTCCCTTATTCAATTGAAAAATCAAAATTTCAAATTATTCTCCCTTTTTTTGTTATATTAAAATAATTCAAATCAAGTTTGAAAAACTTTAAAGTACCGTAACAATAAAGAGTTAAAAATTTGACAAAATAAGAAATTTGTTTTTAAAAATAGTGCATACTTACTTATAGCATTCTAAAAAAATAGACTCAAAAGTTTAACACTTAAAATATATTGAATTTTAATGTTAGATTAATCAAAATAATAAGCGCAAAAAATTCAATTATCCAAGACTTATAACAAAAATTAGATAACCAAAGATAAAAATAGAAACAATAAATTTAGAGGTTACTAATTTCTTCATGAGTGTGACTTGAGTATTCTTGGATCTTTTCTATGCTTGTCATTGCTCCAGACACCAACACACGATCTTTATTTGGATCTTGCTTTCCAAAATTACTTTGAATCCATTTACATTAAGTACAATGTCTTTAGTTCCCTTAGGAACTCATACTTCTCTAACTCTATCTGATTTTTTTTTATATAGGACAAGTGTTTAAATAATAACCATGATAATAACAAGATGAATTATTTAAAATGATTTCCTTTTCTTTTGTTAAGCTTTAAAGTTTAACCTTTAAATGATGATTTTCTTTTTCTAAAAAACAATTGCTTATCTTTTAAATCTATAAATTATTTTTAAAAATTGCATTTTAATTTTCAAAATCTACTTTTGTTTTTAAAAGAAAATTATTTTATTTTTAAGTTTTGAAATTATTTTCTTAAATTTAGAATTTATGGCCTCAAATTCTAAGAATAATTCATCGAATGCATCGAATGGTGGATTAAAGACGAAGGATCTTTGCTCTTGGATGTTAGTCTGAATCGTTGGAGATAAAGGCTCTATTGCTAATTGAAAGAATTGATGCGCAAGCTCTAATCAATCACCGATACTCATCAAATTGGTTGTTTTTATTGCTTGGTTGAATTTTCTAAAATCGAAAGAGTTGAAAAAATAACACAATGATTTTAGAGTGGTTTGGTCATACCTATATCCACTACCTTAGCCTTATTAAAGATTTCAACTAATTCACTCATAAATTGTCCCCCCTTCAAGGTTAAGGAGAAAATTGTTATAACCCTATCTTTTGGACTTTGTTAAGATAGAACCAACTCTAGTTTTTTCTTTGGCTAAACTAGAACTTCTCCCTTTACAAGGGATTTGTTTGGTAAACTTAATACCTCACAAGGTGGATACTTATAGAATTTAATCTCACAAGAAAAGAGTACAAAAGATATAGAAATTGACACTCTTTAAAATGTGTACAAGAGAAATGAAGAAATTGTCTTTGAACTCAAATTATCTTGATCAATATTCTTGGATACGTTCTTTAACCTTCCTCAAGTTTTCAAGACCTTATTTTATTGTGTGGAATGAGCTCCTAATCATTAGAGACCGTTGGGGATGATTTAAAGCTATTGGAGATGTTTTAGAAGTATAATTTCCAATTATGGTGTTGTTGGTATTAGTACGACCCTGTCTGAGGAAATACTCGTTGGAGGTTGAAAATAAACAAAGGTTTCGAAACCTTTCTTGTTGTATCAATACGAGAGTGTTGTTTTAGTGTGTAGTTTTGAATCTTGAATTTTGGTTTCAATACGCAAATAGGTACAGACTAAGGGTGTAACAGTGCAAGCCTTATAAAATTAATATTTCGGTTATTTAAAAACATTTTAAATCATGTTAGAATCTTGTGAAACTATATCAAACATATTTTCAAGTTGTTTGGACTTTAAACAAGTTTTGCAATATTTCAGTCAAATCCAAAAACATTTTTCAAATTACTATATCAAAACTAATACCCTAACAAAAACAAAGCAAATAATAAATCCCTCTTGAAGGTAGGTGTTTGCACTCTTAAGCTCACTCACCCAAATCTAAAATACTTTAGCATGCATTGACAATTTCGTTCACAACTGTTATTCTATGATAACTACGCATTAAGACTCCTTTTCAATCATAATAATTGTTGACAATAATATCATAATAGTCTATGATAATTACGCATAATAAAAATATTTATAATATTTTATATTTAATTATCAAATTTGAAAAATAATTAAAATATTTTTTATTTGCCTCCCCCAAAGCCATTGCTCTTATTTTTTTTCCTTATGTAAAAACTCTCTAAGTAAATTTAGCTTAATAAATAGTTCAATTCCTGGATATCAAATAAATCACATTTTCTAAGAATATTTTTAAAATTATTATTATAATATTTGAGTTAAAAATCATCCAGTTGTGAATAAAGTAAAGAACAAGGATAAAATAGGAGAATAAAGATGAGAGACAAAAGAGAGAGATTTTATTGTATTCTCAAAGTAGAGTTGTGTACAATACTTTGTCTAAAAGTCTATATTTATAGGTATAAGATGAAAACCCTAATTCCAATGGGTATTAAACCCTAATAATAAAGCCCATTAAACTTTAACTTAACATATGGATATCCACCATGAATAAATATATTCATAACACTCCCCCTTGGATATCCATGAAGATAATGTGCCTCGTTAAAACCTTACTAAGATAAAAACCCTGTGGGAAAAAAAATTCTTAGTGAAGGAAAAAGAGTACACACATCTTTGATACGCATAACATGTTGCCTCATTAAAAACCTTACCAGGAAAACCCATTGGGACAAAACCTCGGTTAAGGAAAAAAGAGTGCAACGCGTATTTACTCCCCCTCATGAAAATATCACATAAGATCTTTGAATCTTCATAATTCAATATTGAATACAATCTTCAAATGTTGAAGTAGATCATGCACTAGTGGATAAATCTTCCAAGTCATTGCTTGAAATGATTCATTGAATACTATTCATCTGAAAATCATGAGGGACGAAACTTGAAGAAATATGTTTCGTTTGATCATATTTGATATATCCACCTTGAGATATAAATTTTGTATTATCTCTATACAAGATAGCTTGCATCTTATCTTATGAAAAACATTCACATATCTTCAGGATATGTTTAGCCAAACACATATTTCGGTTTTGCCTCATGTATAACAATTATTTAAAGGTAATGATCTCGTAGCACTTAAATAATATTTCTGGACCAAATAAGATACGATACTTCCAGATCAAATAATGTGAATATTGTGCTTTAGACCAAGAATATCATTACTCTTTTCGTGAGGCGAAAAAATCTTTGTTTACAGTAAGAGACTTAACAACAACCATAAGGGTGATCAATAGATATGCGCTATGCATGTAAAGTCTCTTTCAATATTTTTTTGTATGTCGATAGATGCATAAGGATTTGAGGAGGTCTCTTCATGAGTCTCGACGATATTCAAATCATCGACATACACAATAAAAATTCAAAGCTAAACCTCTTAATAAAAATGCTCGGGGAAATAATTCATATAGCATTATGCTAATAAGTATTCAATGAGGCGATCATATCAAATACGCCTAAATTGTTTCAAGCCATAAAAAGATACATTCAATATGATTGAATAATGTTCTCGAGAACTTGAATAAACTGCTTATGGCAATCTAAATCTTTTCGGAAGTTTCATATAAATATTACTGTCAAGAGGCCCATTCAAATATGATGTAACAACATCTATTAGGCAAAAACCGAGTAATTTTATTTATTGCCAGACTGATCAAAATCTAAAAGTAGTTGCATCCATCACCGAAGAACATATTTTTCTCATAATCAATTTCATGTCTTTGTGAGAATCATTGTGCAACCAAATGAGCTTATATCTCATGATTTCCCCTTTTGATTTCTCTTTCTCACAAAGGCTCGTTTATATCCACGAGCTTTACACATTTCAATGTACGGGTATATAGGCCCAAATACTTCTCTTTTCAAAAGAGATTTTAGTTTCGCCTCAATTGCCTCTTTCATGTTGGCCAATCATTTCTTTGTTTACATTGCCCAATTGACAATGATTCATGATCCACATCATCAAACAAAATCTCTAGTGCTATATTGCATGCAAATATATTAACGACGTCAATTTAATTTCAGTTCCACTTATTACCAGACATGACATAATCTATTGAGATCTTTTTATTATCAGGTTCTTGAGTCATGTCAATGTCTCTGTTGGAGACCATTTAATCTCTTTTAGAGATTTTTATAATCACTGATTCCTCGATCAGACCATCATAAAATATAGTTCCTTTTCTTTTTCGAGGATCTTTTATCTTTGGAACTTACTTGTCTACTACGCTTTAAGCGTAAGTTAGACTCATTAGCAACTAGAGTTTGTCCTTCCATGACATCAAATTTAATCGGAGCATTCATAGCTGGTATACGTGACTTAGTCACTCTTTTAGGGTCAACAAAATATCTGGCAATTGGTTTGCTAAATGAATTATCCTTTGAACTTATAGTTCATATTGTGTAGTACGTGGATCAAAATGATAATTCATTCTAACTTATTTCTTTCCCCAGCTATTTATTTTCTCCCCCTCGAATAAAAAAATTTAAATAAAATTTAAGTTATAAAATATAATTCATTAACTCAAATAACTTAAAAAATTTTAATTTGATTCGATTTGATCAAATACTCACAATTTAAACAATGATATATGAAGCCGATTTTTAACGTGGCGTTATTGTCGCCGTTAGGGTTCCACAATTAATGGTTATATGATGACGCGAATGTTTGAAGTGGAAGGTAGCGGCCAATGTGAATTTTTTGATGGTATACTTGATTGAATTTCACTTATTATTATTATTTTTTTTGAAAATGGATATTATTAAAATGTGAAGGCCTGTAGCAAGAGTTTCGTTAAAAATTCTCCCTAATCTTATTTGGAGAAAAAAAAGTACTCTTACTAATAGAAAAGAAGCAAGACAACGTTCAAAATTTTACATCCGAATACCTCAACATTTCACGTTTTAAGCATTAATCTTTAACGCAAACTATTTCAACCCCTCTATACCAATTTACAACTGACATTGCTCATGAGAGTAAGATAAACTAAGATAAATCCTACCAGTCCATTAAACTCGATCACTCTGCATTAGACCTCTGCAACTCGTCCTTTTTTCGTACCAACGGAACAGTCCTTAAAATCCCACTCTTTGCCAATTTATCTGTAGTGCAATTTGCTTCCTTTGACACCAGTAAAATAGACCAAGAAAAACCTTCACATTCACTCAAACACTCAGCAATAATATCTTTAAACACATTAAGAGCAGACATGGGATTAATAATCCAGTCAACACAATTAGGGCAATCTGTTTCCAACAATAGCTTACAAGATATCCACCACCTCGACTGCCGAAATAGAAATATTACCTCTTTCAAAGCTAGTAACTCGGTCGTAGCTGCATCAAAGATATCAACAGATTTAGAAAACATTAAAAGAGTCGAGTTCTACCAATCCCTATGTATTCCCCCAATTCCAGCTTTTTCGAAACTCCCCTCCACAGCCCCATGAACATTGAACTTCAGAGAGTATAAGGGAGGTTGTACCCAAACACAATACACCTTAAGTTTTCTATCAATATTCAAGCTTTTCAGCAATAAAAGAGATTGTAAAATATCGTTCTTAGAAGCTTATGAAAAAGATCATTTCGCTTTGCACCACCACCAAAGTCTGGATAAGCAAAAATCGAATAATCGATTCATATTTACTTGAGTATTTTTAAACACGATCTCATTCCTATATAACCATATTGACCAAGTAAAGCAAAAGAAACATAATTTCCATACTAGACTTGGATTCAAAGAGTAGTTAATCGAAACCCACTGTATATCATGTACACAAAAGAAACAAATGTTGACTAACCACCAACAAAAGTACACAAAGTACTAATAGAAGTACCGAAATACTAAACAGAAGTACCGAAGTACTGGGCAAAAGTACCAAAGTAATAACAAATGAGCTCAGACCCTAGGCATGCCGTACTACCTATGACCAACTACCAACCAAGACTCAATAAGATTTTCATTATTCATTTGATCACCTTTCAATTCATATTAATCAAGTTTCTTATCACAAAAGCAAGTATCTATAACATGCTATCAACAAGAGCATTTATATTATGCTATCAAACAAATGCATTCTTATCATGCTACTAACAAAACATGTATATCATGTGAACAATCTTGCATACCATGATATCAAACAAATATTCATATCATCATAAACATGCTTCATGCATGATTTACATACCTAGCATCCCGTGCCGCGTGCCATAACTTACCTCGGGATTTCCGAGCTATGCAAATGTACTAAGCTAACCTTAACGATCTAGCATTCAAACATGTTATCAAACAATTCCTTTAACAATTAAACCTCCTTCCATTTTTACCAAATATATGATTAGTCCATTTACATGAAAAATCAAATAAAAAGATGTGGTTAGGACCTAGGTCCTAACCCTAAAGTTTGCCACACTCACTAATGGTTCCAAGCACTTCAAGGATTAAAGAGGGTGATCCTTTTACCCTTCCTTTTTGCTAGATCTTGCATTTCCTCTTCTTCGATATTTCCTTCTCTTGGATTCTATAACAAACCATATACACATAGAATTTATTAGAACATATCAAAGTCACTTAAATTCAAGTGATCACATGCTTAACAAATGTAAACATTCACATTTGTTCATTAGGGACAGCTTTGCTACCCTTTAGAAAGTCGATCATATCTCCTAGCTCCCATATCCAATTTGAGCTTATTTTATACTCTTAGGAACCTAAGAAGATCCTCTATAGGGAAAATTTAACCTTACCTTTTAATTACTAACCGATCAGTACCAGATTTCATGTAAAGCCAGACATTTCCAGATTCGGGACTGCTCGAACATCCCTACGAAAAGGCTTATAACTTTCTATAAAAAAAACTCCAATTGAGGTTACGTAAATTTTCATATAAACTACATAAATTATAATATTCTAATGCAAAATTTCAGCCCTTAATTCCATCAAATTCGACCTAGAGAATTTTTCTAAGGTGGTTACCCGGAATTGTATTTCTAGGCAAAATTAACTTTCATTTCATAGATTTAATTCCTAATACAATCTTGTTCTCATGAATTTTTCAGCACCTTAAACTTATAATTTACATCGTTTGATTCATTTTACAGCAACCATTTGCATGCTTTCATAACAATCAAGTATTACCACATTTTATACTTCTAATGTTTTCACTAACAAGGCTTCATTAGGCATATTTTGGTCCTCCTAGATTTTCCGAAAACTAAACCCATTTTCTACCAACTTATGCCTATTCTCCAACAAGTTAAAAATTCTCAAATCATTTTAAATCACCATGCATGCATGCCATTAAAATTTCATAGCAAAATTCTTATTAACTACTCATGTAAACCCATGAACCAATTTAAACTTAAGAGAAATTCCATAGACTTACCCCTTTCTCAAGCTCCTCTTAAGATTCTTGTGAATAATCTAAGCTTTTCCTCTCTTAATTTCTTTTCTTTTCTTGACTTCTCTCTCTTTTTTTTTTTTTTGGTTATGGAGATGAAATATAGAGGAAGAAGAAGGATTTTGGGTCTCTCTCCCTTTGTTTTTCTAATTCACGTGAGAATGGGGGGAGAAAGATGACACCCATCATCTTCATTTAACTCATGAAATGTCATCTTTGTCCTACTTGTTATAACTAAGTTTAATTTAAATGGAAGGGTAGTCTAGGGAATCCTAACATTTATCATGCAACTTTCATCTTTCTCATTTAATTCAATTTGGTCCCTTTTTTTAGTCCAATTAACATATGATTCAATTTAATTTACGGATTATTCGAATCATTCTTCTAACCCGATTTTAGGGTGTTACAACTCTTCCCTCCTTAAAAGAAATTCGTCCTCGAATTTACCTAAAGGGAACAAATGTGGATATTGCTATTTCATTGTTGCCTCGGGTTCCCAAGTAGCTTCTCCTTCTTTATGATTTCTCCAAAGGACTTTTACCAAGGGAACACTCTTGTTACGAAGTCTCTTAACTTCTCGATCAAGAACATGAACCGGTTCTTCTTCATAAGACAAATCAGGATTCAATTCTAATTCTTCCGGTTCCAAAACATGAGAAGGATCAGATCTCTACTTTCTAAGCATAGAGACATGGAAGACATTGTGTATCTTATCAAACTCACTTGGGAGTGCAAGACGATAGGCCACAAGGCCAATTCTTTCAACAATTTCAAAAGGTCCAATAAACCGAGGGCTAAACTTTCCTTTTCTCCCAAATATGAAGACTTTCTTCCAAGGAGAAACTTTTAGGAAGACCTTGTCTCCCACATTGTACTGAATGTCTCTCCGTTTCAAGTTTGCATAAGTCTTTTATCTATCGAAGGCTTGTTTCAATCGATTGCGGATAATTTTAACTTGTTCCTCAATTTCTCGGATCATCTGAGGTCACAAAATCTTATTTTCTCTCAATTCGGACCAGCACAAAGGAGTTCTACATTTTCTCCCATATAGAGCTTCAAAGGGAGCCATCTGAATAGATGTTTGATAGCTATTATTATACGCAAACTCCACTAAGGGCAAAGACTTCTCCCAATTCTTTCCAAAATTTATGACATAAGCATGCAACATATCTTCCAATACTTGTATCAATCTTTCAGACTGTTCATTAGACTGCGGATGGAAAACAATGCTAAGATGTATTTTAGTTTCGAAGGCTTTATGCAAAGACTTCCAAAATTGGGATGTAAAATTCGGATCTCTATCAGAAATAATTGATGTTAGCACACCATGTAACCGAATTACCTCACGTATGTACAACTCAGACAAAGTCTCCGAGTTCATGTTCTTTCGAGCCGGAATGAAATGTGTAGACTTGGTGAGTCTATCAACAATCACCCAAACAACATCGTTCTTTCTCGATGTAACAAGCAAGCCAGTAACAAAATCCATCGTCATACGATCCCATTTCCACTTAGGCAATTCAATTGGCTGAAGCAATCCCGTGGGAGCTCAATGTTCAGCCTTAACCCTCTGACAATTCAAACATCGGGAGACATAATTCGTGATGGTTGCTTTCATGCCAGGCTACCAATACAAATATTTCAAATCTTTATACATTTTAACAGAATCTGGATGGATCGAGAATGGATTTTGGTGTGCTTCTTGTACGATATCTCTTTTTAGCTCTTCATTATTCGGAACACAAAATCTATCTCTAAAGTGGAGCAATTAATTTGAATTGAGGGAGAAGTCAGTATTAGCTTTTGAATCAAGCTTTGATGCAATAGCTTGAAGCTTAGAATCGGATTGCTGAAGATTCTTGGTTTTCGTAATCATAGCAGATTGAACCTGAAGTTTAGACAGAATTCCTCACTTTTGATACACTCGAAGATGAGCATTAATCGAATTTGGGGCTAAAAGGAAAATTTTCAAAATCAAAAAAAAAAGATTTTAACATTTCAAAGTTATCAAAGAGCTTACCCAAGGTCGGTTTACGACTAAGAGAATCAGCCACTACATTGGCCTTTCTGGGATGGTAATTAATGACTAAGTCATAGTCTTTTAGCAATTCCATCCACCTTCTTTGTCTTAAATTCAAATCCTTATGAGTCAGGAGATATTTAAGACTCTTGTGATCAGTGTATAGGTAACATTTCTCACCATATAAGTAGTGCCTACATATCTTGAGAGCAAATACTATTGCCGCTAACTCGAGATCATGAGTAGGGTAATTCAGTTCATGAGGCTTCAATTGCCTTGACGCGTAAGCAACCATGTTATTCCCTTGCATCAAAACACAACCTAGCCCCGAATGTGAGGCATCACTGTACATAGTGAATTCCTTGCTTGATTCTGGTTGAATAAGAACAGGGGCATGGGTTAAAGCTTGCTTAAGCTGATCAAAGCTTCTTTGTTGGTCCTCTAAACATTCAAACAATTGATATTTTCGAAGGAGCTTGGTCAAGGGCAAGACAATAGTAGAGAATCCCTTAACAAATCTTCTATAATGCCAGCTAAGCCAAGGAAACTTCTGAGCTTGCCAACATTTCTTGGAGGTCTCCAGTCTAAAATGGTTTGCACTTTTTTAGCATCGAATTTAATTCCTTCGGCCGAGATAACATGGTCAAGAAATGATACCTCTGATAGCCAGAATTCACATTTGGAGAACTTAGCAAAAAATTGACGTTCCCGAAGAGTCTGTAAAACAATTCAAAGGTTTTTAGAGTGTTCCTCCTTATTTCGAGAATACACCAGGATGTTATAAATAAAGACGACTACAAACTTATCAAAGTGTGGCTTAAATATCCGATTCATGAGATCCATGAATGTAGTTGGGGCATTGGTTATCCCAAATGGCATCACCAAGAATTCAAAATGGCCATAACGAGTCCTGAAAGCAGTCCTTAAATTAAATACATTAAAAGTAAATAAAATAATTTAATTAAATATGTAAATAAAATAATAACTAAATTAGTTTAATTAAATATGTAATACTAAATTTAAATATTAGTCCTTAAATTAATTTTCATGTGTAATTCTATTTTTTAAAGCCTAATTATATTTAACAATATTTTAAATTCATCAAATTATAGATATATTTAATTATATGTCATGTAAATGTTAAGTCTTGTTAATATTATTTCAGGTCATTTATCAAGTCGGGTTCAAAACAGGTTGGGTAAAATCAGGTCTCGGGTCGATTCAGTAGGGTAATATCGGTTATCTGCCAGGTCAGACTCGGGTTCGGGTTAGTTTCAGTCGGATGCAGGTCGGGTTTCGGGTCCACAGTAACAGGTTGAAATTGGGTTCGGGTCATTCTCGGTCAGATACAGTTCGAGTTCGGTTATTATAGTAACAGGTCCAATTCGGGTTTGGATCAACAACAGTCGAATACAGATCAGGTTTGGGTCATTTTATCCTCCGGTCAAACCAGATTCTGACTCGATTAGGTTTCAATCGGATTTTCAGGTCGGGTCAACTTTTTACATCCCTACCCTTTTTTGTAGGGTCACCATTTATATATTTTAAGACATCTATTTTTCTTTCCGATGTAAGATTAATGTTCTTTACCTCTTTTCATGCGCGACAATATTATCTTCCTTTAAAGAACTTACAATTCTTGATGAAAATCCATTTCTTTCATTATTGCATGCAATTAGATTCCATTTCTCGTTTAAATGATCATTTCGAAACTTTTACAAACGAGCATTTACCCAAAAACTCAAACCCAAATTTAAGATTTCAATGCTAAAGAAAGCTTCGAAGGAAGATGTAATTTCACTACCATCATCAATTAAATCTAAAAATTAATCTGAATATGTAAAACATTTGGTGTGAACCATAGGATTAAGATTGAGGTGGGTCCAATAACATAAAACATAATGTCCCACCAAAATCACAATTCCAACTACCATATCTCAATTCTCAAGACCTTAAAAGTGCTTTTGAACAAGGAATTGGTATCTACGAACTCAACGATCACACAGACAAAAGTACCCTCAAGCAGCTGTTATAATCACGACCGAGGAACAAGGCCTTCATACGCACAGCAAGAGATGGGGACAGCCAAAGCCCATGGATTGATCGGAACGGACTTATGGGACTGAAGATCGACGGTGGATGATGCATTGGATGGGACCCCCACCCGTTCACATGACGGGCACATGGTGAGGGTAGTCGGTGGGGACATCTGCATGTAGAATTGAGGGGAAAGTTTAAGTGCCCTCAGCTCCTGAACTTCCTTCTTCAACCGTCTGTTCTCCTCCGTCAGAGTCTCACAACATCGCTTCAGGAACTCACAGTCAACCTCGGTCTGCTTCAGCTTAGTCCTGAAAAAGGATCGCTCAGTAAATACTGTTGCATCAAAAGGACATAACAGTAGATTCGGAACAGAAACCTCTTACCTTGCCCTTCTGTTTTGGAACCACACTTCTACTTGTCGGGGTCGCAATCCCAGCCGCTTAGCCAAGGCCACCTTGTGTTTCTGCAAACAGTCATCCATCTATAAATTAATTTACCCTCCAAATATTTTTCTGTTTGGTTAATGCGAAAATATTCATCTGATCTTACTGGGTTCAGTGTGTTGTGTTCTTTAAAGCTTTCTTCGAGAATGGCAGATTGATCCTTGGAAAGTCTAAGCTTTTTCCTTGAAGCGCCGCCATCTTCTTCGTCACTGATGCCACGAGAACAACCCCTTTGGATATCAACCTCATCTCCATTATTTCCTTCCCTTTCGCTCCTTTTCCCACTCACACTCGATATCGTGCTATAGGGAGAAGAAACACCGGCGTCGTCTTCTTCACAGTCGACCGCACAAGGAAAACTGTTGACGTTGATTCCTCTAAGCAACGACCTTGTCTCGTCCCGGAAACAGTCTGAGTTAGGTTCTGCATGAAAATAAGACTCGGTTTGAATATTGAGGGAAAATGAAAAAGATTTTCAGGCTTAGATCTACAGAAAAGCAGAAGATTTAAAGGGGTTTGTTAAAAAGATTGTCAAAAAAGTTACTTAAACATGAAAAAAGCAACAAAGAAATCTATTTTTTGGTATGGTTCTGAGAAGAAACAAACCAGGAGAATAAACATGGTTCCATGAGGCTTTCTGAAGAGATGTGAAAGCAGAAGAATCAGCGGAGGATGGAAACAGAGACGGGCTTAGATTTAGCAACGGAGAGTGTTGATTCTGAGAGAAACCCAAGGTGAGAGTCAAACCCAGATCTTCCTGGAAAATTCACCAACAGGGAGTGAGAAACAGAGAAAATAAGACGGACGAGTGGATAAATGCTGATGGGAAGGGAGGGGGTTCTGTTCTTATATAGAAAGCAGGAGAATTGAGTTCAATGATGAATTGATGTCACTGAGGAGACCAATTACCTCAATCATGGCATTTGCTCTCACAATATATGACCTACTTTTATCATTTTTCTTTTTAATTTTACATTTTTTAATATTTATTTCATTAATATAAAAATAAATGAGCTTTAAATCGATAAATTCGGTTTAATATTTTAATTCTAAAAAAAATATTATTTTAAGTAATATAAAAAAAATCTCAAATTATATAGGTTAAATTCATGTTTGATCAAACGTGAATTGTGTATAATAAAAATTTAACAATTTAATTTTTTTATCTTTGAAGTTCATGTTTAATCAAACGTAAGTATTAAATTCGTGTTTGATTAAGTATGAGTTTAACCGGTTGAAAGAGAAATATTTTTAAATATTGTTTAAAAGAATATTTTTTAATTAAATTCTTAAAAAATAAACTAATTTTGCCCTTTAAAATAGTAAATTATTGAAAGTTTTATTTATTTACTTTATTTTATTAATTATATATTGTTAATTCAAGTAAGATTTTTAATAGGGGATAAAATTTAATACGATTTGTTGACTCATTAAAATCTTTACAAATAAATGCATTATTAATGGCTCGATTCACAAGTTTGACTACTATAAATATAACAAATTTTAAAATAATGTTAATTATTATTTGATAAGAAATTATATTATAAGTATATCTGATCATATTATTTATAATCAGAATCAATAAAAATATTTTATTTTATTAATTTTAATATTGTTTTTTATAAAATAAATTTTTAAATATTAAAAATTATTTTTTAAAATTTAATTTATAGTAAATATGAGTAGAAATTTATTTGATAAAAAATTAATAAAATTAATACTTTTATCAATTAAGACCACAAATAATTTCACAAAATAAATCTGTTATATAATTTCTCTTATTTAAGGTTTTATTCCTAAGGTCAAATTAAGGACCATTTACCATTTTAGATTAAAAACATGAGAGGATAAATTATATTATGGATCATTCTTGTCACGTCATCTATGAGATCAATTAATCAAATGCATATATTTAATTAATTTTTTCATCTTTTTTATTAAGTGAATCTTCACGTAACGATCCATATTTTGGATTCGAATATCAGATTAACACAAAACGTTAGACTTCGATGTTTGGGTCCTTGTTGGGCCATAGACTTAAGAGAATTGGGTTGTTAGTGGTGAGTTTAAAGAGCCAAAAACAGAAAAAGGGTGTTGTTGGGTTTTCTTAATAGTTTTGTTAATGTTTTTAACTTTTAAAAACATACTTAACAATGTCTAATTGCTAGTTTATCTCTTCTTTGTAAAGAAAAAAGTGGAAAAACCTTCAAGAGTCGTTGAGAAAGATAAAACTTGAAGATAAGAAGAATCCTTGTTGGTAGTTCGTTTTGTTTAAGGTTGATATTTTACTAATTTCCTAACATCATACATCTCATGAAATTAAGTTTGATTGATTGATTACTTTAGTTTCTTGAAAGCCCTTTAATGATAATTTTGATTTGGATGAGTGAATGGTTGTAAAATGGACAAAAACACACTATAAACTACCTCAATAACTTGTAGGAACATATTGAGAGTCAACAACTTAGGTTGAGTTGGGTATTTTGGTGATTCCTTAACCCAAACTTACATTTTCGTATAATATGGAATAGGTTCGTATCAATATGCTAGAGTAATTTTAGGGATAAAATGTAAGGGGCGTATCGGTGTGGAAGTCCATGTACCAATACCCCTTGCATATTTCAAATTCTAGAAACGTTTTTTTTTTGTATCGATACGTTAGGGCGTATCAATACCACTTTTACATTGAGTTCAAATACATATGCATATCGGTACACCATATAGGTGAATCAATACGGGCTTGGATCGGTACCGGTACGGGGCTAACCTTACCGGTACGAGTAGGTATTTTTCGATCGTTCGAAGCTAGTTAGCTTAGCGTATCGATACAACTTGGAGGCATATCGATACTAGGGGGCGTATCGATACCCCATATAGGTGTATTGATACTCGCTGGACAATTTGTCCAAAAATTAGAGTTTGAGCTTGGGGGTCCTATAGTTCGGGGTAAAAGGTCCTAAGGGTCTCATAATGTGCAAAATGACTACTAAAACTGAAAAACTGATATTTTAACCTTGTTTATAGGATAATTGACTAATCACCCGATAAATGATAGGTAATTAAATGGTGATAGTAAACCATATGGTATTGGTAGATTATATGTAATGTGCGGAAGCTAGGAACCTTGCTATGTGTTGATGAGTTACCTATGATTTGGTTATTATGTGATGGGATCTGAATACCCTATATATATATATATCATTGCATTATTTATAATATGTGCGATGTGGGTCGAGTGGCGGAGTACCCACCGAGCTTTCGTAGCTCAGTGTTCGGAATGTGTTTTCGTGCGTAGGTATTTAGGTGGTAGCGAACTGGAGGAGCACCATCGTAGTTGGTTTCAACATCGAATTTGTGTTAGAGTACATTTACTTGATGTAATGGGTCTGTACTTGTAAAACCTTATATGTATTTTGTAACTCTATTTTATTTGGACTTAAGAGCTCATGTTCACTCTTTTGAAATACTTTGGTTTGTATCTTTTGAATTTAATAGACTTGCTTTGGATTTGAATTGTTGAATGGACTTTTATAGCAAAATTTTTATAACATGAGTTTTGGATCGAATACCCAATATGGCATCCAGATCGAGGGTGTTACACTTCACTTGATATAAATTGATTTTAAATTTAATTTAAAATATTTACTGAAGATTCACTTGATAAAAAAGATGAAATAAAAAATAATTAAATAGATACATTTGATTGGTTGATCCATGTATAACATAACAAAAATAACTCATAATATAATTTCTTATATAAGAGACACGTACTTATTTTTTTTTATCATGTTCAACACCATTATATTAAGGAAAATGAATACACCATCTATTATAGATAAAACATCGTTCTTTTAAATAAAGTTAAAACTTTGAGTTTTGATACTATAAATTAAAAGTGAGTATTTGATTTTATTAAATTGAGTTAAATAATTTTTTCGTTAATTGATTTAGAGATATATTTTTTTTGTCAGAATTTATTTGAATTTTTTAAGTTGTTTGAATTTGTGTTTAAATTTAATTACAATTATTTATAATATTACGATACTTATTATTTTTATTTTATAAAAACTTAAATATAAACCGAATACGTAAATGTCATTTTTATTAGTTATAGTCGCGTTAAATCTAACCTTAAAAAATATAAAGTAAAAAACATCCAAAAGACTAAAAATAACTTAGGAAAAACGTGGGAAATAGATAAAATGTGAAAAAAAATAGAAATAAGTGTCGTAAGGCATAATTATTCTTAATAAAAATAGAAAAAAATAAAGATTAAATATGGTAAAATGAAAAAAAAAATATTATGATCGATAGCTAACTCAAAGATTAATGTTACCGTGGTCAAACTAAAAACAAAAAAGAGCCGACTCAAATAAAAATTTAAGATTGAAAAAAAAAAAAGTGTCATCGCAATTATAATCTTATAATACCTATTTATTTTAATTTTACCGATTTTTATAATCAAACATTATATATATTTATTTCTTCATATTTCTATAAATATAATCAAAATTTATAATATTATTTAATAAATTAAATATCATCTAAAATTCTATAACATATTTATAATTTTATATTTCACGGGATACTGCGGGGATATTGATAGTAGGAGTATAAAGATTTTGGAACTAATTTTTTATTTATGTCAAGTTGAGTTTGTATTTTTATACTAAAATTCATAAAATATTATAAAATATTAAACTAAATCAATTTTCAATAAAAATGTTAAAATTTGAAATTAAATATAGATGAATCAAAAACTCGACTCACAATAATCCTTAAACTTTCCATATAAGAATTATATTCATATTGGTTAAAATTTTTATTTAACTGTATACTAATGTTTAGGTTTAGTTGTTTTTTAAATCATATTTTTTTTACTGTCAATAACGATATTAATTTTGTATTAGTTTTTGATGATCAATAATATTTTTTATTTTACTTTATTTATTTTATATATATTAATAAAATTGTTATAAAGATGAGTTTTATCGAATGTCTCTTTTGTTTGGTTGTATTTTATTTTGATAACGTAATTTAAAAAAAATTATTTATTATTTACATTTTTGATTTATTTTATTTTCATCAGTATATCGTTAACAATCGTTAATTTGATGGTGTGTTATTGTTGAGTTGATCACACAATGAGTTTGGCTAAGATAGGGGTGAATTGGCTATTAAAAATTTGTTGAAAGATTTTCGGTAAAAATGAAGAAAATAATAACACAAGATTTATAATGTTTCAAGCTTCAAAACAAGCTCTACATCCACTACCTTAGCTCTCACTAAGGATTTTCAAACCAATTCACTAGATGAATTCAACCTTTTTCTAGGTTAAAGGGCGAACCTTTACAACAAGTCAATTTTTTACCTAAAATTGACTTAGACCTCACAAAAGATTATAAATGTTGAAAGATAGGCAAATAAGTTTCTCTCACAAGAATTATATGCCCCAATTACAAATTCACTCTCCCCAAAATCAATTACAAAGAAATAAAATGAAATACAATAGTTGGGAGACAAAGATTTTCAATAAAGTGCTTGGAGTTGAATTAGAATGCTTGGATGTTTGCTTGAGGTTCAATAGTTGTTAATGCTGCTTGAAATGCTTCATTTTATACCTCTTCATTGATTTTTAGCCGTTGGGTTGTTAGAAATATAAATTGAGACATTGGATCTTCATCTTTCCACCATAAATGCACCTTCACAACAAGTGGTTTCAAAACACGAGCTACCTATTTCGAAACAACACACAAATAGAAAAAGACATGCATTTATTAAGGGGTGTATCGAAACGAGTTTCGATACCAAAAGTAGACTATGATCATCGGTATCGAAACGGTTATCGAAACTGACCAACTACCATTTAAAGCTCAACTGACACCAACGGTCAAAAATATTTAAGTCTTAAAAGAGTCGTTAGGATTTTTGAGGGTATCGATACTGGTATCGAAACGCCTTGTCATCATTTTAAAGTATTAAAAAATTAAAGCATGATTTTAATACATGGTTTGAAACACCTCTTGGCAGTTTAGTTTTGGTATCGAAACGTGTTTCGAAACGGATGTAAAAACTCAAGAACATTCTTCGAAAAATGAAGGCCAATATCGATACCAGTTGAAGTGGTATCAAAACGCCTGTTCTAAAAACATTTAGAAAATATTTTTATGTTCTTGGTTTGACTTGAAATATTATTTTTGACTTAAAGACTTAAAAATTTAGTTCAAAATAGTCATTAAACATACTTATTATATCAAAATCAACTTTAGTTTTACAATTATATTGATAAAAAAATTAATTTTTAATTTGATCCTAAACTTAATAATCAACAAAGGGTATTAATTCAAGGAGATTAATTACACTTCGGCAGCTAATCCGGTTGATCGTATTGGCTCATGATGCAAGGTAGGGGTGAGTAAGACTAGGAGTCTAGTTAATTTATTTAGAATTAGTTTCGGTTTCATTAATTATCGGTTCTTGAAAATTAGAATCAGTATCGGTCCTGGTCAGACCGGATCCTAAATTTCAAGAATTGGTCCCGATAATGGTGAGAACCAGTACCAATATCGGATACCTGATTAATTAGTTTATTATTAAAAATTTTGAACAATAAATGAAAAAAATTCTGACTATTACTAATAATATTAAATAAAAAAATTAGAATGTTGTAGACTTAAAGGTTGAAGTTTTAAAACAAGTCATACTCATAATATTCATATATAAAGAGAAAAATAAACTATAAAACTCAAGATATTGGGTACCCAAGACCACCGGGTACCAAATCCAAAAAATCAAGATTCAGTTCAGGCTTTGATTATAATCGGGATCAAAATTTTGAATTGATCCTAATCCCATCAAAACCAATTTAAGATAAAAATTTATCAAATTTAATCGAGACTTGAACCGAAACCGAATAATCAGGTTTTTATCCACCCCTAATGCCAGGTCCATGTGAACAAGATACAAGGGACATGGGAGAGTGGATTTCACGTGGTGTTAAGAAAGGAACACCTCTCCCAACTCACGTGGACCAACACGTCTTGCCTGGGAACACATGATCCTGCGTAACCATCATACGGTCGTGCATTTTCCCTCACGCACCGACAGGGACAATCATTAGTACTCCACGCTACCTCTTCGGGTTCTACCGCAACTTGGTCCATATTCCCAGCAATTTGGGTCTGACTTATGTCATAGACCTCTAGTTTGAGTCAGAATCATACCAATATATAAATGATAAAAAAATTTTAAGGTAGATTTTAAATTTAAAAAAATCATCAGATTAAATCCGATTTATAATTTCGCTAATTAAACTCTAACCCCATAACATTTACTTCATTCTCATTTTATTTTCAAACATAAACCTCGACTCCTTGAATAATAAAAAATCATAGATAAATATCATCACCTTTTATATTAAATTCATTTGTTAGATTTCGATGCCGACGATTCAATTGAAAAGTAGCGTACATAGTTTAATCATGTTTATTTGTTAAAGTAATAGTCCTACAAGGCATTAGACAGGGCTGGACAAGGCTGCTCACTGCTCATTTAAATCATTGGTTAGAAATGTGTCAGTCAATGCTCCCAGAATCTTATCAACTTCATCACTCTCCGTCGACAGGATTATTTAAACAAAAATAATGAATAAGATTTTTTTTTCGTTTAATTAAAAGATAGAATACGAATAATGATTTCATTCGTTTATTTATGTTTGTAAATGTTCGGTAATTCGTTCATTTATGTTCTCTCATTTATGTTATTTATATTCATTCGTTTATGTTTATTTATGTTCGTTCATTTAATTTCATTTAAAAAATTTCACATATGTCTAAGGGTAAACATTAGATCAAGTCAAGTCGAATCAAAAAATTTTGAGTTACTCGAGTTGAGAAGTCTTATTTTATGACTCGTTAAAAACTTTCTTGTTATAGACTAGGGTGTTCATTGTTTTGTTAAACCGAGCTAACTGATCGAAACAAAACAAAATTGGTTAGTCAATTAAATTTTAGGTTTTGGCTAATAATTAAAAGTTTTTTTAAATTTTATTTATCGATTAATTTGGTTTAAAGTTAGTTAATTAGTTGAATTAATCGAATTAATCTAAATATTAAATATTTAACATATTATATATGTTATTTATGTTCGTTCGTTTATGTTCGTTTATCATTTAAACGAACGAACATAAACGAACACGAACAAGCTACAATCCTTAACGAATGAACACGAACAAGCTACAATCCTTAACGAACGAACACGAACAAGAAATTTTGTGTTCATTTATGTTCCTGCTCGTTCATTTGTTCGGTTAAAGTTAAACGAACAAACATGAACACACACTCGTCTATGTTTGTTTAGTTCGTTTACAACCCTAATTTTTTAAGGTAAAAAGACGGTCAACCTAACATGAGTCGGAATTAGGAATTTATTATAGAGGGGACTCAAAAATATATATTTTAAAATTTTTATTGATTGATAGAACTAAAAAATGATTATTTTAGAAGAAATTATATATTTAAAAAAAAAATCTCTCTATTTCGTATATGAAAACAACAATTGATAGGGACCCGATTAGGGCTGTAAATGATACAAAACAAATTGCAAGCTACTCGAGATGTAACGACTCGGTTTTTCCTGGTCAACATCGGGCGTTGAATCGAGCCATGAATCGTCAAGTCGGGTCTCTTGTTGAGCTTATGGGGTTGTGTTGGATCGTAGTGGGCCTCGGTTTTGCCTTGTTGGGCCTTTCGGGTTGTTGTGAGCTTGCTTGTTGGGCTTATGTTTGATGGATGAAGAGGCCTCAAAGGGTATGGAGGCAAAAAGGGGTTGAGGGAAAAGGAAATAGGAGTCTTTCGGTCTTAACCTTTTCTCCTCTCATCTCCTTCATCCTCTACATCTTGAACATAAGAGAAAAATGGAAACTTGTGTTGGAAAAATGGTATGGTACATGGACATTTGAGCTTAAATTTGAGTGGGTTCCATTAGTAAAATTAATTGGGACTATGTGTATTATTAATCTACAACAAGAGTAGATTAAATTTGTATATTTACATGCTCAAAATGTTTAATGGGTGAATGAGAAATTGTTGCTCAATGTAACACCCATGATGTTGGAAAAATAAAATGAAAAGTAGAATATCCCACATTTGTTGGGAACTTAGATTTGGAAAGCTTTATATACAAAAGCTCTTCATGTTATTATTGGAAATAAGTCAAAGGCTTGGACTAGACACCATAGTTGTGCTTAGCCTACTTTGGGTTAGCATTAGTTGACTTTTATAAAAGTCAAAAGATGGGCCTTGGGCCTTAGGGCCTTTGGTCTTGATTTCTAAAATGACAGATTTTTTTTCTACTTTTCTGACTTTATTTTTAACAGATATTATAGAATTAAACCACCTTTTATGGAGTTGCAGACCCTTCAGCTGGTTGTAACCTCCAATTTATTTGGATTAATTCTCTGATAAATACCATTTTAATTCCCCTGCATGAACACTATAAAAGGAGACCCTTTGTTCATATTTCAAAACACTGAAAAAAAAAACCCACAAATATCCTATAGCCAGATAGTGTTCTGCTTCTGTAAAGTTCGTTGTTGCAGTAAGGTAGCGTTGCTCTCCTTATTGTATTCTACCGTTGTATCCTGGGAGACAGACGTTCCATAGTAACTCCAGCACCGGGAGGGGACGAATCTGTTTTAAGGACACTGTGATAGCACAGGCCTCGGTTAAAGTTTTAGATTTTTTTTTCTTTACGTTTCTAATTTATATGTTTTATTTCTATTTCGTTCACAGAATTGTGCTTAACAAATTAATAACTTGCTTTGTTTTGTGGTAACAACTTGTTGTTGAGGAAAAATCTCGTTTTGGCCATCAAGAGAAAATTTTTCAGCATAAAGAGATCTATCAATCAAGGTGCATATCTTTAGATTTGGTGGGGAAAGGTTGAGAAGCTCAAAATCAAAGCTTGGAGGTGAGAAAAGCTAGGAAGAAGCTTTAATCCGGGTTGTTGCCTAAAGGTCAATACATTTCTGACTCTTACACTTCACATGTCTTATAAAATATTGTCTTTCTTGATTGTTGGTTGTTGAGAACTTGAGACAGTTAACTTGAGAACTCTAGCTAAGGAAGAATAGGAGATGAACCTTAGTTTAGAAGCCTATCTATAGACTCTTTACTGTCTTATCATACATACTTTTTTGTGATATTCATGAATTACAATAGAGTAGAAAAGTACCACTGATCTTATTAGTTCATCGTGCGAAATTATGGTTTTTCCATTGCGTAGGTGATAGGTAGCTTTGGGGAGCACATTGAGAAGGATTTCCTAGCATCGAAGCCGTGAAAAGAGTACAATACTTGATCTTTAGTCACCAAGAAACTTTGTTCAATAAGATCTCCCGCTTAAAATAAATATTTACTCATTAAAGTAAATCCTAATTATTAAGTAATCTTCAACTATTAGAATTACAATAAAGCTCAATTTAATTATCAATTAGAATTTGAATCAAAATATAACAACAAGCAATAAATTATTGAATATATCAGACAATTTTAAATTTTTATATACTAAATAAAAACATAAATATAACCATATTTGTATGCATAAAAAATTTAAATTTTCAGATATCTGATTTGAATATAAAATAATTATTCTGATTTGATTAAAAAAAATTAAATAACTAGTTTGAGTTACTAAAAAAATAAAAAAATCGATCAAGTATTCAAAATTTCATATAAATATTTATTTTATTAAAATAAATTTCTTCTATTAAGTAGAAAGGTATTTATTTTCTTAAAGCAATTATTATAGTTCAAATAAAATAAGATGACACGATATAAATATCGTTAACCAGTTAATCAATTAAAATAAATTACTTATAACAAACCCATTTAAAACAAATAAAATATTAATGAGCACACTATTTTTATCTAATTAAAAATAATACATTAATACCAACATAAATTGATTGAAGCTTATTAAATGTTACACTATATTAGATGCTAATTAGTATTTTTTGTCTAGAAACATATTATATTTTGATTTTATTATACAAGCAAATGGACAAACCCCTCATCTTTCTTCTATTTTTATTATATATATACTCCCATCCCTGTACGGTATTTTCATTATCCAATAACCTTATTTCACTCTGTCCCATGTGATTCTCACGTGAAGCAGGTCCCCTTCCTTTGTCAATAAGTTGAGTTGACACTAAACTTGAGACAACATATCCTAACATATAATATTACAACACTGTTGTCTTGTCCATTTTTATTAAAAGATTTTAGATAGGTACAATAAAAATGATATACAAGATCTTCTAAGAAAAAGTTTTAAAATTTTGATAAATTATATTTGATGATGTTAATGTTGAAATTTATTATAACTTTTTTTTAAAATATTTTTAAAAATGATAAGTTAAAATTGTTAAAATGTTCTAATTATTTTATAAATATAATAATTGGTTATAAAATCTTATTAATTATTCTTATTATTATTGTTTCTGTAGAACTAGTGAGGTTTTACACAGACACAATAGAAACGACCGCACAGGAACCACTAAAAAAAACAATTATTTTTAAGATTCACATTTTTAAAACTCGTAAGATTATAAACAATTGTTTTCAAAGATTATATTTTAATAAATTATAATAAAGTCTTTAAACCACCTTTATTAGTTTAATGATTTGCTGTCTGTGAATGCATGGGTGGCATTTGAGTTCCATCTTTGATAGGTAGCAAACTCCCATTTCCTTCGACATTATACATATCTAACTTTAAACTCACTTTCAAGTACGCTTGTATTGGGTTTGATTTGGTTCAATCCGATTTTTTAATAAAATATGAACGGAATCGTAGTATATGTTTTTTTTTAAAAGAAAATCAAAATTGAATAATAAATAAATAAATGAAAACCGAAACCGAATAATAAAAAAACAAAAAACCGAAATTGCAGTTCGATTCGGTTAAAATTTGCGATTTTAGCGTGGGGTTTCAATTAAAAAAAGTAAGAAAAATAAATCACAAAAAATATTTATTTAATTAATATAGACTCAATGATTCTATATCACCAACTTATAACATAAATATTTAACCTAATATAGTGTTTGTTAAAGACAAACTCAAACATTCGATATTATAAAATAACCCTAAATAGTAAATATTAAAAAAATACATTTGAATTTAAAATACAACATCTAATCAACTTAATATTATAAAAACATATCTAAATATTTTAACAGACTATCTTAAAAAATAAATTCAAATATTTTAAGAGACTATCTTTAAAATATATTTAATACATATCGTAATATTTTTTTTAATTCGGTTTGATATGAAATAAACGAGTTTCATATGAAAAATCCTAGATCAAAACCGAACCGAATTCTAAATGTAACACCCCGAACCCGGGTGCCACATTTGGGCCATAAGCCCAACTCGCGTCCATGAAAATTTCAAAGTCAACTCAAATCAAAGCATTAAATAAGACATAATTTAAAATGATATTTAAAATCCAAAGTAATTCCACAACCCAAAATATCATCGGAGCTCCAAATACAAGTTTGATTAAACATTTGACCTTAATAAATAAATAAAATAGAGTTACAATTACAACAATGGTCCTACGAATACATAGCCCAATAATCTAGCAACTATACTCTACCAACCGATCAATGCTGAAGTCTCGAAATGATGGTGCTCCGCCACGTCCGCCTGAACGTCCGTCTACTTACCTACGCATGGAAACAAATTCCAAAACGCTGAGCTACGAAAGTTCAGTGGGTACACAACCTATCGACTATGCTTTCAAGTGAATCATAACTATAACATGCGAGATAAGATAACATGATGATATGACATGCCAAATGCCACCAAAGCATAAAGTAAACAAATCAAAAGTGAGGCCCACTGCCAACCCGACACTAGGAAACTCACCCGGCCCGGAATCTCACATCGGGCTACTCGAAATCTCACATCGAGATAATGTACTCAAAATCTCGCATCGAGTCTTCACTCGGAATATCACATCGAGTGGGGTTCGGAATCTCACATCGAGCAAAGTCATCACCCGGAATCTCGCATCGGATGGTCTTCGATACATCACCCGGAATCTCACATCGGATGGTCTTCGTTGTGTTACAACACTATCACCTCACTGGGTATCCGGATCCCACCAAACAAAGACTCAACATATACACACAATTGATCCACCTAGGATCCTCACCACAAGACTTATTACGACCTATCATAACTTAGTCTTTCGGGGTAAAAATCATCAATGGTGGTTTACAATTCATTTCATTGGTTTAAGATTCATTAAGACCTTTAAATACCCTTATCGAACCTCAATCACCACATAACTTGTCAAAAGTTTACAGGGGTATCGATACTCCTAGGTGGGCTATCAAAACACCCTATATGGATACCCACCCAAAGAGGGTATCGAAATACTGGTATCGATACTCTTTGACAAACCTTAAGGTCAACGAAAGGGGATTGTCTGCTTCGATACGAGTATCGAATCGAAGATGCCATTGGAGGGTTTGGTATCGAAACTTGTTTCGATACCCCTACTCCAATAGCTAAATTTTCCCTCAGGGGTATAAATACACGGGCCATCGGTATCGATACCCCCTACACGAAATGCAGGTCTGAAACTTTAAATTTCTAAGAACCTTAACTAAAATTAATCTAATCGATCTCAAATTGTTCCTACTCATTATTGAAGTTGTTTAGGTGAGTTTCTAATCAATTTTACTCATTTTCAACAACCATAAATCAAAAAAAATTAAAGCATGCAAAGGCTCTATCCTAGCCAAACCATCACACAATCAATCAAGCATGCAAAAATGATGATGCACATGAAAATGCAAAGGATTTAGAAGTGTATCAACCTTTCAAAACGAGTTGGAAACAACCACATCAACTTAGACTTTCTCCTTGCCCAAGCTTGAAGAAGGTCCTCCTTGAACTCCAACTATAAGGGAGAAGACCAAAACGTTACTACACCATCTAGATGATTTAAGGAAGCTAAAACAACCTTAAAATCATCTTAAAACCTTCCCCCTAAAAAACCCCGTTCTTACCTCTAAACCTCCACTAAAACCTTACCTCCACCATTTTGAACCAAACTTACCTTGCTAGAAAGATCTCACGAAGCTGAACAAAAGCTCCTTCTTCTACAAAACAAGATTCTACCAACTAAACCTTAAAAACCTTACCTTTGGTGGTTCTTTGAAATGACAAAAGGATGAAGAAAGAGGGTTTAAGGGGGGTGATCTCACATTTTCTACAACATGCAGAAAATAAATGCCCCAAAACACCTTTTTCATCTTTTTAACCAATTACCTAAAAGCCCCCAAGGCCTCCACATTTCAACCCAAACAAAGCCCAACTAGCTCTAAGCCCAACAAGACCCAACGAGCCCAACACGAGGCTCAAAACCTCGGGTTAACCCAACTCCGAGTTCTGAAACTCGGGTCGTGACAATAAATTTTAACTTTTAAACCAAATCGAAAACTGAATTACAATATATAAACCCTAACTGAACCGAATGTTACTCACCCACTTCCAAGGCTCTCATTATTGAAAACAGAATGTTATTTTCTTTTCCAATCCATAATAAATATCATAAAATATAGGAAATAATATTACTTAACAAGTCCAAAGATTTGTCCCAGATTTCGAATTCAGCTCTTCTCGTGTTGTTCTATTGTTCAATGTCAAGATGGAAATGATACCACACGGATAGTTTGATTTCTATTAATAGGAATAAAATATATTTTATGATCAATTGTTTATCTTTTAATAAAAATATTTATGACAAAATAATTCATTATTAGTATTATCAGCGATGAATATTTTAGCTCAAACCAAAAAAATACAAAAAATGTCAATAGATATGTTTCAATGGGTACGTTGAGATGCCAAAAAAAATAACGTGCATACATGTTTATTTTGAGACACAATAATTTATAAGATATACTCCCTCAGTCACAAGAAAATAACTCTTATTAAATTTTTAAAAGTTAAAATTTTTATAAGATATATATTAAAAAACTTCTTGATCATAGGTTTCAAAAATATTTTTTTTCATATTATTATCTATAATAAATTTTAAATAATTATAAGTCAAAGTTGAAAATTTTTACTAAAAAGGCTAATAAAAATATGGAGTGTAGCAATCGATCGAATATAACCAAGATGAATTAAATTGAAATTTTAAAGTTTGGTGAAAACTATTTGCAAAGATAGAAAAATATGAAAGGATTTATAGTGGTTCAACTCCTTCAATAAAGTCTACGTCTACTATCTTAGTGACCACACTAAGGATTTTTCACAAATTCATCTTTCCTTTAAGGGTAATGAGTAACCTTATATAATTCAATAGAGTTATATCCTAAACTCTACTCAATGATGTCTCAAAAAAAATACAAATAAGTAAATTAAAAAATTCTTACAAGATATGTGTTTGCACAATATAATTGTCCTAGACACCCAAAGAACACTAGTAAATAAATCACAATGAAAAGTAAGACTAGTGTTTACAAGAAAGATGAAAATGAGCACAAATTGAGTTCTTGATGACTTGCATGTTTGTATAGACTTTCTTATTGCTTCATTATTGTTATAAGACCTCTTTTATATGCTTTTAATCTTTTTTTAATTGTTTGTACACATTAGAGGGACTTTGGAGGCGTTGATTACCATTAAAGATGAGAATTTACTACATACCTGCACAATGATTTTGAAATCGATATAGAAAATTTTAAAACTTATGTGTAATTTAAAATCAAAAAGTAGCCACTAACGATATTGATTTCAAAATCATCCAAGGGGTTTCAAAACCTGTAAAAAATTTCAAGTTCTAGACCTTATACTGCCTTAGAGGTTTGAAACCTCTACTTAGAAAATCAAAACTTTAACTTTTTGTTGATTTTTTTTTAAGTATATTCAAAATAAGTATTAAGTCAAGTATTTTTTTAAGTATATTCAAACATCTGGTGCATCATGAGGTGGAGATGGTGGAAAGCGATGTCCATGAATGTTATGCACATCATACTCTAAGGAGGTCACACAATCATCTAAACTATGAAAAAGATCCATAATTTTCTCATAAGAGTCGTGAATAAACGCATCCATATTGTCTAAATGAGTAGACAACGACATAAACATAGACTCAATAGTCATGGGAGATGGAGCATCCGGTGCCTTAATGTTTTGTGGACCAATACGAGCTTTGTCTTCCTCTTTTTTTGTACCCATTCACCATTGATGAACCTTCATCCAATCTTCTTAGTTTTTGTTTTATCAATTTTTCTTTCAAGACAAATGAAACGACCAATAAAAGTATCAAATTTTAGCTTCATAAAGAAATCGCTTAGAAAACATCCATATATGAGAGATCTATATGGGTCGTGAATGATTTGAACAAGTAAAGATGATTTTCGCAATGTTTGGGTGACTATTGGTACGTAATTGGTGTAACCATGATGCATATGAGTTCATTCATCACTAGAGGGGCAAAAAACCTGAATATTAAAGAGATGAAGAAGCCTATCAAGAATATGATGATGAATATGACTATCATCATCAAATTTAAAAAAAAATATACTCGAATTATTTAAAAATACTACTAATTAAAACACCTAAAAAATCTATAATAACTACCGAATTAATAGGCTCGATGCACCAAACGATTTTACTTGCCAAGTATGGAGAAGTGGTTAATTTAGGTGTAATTTGGTGGAAGCAAAAATATAAACAATTTGCACACGAATTTTAGAGTGGTTCGAATTTCTAATGAAATCCTAATAAAGATTTTTTCAAATTTACTAAGAATCTCTACATTTTTGAGAAAAAAGTGTTAACATTACAACCTAGATTCAATTCCCCAAATCTAGCATCCAAAGTTCATAAACCGAACTTTGGAATCTTCCTTAACAAAGAAATCAAAACAAACTAGTAATCCTTCTAACAAGGCTGATTATTTGCACTCTAAGCACTCACTCAAACCTAATACACTTGAGGATACATTAACAATAAAGCTCACAAGTGTTTTGTCTACCCAAAGTTAGGAAATTGAGCACTAAGATATTTCTAGATCATATGTTGTTGACAATGGAAGCATTAGTCTTTTCTTGATGCTTGGAGGTTCCATTTATCATCCCAAATGAGTTTGTGACCGTTGGTGACCGTTGAGATTGAATTGTAACCATTTGAAACTGATTTCTTGGCCAATTTCCTCTTCTGGTGTAGGGCGTATTGAAATGTGTGGTAGCCGTTTCGATACTGCTCCTTTGGGAAAGAGTCGTTGAACTTGTAATTAAGAACATGTATCGAAACACCGTTAGGCGTATCGATACACAACTGCTCCTCGTATCAAACAAGATATTGCCTATTTCGATACGACTCCTAGATGTTAGGATTATCACGACCCAGATTCGGATCCGAGTGTCGGGTTAACCCGAAGGGTTGGGCTTCATTTTTGGCCCCGGTTTTATGTAGTTTGGGCCTTGGTGGGCCTTAGGCTTGTTGAGCTTTTTGGTAAATGCATAATTAAAGGATAAGAGGGGTTAAGGAGTGTTAGTTTTCTGCAGAGAAGTGAACTCATTTTTTATCTTTTTCTCTTCACTTCTCCATCTTTTGGAAGTAAGAAAAGAAAGGTAAAAGGTAAGATCTTTAGAGTTCTATGTTGTAATCTAGTTTTGGGGTTAAAGGAAGAGTTGTAGGGCTTTCAAGGATCTATAAAACAAGTTAAGGATGTGTGTGTTTGGTAAAGATGAAGGTTTAAGAGAGGTTTTGGGTTAAGTTCGGGTTTTGGTTTTGGGGAGCTTAAATCTCAGTTCATTTATTGTTTAAAGCTCCGAAAATCATCCCTAAGGTGTTCCTAATCTGTTTTTTTATCTTTCTCTTGTAGAGAAAGAGGTTGGAGAGTCTTCCCAAGGCTTAAGGAAGGAGAAATCTTGAGGTTGAGCTTGAAGCTCGGGTTTACTGCTTTTGTTGCTAAGGTTGGTACCTTTCCAACTCTTAATCATCATGCATATCAAGTTAAGCTTAATATCATATTTTTTATTGGTTTGATATTCTTGGTAGCTTTAAGTGGTCTCTAATGGTGAATTATGTTTATGTTGATGAACCTTCGTAAAATGATGTAAACATGCTTAGGATTACTCCTTTAGTGTCTAGGATCAGTTTGAGGTTAAATGGATCAATTTTGGATAGAGTCCTAAGTGTTTGAATATGCAAAACTGCACTTTTCGTGCAGGGGTATCGAAACACGGGCAAGGCGTTTCGATACTGAGTCATCCAGTGACCTCCCCGATTCGATACCGGTATCAAATCGGGTAGGCCCTCTTTTGGTTGACTTTGAAATTGGTCAAAGGGTTCAATACTCACATAGATACTGAGTCGTCTAGTGACCTCCCCGATTCGATACCGGTATTGAATCGGGTAGGCCCTCTTTTGGTTGACTTTGAAATTGGTCAAAGGGTTCGATACTCATATTGATACTAGTCGTTTTGATACCCCTTTGGTGAGGGTATCGATACCTAGCATTTCGATACTCCAAATAGGGGTATCGATACCCCAAGGCATTTTAGCCCATGTTCTTGTGGAAAAATGGTAAAGTCTCACAATGCTACCTTAGAAGTTTCAAAGACTTGTTTAAACCTTAAAATGAATATTAAACCGAGAAATAGGTATCTAGCCCGTTAAAGAGATAATTGAGTAGTAATTGGAGTTTAGTGGTATAAACCGGTATGTGGAACCGTTAAGGGTTCGTGTGACATATTCAAGTCACATGGTTTACTAGGAACCTTGCTTAGTGCTCATTGGTTGCCTAAAGTATATATATTATATCATTATGAGATAATCTGGTAACCTTGCTTAGTGTTGATGGGTTACTAGAGTAAATATTATATGAGATGTAAAACTGATAACCTTGCTTAGTGCTGATGGGTCCCCCTACTTCTATACTACTATAAGGTGATATGGACACTGATATATATATATATATATATATGAGATATAAATACGAGTTAAGAACTTGAGATGTTGTGTGGTCTTCTCTAGTCATCCATATGATGTGTGCTGATATATGCCATCATGATATCATGTGTTTAGGCAGTTATGGTAGCGCCATCATATTCATATCATGTCATCATTCATGTTGCTATGCTTATTTTATGCTATGCTTGATGTGGACCGGTTGGTCGAGTATCCACTGAGGTTTAGTAGCTCAGCGTTTCGAAATATGTTTTTGTGCGTAGGTTAAGAAAGCTTTCGGAGGAGCATCATCGTGGTGGGTTCAGCTTCGACATTTGTTGTTAGAGTACTGTTATTAGGCATAGTGGGCATTTGTACTTGTAGGACCCTATATGTGTAATTTTGGTAACTCTGTTTTATATATTGTCGAATGCTTTTAAACGGATTGTAATATTTTGGAGCTCTGTTTCTTTATTTTACTCGAATTTATGTTTTAAAATGGATTCAGATTTTATTACATTATGATGGAAATAGATTTGGACTCATCTTTTTGTGCTTTTGGAAAGAAATTTTGAAATACAGGTTTTGGGCCGGAGGCCCGATGTGGCACCGGGTAGAGGGTGTTACATTTAGTGGTATCAGAGCTTAGGTTGAGTTTGTTCTAGGAAGTCCCCGGGGGAGTCTAGTGTCTCATACAGGTGTCAGATAAGTACATGCCCATTAGTCAAAGTTGTACTTGCTTAGATGCTGAAAATTCGATAATGTAGCCTCGTTTGTTGTTGTATGCAGTAAGTATGCCAAGGAGGAACAAAGTTGTGTAAGAGAGTTTGGGTTCTCGAGAGAACTCCGATGAGGAGTATGTTCCCGCTGTGGAGGCACCGTGTGGTGATGCAGTTGGTCAAGGGGCCAACTACTTCTTGTATCTGAACCGGGTGTTGGACCGGATCGTAAGAGCTATACCGAGGCCGTCTGCTACGCCTCGAGAGGCACCAGTGGAGAGGGTGCGTAGGCAGGGAGCTGTTGACTTTCATGGTACAGGACAAGATAATCCCGTGCAAGCTGATTAGTGGTTATATGACACCCGTTGGATCATGAGACAGATGAGGTTAAGATCTGAGGACAAGCTATCATGTGTTCTATCGTTGTTGAAAGACAATGCACGTGAATGGTGGGAAACAGTGGAGCTTGGTTGGGATCCTGAGAGACCAACTTGGAACGACTTCCTCGATGAGTTCGAGAATAAGTATGTGGGAGAAACCCACATCGACACCTTAAGGGAGCGGTTTACCCATCTTGTGCAAGGTAACCGTTTAGTGTTCGCTTATGAGCAGGAGTTCCTACAGCTGAGTAGGTATGCACCAGAGTTGGTGGCCACGGAGAAAATGAGATGCAAGAGGTTTCTGAAGGGTCTGAGGAAGTAGATCCAGACTTATCTCACTACTACTCCACCAAGAGTGTTTTCAGAGTTGACTGCTAGTGCAAAGTCTTTAGAGCAGGTTTAAGGTTTGACCTATGGTTCATCTTCCGGTCAGGGTGGTGCTAGTTGAGGTAATCAAAGCTACTCCAATAACTCCCAGTCCTATTCGGGAAGGAATAGGAATCGTTGGAATCAGAGTAGGGGAGTTTCTAGTCATAGTGCAATACCAAACCGCAGGTCTGAGTCTGCTGGTAGGAGGAGGCAATTTACATCATATCCGATGATAAGCCCGGAGAGTTCTCAGAGGAGCTTAGGTGCTCCAACTTTTCATCAGTGTGGGCGGAGCCACAAAGGAGAGTGTTAGAACACGGCCAGAGCTTGTTACCGTTGTGGGTCATCAGAGCACTTAGTTAAGTACTGCCCGGAGAAGGTCAGAGAGACATCAAATCAGGTTCAGAGGATCGGTTATCCTAGTCAGAGAGGTTGAGGTTTTACCCGTGGAGGGTATAGTCATGGTTCGGGTGGTACCTTTCAGTCCATGGTGAGAGCACCAGCTAGGTAGTATACTGTGAGGGCACAAGAGGACTATGCGGCTACCGATGTCATCTCAGGTACGTTTACCTTGTTTTCAGTTCCCATAGTTGCTCTTGTAGACTCGGGTTCTACCCACTCCTATATCCGTAGTGGGATATCTCAATGTTGGGGGTTGCCAGCTTAAGATCTAGAAATAAGAGTTTGTGTGTCCGTTGAGTTTAGATGTTTTGGCGGATAAGGTTTATCGGAGGTGTCCGATAGAGGTGTAAGGCTCGATCTTTCCTGCAGATCTTATGGTTTTACCTTTCCAAGAGTTTGACGCAATCCTGGGGTTGGATTGGTTGTTCGAGCACGATGCAAGCCTTGGGTTTAGATCAAAGAGTTTGAAGCTCCGTGTTGCAGATGGATCTAAGCTTGTTGTGAGGGGCGAGAGAAACCCCTATTTACCTAATGTTGTATCGACTTTGTCAGCTTAGAGGTTGATCCATAAAGGTTTTGAGGCTTTCTTAGCTCACGTGGTAGATGTGAGGGTAGAGAGCCCAGAGTTAGGATGTTTGAGGACAGTTTGTGAGTATCCCGATGTGTTTCTAGAGGAGTTACCCGTTTTACCTCCCGATCGTGAGTTAGAGTTCCGTATAGGGGTGTTGCCAGGAACGACACCGATTTCCATAGCACCTTATCGTATGGCACCGACAAAGATGAAAGAGTTGAAACAGCAGATTCAGGAGCTGCTAGAGAGAGATTTTATCTGACCGAGTGTGTCACCGTGGGGAACACTGGTTTTGTTTTTCAAGAATAAGGACTGATCGATGAGAATGTGCATCGATTACCGTCAGCTCAACAAAGTCACAATCAAGAACCGTTATCCATTGCCTAGGATCGATGACTTATTTGATCAGTTGAGTGGTGCCCGTGTGTTTTCTAAGATCAATCTGCGATCAGGGTACTACCAGTTGAAGTTAGTGGAAGAGGATGTCCAAAAGACCACTTTTAGGACGAGGTACGGGTATTATGAGTTCTTAGTGATGCCGTTTGGGCTCACGAATACACCGACAACTTTTATGGACTTGATGAACCGGATCTTTTAGCCGTATCTAGATCAGTTTGTGGTTGTGTTCATCGACGAAATCTTGGTGTATTCATGCTTAGAGGAGGAGCATGACTATCACCTAAGGGTTGTTCTCTAGGTTTTGAGGGATAGGCATCTGTACGCCAAGTTTTGTAAGTGTGAGTTTTGGTTGTCAAAGGTGGCGTTTCTCGGCCACATCGTTGTGGTAGAGGGCATTCGTGTGGATCCTTTGAAAATCCAAGATGTGGTGGAATGGAAACCACCAAGGAATGTATCGAAAGTCCATAGCTTTCTTGGACTCGCCGGATACTATAGGAGGTTTGTGAAAGGCTTTTCGATCATAGCTGCACCGTTGACAAAGTTACTTCAGAAAGGGGTTCTGTTTGTGTGGAACGAGAGGAGACAACAAATTTTTGAGAAGCTTAAGGCTTATCTTACGGAGGCTTTGGTCTTGATGCAACCGGAATCGGGGGAGGATTATGTGGTGTTTAGCGATGCTTCCTTGAATGGGTTAGGTTGTGTACTCATACAAGAGGGTAAAGTGGTTGCTTATGCCTCGAGGCTGTTGAAACCCCATGAAATGAACTATCCCACCCATGATCTCGAGTTGGCGGAAGTTATCTTCGCATTGAAGATATGGAGACATTTTCTTTATGGGGAGAAATGCTATGTCTACACCGATCACAAGAGTTTTAAGTATCTGCTTACCCAGAAAGGGTTGAATCTAAGACAGCGAAGATGGATAGAGTTGTTGAAGGACTATGGCTGTGTCATAGAGTATCACCCTGGTAAAGCGAATGTGGTCGCCGATGCTTTGAGTAGGAAGTCCATGTCAGACTTGAGAGTTATGTGATGAGTGCCTAAAAGTCCTATTCTTTATACCAATTTCCCACTCGATTATTGCTAATAAAGGACAGATTTAATGACAATATTGGATAATTCTGCTTATTTCCATATTTCAGCATCCCAATACTTAATTCATGAATTTATCTATTATTTGGCATAAAACAGGTACGAATAATAGTTTCTTCTCTTAGACAGGAAACTACCACATAGGTAATGCCAGATAGCATGATGGATGCTGAAAACCAAAGCTGGAATGCAGATTAGTACCCGCCGCGGCAGCACTTGGAGGCCGCGGCAGCATCGGAGGCCGTGACAGCACCTGAAACATAAATGTTGATATGATAGGCGATTTGAAGAGAAAAATAAGGTGGACGTTTTAAGACAAGCAGCATAGAAATCGGAGCTGAGCAACACACGGAAAGTCAAGGTCAAAGGCCACGCGGGAAAAGAATCCTTATAGGAAAAAACTAGGAAATAAAATAAATATCTTTTATTTATGTTCTTAACTTGTGTTTTACTCCAAGTTGTATTCCTACTTTGGAAAGGTTTGCCCTAGGCCAAGCCTATATAAACCATAGCCTATGTAGAGAGGAAGATATCTCGAAATTAAGTTTCATAGAAAAACCCTAAACTCCTCCATCACCCCCTTGGGGTTTAGGTTAGTTTGTGGAGTAGTTGTGGAACAAAATTGTACTTTGTCTTCTCGTTTCATGCAATAAAATATCAAGGTTTGCTTATCCTTTGCCATTCTTTGTTCTTGCATTCAAGCTCGGGAGAAAAGTTTGTAAGTAATCTATTTATCTAGACTCGGGAGAGTTAGATTCACGAAAGGGATAAGTACGATATTTCAATCGCGAAATACTAACTCGGCCTAGGGATAGGTTAGAGTTTCAGCGGCTAAAAGAAGTGTGAGATTGGTTGGTGGTTATAGTTGATTCACGCCGGGAGGTATCATCAAGGACTAGTCATCAACAATACTTCGACTTAGGGATAAGCGGGGTCATCCAAGGACACTTTTCCGAACCTTGATTAAGTCCACCCAAGAGCAAGGGATTGCCGCGGCGAACGTAATCCTTCACTGTCGAGGCAGTAAAACTGCAGTTCTACCGGGGTAGTGTTGTATAATTGAATGAGACAGAAACAAGTCAATTGAACCCACACTACAAAGCACTCTAACCTACCCCACTTTTCCATCCTTGATTTATTGATCATTTATCTTTATCGCTTTAATTAGTTTCCTTAGTTATAATCCAACTCAATTATTTGTGTCTTTAATTTTCCATTGTGCAGGAAGAATAAATTGCGTAAGCAAAGCCAATCCCTGTGGGTTCGACATCTTAAATACTACAATCTGACAAAGATGGAAGAACGAATGCTTCATCATAAAAGTAGGACTTTCTAGCCTCCATCATTATGTTTGCACGGTTGAGGATGACTGGGGATGGTGGTTTGTTGGTAGAGTTGCGTGTGGAGCCCACGCTAGTTCAGGAGATAAAGAGAGCACAGGCGTTAGACGAGGAGTTAGTAGATCAGCTTGAGGCTTGTCAGAGAGGTGAGGTGTCAGACTTTGAGGTACAGGATGGTGGGTTCTTATACTTCAAAGGTCGGTTGTGTGTCCCTTCTCTTGAGGATCTGAAAGACCGCATCTTAAGGGAAGCTCATCGTAGTTCGTTTTCTGTGCATCTGGGTAGTAACAAGATGTACCAGGATCTTCGTCCTTTCTTTTGGTGGCCTTGCATGAAAAGATGTTTTAGAGTTTGTGACAAGATGCTTAGTGTGTCAGCTTGTGAAAGCAGAACATCAGGTTCCTTCAGGTTTGCTTCAACCTATCCAGATTCCACAGTGGAAGTGGGATCGTGTGACCATGGACTTTTTCACCGGGTTACCGATGACGTTGAGGAAGCATGATGCTGTGTGGGTCATTGTTGATCGGTTGACCAAGTCGGCTTATTTTTACCGGTTAGGATAAACTTCAGTTTGGAAAAATTGGCTTAGTTTTACATAGAGGAGATCGTGAGGTTGCATGGTGTACCTTCATCGATGATATCAGATAGGGATACGAGGTTCACAGCGAGGTTGTGGAGGTCTATCCATAAGGCTTTGGATACCAAGTTGCACTTCAGCACAACTTTTCATCCTCAGACCGATGGGCAGTCTGAGTGAGTTATCCAGATCTTGGAGGATATTCTTAGGTGTTGTGTAGTGGACTTTGCTCGGAGTTGGGAAGATCAGTTACCACTTGTGGAGTTTGCTTACAACAACAGTTATCAATCAAGTATAAAGATGACACCTTTTGAGGCCTTGTACGGGCTTAGGTGTAGGACACCTTTTTGTTGGACCGAGTTAAATGAGAGACGGATAGTAGGTTTCAATCTTGTTAAGGAAACCGAGGAAAAGGTTTAGATCATCAAGGAAAGTTTGCAAGCGGCGTTTGATCGGTAGAAAGCTTATGCGGATCGTAAGCGTAAACACTTCGGTTATGAATTAGGATAGAAAGTGTTTCTTAAGTTATCTCCATAGAAAGGGATCATCCGGTTTGATCGTAAAGGGAAGTTGAGTCCGAGGTATGTAGGACCGTATGAAGTTCTTGAGAGAGTGGGATCGGTAGCTTACCGGCTAGCTTTGCCTCCAGAGTTAGCACGTATTCATAATGTGTTCCATGTGTCTATGTTGAGGCATTACCGTTTAGATCGTTCTCATATTGTTCAGCTTGAGGAAATCGAAGTCAATAAGGATTTGACTTACGAGGAGAGACCAATAGGAATCTTGGATAGAGGAGTAAAAAAGCTCCGAAACAAAAATATATCATTGATAAAGGTTCTTTGGAGAAACCATGAAGTTGAAGAAGCTACATGGGAAGTTGAAAAAGACATGAGAGCTCAGTACCCGCATCTCTTTCTGTCAGGTAAATTTCGAGGACGAAATTTTCTTTAAGGAGGGGAGAGTTATCACGACCCGGATTCGGATCTGAGTGTCGGTTTAACCCGAGGTGTTAGGCTTTGGTTTTGGGCCCCGGGTTTGTGTAGTTTGGGCCTTGGTGGGCGTTAGGCTTGTTGGGCTTGTTTGGTTGTTGGTCTTTTGAGTTGTTAGTTGAGGGCTTTTTGGTAAATGCATAATTAAATGACAATAGGGGTTAAGGAGTGTTAGTTTTCTGCAGAGAAGTGAGCTCATCTTTTATCTTTTTCTCTTCACTTCTCCATCTTTTGAAAGCAAGAAAAGAAAGGTAAAAGGTAAGATCTTTAGAGTTCTATGTTGTAATCTCTTTTTGGGTTAGAGGAAGAGTTGTAGGGCTGTCAAGGATCTATAAAACAAGTTAAAAATGTGTGTGTTTGGTGAAGATGAAGGTTTAAGAGAGGTTTTGGGTTAAGTTCGGGTTTTGGTTTTTGGTAGCTTAAATCTCAGTTCTTTTAGTGTTTAAAGCTCCGAAAATCATCCCTAAGGTGTTCCTAATCTGTTTTTCATCTTTCTCTTGTAGAGAAAGAGGTTGGAGAGTCTTCCCAATGCTTGAGGAAGGAGAAATCTTGAGGTTGAGCTTGGAACTCGGGTTTGCTGCTTTTGTTGCTAAGGTTGTACCCTTGCAACTCTTAATCATCATGCATATCATGTTAAGCTTAATAGCATGTTGTTGATTGGTTTGGTATGCTTGGTAGCTTTAAGTGGTCTCTAGTAGTGAATTATGTTTATGTTGATGAACCTTCTTAAAAATGATGTAAACATGCTTAGGATTACTCCCTTAGTGTTTAGGATCAGTTTGAGGTTAAATGGATCAAGTTTGGATAGAGTCCTAAGTGTTTGAATATGTAAAACTGCACTTTTCGTGTAGGGGTATCAAAACGCGGGAAGGGCGTTTCGATACCGAGTCGTCCAATGACCTCCCCGATACCGATATCGAATCGGGTAGGCCCTTTTTTGGTTGACTTTGAAATTGGTCAAAGGGTTCGATACTCGTATAGATACCGAGTCGTCTAGTGACCTCCTCGATTCGATATCGGTATCGAATCGGGTAGACCCTCTTTTGGTTGACTTTGAAATTGGTCGAAGGGTTTGATACTCGTATCGATATCGGTCGTTTTGATACCCCCTTTGGTGAGGGTATCGATACCTGGCGTTTCGATACTCCAAATAGGGGTATCGATACCCTAGGGCATTTTCGCCCAAGTTCTTGTGGAAAAATGATAAAGTCTCACAATGCTACCTTAGAAGTTCCAAAGACTTGTTTAAACCTTAAAATGAATATTAAACCGAGAAATAGACATCTAGCCCGTTAAAGAGATAATTGAGTAGTAATTGGAGTTTAGTGGTATAAATCGGTTTGTGGAACCATTAAGGGTTCGTGTAACCTATTCGAGTCACGTGGTTTACTAGAAACCTTTCTTAGTGCTGATGGGTTGCCTAGAGTATATATATTATATGATTATGAGATGATCTGGTAACCTTGCTTAGTGTTGATGGGTTACTAGAGTAAATATTATATGATATGTAAAACTAATAACCTTGCTTAGTGCTGATGAGTTATCGGTAATATATTATGCGGAAGACCAGCTAGGACTTTGCTCAGTGCTGATGGGTCCTCCTACTTCTATACTACTATGAGGTGATATGGACATCGATATATATATATATATACTATATATATATATATATGAGATATAAATACGAGTTAAGAACTTGAGATGCTGTGTGGTCTTCTTTAGTCATGCATATGCTGTGTGCTGATATATGCCATCATGATATCATGTGTTTAGGCGGTTATGGTAGCGCCATCGTACTCATATAATGTCATCATTCATGTTGATATGTTCATTTTATGCTATGCTTAATGTGGACCGGTTGGTCAAGTATCCACTGAGCTTTAGTAGCTCAGCGTTTCGAAATGTGTTTTTTTGCGTAGGTTAAGGAAGCTTTCAGAGGAGCATCATCGTGGTGGGTTCAGCATCGACATCTGTTGTCAGAGTACTGTTATTAGGCATAGTGGGCATTTTTACTTGTAGGACCCTATATGTGTAATTTTGGTAACTCTGTTTTATTTATTGTCGAATGCTTTTAAACGGATTATAATATTTTGGAGCTCTGTTTCTTTATTTTACTCGGATTTATGTTTTAAAATGGATTCAGATTTTATTACATTATGATGGAAATGGATTTGGACTAATCTTTTTGGGGCTTTTGGAAAGAAATTTTGAAATACAGGTTTTGGGCCGGAGGCTTGATGTGGCACCGGGTAGAGGGTGTTACAGGGATTTTTTTTATAAAGCCGTTTGGGTTTTTATAAAATCATTGAAGGTGTATCGAAACTCTTGTTTCGATACACGTATTTTTGTTTCGAAACCAAAAGTTGCAGTGGCAAAATGTATCAAAATGGTCCAAGACTGTATCAAAATCCCTTTGTAAAAAGCCCTTTGAAATTCTAGTTGTATCAAAACGCTGGAGCATTTTGAACGCTTTGGCTTCTTAAAAACCATTTTGAACACTTTCAAAGTTTCTCAAAAATTTCTTAATTATGTTTTCAAGTTGTTTGGACATAAAATCATTTTTGAAATCTTTTCAAATTAGTCTAAAACTATTTTTCAATTATTATATCAAAACATATAATTCTAAAAATCGGATAAAATTCAAAAGTTGTTGTTATAAGGTATGACTCTAACAATAACCTTGAAATTATTGTTATGAACAAGAGAAACATTTGCATAAAAAAATTTAACAAGATTATAAAAAGTATGAGGTTTAATATCAAGAAAATTCATCCAACCACATTCAATAAATAACGAGAAAAGTCAAAATTATAAACTCGAAAGTTAAAAAATTCATGTCTATTGTATGTTCGGTTCTAATAAGTTTTGATTCATAAATGCGATAAAAACGATAAAGACTTTTAACATCTTAAAAAAGTTTTAAAAAATTTGGATTTTGAGGTGGAGGTAGAAGTTGATTGAAACAAGAACTTTGACCCCTTTCAAGATGGGAACATTTATGAGAAGTAATATGATGCATATTGAATGAAAAACAAATAAATTAGAGTGAAAAAAATTGATTTGGGAATTTTATCAAAAACTTTATGGACAAATATTTAGAGAAAAATTTGAAAAATTTAGGATAAAATTAATGAAACCTCTTGAAAATAATAAATAATATACAACATAAATAACCTAATTCATCAATTCTACTGTCTAAAAACAATAAAAGGATGTAATTTTAGTGTTAAAAATAACCCAACCCAAGTAATCCGCTCGAATGGTTTTGAAACTAAAGAGTCGATTTTCATATCGAAACCCTTTATCTAGATTTATTTTTCAGTCCATTCTACCAAATTAGTTTCGAAATCAGTTTTAATGGTTTCGATACCCATATTCTAAGAGTTTTAATGGTTACGATACCCATATTCTAAAAGCTATAGAAAAGGTTAATTTTAGCCTTGATTTTTCAAGTGTTTTTCTTCTAGTGTGTCTAGAGATTTTAAACTTCATCATTTTTCTCACTAAGGCTCAAACATACCTATGAAAGGGGTTTATTTAAATTTTGATACCCAATTTTTTTCGGATCTATAAAACTTAGTTCTTAAAATTTTCGTTCTTTTTGAAATCCATTTAGAAAAAAGATCATAATTTTAGTAGCAATAACTCCTTTAGGAACTCGATTACTTTTAGATATTTTCTATTGTATGATCTTTGGGCACCTCTATAACATTTTTTATTGAAGTTTTTTAAAATAATTGATTTTATAATTTTCATGTTGTTTAAATCGTTTTGTTCTAACTTTATTAAAAGAACTTTTGACATCATCACGTTCCTTTTTATGAACATCAACACTTCGAAAGTAAATTATTTAAATTTTGATTTTTTAAATTTATTTATTTTAATTTATATTTTTTTAATTTTATTTTCAAATTCGTTATTAGTTTTGGAAAGAGAATTTTTTTATTTTTTATATTTTTAAAATTTAATCTTACTTTGAAGTTCTTTATTAGTTTTAGGAAGAGAGTTGTTTTTATTTTTAATTTTAAATAATTTTATCTATATTTTAAATTCAATCTTCAAATTTTAAAGTTAATTCGTATATGTCTCTTATAATATATCAAAAATATAATCAATTGAAATAGATGAATCAAAGGTTATCATAGAGCACTTATCTTCAAATTTCATGAGATACAAGTTAACTATTTCATCCTCATTTTCATTCTATGTATCTTTATCTCTCCAAGTAGCTATATGAGTTTTGTGTTTCTTTTTTAAGGTATTTTTTTCAATCGACGATAATTAAACTTGATATGTCTCAGGTTTTTGCACTCATAATAAATAAAGAGATCTTTCTCTTTGGATTCACTCTTAAAGCCCTATTCTCTTTAAGTCTTCTTTCTATGTTGAATCTTACGAATCTTTTAAATCATTTTCTTCTTTTATTGATTTGAGAGTAATTATATTTTTTTTTCTTTTGAACTTTCTACTTTATTTCTCCTTTTCATTTGGACAATATCTTGTGAGTAAACAACGAATCAATAAGTTCATCTGATTTGAGTTTCATAAGGGTATTTTCTTTTATTTCCACCATCTTCGTAAGGAAATTAAAATTGGACTTAAGAATTGAAATTAGACTTGGATTTAGAAAATTGATTTATGGATTGATATTTAAATTTAGTATTATATATTTAATTTAGTCGTTGAGTACTTAATTTTAAATTAAAATTGAATTAAAATTATAATTTTTTTAAATTTAAATTAATATTTAATTTAATATTTAGACTATTATAATTTTAATTAAATTAATACTTAATTATAATATAGTTCATTAAAATTAATAATATTTAATTTATTAAAATTATAAATTAAAATTGGGTTTAGAGAATTGAGATTATACTTTAATTATTACTTTAACTATGTTTAGGGAATTGAGTTTAGAGAATTATTTAGAGATTAAGGGTTGAGATTAAGGAATTGAGCTTAGAAAATTTTGAATTGGACTAAAGGTATTAAAATTAGACTTAGGGAATTGAAATTGGGCTTGAGTTTAAGGAATTATTTTAGAGATTAGGGGTTAAGATAATTTTTAATTACGCTTAGAAAATTAGAATTGAGTTTGGGTTTGAATTTAGGGAATTAGTTTAAGAATTAGAGAATTGAGCTTAGTAAATTAGAATCGAGTTTAGGGAATTGGAATTAGATTTGGATGAAATTAATTTAGGGATTAAGGATTGATATTAGAGATTTGGGCTTAGGATATTGGAATTGATCTTAGGGATTAAGAGTTGGTATTAAAGATTTGGGCTTAGAATATTAGAATTGGGATTAGAGAATTTATCTTATAGATTAAGGGTTGAGATTATGAAATTTGACTTAGAGAATTTTAATTGGATTTAAAAAATTAAAATTGATTTTGTATTTAGAGAATTAAGGGTTGAGATTATGAAATTTGACTTAGAGAATTTTAATTGGATTTAAAAAATTAAAATTAATTTTGTATTTATGGAATTAATTTAGTGATTAGGGAATTAAGTTTAAAAGTTATGGATTTGAGAATTAGTAACTAAATTATATGTTAAGCTTGAACTATTAAGTTTAAATTAAATTAAAGTTCTAACTATCATGTTATTGTCATAATGTGTACAATTACATGTTCACATTCATATTAAAATTTTGTGTATAATTATATTTTATCAAATTTTATTATATATTATAATAATAATATGTTCAAATTGAATTAACTTATTAAGCTTAGGACTTAATTAATTAAAATCTAAGAAGTATAAATTACAAACATAACTAGAAGAATTTTAAAATTAAATGTAGATTTTTATTAAATTAATATAAATTATGATTCAATTCAATTAAATAAAATAATTGATAAAAAAAATAAATTTGATTAAGAAAGATGAAAAAGAAATAAATTTGGAGAGAAATAAGCCACCCACATTTTAAGTTTGTGATTAAGTTAATTTTAGTGTAAAAATTTTGGAGCGATATAAGTTATCCAAAATTTTGGAGGCAATTAAATATAAGCTTTGATTATTATATAAAAAAGGAAAAAGACAAAATTTTGGGAAGAATTATAATATATAATAAATTTTGGAGGAACGTTGTTGTTGTTGTTGTTGTTGTTGTTGTTATTATTATTATTATTATTATTATTAAATATAATAAAATAATAAATTTTGATTAAATATAATTAATTAAAACTATAAAAAAAGAAAGATTAGAATTGGATATTCATTTGACACTATTTTAGATCACGTAACAAGTTCTACATATTCTTTTATACAAGTCATGCCTAAAAAATCAAATCTCACGCCGCTATACATCTTATTTTATAATTGTTTCAATTTGATTCTGATCACTATAAAATTAAGTTTTAAATTTTATTATTTATTCGATTTGATCCTCATTTAACTAAAGTTAGATTATATATTTTAAAATTATTTCAATTTGATCCTTATCACTCGAATATTATGCTTTTAATTTTATTTTTATTGAATTTGGTCCCTATTTAATTAAAATTATATTATATATTTTTAAAATTGTTTTAATTTGATCATGAGCACTAGAAAATTAAGCTTCAAATTTTATTTTATTCAATTTGATCTTAATTTAATTAAAATCAAGATTTTTTATTTATATATTTTATACAATTAGGTCTTAAAGAAATTGGACTTAAAGAATTGGTTTAGGAATTGGATTTAGGAATTAGTTTAGGGGTTGTGCTTAGAGAATTAGTTTAGGAAATAGAAAATTGGGCTTAAAGAACTTGTTTAGTAATTGGGCTCTTACTTTTTTAATAATTAATTAAGTTGTTCTTGTTCTTGAGCTTGAGTTTGAGCTTGATTGTTGGACTTATATATTTAATTTAAATATTTAAGTTAAAAATTAATTTATTGATTATATATTTTTACCATTTAAATTAATTTTAACTATTTAAATTATTTTTTTTGTATTTAAAATCAAAATAAATATTATTTAATTTTTACCATTTAAATTAATTTTTACCTTTTAAATTCATAGCATATTAGAATTAATAGACAAAATAAAATAGTTAAAAATAAATATGATTCAATTTTATATAATTTTTTAATGACTAAATAATATTACGGGGAAAATTTGTTATATATGAAGTAAAAAAATATAGAATACTTATAATTAAATTAAAATATCTCCTCCAAAATTTTGATATTTTCTTTTTTTTACCAATTATTATTTTTAAGTACTTTAGAGGTTTTCATTTAGTTTTTTTTTTCATTTAATTAAGTATGTAATTTATACTTCTAATTCAATTAAATAATTTAATTGAGTCTTAATATTTTATTTTTAATAAAAATTAATCTTTAGTTATTTTATATTTTTATAATTTAGTATAATATTTTTAATATGATAGTATTTTTATTAATGTTAGTTCCTAAAAAATATTTTTTTACCGAAATTAAACCATTTTATTTCTAATTTTTATAATTTAAGATAATATTTTGAATAATGATGATATTTTTGTTCATTATAATGCTTAATATTTTTTAAATATGATTATTGTTCGTGAAAGACATTAAATAATTTACTAACAATGATCGAACTCAAAACAAATCGACTGTTTGTAAAAAAAAAAATTTAATAAGAATTCGAAACCCGAATTAACTCGACTTGAAATGAACCCGACCTGAAATAAAATCGACTTGAAGTGTACCCAAACATGAATTAACTTGTCAATTAACTGTTTCAGACCCAAACTGTTTTGACTTGACTTGAAATGAACCCAACCTAAAACTGAGCTACATCCAATCCGAATCAATTCAAAACATTAAATCGACCTAAAATGACATATATCTAATTTCACCCGACCTAACAAAATCCTACCTAAAACGCATCTGATTAGTTTTTTTTTACATCCCTACTTATTATCCGACAATCAAAAAGCATCAACGGTTTTTTCTTTAAAAAAAATTGAACAAAAAGGGAGAATAAAGCCAGACCGAAATGACATATGCACGTGCATGGACATTAACATTTGCTTCAAAGATTAAGAAATTCATATAATTTATTAAAATAAAATTTTTAATTTTAAAAAATAAAAATAAAAATTTATTTATTTAATATGTGCGTTTTATGTTAACTTGTTAAGGAAATGTTAAAATGAGTATAACCAGGGACAAATGCATCCTATTTTTCGGATACAAGTTTTAAATTAGTGTAAGTTTCTATAAAAATATATTAATTTAATGTTTAAAGTTAAAAAATATTTCCATACTCATTGAATGGAAAATTCTACAACGGGCGTCGAACATCGTTAAACACCACTAATGTTGAACATTGTTGAACACCATTAAATTAATTAATAAAAATTTAAAATCTCAAGGATTCAGTATGTAATTAATAAAAGTGTGATAAACTCAATATATTATTAATAATTATATGATTAGTCCTTTAAATTTTTATTCTTTATAAATTAATTTAATAATGTTCAGCGGTGTTTAACATTAATGATGTTCAGCGGTGTTCGATGCCCGTTGTAGACTCATCCCCTTTGAAAATAAATATTTTATCTCAAATTTTTAAATTTTTAAATCTACCACCACCGAGTATAACATTACTAAAATATCTATAAAGTATAATAATATTTTATTCTTTCATGTGTTCTACACTATTAAAAAATGGTAAAATGACTATAACCAATGGCAAATGCATCCTCATTTTCATATACAAATTTAAATTAGTGTGAATTTCTCTTATAATTTACTATTTTTTTTGTTTAGTAGATGGAAGAAAAATTATCATATACCTCGTTAAAAAACCTCCCTAAACCTAAATGGAGGAAAAAGAGTGCATATGATAATTTGAAAAGAGTGCCAAATTGTTCTCCAACAAGACCTACTCAAGACAAATAAGCAAAAACAACAAAGGAACATACCTACAACATAAACACATAAAACTTCAATAAAACAAGGATATCAACCAAAACCACTAGTTGTTGTAGATTGATGAGCCTCACGTTGAACAATTCCTTGTAACCAAACTGGAGCAACATTCATTAACAAGACTCTTGGTGGTTGACCACGCAAGGTAGTAGCAAGAACATCAACCACTTTGTTGGCAGATAGACCAATATGCTGTATTACCACATTCCAATTCCATCGAATCATCTCCTGAATAACTGAAATTAAAGCATTACGAGATTGATTCATCCCATTGGATTGAATGCACATAACGCCCTCAAGACTATCTAACTCCAAGACAACACATCTATAACCAATTCGCTAAGCATTTCGTAGACCATCAATCATAGCCCAAAGTTCTGCATTAATCACCGAACACTTGCCGATACTCCGAGCGAAGCCAAATAACCAATCACCTGTTTCTGAACGAATAACTCCCCCTACCGCAGCGGAGCCATCCCCCCTGTCAATTGTTCCATCAACATTAATTTTAACCTAACCTTTATCCGGTAAAGACCAACACTATGAAGATGAAGATGGAGTTCGAAGAATATTCACAAGCATATTATCTTTAGAATTCTTCACCATCTCAAGGTAGAGTTTTCTAGATACAATCAAGTCTTTTTTTTCACATACTCAGGATTGAAAAGTAACTTATTTCGTCTCTCCCAAAGTTTTCAACAAACAATGACAAATAACGTAGGCCACTGATTTGTCTCAGTAGCAAGATGTCCTCCCCGTATATGAATAGTAAACCAATCCCAATGCGTCATAGATAAAAAAATTATCCAAATGGTTTGGTTTGATCAATTCTGACCATACATATTTGGATTTATAACAATCTCGAAGGACATGGATAACATCCTCAATGCCACGACCACATAGACCACATTTGTAATCAGATGTCATGTGACGCCGCATGCGTTCAGCATTAGAAAGAAGATTACCCCTCATAGCTAACCAAATAAAAGTGCAAATACGTTGAGGGATGGGAAGACGCCACACAACTCTCCAAATATTATCATTAACATTTTCATAATCTTCTTTAAGAATGGAGTAAGCCGACTTTACAGTAAAGTGATTGTTAGCATTACCATTCCATCCGAAACAATCCGAACCAAGGCAGTTCATTGGTGGCATGATAGCCAATATATGTCGCACATGATCTTCCGGTAATATTTGTCAAAGCCGATTCTCATCCCATTCCCCATTCTCATTAATAAAAGATACCACCGAGCAAGGATCAGGTAAAGGATTTAAGTTGACAGAAGAAGATAAGGGGCCAATCTTCTCCAACCAATTATCATACCAAAAATCTATCAAGCAACCATTTTGAACATTCCACACAATGCTAAACCGAATTTTATCCCAAATATGATTGATTCTAGACCATAAACGTGAGCAATTTTTTCTATAAATACTCTCTGGAAAAATACCCTCCCACTTATATTTAGCTTTTAGAACACGAACCCATAATTTTGTCTCATCAACTATCATCTAGTTGGCAAAAAAGATGTAGTCAACTCACCATTCCATAACACTCGTTTCAAAACAGAAGTGATACACTCCATGATAAGTCTATAGATACTGTAGGGAATGTCAATATCATTAAGAGTATCAGATATAAGATACCACTCAAGCTTATCGTATGCTTTTTCAAGGTCAATCATTATAGCCATCAAACCCGTCCATCCAGACTTTTTACGCATCGAATGTACAACCTCCTGAGCAACAATGACATTGTCTATAATATTTATCCCTAGGACAAAACTAGCTTGTGATTGAGAAATCCAGGATGATAAAAAAGGTTTTAAACGATTGACAATAACCTTTGATAAAGCCTTATAGATAACTTAATAGAGAGACTAATCGGTCTGAATTGAGCAAAGGATTCCGGTGATAGTACTTTTGGGATTAAGACAATAACAGTGCAATTGTATGCCTTAGGTGATTCCTCCCCACGAAAGCACTTCCGAACAAAATCAGTAACACTCTTTCCCACAATACTCCAATTTTTTTGAAAAAACATAGCATGTAAACCATCCACCCCTGGTACTTTAAGAGGAATCATATGAAAAACTGCATCACGAACTTCATCATCATTCACATTTAAGTATAATTGGTTCATATCATTCCTCTCAATTTTCCTAAATCTCCCTTTAATATCCCAAAGAGAAAGCGATTCAGGCATAGAAGTGAACAAGGCTTGAAAAAAACGTAGAATTTCATCACGAATTAGAGCAGCAGTATCATTCCAATGGCCATTTGCAAGTTTTAACATCGTGTACATATTTTGTCGTTTTCTCACTTTAGTAGCACGATGATAGTATTTAGTATTCCGATCCCCATTTTGAATCCACTCACACCTAGAACGTTGAAATCAAAGACTTTCTTCCACTTGTAATACCATATCTAACTCAGATTTAAGTTTTCTCTCAAGGTCATAAAGATCAGAATTGGAAGAAAATTCTGTCACTCTTTCAATACCTTTAGTACGAGCCAAAAGCTTCATCTTACACCCCTGAATATTCCCAAAAGAATCTTTATTCCAAGTACTAGCCAACTCACGGAAATTAATTATTTTATCATTGATACTCGCACCCGACATCTAAGCCTCTTCCACCACTTTCACAAAGCTAGGATCATTTTGCCACGCAGCTAAAAATTTAAAAGAACTCACATTATGCTTCTTGATATTAGGTTTTGAAATCAAGAGAATAGGTCTATGATCGGAACCCATGCGTGAAAGATGAAGAACCACTGAGTCAGTCCATTTCTCACACCATGCATCATTTCCCATACATCTATCCAGACGTTGTAGAAGCGTACCCCTTTTCCAAGTAAACCGAGGTCCTTGATATCCCAAATCTGTCAGATTATCTTACTGTATAAACTCACAAAATCTTCTACAAACCCTGTCTCTTCTCTTGGAACCACCAATTCTCTCTGAAGAAGACATTATTACATTAAAATCACCTCCAAGAACCCAAGGGATGTCCTCACCAGGATTTAGCGCAGATAAATAATTCCAAAGACTATTTCTCCGTGTCTTATTCGGGCTTGCATAGATAAAAGTAAAAAAAGGTTGACACACCAGACTGTCGAAAAGTACAAAGAGCATGAATAGATTGATTGAAAACCGCAAGAATCTCAATTTTAACTGTAACCTTCCATAAAACCCAAATTCCTCCAGAAAAGTCATTAGCCTCCACAAGAAAAAAGAAAAAGAAAACCATGACGATTAATAATCTTATCTGCAGTTCGGCCATCCACTTTTGTCTCCATAAGAACCACAATGTCAGGATCCTGAGTTCTTATATGAAGCCTCAAATAACGATTAAAATTAGGGTCAAGAGCACCCTGAACATTCCAATATAAAACTTTAAACATCAAAAAAAGGAAAAAAGAAGGACCTTTACTTATGTAACTCATCGCCATCAAAGGTTGTATTATCTCGCCATTGTACACTAATATCCTCATCTGGTGGAAAATTTTCAGTTTTGATGTTATCCATCTTTTGTGGAACTTTATTGGACAATAAATTCTGAGAGACTTCTCCAATCCATTCACCCAATTCAACCTTATTTGATTCATATTTTCTTCTAATTCTTGATATTTCTTGTGAGAAGGATAAGGAACCATACGAGATTCTCCTTTAATTTTTGATAGGCGACGTGTAATGGAATGTCCTATTGATCCTGAACTGGTATGTTTCTCCTTCCCTAAAGCTTCCGCTTTATTTTTATCATTATCTACAATTCTGACTGTAATATGATTAGAAACATCAAGAGATATCGGTTCGGAAATCACCTTTCCTATAGAAGCGACATTCACATCCACTTGTTTAAAAGACTCCGTTAAAGGAGGTACCAATTCATTCTTCTTTCTCACATTCAGAGAACTTTTACCTATCACATCTTTTGATCCAGATCCTCTTCTTAGAGTTAATTGTTCACCAGCAGAATTAACTTACATAACCTCTTTCAAAACTTGATCTTTAGCAGCTTTATTTTCTTTGGCTTGTTTGGAGACATGTGAACCATTCTTTCAGATTCATTGTTAACAACTTTTCCTTCAATTAAAATCTTCTTATTTCTTTGTCCCACTTGAAACGTCCCAACATCATCATTAGCCTCTTGTAAGCGAAGAGTATAAAACCTCTTAACATCTGAAATAATTACTCTTGGATCAAAACTACCCTCATTGTTCAAATTCTTTGCACTACTTGTCTTTCGATTCTTCCGATTCATTACATGCATCCATGGCCCATAACGCTCAGTTGGTTCGATCATTGTCATGTCGATAACACCAACCTCCTTATTTATATCAACACAACTGTTTGTAGAATTACACACATCCTTTATGTGACCATATTTTCCACACAAATAGCAAATCATGAGAAGCTCTTCACATTCAATACGTTGGCTAAAACCATCAATAAATATACTCGAAACCAAAGGTGATTTCAAATCAACAATCACTGCTAATCTTGCAAATCGACTACGTTTACCTTCCGTCATATTATAATCGATGCGAATGATAAGTGCTCAACACACTATCACTTTTTACTCCTTTTATGGGCATTAATCACCGAATATACACCCACTCGGACCAATGCATGTGCTTAATGTGATATATTTAGAAGTTATACTCATATAGATAATATTTACAGAAAAATGCACGTTTTACTGCATTTTCATATCTGTGCAGGAGAACCCGTGCCGCGGCAGCGACAAGGCCGAGGCAGGACTTGATGTCGAGGCAGCAGCAGAAGACAGGAAGCAAGACTGTAGGCGATGGAAAGATAAAAATCCAAGGAATGTGTCTGGACTCAAAGCCCATGAATCGGAGCTGGCTAGCATGAGGAAAAGCCCAAGGAAAGACCACGCGGGAAAGCCCCCTTAGCCGAATCAAACTTGGCAATATTTTTATTATTATGTACTTGAGTTGTTCCCTACTCCAAGTTGTATTCTACTTAGGAAAGGTTTGCCCTAGGTCTAGCCTATATAAAGACCTAGCCACCCAATGTATGAAACACGGAATACCTAGGGAGAGAGCCGATTTATATTCTTGTTTTCTTCTTCTCCATTATGTTCTAAACCTTCTTAGGGATTAGGTGAAGGTTGTCGAGTATATGTGAGAGGAGATTGTACTTTGTCTTTGATTCAATGCAATAAAGTTATCAAGGTTTGCTTATCCTTTGTTATTCCTTGTTCTCACAATTGAGCTTGGGAGAGGATATTGTGAGTAATCCATTTATCTAAGCTCGGGAGAGTTAGATTCACGAAAGGGGTAAGTACGGTGTTTCAATCGCGAAATACTAACTCGGCCTAGGGATAGGTTAAGAGCTTCAACGGCTAAAAGAAGTGTGAGACGGGTTGGTGAGTATTATTGGTTCACGCCGGGAGGTATCATCAAGGACTAGTCATCAACAACATTCTGACTTAGGGATAAGCGGAGTCATCCAATGACACTTTGCCGAACTTTGGTAAAAGTCTACCCACGAGCAAGGGATTGTCGCGGCAGACAGTATTGTCGCTGCCAAGGCAGTAAACTGCAGTGCTGCCGAGGCAGTGATATACGATTGCATTGGACAGAGACAAGTCAATCAAATCCACTATACGACGCAACTGGATCCTAGCCCATCTCTCTCTATTATTCCAACTCTACTTTTATTTAGTTCTTTTAGTTTAGATAAATCAACTCAATTCACTTGTGTCTTTACTTTTCTACAGAACAAGAAGGTGAAGAAAGTATATTAAGTATACCGGTCCCTGAGGAGACGATAATCCGATAAAATACTTATCACTTATTACTTTCGATGTGTCCACTTGCACTAAACGCGCACTTTTGACACGCGACAGCGAACAAAAATAATTAAATTTAATTATAAAAATAATTATTTTAGAATATATTTTTAAATTTTTAGATCTCTCACCGACGAAAGATTCTTATTATTGATTTTAATTTTTTAGCCAAAACTTGAGATGGGCATGTGTCAGATCGTGTTGGATTTTCGGTCCACCCGAATACAAACACCTTAAACCCGACCCAATTCAAATATTTTTTTTAAAAAAATCCAACCCGACCTGACCCAAATATTTTTTTAAAAAAAATTTAACCCGATCCGACCTATAAAAAATAAATTTAGGAACTAAATTGTAAAAAAATAATTTTGGGGGACTTAATTATAAAAAAATATATTTTTAAGGAATAAATTATAAATAAAAAATTAATTTTACAGACCTAAGTATAAAAAATATATAAATAAAAGACCATTATTATAAATATCCCTAAAAAATTTATGAAAAAAATTATATATTTAATCTCGATATTTTTCACACTAAACCCGAACCTGACCTGACCCGACTCAAATACGATTTTTTCATCAAAAAATTCAACCATGATCAGACCGGGTCGGGTCAGAACCCGATCAGACCAGATAAAATGTCCATCCCTAACGCAAACCATGGGAGTCCAATACTAAACCTATAACCCATACTGCAGACCAGTTATAAACTTTTCTTTTTATTGACTTTAAAGATTTTTAAGGCATAAAGTCAGAAAAATATCTAAAGGTTTAATTGAATAATAATTTTAATATATTTTGAGTAATTTATATTTTTTATTTTAGATCAAAATCAGGGATGAAATTAGGATCAAACATTAGGAGAAACAAAGGTTTATTAAGTTTTTAGATTTAATAATTTGAAGGGACAAAAACCTTACTTTACAACTATTTAAACAAAGAGAGACCTAAAGTGTAATTATACCAATTTTTTGAGGAGACAAGATCCCCTCATATGCTTAACATAGCTTCGTCCCTAGTCAAAGTGGTTTCTCTATACGTGATTTGATAGAATCATTAGCAACTAGAGTTTGTGCTTTCAGGATATCAAATTTAATCAGAGCATTCATAGCTGGTATACGTGAGATAGTCACTCTTTTAGGGTTAGAAAAATCATCTGACAATTGATTTGCTAAATGAATTATCCTTTGAACTTATAATTCACATTGTGCAGTACGTGGATCAAAATGAGAAAATGACAATTCATTCCAACTTTTTTCTTTCCCCAACTATTTATTTTCTCCCCCCTAATATTGGGTAAACCGACTCATTAAAATGATAGTCAGTAAATCTGGTTGTAAATAAATTCCCTATCAAAAGCTCAAGATATTTAAATCTGATATATATTCTCAATAAAACTCATCTTTGTACGTTATGGTGCAGCAATTAGAACATATATCGCACACTAAAAATCTAAGATGAGAAATATTTGGTTCCAAACCAAAAACCATTTGTGATGGGGGAACTTATGATCATTTGTTGACTTGATGCGAATTAGTGATACTACATGTAAAATAACATGTCATCAACATTATTAAGACCGATTTTCTTTATAAGATAATCTAGAAAATGTACTCGTAATTTTATCAACTGAGAAAATAGCCTCGCAAACACCAAGTTGTGGGTTAACATCAAGGATACATATAACCATCTAGTCGATGCATCGATAAAAATCATATCTAGATGGATTGTATGAAAGGTGTATGGGCTCATATATATCACCTTGTATCCATTCCAAAAAATTAATAGATTTGCACTCTATCTTAGCTGTTGATGATTGAATAATCAAATTGCTTTCATAGCAAGTATCACATGAAAAATTACCATGAAGAAGATATTAGCTCTTCAATAAATGACCACATGAAAGTGTCAGCAAATTTTCACACCATAATTGAACCAGGATGGTCTAACCAGTCATGCCAAATAAAATTTATCAGTAAACATCTAGTTTACAATAGCATGAGCTTCAATTTGTACTAATTCTTATATAGTACAATATGGATGACAGCGCATGTAATTTTGCCAAGATTTCCTTATTGCCTTGAGTTATACTCGTAATATTGAGATATTCAACATCCCCTTGACTAATATTCTCAATATATTTTTGCAAATATTCTTAAAACTCAATAACTATCTTCACAAGTTTGACGAGTATAATGCACTGTAAATATGGAATAACGTTCCATTTGGCAATAACATATTTGCTTAGTCGGAGCCTTCTTTGATATTAATACTTCCGGATACAGTACTCACATGATTCCCTTGCATTTAAAATGGGAAAATATGCATAATTATGCACCTTTTAATATGTGCTTTATTTTATTCACTTCGGGGAATGAAAAATATGTGCTTTGTACCATTCACTTCGGGGAATGGAAAAATATTAAATATAGCACATCATATCAAATCGGTTATCTATCAAAGATAAACTCTCAAGAGCTCTTCCGAAGCATTGATATTTTAGTACTTTGAGATATAATATTTCTTATGCTTAAATGGAAAAATATTTGTTTGGCATAAATAGCCATAATTTATTGTATTTAAATGGAAAAATATTTCTTATGCTTAAGTATTGTATGAGTACTTGCACTGTTTGTTTGGCATAAATAGCCATAATTTATTGCATATTTTATTCTGGAAGTAATCATATTCTTCAAAGGAATATTAACATAAAGCGTAAATAAATAATACGGAAAATAAATTAATATAAATTAAATTAATATAAATAAAAATAAATTAACATAAAATAAAATAAATAAAAGATAAAGGAAATAAATAAATGGCGAATTATTCCTTTCGAAAGTTTTGAGAAAATTAACAATATCCAATTAAGTTAGATTAATAACGCCATAATTATTTTCGCCACAAAGAAAATCTGTTTATATTTTCTTTAATTTATCATTCATGATTATGGATAAAATCCATAATACTTCGACGTTTGACAAGCACGAGATCAATGGTTTGTATCATCACATTGATAACATAAAGATTTTGATATGATCTCTATCATTCTTGTCATCTTTATAATTCCACTTCTTATGGATATAAGCATTCTCAAAATAATCATCTTATTCATGTATATTTTATAATCTCAATCATGACCACAATGATATTTATTCTTTCCGCTATAAAGTATCACATTCACTTCAGAGAATGGAGCATAGCTAATATGTCTTTAAAACCTTCTCACGATATTGTGTCTACATGAAAACTTTAATGTGTGAAAAATGGAATATGTTTTTCTAACATATCTTCATCAGTGATATTCTAGCAAATAATTAAGTTTTATTCACTAACCATACAGTGAATTATCACGTTTGCATTCACTTTAAGGAATGAAACAAATTCAATAATCGCATGGAATAAACATCATGCTTGCATTCACTTCAGGGAATGTCTCCCATAAAAATTCTTGGATCAAGACGATTTTCGTAACTTGAACTTGGGATAAGTCTATAGTCGAGTTTCTCGACATAAAAATAATATTACTTTCAAGAAAATATAAACTTTATAACATTCATACTATTAAATAGTAATTGATCAACCAATATATACAATACATACAAGGAACAAAAATTTAATCCTCATACGCGGCGTTGTTAAATAGTCCACAAGGTCCTTTAAAAAGAACATCTTTTGAGACCAGTAGCCTCACAGAACGGGATGTCCAGCCAATATACTCGTATTAAACCAACATAACATAAAACATATTAATTAATTAGAATATAATTGGTTTTTACCATAGTGATCGGTTTTTACCCTTTGTCAAACTTAATAGCTTATTTTCCATAGGCCTGCAGCCAATTTTACTAGTGTATTATTCAACACTCATTAATCAAGCCAAAGGATTGAAGGGAAAAGATTAAACCAAAAATATTTTTCAGGAATTGTCGACAAGAACCACGGTAATTGAACCACGGTAATTGAACCACTTTATCACTACACAAACACCAAACAACCAAAGATTTTTTATAAATTAAAAATCAAGTCAAAAATCAAGAAAGAAAGATAAATCGATAATTAGAATATAATTGAGGGAAAAAAACTTATCTTTAATTCATGCTAGTAACAAATTCTTTCCAATAACTCCTTTAGGATTCAAACGAAAAATACCTCCGTTGGTTAGAGTCTCGTGCTGATAACGTGTTGTGAATAAAATAATGAAGAACTAAAACAAGATTAAAGAACAAGAATAAAAGAACAAAGAGAAAATAGAAAGAGAGATATTTGTATTATTCTCAATATTGACTTTTTTACAATGCCTTCACAAACTCATCTATTTATAGGCATAAAAAGTATATAATATATTAAACTCTAATTAATGAGGATAATATTCATAGTGATAGAGTTCTTATTATGATAGACATCCACATAGATAAATATTCATAACATTTTACCATTTAAATTAATTTTTATAATTTAAATTAAATTTTACCTTTTAAATTCATAGCATATTAAAATTAATAGACAAAATAAAAAATTAATAATAAATATGATTCAATTTTATATAATTTTTTAAGGACTGAATAATATTATGGGGAAAATTATTATATATGAAGTAAAAAATATAGAATACTTATAATTAAATTAAAATATCTCCTTTAAAATTTTGTCATTTTTTTAACCAATTATTATTTTTAAGTAAAATGAATGGAAAAATTGGAGGAAAAGAACCCGCCCAAATTTTTAACTTAGAGATTATATTTTAGCCCTTAGTACTTTAGATGTTTTCATTTAGTTTTTTCATTTAATTAAGTGCGTAATTTATGTTTTTAATTTAATTAGATATTTTAATTGAGTCCTAATATTTTATTTTTAACAAAATTAACCTCTAGTTATTTTATATTTTATAATTTAGTATAATATTTTTAATATGATAGTATTTTTATTAATGTTAGTCCCTAAAAAATATTTTTTACCGAAATTAAACCTTTTGTATTCATAATTTTTATGATTTAAGCTAATATTTTAAATAATGATGATATTTTTATTCTTTATAATTTATAATGCCTGATATTTTTGTTTATTATAATGTCTAATATTTTTTAAATATGATTATTGTTCGTGAAAGACATTAAATAATTTACTAATAATGATCAAACTCAAAACAAATCGTTGTTTGTAAAAAATTAAAATTTAATAAGAATTCGAAACTCGAATTAACTTGACTTGAAATGAAACTGACCTGAAATGAACCCGACCTAAAATGAAACCGACTTGAAGTCTACCCGAACATGAATTAACCTGTCAATTAACTGTTTCAGACCCAAACTGTTTTGACCCGACTTTAAATGAACCCACCTAAAACTAAGCTACACCTGATCCGAATCGATTCAAAACATTAAATCGACCTAAAATGGCATATATCTAATTTGACTTGTCCTAACAAAATCCGACGATTACCTGTTTTTACATCCCTAATTATTATCCGACATTGGGAGATTGAGAATGTTTTCAAAGTGTATGTGCCGACAAAGACAATCAAAAGGCAGGAAAAATTTGAAAAATATTATTGTTTAAAATTAATTTTAGGGTTTTAGGTAGTTTGAGGAATAATTGAGGAAATAGGTCGATTGCTACAGTAATAAATGACCTTGCCACCTTCTCTTGGCGATGTCTTCTCTCTCTTCCTCATTCAACTGAATAAATTAAATGGATCAACAGTATCTCGCCATCTCTTCTTGGTGTGGTTCAGGAAGAGAAAGAAGACCTCGCCAAGAGAAGGTGGCAAAGTCCTTTTATTACTGTAGCAATTGGCCTACATCCCCAATTATTTTCCAAACGTCTCTATAATACTACAAATAAACTTAAACACTATATTTTTCAAAATCTATGGTTTTTTCTTTTAAGAAAATTGAAAAAAAGGGAGAATAAAGCAAGACAGAAATGACATATACACGTGCATGGACATTAACATTTGCTTCAAAGATTAAGGTTTAGTTTAGCATTGTTTTTGAAAAATGCGGTGAAAAAGTGTAGTAAAAAAGTTCTTTTAGAACTTTTAATTTAAGATATATGTGTTTAGTATTGCTGTCAAAAATTGCTTTTAGAAAAATAAATGACTAATTTAGACATGATGTTATAAGTTAAAAAATATATATTTAAATGATAATCAAATTTTTTATATTATAATATTAACTTAAATAATGATAAAATATAAAAATATTAATAAATAATACATAAATTATTTTTCAAAAGTGCTTTTTAAAAGTGCTTTTAAGAAAATATACAATTTTTATACGAATATATATAATTTTTAAACTAAAAAAATAATTTATGTTAACTATAATTATGTATTTATAAAAATTAAATTATAATAAAACATAGTAAATGAAGGTTAAAATTGTAATATGACTCCTAAAAGCACTTTTCCAACCGCAAAAGCTAAAAATTTTAACTTTTGCGTTTGGGTTGAAAATCACTTTTCAAACGCAGTTTTTCCCCAAAAGTTAATTGTTTAGTATTGCTTCTGCGTTTTAAACCAACTTTTGGGCCAAAAGCTAGTTGGAAAATAATTCTAAACGGAGCCTAAAAAACTCATATAATTTATTAAAATAAAATTTTAAATTTTAAAAAAATAAAAGTAAATATTTATTTATTTAATATATGCGTTTTATGTTAACTTATTAAGAAAATGTTAAAATGAGTATAACCAGGGACAAATTAATGCATCCTATTTTTCGGATACAAGTTTTAAATTAGTGTAAATTTCTATAACAATTTGTTAATTTAATGTTTAAAGTTAAAAAATATTTCCATACCCATTGAAAATAAATATTTTATCTCAAATTTTTAAATTTTTAAATCTACCACCATCGAATATAACACGACTAAAATATCTATAAAGTATAATAATATTTTATTCTTTCATGTGTTCTACACTATTCAAAAAATGGTAAAATGACTATAACCAATGACAAATGCATACTCCTTTTCATATACAAATTTAAATTTGTGTGAATTTCTCTTATAATTTACTAATTTAATGTTTAAAACTAAAAATATTTGCATATTTGTTTTATAAAAATAATTATTTTAAAATATATTTTTAAATTTTTAGATCTTTCACCGACTAAAGATTCTTATTACTGACTTTAATTTTTTAGCCCAAACTAGAGATGGGCACACTTCGGGTCGGGTTGGATTTTCGGCCCACCCGAATCCGAACCGAATACAAAACCTTAAACCCAACTCGATCCGAATATTTTTTTAAAAAAAAGTCCAACCCGACCCGACTCAAATTTATTTTAAAAAAATCCAACCCGACCCGACCTGACTTAATTATAAAAAAATAAATTTAAGGACTAAATTGTAAAAAAATAATTTTCGGGGACTTAATTATAAAGAAATATATTTTTAAAGACTAAATTATAAATAAAAAAATTAATTTTAAGGAACTAAGTATAAAAAAATATATAAATAAAGGACCATTATTATAAATATTCTTAAAAAATTATGAAAAAAATTACATATTTAGTTCTAAATCGGATATTTTATACACTAAACCCGAACCCGACCTGACCTGACCTGACCCGACCTCGACCCCGATTTTTTCATCAAAAAATTTGACCCGATCGGACCGTATAAAATGGCCACCCCTAGCCCAAACCATGGGAGTCCAATACTAAACCTATAACCCATATTGTAGACTTTGAACTTTTCTTTTTATTGACTTTAAAGTTCTTTAGGGATAAAGTCAAAAAATATCTAAAGGTTTAATTGAATAATAATTTTAATATATTTTGAGTAATTTATATTTTTTTATTTTTATCAAAATCAGGGATGAAGTTAGGATCAAACATTAAGAGGGGTAAAGATTTATTAAGTTTTTAAATTTAATAATTTGAAGGGACAAAAACCTTATTTTATAACTATTTAAACAAAGAGGGGCCTAAAGTGTAATTATACCAATTTTTGAGGGGCAAGATCCCTCACATGATTAACATATCTTTGTCCCCGGTCAAAATGGTTTCTCTATAGATGAAAAATGTTAGAAAACTGACGTTAAACAATTTAAAATGATTTGATAGAATAACAAATTAGGGGGAAAATTAGTTTATATTTTATATATTTTTATAAAATTATTTTTTGATTATGTAATATTTTTTCAAATAAATATATTTGTCTATATGATACAATCATATGAATATACAATTTTTTTGTCCCCATATAAGTTTTTATGCTAAAGAAATCATTTTAATCAAAAATAAATACTAAAACTTATTTTTTTTTTAAAAAAAAATATGAATTAAAATAACTATTCAATAAAACATTAGAATATATTTTTTAGCTTTAGGTCGTATTAATCGATGATGAAAGTGATATTTACCAACCAGGTTTCCTCTTTCATTTCATTTATACAGTGATGGACATAACAAAATCTAAGAAAATATTTATTTTCTTCTAAAGGATTATAATAACAATAAATAATGAATGAACAAATATAAATCATAAAATAAATATAAAATACTCAAACTTGAATTTTTTTATGATAAATATTTTATTTCTACTGAAACCATTCATTAGATTCTATCGTAAACAAAATGAGTTCATAAGCTATACTATACCCATCATGATTTATCGTTCATCAGCTAAATCAAGTTCCCTTCAAACCAATAATCTTTGCTTTTATAAGTTCAAAATCATGATTATGATATGTCGGCTAATATCTAAAATTAAAAGGCTTGAAAGAAGGTTATCTATGCTTAATCCTCGTCCAATGAATGGATCTAGAAATTTATTTAAGGATAAATACATATAAATTTTTGAAATTCTAAAGTACACAAACCTTAAATATTATAAAAATTTAAGGATTAATTCATAAAAAAATTAAGAATAAATATATAAACTTTTTAAAAGTTCAGAGTGGACTCGTGTCCACCCTTTAATAATTGTGCATCCGCCTCTGCCCTGACCTGTAACGTCTTTTTCCTGAACAAAAATTCTATACATCTTTTTAATCCTCTTACTATGTTTCGATAAAAATAAATAAATCATATATTTAAAGTTAATTTTTAAATATTAAATTCTAAACCCTAAACTCAAATAACTAAACATGCACCATAAATCCTAAAATCTAAGACGTAAATTCTAACCATAAACATAAACCCTAAACTCTAAATCTTATATTTTAGTGTGGGACATAGATAAGAACACCAAAAATGATAAAGGATTTTTACTGTAACACCCTAAACTCATGTGTTATATTTGGGTCACGAAATTAGTTTAAACATAAGGTTTCGCAAACATTAAAGTATGATATTAGTTTAAACATCCAAAATAGTCTAAGGAACTACAATACAATAGTTAAAACATTTGACCAAATGCAAATTAAATAAATAGAATTACAAATACAAGAGTCCTACGAATACATAGCCACTACATCTAAGTACTTGTACTCTGCCAATAGTCAATTTCGAAGTTCTTCATTGATTGTGCTCTGTAAAACATGATCCTTCTACTTACTTGCGAACGGAACACAATTTCGAACGTTAAACTAACAGACTTAGTGGATACACAACTTATCGATCGTGCCTTAAGTGAATCATAACTATATACATGCTAAAAATGAGATATGATAACAAGTTAATGAAACAATGGTGCTACTATGATCGCCTAAACAAATGATAAGAACAAGAAACATCAAAAGCAAGAATAAAAAACAAACCATGAGTGAGGCCCAATGTCACCCGACACTGGGAGGCCTACTCATGCTCGAAATCTCTCATTGAGTTGTTCAGAATCTCGCATCGAGCTAATATACTCGAAACTTTTCATTGACTATTGACTCGAAATCTCACATCGAGTGGACTTGAAATCTCGTATCAGGCAAAAGTCATCACCCAGAATCTCACATCAGATAACCTCCATTTTGTTGCAACATTCATTCAATAGGTATCAAAATTCTAAGAAACAAAGACCTTCAAAATTCTAAGAAGCAAAAGTCATCGAGCAAAAGTCATCACCCAAAATTCTTACACCTTGTTAATACAAGTAATCATCCCATATACCATCCCAATAAAACCATATAATTCATATAAGCATTTAAAACACTTATTCCAGGTTTTAATATTCATTATATATCTCAAAAATACCTTCAAAAACAATTACTACCAATTATGGAACCTCAAAACCAAAATATAAAAATTTGGGCAGATTTCTCAATCTATATTGATACACTTTCATGCGTATCAGTATCCTTCTCTTCGTACCGATGCACCACACTGTGTTTGGTGAAATAAGGGTGAGGATTTCTGAGGAATTACTCTATTGTGATCGGTTGGCTTTGTGATGTGAGCACATCTAGGCCACCAACCATGATCATGCGTTCTAAGGCAAAGAAACTCAGGGAAGTTCTTTTCTTTACTTGTGCTATAATTCTAAATTCATTTGAACATGTTTATGCCTTAGAACATAGGTTTTATAATGTGTTGCATGTTGATATGTGACATATTAGACTATACTACTTATTATATATGTTTAAGTATGTATATATATACTATTAAGTATGTTTTAAGGATTGGTTTGATAGTGTTTATTATGTTTCTAACTTATTTATAAGTTCATGTATGTTATTGAATAATTTTTTTAGTGTTTACGCCTTGTATTTATGTTTTCATTGAGTTTACAATACTTTGATGGATTCTTGTGATGTTTACATGTAGGAACATAGGATAAAACCAGCTCAAGAGAGTTTATGTAGCTCAACTCTTTCTGAAAAGAGTGGATGCAGCTCAACTCTAGCTCAAGCGAGTGTATACAACTAAATACCAGGTCAAGTGAGTTCTATCAGCTCAGAAGAAGCTCAACGGCGTCCATGCAGCTCACCTTAGCTCGAGGCAGCCCATAGGCTTATCTCTAAGCTCAAGTCAGCTCCTAACATTCTCAGCTAGCTCATTTCAGCTCAACTCAATTTCCAGCTAGCTCAACTCAAGCTGAAGTGACCTACGACAGTTGAAACCTATCCTACACGAAGGAAAGGTGTCCTAGGCATGTGCCATGCATGTGGAGCACACATGGTAGCCTTGTGCACATGTGTGGACGTGAAAATGAATGAAAGCCAAACAAGGCCCTTGCTCTTGAAGGCCAAAACGTTCAAGGGATAAGAATGAGTGGTTTCTTATTCAAATTCAAACAATTAGCACATGTTTAATGTGTTTTATGAGCCAAAACATGTGCCTGATATGGCTTGAAGCCTAGGAGGAGTTATTGGCCATTTGAATTTAAAATTTGTTTTTAATTTCATCCATGTATTCAATTTCATGCCAACTCCCTCTTATGCTTATATATTTCTTTAATTTTGTAAACACAAGGTTAGATTTGTGAAATAAAAATTACTTTGAGAGTTTTCTCTTATTTCGTTTTTTTAGAACTTTTCTGACATTCAAACTTGTTTTGATTGTCAAACTTGATACTTAGTGTTCCTAGATCACTATCTAGAGGGTCCAAGTCCTTTTTAAGTTAAACAGATTCGATTCGGGTTTGCTCAGTAGATTGTGAAGGTTCTTTCGAGTTTAGCATATACATTTCGATCCAGCAACTTTCTTTGCCATTGATGAACACTCAAATTTGCTGTCATGACTGTTTCATGAAGCATTCATCCTCTTCGTTTGAATTTCCTTCTAAAAACGCCCAAACTCTTTCTTTTCTTTTAATTTTCGTTTTTCTTTATATTCCAAACTTTATCATGAATATTTCTTTAATTCCTTGTTGTTTTTGTGTTATTCTTGTTGTAGGAATGTGCTTACAACAGTCCTAGATCCGTAACAATCCTAATTTTTTTCTTTTTACTACTTCTTTTATCTTATCTAGATGTTTTAATTAGATCCTACATGTTGATTCAAGGATTGAGTTCAATTGCAGCGAAAACCGATAAGAAACGAGTCCTAATTTAACCGAACAAGTTATAGGGACCTAATTGTAATTTACAAAAAATTTATAGACTAATCGTGAGATTAAATTTATCAATCCTTAATTAAGTCCATTACCTACTTAAGTGTCAAATTTTATCTTAAAATAATATCTAAAAAGTCATTTAATTGCACGCTTAAAGTTTAGGGACTAAAACATAAAGTTTCAAAGTTTATTTTATCCTATAACAGAATTAGAGAACATTAAAATCTTTGTAAAATAGACTCATGAGCATTTAAACACATGCATAATTACATATGCACATGTATAACACGAGCATGACTAAAACACGTCGTAAAACAAGGCATAATATGAAAACCTTTAAGAAAGCAATACTTTAAACTTAGTTCTGAGTATAGGGAGGTTTATCAAGCCTTCCCTACACCCTTAAACCTTTGAAAACACATTTAAACCCCTGCCGAATTGGCAGCCCTCATAATCCACTCACCAATTTACCGAAACTTCCTCGACAAGTCACCCGAAAACGTAATTCAGCTTTCCGATCTCTTTCAAAATTGTTCCTATACCTATTGACCTGATTCAAGCATCAAAACCAGAGTGTTTAGTGCATTATAACGCACCCAAACATACCTCAAGCCGGACCAATACATGGCAACCCCTAAAAACCCCATAAAACTTAACTGAAACTCACCGAAAACCTCTCCAAACATCCCATAAACCTTATGTACGGGATTAGATACTTAAAATACATCATAATTACATCTAAATACTTAAAGATTCATTTATTTTGACATCAAAAATAGACATGTAAAATCCTTGAACGAAATTCATGAAAACAATGGATTTTTTATCAAGAAAATCGATTTTATTGATTCAAGACTTTAAAGATTGTTCTAATCAGTCAAGAACTTGGGAATTTCAATAAAGAAATTTAGTTTTTAGAGTTTTGAATGATTCTCACCTATAAAATTGATTCAACCTCCTTCCAAAGTTTAAAAATAAATAAAACCGAAGAAAAATGAAGAGATTTTTAAGAAGAAAATTATGGGAAATTAAACCAAAGAATTTTTATTAAAAACAATGTATATTTACCTTGAAAATATGATGAAGAATATTTCTTGGTAAGGAAGAAACCAAAATCTTGGAGAAGGGTTTAAAGCTTTATGCAAAAATAGAGTTTTTTAGTGTTTAGGATTCAAAATTAGAGAATTTTGATTATTTGGTTTAAAACAAGGGATTAAAGGTTGTTTATATAGGCTCTAGGAAGGCTTAGATCAGCTAGGAATAGGATAGTATCAAATCCCCTAAAAAAATCAAAGTTTTGGCTCAATGACAATTTTTTCTCTAAGTTTTTAATTTTTATGAAATAGTCACTAATTTCAAAATCTCAAGGATTCAATGATTAATTTTCAAAATTGATTTGACCAAAGTCAAATATATGTCAAATAAGAATTTTAAGATATTTTTTCAAGATTTATTTTCACCAAAACTTGCCTTCACGAGATTCTAGTAACATATTTTAGTACCGGTATAGGAGGAGAATGCTTATACCCAAAGTCGAGTGTTGGTAACCACCGGAGCGTGCTGGTACTCACTATGATAGCTCGACAATAAAAAAAATATTGTCCGACTTATGAGAACGCTTGACAAAACGAGTGAAAATGCATTGGTAATGTAATAAAACAGTGTCAAGAAAAAGTCTTTTATGTGCAAGTATATACGACCTACAAGTCTTTTATGTGCAAGTATATACGACCTACAAGTAATATAAACGAGTGAAAATATTGTCCGACTTGCTAATGTGGCATGTCTAACTTGTCAATTAGTCTAAGACTTTGTTTTTTATTTATTTTTTCCTTGTTGATGTCGTCTTTTTACTTTCAAATAGAGATGGTTTTTTTTTTATCTCTTGGGAAGAATGACTCAATTTTGATAAATGATTATTGTTCGATCAAATCTATTCATTTCAATTTAGTTCGAACTAATCTAAATCTCAAAAGGTTGGTCGAATCGTATATTAAAAAGATTATAAGATATGATGTTCATGCTATTTTTAAAAGCTGATAAACATGTTCTGTCCACATATACAAGAAAAATAGGTAGAAATCCTACTTGCAACTACTGTGGAAAGATGTTCCATATTGGACATTAGTACTACAAAATGACTAAGAGTAGACATTCAATCTTGTGTTTCAAAAACAAGTTTGTCTGTTAGAAGTAATTAGGTTTCTGTGAAAAAAAAAATCAAATAAAGCTTTTGTTAAAGTTCAACAAGAAATAGATGCTTAATTTGAAAGGAGAAATCAAAACGTATGTTGATTCGATTGAATAGATACAGACAACCATGATTGCATTATTGAAAGATCATAAAAAAACTCTTTGTTGTTACACTAGTAACATCTCTTGCTGATGCTTAATTGGTTCTTTCACGGTGAATTTATATTTTTAAATATTTATATTTTATCTTTTGATCTTAAATTTTGATTTTGATTATGTCCATTACGTATAATGAAAATTTTTTGTTTTACTAAGTCGGACTCTATCGTTATGTCCAAATTTTTGAAAAAAAAAAAGTGTTAAATCGGTGATGGATTTAAAATTTTAAATTTAGTAGTTAATCGATTTAATAATATATAATCAATTTATATTAGTGTAATAATATATTGATAACGGGGGATTGTTATGCAAGTAAAAATAACTTATAGTTAGAGATTTATTGGCATTGAATAACAAATCTATATCGTGTAAATATATTTGAGTAAAATTAAATATTAATAGTGACAATTGTTGTACAAAAATATGAATTTTATATTTCATAACCGATTTGTAGTTCTAGATTTTTTTCAAAAAAATTTATGAAATCAAAATCGTTTGAAAACTCAAATCGATTATAATTTACCGGAAAAAACGAAGTGGAATTTAGGTTTTAAAATAATATAAATAATAAGAGTTTTTCAAATGAAAAGGGTTACACTATTACAAACAATTTTTTGAGGTAAATGTATTTAATTGAGAGTTAAAAATATTTTACTAGTTTTAATTTTATTTAAATTAAATTTTATTTCTTAAATTTTAAATTAAAATTTAGATAAACTATTTAACATAAGTGTTAATATATTCAACCCAATTTTTTAGTAGGGCCGATAAATATACTTAAAGTAGTTAAAGGATATTAGTTTAGATATTTATTTGATAAAAATAAATTAAGAGATCAAAAAGTAAAAATAAAAAAATAATAATAATTAAGTGTTGATTTTTTTTAAAACAGAGAACTTTAATATTTTTAGGATAAACTATATTAGTGGTCACTAAACTTTTAATACGTTTTTATTTTGATCATTTGAATTTAAAACTTTCATTACAATCAATAAACTTTTGATTCGATTTTATTACAATTAGGGATGTTCAAAACCGGTCTAATGGGTACCCAACAGCCCAATAAACTCATAATGTAAGTTAAAAATATAAAAAGGATGTTGAAACATAGTAATAATATAATATTGATATTAGATTTACTAGGTTGCTAGATACCCATTGGACCGATTTTGAACACACCTAATTACAATCATCCTCATTAATAATATTCAATTGATCACCAAATTATTATTTATACAAAATCGTTAATAACATTTTTTTTTTTTTTTTACTTTTGGTCACTCTTCATTAAAAAACTAACAAGAAATATAAATTTATTTACTTGATCTAATTAATATTTTAGTGTACTAACTAAATTATAATAAATTTAATTTACACATTTATAAATTTTGTTAGTTTTAGAATTTGTAAAACTACTAAAATTTTCAAACTCATGTTTTGGTATTATCATAGCTCATAACTAAAATCGTGCTCATATATTTATATATAGGGACGTATCAAGTCACACAATATAAAATTTAAAGAGTTTTATATTAATTTATGACTATTAGATGAGTCAAAATGGATAGATGAGATTAAAAGTAAAAAATATGAAGATTATCATCTGAAAAAATAAGAAAATAATTTTAATCATTTATTATCACTATCGAACGATCCAAAATTACTGTAAAATTAAATGAGTTTTACATCATGTAAGTTGATCGGGTTTCAACTTACATGGTGTAAAACTCATTTAGTTTTACACTAATTTTGGACTCTTGAATGATAGTGATGAATAACTAAGATTATTTTTTTTATTTTTTCAAGTGATAAGATTATTTTTTTTATTCTTTTCAAGTTGATAATCTTAATATTTTCTATTGTTAATCTCAAATATTCATTTCACTCGTCCAATGATCATGAATTAGTGTAAAACTAGATGAATTTTACATCATATAATTTGATCATATATATATAAATTCTAAGTGAAATTATATTTAAAATATTAATTAATTATTGTATCATATTAATAAATTAAACTTATTCTTATTTAATGTTATTTTATATAATCTAATTTTTAACCTAATAAAATTAACAATCAATAAATGAATCATTTAACAAAGTTAATAATCAAAAAATGAATCATTCATTAAAAGTAATAAATTTAATAAACATAATTAATAATTTTAAAAAAATTGAAGAATTTTTTTCTATTAACTTTATCAATCTTAAGTTATTAATTCAATAAAAAATATAAATGCTTTTAGATACTAATTTATAAATATAAAAATAAATATTAATTTAATGATAATAATTACAACTTTGTAAAAACCCTACGCGTTGAAACCTTTTTTTTTTCTGTAGCTTTATAGTGTGTAGCTCTTCCCATTTTAATTTTATTTAATGAATTATGTTATTGATTTTAATGTTATCATTGATCGATGATATTTTTAATTTTAATATTTAATAAAAGTAAATATGTTTTTATGATACATTCTTTTAGGTATATATTTTTTAATTGATTGATTTTTTTTTAAATGATTGATTTTTAGACTTAAAATTTGATAACACTACGACTGATAAGATAGTGTTTATTTATAATCTTTTTGATTTTTCTTGTTCTGAATAGTTTTTCACGATATTCAACTCTTATTTGCACTAGTAGATGATTTTTCATGATGTTCGACATTGATTTATGTTCATGGATAGTTTTTCAAGAAGTTCGGTTTTGATTTATGATTCTCGATGATCTTTTAATAATTTAATTTTTTGTGGTTCATTTATCGATACAATTAGATTTATTTATACTAATTTTTTGTTTGAGTCTTTTAATTGAGTTATTAACCTTCTCCATGTGTAATTCTTATATGATTTAAAATGACTAATATTAATGTTATAGAAGAATATTTAAATTATTATAATTTTTAGATATTTTTTCTTTTTGATAAGACTAATGATTTTTACTCAAAATCATCATAGTTAATCATACAATAGTTTAGGTATTACGAGGTAAACAAATATGAGATTAATTCAATAACAAGTCAGATTAATTATATGTTGAGTCAATTATAAATCAGATTCATGACAGGTTAAATTATAATAAATCGAGTAATATCAGTTATTTACCATGTTAATTTGAGTTTTTGTTATATCAGTTTAGATACAGGTTAAATTCGATTATCAGATTATCAGATTAAATTCACGTTCAGGTTCATTATTAAGTCAAATTCAAATCCAAAATTTTTAAATTCAACTCAAGTTTTAGTTAATATTAGTTCGAACTTGAATTGATTTAGTATCAACACCACCTCCTCAAATTACAAGTAATTATAACTCGAAATGATTTCAATTAATTTTGTAGGCTGAGTATTTTTTTACATCCTCTAGTATTATCATCTGTTTCAAATTATTTTCAAGATAATATACAGTTTATTTAAATTTTTAGTAATTTATTTTTGGCATAAAGATGATTTTAACCCTTAACGTTTATAATTTTTATCATTTTGGCCCTTATTTTTGGGGGACAAATTTATCCCTTAACCTATATCTTTTTGACAAATATCTTATTTTTTAACTAGCATGATGATTGGACCGTTAAAAATTTAACGATGATGACATGTCATATACATCTGATAATATATTTTAAATGGCATGGCATCTAAACTATCAAATACATATGTGTATGGAATATAACTTTATTCTAATATAAAATATAAAACAATTAAAATTCAAATAAAAAATTTTAAAATTAATTAATTCTAAAATAAAAGGCTATTAAACATTCTCAACCCTAACTACGATAGAATTAAAATATTATCTTAAAAATTAATTAATTTCGAACTGTGTTCATATTTTTTTAAGATAGGATTTTGATTATATCTTAGTTAGGGTTGAGAATATTTAGTGGTATTTTATTTTAGAATTAATTATTTTTCAATATTTTTTTTTAAATTTTTAATCGTTTTATATTCTATACTAGAATAAAATTATATATATATATTTGATAGGTTAGATGCCATGTCATTTAAATATGCATATGACATGTCATCATTGTTAAATTTTTAACTGTCCAGTTATCATGCTAGTTAAAAAATAAGATATTTGTCAAAAGCTATAGGTTAAGGGCTAAATTTATCCAAAAAAAAGAATAAGAGCCAAAATGATAAAAATTATAAAGTTAAGGGTTAAAATTATCTTTATACCTTTATTTTAGAAATTTGACAACTATTTTTTTTAAATGACATAACTACATATTTGCATATTCATATCGTATTAATTTTAATTTCATCGTACTTAAATTATTTAATATTAAAGTATTAAAAATTAATCTCATTAATTTAATGTTTAAAGTAAATAAAATTTACATAAAAAATTAATATATAAGATTTAGGATTTAAAATATTATAATTTAGAGTTTATGAATTATATAGCTTAGTGGTATAAGATTTAATTAAGATTTAAGTATTATGATTTAAGATGTATGCTTTAGTGTTTATGGCAATTTAATTTAAAATTTAAATTTTAGAGTTTAAAGTTATTTATAGATTTATATTTTATAATATAGAATTTAAAGTTTATTATTTCGTGATTTTAGAGTTTTAAGGGTTAATTACCTTAAATACCCTAAATTAATAAAATATTTTTTTAAGAATATAATTAATTATATTGTTGGGCTTGATGTGGCTCGATGAATAACCGATTAAACTCTTGCCAAGTGGTGGAGAAGTGACAATTTGGGTGTTTGTTGTGGAAGCAAAAATAACACAATGATTTTAGAGTGGTTCGGCCTTCGAACAAGCACCTACATCCACTACCTTAGCTTCCCACTAAGGATTTCCCAAATTCACTAAGAATTTCAACCTTTTGAGGCTAAAGGGATAACCTTACAAACCTTGATCCAAAACCGAACCAAGCATCCAAAGTTCACAACCCAAACTTTGGATATTCACTCAAACAAAGAAAACTTAGCAAACTTGTTTAATCCTTCTAACAAGGCTAATGTTTGCAATCTAAGCACTCACCTAATTCCTAATTACACTTGAGCATATATTGACAATTAAGCTCACAAGTGTTTGTCTACCCAAATAATAGGAAATTAAGCACTAAGACAATTTCTTGATCATAATGTTGTTAAAAGTGAAGCATTAGTCTTCTCTTGATGCTTGAGGCTTGCTTTTATCATCCCAAATCATGATCTAGCCGTTTATAGCCGTTGGAGATGTTTTGGAGCCGTTTGGAGCTGATTTCAAGGCATATTTCTTCTTTTGGTGCAGGCGGTATTGATACCCCTGAAACCGGTATCGAAACACCCTTGTTGGGAAATAGCCGTTGACCTGCATTTATGAATAGGTATCGATACCAGTATCGATACCGCTCCTAGCCGTTGGGGTTTTCATAAATTGTTTTGACCGTTGGGGGTGTTTAGAAACATGGTTCGAAACCAAACATCACAGTGGTGAAAGGGTATCGATACCGCTGTGATTTTGCCTTAGAAAACATGGCATTGATGAACAGGTATCGAAACACCTTGAAGGTGTATCGAAACACCTAGGTAAAAATCACTTCTTTGGTTTCTTTAAATCATTTAAAATACTTTCAAACTTTCTCAAAAACATCTTAAATATAATTTCAAGTAGTTTGGACATAAGAACCATTTTTGAAATCTTTTCAAATTAGTCCAAAACTAATTTTCAATTATTATTTCAAAACATTAGTTCTACATATTTTTATTATCTTATTAAAAAATAAAATAAACATTAAATATTAGTATATGTAGTTTTTATCTTTAGTAGTAGGCTTTAAATAACAAAAACTCTTTTTAAATGAAAAACTAAAGGGTAAACTAGATAAATGGTCATCGAACTTTTAAGTCAGATTTATTTTGATCACCAAATTTTTAAAATATTAAATAAAGTCATTCAACTTTTAGTTTACATTGGATAAAGTCACCTAACTTTTAGTTCGCATTAAATACGGTCCCTGCCATTATATACTGTTAAAAATTTTTGTTAAAATTTATTTTTCTTTAATAAAAGTAGGTAAACTACAACATTAATCACTCAACTTTCTTCTCACTCCTATTTTAATTACTAAAGTTCAATATTTTTTAATTTAATAACTTAACTTAAAAATTTTAGGAAATAATTTTTTATTTTTATATTAAATTTAACGTATTACTATATTTTATATTTTAGTAAGCAAAGTAAAAAAAATATTATTTGAATAAAAATATTTCAATTGTCCGATTTAATTGGTACAATATAAGATCGAGAATTGAATAATCTAAAATTAACAATCAATCAAAATAATTTTTAAAGATTAGCCAAACTCGATTTTGGTACAAATTTTTAAAATAAATTATTTTGATTCGGTTGCAGTTCACAATTTGTATTAAAATTGATTAAATAATCTTATCTATTTTGATTCGGAAAATAATTTTTTTATTTTTTCATATGAAATTTACCGTATTTCATATTTTAATAATAAAAATAAAAAATATTACTCAAATAAAAATATTTTAATTATCCGGTTTAATTAATATAATATAAGAACGAGAATTAAATTATATAAAAATAATAATTAATAAAAATAATTTTTTAAAGATTAATCAAATTCGATTTTTGTATAAATTTTTAAAATAAATTATTTTAATTCGGTCATGGTTCACAATTTTAACCGGAATTGATTAAATAATCTTATCTATTATATATAATATTTCTATATTTTATGTATTACAATGTCTTATAGTTTAATAGTTTTAGTAAAAACATTTCTCGATCTTATATTATATAATATTTTAAAATAAAAATTATATATTATAGATAATATCATTTAATCAATTCTGCTTAAAATTGTGAGCCATAACCGACTTAAAATAATTTATTTTAAAAATTTGTACCAAAATCGAGTTTGATTAATCTTTAAAATTTTATTTTGGTTAATTGTTAATTTTAGATTATTTCATTCTCATTCTTATGTTGTACTAATTAAATTAGTTAATTAAAATATTTTTATTCGAGTAATAATTTTTTACTTTACTTATTAAAATATAAAATATGATAATACAGTAAATTTAATATGAAAAAAAGTATTTCCCAAATTTTTAAATAATAATTGAATTTTTTAATTTGTATAACCATATCATTTGTGAGTGATTAAAATATGAATAATTTAAATGTTGAGTTATTAAATTAAAAAAAATCAACTTTACTGGTCAAAATAGGAGTGAGAAGAAAGTTGAGTGATGAAAGTTGTAGTTTACTCATTTTTTATTAAGAAAAATTAAACTTAACAAAAAAAAATAACAATGTATAACGGTAAGGACCGTATCGAATGAGAACTAAAAGTTGAGTGACCTTATGGAACGTAAATTAAAAGTTGAGTGACCTTATCGAATATTTAAAAGTTTGATGACCAAAATGAATCTAACCTAAAAGTTTAGTGACCATTTATGTAGTTTACCCAAAATTAAAAGCACATGTTTGGGACCCACTTTGCGCATTGAAAATGTAATGACGGGTAAGAAAAGATTGAAAAGAAATCATATGCATTGCAATACAAGAAATCCCATCTTTCTTAGGTGACACTTCAATTCTTGTGTTCAAGCGTGTTTAAAATTATTCGATTCAATAGATTTCATTTGATGACTAAAATAATCAATTATTTTTTTTTAAAATACTTGATTAAATCAGATATCCAATCAAAAATAATTAAATCTTAATCGATTTTTCTTAATTATCGAATACATAATCTAAATTAATTAATTTTAAACTATTTAATATATATCTAAAATTAAATTTAAATCACTAAATTATTTATATACTATTATTATTAATAATAAGTTTTGAAAAAATTAATATATTTTATTAATTTATTAATATTGAAAGAAAAACAAGAATAATATTTTTAATATCTCAATGGTGATAAATTTTAATATATATCTAAATATTTTAAATCTAACATCACTAAATTTTATATTTAATTATGTATTGTAAAATTTTATATTTAATACATAACATTTTATTAATTTTAAAATTAAAAAATAAAAAATATACCCCTCTGTCCTATAAATATTATATCTTATTGACTTTTTTTAGATTAAACTTTTTTAACTTTTGACTTTTGATTATTTAAAATTTATTATTAATAAAAGTATATGTTAAAAACCTCGAGTAGATTTTAAATATATAATTTTCAAAATTCAATTATTTAAAATATTTATATAATTATAGTCAAAGTTTTAAAAAAATACTTTCAAAAAATCAATAAGGTATATTATTTGTGAGACGAAGGAAGTATGAATCATGTACTACACTATTTCTTACATGATTAACCGAGTATCCAACTTTTACGGGTTCTTAATAACATTACCCGATGTAATTGGGCCAGAACACGGCCAACAAATAGATACCCAAAAGAATCAGATAATTGATTTTTCGGGTATCCGAAAATCCAGTACAGGTAATAACACCCAAATAACAAAAAGCTTTGCTTGGTATTCATCCAATCCGAAATCATCCCGACAGTCTGTCTTTTAAATTTATGATTTTAGTACTCCTTTCTCCTTTCTTGTTCAAAAAACAACAATTGAAATATGAAATGCATTATAACTTGATTTATGAAACTATTAGTTTTTTCATTTGCAGATTACATTACAAGAAGACATCAAAACAGAGGCAACAAGCAAAACCAGAACTATTATGACAGAATTCAATGCCAAATCATACGAAAAGGACTATTTATAAAAAAAAAAGGAAGGACAAGAGCAAAATGATGTGTATTCTTGCTCTCTAAATTCGAAACAACTGCCCTACTAGATGCCATCTAAATTATAAAAGCCTATATACTCTTTGAATCTTCAAGGCATATTCAGACCATTTATAAGCTACTGTGTCTGTGAGTACTACAAGTGTCTAAGGATCCTATATGAAACACAAGCTGACACAATATTCAAATTTGGGTCATTATATGGATTGATGAAAACATGAATGAAAAATGCAATAAACTAAATCATAACCTTATTAGGCGCTCTTCCTGGTGAAGCTCATATGTACAGAGGAAGAGCTCTTCCAGATAAAGAATGCAGTGCCTTCAATAAAAATTTTAAGTATCCGTTTACGGATTGCAAATTAACTAGAGCTTGAAACTCTGCCCCCCACCGATGTAGGGAAGCCTGTCAAACATAGTAAGCAATCAAAAAATCAGAGAAAAAACTACAAAACAATGGCAAAATATCCCAGAATCCGAAAAGGCGAAAACTGATTTGGCATACTGAAATGAAGAGTGTTTGAAAGAAATTCTCTCCATTTTGACCATGTTTCTGTTCATATTTGATGTCTTAAAAGACTACCATCAACTTATAAACCAACTAAAACTCTAACCCTATTCCAACCTTTGCTCGAACCCCAAACAAGAAACATAAAAGAAATTAAATATCTTCTAATTTCTTCCTTTACAACCATCATATTTTCATTATACCTCAATGTGCAAATACCCTACCAAGCTCCAAGATTTCCATAACCATCCCCTGCAAACACTATCACCAAACTATTTAAACCGTAGGCTTAAGAAAATAAAACAAGTTTAAAGAACCCAAAGTTAAAGAAACTTAGAGACAACCTTTAATATATGGGAATCTGTTCAGCATCTAAAAGCAGATTTATTTCTGCAAATAAACAAGTTCAAGAAATTTAAACGATTGAGCTAAGAAAATACTAATTGTAAACAAGTTAAAATGAAGATTTAGGTGAAGTAATATACCTTGACTGGAGCTTCTGCAATACGGTAAGCATCAGCCGTCGTACCAACCAGCCATAACCCAGGGAAAACATTCTAGAAACCCAAAGAAATGAAAGAAAAAGATTATGGGTTGATCAGAAAAATTATGAAAAACGAAAACCCAGAGAGATTTATCCTTACATCAAGCTGTTTCTGAATGTTCTTAGGCCTTTTCTTGGGTCTTCTGGAAGGTCTTGATCCCGTCATCACGAAGATATCTTCTTCAATCTCTTCTTTAGATAAAGCTATCCAGAACTTCCTTTTCTCTTTCTTTTCTGTAACCCCTCCATTCTCAGCCAAACCCCTTAATCTCATCGACTTCGGCGCTGCCGTTTCACTCGTCTTCTCCAATACCGATGTCAGTACTGCCGCCGACGTCTCCACCACAGCCTTACGAGGTCTCAAATTCCACGGTCTCTGCAACGCTTCCTCTTCCTCCTCCTCTTCTTCTTCAGCTTTGTTTCCTCGCGGATTTAAAGACTCTTGTTGTTGTTCTTCTTCTTCTCCGCGAGGGCTTTGTTTGATGGGTCTAGGTGGGGGAGGAAAGGATAAGCGGTGAATGCGGGCGGAGCGTGACCCAACACGCGTCGGACGAAGACGGTCGTGATCAGAGTCGGATTCTGGAGAACGTTGTTGGTCGGCGCTACCGTTCGAAGAACTTCCACCGCCATGGGTCCCCCATTTAAGAAACGGAAAGTTGAAATTGTGTAAAGGCTGTGACTTTACTGGTGCAGTAGCCATCGAGAATAGCCAAACGAAAACGAACAAAGGAGAGAACTACGCATAAAATAGAAAACTTATTAAAGGATAACAAATTGAGAAAGGAAACAGAACGCGGTGGAGAAAGTGGCGGAGCGAAGGAAGAGAAGCAGAGGAGGAAGAAGAAGTATCAAATATGTTTGTTGAAGAAAATAATCTTTTTATTTATTTATTTTCGTAGGTCACTTACACAAGAGAGCACCCGGGGACCCCCGTTTTGCTGGTATGACGATTTTAGGCTCGGTGTTCCATTTATTTACATTGTTACACAAATAGAAACGCGACTCGGTATTGCTACTTTTGACGGTTTGGCTTTAGGGTCAAAATTGGTAATAAATTTATGATAAATACTTATTATAATTAAAGATAAATATTTCGTCCTTCCTTTTTAATATGTCCGGTATGAAAAATTATATTATGATTTATTTTTGTCACGTAGATTAATCAATAAATACATATATTTAATTAATTTTTCTATCTTATTTTTTAACAAGTAAATCTTTATTAATATTAATTATAAAATAGATTTAAAACTATTTTTATTAAATGAAGTTCGTTTCGTAAAAATAATAAAAAAATAAGATAGAAATATTAATTAATTTGATACATTTAATTGGTTGATCTAATAGATGATGTGACGAGAACGACTCATGACATAATTTCTCGTTAAATATTAATTTTTTTAGTTAATTTTTTTAATTTTAAATCTATGATTTTAAATTTATAAAATATATTTTTAATTTATAAAAGTATAAATTAATATATTTTAAAAACTTTCAAGTAATTTAAAAATATATATTTTATAAAATTTAATAAATTAATATATTTAAAATAACTATGTCTATGATCAAAGTTAAAAAATGACTTTTAAAAATTAATATGGGACATATTAACGGAGACAGAGAAAATTTTATTTTTTAATATACTAGTATAATTAGAGGATAATTTTATTTTTATCTTTTTTGAGCATTTTAATCAAAAATTTAAATTTAAGTCTAAATACGATTCATAAATCTCCTATGATATTTGTAACACCCGACCCGGATGTTACATTGGGCCTCCGGCCCAAAACCTGTATTTCAAAATTTCCTTTCAAGGGCACAACAGATAAATCAAATTTAAGTCCAAATACGATTCATAAATCCATTAAATTAAAACGAAACCCAAAATAAGTTAAAGAAACCGGAGCTCCAACATATTACAGACCGTTTAAAACATTCGACCCAAATTTAAAATAAACAAAGTTACATTACATATGGTTCGACATAGTACAAGCTCACCAAATCTAATACATGTACTCTGACAACACGGTCGATGCTAAAATTCGAACCTTGATGGTGCTCCACGAACCGGCTTCACCTAACCTACGCACGAAAACATATTTCGAACGCTGAGCTACGAAAGCTCAGTGGGTACGCCGAACTCGGCCAACATCATGCATATCATAAGCAGTAGAACATAACATATAAAATATCATGCATGATATGATGATCTAGCATGCTTGCCTACCACATGGCATAAACAATGTATAATGACGCACACAGCATATACATATCAAATCACAAAATAACACACAAGAGTGAGGCCCGCGTCCACAGAGCATCGGGATCCTACACTCAGGATTGAGGACGCCCTCAAATCCTATGCCCGGAATGTTACATCGAACATCTTCGAACGAGGCCGCCCAACGTTCGGAAAGGGGTGGAGGCCGCCCAACCAACCCCATGCTCGGAATGTTACATCGAACATCTTCGAGTGAGGTCGCCCAACACTCAGAATAAAAGTCTTCAAACATCATCCGGCATGTTACATCGGATGGCCTTCGACGTGTTGCAAAACTTATGGGTATCCGGATTTCCAACAAACAAGGACTCGAAACACATAAACGATCCACATAGGATCCTCACAACAAAACATATCAAGGCTTAACATGACTTAGACTTTCGAGGTTAACATCATCAAATTCATGTGTACAATTCATTGCATCGATTATAAGATTCATTATAACATTTAATTCTCTTTTCGAACCTCAAACAATACTTATCTTGCCAAGTTTTCGCAGGGCTATCGATACCCTTATGTAGGGTATCGAACCACCCTGCCTCGATACCCACCCAAAGAAGGCATCGAACCATGGGTATCGATACCAGTATCGATACCCTTTGACCATTTTCAAAGTCAACAAAAGGGGACCCTCCAGCATCGATACGGGTATCGATGCCATTATGCCACTAGAGGTCCCGGTATCGAACCTTGGTTCGATACACCTGGCCACTTAGCCAAAATCCACTTATGGGTATCGTTACCGGTAGCTCGAGTATCGATACCCCTGCACGAAAAACAGGTTTGCACATAGAAATTTCTAAGGATTCTTCCCCCAACATTAATCTATTTGATTCTAAAGTGTTCCTATAAGTTCTTAGGGATGTTTAAGACGTCTTAGCACGATTTTTCAGCCATTTAACTCACTAGTACCATTTCTACCATTAATGCATACCAAGCTCAAACCAAGCAAAATCAAGCATACATACATGAATCTATATGCTATGCAATCTACCATGACATGTATAATGTAAGAACAAGTTGGGAGTACCAACCTTAGCAAGCACAACAGCAAAAACGACCTTCCTTCCCTTCTTCAAGCTTTTTCCTTACCCAAGCTCTTGGAAGATTCTCCCACTTGTTTCTCTACAAAGGGGAAGATAAGAAGTGAATTAGACACCAAGATGATGATTCTTAGAGTCTAAAACACTAGAAAAACTAAGGTTAACACCCTCTAAAACCTATTCCTGAACTCAACCTAAACCCCCACTAAAACCTCTTCTTCCACCAAACGTGGCAAGCCAAACTTTGTTTTATAGATCCATATCAGCTCTACAACTTTCTCTTCATCCTAAAAACGAGATTTTAAACCAATCTCACCAAGATCTTACCTTTCTTTTCACCTTAAACTTTGGTTGAAGAAGATGATAGGAAAAAGAAAAACGTCCTGCACTTATGACCTCACTTCTGCAGAAACAACACCCCAAACCCCTCTATTCAACTTATTTTGGAATTTACCAAAATGCCCTCAGCCCTTAACTTAAGCCCAACACAACCACTCAAGACCCAACAAACTAGGCCTAAACCACTCCACTCGGACCCAAAACTAAAGCCCAAACTCTCGGGTTAACCCGACACACTAAACCGAGAACCCAGGTCGTTACAACTCTCCCCTCCTTAAAGAAATTTCGTCCTCGAAATTTACCTATCAGGAAGAGATGAGGATGCTGAGCTCTCATGTCTTTCTCCGCTTCCCACGTTGCTTCTTCTATTCCATGGTTTCTCCACAAAACCTTCACCAAAGGTATGCATTTGTTCCGAAGCTCCTTAACTCCTCTATCCAAGATCCCTATAGGTCTTTCCTTATAAGTCAGATCTGCATTGACTTCGATTTCCTCAAGCTGAACCACATGCGACGGATCGGAACGGTAACGTCTCAACATGGACACGTGGAACACATCGTGTATACGTGCCAACTCCGGAGGCAAAGCTAGACGATACGTTACCGGTCCAACCCTCTGAAGAACCTCATAAGGCCCTATGTACCTGGGACTCAACTTCCCTTTACGACCAAACCGGATGATCCTTTTCCACGGAGATACCTTGAGAAACACCTTCTCACCAAGCTCATACTCGATGTGCTTACGCTTCTTATCCGCATAAGCCTTTTGTCTGTCAAAAGCTGCTTGCAACCTCTCCTTGATGATCTGAACTTTCTTCGTTTCCCTAACAAGCTCCGAACCCACTATCTTTCTCTCATTAAGCTCTGTCCAACACAAAGGTGTCCTACACCTACGCCCGTACAAAGCCTCGAAAGGAGCCATCTTGATGCTTGACTGATAACTGTTGTTGTACGCAAACTCTACCAACGGTAACTGCTCTTCCCAACTACGAGAAAAGTCCATAGCACAACACTGAAGCATATCCTCCAAGATCTGGATAACTCTCCCAGACTGTCCATCGGTCTGAGGATGAAAAGCTGTACTGAAGTGCAACTTATTATCTAAAGCCTCATGGATAGACCTCCACAACCTCGTCGTGAACCTCGGATCCCTATCCGATATGATCGATGAAGGTACCCCATGCAACCTCACGATCTCCTTGATGTACAACTGAGCCAACTTTTCTAAACTGTAGTCCATCCTTACCGGTAAGAAGTGAGCCGACTTGGTCAACCGGTCAACTATAACCCATATAGCATCATGTTTTCTCAACGTCAACGGTAACCCGGTGACGAAATCCATGGTCACTCGATCCCACTTCCACTGTGGAATCTGGATAGGCTGAAGCAAACCTGAAGGAACCTGATGTTCCGCTTTCACCTACTGACACGCTAGACACCTAGTCACAAACTCTGACACATCTCTTTTCATTCACGGCCACCAAAAGAAAGGACGAAGATCCTGATACATCTTGTTACTACCCGGATGAACAGAAAACGGACTACGGTGAGCTTCTCTCAAGATACGATCCCTCAGATCCTCTAAAGCTGATACACACAACCGACCTTGAAAGTACAAGAACCCACCATCCCGTACCTCAAAGTCTGACAACTCACCTCTCTGAACAGCCTCTAACTGAGCAACCAACTCCTCGTCTAACACCTGTGCTCTCTTTATCTCCTGAACAAGCGTGGGCTCCACACGCAACTCTGCCAACAAACCTTCATCATCTGCCATCCTCAACCGAGCAAACAAAGCTCTCAAGTCCAACATGGACTTCCGACTCAAAGCATCGGCGACCATGTTCGCCTTACCGGGATGATACTCTATGACACAGTCATAGTCCTTCAACAACTCTATCCACCGACGCTATCTCAGATTCAACTCTTTTTGGGTAAGCAGATACTTTAAACTCTTGTGGTCGGTGTAGATGTAGCATTTCTCCCCGTAGAGATAATGCCTCCAAATCTTCAAAGCGAAGATAACCGTTGCAAGCTCAAGATCATGTGTAGGATAGTTCCTCTCATGGGGTTTCAACTGCCTTGAGGCGTAAGCAACCACCTTACCCTCTTGCATAAGCACACAACCTAACCCATTCAAGGAAGCATCACTAAACACCATATAATCCTTTCCCGGTTCCGGTTGCGTCAAGACTGAAGCCTCTGTCAGATAAGCCTTAAGCTGCTCAAAACTCTGTTGTCTTTTTTCATTCTACACAAACGGGACACCTTTTTGAAGCAACTTGGTCAAAGGTGCCGCTATGATCGAAAAACCCTTAACAAACCTTCTATAGTATCCGGCAAGCCCAAGAAAACTACGGACTTCCGATACATTCCTTAGTGGCTTCCACTCTACCACCGCTTGGATTTTTTGAGGATCTACTCGGATTCCATCCGCTGCAACTATGTGGCCAAGAAACGCCACCTTAGACAACCAAAACTCACACTTACTAAACTTGGCGTACAAACGCCTATCCCTCAAAACCTGAAGAACCACTCTAAGGTGATAGTCATGCTCCTCCACCGAGCGTGAATACACCAAGATGTCATCGATGAACACAACCACAAACTGATCTAGATACGGCTGAAAGATCCGGTTCATCAAGTCCATGAAAGCTGCAGCTGTATTCGTGAGCCCAAACGGCATCACTAAGAACTCATAATGCCCGTACCGCGTCCTAAAAGCGGTCTTTTGGACATCCTCTTCCACCACCTTCAACTAGTAATACCCTGACCTCAGATCTATCTTAGAAAACACACGAGCGCCCCTCAACTGGTCAAACAGGTCATCGATCCTAGGCAAAGGGTAACGATTCTTGATCGTGACCTTGTTGAGTTGACGGTAGTCGATGCACATCCTCATCGATCCGTCCTTCTTCTTCACAAACAAAACCGGTGCTCCCCACGGTGACACACTCGGTCGAATAAAACCTCTCTCAAGCAACTCTTGGATATGTTGCTTCAACTCTCTCATCTCCGCCAGTGTCATACGATACGGCGCTATGGACACCGGTGCCGTACCCGACAAAACCTCTATCCGAAACTCCAACTCACGATCGGGTGGTGAACCGGGCAACTCCTCCGGAAACACATCGGGGTACTCACAGACTATCCTCAAACTCTCTAAAGCTGGACTCTCAGCGCTTACATCTACCACGTGAGCTAATAAAGCCTCACAACCGTGTTGGATCAACCTCTGAGCTGACAAAGCTGACACAACATTCGCTAAACACGGGTTTCTCTCACCCCTCACAACAAGCTTAGAACCATCCGCAACTCGAAGCTTTAAACTCTTAGATCTGCACCCCAAACTCGCATCATGTTCGAACAATCAATCCATACCAAGGATTGCGTCGAACTCCTAAAACGGCAAAACCATGAGTTCGGCCGGGAAGATAGATCCTTGTACCTCGATCGGACACCTCCAATAAACCTTATCCACCAACACATCTAACCCCAACGGACTGGTTACACGGACCCCTACCTCTAGATCTTCCGCTGGCAACCCTCATTGCTCCGATATCCCACTACGGATATACGAGTAGGTAGATCCTGAGTCCACAAGAGCAACTATAGGGACATAAAACAAACTGAACGTACCTGAGATCACATCTGTCGCAGCACAGTCCTCTTGTGCCCTCACCGCATACTGTCTTGACGGTGCTCTAGCAGTGGACTGAAAGGTGCCTCCTGATGCGTGGCTAGCTCCGCCACGTGAGAACCCACGACCCCTCTGAGCCTGAAACACGGTCCTTTGTGCCTGACCTGGTGGTGACATCACAACCTCGGGACAGTCCCTCACAAGATGATCTGATGACCCACACTGAAAGCAAGCTCTAGCATTGCCCCAACACTCTCCTCGGTGGGTCTGACCATAACGTCTACAAGTCTGAACACTGACGCTCCTCTATAAACTCTCTGGGCCCCCAGCAGAAGAAGACACAGACTACCTCCTACGTCCCACTGACTCTGATCTCTGGTTCGACCTTGAACCCTGATTCGCTGCTCCTCTACTCTGGTTCCAACGGCTCCTACTCCTACCGGACTAAGACTGAGAGTTACCCGCATGACTCTGACTAGCTCCACCAGTGACTCCCTGGCCAACAGACGGCCCATAGGTCAAACCCTGAACCTGCTCCAACGACACTCGCAGCCAACTCAGAAAACACCTTAGGCGGTGCAACAGTGAGATAAGTCTGGATCTCCTTCCTCAGACCTCTCAAGAACCTCTTACATCTCATCTTCTCTGTAGCAACAAACTCTGGTGCATACCGGCTCAACTGAAGGAACTCCTTCTCATAAGCAAAGACCGAACGGTTCCCCTGAACAAGATGGGTAAACCGCTCCCTCAAGGTGTCGATGTGAGTCTCACCCACATACTTGCCCTCAAACTCCTCAAGAAAGTCCTCCCACTTAGGATGATGAGGATACCAACCTTGCTCAACTATCTCCCACCACTCTCTCGCGTTGCCCTTCAGAAGCGACAACACACACAACAGCTTATCCTCTGACCTCAACCTCATCTGTCTCATTATCCATCTGGTGTCATGCAACCACTGATCAGCCTGTACGGGATTGTCCTATCCCGTACCAAAGAAGTCCACAGCTCCCAGTCTTCGCACCCTCTCAACCGGTGCCTCACAAGGCGTAGAAGATGGCCTCGGTATAGCTCTCACTATCCTGCGCAGAGTACGGTTCAACTAAGCAAAGTAGTTGGCCCCTTAACCAACTGCATCATCCGATGACACCTCCTCATCGGGCTCATACTCATAGTCGGAGTCTCCACCACGAGAACCCCGGCTTTCCTTCTGATCCCGCACACGTCTCGGCATACTAACCACCTCTGCACGAACAACAACAACAACAAACAAGAGTACACCATCAGAATTTCAACTTTAAGGAAAGTACGATATCGACTTGTGGGCATGTACTTGTCTAACACCTATCTAACACACTAGACTCCCCCAGGGACTTCTTAGAACCGACTCAACCTAAGCTCTGATACCACTAAATGTAACACCCGACCCGGATGTCACATTGGGCCTCCGGCCCAAAACCTGTATTTCAAAATTTCCTTTCAAGGGCCCAACAGATAAATCAAATTTAAGTTCAAATACGATTCATAAATCCATTAAATTAAAACGAAAGCCTAAAATAAGTTAAAGAAACCGGAGCTCCAACATATTACAGACCGTTTAAAACATTCGACCCAAATTTAAAATAAACAAAGTTACATTACATAGGGTTCGACATAGTACAAGCCCACCAAATCTAGTACATGTACTCTGACAACACGGTCGATGCTGAAATTCGAACCTTGATGGTGCTCCACGAACCGGTTTCACCTAACCTACGCACGAAAACATATTTCGAACGCTGAGCTACGAAAGCTCAGTGGGTACGCCGAACTCGGCCAACATCATGCATATCATAAGCAGTAGAACATAACATATAAAATATCGTGCATGATATGATGATCTAGCATGCTTGCCTACCACATGGCATAAACAATGTATAATGACGCACACAGCATATACATATCAAATCACAAAATAACACACAAGAGTGAGGCCCGCGTCCACACAGCATCGGGATCCTACACTCAGGATTGAGGACGCCCTCAAATCCTATGCCCGGAATGTTACATCGAACATCTTCGAACGAGGCCGCCCAACGTTCGGAAAGGGGTGGAGGCCGCCCAACCAACCCCATGCTCGGAATGTTACATCGAACATCTTCGAGTGAGGTCGCCCAACACTCAGAATAAAAGTCTTCAAACATCATCCGGCATGTTACATCGGATGGCCTTCGACGTGTTGCAACACTTATGGGTATCCGGATTTCCAACAAACAAGGACTCGAAACACATAAACGATCCACATAGGATCCTCACAACAAAACATGTCAAGGCTTAACATGACTTAGACTTTCGAGGTTAACATCGTCAAATTCATGTGTACAATTCATTGCATCGATTATAAGATTCATTATAACATTTAATTCTCTTTTCGAACCTCAAAAAATACTTATCTTGCCAAGTTTTCGCAGGGGTATCGATACCCTTATGTAGGGTATCGAACCACCCTGCCTCGATACCCACCCAAAGAAGGCATCGAACCATGGGTATCGATACTGGTCAACAAAAGGGGATCCTCCAGCATCGATACGGGTATCGATGCCATTATGCCACTGGAGGTCCCGGTATCGAACCATGGTTCGATACACCTGGCCACTTAGCCAAAATCCACTTATGGGTATCGATACCGGTAGCCCGAGTATCGATACCCCTGCACGAAAAATAGGTCTGCACATAGAAATTTCTAAGGATTCTTCCCCAACATTAATCTATTTGATTCTAAAGTGCTCCTATCAGTTCTTAGGGATGTTTAAAACGTCTTAGCACGATTTTTCAGCCATTTAACTCACTAGTACCATTTCTACCATTAATGCATACCAAGCTCAAACCAAGCAAAATCAAGCATACATACATGAATCTATATGCTATGCAATCTACCATGACATGTATAATGTAAGAACAAGTTGGGAGTACCAACCTTAGCAAGCACAATAGCAAAAACGACCTTCCTTCCCTTCTTCAAGCTTTTTCCTTACCCAAGCTCTTGGAAGATTCTCCCACTTGTTTCTCTACAAAGGGGAAGATAAGAAGTGAATTAGACACCAAGATGATGATTCTTAGAGTCTAAAACACTAGAAAAACTAAGGTTAACACCCTCTAAAACCTATTCCCGAACTCAACCTAAACCCCCACTAAAACCTCTTCTTCCACCAAACTTGGCAAACCAAACTTTGTTTTATAGATCCATATCAGCTCTACAACTCTCTCTTCATCCTAAAAACGAGATTTTAAACCAATCTCACCAAGATCTTACCTTTCTTTTCACCTTAAACTTTGGTTGAAGAAGATGATAGGAAAAAGAAAAACGTCCTGCACTTATGACCTCACTTCTGCAAAAACAACACCCCAAACCCCTCTATTCAACTTATTTTGGAATTTACCAAAATGCCCTCAGCCCTTAACTTAAGCCCAACACAGCCACTCAAGACCCAACAAACTAGGCCTAAACCACTCCACTCGGGCCCAAAACCGAAGCCCAAACTCTTGGGTTAACCCGACACACTAAACCGAGAACCTAGGTCGTTACAATATTCATGCACTTTCCTGCAACATAAGATAGGGTTAAATATCTATTTTTCAAAGGAGTAAAATTTTGATATTTTAAATTTAAATTTTAAATTTTTATCTTAATTCTAAAAAAATGAAACCCTAAATTTAAATTTTTTTACTATAAATTTTAAATACTAACCTTAATTTTTAAACCTTATAATAAAAACATTTAAATTTTAAAGTTTGAATTAGAATTATAATCCTTAAAATTAAAATACACGATACATAGGAAAACGACACTTAAAAGTCGGCTAAATGAAGGCTGACCGGTTTACCCCGTCATTTTTTGTACATAATTTGTTACGAATTATGTACACAATTTCTTATACAAATTATAAGAAAAAAGGTATATACATAAAGTGTTACGAACGTAAGAATTTGTGTACATACATAAATCCTTACAAATATTGTAGGAAAACGGTATATACATAAAATGTTACAATGTAATGATTTGTGTACATATACAATTTACTACGAGAAAACATAATTTTTTCAAAAACTATAAGAATTTGTGTATATACACAAATTATTACAAAGTATACATAAATCCTTACAGAAATTGTAAAAAAAAAAAGATATATACCGAATTTCTTACACATACTCACCATGAGCTAAATGAGGTCAACTTAATATAAGGATTTGTGTACATACACAATTTATTACGAGAAAACATAATATGGTACAAAAAATGTAAGATTTTGTGTATATACACAAATTAATCACTACAAAGTATACACAAATCCTATTAAACCCGAAACTCATTATCTTTTAAGGGTCGCTACAGGAGCATTGCCCACAATGGAACCTAGAAAACTCTCCTTAATAAAGAAAGCTAGTAAAATATTGACCTGAAATGCTTCTAGGGCAACCATGGTGATCTCCAACTCTAGGAGTTGACGAGATAATCTTTTGACAGGAATAAGGTGTATAATCCTGTAATAACCATCTAATTATCATGATTAGATGAAATTACAATCCAAACCAAAGTTAAAAAAATGAAATCTACAAAATCTAAATCTGAGACACACACATTACAGTTTTACAATGGGATAAGATGGTATCTTACTGTTTTCTTCCCTTCTCTTCCATAATTATGGCGTATGTTGTATGCATATTCCTTGTAAAACCTCTCAGCACTAACTTATAAGAAATAATTTAGGGTTAATTATCCAGTATTCCACTGTATGGACATCAAGAAATAAAGCACCGAAATTTATAAAATACTAAAATCAAATAAAGTGTCACGATATTCAGATATTTCATAGCAACAGGGGGTTATCAAATGCACATGGTTAGAGGTGTAACTTAAAGAAGAACCAAGGAAAGGAAGTTAATTTAAGTCCTGAAATTCCTTTCAACATCGGAATTCTAGTTTTAAGTTAAAATAACAGAGGCAACTAGGAGAAAGATTAGATTCAAAGATTGGAGAAGAAGGGTTTGAAAAAAGGGGTTATTGGGTTTGGAATAGGGATGTAAAAAGCTGACTCAACCTGAAAACTCAACTAAAAACTGTTCGAGTCATAACCTGGTTTGATCCGAGGATAAAATGACCCGAACTCGATCTGTATCCGAATGTTATTGATCCGAACCCGAGTTTGACCTGTTACTGTAGTAACCGAACCCGAACTGTATCCGATCGAGAATGACCCGAACCCGATTTTAATCTATTATTGTGTACCCTAAACCCAACCTGCATCCGACTGAAACTAACCCGAACCCTAGTCCGACTAGGCAGATAACCGATATTACCCGACTGAATCGACTCGAGATTTTACCCGACCTGTTTTGAACCCGACCTGATAAATGACCCGACTTGCTATTGACCCGAAATAACATTAACAAGACTTAATATTTACATGACATATAAATAAATATATCTATGATTTGATGAATTTAAAATATTATTAAATATAATTAGGCTTTAAAAAATAGTATTACATATGTAATTAAATTAATTTATTTATTATTTTATTTAATTTTAATGTATTTAATTTTAATTATAATTTTAAATTAATATTTAATTAAGTTAAACTAACTTATTGAACTTAGGATTAATTAAGCTAAATTAAAATATAAAAATATAAATTAAAAACATAATTAAAAGAATTCTAAAATCAAATGTATATTTATATTAAATTAATCTAAATTATAACTCAATTAAATTAATCAAAACAATTAATAAAAAAAGCAATTGATAAAAAAAGAGTGAAAAATAAAATTTTGGATGGAAATAAACCATTTATTTTTTAAATTTAAAATTAATTTACTTTTAGTGTAAAATTTTTGAAGGGATATAAGTTTCTCAAAATTTTGGAGGGAATTAGAAATAAATTTTGATTATTATATAAAAAAGAGTAAAAAGATCAAATTTTGAAGGGAAATAAACCACTCATTTTTTAAGTTTGAAATTACTTTACTTTTAATGTAAAAATTTTAGAGGATGTAAGTTTCCCAAAATTTTAGAGGGAGTTAGAAATAGATTTGATTATTATATAAAAAAAGAGAGAAAAAACAAAATTTTGGAAGAAATAAATATATAGTAAATTTATTATTATTATTATTATTATTATTATTATATAATCAAATAATAAAATTTGATTAAATATAATCAATTAAAAATATAAAAAATGGAGATTAAATTTAGATATTCATTTGACATTTTTTTTGGTCGGGTAAAAAATTCCTTATATTTTTATTTAGGTCGCGTCTAAAAAATCGAATCTCACATCACTCTAAACTTTATTTTACAATCATTTCAATTGGTTTTGATCAATCGAAAATTAAGTTTTAAATTTTATTTTTTATTCGACTTGGTTCTCATTTAATTAAAATCAGATTATATATTTTAAAATTGTTTCAATTTAATAATAGGGAATTAGTTTATTAATTGAAGAATTAATCTTAGAGAACTAATTTACTAATTTGGGCTTAGAGGATTAGTGTTGGGTTTAAAGAATTAATAATATACATACATTAATTCATAAATAAATTAAATTCAATTCATATATTATTAAAGTATATATATTATATATATTAAAGTATATATTATAAGTATATCATATATGTATTAAACTATATTATATACATAGTATATATTAATGTATATGTCTAGTATATATACATATACATAAATATTAATATATATTATATACATATATTAATATATATTATATAGTATATAAGTATACATATACTTACATATATACTTATATATTCTATACATATACGTATATACATATTATATATTTATATATATATATAATATTATATATTTCATATTTTCATATATAGTATACATTTCATATTTTCATATATAGTATCATTCTATATATAGCATAAATTTTATATTTTCATTTTTGAAATATATTAAATTATATTATATAGATATAAATTATAATGTATTAAAGTATATTAAAATTAAAATTCTCATCGAATTTAACTATTATTAATTTATAATTTTTACATTTTAGTCCTTATAACTTTATTTTTTTTTCAAATTGACTACTATTTGTTTTTCTAATTTAGTTTAGTGTTTTTAATAAGATGATATTTTATTTTATTAATGTTTATCCTTTTTAATTTAAAACTTTATTCTTTTTAGTTTAATGTTTATTTTTATTAATTTTTTATTTTTGTAATTTAGTCCAATTTTTAAGATATGAATCATTTGATGATATTTTTGTTTAGTCTAGTGCGTAATATTTATTTTTAATGGGATTCATGTTAATTAAAGATGTTAGATATTAAATAATTAATTTGAAATGAATGATCAACCTTTCAACCCAAAGTCTATCTATTATTTACTTAATTACTTATTTGTATCAAACTCAAACTTAATAAATTTAATTAATATGAATTTAAAACCCGAATTAATTCGACCTAAAATAAAACCGACTTGAAATGAACCCGACCTGAAATGCAACCGAACTGAAATGAACCCGACCTGAAATCTACCCGAACTAAAATGAACCTGTCAATTATCTGATTTGGACCCGAACCGTTTGAACCCGACCTGTAATTGACCCGACCTAAAATAGACTTAACCTGAAATGGACCTGCACCCGACCCGAATCGAGTCAAAACATCAAATCAACCCTAAATGACTTGTATCTTATTTTACCCGACCTGATAATACCCGACCTAAAACTCAATCGAGTAACTGTTTTTACATCTTTGGAAGAGAGAATCTCACTTAGAGTGAATTTTGTAATTTTTTAAGAAGGGTAACCGACTTATTTTTGGAAAATAAATTTTCAATATTTTTTATTTTAATCAAACGGTTAATAAAGATGAGATTTAATCCAACGACCAAAATCAATTGACCGTTTATTAAACGTTAATTAACACGTCGGTTTTTAGAACACCTCATAATCTATGTATCATAATTTTAAAATTAAAATACACGATAATCTATGTATTACTCCTATTTTTTTCTTTTTTTAAAAAAGAAAATGGAAAGAGTTAGGGGTGTTTAAACGGTTAATTCGGTCGGTGACCGAACCAAATTATCAAAAACCGAATTAAATAAATTTTTAAAATCTTTAACCGTTAACCGAACCGAACTTTTTTTGAAATATATTAACCGAACCGAACAAATTTCAGTTAATTCGGTCGGTTTTCGAATTAACCAAAATTTATTAATTTTCTTATTCAAAGTTATTACACAATAAAAATCATTGAAAATACTTTTTAATTTACGAAGATAAATTGATATTTAATTTAAATAATATCTAATCATAGATAAAAATATTAGAATTTTAGATTAAATATTATGATAAAACAAAACAAGTTGGATATGGGCTTAATAATAATATATATTGTATATTTAATATTTATTATATTTCGGCTAATTCGGTTAATTAACCCGTTTCGAATCGAACTAACCGTTAACAAAACTTTTTAAAAAACTTTAACCACTCACCGACCGAACAAAGTTCGGTAGCCGATCTTTTTAACCAAATTAATTCGGTTTAATCGGTTAATTTGGTTTAGCCGATCATTTGAACACCCCTAGACACAGTCACGTTTCGGTCAACTCCTCGCAGCAAAAGCGTGATTACGCACACCAACTTTTGTAGAGATCAACGGCTAAAAATTAAATACATTAATCTCCAAAGTAAACTCTGCGAAGCAGTAGATCATTAAAATTCCTTTGTAAATAAATAAAATAAAGGGTAAACTACCCCAGTGACCATCCAACTAATTGGGGATATCTATTTTGGCCACCTAATAAAAGAACTCGTCAATCAGGTCACCTAACTTTTAAACCCTACCTATTTTGGTCATTGTCGTTAAATTTTTTAAGGAAAAATTAACAACAGTGACGTGACAGTTAATTTTAAAATTAGGATTAAATTAAAATAATAAATAAATTACAAGGATTGAATGTGTAATTATATAGATTTTATTTAACTGCCACATCAGTTCTGTTAATTTTTCCGTCAGAATTTTAACGACAGTAACCAAAACAGGTAGAGTTTAAAAGTTAGGTGACCTGATTGACGAGTTCTTTAATTGGATGACCAAAATAAGTATCTCCAATTAGTTAGGTGGTCACTTATGTAGTTTACCCTAAAATAAATACAAGGTATATGGGTAATTGGGTATCCCTCTCTTCTCTCTCCCATCTCCTAACGCTGACAGAAAAATAAAACAATAAAGGATTGTTTTTTTGTTCAAAAGCAAACCCCTAATCCACATGCGGTTCGGATCCGGACGATAAAAGATCCGATTGAAATTTATCCCTTCTCTGATCTGATACCAAACGAACCTACCCGGCCGTGAAGAATGACGCGTCGCTGCTCGCATTGTAGCCACAACGGGCACAACTCTCGGACATGCCCAAACCGAGGGGTTAAACTTTTCGGAGTCCGGTTGACTGACGGGTTGATTCGGAAGAGCGCCAGTATGGGCAACTTAAGTCAATATTCCGGGTCGAGTTCTGGCGCGCATAACGGGAATGGGTCGGGTTCGCCCGGTGAGGGGCCGGATCACGCCGACGGTTATGCTTCCGAGGATTTCGTCCCCGGGTCATCTTCGAGTCGTGATAGGAAAAGAGGTTTCGATTTTTTTTTGAAGGATTTGCTTTACTTTCCTTAATATTATTTGCTTTATTGTTTTAAGTTTTGAAGTTTTTTTCTGGTTATTTAATTTGAAACTTTAGCTTATAGTTAATAGTTAATTTTCTTTAGGTTACAGTCAGTTGGGTTGTTGAATAAAGAATTGGGTATCTTTTATATGCCTGATGTTTTTCTACACTGTTCTTGATTTGGATGATCCTTTAGAAGTTTGAGCATAGAATGATGGTCTTAGTACTCTGTGTGGCAATGGCTACTGGCTGGGTGATTCCTTTCCTGTTAAGGGTTTGTTGAAGCAATAGGATAAAGCACTGGAATTCTTGAATCCAACTTATATTTGTTTCACAGGTGTTCCTTGGACAGAAGAGGAGCATAGGATGTTTCTTCTCGGTTTGCAGAAGCTCGGAAAAGGTGATTGGCGTGGAATCTCTCGCAATTATGTTATATCAAGGACTCCGACTCAAGTAGCTAGCCATGCTCAGAAATATTTCATCAGGCAGTCCAATGTTTCCAGGAGAAAAAGACGTTCTAGCCTTTTTGATATTGTGGCGGATGAAGTTAGTACCGTTCCCTCAATAGTCTATAATCATGCAAACAAATCTGACACTGTTATTCTAATTATATTTGTCCTTAAGAATGAACCAGTGATTCGAGTATGGACGTGCTATTGAGATTCCTTTGATTTTCCGGGAAGATTTTTCTTCTTTATCTTCTAAAATTTATAAGAAGTTCACTTTTTCATGAGAATATTATGTTCTGTTGAAATAAGCCTGCTTTCTAATATCAGAAGGGGAAGCTGCAGTTTTTAACATTATATTACTGTTTTTTCTGGCTGTGTTTGGTTATTTTATTGTACTTCTTCGAGAGATAATCGGTTTATATTGAATTATTTCCCATGTCAATACTAATATATTTTTCAGTTGATTTGTTTTCGTGCATGGCATCTGGTGCTATAGTACCATTTTCACTGCTTTTCTTGTTGTCTAAGTTACCTTTTTCTTGTTTATATCTTGCAGGCTGGTGACATTCCAATGGTATCACAGGATATGTTTCCAGAAAATCATCCAGAGTCTGAAGCACCGAACACCGGCCAATTGCCTATTCCTCCTCCCTTGGATGAAGAAGATAAACCAATGGATGGGGAAAGTTTTCCTCAAAAGTCGGAGAGCTCGCAGCCCTGTTACCCAGTATTATATCCTGCCTACTTCCCACCATTCTTTCCGTATTCATTTCCATATTGGATGGTATATAACACAGAACCAACCAAGGACACACATGAAGTGGTCAAGCCAACAGCAGTACATTCGAAGAGCCCGATCAATGTTGATGAGCTGGTAGGCATGTCAAAGTTGAGTTTGGGAGAAACAATTGGTGATAATGGCTCATTGTCTCTTTCATTAAAACTGGATGGTTCATCTAGACAGTCTGCTTTTCATGCCAACCTAGTAATCTAAGCATGGATTCAAGTGGGAACTCGATCCAGGCGGTTTAAGATCAAGTTGATCTGAACCTAACATGTTAGGTTAGCTCAGGGGTTGTGAGCAGCACAGGTTTGTAGTTAACAGAAGACTAATACTTAACTCTGGTTTGGATTTAGTTCAACTCAGTAAGTTTTTTTTTTCTTCCTGTTTTCAGTAACATGATCCCTTGTTTAGCATTAGGTTTAAATCTTACATTAGATTTGTTGTCTGATCTAAGTTGAAAATAACAAAAAAGAAATGAAAATCTCTTAATTTTAGTGGGTGTTTGGGTACACAATGTAATTGCTTAAAATCATGTCAATGATTTCTTTTGGTGAAAACATTTATTTATTACTATTTTAATGATACACAGTTAGTTTAAAATTTTAACATACTCCCTCCGTCCCATATAAGAAGTCTAGTATTGACTTTTTAAAGTCAAAATTTTTAAACTTTAACCATATTTATTTTAAATATTTTAATTTATTAAATTTTATAAAATATATATTCTTAAACTACTTGATTAGAGGTTTCTAAAATATATTTTTTTTTATATTTTTATCAATAATAGATTTAAAGTTATAATGAGTCAAAATTAAAAAAAATTGACCAAAAAAAATCAATACTGGACAAATAAAATGGGATGGAGGTAATAATATTAAAATAATACCACTATTATTTTTTTGTCTATATTATTTTAATTATCGGTTTTAAAAAATACATTTGAAAAATCTTAAAAATATCTTATATTGTTTTATTTTATGAGTTTATCGTATATGAGATTGAATCTTGATATAAAAATATAATAACTTCTTAATTAAAAAAAGGGTAAAGTACAACAAAGATCACTTAATTTGGGTATAGTTACATTTGGGTCACCTCATTATTAAAAGTTACATTTAGGTCACTCGTTTATGGGTAAGGTTACATTTGGGTCACTCAATTATTAAAGGTTACATTTGAATTATTCAATTATAAGTAAGGTTACATTTGGGTCACTTTTCATATTTGAAAAAATACATCAATTTGATCATTTTTCTTCTAAATCACTTGTATATCCTTGTTAACATTAGAGTACTTCATTTGAAATCATTAATTAATCTAATATACGAATTGATAAAACTTTTTTTCAAATATGAAGAGTGACCTAAATGTAACCTTACCCATAAATGAATGACCTAAATGTAACTTTCAGTAATTAAGTAACCCAAATATAACCATATCCATAATTAAGTGATATTTGTTACAGTTTACCCTAAAAAAATAAAATATTAAAGGAAAGTCCTATGTTCGAACTTTGAACCTTTAAAATATAACAAAGACCCTAAACTTTACTTCAAAGTAAAGATTTAATATATATATATATATATTATAAAAAAATATTTAGGTTAATTTAATTAAAATTAATTATTTTTAGTTTAGAAAAATACATTAATTATAACATAAATAAAAATATTATAATAATATATTTATGGCACCAATTAAAATATATTGCTTTTAGAAAAATATATTTATAATTTATGTTACAATGAAAGATTAATGATGAAAAAAGTAAAATAATAATATATTAATTATAACTTAAATTATAAAAATAATATATTTATAAAAATAATATTTGTTCGGATCATTTGTACATTAAATGATTACAAATTAGTCCATGTTTGATTATAAGGTCTCATACATATTTTTAATATGAACGAAGGCAAATCGAAGAATTTTATATAGCAAGGTTAAAGTTAACTATGAAGTACGAAGATTCTTATATTACTACAATAAATAGAGTTAATTTTAATATTTTCTATGAAAAATTATATATTAACTCTTTAAAACCTCATTTAATTCTTTAAAAATTTATACCTAAAAATTAAATAAGGTCAATTGATCTCACAATTAAATGGGATCCCTTAAATATAAATAAGATCTATTTTTCTTTAACATAAATGAATACGATCTATTACGCCTTTGATTTTAGAACATTATATTCTCATGTTTGATTGTTCGTATGAAGTTGATAGGGGTATTATACAAATAATAGATTCAAATTTGTAGAGTAAGCACTGCGATAACCGACTGTAAATTATAGATTAAGTATTTTAATGAGTGTTTTTAATAATTTATTGGGTAAACTGTAATGGTCATTTATGTTTACAATTTATACGCTTTTGATCATTGATTTTTATATTTGACCATTATGATCATTTTCGTTTTTTATTCGTAAACTTATGGTCACTCAAACATTAATCTCTATTACTTACATATTCATCAATTTGATCCTAATTTAATTCAAAAAACTTAATCGTCAATCCAAATAAATAAAAACATGTCACTACTTAATTAAAAAAATAAATATTTTATTTAATTAAATATTTTTTTTCTTCTCTAATCAGGTGATACGTGCTTAAAACATTGGCTGGGTAATCTAATGCCTGGTCAAGGAGAACCACGCCTATACCAATAGTGAAAGGTCTACATTTGATAGCTAGATCACAATAATCAATATATACCTTAAATTGTAGTTAATATCAGGAAAAAGGAAATAAAATAACTTAGATAAAGTCGAATATGGCACACATTAGATAAAAAAAAATAGCACATCTAAACAACTAGAATAAATCTAATTAATTAATAATTAAAGTGCAAGCATAATCCCTTAATTAATCCATTGACCTTAACTATAAATATTAGATTAAATATATTATAATTAAATTAAATTTAAAATCCATAAACTAATCTCACAAGTCATAATCCAAACCACTAATTTTATTTTAATTTTAATTAATTACATTATAATTAAAATAATTTGAAAATTAAATTGATTATTAATTTAAATATATTAAATTTATGGGACCGTAAAACAAGAAGGTTAATTCAAAATAATAAAATAAATAAATATAAACGGAAGATAGAGAAATTACAGAAATTGAAAAAAATATTAAGAAAATAATCAAAATCGCTTATTGAGACCTATATAATTGCAGTTTTCTTAAAATAGATTAACCACTCTTCGGGGCCTAAGTTCTTCGATAGTTGGTCTATCTGAATACAACAATAGATGACCTCTTCAACACGAATGTAGAGATCACAAATTGAACTTTTGTCTTCGTTTATCACTAAAAATACTATGTAGTTTTTAGAGTTGAAAAACTTTGATGTGTTAACAATTCTATGGAAAAAATTAGGTCAAAAACATGTGAGATAAATAATCTGAATTAATTGTCATCTATATTTTTCTTTTTAATTTTTTAAAAAATATTATTCTAAATTGAATATTTCTATAAATAACTACTACCTTTAGCTATGACCTTACACATGAGACAAAATATCTATTTAAATGATTCAATAATCTTAAGTTAGGTAAATATATATAAACAGTTCTCACTTCATTTATTTCATTCATGTAGGATAAAGGTTCTTTTATTTTTTTACTTTATTCATAACCTTCTTACTTTGCGCATCAATTTTGTCATTCATCACGCAATCATTTTAAGCATAGAAAATATGATTGTAAAGATCTTATGAATAGAATAAGACCCGACAATTTTTTATTTGAATTTTTATCTTTATTCTTTCAAAATATGACTCAAAATTTCTTATTTCTCATTATTTTTTTTCAAAAGGACTACTTTCGCCCTTTTTAGACCTTTTCCGTCTAGTGATACAAATGGGAGAAAACCTCCGTTTTTTCGATTAAGGGGTTAATCTGTAACACCCCGACCTATATGTCACATTGGGCCTCCGGCCCAAAACCTGTATTTCAAAATTTTCTTTCGAAAGCCTAAAAGTAAAACCAACTCAAGTCCAAATATGGTTCATAAAATCCATTAAGTTAAAACATAAGCCCAAAATAATAATAAGTAATTGGAGTTTTAAAATATTACAAACCGTTTAAAAACATTCAACTCAAATAAATAATAACAGAGTTACATTACATAGGGTTCGATAAAGTATTAGCCCACTACATCTAATCATTGTACTCTGAAACAATTCGATGCGGAAATCCGAACCTTGATGGTGCTCCACGGAACTGGCTTCACCTAACCTATGCACGAAAACACATTTCAAACGTTGAGCTACAAAAGCTGAGTGGGTACACCGAACTCGGCCAACATCATGCATATCATAAGTAGTAAATCCGAACATATAAATATCGTGCACGATATGATGATCTAGCATGCTTGCCTACCACATGGCATAACTGAATGTATAATGACGCACACAACATATACATAGCAAACAGACAACATAAGGTAGTGAGGCTCGCGTCCACACAACATCGGGATCCTACACTACGAGCAGGGTCCGCATCCACACAACATCGGGATCCCATACTCAAGGATGAGAGCCGCATCCACACAACATCGAGATCCTACATCCGGGAATTGAGACCCGCGTCCACACAGCATCGGGATCCTCCAAATCTCATACTCGGAATGTCACATCGAGTATCTTCGAATAAGGCCCGCGTCCACACAACATCGGGATCCTACATTCGGGATGGTCATCAAAATCATCACCCGGAATGTTACATCGGATGGCCTTGAACGTGTTGCAACACTTTTGGATATTCGAATTTTCATCAAACAAGGACTCAAACCACACAAACGATCCACCTAGAACCTTAACATCAAAGCATACTAAGACTCTTCAAGATTTAGTCTTTTTGGGGTTAAAATCATAAACTTTAGTTTAATAATTCATTTCCTTGTTTTTAAGATTCATTAGGACCCTTTTATCACTATTATCGAACCTCAATCTCTACTTACTTAGCGAGATTACGCAGGGGTATCGATACTCCTAAGTGACGTATCGAAACACCCTATATCGATACCCACCCAAAGAGGGTATCGAAACACTGGTATCGATACCCTTTAACCAACTTTAAGGTCAACGAAAGAGGGATTATCTGCTTCGATACGAGTAATGAATCAAAGATGCCATTGGAGGATTTGGTATCGAAACTTGTATCGATACCCCCTCCCTACTAGCCTATTTTTCCTTCAGGGGTATAGATACACGGGTCACCGGTATTGATACCCCCTACACAAACCTGCACTTTCTACTTGATATTTTTTAAGGATCATTCCCAAATTACTTCTAATCGATCCTAAAGTGTTCCTACTTGTTTTTAGGAGTGTTTAGGGTGTTTTAACATCAATTTCATGCCATCAATCACATTAATACGAATTTCACCATTAAAGTTATTTAAGCTCATGCAACCAAGCCAACATGCATCAACTTACATGTAATGCAATCTACTATGATATGAATGATGATAGGAAGAGTTGGGAGTACCAACCTGGAGCTAAAACAACAACAAACCTGAGCTCCACTCCACTTCAAGCTTTTCCTCTTCCAAAGCTTGTTGATGGCTCACAACCTTCTTTCTCTATAAGAGAAAGATGAAGAACGGATTAGCAACGTCTTGGGATGTTTCTTGATCCTAAAACGCTAAAAAAACTCAGATTTCAAGCTCTCAAAACTCAGACCTGAATTGCACCCTAAACCCCCAAAAAACCTCCATCATCACCAAACCCACTGATTTTTACTTTGATTTAATGATCGTAAACACCTTTACAACTTATCCTTCAAGCACAAAACGAGATTCCCACACAAAACCTCAAAGATTCAACCTTTGCACTCTCTCTTTTCTTGACACAAAGATGAGGAAGAAAGAAAGAAAAAATGAGATCATGCCTGCAAACATTAACCCCCTTTTCTTCTTTCTCTTTTTACTTGTGCAATTACCTAATTGCCCTCATCAACACTCCACAAACCCAACCACTCCTAAAGGCCCCAAAGCCCAAGGCCCACTACCTAAACCCGGGTCCCAAAACCGAAGTCCAACTCTCGGGTTAACCCGACACATGAATTCGACAATCCGGGTCGTTACAACTCTCCACTCCTTAATGAAAATTTCATCCTCGAAATTTACCTATTAGGAAGAGATGGGGATACTAAGCTCTCATGTCCTTTTCTGCCTTCCACTTTGCTTCTTCGATTCCATGATTTCTCCAAAAAACTTTTACCAAAGGTAAGCACTTGTTCCTAAGCTCTTTAACCCCTCTATCTAAGATTTCGATTGGTCTTTCTTCATAAGTTAAATCTTTATTGACTTCGATTTCCTCAAGCTGAACCACATGCGAAGGATCGGAACGGTAACGTCTCAACATAGACACGTGGAACACATCATGTATACGTGCCAACTTTGGAGGTAAAGCTAGCTGATAAGCTACCAGTCCAACCTTCTAAAGGATCTCATAAGGCACTATGTATCTTGGACTCAACTTTCCTTTACGACCAAACCGGATTATCCCTTTCCATAAAGATACTTTGAGAAACACTTTCTCACCAAGCTCATACTCGATGTGCTTACGCTTCTTATCCGCATAAGCTTTCTGTCTGTTAAAAGCTGCTTGCAACCTCTCTTTGATTATTTGAACTTTTTCCTCGGTTTCCTTAACAAGCTCCGAACCTACTATTTTTCTCTCATTAAGCTTTGTCCAACACAAAGGTGTCCTACACCTACTCCCGTACAAGGCCTCAAAAGGAGTCATCTTGATGCTTGACTGAGAACTGTTGTTGTAAGCAAACTCTACCAACAGTAACTGCTCCTCCCAACTACAAACAAAGTCCACAACACAACACCGAAGCATATCCTCCAAGATCTGGATAACTCTTTCAGACTGTCCATCGGTTTGAGGATGAAAAGTTGTACTGAAGTGCAACTTGATATCTAAAGCCTCCTGGATAGACCTCCACAACCTCGCTGTAAACCTCGGATCTCTATCTGATATGATCGATGAAGGCACACCATGCAACCTCACGATCTCCTTGATGTACAACCGAGTCAACTTTTCCAAATTAAAGTTCATCCTTACCGGTAAGAAGTGTGCCGAATTGGTCAACCGGTTAACTATAACCCATATAACATCATGCTTTCTCAACATCATCGGCAACCCGATGACGAAGTCCATGTCACTCAATCCCACTTCCAATATGGAATTTGGATAGGCTGAAGCAACCCTAAAGGAACTTGATGTTCCACATTTACTTGCTGACATGCTAAACACCTTGTCACAAACTCTAACACATCTCTTTTCATACACGGCCACCAAAAGAAAGGACGAAGATCTTGATACATCTTGTTACTACCCGGATGGATAGAAAACGGACTACGGTGAGCTTCTTTCAAGATACGATCCCTTAGATCCTCTAAAGCTGGAACACACAAATGACCTTGAAAGTACAAGAATCCACCATCTCGTACCTCGAAGTCTGACGACTCACCTCTCTAAAAAGTATCTAACTGAGCTACCAACTCTTCGTCTAACACTTGTGCTCTCTTTATCTCCTAAACAAGCGTGGGCTCCACACGCAACTCGGCCAAAAGACCACCATCATCTGTCATCCTCAACCGAGGAAACAAAGCTCTCAAGTCTGACATGGACTTTTGACTCAAAGCATCGGCGACCACATTCGCCTTGCCGGGATGATACTCTATGACACAGTCATAGTCCTTTAACAACTCTATCCACCAACTCTGTCTCAGATTCAACTCCTTCTGGGTAAGCAGGTACTTTAAACTCTTGTGGTTGGTGTAGATATAACATTTCACCCTGTATAGATAATGCCTCCATATCTTCAACGCGATGATAAGCGTAGCCAACTCGAGATCATGGGTGAGATAGTTCCTTTCATGGGGTTTCAACTGTCATAAGGCGTAAACAACAAGTTTACCCTCCTGCATAAGCACACAACCTAACCCATTCAAGGAAGCATCGCTAAACACCACATAATCTTTTCCCGGTTCCGGCTGCATCAAGACCGGTGCCTCTGTCAGATTTGCTTTCAACTGCTCAAAACTCTGTTGTCTTCTCTCATTCCACACAAAAAGAACACCTTTTTGAAGCAACTTGGTCAAAGGTGTCGCTATGATCGTGAAGCCTTTAACAAACATGCTGTAGTATCCGATAAGTCCAAGAAAACTACGGACCTCCGATATATTCCTTGGTGGTTTCCTTTTCACCACAACTTGGAGTTTCTGAGGATCCATCCAGATGCCATCCGCTGCGACTAAGTGGCCAAGAAACGCCACCTCTAACAACCAGAACTCAAACTTACTAAACTTGACGTACAAACGCCTATCCCTCAACACCTGAAGAACAACTCTTAGGTGGTAGTCATGCTCCTCCTCTAAGTGTGAATACACCAAGATATCGTCGATGAACGCAACCACAAATTGATCTAGGTAAGGCTGAAAGATCTGGTTCATCAAGTCCATAAAAGCTGCAGGTGCATTCGTGAGCCTAAACGACATCACTAGAAACTCATAATGTTCGTATCGCGTCCTAAAAGCGGTCTTTTGGACATCCTCTTCCACCACCTTCAACTAATAGTACCCTGACCTCAGATCTATCTTAGAAAACACATGGGCACCTTTCAACTGATCAAACAGGTCATCGATCCTAGGCAAAGGATAATGATTCTTGATCGTAACCTTATTGAGCTGACGGTAGTCGATGCAAATCCTCATCGATCCGTCCTTCTTCTTAAACAAACAAGACCGGTGCTCTCCACGGTGACACACTCGGTTTGATAAAACCTCTCTCAAGCAACTCCTGAATCTGTATCGAACAACCAATCCATCCCAAGGATTGTATCGAACTCCTAAAAAGGTAAGACCATAAGATCGTTCGAAAAGATAGACCCTTACACCTCGATCGGACACCTCAGATACACTTTATCCACTAACACATCTAACCTCAACGGACTGCTTACACAGACTCCTACCTCAAGATCCTCCGCTGGTAACCTCCACTGTTAAGATATCCCACTACGGATATACGAGTGGGTAGATCCCGAATCCTAGAGAGCAACTATAGGGACAAAAAACAAACTAAACGTACCTGAGATCACATCTATCGCAACACAGTCCTCCTGTGCTCTCACCGCATACTGTCTCGCCGTTGCTCTAGCAGTGGACTGAAAGGTGCCTTTTGATGCATGGCTAGCTCCGCCACGTGAAAACCCACGACCCCTCTGAGCCTGAAACACGGTCCTCTAGGCCTAACCTGGCAGAGATTTCACAACCTCTGGGCAATCCCTCACAAAGTGCTCCGAAGACCTACACTGAAAGCAAACTCTAACGTTGCCCCAACACGGTCCTCGATGATTCTGGCCATACTGGTTGCAAACCTGAACACTGACACTCCGCTGCAAGCCCTCTAGACCTCTAGCTGTAGAAGAAACAGACTGTCTCATACGTCCCACAGACTCTGATCTTTGGTTCGACCTCGAACCTTGATTTGATGCTCTTCTGTTTTGGTTCCAACGGCTCCTACTCCTACCGGAGTGAGACTGAGAGTTAACCGTATGACTCTGACTAGCTCCACTGGTGACTCCCTGGCAAACAGACGACCTATAAGTCAAACCCTAAACCTACTCTAACGACTTGACACTAGCAGCCAACTCAGAAAACACCTTGGGCGGTGCAGTAGTGAGATATGTCTGGATCTCCTTCCTCAGACCTCTCAAGAACCTCTTACATCTCATCTTCTCGATAGCAATAAGCTTTGGAGCGTACCAACTCAGCTGAAGAAACTCTTGCTCTTAAGCAAAAACCGAATAGTTCCCTTGAACAAGATGGATAAATCGCTCCCTCAAGATGTCGATGTGAGTCTCGCCCATATAATTACTCTCAAACTCTTCAAGAAAGTTCTCCCACTTTGGACGATGAGAATACCAACCTTGTTCCACCGTCTCCTACCACTCTCTTGCGTTGCCCTTCAGAAGCGACAACACGCACGACAACTTATCCTCTGATCTCAGCCTCATCTGTCGTATTATCCACCTTGTGTCATACAACCACTGATCAGCCTGTATGGGATTATCCTGTCCCATACCCAAGAAGTCAACAACTCCTTGCCTTCGCAACCTCTCAACCGGTGCCTCACGAGGCGTAGAAGATGGCCTCGGTATAGCTCTCACTATTCTGCGCAAGTCTGATTCAACTGAGCAAAGTAGTTAGCCCCTTGACCAACTGCATCTTCCGATGATACCTCCTCATCGGGCTCATACTCATAGTCGGAGTCTCCTCCACGAGAACCTCGACTTTCTTCCTGATCTCTCACACGTCTTGGCATACTTAACTACTTCTGCACGGACAACAAAAAACAAGACTACACCTTCAAAATTTCAGCTTTAAAGGGAGTACGATATCAACTCATGGGCATGTCTTTGTCTGAAACCTATGTTACACACTAGACTCCTCCGGGGACTTCCTAGAACCAACTAAACTTAAGCTCTGATATCACTAAATGTAACACCTCGACCCGGATGTCACATTGGGCCTCCGGCCCAAAACCTGTATTTCAAAATTTTCTTTCGAAAGCCCTAAAGTAAAACCAACTCAAGTCCAAATATGGTTTATAAAATCTATTAAGTTAAAATATAAGCCCAAAATAATAATAAGTAATCGGAGCTCCAAAATATTACAAACCGTTTAAAAACATTCAACTCGAATAAATAATAACAGAGTTACATTACATAGGGTTCGACAAAGTACTAGCCCACTACATCTAATCATTGTACTCTGACATAAGTCGATGCGAAAATTCGAACCTTGATGCTGCTCCACGGAACCAGATTCACCTAACCTATGCACGAAAACGCATTTCGAACGCTGAGCTACAAAAGCTCAGTGAGTATGCCGAACTCGGCCAACATCATACATATCATAAGCAATAACGCAGAACATATAAATATCTTACATGATATGAAGATCTAGCATGCTTGCCTACCACATGACATAACTGAATGTATAATGACGCACACAGTATATACATACCAAACAGACAACACAAGATAGTGAGGCCCGTGTCCACACAGCATCGGGATCCTACACTACGAGCAAGGCCCGCGTCCACACAGTATCGGGATCCCATACTCAAGGATGAGGCCCACGTCCACACAGCAACGAGATCCTACATCCGAGATTTGAGGCTCACGTCCATACAGTATTGGGATCCTCCAAATCACATACTCGGAATGTCACATCGAGTATCTTCGAATGAAGCCCGCGTCCACACAGCATCGGGATCCTACATTCGGAATGGTCATCAAAATCATCACCCGGAATATTACATTGGATGGCCTTCAACGTGTTGCAACACTTTTGGATATCCGGATTTCCATCAAACAAGGACTCAAACCACACAAACGATCCACCTAGGACCTTAACATCAAAGCATACTAAGACTCATCAGGACTTAGTCTTTTTGGGGTTAAAATCATCAAATTTAGTTTAATAATTCATTTCCTTGTTTTTAAGATTCATTAGGACCCTTTTATCACTATTATCTAACCTCAATCTCTACTTACTTGGCGAGATTACGCAGGGGTATCGATACTCTTAATTGGGGTATCGAAATATCCTATATCGTTACCCACACAAAGAGGGTATCGAAACACTAGTATCGATACCCTTTGACCAACTTTAAGGTCAACAAAAGGGGGATTATCTGCTTCGATACTAGTATCGAATCAAAGATGCCATTGGAGGGTTTGATATCGAAACCTGTATCGATACCCCCTCCCTATTAGCCTATTTTTCCCTCAGGGGTATCGATACATGGGCCACCAGTATCGATACCCCCAAATTACTTCTAATCGATCTTAAAGTGTTCCTACTTGTTTTTAGGAGTGTTTAGGGTGTTTTAACATCAATTTCATGCCACCAATCACATTAATACAAATTTCACCATTAAAGCTATTCAAGCTCATGCAACCAAGCCACCATGCATCAACTTACATGTAGTGCAATCTAATATGATATGAATGATTATAGGAAGAGTTGAGAGTACCAACCTTGAGCTAAAACAGTAACAAACCCGAGCTTCACTCCACTTCAAGCTTTTCCTCTTCCAAAGCTTATTGATGGCTCACAACCTTCTTTCTCTAGAAAAAATCAGATTTCAAGCTCTCAAAACTCAAACCCGGATTACACCCTAAACCCTGAAAAAACCTTCATCATCACCAAATCCAATGATTTTTACCTTGATTTAAAGATCATAAACACCTCTACAACTTACCCTTCAAGCACAAAACGAGATTCCCACACAAAACTTCAAATAGTCAACCTTTGCACTCTCTTTTCTTGACACAAAGATGAGGAAGAAAGAAAGAAAGAGATCATGCTTGGGATCGGAAGGAAATTCAAATGCCTCACACAGGCAACTCCGCTAGGCTCAACATTCAAGAGCTCAGTTAGCAGTTCAGCGACCGGCTATCCCCGAGAAAGCCCGATATTATCAGATCAGGAAGGGACATACTCCCTTATTCCTTGTATCTAGGAAAGGCTTGCACCAATAATGCAGCTGAATACGAAGCTTTGATTATGGGACTGGAACTAGCTTTGAAGTTCAAGATCCGTCATATTGAGATCTTCGGGAACGTGAAATTGGTCATCAAACAAATGACCACGAAATATGAAGTGCGATATGAAGGCCTTGCAATGTACCATGACCTAGCTCAACGCCTATTCGAATGCTTCCCTGATGCCAACATTACTCATGTGTCAAGGAAGGATAACGCAATTGCAGATGCCTTCAGAAACAAAGGAAAGACTTAGCTGGGTTTGAAGTTTTCGTACAAACTCAGAGATGTGGGACTTGAATTTTTTGCAAAGTCTTTTACTAGGGTCAAACATTAACCCCCTTTTCTTCTTTCTCTTTTTACTTGTGCAATTACCTAATTGCCCTCATCAACACTCCACAAACCCAACCACTCCTAAAGGCCCAAAAGCCCAAGGCCCACTACCTAAACCCGGGGCCCAAAACCAAAGCCCAACTCTCGGGTTAACCCGACACGCGAATTCGAAAATCCGAATCGTTACATAATCGCTCTTTAGGTCATTATTGGATTAAAGGATTAGGTTTTAGGTCATTAAGTTTTAATTTTTTAGTCTTGATTTTAGTTTAGTTTATTTAGATTTTAGCCTTTGAATTTAAGTTTCTTTTAGTTAGATCATCGTCCAAAGTTTTATTTAATAATTAAATTATTTAATTTTATCCGGTAATTAATTAACTTTAACTTTAATAATTTAATTAATTTATGAATCAATTTTTAATTAAATTTATTTTAGTTTAATTAGGTGAATAATTTAGACTTAGTTAATAATTTAATTTTAATTTATTTTATTTTATTGAGTTTGAATTTGTTTTATTTGATCTATTTTTAATTAATTTACGCATTTTTTAACATTTTTTATCTTTATCGTACATTTAGTAACATAATTATTTTTTAGTAGTTCTATTAATCTCTTTTTTGAGTTCTTTTTTAGACAAAAAAAATTTTTAAGTATCAATTCAGGCATATTATAACTTTTCTCTCTCATAATTAACTTTTGAACCCAATAATGATTTTGATGTTGACATATATCAGTTTTATGATTTTTTTTTGTCATACTCAATCTAAAATAATCGATGATAATTTTAAACGATTGATGAATTTTTAAAAGCCCAATTTATTTTAGTTTGAAAAAAATAACGTTGACATATGACTTCGAATCTTATATTTAAGAAGCTTTAGCATTGTGATTTGGTTAAAAAAATATGAATATGATTTTTTTTTATTTCTTTCCTTCCTTTTTTCATATTTTTTATTCAAAATGAATTTACTTGGTTGTTTAAAAGAAAGACATAAGTATAGTTTACATTCAGTAACATTTTAAATTGATTATATATTATATATAATTTAATAAATTAATAATCAATAATTAAATTATTTAACAAAAAGATTTTAAATATAAAAATTAATAATTTAAATAGTAAAAATTACTTTATCATATTATAATATAATGAATTCTATCACACCATCAAATTATAGATTTTCTCAACTATATGTCATGTAAATTATCAAGTCATGTCAATATTTGTTTATGTCAATAATATGTCAGGCTCAAAACAAATTAAGTCAATTAACAGGTTGAGTTTAAAACATATGAGTAAAATCAGATCTCGGAATAATTCAGTCAGGTAATATCATTTATCTGCCAGGTTAATCTCGAGTTCAGGTTTATTTTTTGGGTGCAGATTGAGTTTTGGGTTCATAATAATAGGATCAATTCGGGTTTGGATCATTATCGATCATATGCAAGTTGAGCTCGGTTGTAATTACCGGAATTCGTTCGGGGAGTCGCTACCAATCATTTTTACGGTGCGATTGGAACACCAAAAATGAATCTGCGAATCAGAGTCGGATCCGGGAGTCTGTTACGCGTGGGAAGGGTGAGCACCCCCACAACGCCCAAAATTGGCACCTATCAGTTATAAAATATTTTATACGATCGAAAATATAACTTCGGTATCAAATATATGGAAAAACGGTTAGTAAATATTTAGTAATACTAAAAACGTGATTTTTGAAGGTAAAAGGGACTATATCTGCAAAAACAAAAAGTATTAGGGCTGTAATAATAAAAATAAGGGACAAAATTGAATGAAATATAAATAATATGCTTAATTTTGATAAAATAGTGACTAAAATTGAACCAGATGCAAACTGGAGGGTCAAAGCAAAAAATGCTGAGAAACAGAGGACCTCGAGAGTAATTAACCTTGTCTGTCGGGTTAAGCACGGGTATGGGTATGGTAAACGGGTCGGATCGGGGCTCCAGGTAGCGAAACAGCATCATTTTGGGAGTTGCAACCGAACGTCAAAACGGCGTCGTTTCAGTGATGCTATATATGGCCCGGTTCATCTGAAATTTCATCTTCCTTTCTCATTTTTTTCTCCTCACAAATATGAAGACTGAGCTTTGAATAAAAGCTCTTCGCTCCATCTGGAGGTCTGACGCCGGGCCGCCGTTCCGGCGGCCGAGAAAGGGAAAAAATGCTTTTCAGATTCATCTCGTCGTGGCAAGTATGAATTTGGAGGTGGATTTTCGAACAATTGGCTAAAAATGCGTAGATCTAAGAGGTAAGATTCGAACTCCTCTAAGAATTTTTATCTCTTTTTTGCTACGGTTTAAGTTGTTTGATCCCTTTTTTTTATTCGAATATTTGAGTAATGTTTTTGGTTTTGTATGGTTTTTTTTTTTGCTTTGGATGTTTTCTTTTTTCGATTGATCTTGTAGTTCGTTCTCCACCAATTACATCTGGTTGAATGGGTCTTTATATCCATTTTTTTTACATATATTATATTGCGAAAATAGAAAATCTATCTTAGTTCTGATCTGAAAAACTAGTGTTAATGATGTTTATCTTCTTATTTTGCAGGCGAAATGACGAGGGCGGTGGCTGTAGATCTGGGCAGTGGCCGACCATGGAGACGAATAGGATGAGCGCGTGGCAGCTATGCGCTATTCGAATAGCCGCGCGCTGACTGTGCAGACCATGACTGTAGGCGGCGGCTGTCGGTTGCTGTAGAGATTAGGGTTTGGTTTGGTTAACATTAAGGTTTAGTTGTGTAATGGGTTAATTTCATATTGGGTTAGTTGGGTTGTAATGGGTATCTGGATAATGGGCTTGTATGTATTTGAATTATATTGAAATGGGTTATTACATCGATTATTATAGTAACAAGTTTAACTCGATTTCGAGTTAATAACAATCGATTACATATCGATTTTGAGTCATCATATCCTCATATTAAATTAAATTTAAACTCAAATAAATTTCAACCGAATTTTTAAATCAAGTAAGCTTTTTTCATCCCTACTCTTGTATAAAAAAATATTATACGTTTAGTGTATTTATAGCGGGCTTCCACTTTTGGGATTTGAAGATACAAAAAATACACTGTAAAGCGAATTTTGAGATTAATTTCATAAAAAATATAAAAAAAATAAAATAAGTAAATTTATTGAGGGAGAGAAAAGCAAAAATAAAGTTTTCTCTTGCATACGTCATCTTTGATAGAATTTTTTTTTATTCAGCTTGATTCGATTATTGTGTTAGTATTACTGGTTTATGCATAGAAACTTAATATTTATCACCAAACTATCATTATTTTTAGTCAACTAGACATTATATAAATATAACAATGGAAATTGAGAAAATCAATCTTACAAACTGATTCGTTAACGGTTTTATTAGTAAATTATCATAAAATAAATATAATCATATTAGATCGTTCATCTTTCATAATCAAAAGACATATTGTATTGATCCTATAAAAATATAAAATTATCATAAATATTGACAAAAATCGTATGAAAAAATATTTAAAAATCATACCACAAACATAAATAACAAGATATAGGAAAAGAATGAATTAAAATAAAAAAATCTTATCTAAAACTAAAATAAACAACAAAAAATCAGATGGCAGCCCCGAGGTCGTATGTAAAGTTTGTGTCTGGGGCATGTGATAAATGTATCTTCATTTTTAGGATGATTTGTAGGTAAATAATCCATCGTGTACTCTACAATTTAATTAACTTCAAAATGAATAGCATATATATGAATATAAATAAATAAGAATTATTCTAGGATAATATAAAATAAATATTAATACTTGCAGTGACGAAGTTAATTGGGGGTGGGGAGGGACAATCGTCCCTCATCCCCGATTTTTTTCGACTTTTGTTTTTTATTTAATTTTTTTAAAAATTTCAGTTTATTTATGAATTAGCACTTGTTTTTTTAAATATTTATGTTTTATCCTCTAAACCTTAAATCTTGTCTTTGTCTCTGAATACTCGAGACGGAAATGAGCAAATGAGAAACTAAAATTGTTTTAATCTTTATAAAAATATTTAAAAAGAAAACGTAATAGGGCTATATAAAAGCTTGACCAAGCATTCGTCTGAGAATGATTGGGGTGACAATGTAACCAAACCGTACATTGAGCTTTTATGTCTTAGGCCCCATGGCATTGAAAACACTTTTTAACTTAATAATGTGACAAAGCAATTATAAGAAGCTTGCTTAGCTTAGCTACACTTATCCTAACAATGCCCATAACATTTTCACTTCCAAACCCATGACACTATCCACCATGGAAGTGCCATTTGATGCAGAATTTAAGACTCAAACCTCTTCTTCCTCTTCTTCATCATCATCATCTCTAGAATCGACCGGAATTAAGTCCCGGAAAGCGAAAAATGCTAATGAAAGCAAGAGAAAGGTTGAAGATGATGGGAAACATCCAACATATAGGGGAGTGAGAATTCGTCAATGGGGCAAATGGGTGTCTGAGATTCGTGAACCGAGGAAGAAGTCAAGAATTTGGCTAGGCACGTTTCCTACAGCTGAAATGGCAGCTCGAGCACACGATGTAGCAGCTCTTGCTATTAAAGGCAAGTCAGCTTATCTCAATTTCCCTGAGATAGCCCATCAGCTTCCCCATCCAGCTAGTACATCGCCCAAGGATATCCAAGCTGCTGCAGCTGCAGCTGCCGCCCTCAGCTACACGAAGATCAGTGAAGTCGAAGCACCAATGGTTCCTCGGTCTCTGGCAACGACTATAACATCTCATGACACTCAAGAATCATCTTTAATCAATAATGATGAAACATTTGTTGACCTCCCAGATCTGTTGCTGGATATGAACCTTCAAATTGATGAGTTCTGGGGGTCAATGTCATGGAAATTTGCTGTAACCAATGATGCTGTCGGAAATGAGTTTGAATACGAGGAGCCTTGCCTCTGGGGATGCTGCTAGGCAGTCCATTTTTCTTCAGGATTCTACCGGTTTACTGAGAGTTCACTGTTCATGATAACAGGGAAGCTTTCTCCTTGTCTCATATCAAATGAATATTGTAAATAGGATGAAATAACAAAAATAGATAGCCTAAAGTTCTTTCTTTTCTTTTTGTTATCGAATTATGATTTTTTTACCAGCTTTCAGGTGATGTTGTAACTTAACAATAGTCTGCATAAGTTGCTGGAACAAGATAGAGCTAAGGTCTGAGTTCTTACAATCTTGTACTTTCTGTTTTTTGTTTTGTCAAGTACAATAGTTCAGAGAACATAATTAGGGACGTAAAAACAATTAGTCGGATGGGTTTCAGGTCGGGTAAAATCGGATACAGGTCATTTTAAGTTAATTTGATGTTTTGACTCGATTCGGGTCGGGTGCGGGTCCATTTCAGGTCGGGTCCATTTCAAGTCGGGTCCGTTTCAAGTCGGGTCCGTTTCAGGTCGGATCCTTTTCAGGTCGGGTTCAAACGGGTCGGGTTCAAATCGGATAATTGACAGTTTCATTTCAGTTCGGGTAAATTTCAGGTCGGGTCCATTTCAGTTCGGCTGCATTTCAGGTCGGGTTCATTTCAAGTTGGTTTTATTTCAGGTCGAATTAATTTTGATTTTATATTCATAGTAATTTAAATTATTAATTTTGATTTTGTATAAATACGTAAAAAACGAATAAATATTAGACCATAAAGTTAAATATTAAAATTTGAAATTTAAAAAAATCAACATTAACTTGTAAGGACTCAATTACAAAAATTAAAAATTAGAACCATTAAAGTAAATTAGAAAAATCAGTAATAATCGATTAAAAAAATAACTTATAAGTTATAAGGACTAAATTACAAAAATTATAACTTAATAATAATTAAAAGTATTAAAAATTTATTTTTAATACATTATAAATTTATAATTATATTATAGTTTAATATATTTCAAAAATTAAAAATAAATTTTAGACAATATATAGAATTTATACTATAAATGAAATAATATATATATATATATATATAATTAATACTATATAAGGAATTTATACTATACGTAAAAAATATACTATATATGGAGTAATACTATAAATGGACTAATATTATTTTTGAAAATAGAACAATACTATATATGGATTAATAATATATATGAAATAATACTATTTTTGAAAGTAAAATAATAATAGAATAAGGAATAATAATATTTATGGCATAATACCATTTATGAAATAATACTATTTTTGCAAATAGAATAATACTATAAATGAATTAATACTAAATATATATGGAAAATAAAATTATAATATATATTAAAATATGATATACATTACACTATATATATAATACATTAATAATTTAATAACTAATATAAATATTTATATAATATATATTGATAATTAGATGTCTAGTAATTAGATTTGTTATATGTATAATGTATGTATAATATATTTATAATGTATACAATTATTAATTATATATAATACATAACTACATAAGTACATTCTAACATTCATATATATAATATATGTATCAATGTATGTTATATATATACATAGTGTTAGTAGATTAGTATTTAGTAGTAGTAATAGTATTATACAGAGTACTAATATATATTAATATATATATATACAACAATAATTCAATATATCATATATGTATGTTATATGTATATGTATATATAATAATTAGTAAATGTATATTATATATTATGTATATAGAATATATGTATATGTATAATTATATATAGTAATTAGTATATAGTACATGTATATATTAATATATATATATGTATTATGTATGATATAATCTATATATATATGTATTATATATATATATATATGTATGTTAATAATGTAAATATGTAATGTTATATACTTATATGTATATGTATTATATATATTAATATATATGTATGTTATATGTATATGTATTATACATATATATTATATATATCATACATATATATTTATTTTTAATGTATATATATATCATATTATACATATATATATAATATGTATGTATGATATAAAGAATCAAAAAATTTCTCCTCCCGCCTAAAAAATTCCCCCACTCAGTTAAACAAATCGCCCTCCCCCCCTCCCCCCCAGTTAAACAAATCGCCCTCCCCCCCCTCCCCCCCCCCCCAAATCAGAATATTCAAAATTTCCCACCACTCAGTCAAACACCCCCCGCCTTATTCTATTCTATTTATTTTAATCTAAATCTCAATTTTTTTATTTTATATCTATAATTTATATGTGTATATATTTCTATATATTATTATATAATATATTATTTATAATTTATATATATATTAAATATTATATATATTGAATTGATTATATATATATTCTCCCGCCCGTTAAAATAAAAAATTCTCCCTCCCTAAAATCAAAAAGTTTCCCTTAAAATTTTAATTTTAGATTTGTTTCAAAAGTCCAATCAATTTGACTTGAAGTACTTAATAAAAATATATGTATATTTATTATGATATTTATATGTATATAATATATATTATAATATATATATATACTTATATATGTATATAAGATATATATTAGATGTATACATTAATATATGTATATATATTAAATGTATATATTAATATACATTAATATATACTATGTATATAATATAATTTAATATATATAATATACGTATATATATTATATTTTATATATTAATGTATTATATGTAATATATAATATATTTATAATATATATAATATACTTTAATATATAAATTATATATATTATATATATATATATACTTAAATGTATACTAATATATATATTTAATTTGTTTATGAGTTAATGTATGTATATTACTAATATAATATAATGTATGTATTTAATTTAAAATTATAATTAAAATTAAATATATTAAAACTAAATAAATTAGTAAATAAATTAATTTAATTAAATATGTAATACTATATTTAAATATTAACCCTAAATTAATTCTCATGTCTAATTCTATTTTTTAAGCCTAATTATATTTACCAATATTTTAAATTCATCAAATTATAGTATATTTAATTATATGTCACGTAAATATTAAGTTTTGTTAATATTAGTTTAGATCAATAACAGGTCAGGTACAAAACAAGTCGGGTTCAAAACAGGTCGGGTAAAATCAAGTCCCGGGTCGATTCAGTCGGGTAATATCGGTTATTTGCCAGGTCAAACTCGGGTTCGGGTTCGTTTCAGTCGGATACAGGTCGAGTTTCAGGTCTACAGTAACAGATTGAAATCGGGTTCAGGTCATTCTCGGTCGGATACAGTTCGGGTTCGGTTACTACAATAACAGGTCCAACTCGGGTTCAGGTCAACAACAGTCGGATACAAATCAGGTTCGGATCATTACATCTCCAGGTCAAAACAAGTTCTGACTCGAACAGGTTTCAAGCAGATTTTCAGGTCGGGTCAGCTTTTTACATCCCTAGACATAATTGTTCACTCGACTTGTTAAACGTAGACGCTAAGCAATTTCTCTTGTAAAAACTTTTTTTCACTGTTAATGTGTACGATAATTCATTATATACTTTTAAAATCTTTAAATTGTGTTATGAGTGGGTTGTTTGTTTAAAGAGGGTTAAGGAATAGAAGAAAAGATTAAGAGATAGAAGATGTAAGATTGAAGAGAGAAAAGAAAATTCTTATATTTCCATTTATAATGAAATGCATCCATTACAACAATATATAACCCTACAATGTTGGATACCTGTCCTTAATTCTTAACAGAAAAGAAATTAAATAACAAAAATAGCAATAGTGGTCCCCACACTCATGTCCTGCCAACGTTCATTCTTCAGTATGCAAAACGACACCGTTTTCTGTCCTCTTTAAAATGACATCGTGTTCTCTTTGATCCAAAACGTCGTCGTATTCCTTCATTTTAAATAAATTTGGATTCACAATTTTTATCCCTAATTTCTTCTTGAATTTCTTCAGTCCCAATTTTTCTTCCCCTTTCTTCAGCCCTAATGTTGGGCTTGATGTGGCTCGATGAATAACCGATTAAACACGCCAAGTGGTGGAGAAGTGGCAATTTGGGAGATTTGTTGTGGAAGCAAAAAGATAGACAATGAACACAAGGATTTTAGAGTGGTTCGGCCTTCGAACAAGCACCTACATCCACTACCTTAGCTTCCCACTAAGGATTTCCCAAATTCACTAAGAATTTCAACCTTTTGAGGCTAAAGGGATAACCTTACAATCCTAGACTCAAACCTGAATCTAGCATCCAAAGTTCACAACCCGAACTTTAAGAATTCACTCATACAAAAAAAACTTAGCAAACTTGTTTAATCCTTTTAATAAGGCTAATGTTTGCAATCTAAGCACTCACCCAATTCCTAATTACCCTTGAGCATATATTGACAATTAAGCTCACAAGTGTTTGTCTACCCAAATAATAGTAAATTAAGCACTAAGACAATTTCTCCCAAATCATGATCTAGCCGTTTATAGCCATTGGAGATGTTTTGGAGCCGTTTGGAGCTGATTTCAAGGCATATTTATTCTTCTGGTACAGGAGGTATCGATACCCCTTACACTGGTATCGAAACACCCTCTTTGAGAAATAGTCGTTGACCTGCATTTATGAATTGGTATCGATACTAGTATCGATACCGCTCCTAGCCATTGGGGTTTTTGTAAAATCGTTTGTGACCATTGAGGGTGTATCGAAACAAGGTTCGAAACCAACAATCACAGTGGTAAAAAGGTTTCGATACCAGTATATTTTTAAAATCTTTAAATTGTGTTGTGAGTGGGTTGTTTGTTTAGAAAGGGTTAAGGAATAGAAGAAAGGATTGAGAGATAGAAAATGTAAGATTGAAGAGAGAAAATTCTTGTATTTCCATTCATAATGAAATGCATCCATTACAACAACATATAAACCTAAAATATTGGACAACTGTCCTTAATTCTTAACAGAAAAGAAATTAAATAACAAGAATAACAATAGTGGTTCCCACACTCATGTCTTGCCAACGTTCATTCTTCTGTATACAAAACGATATCGTTCCCTGTCCTCTTTAAAACGACATCGTGTCCGTTTTAATCCAAAACGTCGTCGCATTCCTTCATTTTGAATAAATCTAGATTCACAATTTTTATCCTTAATTTCTTCTCGAATTTCTTCAACCCTAATTTTTCTTCCCCTTTCTTCAGCCCTAATCCACCAAATATCATAACAATATCCCCATCTCCAAACGATTCTTATCCCTAAGGATCAAATTTAGGAAATTGTGCCTTCATGTTAGTATAATCTTCCCATGTAGAATTCTCTCTTCCCGTATTCGATCATTGAATAAGTAATTGAGTGACAGCTCTATTGTTTCTCTTGATCATCCTTTTGTCCAAAACGGGTGTGGGATAAATCTTCAGTTGGCTTTGTTCATCAACTTTTGGTGGATTCAGTGAAATGACTACTCTCTGTCTTATCTTTTTCTTCAATAAGCTCTCATGAAACACTGCATGAATTTTGAATGATCGAGTAACTCTAGTTCATAAGCCACTGACCTGATTCTCCTTTTTATCTGTAGGGACCGTAAAAACGAGTTGTGAACTTCACATTACTCCTGATAGCTATAGAAGATTGTTTGTATAGTTGTAATTTAAGGTACACCTCTTCCTTTACTTGAAATTCTCACTTAGTTCTATGTTTGTATGTATTTTGCTTTATTCTGCTATAGGTTTTGATTAACTGTTCTTTTAAGTCTCTATTTAATTGTTGTCTGACTGTCAAAAATTCTTGTACACTTTGCACAGTAGTTGAAGCTTCCTAATTCCACATGGGAGGTTTGCAGCCACATAAGGCTTTAAAGGGAGTCATTCCTAGAATTGTGTGGTGGTTAGTGTTATACCACCATTCTAGTTGTGACAACCACTTAACCCAGCTAGTAGGTTTTAAGAAACACATACACCTTATATACTGCTTTAATCACTGGTTCAACCTTTTAGACTGTCCATCAGTCTGGATGATATGCAGTGCTAAATAGGGTGGTTGTTCCTAGATGGCTCATAGTTCTATCCAAAAAAGGCTGATAAAAGTTTTGTTTCTGTCTGAGATGACCACTTTAGGCTGGCCATGTAGTTTGTATACTTGATCTAGATAGACCATTGTTACTTTTAAGGTTGTATAGGGATGTGAGAGAGGCAAGAAATGTTCATACTTGATATATCTATCAATAATTATCATTATGCAGTTGAATTTTATGGATTAGGGCAACCCTTCAACAAAATCCATAGTAATAGTCTCTCATGCTTGTTGAGGTATGAAAATAGGCAGTAATAATCTTGGTTTAGCTATATGTTCAACCTTTTTTCCTCTAACATATTTCACATGCAACAACATAGTCTCTAATCATGTTCATATTTGACTAATAAAAATAGATCTTCAATCTCTGATAAGTGACTTAGATTCCAGAGTGTCCCCTAGGGGAGAATCATGCATCACTTATAAGATTTTCTTCCTTAAATCTCCATGACTCCCAATGTACACTTTATCTTTATACCTCAAAACTCCTTTCATCAAGGTTTAATACCCATTTCCTTTACTGTCCAATAATAATACAGTAATATTTTTCTGTACAAGAAGGTCTTGTTTATAACTTTTTTCTACTTCATACACTCACTTAAGAGTTATGACAGTGGCTGTTAGTTGTAGTTTCTCTTTTTTTTTCATCATACTATCTTGAAAGAACATTTATCACCACATTGGATTTGCCCTTTCTTATATTGTATCACATAATTCAAACCTAGCAATTTGGATAACCTCTTTTTATGTATAGTAGTGGTCAATTTTTATTCCAACAAATGCTTCAAAGGCTCATGATCAATCTTAATTAAAAAAGGACCACTCTCAAAATAATGTCTTCATTTAGAAATAGTCATGAGAATGGCTAAGAACTCTTTTTCATAGATCGATAGATCATCATTCCTTAGACCTAGAGTTTTGCTATAATAAGCTAAAGGTTTCCCCTCTTGAATCAACATTGCTCCCACCCCTTTAGAGTTTGCATTTGTTTCTAGACAAAAAGTTTTCTGAAATTCTAGAAGGGCTAATACTGAAACTCTGGACATAGATGCTTTTAATTTCAGAAAAGAATTTGTAGCCTCTTCGGCGGCCCATATAAACTTTTTTCCTTTTTCAACAGATGAGTCAATGGTTTGTTAATTTCATTAAACCCCTTGATAAATTTTCTGTAATACCCTGTCAAACCCAAAAAATCTTTCAAAGATTTAATGTTTTTGGGTAAGGGCCAAATCTGTATGGCTTCAATTTTTGTAGGGTCAGTGGCTACCCCTTCGTAGGAAATAATATATCCTAAATATTCTACCTTCTTTTATCCAAAGAAGCATTTACTCTTCTTAGCATACAGTTGGTTGTTCTTCAATACTTCAAAAACTAATTGAAGATGTTTCACATGTGTGGCTAAATCAGAACTGTACATCAAAATGTCATCAAAAAACACTAATACAAATTGCCTAAGGTATGATTTAAATAATTTATTCATTAGTGATTGAAATATACCAGGGGCATTAGTTAGCCTCAAAGGCATCAACTTAAATTCATAGTGGCCTTGATAAGTTCTGAAAGTCGTCTTTTGTATGTCTTCCTCCTTAATCCTAATTTGTCAATATCCTGATCTCAAGTCAATCTTTGAGAAATACACAACACCAACTAATTAATCCATTAAGTCTTCCACTATTGGTATAAAAAATTTATTTTTTTATTGTCATAGAATTCAACTATCTGTAATCAACACAGTGCCTCCAATTGTCTTCTTTCTTCTTTTTTTTACCAATAAATAAGAAGAATCAAAAGGGCTAGTGCCAGTTTGAATGATAGAAAAATCCAACATTTTTTTGATCTGCCTATCCACTTCAGTTTTTTGATAGTGATTAATTCAGGTACGCTTCCGCATTCAGTTTATTTATTTTTATCGTTCTTGATGATTTGACATATATAGATTTTGGGTTTATATTCGTATCGAATATATTTTAATTCTAACAAGTGATATCAATGCTAGAATTATGTCGAATCATTAAGATCTTAAGTTTTTTATGAGAGTTTAAATCTTTTATTATTTAATTCAGATTTAAAATCTCGGATATGTGTATTTATGGTGATTTGGGTTTTGTCGATTACCTTTTTTAAGCGAACCCTATTTACATTATTAATTGGCAAATCAGTTTAGTTTTGTTGTTTCAATTCATTCAGTGATATGCAATTGGATTGTTTTTTTTTTTTTGGTATGCGGCAATCAATTTGCCATTGGATTCAATTTGCTTTTTGGTGCGACAATAATCCTCTATGTTGTATGCGGCAATAAATTTATTATTGCAATAACTTATATTTTGATTTAGCTACCATAGATTCAGTTTTAACTAGATTAATTAAAATTATTTTAGGTTTATACATTATCATTAATTTATGGAATATATATTTTATTTAAAATATATATTTAATTTTATTGGATCAAAATTTTAGTTTTGATCATTGGGTATTAAGTTAAATTCGGTTAGATAAAAATTTTAGTTTTGGTCGTTAGTAATAAAGAAAAATATAATTAATTTCGGCTTTTTCGTGATAAATTTATCATGATTCAAAAATTTTATAATCAAGTTAGCTATTGAAGCATTATATCTGGTTTATGTTTATTAAGTTATGATTGAATGATCTTTCGGCATGTTACTTCTAAAGTATACTACTTACGTAGTTACTTAAATAATATTTTCAGTATTTAGTTTTGATCATATGTTATTATGTATTATAGAATATATATTTGGTATTGATATATTCAATTCGGTTTGATCAAAATTTTATTTTTTTGATTATTAAATTATTATGATTATATTAAAGTTTCAAGTAATCATTATATGAATTACTTATTTGTATGATGCTTTTGTTTTTAACTTTTAGTTAAAGATTAAATATTCTGATCGACTTTAGTTATGGTAAATACATATTTAAGGAATTTTTTGGAGAACAGTCAAAGATTTCGGTTATTTAAATTCTGGTAGCCCCATTTACATAAATTTATTTTAGGTTATTTCGAAATCTTAAGTGTTATCAGAAAACTCAACTTTGACTGTTATAAATATTAAGTTTGAATATTGGTATATTTATGTTATATATTTTAAGATAAATTAATTGAAGCATTAAGTCACCAAAATGATCTTTATTATGGAAATTATTCTATTTTAAAATATAAAAGATTTTATGCATGTAATTCAGTTTATGTTAATATTAATCGGCCCAAAGGAAGGTTAATAATTAGTAATGTTACATTACATCTGTGGTAATAAACATGTGATAATTATTCATTTTTATATGTGAATAATAAATCGGCCCAAAGGAAGATTTATGTTTAACATATTTTTATTATCAATGTTTGATTACTACACTAAGATATCACTTATAAATTAATATTTTGTCTAAAGATTATATTAATGGAGTGTCTGATATCTTGAGATGAGGTTACCTTTATTCAAATTTATTATTATTTCGGTTATCTTTTACTTTTAACGAAAGATAAAATTAAGAAAAATATTTTGAAACAATTAAATTCATATTTTGGCTTCGGATATCTAATATTTTAATAGATTAATTGAAACATAATGTCACCAAAGTGACCGCTTTTGTGTAGATTAGTTTATTTAAAATATTAAGATAATTACGAGTCTTTGTAATTCATGCGTTATTAATTGGCCCAAAGGAAAATTAATATTTGGTCGAATTACAATGACAACTGTGGCGATAAATGTGTGACAATTATATGGTGTTTTATGTGAACAATACGATAGTTCAAAGATTAATCTATTGTTTGACGTAGTTTATTGTCAATGTTTGATTGCTACAACAAGAGTACCGTTTACAATTAATATTACTGTCCAAAGACTTGATATTAATGTTGTGCTTGGTATCTTGAGGGGAACTAGCCATTATTTTGAATTTATTGTTTACTTATGGATATTTATGTGAGCTTGTTTATTTAATTATTTTTGTTCTATATTTAGGTAATTTATTTTTGTTGTCATAATATCTGTTGAATATATTCTACACTCATGTTTAGTGAAATTAATTTCAAGGAATAGAAAAGACACTTATATATAGTATTTAGTGGTATAAACATAGAACTTGTACTAAGTGAATAACAACTTGTACCTCTCACAGCGGTAAGCATTTATAAATAGGGTTTTAAGGGGTGAGTTTGTTCAAGTTGCATAAGTCTAATGATCATAAAGTATAATATTTTAGAAACTTTTAGGAGCACAAATCTAAAGAAATTATTCATACTAAGGGTTTTCTTGATAAAATTGAGAAATATATATATACTATTTTTCTAAGATTGATATGACATCACTTTTGGTTTACTTGATGTCTATGAAGTATAAGGATCAAGAAAATGTGCTGGAGTATATTATATTGCTTCAAAACTTGCACATAAGATCAAACTTCATAACAATTGTTTGTTCTTATAATTTTAGTATTTCTTCCTATACAGTTCAACTACTTCAAGATTAGTTACAATTATTAAAGGACAAATAAACTTCAAATGAGATTTTTCTCATTATATTAAATTATGTTAAAGAGGAAGAGAAGTTGAAGCATTATAATTGTAAAAATACTCATTCAATTAGTGCTCATTTAGTTAGTGTCTCTAAGAATAAAGGCAATAAAATATATATATTAGAATGAAGTTGCTAAGGGTCCTACTCTAAAGGAATAACAATAAGTTACAAAGTGTTGATTCTTTTGTATAAGCTAGGATACATTTAAAGAAATTAAACTTTAAAAGTAAGCAACTAGCTAGGTTATTTTGAGTGATCAATGGGCTGTAAAGTTTATGATCCCACAATTAAGATTATTTTAATGAGAGGTTTATAACATTTTTTAGGATGTTGAGTTTGGAGGGAGAATGTGGTTAGATACATTGTTGTTAAAGAGGAATTGGATATTAATTTAATTCCTGCTATCACTTTTGACGATGTTTAGGTTTTCACACCTATCATTAATCAAAAGTGAATCAAGTACATCAACAAAGCAATGTTGAAAAACTCTCATTCAAGATAAGGTAATTATTTTTTTAGAAGAGCAAACTCAACAACCTCAAAGAGTGTCTTTAAAGATATCCATGAGAGGAAAGAGAAATACTATTAAGGATTATTACTTAGTATTTCATCAAGAAAATAAGTATAATAAAGGAATGATAGAAAATAATCTGATCAGTTATTTTTATCAAACCATAAAAGTTTTAACTCTCAAAAGTGAATAAATATCATTAAAAAAAGAGTATAATTTTATACAAGGCAATAAAGTTTAGAAACTTGTCTCATTACCTTAAGGTACAAACCAATTGGTTGTAAATTAATATTTAAAACCAAGAGGAATGTAAATGATAATGTGGACAAGTATAAGACATGTCTTGTATTTAAAGGATATACTCTAAAAGAAGAAATTGATTTTGTGGAGACTTTCTCTCAAGTTTTACTGAAAGGCTCTTTCAAAATAATCTTGACACTTGTTGCTTTTAATCTTGAGCTACATAAGATGGATGTTAAGCTTGTGTTTTTTAATGACAACATTGAATAAATTAATTATATGATACAATCATTGATTTGTATCTAATGATATAAAATTAATGATATGTAAATTAAAGAAATCCATCTATGAGCTTAAGTTTAACTCTCATTAATAAAATTATAAATTTTATATTGATTATCTCATTCGGTTTTAAGATAAATTTAGTTGAAAATTGTATGTATTACAAATTCAGTGGGAGTAAACCAAGTGAAACTCATATTACTAAAGAAGATAATTTTTTTCAGTGCCCTAAAAGTAACCTTGAAATTTATAAAATACAAAAGATTTCATAAGCTATTGAGAATCTAATTTATGTTTAAGTATGTATGTATTTGGATATTACGTACATTATTAGAATGTTAGACAGATATTTAAGTAAATCTAATATGAACCATTGGATAGCAGTCAATAGAGTTATGAAATGTCTTTAGATAACAAAAATTACATGCTCACATATCGAAATTCTGGTAATTTAGAGATCATCAAGTTTACAAGCTTCGATTCTACTAGAATATTAATGCAAAAGACTCTGTCACATGAGCTGCTAATTATAGATTGACTAGAAAGACCACTTCAGTTATTTTATGACATAAATATGAATCATTTATTCTATAAACAATAGGAACAGTTTAAAAAATTTAGTTCCTAGTTGTTAAAGAAAATTCAGAGTGTTTGTGTGTCTATAGAGCATGTTGGTACAAACTCCATAATTGCGCGCTTATTGAGAAACTATCGTCCTGGGTCTTTCATGAGTACACTGCTCATGTGGGTGTAATATTATTTAAGTATATTCAGTTTTAGTGGGAGTTTGTTATTTTGATAAATGTTTATCGTTTTAGACACAATTTCGGTTACTTCAATTTAAAGTTAATTTCTGTAGAAATAAAGTTAATTTGACTTATGCACACTCTGAATTTAGTAAAGTTTGATCTCACTAAAGTTTAGGAGGACTAGTTGGAAATAGGCATGTTCGGTTCACATTTACATGTAATTTTCATGCTACGTATCCATGATTGATCTATGTCATTTGATTATGTTTGTACGTGACCATTGATGGGTCCAATCATGATTGATATGATGAACACTGCTTTGATCCTATATGGATATAATTGATGGACGAGATTGTTATAGAATACCTATTATATGATAGCAAATTTTGAGCTCATAAGGTTATACATTTGTCAGGAAACATATGTTTCCCAAGTGGGAGATTGTTGGATTAAAATTCAATAATAGTGGGCACATATGTATAATGTATATTGCTATTATAAAGTTTAACACGTAATTAAGTGACCAATTATGTTACACGTGTTATAGGAATTAAATTGTCATGGAATTAAAAGTGTAGATACCATAAGGTGTATTTATAATTTGATGAGGGGAAGAGTTATAAATACTTAATAATTGGTTATTAAATCAACTATATAAAGGGGTTATGGTCCCCAAGAATTAGGTTAACTTGCATATCTCTTTTCCCCATCTGAGAGTTGTGTGGAAAGAGGTAACCTAACTTCTTGGAAGATCAAACCCTCTGAAAAAACTATATCGAGATTAATTCAGGTACGCTTTCACATTCAGTTTATTTATTTTATCGTTCTTGATGATTTGACATGTATAGATCTTGGGTTTATATTCCTATCGAATATATTTTAATTCTAACATTGTATCTTTTCATCCAGTCTACCCTCAATACCATGTTTGTCGCTCTTATTTTCAATACTCTGAAGTCATGTTCAAAGTTATGGCCCTGCATCTTCCATCTTAAAGAATTTACTTTTGTTGTGTTATAAAGCTTCTCCTCATTTGTCACTGTTATTGACAAAAATGGGTTTGCCCAGTGTCAACTTTTGCTTAGTCTCAACTTTCTTCTTAGCGCATTGTGGTGTCACAAAATTGTGTATGTTGTCACTATCTACCAATAAATTTAACAATTTATCTCTTATCATTCCTTATTGCCTCAAGGTGTTGTAACTGACAATACTTGTATGGGACTTAATAGAAATTTATAAATTTTCCTCCTTTACTACTTTTGTCGCTACCTCATTCTCAAGATCTTCTTCTTCTTCTTTTTATTCTATTAGATTCAATTGCTTACTTTTACACTGATGACCAAGAGTATATTTTTCCCCGCATCTAAAGAAAAGATTGTATACCCTTTTATAATCCATTAGTGCTTGTTTAGTATTCTGAGGCATGTTGGTTGGTTTTTGCATTATATGAAAGTTTTGCACTTTTTGATTATTGTTTTGTTGCATATATCCTGCTGGTATATTAGAATATTTTTGCCTTTTTGCCTCCAGCTCCATAATTAGCTTATATAATTTTGTTTGCCTACAAGCTTAATGAACTGATGCAGGTCTATGTACTTTGATCTTGTGCCTTAATTCTTCTTTTAATCCACTCACAAAACTAGATACAAAGTAACCTTCCTCTAATGTGGCATTCTGCATTAGCATATAGGGTTTTAACTCTTCGAATCTTTCTTGATATTCCTCTATAGACCCCTTCTGCATTAACTTGTTGAACTCTTCAATAATATCATACAGGTTTTATCAGAAAACGTGTGGCACAAAATCAGCTTTAAATTTCTGCCAAATAACTCTATTTTTTTGCATAATGTAGCCATCAAACCAAACCTCAACTTTTCCCTCCAAAGACATGACAGTTATTTCTATCTTTTGTTCTTCTGGGACAACACAAATTGTAAAATATTTCTCACATTTCCTCAACCACCCTCTAGGATTTTCTTCTTCAAACATCTGAAGTTTTATTTTGGGCTTAAGATTAAATTGATTTCAGTTTACTTCATAACTAATCTTCTCAGCTTTACAGGGTTCTTGGAGTAATAAAAAAATCTCCTTTTTTAGACCATTGTGATGCCATTTTTTGTTTCTCATGAAGGTAAGTAAGATTACCTGATTTTGGAGCTAATAGGCCTGGCTCATCAAGTTTTACTACATATCTTTTCTTATCATCAATAACAGTAATTTGGACTATTTTTTTACTTTCATTTTTTACTGATGAACTAACAGGGTTCTGGTTCTGTTTCTCTGGAGTATCTGAGTCCATGTTTTCAGCTTCTTTGGTTAACAATCCATGATTATTCTTAAATTCGTATGTGTTTCATCCATTCTCAACTTCATCTGTCCTAAAAGCGTCTCCATATTGCTTTTCATTTTTCATATCTTCTAACTGACGTTGAATGTTAGTCAACTCGACGTTATCCTCCACTGGTTGTATTTTTCTTTCTTTTTTCAGCTTGGTTGAATCTTATACGAGCTCTGATGTCAAATGTTATGAGTGGGTTGTTTGTTTAGAAAGGGTTAAGGAATAGAAAAAAGGATTGAGAGATAGAAAATGTAAGATTGAAGAGAGAAAATTCTTGTATTTCTATTCATAATGAAATGCATCCTTACAACAGAAAAGAAATTAAATAACCAGAATAACAATAGTGGTTCCACAACCATGTCCTGCTAACGTTCATTCTTCAGTATGTAAAACGGCATTGTTCTCTTTCCTCTTTAAAACGACATAGTGTCCTCTTTGATCCAAAACGTCATTGAATTCCTTCATTTCGAATAAATCTAAATTCATAATTTTTATTTCGAATTTCTTCTCGAATTTCTTTAACCCCAATTCTTCTTCCCCTTTCTTCAGCCCTAATTCACCAGATCTCGTAACAAATTGAACGATAATTATAGTTAAATGTCTTATGGCTGGTTTGTAGCGAAAAAGTGACGACAAATAATTAGCGAATCCGTCATCATTTCTCTCAAGTAAAAGGTGTGTAGGGTTTGTGAAATTAATAAGAGTGTGTAACATTATCGAATCCGAATTATGGGTATAATCATTGATTTGTAGTGTGCATGAGATTTAAAAATTCGAAAAGTTATTGTGAAAATCGATTGTTTGGATGTGGTTAGGTTCATACGAAATGAGCCTAATTTACAAGGGTTTCTAGGTATTGTGTTGTACATTTGGGCATTATGTGATCGTGATTAGTATGTCTTTTTAACATATTCGACGTGAGGGTAATTGTATGACGAATTGAATGATTAGGTTGAGCACAGATGGTTACTTGTTACATACTTATTATGCTCCCCATTAAAATTGACTTTATTATAGTTTGATTTCAGTTATTCTATTCTCTGGATGTATTTATTGTTTTGTATATATTGTCAAAGGTATTTTTATCTAAATTAAAAAAAAATTAACGAGTTCAATGATAATATTTTCTCTTTTTTATTAAAAAATGTATTTTAAACACGTATTCATGTCTGAATCTATACAAGAATTGTCCAGTACACCATTTGTCTGAACTCCGACGCTTTGGGTCTTTGCAAGAAAAAAACTGCAGAACCTGTCTGAATTATTCCAAAACAAGCAGTGTATAAAAAATGTCTGTTTATATTGTTATGGCCGGTGGGGTTGAAAAATTGAAACCTGAAGCTCAAGGGAAAAGGACTAGATGGAGTGTGACCGGAAGCATCCTATGTTCCAAAAGAAAGCAGTATTGTAGTTGGAAAATTCAATGCAATAATAAGAGATGAAACACAACACTTATTTTTGTAGTATTCAAATAGACATATACAGCATAAATGTTTTAAAATTTTATATTGAATTAGAATTATTAGATAAATATAAATTCATGATTGAAATTAAAAGATTAATTGAAAGAATTATAAAAAATTAAATTAAATATTAACGATCAATTTATATTAATATAAAATTCTTTGATTTTATATCGTGTGAATGTAGCTCTACGTCTAAGGTAAAATTTTGAGAATAATTCAATCTAAAATTAAATTTTAAAATATAGATGATCTTTAACTATATTTTGAATTATATGACAGTTTTTAAAATGCATGTAAGAAAATATCATATGCATATGACGTTATCCCTTTACATTTTACAATATATATATATATAATAGAGAACACCATTTAACGGAGCCTATAATTTTTTTCCTTAATGTTTTCCTACCTATACTATAGTTTTTGAACTAAATTATAAAATAAACTTTAAACAGTTTATTTATCGAAAATAAAAACTCTAAATATCCTATATATATTCAAATGAGTATAATTTTTTTCCCTAATGTTTTGTGAGTCCGTACAATGGAAACGTGCTGCTGCCCCCATAAAGCAATGGACATTGATAACCCTCTTTTGGTCTTTCTTCTCGACGTTTTGAATAAGGATGGGTACGAAACTCGAACTCGAACTCGAACCTGACGAGTTTTGATCCGACCTGATCTGATCGGGTATGATTTTTTTATAAAAAATTCAGGTTTGAATTGGGTCGGGTTTATTTTAAGGGTGATTTCAGGTCGGGGTCGGATTTAGGGTAGAAAAATCCTGATTCAACCCAACCTATAATTTTTATATATATATTTTAGGGATATTTTTAATAATATCTCTATTTATATATATTTTATACAATTAGGTCACTAAAATTAACTTTTTTATAATTAGGTCACTAAAATTTGTTTTTTACAATTCGATCCCTAAATTTTATTTTTTTACAATTAAGTACTTAAAATTTAAAATTTTTTAATGATTCGGATCTAGTCGAGTCAAATTTTAATGTTTAAAATCGGATCAGGTTAGGCCGAATTTTTTTTACCCTAAACCCGGGTCGGGTCTAATGCAGGTGGGCCGAAAATCCAACCCGACCCGTACCCATCTCTAGTTTTGAGGGGAAAAGGTTTAAATCCACCATACATACCCAACTACGACCAAGATTCTAAAACAGTTCCTAAACTTCAAAAATGTTTTAGTTGAGTCTTCAGTGTATAGGTATTATATCAAACAAACATGTACTTATAACGGTCTAATATCGATTTAGGGTTTAAATGTTAACTTAAATTAGATGGGGAGTATATGTAAAACACATGGATCATATTTTTAAACCCTAAATTTCTTATTATCATATATGAAAAAAATAAAATTTTAAGCATAGTATAATGACTTCTAATAGACTTTAACCCATTTAACTCCTAAAACCAACATCTAGACCGATAGAATGACATGCTTGATATTGTGGTAATAGTTCTGAGGAATTAAATTGAATGTTTTTAGGATTGGGACTAATTTAGAATCTAGGCAAAGATCGGAGATGTCTTATGTAATTAATCAAAAAGCATTTAGAAAGCACTTAAAAAAATGATTAACATTCATTTTGATCAATGGTTTAGTCCAATCTAACACCATGTTAGATTTCTTGTCCTTTCCAAACATGTTTTAAACATCAATTAATTTAACTATCATTATTAGAGAGTAATGATTAACATTCTTTTTGAGATAATTGTGGTGCTGAGAGAAGAAACTTATGCCAGGTTGTTTCGCATTTAGAACTTAGTTGCAATTGTTGTGGTCTCATTAGGACAAGGCTTTACTAGATAGTGGGAAAAGAACAGGGTTTGAGACACAAAAGGGTCAATTAATTGATTGGTAGTGTTGATTTTTTCTTTTTTGAAGTTATTAATAATGTTGATTCTTTAACTTTATTCTCTTATTTGCTTTAGAAATTATAATAAAGATTTTTTTCTTAAAAATAAAAAAAAATAAAAGATGAAATTGTCGTGAACTGTTTTGGTAAACTAGACAGAATCAGATATTCAAGAATTTTAAGTTTGAAAATTGATTACAAATAAGAAATAATTAGTACCTCACAACCAAAATTAGGAGTAAAAATTATCTACCTCTTTCTCGTATGTCTCTCATGAAAATATTCTAAAAATTGAATTTCAAATCGTAACTTTTATTTTTTATATTTTAAACCCTAAATCTTACACCCTAAAAAAATACATCCTACCTCTAATTACATAAAATCTAACCACAACCCCAAACCTTAAACCCTAAACCCTAAACCTTCTAATTTAAAACAAAGGTATGGAAGAATGTATGGGAAAGAGGTAAACGATTTACTCTTAAAAATTCGTACTACATTAATTAAATGTTGTCATTAAAAAAAATCAAATTTTAATTTAAAAATTTAATCCAAAAATAATCTAAGGATAATATTTCTTTATTTACTATAATTGAGAAAGATGTACCCGAATGACTCAAGAAAAATATGTATATAATAATAAAACGAAATAGGGAAGTATATAGGATAATGTGATACAAAACATTATTTAAATATGAAACATGTACTGTTACATATATACAAAGTAGGGAATAATAAGCCTAAAGTGAAATTATATATAATATATGTATAATATACTAATATAACCAACTACTACAACATGTAAAAATTATGTACTAGATTATAGTATAAAGTAAATATTATATACATAGTTTAATATTGATACCCTTTTATGAGAAAAAGGAGTCAAAATGACAAATGTACCAATACAGTAATATGCATATCGATACCCTTTTCGTATTTAAAAATTCAATAACATTTTAGCATACTAATACGCTTGGAGCGTATCGATATCACTTTTCTATTTCTTGAGAAAGGCATTCGTGTATCAATTCATAAGAATGGGTGTATCAATACTGCTTGGGGATCAGTATGAGAGCTCATGTACCAGTATTGAATACCTAATCATATTTGGTTTGGCTAAATTCTTTTTAATGTAATTTGACTAACGGTATTCAAGGAGGAGTATCGGTACCTTAGAAAGGAGTACATATATTCATGGAGGAGTATCGGTATGCATAGAACAATCTACTAAAGAATTTATTTTTTAAATTCGTGAGTTTTATAATTCAAAATAAAAGTCTTAATAGTTCTCCTAAAAGATAAAATGAATAGTAAAACTCAGAAATTGAGATTCTAACCTCGTGTGTGAATTAAATGGTTAATAACATGTTAAATAAAAAGAAAATTATTTGTGCTAGCAAATCTTAAGGATCCTTTGTGGATCGTATATGAATGTGTCGTGTGCGAGTATTTGTTTGATTATGTGTTCTTATTTGGTGGAATCTGGATACCTAATGAGAAAATGTTGTAACATAAGAATATCACTCGATGTGCGATTTTAAGTGAAAACTCAATACGAGATTTTGAGTATTGATACTTGATGTGAGATTCTAAATATGATTTTTCGTATTTAATGTCGGATGACATCAGACTGTACCCCGATTTTGTGTTTTCATGTGCATATGTTATGATGCATCTATGCTCATCATGTGTTTAAAATGTTATGATAGTGTTATTGTTTTAATATATCATGATATCATATTATTTAGTGTGCTCTTATTTATGAATTATATCAGCATGATTGATTAATTGTGTACCCACTGAATTTTATTAGTTTAATGTTTGTAATCGTTATTTTCGTTCACAAATAAGTAAGTTGATCGTGGATTGCATAGCACTATCATAGTTGAGGTTTCAACAATAGCTAGTGGCGATAGAGTACAAGTATTTAAATGTAGTGAGCATTATATTTTATATTTGTAGGACTCTATGTATTTTATAAATTTATTTTGAATTAAATTATATTCGATCAAATACTTTATATTATTTACTTTGAAACTCTTGTCAAACGTTTTAAATACTTATAAAATTTAGTATATATATTTGAAGTATTATAGATTTGGACCATTCGATTTATGCTATTTGGACCTGTAAACTTTTATGGAAATAATTTGGACTTGTAGACTAATATAGCACGGGATTGAAGGTGGTACATATGTATATATATATATCATCTAAATAGATATCTAAATTTTTTTTTTTCAAAGTGGATATTTAATATATTTTTTAATTAATGTCACATGTTAATTTTTTTGAAACTAGATAAAAGTTATATATACTTTTGATACCTATTTTGATAAAAAAAATGTTTTCAATATCTATTTTCATTAAAAAGTATACTTTAAATATTTATTTTGATAAAAAATATATTTTAAATACTTATTTTGATTAAAAAATACTTAAATAAAAAATTGATATACTTTAGATATTTATAATTGGAAATATACGGAAAAAAAAGCGAGGTGTAGCCCTTGCCGCCCTGAGCCAAAGTCTAAATCGAAGTGTTAGTTGAGGGGTTGTGTTTATCTTCCCTGGACGGGTAGATACATGGACACGCTGCCACTGACCATTCAAATCCAAATCTCTGTTTCATTAACCCCCAAGCTCTCATGTTTTATATATTCCCCAAGTCCCTCTTTTCTGGATCCACACCTACTAATCTACCACATAAAAACATCTCACTTCACCCCGGGTAAATGGCGACTAAAAGGGTTTTGAACAAAGGGGCATGGACTGCTGAGGAGGATGCCAAATTGGCAGAATATATTGAGATTCATGGTGCAGAGAAATGGAAAACAACAGCTGTTAAAGCAGGTTAGTTCTCTAAGAGCTGCACCCTGCATCTGCATGTGTTTCTTTCTTCCATTTTTGGAGCTTGACCGGTTCAAATGTTTTGTTTTCATGTGTAGGATTGAATCGTTGCGCCAAGAGTTGCAGAATGAGATGGTTGAACTACTTGAGGCCTAGCATCAAGAGAGGCAACATTTCAGATGAAGAGGAGGACTTAATTCTTAGGCTTCATAAACTGCTGGGGAACAGGTTTTTCTAACAAATACTACTTCTACTAGTGTTTTTTCCTTTTATTTTTCTTGTAGGATCAATGGAATGATTGATGCAGTTGATATGTATGTTGGTAAAGGTGGTCTTTGATTGCTGGGAGACTTCCGGGGCGAACAGACAATGAAATTAAAAACTATTGGAATTCGCATTTGAGCAAGAAAATAAACCAGAACGTGACAACTGAGCAAACTTCATCCTTAAAACAAATAGTCCCCTACAAAACTTGGGAAACAGTCCGAGTCGAAGAAGAAGAAGAGGTAGAGAAAGGAAGTGATGATAACTTTGATTTAAGCATTGATGTAGATGAGTTCTTTGATTTCTCAACTCAAGGTTGCTTTGGTTTGGAATGGGTGAATCAGTTCCTTGAACTTGATAATCAAGAGAAACCATGAGAGATGGTTGAACCTAAATTTGTGTAATTTGATGCATTAATGAAAAACATAACAGTTAGAGAACTCGAATTTATAACTGTATGATTACAAGTATTTGAAGAACATAGACATAAGACAGTCAAAGTTTTAAGAAGATCCAAGGTGATATATAAATAGAGCAAACAGAAGTTTCACACTGTTTGAACCAGTTGCCGAAACTCCGGTCGGGTAACACGTAGAAGGCTTACTCCGAAGTCCTAAGACAAAAGAAGAAAAGCTCTCCTTAATGTCTGAATTGATGCTAAAGATTATTAATCCATGAACTACAGAGTTTGATATTTAAGTATACCTCTGTATCAACAATATTGATTTGAAATAGGCATCTTCATTCCTGTTTCCAGCTCCCAACATGAAGCATTCAAATCGTGTGAACCGAAGCTTGTTGCACGTTTTTTTTTCCCTTTTGATCTGTCCATCTTGTTGGAAAAATGTTCTCATTTATCGAAGCTAGCTAGGACTGGGAAATTTGGATCTGGTTTAGCCTGTTATACCATATGGAATGGAGTATCATGTGGAACATATCGTATCTCACCGGACTGGGATTCCAAAGGAAATGCTTCTGTACCATCTTCACATTCATTAACATTTTGAGGTACCTTTTCAATGGAATAGCCAACAGAATCTCCTTTAGTTTCGGAATATCGATTTCAGCCACAATCACAGAAAATGCATTCCACTCTAGGACTTCACTTAAAGGTAGGACAAAGTTATCTGCAATAATCACCGGCACACACTCATAATATATAGCCTCTACTATCCTTGGGCTGTTCACTTCATATCCCATAGGGCATATGCAATATTTACTTGATTTCATATGCCGAATGTAACTCATGTTTCGAGCAACTCGAAGAGGTAAAGAGCCATAGATTTTCATGTCTTCGTCCTTGTCTCGCCAATGCTTGAGAAGTATGGGACGAACCCTTCCATGCATTTTTCCAGCAAAGAAAGCAAGGATTGGGCGCTGAGAAACACGGATCCCACCACCAATATTTCTAAGAGGTTTATGCACAGTTCTTATGGCCGTTTCTGGTAAAGAAACATCCCTTCCAACAATGAAATTCTCTTTCAGGTCAGCATTGCATAGAGCTTTTATGGTGTTATCTCTTAGTTCTACATGCCCAGTGGTTATGAAAGGACCCTGCACATTGTTAAACTACAGATTAGAGGAAATCCCGAATTCGGCATCAGTAACAAGAAAAATGACTCCACCTGCATATACATATACAAAAGTAGAGTCCATTTATAGGAATCCGGTGAAGCTTGTTTCTGTTTGGGTGATCAATGTGCTTGGTTTTTTGTTTTGCAGGCACTCCGACCACCCGAACAGTGTCACATTCACCAAACCATAACAACAATAACAAAGACACTTCATCTTCTCTATGACTGAAAAAGAAAGAAGGCACCTATACCCAATCATGGCAAGCAACAAGAAAATGATCTGATCCATGTGTACGGTTCCAAAATGGATACTTTGAGGCTAACATGCTGACATAGTCCTTTACGAAGATTATAAGCGGTCTTAGATTATGCGAGTTCTGCTCGTAAAGTGCCAACGCTAGCTGCCATGAACTTAAAGGCAGATAAAACAAATGAGCCTTTTCTGGGTCTTTTGTAACAAATTCCCTGTTTGCCTCCATTAACCTCATAAACCATCCTTCAGAAGCGTAAATGCCATTTAAAGGAGGTTGGTGAAAAATGGGCTTCTTTCCATCACGGTAAACGTAAACTTTAAGTATCATTTCCATCAATTCATAGCTCCTAAAAGATTTCAGACAAAGAATATATTTACATTTCTTCTTACTACAACAACAAGGTTGCTGTTATGAAGTGAATACACCATACCTTTGGAAAATTGAAACGTTTCGAAATACCGGAGCGTAGAGATAAGAACCATCGTTATCGACTAATGGAGCATGCTCAATTTCCTTTTTAGCATACAGAAGAGCCTCATGGGATGACAATGACCGAAGGTATCTCTGAATCAGAGGTCATGACATAGTAGTTAGATTATTAATACCATCTGATGATCATACATTCATCGGAATACGAAACAAAATCGTCTCTAATATCTTCACCTGTAATCGGGGCGACACAGGTCTACGAGGAGGAGGGAGTACAACCTTTAGACTATCATCATTTCGCCTCCTCCTAGTCCTCCTATGATGGACTCCAGGACTATCTATAGCCTTAATAGATGATTTCATTGAAACGAAGGGAGCACCTGGGACTAGTCGAATGGAACCATTCAACCATTGATGTGATAACTTATGGATACGAGAACGATCGAACCGGATGTTACTGCGATAAGCAAATAAAAGGGTAGGAAGTAATATCCCGGCTATCGACATAACCGCTCCGGCAAGAAACAACTTTCTCCAATCAATTTTTCGCCATGTGAAACACCGGATCAGTTCTTTAACCACAGCTATGGAAACATGTTTCAATCGTTCCGCCATCACATTGTATATGATGATTTCTTCAAACCTGCCTTGGCCTGCACAAAATAGTTTTTCAAAGATGATTCCATGAGAAGCACGTGCTTGCAAATATTACAGCATTCCTAAGTACTGCTGGATCAGATCTGTACATGGTCCACGACTAAATGTGTTTAAAACAGCTGACCAAGACAAGATCAAATGCATGTTTGAAACGTGAAAGCTTCCCAACATGATAATCAACAAATTCAGGACATAATTAAGAAGATTATTTACCTGAATGAAGAAATTATTGGTTCTGGGGATTGAAGGCCCTGATGGAGTGTGAACAAAGAAGAGAAAGCATTGGAAAATAGTTTATAGGAAAAAGAAACGAGAGAGAAAAAAGGAAGAGACACCAGACAAAGGTCTTAATTCAGGAAAACAGCGAGAGAGACGGTAACTGTCTCGGTAGTTTGGTCATGTTATATATGGATATGTACCTTGACTTTCTTTCTTTTCAACTCTACTTTTTGTACCTTTGGAATTTAGTCCTTAGAACAATACGCTTAACACCATTAAAATTTTACTGTTAAATTTGTGTACATTATAATGCTACTTTTTGTTATATTTCTAAATTAATATTTACTTATTTAAAATGTACATCAATAAATGTATCGGTATTACTCATTAGATTTATTTAAATCAGAAAATTTGTGTAATTAATCCTTTTTTATGGTTCGTTTGTTGATGCAGTCAGATTTGTTCGTGTCTATTTTTCCGATCGAATTTTAGATGAGTTTTTTTAAACTTTTTTCATGTATGATCCTTATATAATCTAAAGTGATTAGTTTTAAAAAAAATTTCAAATTATGTATTTAATTTACAATGATACCATTATTATAATATTTGATATTTTTTCATTTAATAAAATTAGCAGCTTCTATTAAAAAAATCCTTAAAAAAATAATACAAATACTAAATTCCAAATATACAAAGAATATAAGGAATTGGAGCACCTTTAACCTAAACAAATTATTTGCACATGAGTATTAACTTTTAACCATGTAAAGTTTGGGAAAAATTAGGTGTATATTGATTTTTATTAATTTTTTGGTACTATAGGGATGATTAAGGAAAATTTTAGGATATGATCCAAATTGAACAGGAACCACGCCACTTTTTGATGGCGTGGTTAAATTTTCCTTCCCTGCTGCAAAATGAAGACCTCGCCAGCAAAGGTTGGCGTTCTTTAGCCAGAATAATTAACCTCGCCACCTTTTGGTGACATGGTCCATGTTCTACTATTCAATCTGACTCATATCTCTAATATTTTTTTAAATATCCTATATCTCAAAATTACCCTAAAGTTTGTATGTAAAAAAATTTCCGTACATTTTATGATTTAATCGTTAAATTTTTGTTGTTAATATTAATTTTTTAATATTTTGATGATTTGTCTCAAAGTAGTTTCAAAAGATATACGCCTTATTTGGCAAAATTAGAAGTTTAAACTAAAATTAAAGGTGTAATCGGTCAATTCCGTTAATTTAGATGTTTGGTGCATAAAGGATTGGGTGAAAACAGATGGAAATCATCTACACTCTTATTTTGTCTCTTTTGATGCTCCACTTTAAAATAGTAGGTTTAGGATTCAAGGTCATAGATTATTATTAGGGTTTAGAGGATTAGTGTAGGGTGTATTTTTAGGTTTTAAGAAATGAAATTTATAGTTAGGATTTAAAATTTAATTTTTAAGTACTTTTTAGAGTGAGGCATAAAAAAAGACATGATTAGGGAACAAAAGATTTTTGTTCGGTGAAACCTCTAATTTTAATAATGTTACTAATATAAGCTTTTTAAAATTAAAAATATTGACATATAGTTATAAAAACTCTTTTACCCTTAATAATTATAAAATATCTCTAAGTAACCTAAACTTAATATTTTCTATTTTAATTCTTCATCCTCATGTATTTATTTAATTCTCACATATTTATATTTATATTTAATAATTAATTAAAATTTATTAAAAATAATTATATAAATAATAAGTTAATATATAGATCTTTTAACTATACTTAGTAATGTTACATTAAAATTTATTTTTGTAATTTAATTAATATTAGAAAAATACTTTGATATTCAAGCTTTTTAATTTTAGGGTTTAAAGATTTATGTTGTGATTTAAGGTTTAGGGGCTTCGGTTACAGGGTATAGAATCTAGGTTTTATAGTTAGAGTTTAAAGTTTAATGTTTAAGGTGTTAGGGTTAAGGATTTATGGTTTAAATTTTATAGTTTAAATGTAAAAATTTGTGTAATTTTTTACGCAACTTGTGTATATATCAAAATAAAACCCTTAGTATTAATAAATAAAAAAATATGGATAATTAATAAACTATTCAAATACATATCAAATATAATCATGTCATTATATATTATTTTTATTTATTTAAATAATCAAACATCTATCGATTATCAATTAATTTTATCAAACATTTTTATAGAATTCGTTATTCAAATCAATTAATATAATCAATTAGTTTATCAATTATCCGCTAATTATTGATAGATTATAATTGATGATATTTTATCTTTAACAAACTTGAATATTTTTCTGTAAAGGAATAAAATGATAGATTTGTGTGAAAATGGATTAGAACTCGGAAAAGAATTGAGTTGAAAAGAAAAAAAATTGAAATGATTGTAATCACTTATTTTTAACCGTAAATTAAATTATTAATTACACATTTTGAATAAGGATTTAATTTTATATGTTTTATTATTTTGTATACTTTGTGCGATATATATGTAGTATGTGTTCATGTTATTGTAGATATTATGAATCTCTTTTATATATGTATATTGTATAGATGTACGTTTCTTATATGTATAGTTTCGTATGAATATTATTGTGTATAGTATATATTACCTATGCGTCATTGATCCATGTGAGTATGTATCATGTTATACATAAAAAGTATGCGTGTAAACTATATATATGCGGATATGTTATGTACGTGTTTTGTAGATTATGCGTATGAATGTACATATATCCACTGTATATGTATTATTATATATGTTAATGTAATGTGTGTCATTATCGTATATTGTTTGTAATATACGTATATGCCACGAGATTAAACTTTTGAATCAGTTAACTCGTGCGACTTTAGTTGAGTCCTTAAGACAAACAACTAAGTTAGCCTAAAATCCCACTCTAAAAGATCAAACTTTCAATGCACTCAAGAACAGAAGATCGTTGTTAACGAAAGCTAACTATGAGAATGACTTCGAAGAACTCTTGAAAAAACGCAAAAAACACTCAAGAACAACTCAGAGAGATTTAGAGTAAATGGTTTAAATTACTCAATGAATAGAAATGAGATGAATGATATAAAGTAAGGTAAGGAAATATCTATTTATAGTTGAGTTCCCTTACATCCGACAGTCAACATCAATTTATCAACAGTCTAGATACTACCTTATCCTATCCTATCCAAAAACATATTTCTAAAAATATTTCTATCTATCTATAAAAAGTATCTCTCATGTTCACATAGTAGGTTCACATGGGTGGATGAATAAGTTTTCTAGAATAATCTCACAAATCGGGTCAATCTAGTGGTCTTTTTAAGTTTAGTTCTTTACTTCGAATCTCTTAGACAACTCGTTGCATCGATGACTCGGGCCTTAACTCGTAACCCGTGACATATAGATTGCATTGTGTTTTTGTATTACTATTACTATACATTAATTAATGACCTATATATAATATAATATAGTAAATCTATTAATAATTTAAATCCATTACTACTAATCTTATAACCCAAACTAAAATATTTACAAAGCCTATTCGGGCCTAACGTCCCCAGCCTTCAGATTGTAGAATAGATGGATGGCCACGATTGGATCTCAGAAGCTTCCAGAGGGCACACGAGCCTACGCGGGTCTATTCGCATGGCCAACACGTCCGTGAGTGGATCTCATGCGGGACTCCTCGGCTCCCACACTCTCCTTATGGCCAGTTTTGGACCGTCAATCCAGAATCCGCCATCGACGCCGCCTCTGCCACTATCGTACAAAATGAAGAAAAAGACATAAAGAGTCATCTGAAAAAAAAAACAATCACGATTGTAAAAACAGAAATGATGAGATCTAAGCAAAAAAGGATGAAAAATCAAAATATATAACGAAAATCTTTGTAAATCAATCATCAGAAATCATTAATAAAAAAGAACAAAACTCAGATTTTCTCTAATAATTACTCTTTCTTAATTTTTCTTTGCATGCATAGATAATCATCAGAAAACAAATAAAAGATACGGAAAAGGGATCGAGTAATCCCCTAATCGTTCGATCCTTCAACCATCGACGACAATTCCTAATGTGGTTGAGCCATTGCAAATGAGGGAAACCGAAGGTGAGGAGTTCTTTTTTTTTTAAAGGTTAATTACTGTGGAAGTCACGTTTGTTTGTCTCTAATATAAATTTGATCACCGATTTTGAAAATCGATCAATATAGTCACGAACGTTTTCGGGTTATAAACTTATGGTCACTGAGACGTTTGTTGCCGTTAAACTTTAACGGGAAGTTGATCTATCATATTAAAAAAGTGATAAACTACTTACATAGTCCCTCAATTATTCTTTTACTTTTGTTTCATCTTTAATTTAACCTTAAAAAATTTAAAACTTTATATTTTTACCATTTCTTAAACAACCCCCTTTCTCTAAATATTATATTCTCAACAAAATTTCTACTACTTGTCTTATCTTCGGTTTATTTGCACAAATAAACTAAGATTTTTGATGTGGATATCAACCTCACGCTTATTCTTGGGACGATTTCCCCCCGCTTGACATCTTGGATGCGTTAGTATGTAATCACCGGTGTTTTCTATGCCTTTCTCTAGTGCCATCTAATGTGGTTGCTTATTCCCTTAAGATCCATAAAATCTTTTCAGGGAACATGTTTGATAGCTTGCTTTTGAATCGGTATAAAGGGGTAATGACTACGTAGGCTGGCATAGTGATGACGAGAAGCTTTACAGATCAACCTCGATCAACCCCGAAAATCACTTCTGTTTCTTTTGGATGCGAACGCGATTTTTTCTTAAGAAGAAGAGCCAAAAATTCATCCCTAGGTGCAAAAGTTTATACTGCTACAACCTTGTAGAAGCTGTAGTGATTTATTTAGCTTAATGCCGATTATCATCTCCCTTCATTTTTTTATATTATCTATATCTATTTTTGTTTTAAGTTATAGAAAGATCTAATGAGAAACCTCCATTGAAGAGGTTAAAGAAAAGTAATCAAGACGATCAATACCGTTTTGTACTTGAACACGGATCGTTATTGGTAACGAAAAGGAACACTCAACGTGACTGGCAACACTCTATGCCGAAGCATACAAAGGCAGAGATAACTCAAATTAATCTCAACTTTAGGCATGTTGTGCAGGATTGAAAGGAAATGATTAGTTATGCTTGCTATATGTATTGGCTAGTACTGCAATTTGGTTTGCAAGGACTGTTTTGTGTGTTCTTGTTTTTATCAAATTTTTTTATGTTGGATAAAATTGATTATTTTTATAAATTGAATTAATTATTACAAAATATAAACAAATGACCATTGGTTGAAATATATTTAAATATTTTCTTATATAATTTAATTGTTTTGATACAATTTACATAAAATATATTCAATTCAAAAAAAAAAAAAATACTCAACACCCAATACGATTAACCTTTCTTGCTTAATCAAGAAGAAAATGTCTGTGTCTTGGGAGTAGAGTTGGAAGGTTTATCCAACATATGGTCAACCCATTGAACCACAAGGAAGCTTGAACAATCTTTTTATTTGGATCCATCTCTTTTGTTTCCTTAGAAATGGAACCGAGAGCAATGAGAGTGAAAAAATAGTTGAGCATTCGCATAAAAATTTTAATTTATTTGTGTAGATAAATTGAGGATAAGACGAGAAAGCAGTAGAAAATTTTATTGAGAAGAATAATATTTAGAGAAAGGGGATTTGTTTGAGAAGATGGTCAAAATATAAAATTTTAAAATTTTAAAGGTTAAATTAAAGATGAAATAAAAATAAAAGAATAATTTAGGGACTATGTAAGTAGTTTATCACTTTTTTATTATGACAGATCATCTTTCCGTTAAAGTTTAACGGCAACAAACGTCTCAGTGATCATAAGTTTACAGCCCGAAAACGTACGTGACTATATTTGTCGATTTTCAAAATCGATGACTAAATTTATACCGGAGACAAACAAACGTGACTTCTACCGTAATTAACCCTTTTTCTTAAATGAAAATCGAAGGTTTCTGGGCTTTAAAACAATTGAGTTTCTAGGTTAAAGGTTAAATCATAAAAGGGTTTATTTCTTGTGTCGGAAGAGGAAACCGATGATGCCTAAGGCGGTCCTCTGGCCATTTCCTTGCCGAGGTCGAGTCCTCCACGGAAGTTGCAATGCGGAGCAAGGGACGGTCGTTCATCTTCTAACTTCTGAGTTTCTGGGATTTTTTTAGAGAGTAGGAAGAGTTCGAGAGAGTATTTTTAAGGTAAATTTTTTAAAATGGTATAAAGAGATTTTTTGGCCGGATAGGCCTTTAAATAATGTGTGGTATTCTAATTTTGGTTTATTTTCCACTTCGAACCCGCTACCACATAATAATATCAAAATGAGGAGCTCTACACGGTATAATTATAAGTTTAGTCCCCTTTATTATATCACCCTTTTTAATTTTACCCCATTTTCAATGGTAACTTTTATTTTTATGGTAAAATTGTAATACCAGACTAGGGGTGATAATGAGCCTGGCCGGCTCGCGAGCTACTCGGGCTCAGCTCGGTCAAAGTTCGGCTCGAGTGAGTTCGACTCGGGCTCGGGTTCAGCTCGGGATTTAAATGAGCCGAGCCGAGCTTACCCAAGCTCGGCTCGAAAATCTCGTGAACAGGCTCGGAATAATTATATATACATATATATTTATATATATATTAAAAATAATTTGTTTAACAAAAAAAATAATAAAATAATTGAGTAAATCCACTAAAAATAAATTAAATAAAACAAATTGAATATTATCAACTAAAACAAATTTACAAAATTACAAATAATAAATAAAAAAATAAACTATAAATAAATAAATAATAAAAATAATATAGAAAATTATCAATTTCAAGCCAAACCTAGCCGAGCCGAGCCTGACGAGCCTCGAGCCGAGCTTGGTCTGACTCGGGCTCGGCTCGGCTCGTTATCACCCCTATACCAGACCCTCCCTTTTCTCAATTTTTAATCATGTTCCTAAATCATCCCCATTTAATTTGAACTACCCTTTTAATCTTTTATTTACTTTCAAATCCTTTTTTATTTCTTTTATTTTGATTTGTTAATATTTTTATTAAGTATAGACATTTGTTTTTCTTATTTTGCGACCATCCGTATGTATATTTCTCTATATGTTTCACATTTAAGGGCTTATATGTGTTTTATGATTGCCTGTGGTTAATTTTGCACTATGACAACGTGATTTATCTGTATGTGTTGTACTTGTTTTGGGTTAGATTGCCTTCTAAGTGATAGAGCTTGCTTTAATAATTTGCTTACTTAACAAAAGAACGATGAACTAAAAGTATAATGATTCGTTAGTTGTAGTATGTCAAATTTAGAGGCATAAAAATTTTAGGGTAATAATATGATAGATGTTGTGCTCCTCTTATGTCTTGCATAGAGGCATGTGTTTTATTTCGTTCTAACATAATTTTTACTTATGTTACTTATTTGTCTGTCTTATATTTGTGATGGTCTATCATGTATTTTTTGGGTCTTTTATCTCATGTCTTTATCATCGATTAACTTGCAAGTCATTTTTAATTTTTATTAAAAAATACATAAGCCAATATTTAATTAATTAATTAATGCAGTATCTTTAAATTTAGTTGTAAGCGAGACTAATACTAGTTGTAGTGGTAATGGTTTGGCGCTTATCTTCGGATTTGAGGTCTATTAAAGTAAATTTATAAGTTTGATTAAATTTTAATTTGATCGTCATTTTAGCCTGAAAAATTTAATATTAACAAAACAGTAATTATAGAAATACCAATTTTTGGGCAGCATGGAGTGTTAATCCTTCCCCATCCGTAACCGAATCACGAATCACAAATTTTAAAATCTATAGTTCTACGGTGTCCGGTATACCTAAACGGCCGACGATAACTCAAATTTCAAAAAAAGTCAAATAAAACCCCATGGAAGGAAAAATTATTAGGTGAACCCTGTTTATCATGTCATCTATGGTCCTAAATAATCAGAATCATTCATCTTAATTTTTTTTAAGATGAATCATCACTTCTTTCCTACATGCAATTAGCTGGTGGATAGTTATTAGGTAGTTATTTAAAGATGAACGATTCTGATTGCTTGAACCATGGATGACGTGATGAACAAGGTTCACCTAATAATCTCTCATGGAATATATTAATTTAAAAAAATGACCCCAAAATGTTTTCCAACAAAAGAAAAGCCTCATATTTAATTTTTAATGAGATTGTTTTTATAATCGATCAACGACTTAGAAAAAAAATCACTATAGATGGCAATTTCACTGGGAATAATTTTTTTTTTTTAAAATAAAAAGTGAGTCAAGCTTTTTAATTCTTTTTATTAATATTTAAAGGTTTTGGGATAAAGTGACTATTAAATTAATGTTTAATCGTATATGCGTTTTTATTTTTTCTGTATTTAAAATTTAGCATTAAACTCGTCCTTTTATGTTGAGGGAAAAACTAATACTTTTGTAGAGATATTGTTCTCTCGTATGGACCATAATCGAAATACCTTCGGGGTTTCATTACCTTATAATTTTGTAAGTATATCTTTCCTTCATACGGGCATAAACGAACGGGTTCCCTCGAATTGAACTCTATTGAAATGAGCCTATAATGGATGATGATCGAGGGTCTTTCTATTCTTAGTAAAGGACAACTATGACAATTTGGGTTCCCTTTAGCACCAACATTGCATGTAGAGAATTAGATTGTCAACCCAATTAAAGTCGTGTGGATAACCCAGGTGAATTAGATGGGATATCTAAGACTGCTCTTGTCTATTTACTTTATGCACATTTAATTTTCTATAAATTTTTTTCATTTTATTATTTTTATTTGGTACTAACTCGGTTTTTTTTGTTTTGCCTTTTTACATGCATCATTGCATTTTGCGTTGCATTAAAGGTATTGATTCGAATATTTTACACTAAAAAATAGCTTTCACCATAAAAAAGAGGTATAAAAAAACCCTCAATCCTGATGTCAGACACTGGTCAGAAGCCAAACAATGAGCATAAGAAAATAATCTACCGAGCGAACAGAGAATCGCCAGGAACACTTATCCAAGTTTACAACAAAGTGACCTATAGGAATTCCAACATATAAATAGAAGGCTACAAGATCTGTTTACTATCCGTTTAGAATTTGACAACGAAAATAGATAATCAAAGATACATAATTAGTATGATTACACTATTCAAATTCTGAGGTAGAATCAGGCAGAAGATGCTAAATTGGAAGGAAAATTGGCCGATTTGAAAACCTATCAACGAGGGGATGATTTTATTGAACTACAAGAAAAAGAACAATAGGTTATGACTATTATTGACAATATTGATTGTGTAGTATTGTTTAAATAACCTATGACATCACACAACCTTGATGACTGATATTCTAGCAGGCGACGAGAAATACAATCAAGTTAGCTGCGAAAGTCGAAGAACTTCAACCATTTATCGCCCTTACCATGGCAGAAGCTCACAAATTCGTTAAGCTGCTTAGGACCATAGATAAATTAAGAGGTAGGACTAGTACTTATGTATAAAGCTAGTTCTTTTAAAATGTTACAACGAACCCTTTATTTTCCGTGAAAGTGGTTTAGTTGGATACATTTTTACATCATAGTATCTGTATTATACATGCACTTAATTACATTTTATATCATTGTAACACTCTAAAAAAAAATTAATAATAATAATAAATAAATAAAATAAAAATATAAGTATAAGTATAAAAAAAATTAGAATACCTTTTGAACCCTATTAGATTCAGAACCCCAAAAAAATAACCTTTTTATTTTCTCCCAAACCCGACCGCCGCCGATCTCTCCCTCCACCGCGCCGTGACCTGCACCGCCGCCGCCACCGTGACCGTCTCCTTGCCCCGAACAAAACCCACCGCATCACGCGCCCGTTGGCCGCCGCGATCGTCCAGAATCGGGGCTTGAAGCTTCGCCGGACCTAGGGTTTGAACCCTATTTTTCTCCCTAATTTTTCCGGCCGTTCCAATAGCCGAACCGGCGCGTCGCCAGCACCACCGTGCTCTCCGTGGAGGCGCGACCAAAACCTCTACCTCCTCGTCGCCGATCGTCGCCGTTAAGTCCTTCATCGGAGAATTTTTTTTCGTTCGCAAAATAGGTATTTTCGAAGTGTTTTCTGGAATTTTGGCTTGTGTTATTGTTTTGTTGGTGTAGATCTAGAGAAATCTGGGTTTAAGAGGCGTTTTTCGGCCGATTAGGGCCGCGCGTGGCCTTCACGCGCCACCGGAAACGGTTTCCGGTCACCAGGGACGGTTACCGTGAACTGACCGGTCCAAACCGGCCCAAACCCGGTCCAAACCGGCCTTGTACCGGCCAAACCAAGCCGAACCAGTCTTGAACCAAACCGGTCAAACCCAACCCGTTGACCCGTTGACTGAACCGACCCGTTGACCGACCCGACCCGTTCAGCATGACGTCAGCATGACGTCAGCGCTGACTGTTGACGTCAGCGTTGACTTTGACTGCTGACGTCAGCGTTGACTTTGACCCAAAAAGTCAAATTTTTCAAAAACTCCTATTTTATGTTTTTCGACGTCCTGAGTCCATACGTGAAGTCCGTTTTTCGAAATTCAAACCCGAAAGCCTCCAAATTGGACTTTAAAGTCTCGAGTCAAACTTTTCTTCCAAGTTAAGTTAAGTCCAGAGTTTTATTTAAGATCTAAAATTTATATCTGTTTGTTTGTAGGACCCCATAATTCTCCCGATCGTGCACCGACCCAACCTAGTTCCTCCCGCTTTGACCGATCCCGAGATCCGATCGTGACCCGTATGTTTTTAATACCCGTGAATAATCAATTCAATATTTAGCTCCAGTATTAATAAAAATTCTATCTGATATTTTTAGGGTCTAGTACTGCTACAAAGCGAGGCTCGAACGCCCAGTAGATCACCTGTTTGTTTCTGCCATTGAGGTGTGTTCCTTGTGTGCTAAATAACTGTATTTTACCGTTTTGTGTTTTAAACAAATCAAGTATGTGCATATAACTATTTTCTGGGTTTATGTAAGTTCTTGCTTTGAATTTTAAGACATAACAGTTAACGATTTACTGTATATCTGGTATGTCCTGATTTATGTATACATGTTGCCTGTTTAACTTCTGTTACTATCATCAAAATTCCTGTTATTACTGCATGCCTGCTGTCTTAGTGTTGGGGTGATGAGTAGTATTTAATATCCAGTTCAGCCTTGATCCAGCTGGTAATTTCGCCTGTTTACGGTTCCTAACCTCAGTTAGGGTAATTCCGCCTGTTATCGGTTCTCGAGCATTAGCCGGGGTAATTTCGCTTGTTCCCTAAGGTACTCCCTTAGGGCGGTACCTTTGCTTTAAGGGCTTAGGTTAATGCCAGTATCAAATACTGTTCGGGGGAACTGTATCCAGAAGTTCGGTTGGAGGGTAGCTTGTCATGCATATACATGATTTGATTTTTCTATATTACTGTTTAATCAATTTATCTGTATTTTGTTGCACTGTTGGAACACATTGGGCTTTATAGCTCACACCTGTTTTCTTCCCCTTTCAGATACTCGTAGATAGACATCTCGGACTTGGCATTGGAGGATCTACATACTATTTGGTTACACATTGATGTAACATACTTTAACTTTTTCTCAGTTTACGTTAAGGTGACATGTGCCAATATATACTATATTACTGGTGTTTTAAAAGTATTATTTTTGCTATTGGTTTTATAAATTATTTGTGAACATTATTTCTAGCTACCATATTTTGGTGACGTATACATAATTTAAATTGTTAGACAATGTTTACCTTTATTCGCTCAGTTGAGTATGTATTTTCATGCAATATGGTTTATAAATAGAAACAATGTGATCTCTCTGGTCGGGCTTCCCGCATAAGCCGATTTAGGGGTTACAATCATTTTAACAGTGTGCATATTATGATAGTGAATTTAAAATACCATCATACTGCATCCTCATGTCACACATTATCAAAGGAAACTCATAGAAGTGTAGCCAGCCTAAAAAAAGGTAGAGACCTAGAAACCCGTCTCGAAGATGTCGCACAAAATATTAGTATACAGATTGCTTAAGCTAAAGCCTCGATTCTGCCCAAGATAATTGTATTGCTAGACAAGAACTAAGGGAAAGATAGAGTTGAAAAATGAGAAAATATTTGAGCCAAGTAATATTGCATCTCACTGTAGGGTCCAGTCCAGCAGACTAAACTATGCTAGAAAAGTCTATATCAACCTCATAGGAGCCTCGACCAGTCAAAAAGTTTTGACATTAAAGAGTTAGCGAAATAATGTTGAGCAATTCTATGAGGAAGAAGTCCCTAATTTAAATTTGTTTGAAAAGATTAAAAATGATGTCGAAAAGAAGTGGGGAGAGAAATTCCGCTTGATGAAGGAAAAATTCAAGGCTATGCAAACTTCGTAAGAATCAGGGGATGATGCTCATGATCTAAGTCTAGTATATGATCTTGTCATGCCTCCAAAGTTCAAAGTCCTAGATTTTGACAAGTGTGATAGAACATCGCGTCCCTCTGCATACATCTCGATGTATTGTCGAAAGATGGTTGCCTTCATAAAAGATGAATTTTTTTTGATAAACTGCTTTCAAGACAGCTTGATTGGGTCTGCAATCTGATGATACACTCAGCTCAGCCGTGTGAACATCAAGTCTTAGAAGGACCTCTCCAAAGTATTTTTTGAACAGTACAAGCATGTTACAAACATGATTCCCAACCACATCATGATAGAAGGAATGTGGCAAAAGTCTAATGAGAGTCTCCTCCAGTACGTCCTAAGATGAAGGGAAGTGGGTACCCATATTCAACCACCCATATCAGAACACGAGATTACACCAATGTTCATCAATACATTGAAGAGGACTTGTATGATCATCTCATCAATCACACTACCCAAACTTTCATTAACCTCATCAAAAGTTATTAAAATTATTAACCTCATATTGGTACGCTTTAAAACCGTATCGATACTCATATAACTGTTAGAAGACAAAGATTGAGTGATGTATCGAAACAGAGTTGTTCGTATTGATCTATTGTATAGATATAACATTCATGTATATCAATACTCAATAGTTATATCATTTTTAAAGTACAAAACCACTTAGTTTTGACTAAAGAAATAAATTTCAGTTCGAAATTGTGTTAGTTTGTGAGACTTTTGGGTACTTAAATATTTATCTCATTTTTAAATTTGTTCTTTTAAAATATGTTTTATCAAAATCAAACTTGGTTTTAAAGAAGGTAAAAGTGTAAACTTTAAAAAGCTGAAGGACCACTCTCATAATTATACCAATTGGAGGTGTGAGTCGCCTCCTTGCTTAGTAAACTTCGTACTAAGATGACAAGATTATATCATAGAATGGAGAAATTATATCATGAGTCAGTCCCACCAGGTCATCCATGGGACCGACCAATAAAAACTAGCCACCTCATTATTTTTTAATTTTTCAAGTGAAAAATCACTTGGAAAAAATATGACATGGAAAGATGGGTAGTTTTTATTGGTCGGTCCCATGGATGACGTAGTGGGACTGACCCATGATATAATTTTTTCATAGAATGACATATTTTAATTGGGAAAAATATCAAAGAATATAAAATTATCATTAAAAGATTTCCTCCCAAGCTAGGAAAACCAAGTGATTGGTTGCTCGAGAGGCAATCATTAAAGTAGGAATGACAAGATCGGACTTGGACCGGATTTTATAAAGTCCAATCCAATTAATAATCGAACTTTCAAAGAAATTCAAGTCCGAATCCAAATTCATTTACACAAATCCAAATCCAATCCAATAAAATATCTAAAATCCAAATCTAAAAGTCCGAATCCAATTATTTTTTAGAGTAATAACTTAAATAAAATATCTTTAAATAAAAAAAATATGTTTTATCAAACAAATATTTTAAATTTATAGCACAAACAAATCTCAACAAATATTATAATCTAATATAAAACAAATTAAAGTAACAACTCAAACTTTTTAAATATAAAAATTTTAAATATTTTTATTCGGGTTTATATATGGATTGGATTCATATCGGATATGGATTCGGATTGAATTCGGATCGGATCATGGCAATATCCATATCCGATCCACCTCCTATTAGGACTCGGACATTATTTTTAGATTCGGATTCGGGCTTTTTTTAATCGGATTTGGATCGAATTTTTTCTTCGGATCGAATCGGATTCAAATCGAATTCGGATTATATTGCCATCCCTACATTAAAGTAGTGGTTTTGGTATGATAATCAAATTTTATAAAGGGTCTCGATATGACACGTTGAGTATTGGTATCTATTTTGGTCATTGAAATCTGATAAATTTGTAATTTTTTAAAAATTTATGATTTCACTAATTAATAAAATAAGAGTAAAAATTAAATACGAAAAAGTTATTAAATCTAAGCAATTTGTACCGATACGCTAGGTAGCATTTTAGAAGGGTTAACAATTTTTTTGTTTCAAGTATGAACGGTATATTAGTACAGTAAAACACATACCAAAATCTTTTTATCGTTTAGAAAATACATGTTTCTAGTAATTAAAATTGGTATCAATATAATAAAGTTTGTATCGGTATATCTAAACCAAACTTAACAAATTTTAGCTTAAAAGTAATTAGAAAATATTTTTGGTTTGGTTTTAGAGTTAGAAAAATTTTTAAGTTCGAATCCTTTTCATTTTGTAAGTCTTTTTTAATATTTAAAAATTTATTCAATCTTATAATTTAATCCTAAAAAATATTGTTATATCAAAATTAGTTTTAATATTATAGATTGATATGAGTTAGCATCTTTTAACCTAGGAATATCTATGTATGATTTATAAATGGATTCTAATTCCGGACCACTTGAGTGAAGCTTCTTTTTTAAAGAATGATCATCCAAAACCTTAGGGTATGTTTTTAGTTGTGGTGAGAAACTTTGGTTTGGTTTCAAACCAAGGTTTTGTAGAAGCTAAAAAAAAAATAAACTTTTCCAAACCCATGGTTTGAAAAGCTGATTTGAGAATAAAACAAAAAAAAAATCACACTCAAAAGCTATCTCTTTATTTTAATGTTTTTAATTGCTTTTAGTAAAGGCACTTTTTAAGTGCTTTTAGGTTGTCAAAAGCAACCAAAAACACACCCTTAATCTCGTTTATTCGCTAAAGCTCTATTACGGCCAATATTCCCCATCTCACACTCGAGTTCAACCTTTCAAAGTGTATCTTCAAAGTTTCCATTATAGATTATTCTTCTTGAACTTTGCTTAATTACTTAATTTCTGTCATAAGTATCTTTTCGTTAAACTAATTAGTTACTTTTATGCTAAAAATATTATCTCAAAAATCTTGTTGTTTACTCTTGCTCTCTCGTTTTAATAAT